>BSBN01000636.1:0-1277500 GCA_027924645.1 Cunninghamia lanceolata | reverse complement strand
TAGATATACGAAAGAAAGGTAAAGACCAAACCAACCTTACAAAGCCCTCCTGGAATGAAACTGATGCAGAGCTCCACTGGGTTCTCTTCCAACCTTAGCCAACAACTCATCTCTCTCTTTTCTCTCCTCTAAGCTAACTTTCCTATTCTCTGACAATAATCATAAAACTCTCCCCAAAATTCAACTAACTCCCTCTCCTTCCAAAATTGGAAACAAATAACCCAATTTCTTTTCAGTTTTGAGGAATGGGGAGGTGACACTTGTCACCTCCTCACTCTCCCCCAAAACCACTATTCTGTCCTGGTGGCTTATGTCACTCACCCTTCCCAAGAGTACTCCTTATTCCTCTCCTCATGTCATTCCTCTTACGCATGGGAGAAATAAAAGGAGTTAATGGGGAAAAAGACAGGTGACCCATGCCCCTTCTTCCCTCCTTCACATGGGTGTCCCCACAGCACATGGGGGAATCTCACTAATGGAGGGGGTGACTTCAAGTCAATCCTTCAATAATGGATGGGCTTGTAGTCATCTCTTACCTTGGGGAATGAAGAGGGATGGGTTGGGTGTTGGTACAACCCATCTTGTCCCCTCCATACCTCCAATTTTCGCCACTTAACTTCAGGGGGAAGTTAAGATGACTAGATGGAGGTTACTCAAGGGTTACCCATGCCAAATGGGCCCCTGGACCCATGGGGTATAACCCAGGGTCAACTTTAACCCATCCAGGACACCCACGGTCAAGGTAAAGCACATGAAAAAGGCCTCAAAGATTTAAATAAAATAAGGAAATTCAAATTCAATCTTTTTTTTTACAACACAAATTATAAAATAATGTTACATGAGGGTAACCTAACCCACCCGACCATACAAAAGACCACATTACATCATCACATCAAACACAAAGAGATCTTGGTTCCTCGTGGAACCAGATCGGCTTAACAGGGAATAAGAATAACAAGGTGCGGAATGATCTCTGAAATCTATGGTTCGATTAGTAATTCCTGCACACTAAATTACAAGATCAGTAACCACATAAAATCATCATAGCCGAAGCAACTTAAAAACATGCATTATCATGACATAGTTCTAATTAACATAAATGAAATCATATTACAATTTTCCATCATCACCTATTTAACTTTTCTGAAATGTAAACTTATCCAAACATCACCCAATTAGTTTTTCCGAAATCATAATAAAGTTTAATAGTTTGACAATTCCGGGAACTGCTATCCCACAAACAAAAAAAAATAACAATAACAGTAATGGAAATAGTCATAACAACATAAGTAAAAAGGGTGGTCCTCACATCTATTTTCTGTCATTGTTGAGAGTGTCAGTTTAAACAATTTTCAGTAGGTATCAGTATAGCTCATCATTTTATTGAATCTTTCCCTGATTAATTCATATTCCATATCGTATTTGATAGTTTTTACTTCCTTCTCCAGCTCTTTACATTTCCCCTGGGATTTCAAATGGCAATTTTTCCAATAAGATGCATCAGTAAGTGCATCCAACACTTTCTTATCTTTCTCAAGATTTGGAGGATAGAATTGTGATATAGAAGAGGAAGAGGATCTTTCCTTTTGATATAACAGCTCCTTCTTTAGTCTATCATTTTCTTTAAGCAATTTTTCAACTTGTGCCTTATTGAACTTTGCCACATTAATGTTGAGCTCTATTGTTTCCATGGGGTCAGTATCCCCTACCCTTTTGACTAAGAGATGACTGAACATTTGATTTGAATTATTAGCAATTGCTAGTCTCTTATCCTATGTGTAAAGTGACCAAATGAGTAGAGTGGCTTCATCTGAATTATACCTTGATCTTGATCCTAAGTATATATTATCAGTGGCTTCTTCAGTCAAATTCATTGTTTTGTCTTCTCTCTTCCTAAAGCTATCAAACACAATTATTGAACTCATATCCCACCCTGACAAGAGCAATACTTTGGCTTCTTGAAGAAAATCCCTTCCTCGTTTGGGAGTGATGGACTCCATCTCTTTATCAGCTTCCCTTTTTAATGCATCCAAAGCAGCAACCTCTTGTTCAGAAGTGACATCGTGCATTTTTTATCTCACCTTTTTTCCTTTGTACTCGTAGACAAATGAATTAAATTCAAGAGTTTTAATAAAATCATCATCAAAAATAAATTTCTGTGCAACCAAGATTCTAATGTAATTAGATAATTCATCTGATGTCTCAAACTTTACATCATTCAATTCAGGAGGATGCTCATATTGTTCTATTTCAGGAACATTTATTGGTTTCATTTGTTCACTTTCTTCATCACTTTCCCCTTCTTCACTTGTGTCAGTATCCATAGAAAAACATACTTTAGGGGTAGGTTGTGAGGCTTCGTAGCCCAGAGGCTCTATGTCTTTAGCTTGTGTTCCTGAATAGATTGTATAAGTTGTATCGAAAACAACTGGGGCACATCTTTTATGATTTCATCTGCATGAGGAATCAATTGTTCAATCCTTGCCAATGGATCCTATATTTCACAAAACATTTTTTAATAAGATTGGACATGTTTTCTTTTCCATTCATCAGTAACTATCACTTTGTTGAATGTACCCATTATGTTGATAGTAGAGGCCTCATCACAGTTTCTAATCACATCTTCCTCTGAAAATAAATGTTCATATCTTGAGAGCCCTTGTGAAATCTTTGATTTATGAATTAAACCCTCTGAATCAAAATTGTCTTTCATTACCTATAGGAAGATTGAACTGTGTCAATTTAGTATTAATTTCTTCATACCATTCATTCGTGACCACTGTGAAATCTCCAAAACATAGAGTGCTAGGCATGATTCACTATTTTTTATGCTTCTTGAGGTGTATGGCATCAGATTTTGCTAATTGCCTCATAATCTCTAGATAGGCAATCCGATCAGGAACTATTCGTGGTAGAAAATGTGGGGTGCCCTCAAATCCATAAACTCTAATCACTGTGCAGTCATGGAAAGCATACCAATCTCCCCAGTTATGGTCCACTTTACTTTTAGGGTCATTTTCTTTGGGTCTTAGAAATCTCTACATCCTTGGGGATAGGTTATAATCCAAGGGATATCCCAATAACTCCATTAAAGGTTTTACAAAAAACTCTTCAAAGTAGAGGTAGTGAGATCTACCAAATCGGCTATCCCATAATGAAGTCCACATCTGTATAGGTTTAGGATCCCCATTATCAAAAGAATCCCTTATCCTTAGTTCACTGCTCCAAAATCCTCTATCATGTCTCTCATACAAAAGCAAATGCATTAATAAGGAATAGTGTTTGAAGTTGATCCTATCACTGTTATTTTTTATTTTTTCCAGCCCTTGATTTAGGGCATTAGCCACAAAGATAGCATAGTCAAAAGGCCTGGCCCACTTAGTCTGTACATCTGTGGCTAAAACCATTGGTTCAATTGACATTAGAGGTGGGACCTCTACTCCCAATACTTTACCAGCTGCATAATAGGTGTATCGAAGATACTCTTCAAACAGATCTTCATGAAATGGAGGATTCTCATTACTAGAGAATTTCCTTAATTGTCCTTCTTCATCCTTAGGCCTATGCAAGGCCAACTTCCACCTTTTATAGCTAGTATCCATATGACGATACTCTAGCAATAGATCTCTGATTGTGAATGTTAAATCAAAACCACACTCTAATTGAAATACATTGGAAATGAGATCTTTTGAAATAACCAGTAAATTATCACCACTGTGTGTTTGAATAGTTCTCATTTTTGGATCATATTTACTGGCAAGGGCTTTCATTAATTCCACATTGACAAACACTTCTGGCACAACTAATCTCCCTAGGTTCAGCTTCCACGGGTTACAGACTGGTAAAAATCTATATTGTTTTCTGTAGTGGTATAAGAAAAGTTCGTACCCTCGTAGTGAAGTCCATACATCTCCCAAGTCCTTGTGATTGTCCAACAATCAATCATGTGAGGGGTTCATTGTACACTTCTTTTTGGTCTTGGTCTCGACCCAAGACACTAATCTATCAAGTCTTGGTTTAATGGTCTCTTTTTAGTTTTTTGTTTCTTTTTTAGGTTTTTCTCCACTATCTCCCACTGCTTGATCTATCAAGTCTTGGTTTAATGGTCTCTTTTCAGTTTTTAGTTTCTTATTTTTAGGTTTTTCTGCACTATCTCCCATTGCTTGAATTCAAACCTTTAAGAGACAGAATTTCTCAACTAGGATTGGTGTACTTACTTGAATTTCGCTTTCCCATTAGTTTTTCTTCACTTTACTATGTGAGAGCTTCAGTCCCCTTCTCCTTTAGCCCCTTTTGCAATTTGTTCAAGTTTTATAGGAGCTATGTGATCAAACTGTGGTGCAACTCACTTTTATTCTTGGTTCATAAATGCACCTTTCATTTATGTCATGTCATAGGAGGAGGTCATTTATTTTGAATATTTGAATGATGACTCAGGATGTAACAAAAATTATTATCACTGCATCGTTGAAATTGTTATTTATGTTTCACCGATGTTAGCTTCCTTCATCGATGAACTCTTTATGTCAGTGTATCGGTGGGATGCCAGGTAACATTACCCCAATGTACCTTAGCTTGGGTGATATTGCACCTTTGGTTAACTTATGGTCATATCGGGTTATCAGGGGAATAGAAACATTTGTTCCTCTGATGTTTATGAGTCACAACGATGTGCTAGCTTTTGTTGATCTTATCGGTCTATCAGTGAGGGACTCTCAAGAGTTAGGCCAATAGGATATTGTTAGCCTGATATGGCTACGAGTTATGTTTAGAGGACTATCGGTGGGAGTACGATGGGAACTCCAACAATGAGGGCTAACAATATTGCACCTTTGGTTAACTTATGGTCATATCAGGTTATTGGGGGAACAGAAACATTTGTTCCGCCGATGTTTATGAGTCACAATGATGTGCTAGCTTTTGTTGATTTTATCGGTCTATCGGTGAGGGACTCTCAAGAGTTAGGCCGATAGGATATTGTTAGCCCGATATGGCTATGAGTTATGTTTATAGGACTATTTGTGGGAGTATGATGGGAACTCCAATGATGAGGGTATGTTCAGCCAATTATGTCTAATTTTGGACAACCCACAGTTATACCAAGTCATCGGGGGAATATGAATATCTTTCCTACCAATGACTATGCGTTGCAACAATGAACTCACTGTAGTTGGCTATATCAGTCTATCAAGGTAAGGACTTCAAAGGTTAGCCCAACAGGGTATTTTTATACAGATAACACTATAAATTGTTTATCATAGGGCTGTCGGTGGAGCTATAAATAGGGTTCCAACGATGAAGTGTTGTTAGGTTGATACACTTAGGAAAAGATATTATGAGGACTTATTCATAAATGTAATTGTTCTGATAGGATTTTGTCACACATGTTTTAGCAATAGGAGTTAATATGGACCTTGGCACACAAATTTTCATAAACTATTTTATTCACAAAATTATAATGTGGCCAATTTCCATGGTATAAAGAGGATAAGTGTGAAGAGTTTGGTGAGAGATGTAAAAAAAAATTGGTTCTAACAAGTTCAATCCCTTTTCAATCAAAATTGTTCATATAATGTTCATTCATGCGGCCATTAATGTCCATCACTGGAAATGAATGCAACATATTTTTTGAATTTTGAAATGTTAGATTGCATCGGTGGGACTATCCTAGTTTCAGGTCGATCAGTGTGCTTCATTTGGTGTCATATTTGTTTATATATTCATAACTGATTACCAAGACTCATTGAATGTATTTTTGATATGCCAAGACTCACTGATAGGGTTTAAGGTATAGTGTTTAGGGTTGAGGGTTGAAGGATGTGTTACGCTGCACTAAAAGGTTATAGTCCCACTAGAGAATGATGTCCTCGTGCATGAACCATGTCAAGTGCCCTCATTGATGTTGGTAAGGGATACATGGAAGACAAATGGATTAGGTAGATACTATACCTTAAACCCTAATCCATTGACCCTAAACCCTAAACCCTATCCCTAAACCCTAATCCCTTAACCCTCAACCCTCAACCCTAATCCCTCATCCCTAAACCCTAAACGCTATCCCTATTCCTAAACCATGAACCCTCCACACTATACCTTAAACCTTAATCCCTTATCCCTAAACCCTAAACCCTATCCCTCAACCCTCAACCCTTAAACTTTAAACCCTAAAACCTATCCTTAAAACCTCAACCCTCGACACTATATCTTAAACCCTAATCCCTTAACCCTCAACCCTAAAGCCTTAACCCTCAATCCTTAAACCTTCAACACTAAACCCTATCCCTAATCCCTATACCCTTGACACTCTACTTTAATGCTAATCCCTCGACCCTCAACCCTATCCCTAAACCCTCAACCCTCAACCCTCAATGTCAAACCCTAATCCATCAACCCTAAACCCTCAAACCTCAAACCTAATCCCTTATTCCTAAACCCTAAACACTATCCCTATTCCTAAACCCTCAACCCTCATCACTATACCTTAAACCCTAATCCCTTATCCCTAAACCCTAAACCCTATCCCTCAACCCTTATCTCTTACACCTTAAACCCTAAAACCTATCCATAAAACCTCAACCCTCAACACTATATCTTAAACCCTAATCCCTTAACCCTCAGCCTTAAAGCTTCAACCCATAGTCCTTAAACCTTCAACCCTAAACCCTATCCCTAATCCCTATACCCTCAACACTCTACTTTAACTCTAATCCCTTGACCCTCAACCCTATCCCTAAACCCTCAACCCTAAACCCTCAACCCTAATCCCTCATCCCTAAACCCTAATCCCTCAACCCTAATCCCTCGACCCTTAACCCTCAACCCTAATCCCTCAACCCTCAAACCTAGTCCCTGATCCCTAAACCCTAAATGCTATCCTTATTCCTAAACCCTCAACACTAAAGCCTCAACCCTCAAGCCTCAACCCTCAATCCTTAAACCTTCAACCCTAAACCCTATCTCTAATCCCTATACTGTCAACACTCTACTTTAACCCTCAACCCTCAACGTTTAGGGTTTAGGGTTTAGGGTGGACAGATTAGAGAATGATGTCCTTATGCATGACCATGTCGAGTGCCCTCATCGATGTTGGTAAGGGATACATGGAAGGTAAATGGATTAGGTAGATAGTGGATTATGACGTGGATTCTAGAGGGGAGAAAAGTGGATTATGTAGGGAAAATAGTGGATTTTGATGTGAATTATGTCAGACTTATGCCAAAGCATGGACCATAGGGATGGTATGTGGAGGGTATGTAGGATAGTGGGTGAATGATGGTCGATTTATTATGGAATGGAGGGGAACCATGCCCAATGGTTGTACACATTGTGATAAATGTTGGAGCTTGTGATGCGGAGGTGGTGTAGGGTGCAATGGAGATGTTTGCTTAGGAGATGGATGATGAAGGGCTTTAGGAATCCACATAGACTTAGGTGTTTTATTGTTTTTTTTTTGCTTGTGGGATGGAATGTTTTGACACTTTTGAGTTGAATGGGAATTTGAGATGGGAGTAGATGGTTGGGATTTTTTAGAGGTAGATGCCTCATTTAACTTGATTTCTTGTTGCTTAGGTACCCATACCATTTTGGTTTTGGACTTTCTTGTGGAGGTATGGGTTTCGATAACTTTTTGGATTGATTTTTCTTTGACTCTTTGTTTTTATCTTTTGAGGAATGAGGACTCTTAGGATGTTTGGCTTTATCAATAGAGGCATCTAATTTTGCATTTCTAGATCCCTTGGGGATGGTGGAATGAGTCTAAGCTTTAAGTTTAGATTTAAGATTAGGGTTGAGGGTTGAGGGTTGAGGGATTAGGGTTTAAGGTATAGTGTTGAGGGTTGATGGTTTAGGGTTTAGGGTTTAGGGTTTGGGGATTAGGGTTTAGAGTTGAGGGATTAGGGTTTAAGGCATAGTATTGTTTAGGGTTGAGGGTTTAGGGATAGGGTTTAGGATTTAAGGTTCAAGTGTTGAGGGTTGAGGCTTTAGGGATAGGGTTTAAGGTTTAGCAATAAGGGATTAGGGTTGAGGGTTGTGGGATCATGTATTAGTGTTGAGGGATTAGAGTTTAAGGTATAGTGTTTAGGGTTGAGGGTTTAGGGATAGGGTTTAGGTTTTAAGGTTTAAGGATTGAAGCTTCAGGCTTTAGGGATAGAATTTAGGGTTGAGGGATTAGGGCTTAGGGTGGACAGATTAGGGTTTAAGGTATAGTGTTTAGGGTTGAGGGTTGAAGGATGCGTTATGCTGCACTAAAAGGTTATAGTCCCATTAGAGAATGATGTCCTCGTGCATGACCATGTCGAGTGCCCTCATCAATGTTAGTAAGGGATACATGGAATTAAAATGGATTAGGTAGATAGTGGATTATGACATGGATTCTAGAGGGGAGAAAAGTGGATTATGATGTGGATTATGTCAGACTTATGCCAAAGCATGGACCATAGGGATGGTATGTGGAGGGTATGTAGGATAGTGGATGAATGATGGTAGATTTATTGTGGAATGGAAGGGAACCATGACCAATGGTTGCACACATTGCTATAAACATTGAAGCTTGTGATTCGGAGGTGGTGTAGGGTGCAATGGAGATGTTTTCTTAGGAGATGGATGATGAAGGGCTTTAGGAACCCACATAGACTTAGGCATTTTATTACTTTTGTTCTTCTTGTGGGATGGAATGTTTTGACACTTTTGAGTAGAATTGGAATTTGAGATGGGAGTAGATGGTTGGGATTTTTTAGAGCTAGATGCCTCATTTAACTTGATTTCTTGTTGCTTAGGTACCCATACCATTTTGGTTTTGTACTTTGCTTGTGGAGGTATGGGCTTGGATAACTTTTTGGATTGATTTTTCTTTGACTCTTTATTTTTATGTCCTGAGGCATGAGGACCCTTAGGATGTTTGGCTTTATTAGTAGAGGCATCTAATTTTGCATTTCTAGATCCCTTGGGGATGGTGGAATGTGTCTAAGCTTTAAGTTTAGCTTTAAGATTAGGGTTGAGGGTTGAGAGATTAGGGTTTAAGGTATAGTGTTGAGGGTTGAAGGTTTAGGGTTGAGGGTTTAGGGTTTGGGGATTAGGGTTTAGAGTTGAGGGATTAGGGTTTAAGGCATAGTATTGTTTAAGGTTGAGGGTTTAGGGATACGATTTAGGATTTAAGGTTCAAGTGTTGAGGGTTGGGGCTTTAGGGATAGGGTTTAATGTTTAGCGATAAGGGATTAGGGTTTATGATGCAGAGGCATCCACACTATATCATTCGCATATAGCATGAATGTCTGCAGACCAACCTCATCATCATCATCTTCGCCATCATCATCATCATATTTCCTAAAGCCACCAACATCATCATATTTCGGCTTTACTCTGTCAGCATCATGTTTCCGAAAACCAACAGCATCATCATATTGCACCTGCCGACCAATATCCTCCTGCAGACAAGCCTTCGCACTTTCGCTTGTCAACAGCATCACCTTACTCGATTATCGGCAGCATCATCATGTTCGACCAGCACGAACATCCTCCTGACATCCACTGTTCATCTCACCGACAATTTCCGTCTTTACTACCTTCAACATCATCATGATGTTCAACAGTCGCAAACATCCTCCGGTTGCACTGTTCATCGGGCGCCAAGCACTAGCGGCCTCATCATGATATTCAACATCACCTTCGTCAGCAGGATATTCAACATCCGGTTGCTCCCAAATATCCTGATGACGACCTTCAACACCTTCCCTTCGATGCTCCGATAGCCGACGACACAAGCTTCAGCATCATGATATTCGACAGGATAACGAACATCCGGTTCTTCCCATTTATCCTGATGATGACAAACCTTAACTCCTCGCACCGTTCACTCGATGCTGACGTCACCCGATATCCTGATGACGTAGATCCTGATGACGATGACGTCACCCGCAGTTTCACAATATCCTGCTGCTCCGAAATGTCCTGATGACGTATATCATGATGATGATGACGTCATATCCTGCTGTTTGCCAAACTTAGTTTTTCTTCGGCCCGCGATCAACCCGATCTTCAGCCTGATGCCGATGCGCTCCTCCTCGGCCCTCCTGATGATGATCCTGATGCCGATACACTCCTCGGCTCCTCCTGTTGATGATCACCCCAACGAACTCACTCTTCATGAAATCGACATCATCATGCTGACCTCCTCCACTTATCCGGATGATGATGTCCGAACTGTCTGCAGGATATTTGCAGAAATATCCTGATGATGCCGTTTTGGCGAACTTCTTCACTTAGCGAAATCTCTCTTCGCCGATCCACCAGGGATGACCCGATCCAACTCAGGGTGATCTTCCAACACAATTAGCTTGACCTAGCACATGGGGATGCTAGGCTTCTCAACATCTGTCTACCGCGATCCGGTGCACCTGCATGCAAACAGAAAACAACCTAGCATCTAACCTACTGTACATTGCCATTCCACCGATCAGGTGAGTCAACCGGTGGAATGGATCAGGAAATCCATGAAAAACTCTCAAACCCGCGATCGATTACAGGAAGGAGATCAAACAGAAAACAAAACAGGATCTTTATTGATTCACAGATGTAATACAATATGATGTTCCTCACACAGAACACTCAACCTACTCTGCGCAACACTACACTGGCGATCGATGATATCTGTCTGTCCATCATATCAAACGATCTCATGCTTATAAAGACTTCAATATGAGTACTACTGACCCAACTCCAAGCGGCTGGGAACTCTCCAAGCGGCTGGGAGATCCCACCGAACATACATCATGACAGCTGTTATAACTAACTAGCTAAAAATAGCAAAAGCCTGGTCAGCATGATCTTATCCTGATCAGCATGACCTTATTACATGCAAATGGTCAAACAGACCTTCTTGGAAATATAAACAAGACCTAAACTACTAACTGCCTTATCATGACCAGCTGTCAGGTAGGTGCTCATGCACCATACTCCCCAAAAGAAAAGAACTCATGTCCCATGAGTTGAGCATGTGGAAGTCCTCCACCTCTACACTTTGCCTTGTCAATAGTCTGACCTGCTCCAGCTTTATCTGCTGCTGTCTCTTGGCTGCTCCAAGACTTCTGAACTGTAACTTGCTTTCTGGCAAGTAAATCATCATGCCTGTTGATGTAGGCCTTCTTCTCACATACCCTGTGTTTGTCAGGTTGCCTAACCAGAACCTCTGGCTGAACTACCTCTTGAACTTCTGAAGTGTTCAAGTCTATCTTCCTTTCAACTCTCATAGGACAAACAATAGTCCCAACTATGACAACATCCTTGTCAATCCTCTGAACTGGTGGCAGTTTGCACCCCTGTTTCTGAACCTGCTGCTGACCTCTGTCAGTCACCACTGAAACTTCCTTCAGCTTGTTGTCTGTAACAACTCCTTTCTCTGCAGTGTCCTGAACTGCCTTCATGCCTGCTCCTCTAGGCATCTGCACATACTCCTTCTTTCCCATCAAAATGATTTGAGCTGCCTTCTGTACTGCAGCTTTTGCCTGCAATGGCATCAACTTAATAGTCTTCCCATCCTTCTTGATGGTGTAGGTATTAGCATACCCATCATACAGTACCCTTCTGTCAAATTGCCATGGTCTACCTAACAGTAGGTGACAACATTCCATAGGCAATATATCACACAAAATTCTATCATGATATGGTCCAATCTGGAAATCCACATATGCCTGTTCAGAGACAAAAAGTGATTGCCGATCACTCACCCAAGATGCCTTGTAAGGGTGTGGATGTGGAATTCTTTCCAGCTTCAGTTTATCCACCATTTCCTGAGATACCATGTTGTCTGTTGAACCAGTGTCAATGACAACCTTACATACCTTACCTTTGCTCTTACATGTGGTTTTGAAAAGAGCTCTTCTTTGCATCAGATCCTTTGATGCCTGCAAACTAATTCTCCTTAACATCAGTGATTCTCCACTCTCTGGATATCCAAAATTCTCAGGACCCTTGTTTGCACTTTCTTCTTCTTTCTCTTCTTGTACCAGTTGTACTCTCTTGTCACTAGTTCTATCATTTCTGGATGATGAACCTTTGTTTTCTGGACATTTGAAAGATGGATGACCAAACTCACCACAGGTGTAACACTTTCCTGAAAATGTAGTAGAACCTCTACCACCTCCAAATCTTCCTCTATTACCTTTCCATCCACCTCTGAAATCAGACTGTCCTTGTCCTTTACCAGTGTCTTCTTGACCCTCATTTGTTTGCTTTTGTGCAGGGGCTGTTCCTCTTCCCCTATTGTTTCCTCTTCCTCTCATGGACTTATCATGTCCTCTATTCAACTTTTCTTCAATCCTGATTGCCAGTTGATAACAATCCTCCACATTCTTAGGGTTAGCTAAAACTAACTCATCCTGTATGTTAAACCTTAAACCTGCCAAGTACCTAGCCACCTTTTCTACCTCATTCTCATGATGACCAGATCTCATACTCAACAGATAAAATTCCTCAGTATATGATTTCACATCCCTGTCTTTCTGCTTTAAAAATTGCAGCTTCTTAAACATCTGGATTTCATAATCCCTTGGCAAGAATTTCCCCTTGATCCTTGCTACCATCTTATCCCAAGAAGTGATCTTAGACTTCCCTTGTTTCCTTCTCTCAGATTGTACATAATCCCACCATACCAAAGCATGACCTCCTAACTTGGTCTTTGCAATCTTGACTTTCTGATCCTCAGCAACATCTTCACATTCAAAGTGATTATCAAGTGCAGCAATCCAGTCCAACAACTCATCTTCATTCAAGCTTCCAGTATACCTGGAAACATCAACCTTCACCTTAGGTTTTTCACTCTGCACTGCCTTTAGCAGTTTTGCCAATCTCTGGTCTTCAGCATCCAGATCTTCAGCTACCTCTTCATACTCTTCAACAATATCTGCCTCTTCTTCAGACTCACTGTCTTCTACCTCCCTCTTTTTGTTCTTTTCCAGGGCTGTCAGCCTGGCTTGAAGTGCTTCAGCAAGCTCCTTCATCTTCCTCATCTCTCTAGCATGTTTTTCCTTCATCTCCTGCAATTCCCTTGCAGTACCATTACCTTTAGGAGGCATTTTGTCAACCTCTCAATCACAACACAATCAACTCTATCTCTACCTCTGCCCTTTCGGTGACAGAATCAACACACAACAGCCCAGACCTTTAGCTGAGCTCTGATACCACTATGATGCAGAGGCATCCACACTATATCATTCACATATAGCATGAATGTCTGCAGACCAACCTCATCATCATCATCTTCGCCATCATCATCATCATATTTCCTAAAGCCACCAACATCATCATATTTCGGCTTTACTCTGTCAGCATCATGTTTCTGAAAACCAACAGCATCATCATATTGCACCTGCCGACCGATATCCTCCTGCAGACAAGCCTTCGCACTTTCGCTTGTCAACAGCATCACCTTACTCGATTATCGGCAGCATCATCATGTTCGACCAGCGCGAACATCCTCCTGACGTCCACTGTTCATCTCACCGACAATTTCCGTCTTTACTACCTTCAACATCATCATGATGTTCAACAGTCGCAAACATCCTCCGGTTGCACTGTTCATCGGGCGCCAAGCACTAGCGGCCTCATCATGATATTCAACATCACCTTCGTCAGCAGGATATTCAACATCCGGTTGCTCCCAAATATCCTGATGACGACCTTCAACACCTTCCCTTCGATGCTCCGATAGCCGACGACACAAGCTTCAGCATCATGATATTCGACAGGATAACGAACATCCAGTTCTTCCCATTTATCCTGATGATGACAAACCTTAACTCCTCGCACCGTTCACTCGATGCTGACGTCACCCGATATCCTGATGACGTAGATCCTGATGACGATGACGTCACCCGCAGTTTCACAATATCCTGCTGCTCCGAAATGTCCTGATGACGTATATCATGATGATGATGACGTCATATCCTGCTGTTTGCCAAACTTAGTTTTTCTTCGGCCCGCGATCAACCCGATCTTCAGCCTGATGCCGATGCGCTCCTCCTCGGCCCTCCTGATGATGATCCTGATGCCGATACACTCCTCGGCTCCTCCTGTTGATGATCACCCCAACGAACTCACTCTTCATGAAATCGACATCATCATGCTGACCTTCTCCACTTATCCGGATGATGATGTCCGAACTGTCTGCAGGATATTTGCAGAAATATCCTGATGATGCCGTTTTGGCGAACTTCTTCACTTAGCGAAATCTCTCTTCGCCGATCCACCAGGGATGACCCGATCCAACTCAGGGTGATCTTCCAACACAATTAGCTCGACCTAGCACATGGGGATGCTAGGCTTCTCAACATCTGTCTACCGCGATCCGGTGCACCTGCATGCAAACAGAAAACAACCTAACATCTAACCTACTGTACATTGCCATTCCACCGATCAGGTGAGTCAACCGGTGGAATGGATCAGGAAATCCATGAAAAACTCTCAAACCCGCGATCGATTACAGGAAGGAGATCAAACAGAAAACAAAACAGGATCTTTATTGATTCACAGATGTAATACAATATGATGTTCCTCACACAGAACACTCAACCTACTCTGCGCAACACTACACTGGCGATCGATGATATCTGTCTGTCCATCATATCAAACGATCTCATGCTTATAAAGACTTCAATATGAGTACTACTGACCCAACTCCAAGCGGCTGGGAACTCTCCAAGCGGCTGGGAGATCCCACCGAACATACATCATGACAGCTGTTATAACTAACTAGCTAAAAATAGCAAAAGCCTGGTCAGCATGATCTTATCCTGATCAGCATGACCTTATTACATGCAAATGGTCAAACAGACCTTCTTGGAAACATAAACAAGACCTAAACTACTAACTGCCTTATCATGACCAGCTGTCAGGTAGGTGCTCATGCACCAGTTTAGGGTTGAGGGATTAGGGTTTAGTGTTGAGGGATTAGATTTTAAGGTATAGTTTTTGGAGTTGAGGGTTTAGGGTTTAAGGTTTAAGGATTGAGGCTTCAGGCTTTACGGATAGCATTTAGGTTTGAGGGACTAGGGTTTAGGGTGGCTGAATTAGGGTTTAAGGTATAGTGTTTAGGGTTGAGGGTTGAAGGATGTGTTACGTTGCACTGAAAAGTTATAGTCCCATTAGAGAATGATGTCATCATGCATGACCATGTCGAGTGCCCTCATCGATGTTGGTAAGGGATACATGGAAGGAAAATGGATTAGGTAGATAGTGGATTATGACGTGGATTCTAGAGAGGAGAAAAGTGGATTATGATGTGGATTATGTAGGTAAAATAGTGGATTATGATGTGGATTATGTCAGACTTATACCAAAACATGGACCATAGGGATGGCATGTGGAGGGTATGTAGGATAGTGGATGAATGATGGTAGATTTATTGCGGAATGGAAGGGAACCATGACCAATGGTTGCACACATCGCGATAAACATTGAAGCTTGTGATGCAGAGGTGGTGTAGGGTGCAATGGAGATGTTTTCTTAGGAGATGGATGATGAAGGGCTTTAGGAACCCACATGGACTTAGGCATTTTATTACTTTTGTTTTGCTTGTGGGATGGAATGTTTTGACACTTTTGAGTGGAATGGGAATTTGAGATGGGAGTCGATGGTTGGGATTTTTTAGAGGTAGATGCCTCATTTAACTTGATTTCTTGTTTCTTAGGTACCCATACCATTTTGGTTTTGGACTTTGCTTGTGGAGGTATGGGCTTGGATAACTTTTTGGATTGATTTTTCTCTGACTCTTTATTTTTATGTCCTGAGGCATGAGGACCCTTAGGATGTTTTTCTTTATTAGTAGAGACATCTAATTTTGCATTTTTGGATCCCTTGGGGATGGTGGAATGAGTGGAATCTTTAAGTTTAGCTTTAATATTAGGGTTGAGGGTTCAGGGTTCAGGGATTAGGGTTTAAGGTATAGTGCTGAGGGTTAAGGGTTTAGGGTTTAAGGTTAAGGGTTAAGGGTTTAGGGTTTATGGATTAGGGTTTAGAGTTGAGGTTCTAGTGTTTAAGGCATAGTACTATTTAGGGTTGAGGTTAAAGAGACAAGTTGATACCTTACCTAAGTTATCATGTTCTTGAAACCTTGTCACTATAAAGAGGAGATATCTAGAAAGTAATGTCACAAGGACATAACCAAAGCATGCACTATCATGAACCATAGGGACAACTTACTACACCATCCAAAACTCCATTTGAACTAACTACTATCAATAATTCACATTATTGGGGACTATCATGAAGAAAACACCATACATAGGACTGTCATAGTCAAAGTGGAGAGGATTCTCTAGTCATTGTATGACTGTCATAATAGCTAGTGGGTTAGTTACCATGCTTCAACCTAATATAGGTTAATGAGAACATAGAAATGAAAATCACAATACCATAAGCACACTCCATAAGCTGCCAATATAGTCACAATATCATGTCATCATGATATTGAGAGAAGAGTTGTTTGTTTTTTCCAAAGCCATATCACTTGCATAAGGATTGTCACCAACCATCTGTGTAAGGTCGTGAAAGAGTGAGTCATTATTGAGCTTATCATAAGAGAAGCATGAAGTCAAAATGCTATCATGGAAACACGATATAGTTACTTATTATAAGGACAATCCAAATTTGGTGAGGTTATGTTTTTATCAACTTCCAAGAAAAATACATCATTTTGCACTGATTGGCACTAAATTAGTCACAATTTATGCTGCCTTTTGCACCCCAAACAGATTACATTTTGGCCTAAAAGTCAGCACTAAAGTCAACATTAACTTCTCTGACTATAGCGCTGACTACTGGATAAAAAAATTTAAAAAAAATTCTCATTGTACATACCCCAAAACAAAAAGAAAAAAAAAAGAAAAAACTTTATTGATTTTGGTGTTCATTTTTTGTTTGGAGATCTAGCATTTGGATTGGAGTCCCGCCTGAATTATATGAGAAATTCAATAATTATAGGAGAAAAATGCCGCGTCAAGAGAGGAGAAAAAAGGGAAAACAAGCAAGTAGATGAGAAATTCGATTTAGTTTGTGACACCATAGGTAAGGTTACAATTAAAATAAAAAAAATTTGTTCCCAAATATATTTTTGTTTCGATTAAATGGAGAGGATTGTGAAGAAAGGGTTGTGAATATTGTTTTGTTTACAGATGAATCGTTCAAGTCTCATGTGGTTGCAAAGGAGGGTAAAATTGTAGACATTGCATTATTTCCTCTGCATTCGAGAGTAGTGAATGCATTTTTAAAAAACCTAATGCCCAAGTTCACTTATCATTACCATCAATACCTTTCTCTAAACACAACTTTCTTGCTTCCTTCCTAAAAAAGTAGTCGAGTGCTTTAAGACAAGTCGATTGTGAGCAAACTAAAATTAGGGCTTTTGAGACGAGGGTGAGCAAAGTAAAACAAAGGTTGGTCAAGACAATACGAGGAGATAGGGCTTTTGAGATGAGGATGAGAAAACTAAAATTAGGTCAGGAACTATAGATTCCCTCCCAAGGCACCAATTGATTCATAGGAAAACAGCTTCATGATTTGCTCTACAAAGTAAAGGTCAAAAACCTTGAGGAATACAGAAAAACTACCATAGACTAAACAAAAATAATTTGCCCTAGGTCACCTCAAAATATCAAGCAATAGAGGGAAGAGAGCAAAGGGAGTAGACTCTGGCCACAATGAGGTAATTCATTGTCAATTTATAGATTTGTAAATGTTTCCATTGTTTCTTTGATTTTTAGTTTTTAATTTTTTATTTGTAAATTTAAAAGAAGAAATTTATTTTATAGGAACATGAGACTGACAAAGATAAAGAGGCATTGGCTTCCATATTTTGGGTAGAGGCAGTGAACAAATTGGATGGTGTGGACTTGACAATGCTTGCCAGATACATAGAAAAATGGTCTAGTAAAGCCCCTGAAACATTACAACGAAATCAATAGTGTCAAAGGGAATCAATTGATTCCCCAACCAGTCATGGATCAAGAAAAAGATACAGGAGGAAATCAATAAAAATAACCTCTAAGAATGTGGAATAGGGAACAAAGGCTTCCAATGTCCCACCCACTCTTGGGACACAGACTTTTTCGACCACCACGCCATGTTTTGCATCTTGTGTTGGTACCTACGATACTAAGATAGAATACGATGTGGTTTCAGGGGATGTCTAAATGATAGATGTTGGAAAAATATTTGTGAATAAGTTGAAGGAATCATGCCTTCAATGGTTCAGAGACCATCTACATTTTCCATTCTCAATGATACCCATGCACCTACAAAAAGTAGTTATCCAAGACATGGAGACTGAATTTGGCACATGTTGGTCTGTAAAGAAGATAAAGCTACGAATGTCTCAAAACTGCAAGAGATTTTAGTGCAACCAAACAAAGAAGATAAAAAAACTCCCTCTCGAGCAAAGGCTAAAAAAAAAGGCCAATTGATGTAAGTTTGAAAGTATGGAAAGAGCTTGTAAAAACATATGAGAAGTCTAATGCACAGAGGAAGTCTGGTGAGGAGAGTACCCAGGTATTTGAATTTGCTCATAAGATTATATCAAATTTATTAAATGATTTTTAAATTTTATTTATGCATAGTTAAATTGAATTAGTATATGTTTCAGGACAAATCCTCCAAGGCTAGGCTTGACAAACTTTGTGCCATGCATCACAGTGGCCAGAAAGGTTTATAGACCTTGATCTATACATTTGTAAGTATATTTAATAATTAAAATGATTTTTTTTAAATTTCCTAGGAAAAAGTAAATGATTGCATATTAATTAGTTTAACTAGTCCATGTGCCATGTTTTGACAGGAGGAGAAATATGGCCGGCATCTAAGCCAATTTGAAAAGGAAATGTTACAAAGCAAAAAGTGGACTGATTTTGTAATCTAGATGGAGAATGAGGTATCAATAGTTGACTTTCAATAACTTAGTTGGATATTGTTGTGTTAATATGTCAATTTGAATTTCTTGTGTTGAGTTGTTTATTGATGTGTAGGATGAGTTCTAAAGTGCTTCTCTGTTGGCCCTAGTGCCCTTAAATGTAAGATTTCTCTTAGATGACAAATGATTACTCTTATATCTTTGGGGACCCTTCTTGGTGCCATTAGGATCATAATGAGTATACTAGTCTTGTGCTTGCTTACAAAAAAGTGGTTGCAATTAACCTAATCTTGTGGTCATTATCCACAACATTTTGTGTGTGCCATGCTATCTCATATGCTTAAGTTTAACAGGCTAATAATGAATAGAAAACCCTTGTTTGTCTGCCTCCAACTAATGGACTTGTTGGAACCTAAAATTTCCTACCATTTTTTGTAAAAAATTTACGTTCCCATGATGAAAAATCTAACTATGGCACTCAGAAATGCACCTGTACAATATACTTTAGTGGCCTACTTTGAAGGGTTATAATTCGAATCCTATTCATTTTTATGTCAAACCACTTGGTAGGCATACTTATCTGCCATATTTGAGTGTACATGCTTGATTTCAGCTTCCCACAATCAGATTGGACAAGGTTTTGCAGTGCCAAGTTAAAGGGTTCTGGTGGTACCCACCCAGGGTTATGGTTTTAAGTTGAGTCTGCAAGCCTATATTTTTATTCATTTAAACCCCTTAAGGCCTTAAGTTTTCTTGTCCTTTGGCCTCTTGCACTTTATCTTTTAAAACTGCATTGACTTCCTGTATTAAAGGGCAATTGTCTTGAGGTCTTCTTAGAGGGGTGATATGTGACTAGGGTATGAAGACTAGGACTTTGTGTGTAATCTTAAGCCCTCCTTTTGGATTTGTTGGAATCCTTCTTCACTACTACATAAGGACTATCAAGGCTCCTATGATAGTACATTAGAGAGGCATTGAAATCACAAAGGAGATAAATGTTATTAGGCCATCACCCAATGGAGAAGGGATTGTCATAAAGAGCATGACAGTGTTACCTTGTCATAGTCACAAAGGGGGTAGTCTTTGTGGTGGTAATTAAAGTCACTAAGTTTACATCCACCTTCCTAGGGTCTGCAGAAATGCCTAAAGTTGAATGTGTCTATTTTAAAGATCTTGCCATGAGTATTTTCCATGTTTTTACAAATGGAGACCTCTCCAATCCTCATCTCAAGTTTCAAAAGCACAATGAAATGATGGAGGACAATCATAACTATCATAATAGTACATTAGCATTTTTTGTCTCAAGGTGGCCCATGAGACTACCAAGGGGATGGATATAGAGTTCGGATTATGGTTTTTGTTTAAAAGCCTTGTGTCATTGACCTAATATTTATTTGTGGCAAGGATCCCAATAGTCTAAAGATTACAAATTGTTGTAAAGAAAAGACTGTCATAGTTAAGTGTGGTACACTAATACAATTTCATCTTGGTTGAATATTGTATAAATCTCAAGCTATTTAGAATGCATTGGGTATTAGGGAGTGGTATCACTATATAGGTAACCATCAAGTGATTTCTTCAACCCAATCTTGGCCCATATAGTACCCAGTGTGAATAGAAAGATAGTTTTGTTCAAGAATCTTGTTACGATCACAAATGAGGGTAGTCTTAGCTATTGTAACCATAGTTAGAATCCCTTGTTGTTACAATAACATACGTGAACTAAAACCATGACTCTACGAGTATGAGTTGTTTGAAAGCCAAATTCCACAACATTTTCCACCATCCCCCCTGCCTGTGTCAAAATGGGAGCTTTGGAATAGGGTATGGACATCCATCAATACATAAAGGATAGAGGAATTTTGTCAGATGTTGAAGTTACAACTGCTCTGTTAGACATGTATACAAAATGTGGAAGCATAGACAAGGCACGTGAATTGTTTGACAGAATGTCTCAAAGAAATGTGGTCTCATGGACTGGAATGACTGCAAGATATGCACAAAATGGATTTTTTGAAAAGGCTTCAGAAATTTTAAAGCAAATGCAATTGGCTGGTGTAAAGCCAAATTCCACAACATTTGCCAACATCCTCCCTACTTGTGTCAAAATGGGAGCTTTGGAATAGGGTATGGACATCCATCAATACATAAAGGATAGAGGAATTTTGCCAGATGTTGTTGTTGCAACTACCCTGTTAGACATGTATGCAATATGTGGAAACATAGATAAGGCATGTGAACTGTTTGGCAGAATGCCTCAAAGAAATATGGTCTCATGGACTGCAATGACTGTAGGATATGCATAAAATGGATTTGTTGAAAAGGCTTCAGAAAATTTAAAGCAAATGCAATTGGCTGGTGTAAAGCCAAAATCCACAACCTTTACCAACATCCTCCCTACCTGTGTCAAAATGGGAGTTTTGGAATAGGGTATGGACATCCATCAATACATAAAGGATAGAGGAATTTTGTCAGATGTTGTAGTTGCAACTGCCTTGTTAGACATGTATGCAAAATGTGGAAGCATAGATAGGGCACGTGAACTGTTTGATAGAATGCCTCAAAGAAATGTGGTCTCATGGACTGCAATGACTGCAGGATATGCACAAAATGGATTTGTTGAAAATGCTTTAGAAATTTTAAAGCAAATGCAATTGGCTGGTGTAAAGCCAAATTCCGTATTTACTTGTGAATTTATATATATTGAAAGTGGTCAATGATTTTTGGATGGATAGTTATTACGTATGATGATTTTAATTTACTGCTCAATATGGATGTTGTCAAATTCAATTAAATTATAGATATTTGAGTCACTTGTTTTAATTATAGATGATGATAATGTTATAATAATTATCTTCTTATTTAATCATATGAGTTAAATAATTAAATTACTTACTCTGTAATCATATGAGTTATTTAAGAGGCATGATATATTTAACTAATTAAATTGAAATAAAACATATTAAATTAATAAATGTAAGAAAAATAATAAGCATTTTTAGAAGCAACAAAAGACACAAAAATGGAAGCAAAATTGAAAGCAACAAGTGACATTATATCGGAAGAAAAATTGGAAGCAAAATTGGAAACAAAATCGGATGCAAAATTGGAAGCCAAACTAGAAGTAAAACCGGAAGCAAAATTGGAAATAAAATTGGAAGCAAAATCTAAAGCAAAACTGGAAGCAAAATTGGAAGCAAAAGTGGAAGCAAAACTGGAAGCAAAAATGGAAGCAAAACTAGAAGCAAACTTGGAAGCAAAACCAAAAGCAAAATTGGACTGGAAGCAAAACTCGAAGCAAAATTGGAAGTAAAACTGGAAGCAAAACTAGAAGCCAACCTAGAAGTAAAACCGAAAGCAAAATTGGAAGCAACAGTGGAAGCAAAACTGGAAGCAAAATTGGAATAAAAAATGGAAGCAAAATTGGAAGCAAAACTAGAAGCAAAACTGAAAGAAAAATTGGAAGCAAACTTGGAAGCAAAATTGGAAGCAAAAATGGAAGTAAAATTAGAAGCAAAATCGGAAGCAAACTTGGAAGCAACACAAGAAGCAAAACCAGAAGCAAAATCGGAAGCCAAACTGGAAGCAACAAAATCTGGCGCTAAATCCGGTGTTAAACCTAGCACTAAAATCTAGTGCTAAACCTGGCACAATAGTGAGATGCTATTGGACGCCAAGTTTGGCACCGACAAAAGTGTCCAATTCATGGACTCAAATGTACTAAATTCTGGCACTATTTAAGGCACTAATTCCCTGTTCTATTGTAGTGAATACATACACTATAACGTCAAATGGAAAGATAATTAATTTGATTCCTTTAGAAGATGATCATAAGAGTGAAGTATGTGGGAATGCTAGAATTTCTTTGGTAGATGGAAGAAAATTTTTGGATGGTTTGAGACGTGAGAATATGTGTTATGCCTTGATTCCTAAGAAGCCTAAACCATTGAAAAAGGAGACTGAATAATCGCAACCGGAGGAGATAAAAGAATTGCTGACTGAGTATGAGGACATCATATCAGACAATGTACCTGAAGGATTTCCACCAATCAGGAGTATCAGTCATCATATGGATCTTATACCTGAGCTAGTTTGCCTAATAAAGTAGCACATAGAATGACATCGACAGAGGATGAAGAATTGAATAGACAGATACATGAGTTGTTGAGAAAAGGTTTGACCAGAGAAAGTTTGAGGCCTTGTGCAGTGCCTGCAGTGTTAGCACCAAAGAAAGATGGAGAATGGAGAATGTGTACTGACTCGAGAGCAATCAACAAGATCACAGTTAAGTATATATTTCCTTTATCTAGAATGGATGATATCATGGATTGTTTGAGTGGAGCAAAATATTTCACAAAGATAGATTTGAAGAGTGGATACCATCAGATTAGAATCAGAGAAGGAGATGAATGGAAGACTTCTTTTAAGACAAATAAAGGATTGTATGATTGGTTAGTGATGCCTTTTGGGTTGACAAATGCACCAAGTACTTTCATGAGGTTGATGAATTAAGTCTTGAAGAAATTCTTGGGTAATTTTGTTATTGTATATTTGGATGACATTCTAATTTTTAGTAAGACAAAGGAAGAACATTTGTGCCACCTTAGACAAGTATTGTAGAGGTTGTGAGAAGAAAAATTGCTGATAAACATCAAGAAATGTAGTTTCATGAAGGAAGAATTGGTATACTTTGAATTTGTGATTTCTGCGGAAGGATTGAAGATGGATCCTGAGAAAGTTAGAGCAATTGTTGAATGGCCTACACCAGAGAGCATTGGAGAAGTTAGATCATTTCATGGATTAGCTAGTTTCTACCAGATGTTCATTAGGAATTTCAGCTCAGTATGTAACCCTATGACAGAGATAATGAGAGGAGATAGGAAATACTTTAAGTGGACATCAGGAGTAGATAAGAGTTTTGAATTGTTAAAGCAGAAAGTGATAGAGCACCTTGTTTTGGCATTACCAGATTTTAGTAAGGTATTTCAAGTAGATTGTGTTGCAAGTGGGAATGCAATTAGAGCAGTGTTAAGTCAAGAAGGTAGACATGAAGCATATTTTAGTGAGAAGTTGAATGATGCAAGGAGAAGATATAAAATTTATGATCAAGAGTTCTATGCCATAATTCAAGCCTTGAAGAAATGGAGACATTACTTGTTTCCTAAGGAGTTTGTGTTGTCTACAGATCATCAAACTTTACAATATTTGAATAGTCAAGGAAAGTTGAATCAGAGACATATGAGATGGGTAGAGTTCATGCAGAGTTATACTTTTGTATTGAAGCATAGGAGTGGAAAAGAAAACAAAGTTCCAAATGCCTTGAGTAGGAGAAGAAACTTGCTGACAGAGATGAGAGTTGAAATGTTAGGATTTGATGAATTGAATAACATGTATGATATAGACCTTGATTCTGTAGAACCTTGGAAAGCATGTAAGGAACCTGTTTTGATAGATAGAAGTAAGTGGTTGGACTATTTCATTTAGGAAGATATGTTGTTCAGAGGAAATTAGTTATGTATACCTAGAAGTTCCATGAGAGACAATCTGATCAAGGAGAAGCATAGTGGTGGATTAGTAGGACAATTTGGCATTGATGCAGGAGCATCCAATGGTGTAAAGGCAATCTTGCATCACCCAAAAAGATGTTGATTCAAAATCATTGAAGTTGTTTTTATTTCTTTCCATAATTAGTATTTTCAGTTCCATAATCACTTGAATAATGATGTAGGACTTTCAGTTTTTCCAAACTGCTATTTTTGGAAAGTTGAACTACCATTTCTAGAAAGTTTGCATTTGGGCAAGAATTGAAATAAAAATTTATAGGAAGCTTCGTAAATGAAATATAAAACCTTTGGTGAAGGAATCAGGCAAAGATCATTTATGAGCTGAAAGATATTAAAGTTTTCATTTTTTGAAAAGCCCCTGAAAAGTTTTGAAATCAGATATGAGGCACTAAAACATCCCATAACACCCCAAAAAGTTGATGGAAATTTGTTTACATATTTCCTGGGTGATAGTTAACTTCGTGAGCTTTCTGATGCTTAAAACAGTTTGTCAATCGGACTCCCAGATCAAAAGTTATGCTTCCCGAAAGTTGACCTACTTTTGGAGGGAGTTACAAATTTCAAAATTTAGCTAGAGACCACCAAAAAGGGCTATTGATGACTATTTTTGGGAACTTGGGGTGGAATTAGAGTTAAGGGGGAAAGTGTAGAGTCAAGAAGAGGTAGGAAAATAGAAACCCTAGCTGATTTGGGGTTACAGAAGGCTGAAGATTCCAGAGTCTTGAGATAGGAACTTGTAATGTGATGCAACCTGTAGAGGATTCATCCTCTGATTGTATTTGAGCTTCTATAATGTAATATTTTTCCCAGATCAATAAAAGATCATTCTATTTTCTATGTACAATTTCTGTTGTTTTGTGTTTTATGATTTAGCCCCTTCATCAGGCATTGATAAGACAGTAGCTTTGGTGAGTGAAAATTACTTTTGGCTTTAGATACATAAAGATGTTAGAAAATTTGTGCAGAGTTGTAGAGTTTGTCAAGTTACAAAAGGGAGTAGTTAGAATATTGGATTGTATAAATCTTTGACAGTACTAGAGAGACCTTGGGAAAACATAAGTATAGATTTTGTAATGGGATTGCCAAAGACAGAGAGGACATGATTCAATATTTGTAGTTGTGGACAGATTTTTAAAGATGACACATTTCATACCTTGTAGGAAGACAACTGATGTAGTGCATGTAGCTGACCTATTTTTCAAGGAGCTTGTGAGATTGCATGGATTACCTAAGAGCATAATTTTAGATAGAGATAAAAGATTTCTAGGATACTTTTGGAAGACACTATGGGAGAGGATGAAGATAGATTTCAAGTTTAGTTCAACATTTCACCCATAGACTGATGGACAAAAAGAGGTAGTGAATAGGAGTTTGGGGAACTTGTTGTGATGTTTGGTTGGAGAGAAGGTAGGAAGTTGGGATTTGATTCTTTCACAAGCAGAGTTTGCATACAATAATTCAGTGAATAGGAGTACTAGAAGAACACCTTTTGAGATTGTTACTGAAGTAAACCCTAGAGGAGTAACAGAGTTGAGAGATATCAATATGGACGACAAGAGGAGTGCATAGGTAAAAGAACTTGCAGAACATATGAAGATAGTGCGTAATCAGGTAAAGAAGCATTTGGAAGAGATGAAAAGTAAGTATAAGGAGCAAGCAGATGAGAAGAAGAGACACAAAATTTTTAGTTGAAGATGAAGTGATGGTATACATGAGAAAAGAAAGATTTCCAGTTGGGACATATAACAAGTTGAAGATGAAGAAGTTTGGACCTCGTAGGATACTCAAAAAATTTGATTTAGGAAATGCATATGAAGTGGAGCTACCGAAGACATTGGGTATTTCACCTATATTCAATATTGCAGACCTATATCAGTATCATGAAGTAGAGTTTAGTGACAGCATTAAAGAAGACTTGAAGAAGTAGTTACCACAACATGCACTAGATTAGAATGAAGACATCTTGGATAGCAGAGTTGGACGCAACACCAAAGGAAGACAATACACAGAATATATCATGAAGTGGAAAGGCAGACCAGAAGAAGACACATCTTGGATTTCTCAGGTTAAGGTGGACCATCTTGGTTTTTCTCTAGCTCCAGCAAAGTGAGGGACTCACTTTTTTCAATAACCCTGGATGTCTGATGCAGGAGCATCCTTGGTTCAACACAAATCTTGCATCAACCAAAAACATTTGCATTTCATTTTGTTTCTTTTCATTTTCCAGTTCATTTTAGGTAGTTGAGTTAGTAGCAGTTTCTGTATTCTGGTTCGCATTCTGCCGCAATTGTATTTCAAACCTTACAAAGCTGGACTTAACATCTATATTCATGCATACACATCATATCCAAAACTTAGAGCATTTGGATCAAGTACCAGAAAGTTATCGCTATCAGAAGATCGATTGTTTTCTCATAACAAAGCATCCTAATAGTCTTGGACAATCAGATGAAGGAGAAGACTTGCAGAGCATTTCTCAACTTGCAGAGCTAAATGACACATCATTCAATGTTGTTTGGGTTGTGCCCGACCTTCCTTGAGATCCGCACATCATTTCACTCATTTATGGAGGAATTCTTCTTGTTTAGGTCCAACCTATCCATGTACACATGTTACAGCTCTTCATTGGAGTTTGTGACCTTCCTTGGCTGACGGGGAGGAATCATATGTTTCAAAGATGATATATATTGATGTAATAGATGCCTAGGAAAGTAGTTCATGATGATAGAGATAGTTGATAGTTTGAATTCTTTACAAAGGAGCTTCAAAGTTATATCTTGTTCATATTTTGATATTCTATGATCAGGCCTATGAGCCCTAATTGTAAGCCTGCATGTTGCCGGCCAATATGTATTTAATTTCCATGATATACTAAAAGTCTTAATCTGCATTTGTTTCATATCTTGAGTTGTTTCCATTGTGTTTACTCTAGTTGCATGGTCTAGACTATTCTCTTTGAGGACCCTCCTAACCATGACTACACCAACCAAGATCTTTTATTTAAAATTTTGCTGAGAGCTGATATTTCAATTCTACAATCAAACCTTTGTCTTTCCCAATAAACAACATGTCATCAACATATAAAGAAATTACTAGGAAATAATCACCATCATATTTAAAATATACACAGCGATTAGATTTAGACTGCACAAATCCCAAACTCAACAAATAAGCATTAAATTTCTAGTACCACATCCTAGGACTTTGTTTAAGGCCATACAGAGATTTCTTTAACTTACAAACCAAATTGCTTTTACCTTTCACCATGTAGTGCTTTGGCTATGTCATATAGATTTCTTCCTCCAAATCACCATGAAGGAAAGCAGTTTTCACATCCATTTGTTCGACCTCTAAGTCATAAGCTTCTACAATAGATAATAAAAACTAAATGGATGTCATTTTAGAAATAGGAGAAAAGATCTCACCGTAATCAATAACCTCAACTTGAGAGTATCTCTTCACAACCAACCGTGCCTTATACTTTTGAATATTTCCATCTGAACCAATCTTTTTCTCAAACACCCATTTACATCCAATAGGTTTCTATCCTTCAAGCAATGGTACTAAGCCCCATGTATCATTTCTTTCAATGGCTTCCATCTCTTCATCCATGGCTATTTTCCAAGACTCTGTATCATTCATACCCAAAGCCTCTTGCATAGATCTCGGTTCATCGATGTTAGTACTCAAAGAAAATATACACTTCCAATCATTAGGTGAATACCCATACCTTTTAGGTGGTTTCCTATGCCTTGTAGACCTTTGAACAAGCTGAGGTGGAGGTTCTTCCACTTCTTCCTCCTCTTCTCCCTCTTCTAAAGATTTAGATCTTGATGAGCTCTCCTCAACTTCTTGTCTATGTTGGGGTCTCGATTCAACTTTCTTAGGCATAGAAGGAAGTTGAATCACATCCTTTTTCTATTCAATTTCTTTATGCTATTCTTGTTGAAAAGTAACAGTAGAAGATTTAGTCTCTCTAAAAATAATACTTCTGGAATAAATTACCTTATGCGCAACAGGGTCCCAAAGCTTGTATCCTTTCACACCATAGTTGTAGCTGATGAAGATACATTTGACAGCCTTAGAATCCAACTTTGTTCTCTTCTCCTAAGCACATGTTCATATGCATCACAACCAAAAACTCTCAGATGTCTAAGTGAAGGTTTTTTCCCCGACCACACCTCCATTGGCATTTTATCAACAAGCGTTGATGTAGGAGATATATTGATCAAATAACAAGTAGCGGAAATAGCTTCAGCCCAAAACTTTTGTTCTAGACTAGCTCCACTCAACATGATCATAGCCTTCTCCATCAATGTTCTGTTCATCCTTTTTGCAACTCCATTCTACTGTAAAGAATACGGAGTTGTCTTTTGTCTTTTAATCCCACAATCTATACAAAATCTGTCAAAATCTGTAGAACAGTACTCACCGCTATTGTCGATCCTCAAACATTTAATTTTCTTTCTGGTCTAAGTTTCTACCATATCCTTGAACTCCTTAAAATGACTAAAAACTTTAGATTTACTCTTTAAAAAATATACCCATGTTCTCCTATTGAAATCATCAATGAAAATAACATAATAAATTGATTTACCAATGGAAGCAACATCAATAGGACCAAATACATCCAAATGGATTAGATCCAATATACATGAAGACTTATGAGAAGATGAGTAAAACTAAACGCGGTTTTGTTTGCCATAAATACAATGTTCATAGAAATTAAACTCTAGATTGTAATCATTCAAACCCTCAACAAGGTTCTTTTTTTTCAGGTCTTTTAAACCCTTCTCTCCAATGTGGCCAAGTCTTTGGTGCCATAACATGGTCTTCTCTGCATGCAACTTTGATTCGGTAGATAGAGCACCCTTGGGTACCCAAAAGCCACAACCATCCACAGAAGAGGAAACCATCTCTTTTTCAACGAAGTAGTTTTTGACTTAATTTTATCAGAAGTACTATTACACTCAACCGTGCATGCATCAATCTAGTATAATGTACCCAATATGCTTCCTCTTTCTATCACCATAGCACCTCTCACCATTTTCACACCTGCTTCAAAAAACTGTACATGCACACCTGCATCTATTAGCTTGCTAACAGATAATAAATTTCTTACTAGTCCTAAGATATGCAAGACACCATCAAATCATCTAACTCTACCATCAGAAAATTTCACATGAATACTACTACGGCCAACAATGTCAAGGAAAAATTTATCACCCAAATACACCTTACCACCATCATAGTTTTCATACTTACTAAACTAGTTTCTGTTAGGAGTCATGTGGAAAAATGCACCTAAGTCTATCAACCATGCATTATCACTTGCATGAGTGGCCAAGGCTGCAATAAAGACATCTCCATATTCCTTTTTGGAATTAGAATCAGAATATTACTTCTTCTTCTTCTTTACATTCCTTTAGGAAGTGTCTAGATTTGCCACAGTTCTAGCATATTGCCTTGGACTTACCAAGAGATTTTGATCTCCCCTTATTCTTGGACTTGGAATGGCCATGTTTCTTCTCAACTTTGCCTCGTTCTTTTTGTCTTCCTCGAACACTCAAAGCCTCCTTGGCATTCAAAGAGACCTTCCTTCTTATCTCTTCAGAGAGTAGAGAACCAACAACATCCTCCATCTTCAGAGTGACTGAAGAGCTCCCAATGGCCATGACCAAGCCATCCCATGAGTCTGGAAAGGAACACAACAAAGTTTGGCACTTTTCTTCTTTGTCCATCTTAACCCCAACTAAGATCAACTGAGTCACCAACATATTGAATGTTTCCAAATGCTTAGAAATTCATCCACCTTATTCCATTCTCAAGGATTACAACTTCTTCCTCAAGAAAATATTATTTACTAGAGATTTAGCTTGGTATATCTCACCCAACCTCTTCCAAAGCTTCTTCAAAGTGGATTCTTCATGGACATTTATCAGGATTGAATCTGCAAGACATAGTCTAATGAGACCTTTATCTTTTCTATCCATTTCATCATATTTTGTAGCCAAAGCTGGATCCGTAGGCCTCTGGACTTTTTCATCCACCGCATCCCATAGATCCTAATCAATCAATAGATCTTCCATCTTCAGCTTCCACATTTAAAAGTTCATGCCATAAAATTATCTTCCTCAATCCTCCTAGATGTGTTCGCCATCTAAAAAAGAAATATATGCAACAAGATCATAAAGTATCCTTTGCACAAGCTCCCACTCAAACCTTGATTAGCACAAAAAACCCAACAACCCACAACTAAAACCAAAGGTGATCAGGCTCTGATACCACTTATAAGGAAGTTAAAGTAGTGAAAACAACTTTCTACACCATTCTTGAGGAGAAACATTATGCAAAACTTTTAAAAGCTAATCTAATAGTTACAGAAATTCTAGAAGCACATTCAAAATATGAAATAAACAATGAAACACAAAAACACCAGATATACATGGGAAAAACCCTTTCAGGTGAAAAACCCCATACTCTAAAAGCCTTCTCAATGTTTTCCAAATCCAACAACAAGATTACATACATTTGCAGAGCAAGTTTATTATAAGAGTATCACCAATAAATAACTCTAGAAGAATTTTGATAGCATTCCAGTAGCATAACAGTACCTGCAAACTCAACACACACAAACTACTCCTCAAGCCTCCAATTTATAGACTTTTGGCTATACAAGAAGCCATTTGTGGTTTTACAAAACCATGTGTGAAGCTTCTCAGCGAAGATTCTAGTCTAAAAATAAGATCTCACGTCTAAAATGAAATCCCCTATTCTTGAGCCTTATAGTTGTCATAGAATCTGTCATAATACCTCTAAAAATAGTCCTTCCATGATATACTACCATGTGGGCATCTTTTGACAACTAATATTTTAATTTTCAAGGCATCGACATGTGGCAAAAGTGTCAATTAAGAATTCAAATGCCCCTACACTATTTTGGAGCTAAATAAAAATAATAACTGATTGTGGGAAAATATTAAATACAAAATAATGTTACAAGAAATATGCAAGGTTGAGAAACCTCATTTCCCAACACTCACTGTTTAAAAAAAAAGTAATAAATTCAAATACTAGAGATTGTTTTTGTCATCATTCTTTCTTAAGATAACATAATAAACTGTAAAAAAAAGTTTACAGTAAAAAACACTCATCGTCTTACAGACCAAGTAGGTAGGAAAATGCAAAACAAAAAATTAAAACCCACAGTCAAAACAAAATAAATACAGAAATTGGAAAAGAGGCTAAGTGATGGCATGGAATTAGTATGGTTGGGAGAAGTGGTTGAGAAGGGAATTGAAATGGTCAGACGAAGAGCCTCCGTCTGCAACCACCATCCAAGCTTGAGCTCTCAAATCCTACACCCTGTTTTGTATTTGCATTCCCTCCTCACTCACCATTAATCATTTCATGGCCACCTCAACATCCTCTGCTCTCACCATCTCAATCTCCTCTGTATTACTCCATTCCTTCACTTCCTCTCCTATTTTCAAGTAGCAAGTTACAAGCTTAGCATTGGAAAACTAATCAGAATGCAGAGGCCAAGAAATAATGAGCACGCCCGTGCTGATGCTCTCCACTGTCGAATCCCACCCACAGTGCGTTAAAAATCTGCCCATCAACTCATGAAATAATATATGAAGCCGAGGCACCCTATTGCTGACAATGAAGTTGTTCCCCTGTATTCGAATCTCGTACCCTTCTGGTAGAAACTCGTAAATCCCATCTAACTGCGCTTCTGTGGAAAAAAAGGGCATCTCATAACTTAGTAACACAAAATTTGAACAATATACATATAAGGTAAATAAGAAACAATCCCCTTGTGGAAGACCATGGGGGTCTCATAAATGAAAGTGGTTTCTCACTTGATGGTGACTTGAAAACCACCTTTATCTTTTTACATTTAATTGAAATAAACCTAATCTCTAAAACTATCATCCAATTTGGTACAGGTAAATCTCTAAATGCTAAAACTATCTCATACACCACTAATATTGAAATGATAAGCAATAAATTATCTCGTGGACCAAATTGACCCAATTAACATTTCACTTGGTGAGCTAATGTAAACAACTACACTAAACTAAATTACCTATTTCAGATCTCTTCTTTTTTATGCAAGTTTTGTTAGAGGAGAGGTTTTATTGTAATAGTGTGCATCAGAGTTATTTTATGCAACTATATTGTGTGAAGGATTACCATGTGCCACTATTAGAGAACATATAAAATTCTAGATGAGACTATGGAAATAACTTTGGACTTTTCAGGAGATTTAAATCTCTCCTTGGACTTGGATTTGTCATGCTTCTTGATCTTCTTACCTTTTTATATAAGTCTTCCATGAACATTTAGGGCCTCTTTGGCATTGATGGATACCTTCCCCCTCATCTCTTCAAAAAGAAAATAACTCACAACATCCTCAGCTTTTGAATGACAATAGAAGTATTCCCAATAGCCATAACTAGAGAATCCCATGAATTAGACAAATAACAAAGTAGAATCTGACATCTCTCATCCTCATCCATTTTCACACCAACTGATGCCAATTGAGCCACCAACATATTGAATGCTTTTAGGTGGTCTGCAATTCATTCACCCTCTTCCATCTTCAAAGAATACATTTTCTTCCTCAAGGAATACATTTTCTTCCTCAAGAAAATCTTGTTCACTAAAGATTTGACTTGATATATATCTCACCAAGTTTACTCCATAATTTCTTCGTAGAGGACTCTTTATGGACATTGATTAAAATAGAGTCCTCCATGCACAATTCGATTAGACCCTTGGCTTTACAATCCATAACATCATATTGAGCAATCAAAGTAGCATATGTAGGCCTTGAAACATGCTCATCAACAGCATCCTATAGATCTCAATCAATTAACAAATCTTCTACCTTTAGCTTTCACATCTCAAAATTGTTAGGTACTAGAATTTTTTTCTACCTCTATTCTCCCTGATGTGCTTGCTATTTGAAAATTCTTGCAACAAGATCATAAAGTATCTTCTACACACGCTGCCACTCAAAACTAGATTAGTTCAAAAAAACTCAACTACCCACAATTGAAACCAAAGATTATCAAGCTCTGATACCACTTGTAAGGAATCTAAGGTAGTGGAATAGCTTCCTACACTAATCTTGAGAGGAGGGTTATGCAAAAAAAATTAGAACTTTACAACAGTTATAGAAATTATACAAAAATAAACATAAATAGCAATCATACTGGACAACATAGTGATTTATGTGGGGAAAACCCTTTAAGGAGAAAACCCCCACACTTCAAAAGTTGCCCAATATATTATTAAAAAATCAACAAGATTACAATATACTTGTAGAACAAGTTGCCATAGGAGTATCACCAACTAGAGATTCAGATGCAACTCAACATCTACAAGACTCTCACACACAACCTTCATCTCAAGCACCTACTATATATGAAATATAATATGTGAAATCATCAAACGATAATTACAAAACCATGAGCTAAAATCACCCAATAGTGGTGACCAAATTATTAGGGTTTCATTATCTCTAATAAAAGATGCTTTATGATGTGTCAAAACATGTATCATGTGCATAACTCTCCCTTATAGCTATTTTCAGTGTCCAACATGTTTTTACATTTTCCAATATGGAAGGCCCAAATTTCAGAGGCCATAACTTTTTATCGCCACTGATGGTGCTACAAAGCACCCAAATTTTTTATTTTGGCCAAAAACCAACCCTATAACACCGAAATTGAGATTTTATGTTCTTATAACTGAAAAATTACACCTTTTGTAATTGCAAGGTTGAGACACCTTTCCTAACACTAATAAGTTGTATTTTTAACATGAGAATCTCATGCAATTAATTTTTATGTGTTTATTTAAGTTTGAATATCTTACACTCTTACAATCTAAGTCAACAAAGTTAAGAGCATCCTCCTAAAGAGAATAATTTGAAAAAACCAATCATTTGAACTACACCACCATGGAATCCTAATCATATATCATGTATAATAAAGCTTCAAATTAGTTTTGAAGTTATGATAAGAATCTTTATCATTTTGACGCACTGATTTATCATTTTGACACATTGATTAGATAATTTTTTTTATGTTTTATTGATTCTATCATATTAAAATTTTCACAAAATCTTTGCGTGAGTTTCTAAAATTTGTTAGACTTTTATAGTTAAAAACATTCAATTTTAGTGAACTACCAATTTAAAATATATGGAAAGGTCCTATGTTGAAAATTCACATATTCTAAACCTCTATAGTCACTAAATCTGCATCCTACATACAATATGAGAAGCAAGAAAGTTTTGATTATGAACTAACAAGACTTGGGAACACATGCCATATATACAGGCTTGTTCATATTTAATATATATTTACAAGAAAATTAAAATTATTATTAATGTTTATAAATAACTTTAAAGAACAATTAAATAAAAATTAAAGCCAATGCTGGTTATAAACCAAAATAATTGACAATGGTATAAACTTATTACAAGAGCCATTGGTGTCAGCTTAATGCATTTCAAAATAGTTTGCAATTTATAATGACTTTCTTTAACGTCGTCCATTATAAGATTATGAATGCCCACAAAACCTCTGCTTATCCTCTAAACCATGTTTTCTCATTTGATTCATCCCATAACATTTCAGGAAATTATTTTCCAGTCATTAACAAGTGAACTGAAAATCTTCAACATCTAGCACTTTAAAGTTCTCGAATTGAGTGACTTACTCTTTCTAAGAGCTAAATATATTAACAAGTTTTAAACAAATTTATTTCTAGTCACTTGTTGTACTTCAAACTTCAAGAGTACTTGAGCCACTTTTCAAATAGGACTGCTACCAAGCTGCTACTGCCTTGCCTTTCAAACCTTGGAACTTCATTAGCTAGGATGGTTCATTGTAACTTCTTTCTTTGTTATGCCTATAAGCTTGTCAGAGAAAGTGGGTTTGCTGATTTATGCACTTTCACTAATTTCTTGCTTTGTTATGCCTATAAGCTCCCCTTGGAAAATAATGATCCATCCATCATCAACAACTCTAAATTCTTTGTTTTGAAAAAAAAAAAAGTATTGATAATTATTTTCTGTTGGTTTATATAGTGATGTGATGCTTTGCCAATTTGTTTAATGTGATACTACCTCTGAAAACCCAGTTTTAACAATTTTCTTAAGTTGAAAACTTCTAAAGCTTATTTGGTTGTTTTTATTGTAATTTTGGTCTTTCTGGTAATAAAACTTAACTCTTTCTAATAATAAAACTTAATTTCACTCAAAAATATTGACAAAGATTATATAGAATAGATTTAACTCAATTTGATAGCACCTATTATCAACTATTAGTAGAAGACTTTAGAAATTATAGTCCTTAGAAATGCCAACTGTTAGTAGAAGACTTTAGAAATTATAGTCCTTAGAAAATAAAAGTTTTCCAAAGTTCAAATTGTTTTAAATCCTTAAACTAACAACTATAAATTTGCAACTATTTATCAGGCAAAACATTTAAGTATGATGCATTAAATTATATATAATATAAGTTATATTAGTTCAGATTGTTATGTAATATTTTATTAGTTTTATTAGTCATATGCTATGTTTTAGAGCCTGCTGCCCTGTTTTGGGGTTTTGTTACACCAACCTATCAATTGTGCATTTGAATGTTTCTTTTCTTGATAAATTTTGATATTAGGGCTAATGTAAGCAACTGATATTTCTTTCATATTATAACAATTTGTTTAAAAATTGCCTCGTAGCTTTGAAAGCTACTTTAAGGGAGCTTTCAAATTCTCCCAACATAATCTTTTATCACAGAAACATTTATAGAATGCTATTCAAAGCAAATGAAATCCCTTCATAGCATAAGCCTCAAGGTGATTATTGGCAAACCTTCAGAGGAAAATTTGTGAATATATTGGTAATATGGTATACAAGAATTACGTCATGTAGGCAATTATGTAATTCCTTTATGAGGCCAAAGTTACAGAGTCAATTTGGAAAAATTTCAGCAAAATGGAGAAATTGCTCTACTAAAAGCTAAAATTTCTGGTTCTTTGGCCATTGGCTATGCTCACTTTTGCTTCTGAAGCTGCGTAACTTTTCCTCGTTCAGCACATTCTACTCAGTACATGAACTCTCAAGCCCATATCGAGCTAGCAACTGAACAAGTTTGTCTCTGGAAAGAGGCTGTGAAGTGACAAACAAAATTAGAAACCAAAATGAATATGAAATACTAGAAATTATTTAGTCAAAGACCATTCAATACCATGAGAAACAATATGATACATTGCAAGTCATGGTATAAGCTATGTTACCTGAAAAAAGAAAGAAATATGAAAAACATATACCTTAGTTTGAAAGTCATCCACACCAGCTTCAAAGAAAAGGTCTTTATCAGATTGGAGACCATTTCCACTCAGTGCAATAATGGGCGTCTTAACTCCCATTGCTCTTAGTTGCCTTGTTGCCTGATATAAGACAAAAATATGACTGAATTGTAGCCGAAGAAAAGAATGTATGCACCAGACGATAATTAATTGCAAAACTTACGCCCGGCAAAGTAGAATAAATACAAGTATACGTATCAAAGAATTAAAATTTGTTTACCTCATGTCCATCCATGATAGGCATTTCTTTGTCCATCAATACAAGATCATAAATTCTTCCTTGTTTGATGTAATCCACTGCAATCTTTCCATTTTCAGCTTCTTCGCAATGAAGATTACGATTCTGGAGAACCTTCCGCAAAATTATCTGTCATGTATAAGAAAATCACAAGCATAATTAGCATGATTAGTGATAGACAGAAGTTTGGAGAAACTAACTGAAAAAATTTGAATTTAACATACTCGGTTGATTTGTGTGTCCTCTACAAGCAAAACTCGTTTCTGGGAGGCAGAGGAATCCAAATGCATGAATTGGTCACAAAAGCATGTCTTCCTGCTTTTCCATAACACCCCAGCAAGCATAACACCCACACCCCCAATTACTGCCATTGCCGCCCAATTCAGCCCTTCTCCCTCCACAGTCACACACAACTTGCTCTCCAGAGGACCCCAAAACAAGTAGTGAACAGTACCCACAACCCCAAGAAAACACAACCCAACACAATACTTGCAAGATTGGGCTGCCAGATCTTGCTCAATTTGTGACTTCGCCATACTGCTCAAGCAGGATCGGGATTTTTCTTTTTACCCTCTAAGAATACTCTTGGCCGTAGGTAGTGGTTACTGCATTTTTTAAACATGAATTGGGATTTTATAGTCGTACAAACAACTCTAATGCACATAATCTGTCTGAATCCCAATCACGCACAAAATCTTGTTTTTAGCGATGAAAATGCTTAATTTAACGTGGAATAGGCCTATGAGGCCAAATCCTATAATAATCATCATTTATGATGAAATCTATGAAAATCCAACATAATCTCTTATTTTTGGAAAAAAATATTGGCAAATGTGTCTTATGTTCAATATTACCTCTTAAACGTAATACGCCTGCAGATGGGTATTTACTAACAATCTGAATGGAAGATTTTTTGAGAATATTTCTTGAAAATTGAAACGTGTCCTTTAGTATGGCTTCAACGTGGTAAAAACCTGAAATGGTTTTTTTCAAAATAATAAAGGAAAATATCCTTTAAATGTGTTACCTACGCTAATTAATCAATGCAATAGGGTGAAACAAATAAAGTTTCCTTAAAAGTATCTGTATATAGACTAATTAATTAAGAAGTTGGGATTTCAATAATTGAGTAGCAATTGAAATATATAAAATATAAATATAAAATAAGTATATTTATTTTAATGATTAATGAATGTAATTGATTGAGGAAGATCTGAATTTGGTAATTATCAAGATTACTAACAAAAGATGATAGATTAGTAATTTTGGGATTACAATTTTCTATTGAATTGGTGCGGAGATGAATATGACGATCTAAGACTAATCCACAACTATGAACTTGTCTTGCACTCGTGAATACATACCTTAAGACTAATATGCATGTTCCACAAACTTTTGTTCTTCAATTCCCCTTATTACTCTTGACTTCTTCTTTGTGTTTCTCAAATATCTAGGGATTTGGTGATAGTTAAAAAATACCTTAAGGCTTGTCAACTTGTCAAAAGGAATATTCTAAAATCAACTCTTGGAAATTGAACAATGATCAAAGACAACAATCTCTAGCCATGGAAATACTCCTAGACGTTTGTGTAGGACTAGATTCCTCTCAATGCACCAATTGAAATGTGTAATGCAAGTGATATGTGAATATATCTCTCAAATCATCGAATGGTTAGGAGTTGATTAGAATGAATGCATAAAATGCCTTTAAATACAAGGGCATAACAACATATTGTGCAAACTTGTGTTTAGTTAGCCCTCTATAAGAAGGGTAAAGGTGAGAAGTCAATCACATTTGAATTTAAAAACTAAATTAAGGTAGGATGATTTCACAACCATGAGGATGATCTAGCAATTGCAAACTAGTCCCAAAATAGAAAAAGGGCTAGACCTCAATGGATAATGTGTGCATGAAAATAGGTTTGAGAATTGATGTGATAAGCAAGATGATAGCACGAATGTACAAAGTGTGGGAACATGTGAATTGGGATAAGTGATAGGTGCATAGGAACATGTGTAATGCGGTAGATGGATATCATAGGGCAAGGAATAACTTTGCACAAAATTATGTCATTTGTCAATGTCTATGTATCAAAGCACTCCCCTCAAAATAGACACAAAACTATATGGGATTGACATGGTTATATAAATTTCACTTCTACAAATAGTAAACATAGATTAACCTAGGCAATCGAAGATGAGGGTAAAATATCATAATATTAATAGCAACTAATTTAGGAAATTAAAAGTAGGGAATTTAGGAACTTAGCCTTGGGAACAATGATGAAGATACTAGCTTGATGTGGCACATAACTTGATGATCTAATAAAAAAACTAGTCCCCTCACTCTATGTGCCCCTTGGGATTTTGTGCAAAAGTGTAACTAACTCTAAGTCAGTTTTGTAGCCATAAGTCAATTTTGCATCATGTAGATTTAATTTGTGGCACATTGATCTAATATGAAAAATGTACACTTTTGCTATCTAATTCATCGAATTCTCTACTCCTCATCAATTGTTAAGGACTAAGAATTATTGGGAGGTTGGTAGATTATTAGATCAAGTTCTTCAAAGGGGATTCATTGATTTGTATAAATGCTATTAAAAGGAAGGAGATTTCAAATTTGAAACTTCAGAATTTAGTGATGGAGATATGGGAATCGCTAGACAAGATAAACAACTTCACCCTATGTCACATCTATAGGGAAGCAAATAGAGGCACAAAATTTCTCGTGAATCAAGGTATAGATTAACCTGAGCCTTGTAGCTCGTATCCAATTCGGATTCAATTTGGGATGGTTTGGCAGAAATATTGAAGAACAATAGTCAGTTTTTGTAAAAGGAAGGACTTATGGATCCTCGAGCAGAGATATGAAGTGCAACAAATCAAATGGTGGAATGTTTGCCCCTCATGAGAAACTCCTGAACTGATTCTGTCAAAGGCTATTAAAGACTAATCTTCTCAGGTGTCAAAGGTAAAATGGCCCAACGAATGATATATGAGTGCAAGTGCAGATGCATGGAAGAGTCAAATGATGAAGATCAAGAAGAGCCATGGAGATCAATCAAGTCTAGCGTGAATTTGGTTTGCATTTGATTTTCTTTATTTTTATTTTCATGCTAGTCTGTCCTTCATGGTGCATAGTTAGCGTTTAGTTAGTTTGTTGTTTTTAACACTAAATCTAATTTTCCCTAGCTACATTTTGGTGAACCTGACGTGAATTAGTTCTACATTGAAGTATGATGCATGTTTGTTTGTTGATCTTTGATTGCTTTATGATTTTATCTTTGTTGACATGCCTTTTAGCTTCTCGAGGATGTCTTGAACTAGAGAGGCAAGGATGGGGCATGTTCACTTGCTTGATGTCTATGGATTGTTCCTTATTCACAGGATGACTCATCTTAGGACATGATTGTCTAAAAATCATCGAGGACCTATGAGTCTAATGTGGATGAGAGCATTCCTTGCCTGAAAATGTCTTCCATGTAATAAGTATTTAGGTCATCTAAGGTCCTTATACCTAGATGCTTATACTTTTATTGCTAAATAAAAATGCAAACAGTATTCAGGTCGTCTAGACATTCATGCTATCTAGGTGCTTATACTAATTTTGTGACATAATAAGCTCAATGATGATAAAGCACTATGTAATGCACAAGAAGTTTCATCACTTTCAGTTCCTTCATATTCCATTTCACCCATCATTTCTTCCATCATCCATTTCCTTCATCACTACATTTTTCTTCATGCTCCTTATCTCAAGAAAAAATTAATCGCTTTATCCAACTGATACCTATCTTCTAATCCAAATATCAAATCAATCAACTTGCTTTTTAAATGCTCCATGATCACTCAATCTATTAATCAATCATTGTTTTGCACTAGCATCAATCTCAATCAACTTAATCAACCTGGCTATATTGAGCATTTCCATCAATTGTTCAGGTATGCCCATCAGTTGTGCATTTTCATCAAATGTACATCTTCGCTTATCTGTTGTGCATTTCCATCAAATGTACATCTCTGCTTAATCACTCGCACAATATCAACAATCAAATCTTTTCCTTGTGATCTATCGAGAGATTAATCTTATCACAACTCAATCAATCTCTCGAGGGGGCATATCATCCTTATCATCATCCTTACTAGGATATCTCTGGGGCATGTATCAATTAATCAATTCTTTCTTCTTTGAAACAACGCGATAGGTTGCATTGTCTCAAAGAGGGGCAAAATGTAGACACTTAAAATTGTCCATACCTTGCAACAACACATTTTGTCCTAGGTCCTTGCATAATCCCACTTATAAATCCCATTTAATCACCTTTCTAGTTATATAAATAAATCCCCTTTATTTAATTAATCCCTCTTCACATGTCCCACAAACAATTTAACTTAAATATTAAATCAAATCCCTCATTATGACATGTGTCACATGACTACAACTCTTCTCATGCACAAATAATTTAAATAATTTTATTATTTAAATTATGAGATTCCCCTCACATCCTATTTTTAGGCCCACTTATTTGTGTGTCATAAGGCATTTCCTATTCAAAATAAATAAAAGAATCCCACTTATTTTCTCTCATCCTATTTTCAGCCTCATGTCATAACCCACTTAATGTGCATCATATGCACTAAAATCAACTTTTAATCCTAGCCATACACATCACACATTTGACTTTTAATCTTGGCCATCGAATCATATCATCTCTTGCCTATAAATCTAGCCTCACACAGGCCATTTGGAGGGATCTTCTTCTAGTATCCTCACTCTGCCAAAATTCTTTCAATCCTCTCATCTATCTATTTTCCTCTATCATCTTCCTCTTATTGTTATGCTGCAACTATGAGCAATCAACAACCCTTCAACATCATGCATTCTCATGCAACATCGAGAAGAGCCATGGAGATCAATCAAGTCTAGCGTGGATTTGGTTTGAATTTGATTTTCTTTGTTTTTATTTTCATGCTAGTTTGTCCTTCATGGTGCATAGTTAGGGTTTAGTTAGTTTGTTGTTTTTAACACTAAATCTATTTTTTCCTAGCTACATTTTGGTGAACCATACATGAATCCCTTGATCTAGCTTGTGTTTTGTAGGTTTCATTAACCTTTTGTTGCAGGTTTATGTCTTTTTTGGACAAAACACTAGGTTTTACAAATTTATTTATATCTTCCAAACGACTATGAATTTTTCTACAAGATTTTCACAGCAATTTGTGCATCATCTTAGGAGGCTACAATAGAAAAATCATGTGTTTATCACCATTTTTGTAAGAGTTATTGTGATTTTATGGTTTTTCATAAAATTAACTTTCTAGGCGCAAATCAATGCCTTTTTCAAAAAAATTTACATTTCTAGAAGGACCTTGACATTCTAATAGGGGTCTATTTTTTATAGATTTGATTTTGAGGTCATATATGGTGCGAAAAAATTAGATCTTTATCGACTATAGTTTTCCCATAAATCCACATTTTTGGGCACAAAACAGAGAATTTTTCTGACTTCTTTACATTTTTAGGAAGCTCTCAGAAAATTAGCAGGGGTCACTTCTTTGAGTTTTAAATTTTCAGATCAAAAATTTCTCGAAATAATCAAATATAATTCGGCTATGTATCTAAAATTACAATTTTTCTTGTCTGATGAGCTCTTATTTTTATGGTTGCATTATAATATCATTTTCTGATCTTGTAGGTGAATCAAAGGAGCTGGAGCAACATTTGGATCAGTCATAACAGCAACATGGAAATAAAAAATAATCAGGTGCACTCATTTCATCTTTCATCACTTAATCATTGTTTGCAAACACACTTCAATTTGGGCTCTAAAACGAATCATTATTCTCACATCAAAAAGTGGGTTAAAATGAACAAGTGTCTTCCTACACATTTGTCTTTGGATCTAAAAAGAACAAGTGCTTGAATTGTTTGCTTACAGACATTTCATTTCTAAGGGTCAATTAACAACTGCGAGTGTGAATCAAGTGACAGCTCACTTGGTTGGCTTTTGTTTACCCTATCTTAGGAGGTCTGCTTGAAGACACACCACTCCAAGGGATGACCTCAACCGAGGTTGAATCGAAAGACACCCTCATTGGGAGTTGTAAATCTTGTCTCTCTTGGCTAAGCCCCAAAGAACTTTATACCTTTGGGAAGTGAAGGTGAAGGGTGGGTTATCCCTTTCTCCCGACTGTGTGGCAGGATTTCACTTTCAATTCATTTCCCTAGTCAACTTCATGAATCCTAGATTAAGTCCTAATTGGCCATACCCCACCTCATTAATTCTAGGGCTTGTTGATGTGTCTTCCACATGTGCTTGCTTAATCATCACAACATTTCATTTTCAAATTCAATTTTGCTTATGTGTCTTGTGTGAGTGAATCGTGTGTGTACATGTGTAATTAATTGTTTGATCATTGCCAAATCAAGCTATAAACACCAAACACAAAAACAAGTCATTCTAAACTTTCTCTCCAACACAATCATCATTGTCATATCCAATCAAATTTCATCCTAACCCAATCCTAATCATTCCACATCATCATCTTAATCCTAGTCAACACTTGTCAAAATGGTCATAATCCTAAGCAAGCCTAATCCTAATCTAAAGCCCAAGGTCACACTTCGAGGATCCCTTCCTCCTAATCATGAAGACAATCCAAAACCTGACATACTCCAAGGTGACCTAAAATTTGTTTCTAGTGATAATGAGAACTTTGTAGATCCTAGTGATGATGAAGATCTTGTAGATTTGGAGGCATACTTGGAGGAACAAACCAAAATCCAAAAACTTCAATCTATGTGTAACTCCATCCCAACACAAGAGCAAAAGATCATAGCACAAGAACTCCAAGACCTCATTCAAACACTTCACTAGGTACCCCAACCCCTAGATCAACAAATCATACAAAGATTTCAAACCATCATTCAAAAATTTCAACAAATCCAATTACCTCAAATACAACACCTCCTAGCCCAAGCCCAAAAATTCATAGCCACTTGTCAAATCCAACCAAATCCACCCACCTATCAAGTCAATGCCACATCAACCTATCCCACTTCTTTCCATGCCAACCAATATTTATATCCATCTACATCACAACAAGCACATGTGAACCTAAGCCGCTCCTTGAAACAAGATCAAATGTCCTCAAGCTCTAATGATACTCTTGACGAGGGAAATACCACCTTAAGTTTGGAATCATACACCACTCCATCTACTAGTCCTCCATCATCATCCCAGAGAATGCCTATATTAAAGCCTACTAGTCCTACATCAACATCATCATCAAACCTTTCAAGCTCTAATCCATCAATCAACAAATCCTCAAATGATTTTCTCAAAAGATTTTTTGCAAAATCTAAAAGCAAAAGAAAAGCTATGGAGTTATCCAAATCCACCAATCCATTTAATCCCTCTAGCCCTCCATTTAATTAAAGTCCAAGCCCTAAGTCTAATCCATCTAACACCCCTCTTGTCCTTCCACCATGGGATCTATCTACTTCTAGTCCTAATCCACCTAATTCAATTAGCCTTCCACCTAATCCCAATCATGAGCCTTCAACTTCCATCACCCCTCCACCTACAAGATTTTCACAACAGTTTGTGCATCATCTTAGGAGGCTACAACAGAAAAATTGCGTGTTTATCGCCATTTTTGTAGGAGTTATTGTGATTTTATGTTTTTTCATAAAATTGACTTTCTAGGCGCAAATCAGCAACTTTTCCAAAGAAAATTACATTTCTAAAAAGATCTTAAAATTCTAATTGGGGTCTATTTTTTACAGATTTGATTTTGAGGTCATATACGCTGCAAAAAAATAAGATCTTTACCAATTGTAGCTTTCCCATAAATCCACATTTCTGGGCACAAAATAGGGAATTTTTCTAACTTCTTTACATTTTTAGGAAGCTCTCAGAAAATTAGTAGGGGTCACTTCTTTGCGTTTTTAATTTTTAGATCAAAAATTTCTCGAAATAATCAAATATAATTTGGCTATGTATCTGAAATTACAATTTTCCTTGTCTGATGAGCTCTTTTTTTTATGGTTGCATTATAATATCATTTTCTGATCTTGTAGGTGAATCAAAGGAGCTGGAGCAACATTTGGATCAGTCATAACGGCAACTTGGAAAGCGAAAATAATCAGGTGCACTCATTTCATCTTTCATCTCTTAATCATTGTTTGCAAACACACTTCAATTTGGGCTCTAAAATGAATCATTATTTTCATTTCACATCAAAAAGTGGGTTAAAAAGAACAAGTGTCTTCCTACACATTTGGCTTTAGATCTAAAAGGAACAAGTGCTTGAATTGTTTGCTTACACACATTTCATTTCTAAGGGTCAATTAACAACTGCGAGTGTGAATCAAGTGACAACTCACTTGGTTTGCTTTTGTTTACCCTATCTGAGGATACCTACTTGGAGACACACCACTCCAAAGGACAACCTCAACCAAGGTTGAATTGAAAGACACCCTCATTGGGAGTTGTAAATCTTGTCACTCTTGGCTAAGCCCCAAAGAACTTTATACCTTTCGGAAGTGAAGGTGAAGGGTGGGTTATGCCTTTCTCCTGGCTGTGTGGCAAGATTTCACTTTCAATTCATTTCCCTAGTCAACCTCGTGAATCCTAGCTTATGTCCTAATTGGCCATACCCCACCTCATTAATTCTAGGGCTTGTTGATGTGTCTTCCATGTGTGCTTGCTTAATCATCGCAACATTTCATTTTCAAATTCAATTTTGCTTATGTGTCTTGTGTGAGTGAATCGTGTGTGTACATGTGTAATTAATTGTTTGATCATTGCCAAATCAAGCTATAAACACCAAACACATAAACAAGTCATTCTAAACTTTCTTTCCAACACAATCATCATTGTCATATCCAATCAAATTTCATCCTAACCCAATCCTAATCATTCCATCATTCCACATCATCATCTTAATCCTAGTCAACACTTGTCAAAATGGTCATAATCCTAAGCAAGCCTAATCCTAATCCAAAGCCCAAGGTCACACTTTGAGGATCCCTTCCTCCTAATCATGAAGACAATCCAAAACCTTACATACTCCAAGGTGGCCTAAAATTTGTTTCTAGTGATAATGAGAACTTTATAGATCCTAGTGATGATTAGGATCTTGTAGATTTTGAGGAATACCTGGAGGAACAAATCGAAACCCAAAAACTTCAATCTATGCGTAACTCCATCCCAACACAAGAGCAAAAGATCATAGCACAAGAACTCCAAGACCTCATTCAAACACTTAACTAGGTACCCCAACCCCTAGATCAACAAATCATACAAAAATTCCAAACCATCATTCAAAAATTTCAACAAATCCAATTACCTCAGATACAACACCTCCTAGCCCAAACCCAACAATTCATAGCCACTTATCAAATCCAACCAAATCCACCCACCTATCAAGTCAATGCCACATCAACCTATCCCACTTCTTTCCATGCCAACCAATATTCATATCCATCTACATCACAACAAGCACATGTGAACCTAAGCCACTCCTTGAAACAAGATCAAATGTCCTCGAGCTCTAATGATACTCTTGACAAGGGAAATACCACCTTAAGTTTGGAATCATACACCATTCCATCTACTAGTCCTCCATCATCATCCAAGAGAATGCCTATATCAAAGCCTACTAGTCCTACATCAACATCATCATCAAACCTTTCAAGCTCTAATCCATCAATCAACAAATCCTCAAATGATTTTCTCAAAAGATTTTTTGCAAAATCTAAAAGCAAAATAAAAGCTATGGAGTTATCCAAATCCACCAATCCATTTAATCCCTCTGGCCCTCCATTTAATCAAAGTCCAAGCCCTAAGTCTAATCCATCTAACACCCCTCTTATCCTTCCACCATGGGATCTATCTACTCCTAGTCCTAATCCACCTAATTCAATTAGCCTTCCACCTAATCCCAATCATGAGCCTTCAGCTTCCATCACCCCTCCACCTACAAAGGATGTGATTCAAGGACTACTAGCAAGGAATAAACCATCCCCATGTCAAACACCCATTGACAAGCCCACCAAAGAACCTTTGAATGTCATGTCCACTTCTTCAATCACATAATGTGTTCCACAACCCCTTGAGCCTATTCAAAATTTTCCTCCTATGAGTCCATCATGCCCTCATGTTGTTGGCCAAGAACCTATCCAAGAGTCATCGGCTTCCATTCAAGAAAACCAAGAGCTATGTCAAGAATTCAATCCTAAGCATGTGGAAACATCAAGCCCTAGTCCTACTCAAGATCAAATCACTTTCATCTAATCTATCCATAACCTATATATTTCCTATGATCAATATATTACCCATGAAGAAGCTATCCATGAGCAACTTGATCCTATACCTATCCATGAGAAAGATATCCCAAATACACCTCCATCTAGTCCTATCCATGATCCACCAAAATCCACTTGTCATGATGAGACACATGCCTCCTAAGAACACATAAGCATAGAAGATCAAACAAATACCTTGGATCCTAATGAGCATGATCAAGATTCTAATGATCCTTCCACATCTGTTATCGACCATATTCCAAATCCACCATCACATCTTATTGGTCTATCCACCTTCATTCATGAATTTTCCTCCCTAGGAACACATCAACCATTGTCTACCACTTCACTTTCTCCACCCAATAAGGAACTCATGTCTAATGTTCAAACTACACCTAGTCCCATTGTTCACCGCATACTCCAAAACATGAACTACCAAGGTAAAGGTTTAGGTCTTCATGAACAAGGTATTTTGGAGCCAATCCATGTCAAAGTCCTTCCATGCTCATATGGCCTTGGATATACGCCCCAAGGTGAACAATCTAAAGATGTTGGTAATTCCTCCATTCCTCCTAAGTCCACCACTTCCCATCATAAATCCTATCATACACCCAAAACGTATGTTGCCATCCCACCTCCATCATCCTACAAATGTCAAAAGCATGTGACCATACACCTTCCACCATCCAATTTACCTCCGCTACTTCCAACTCCTAATATATCTCCATCCACTCTACCACCATTGCTTCCAACACCTAATATCCCTATCATGCATAAAACCCCTTACATTCCTAATCATGACTAGCAAATGCACATATTGTCTAAACATGAAGCTTCCACTCATTCCACCTATCCCATGGGATTCAAAAATAAAAAAATGGATGCCTCCTTCCATAAAGTCAAAAGTCATAAAGATCCTAATGCCTTAGCACATCAATTCAAAAAATCAAAGCAAAGTACATTCAAAAATCCATCTAAAAGGCTATCCAAGCCCATACCTTCAAAAGAAAATGTCAAAACTAAAATGGTATGGGTACCTAAACAAAAATAAGGTAAGTCAAATGAGGCATCCACCTCTCAAAAATCCCAACCATCCACTTCCATCCATTCCATTCAAAAATATCACATTCCTTCATCCCACATCAAAAGAAAAAATCATAAAAATAGTAAGTCTATGTGGGTACCTAAATGCTTACATCATCCATCTCCTAAGCAAACATCTCCATTGCTTCCTACACCACCTCCAAATCAAAAGCTTAAATGTTTATCACGGTGTGTGCAACCGTTGGTCATGGTTCCCTTCCATTTCACAACATTTCCACATACCTCCATCTCCCCATCTTTCACCCACTATCCTACATATATTCCTCATCCTATCCCTATGGTCCATGCTTTTGGATAAGTCTTTCATCTATCATTTTGGATAAACCTGTTATCCATTCTTTTGCATAAGTCCTCCATAATCCACATCATTATCCACTATTCTTCCCTACATAATCCATATCATTATCCATTATCCCCCATCTATCCATGCATAAACCTTTCAAAATCCACTATCTACCTAATTCATCTCCCTTTCATGTAATCTCCTTACCAACATCTATGAGTATAATGACATTTGACATGGTCTATGTGCGACATTTATCTCTAATGGGACACTATCACTTTTCATGGAACTAGACACTTGAGTCCCTCCTATCCTTCTATCAAAAATGTCAAAGAAAAAAGAAAAATCAAAAAAGTAAAGAGAAATCCCTTCGTCCAATGGTGAAAACCTAGTAAACAGGTGCCCTGGATAAGTACCATGATGAAAACCTGGCAAATAGACGTCATGTGTAGGTTGATCTTCTATGTCACTTACACTTGGGGACACATTGTCTCATCCACACTATCTATCCTATCATATAACTTTCTATCATTCTCCACGATATCCTACCTTACCATCCTACCATCCTTATCCATTACACCTACATATACCTATCTTATTGAATCCATTTGTCCTCCCTTCCTCCTTTTGATCTTGACTAAGACATGGGGGCACAATGTTGACAAATGTTTTGGAAATCTCTTGACATGCCTTGTCTTTTCCAGATAAATCCTATCATTACGTTCTTGTCATTGCCCATTTTTTTATCTTATCCAAACGAGCCTATCATTATCCTAATTGTCATAAGCTTTGTCATGAAAAATCCTAAGTATTGCACCTAGAATGGGGCATGTTGTTCCTATACAACATAGTCTTTGGAGATCACATCCTTGCTCCTTTATGATGCACCTACCCCATTCACTATTGCTTGTCCTTTTATCCATCCCCTTATCATGAGCTTTTGCTCACCCTTTTATCCATTCATCCAATCCTACATTATCCTTGCACCTAGACTTGGTTTTCTCTTGTCATTGGTATCTAGCACAAAGGCTACTCAAATTGTCATCCAATGCCATTTCTCAAAACTTTCCAAAAAATACAAAAAAAAAATCAAAACATTTCCAAAATCCAAAAAAAAAAAAAAAAAATTTCAAAAATCCAAAAAAATCAAAACATTTTCAAAAATCCAAAAAAAATAAAACATTTCCAAAATTCAAAAAAAATCAAATATTCCTAAAAATCCAAAAAAATCAAAACATTTCAAAAACAAAAAAAAATCAAAATATTTCCAAAAATCCAAAAAACTCAAAACATTTCAAAATAAAAAAAATCAAATATTCAACAAAAATCCAAGCAATAAAATCAATCATCAAATCATCATTCAAACAAGTACTTCCAATTCATTCAAATCTAATCATCATCATTCAAATCATTCCTTCAAAACAAATTAATCAATTCTTCCAATCAATTTTCATCAAAATCAAATCATTCAATCAAATTCCTCTAAATCCAATCACATCTTCTAATCAACTCAATCCAATCATCCAATCATTCCAAGCAATAAACTTAAATGCAAATCATCAATCCATACCAATCTAGTTAATTAATCTTGTCAAATCATCCAATTGCATCCTTGGTTTTGTTCCAATCTTGTTGTCAACTAAATCAATCAATCAATCAATCATAATCAATGGGATTTATCATCCCCAACCCTAGTGTTGTTCTCGAGATATATCGTTCCCATATCAACAACACAATCCTCACATTGTTCTCAGGATAAATCATTCCCACATCAACAACGTTATCTATCATCAATCAATCAATCAATCATTGGTTTACAGCTTGACAGGGGCAATACCTTGTTTGTTTTTGAATCATTTGTGCATGTTTGCTTGCTTGCTTGTGTGTGTTATCATTTTATCTTGCATTTGTATCATTCCCAACTAATATTCATATCTTGTATCTATACAAGCATGTATTATGCTAGGGCACAAGACACATCATCACCTTGGTCCTTATACCTTGGTGCATAATGTCTAGTGCTAAATCAAACATCATGGTTGCTCACTTTCATTGCAGCATAATTCATCATTCATTTCTTCTATCCATTCCCTTATCTTTCTTCCTTGACCAATCCCTTTCATTTCGAGAGTTTACCCATGTTTGTCCAACTCGCCTATCCTCTCGAGGGGGCATCATCATCCTATCCTTTCATCTATCCATACCTTAGCTTCTTAGAAATGATGTTACTCGACATAAATCTCATCATCTCGAACATCATCTCAAAGAGGGGCAAAATGTAGACACTTAAAATTGTCCATACCTTGCAACAACATGTTTTGTCCTAGGTCCTTGCATAATCCCATTTAATCACCTTTCCAGTTAATTAAATAAATCCCCTTTATTTAATTAATCCCTCTTCACATGTCCCACAAACAATTTAACTTAAATATTAAATCAAATCCCTCATTATGACATGTGTCACATGACTACAACTCTTCTCATGCACAAATAATTTAAATAATTTTATTATTTAAATTATAAGATCCCCTCAAATCCTATTTTTAGCCCCACTTATTTGTGTGTCATAAGGCATTTTCTATTCAAAATAAATAAAAGAATCCCACTTATTTTCTCTCATCCTATTTTTAGCCTCATGTCATAACCCACTTAATGTGCATCATATGCACTAAAATCAAATTTTAATCCTAGCCATACACATCACACATTTGACTTTTAATCTTGGCCATTGAATCATATCAGCTCTTGCCTATAAATCTAGCCTCACACAGGCCATTTGGAGGGATCTTCTTCTAGTATCCTCACTTTGCCAAAATTCTTTCAATCCTCTTATCTATCTATTTATTTTCCTCTATCATCTTCATCTTATTGTTATGTTGCAACTATGAGCAATCAACAACCCTTCAACATCATGCATTCTCATGCAAGATCGAGAAGAGCCATGGAGATCAATCAAGTCTAGCATGGATTCGGTTTGTATTTGATTTTCTTTGTTTTTATTTTCATGCTAGTTTGTCCTTCATAGTGCATAGTTAGGGTTTAGTTAGTTTGTTGTTTTTAACACTAAATCTAATTTTCCCTAGCTACAATGGGAGAGATCTTCAACACCATTACAGTGAAGAAAAACAAGATTTCTATGTAGATTTTAAGTTTGTTCTAGGACAACATTCGCCGGAACAATATGGAAGTCTTTAACTTCCATATGAGTCAATATGGAGATCTATTATCTCCTCCATAAATTGATTGAGCCTTCAAGCTCTCTAAAGGCTTAAGGTTCTTGTGGCACTTGAGAAGGCCCAATGAATGATTACAACTTGCTTGCATGCTCAAAAGAGCTAATGTAGTGTCTTTGTTTTCTTTTCAAGATGTTTTTAATGAAATAGGAACTACCCTCTATGGTAGAGCTTACTGATAAAAAAAATTATATATATATATATGGAGAAAACTCCTCGATTAAATTCTCAAGAGACAATATAATACTACACACTATGCAAAGGTAAGTAATCAAAACTCATTTGATGCAACTGAGATAAAATTAACAGCCAAATACAAAGAGGTAAATAAGAAAATGAATTGACCATGATGTTCATCACGCAAAAGATGTATGAGACATTATATTAAACATGGCACACATCAAAAAAGACTTAATAAGTAAAATGACTACATAATCATACCAAAGGCAATGCTATTATGTAGTGCAACTACATTCTATCAACATAATATAGTATTCAATCTCATACAAATCAAATCAATATGTGTGTGTGAGTTCTCATAGGCATGTTGTCTTGTCCATTGCTTGGTCCATTTCTCTCTCTCTGGTGATACTCTCCCTCCTCATCAGGGAGGGGAAAAACTATTTTCCTGCATCCACCTCATTAACAATCATAGTAGTTAGTCCATTAACCACATTAGTTATAACATGAAGTAAATATTTTAATCAACATTATTCGTAAAGATATTCCATTATCCATATTGGAAAACATATCATGAATCAAAGTAAATTATCTCATCATATTCATTCACTAAACACAACTTGTTAATCATAATTCAAAAAGCATAATCAAGCATCTAACTAATAATTAGTTTAAAATAACATAATTTAGTTGTCCAAAAATGGGGTATGACAAAGGGTGTGGCTCATGTCATCAACACCTATAAAAAATAACGCACTCAATTATCTATAGACTATAACAAATTTTCTATACAAATATAGAGCATACTTCCTTAAATAGTTTTCTACTCATTCTCCTACCCTTGATCTCCACAAATCTCCCAAGTTCTCCATATCACAAAAGATAGAGATTAAAGAGCCCACATATTTTTGCTAAAAAATTATGAAGTACAAAAATAGTAAATGACCAAAAACATTGTTGCAAGTATGTGCTAACTGGTGAACTGTCATTGATGTCAACATGTTTGTGTTATCATTGGTGCCAATTGTGTCTTCTGATATTGTTGTTTGTTAAGTGATTGAATTGTCATGTTAAGGACAATGTTTGAGTTTTTTCTCTGCATTTCCTCTGTATTGAAGACTTGAGTATGAGATTTGGATATGATTTAGAGAAGTGTTTGAAGATGCTAAATCCAACATTTGGTGGTCTGGATCGCTGTGCAGAAAAAGTTCTATTCACCAGTTTGATGACTATGCTTGATAGCATTTGCAGTGTGACAGGGAGAAAGTATTTTGCTCCGCATTTCTCTGCAGTTTGGATTTTGGTCTTACGGTTCTGGACTTAAGTTTTTAAAGTCCTTAGCTATCTTCATTCCAAAGGGTTTGTGATTTGGGACTCCAGAAAGAAATTTATTAATTAGTAGAGTTTGACAGTGCTTGTTGTGAGTAGTCTGTAATCTATCTTCAAGTGATATTTGTTGTCCTCAAGTGAGATCTGTTGCGGTTGGATTTGTCAGCTCCTAGGTGATTCTATGTTGTTTGTGGATGTCTCTAGAATGTATTGAAGGTGTGTCCTTGATCTGCAAGCTATAATGAAGTTCTTGGAAGTGTGTATTTAAGTATTCTTGATGTTTACACTAGTTCTGGCCAACTTGGTTATTTACACTTGTTATAGAGGTGATTTATGGATTGTGGAAGCATGTTGAAGCGTGTAAGGATGTGTTTGGGTCTGAACAAAGCTGTGATGTGGTCTTCCTTCATTTGTTTTCTCCACAAGATTGTTTAGGTCTAGACCTAATTTGATTTATGTATGTATGCTGACCTTGGAGATAGTTCCAATGGTTGTAGATTGTATTGTCAACCTTGATGAATGTTCCAAGGTTGATGATTGGTATAAATATATGTAATGAATCCATGAGTGATGTGAAAAAAAAGTGTGAAGATACGAAGATAAAGTGTGTGTGTTGTAAGGGCAGTGAAGGTGAGATGTATTACACTTCAATGGAACTGAACTCAAGCATGTTGTAGATGCTACTATATCAGTTCATAGTAGTGAGCCACCCATCCTAGCAGTGAGCCACCCCTTGGTAGTGAGCCACCCCTTGTTAGTGAGACACCCTTTGGTAGTGAGCCACCTTTTGGATAGTGAGTCCTTTTGGGTAGTGAGCCCTAGGCAGTGAGCCTCTTTGTAATTCAGTATTGTTACTACATTATATTGTGAGCTAACATTCACTATGGTTTTTCCCTTTTATGGTTTTCCATGTAAAAAAATAGTTTTCATGTGTGTATGGTGTTGATGTGTTTAAGTTCTATTTCTGCATTTCATATTTAATTTTCACCACAGATTAAAAGGTTTAAGTTAAGTGAATGTGAATGTGATTTTGTTTAAAAGAGTTTAAAGTTTTGATACAATTGATTCACCCCCCACTCTTAGTTGTCTCGTGCCTTCAACAATTGGTATCAGAGTGAGGTTCCTTGGAAGAAAGCCTAACAGCTTAAGGTAGATCAAGGATGGTACACAAGAAAGACATTCCTCAGTTTGATGGATATGACTATGCCTACTGGAAGGTACAAATGTGAAGTTATCTTATTTCTATTATTTATAATGTCTAGAAGATGGTTAAAGATAAATACACAATACCTAAAGGTGGTCTAAAGATGGATGAAGAGATTAGGGATTATGAGACTAATCACAAAGCTAAAAATGCTCTATTAAATGCTTTGTCTAACACTGAAATGGTGAAAGTTGTGGATCTGGAAACTACTCATGAGATCTAGGACAAATTGGAAAACATCTATGAAGGTGATGAATCTGTCAAGAAGGCTAAGTTGCAGAACTTGAAGACTACATATGAAACCATGAGAATGGTTGAGGATGAGAACATAACAAGTTACATATAGAAGATTGATGAAGTTGTAAGTAGCATCAAGGGTCTTGGAAGAAAATTAGAGGATGTGGATGTTGTAGATAATATACTCGGAACTCTTCCCAAATCTTATATTCACAAGGTATCTGCCATTGAAGAATTGTTTGATATGGGCAAGCTTACAAAAGATCAATTGCTTGGTAAACTGACTGCTTTTGAGATGAGAGAAGTTGGTACTACTGATGACCCTGTATAAACCGAGACTGCCTTTAAGGCCAAGGAGGAAAAGATTGCTAGCTTAGATAAATATGTTGTGGAATCAGATGAAGAAGATTTTGAAGAGCTTGAGGCAAAATTTGCAATCAGAATGAAAAGAGGCAGCAGAGGAAAGTTCAAAGGTAAGCTACCTTTCAAATGTTTCAATTGTGGTAAAATTGGTCACTATGCTTCAAGATGTCCTGACAGAACTTTGAGGATCAAAAATAATGAAAATAAAGGAAAGATGGTAAGAAAGAGTTACTATGTTAGAGATGATGATGGTGTAACTAATGATGACCCTAATTCTGATGATGAATGCTTGTTTAGTGCACTTTAAAGAGAAGAACCTATTTCTGCTAACCTAGCAAGCTGTGTGAAGGAAGGAAGTCCAGGAGAGTTGTCTACTTTTCATGCTAAAAAGGAAGATGAATGGATCATTGACAGTGGATGTTCAAATCACATGACAGGAGATAAGAGTAAATTTCTTAAGTTTGAAAAATATGATGGAGGACTAGTTAGGTTTGGTAATGATGCAGTTGGTAAGCTTTGTGGAAAAGGATCAATTACTTTTGATGGCAAGCATAACACAAATGATGTTCTTTATATCAAAGGCTTAAAGCATAATCTTCTAAGCATTGGAAAAATGTGTGATAAAGGGTATAATATAGTGTTTAAGGACAATGGACTGTGTGAGATAAGGAAAAGCTCTGGAACCTTAATTGTTGCTAGTAAGAAGACTCATGGTAATGTTTATCATTTTAAGGCTACTAATAATTTTCTTTGTTGGATTAGACAAATGAAAGTTGGTTATGGCATAGGAGAATGCATCACATTAACTTTGAAAGTTTGGTGAGAATAAGCATGGTACAAGTAGTAAGAGACCTACCTAAGATTGTGAAGCCTACCAATGTTATGTGCAAAGATTGTCTATTTGGGAAAATGACAAAGATTACTTTCAAGAGAAAAGAACAATTCTCTACTGGCTTGCTGGAGTTGGTGCATATAGACTTATGTGGCCCTACAAGAACAATAAATCTACAAGGTGATAGGTACTTCATGCTTCTCATTGATGATTATTCAAGAATGATTTGGGTTGCCTTTCTTAAAGAAAAATTAGAAGCCCTAGACAAGTTTAAGGCATTCAAAGCTATGGTTGAAAAAGAGTTGGATTTGAGAATCAAGTGTTTGAGATTTGACAGAGGTGGTGAGTTTACTTCAAATGAGTTTAATGCTTTTTGTGAAGAACATGGAATAAAGAGACATTTGTCTACCCCTCAGACTCCTGAACAAAATGGAGTGGTTGAAAGGAAGAATAGAACTATTCAAGAAGCTACTAGAATAATGATCAAGGAAGAAGACCTATTGGAAGTATATTGGAAAGAAGCAATACACATTGTTGTCTACATCCAGAACAGAGTGCAAGGAAGAGAAAAAGGAACAAAGACACCTTATGAGTTGTTGGTGCCTGAATTGACTGGCAGTTTTTTGAGCAATTTTCATGCAGGCACTCTCCCTAAGTATCCAAAAAATGTTCTAAGTGTTGGGCCTCCTCATGCATTTTTCAGCTGCATCATCTTTTCTTTGAGGAGGAGATCATCATCATCATGTTTGCTTCGATGGTGGTCAGCATCATCATGTTCTTCGTCGACTGGTTTCTCATCGTCATCATCATATTTCACTTTCGGGTGATGTTTGGATATCATCCTGATCCTGCTGATGAGCTACAGTGCGCCCTGATTTGCTTGCGGGGGTGATTTCTCAAGTATCCGGTGATCTTCCAATTATCACCTTGCCCAAACATGATGATGATGCTGCCCCGATATTCTGAAGGGGTTATTCCTTGAGTTGTTCGACCTGACTTGTTCTTTCTTAAGGGTCGTCATCATCATCATCATATTTCCAGTTATCACCGTGTTGCTTGCGAGGGTCATCATATTTTCTGCCTTCATGATATTTCACCGGGGTGATATTTTTATCATCGGGTGATCTTGGTTATGATCATCCTGATGATGTTGTTGAAGAGTTCTAAGTGTGACCCGATATTCACTGGGGTCATCATATTTTGAACGTCAGGATGATCTTAGTCAATATCATCCTGATGATGTTGTATCACTTCATGTTCGTTGTTTTGTCATCCTGATGATGCTGACGTCATTCTTATCTCAGGGTGATATCTTTTTCTCTGCCTATCTGCATCATGATATTTCCGAAGGAGGGGGTGATATTTTCATATCACCCGGGTGTATGTTTGTTCCAGTGTCATGATGATGCTGATATCAAGGAGATATCCGCTTGCCGGCTTCGTGCATTATCTAGTGGGGGTGATCTTTTCGAGCATCATCATATTCATCTATTGCCCCGATCTTATAATGGAGCTACAGTGCAACCTGATATTTGTGCATCAGGATGATATTTCCAAATATCCGGTTGTCTTCCGAATATCATCCTGATGTTAATATGATGATGACGTCATCGAGGTCCGGGGGGGGTCATATTTCTAACACAGATCATCTTGTCGAGGTCCCCCGATATTTGCAAACATGATGATGACGTCATACGGATATGAGGAGGTGCGCAGCAGGCAGATATGATGATGACGTCAGCAGGATATGATGATGATGTCATCAGGATGTTCGTCGGCCAGACTTTTGGTATAGGCTCAGCAGGAGGATGTTCCTCCGATGGATCAGGTTGTGCCGATAAAGGCGATTATCATGTAGGTTATATTGCGATATGATGCTGACGTCAGGGTGATATTTCAAGCAACAGGATATCATGCTGCTGGAGGATGATGATGATGATGAAGTCTTATACTAGTGTCATCAGGAGCAAAAGCACCGACATCATATATGCTCATGATCTAGTATATAAAGTGTTAAAGAGGTTGCTGCGGGGTGCATGTGGGATAATTGATATCCTGCATATTCGAAATATCATGATGATGAATCTCGGCGGGAAATGGTTGCGATCGACTGTTTGATGTTTTTCCCAAGGCCGCGGGTTGGTGCGCCATTGATGGCGAAGGTTGCAGAGGTATGGGCGGATCTGGTACCCGATTGAAGGTGTACATCAGCGGACAGTGGCGCAGGGCTCGAGATATCTTCCTGTCTCCTCCCCTACCTGCTGCATTCATGTTTGGGCACCAATCTGGTAATGTGTTTGAGCGCCATTTTTATGATACTGTGTATCTGGCGGGATTTTTGGTCAACCTGGTAGTTAATGCTGAATACACCCTCCTGCTATATAATGCAGAGGGTGTTATTCATTCAAGGTTGTTGAAAGTGGAGGATTTTTGGCTCTGTAATTCAAAACCAGCTGATCTGGTTGCTCTGTACAGTTTAACTTGTGAGTTTATGTATCTCCTGTTGTACGATTTGGCATGAATCCACTGATTTCATGGTTGATCTTATATGAGTAATGCTATCTTAGCATGTGTTGTGTTAATTCTGTCTCCAGTATTGCATGTATTCTTCTTCTGAATCTGGATATTTGGGTAATGTTTAGATTCTAGAGCATAGAATTCCTATGTTGAATGTCTGATCTTTTAACTTCTGCTCAAGGGGGTAGATTAAACTGTTTTCAGGTTGAACATTGGGAAGGGTATACTGCAGTAGGGATGCCATAAGTAGAGATAACTTAACACTTTTCATTGGGAGATATCTGTAAGGCAGATATCATGTGTATCCCCCTGAAATCCAGTTTTAGCTATTCATGCTGATCATTCACAGGTGTATGTCTACCGACTCCAAGCCCTGGATAGGCACCAATCATGCTGTGTTCTTGTGTTATACACCATGTCCAGCTTTGCATCCAAAATTCAAACTAAAACATTTCATACTTCCACCTGTTAGTTGTAGGAGTAGGATTAGGAACCCCCTGCATGCTCTCATACCCAACCAGACATCATGTCCAAGAATGTTGCCAGCCTTGTGATCTATCATGCAGATCTTGGTCCATACATGAGAGTATTCTGCCTGTTGTTGTCAAGTTAGATCTTTCTATCTTTGAGCTAGTCAAGGTTACATCTTGAGTTATAGGGATACCCCCCTTGGTGCGGCAGAATCAGAAGTGAAGGGGAGGCAGCTCACGCAACCTCCTGTATTTAGTTGGCTGAATCTGCCTGTGCATTAGAAGTGGCAAACCCTAATGCTGATTCAGAAGAAAAAACCAACAGAAATGGCGACTCCGCTGGGGAATGGGAAGTAAAAGTACTATCTAATCATCCCCAGTAATATATCTGTGACCCATCCGAGTCACCAACAGAAATGGCGACTCTGCTGGGGAGATCAATGTCATATCCATGAAAGTTTGAGTCTACAAGATTAAAAAAAAATATCAGACCTGGAAACTGTTTGTTGCAGCAGAGAAAAAAGGTTGTATATGTGACTCTGCTGGTGGATGACCCAGAATGAAAGAAATCAATCTGCAGCTTCAGCTTGTTTGAAGCTCATTCCTCTTCAAGGAGGTGGCGACTCTGCATCAAAGAACCTGATAAAAGAACAAAATCAGCCAGAGAAGAATTTGCAGCTTCTGCAACATATCCAGGTATTTCATATTGTTTGACAGACTCCCTATTTGGTGAGATAGCACTGGTTAAAAAGGGGAACATTGGTGAAAGCAGAGCTTGCATGCTTCTATTAGAACTTACACTGTATTTCAAAGGGCATGCAATGTTGTTCAAAAGACTCATTTAAAGGACTTTAGGAAAGTTTGAAAAAACAGTCTAAACTTTGAGTGCCTAAAGTCATTGTTTGTAGAAAATTTGAGTAGAGAGGAGGGTTGCAATAACATAAAGGATGTATTATCTGCCTATGCACCCTTGTGAAGTGTCAAATGCAAAAATGTATAGTAGTCAGTCCCAACAATGTAATAAAAGAAGTTTCAACATAGACAGATATAAGCCCATAGATTTCAATGGCATTTGTGGCTATCCAAATGCTTTTCCACCTAAAATCAGAAATTTTTTGCCTAAATTCAAGGGTATAAAGGATGAATCAGCTGAGAGACACTTGCAGCAGTTCATGAATGTGATAGATGACTTTGAGATTGACCATGAGGATGTGGTTATGAGATTATTTGTTCAATCTCTAGATGAAGATGCAAGGGACTGGTTTTCCTACCTTCCAGCTCACTCTGTCAGCTCTTGGCATGGTTTTAAATCTGCATTTCTAGTACAGTATGGTGAAAGAGTTTCTGAATATGCAGCTATTAGTGACTTCATGTACATCCATATTGAAGAAGATGAGTTGATCCCAGCCTTTAACCTCAGATTTATGAGGGCATTGAATAGAATTCCAGAATGCATGAGACCTAATGATGCACTGTGCTTACTTATCTATTTGGGAGCCTTTGATAAGAAAATGAGTTACAGATTAAGAGACAAGGAGCCCACCACATTGCATCAGGCACATCAGTTTGCATTAGATATTGAAAACAATTGGAGGTATGGAATACAAAAGGGTTATTTCTCTGAAAATTTTTGTTGTCCTGCAGCCCCCAGTGTTAATGAAGGATTTAATTCAGGTATTGACAATGAATGTCATAGCACTCACACCCCTGTTGTCCCAGTTTTTGCATCATTCCAAGTAGATGATGTTTCTATCATAGAGGAGGATGTCCTTTTTTGCCCGGCAGGTGAAGTTGAAAATAATAATTTTTCAAGTAATATTTGCATACCAGTCCTAAACAAAGAGCCTTCATGTTTAAATGATCCAGTTGTGCAGAGTTGTGATCATATGGATCAAGAATCAATATCAGTTTCATCAGGAAGTATTGGAGGGCTGGAAAATGATGCAGATTGTTCAACTTCAGAGTACATTGAAACAACAAAAATCTTGTATGCGGGGCAATTAGATGATAAAAATGATATCCATGACCAATTCATGGATCAGGTTTGTTCTTCTTATGACTCTGGATCTGATAATAATGAAGAAGAATTGGAGTGTCATGAAGAAGAAGCAGAGGCCTTTGTAGTGAATGTTAATCCCCTTTATGATGAGCCTGTTGATGCATATAATGTTGTGAGTCATGACCTTCATTGGTGCAGGATTAACCCTTTGTTTGAAGATGATGATACTGATTTGGAAACTATAACTAATGAATGTTCATCACCACCTAATTCTGACATGTGCAACATTGGGTGTGTGGATCAGGATTTGTTTTCAATATCAGTAGATATTAGGGGTCTCATATTTTCTGAGTATTTTGAATTGTTGGATCAGCTGGATGAGTACCTGATAATGTGCAGTAGCCAGATAAATGATGAAGAATGCCAAGAGCAATATGATGTACTGTCTGAGGGGTATAACATACATGTGTTGCCTAATGTTGAAGAATATTATGTGTATGGTTATATGTCTAATTCTGAAATCCAAAATGACAGAGCTGAAAATGATGGTGGCAAGCTTTCAAAACTGGTGGAATATCTTTTCAAGCAGATGACATTATGGGCAGATTATGCCAATCTTTTTAGTTGGGATTGGGATATTCCAGTTTGGAATCAGGCATTTGACAAGAAAAAATTATGGTTTTTCCTCTTTGGCTGCCCGGGGCTGCCAAAATAATGTTTAAAAATAATGTGTTTGGTGATGCAGATCATGGTAACTTCATGACTCTATGCCCAATGGATAAGGGACTGGTCTGCATCCCAGAGATCTGGGGTTCTCGCTGCAGTCTTGCACCTGCACGTCCCCAGACAGAGCCACTGTTGGTGCCTGAATTGACTGGCAGTTTTTTGAGCAATTTTCATGCAGGCACTCTCCCTAAGTATCCAAAAATTGTTCTAAGTGTTGGTCCTCCTCATGCATTTTTCAGCTGCATCATCTTTTCTTTGAGGAGGAGATCATCATCATCATGTTTGCTTCGATGGTGGTCAGCATCATCATGTTCTTCGTCGACTGGTTTCTCATCGTCATCATCATATTTCACTTTCGGGTGATGTTTGGATATCATCCTGATCCTGCTGATGAGCTACAGTGCGCCCTGATTTGCTTGCGGGGGTGATTTCTCAAGTATCCGGTGATCTTCCAATTATCACCTTGCCCAAACATGATGATGATGTTGCCCCGATATTCTGAAGGGGTTACTCCTTGAGTTGTTCGACCTGACTTGTTCTTTCTTAAGGGTCGTCATCATCATCATCATATTTCCAGTTATCACCGTGTTGCTTGCGAGGGTCATCATATTTTCTGCCTTCATGATATTTCGCCGGGGTGATATTTTTATCATCGGGTGATCTTGGTTATGATCATCCTGATGATGTTGTTGAAGAGTTCTAAGTGTGACCCGATATTCACTGGGGTCATCATATTTTGAACGTCAGGATGATCTTAGTCAATATCATCCTGATGATGTTGTATCACTTCATGTTCGTTGTTTTGTCATCCTGATGATGCTGACGTCATTCTTATCTCAGGGTGATATCTTTTTCTCTGCCTATCTGCATCATGATATTTCCGAAGGAGGGGGTGATATTTTCATATCACCTGGGTGTATGTTTGTTCCAGCGTCATGATGATGCTGATATCAAGGAGATATCCGCTTGCCGGCTTCGTGCATTATCTAGTGGGGGTGATCTTTTCGAGCATCATCATATTCATCTATCGCCCCGATCTTATAATGGAGCTATAGTGCAACCTGATATTTGTGCATCAGGATGATATTTCCAAATATCCGGTTGTCTTCCGAATATCATCCTGATGTTAATATGATGATGATGTCATCGAGGTCCGGGGGGGTCATATTTCTAACACAGATCATCTTGTGGAGGTCCCCCGATATTTGCAAACATGATGATGACGTCATCCGGATATGAGGAGGTGCGCAGCAGGCAGATATGATGATGACGTCAGCAGGATATGATGATGATGTCATCAGGATGTTCGTCGGCTAGACTTTTGGTATAGGCTCAGCAGGAGGATGTTCCTCCGATGGATCAGGTTGTGCCGATAAAGGCGATTATCATGCAGGTTATATTGCGATATGATGCTGATGTCAGGGTGATATTTCAAGCAACAGGATATCATGCTGCTGGAGGATGATGATGATGATGAAGTCTTATACTAGTGTCGTCAGGAGCAAAAGCACCGACATCATATATGCTCATGATCTAGTATATAAAGTGTTAAAGAGGTTGCTGCGGGGTGCATGTGGGATAATTGATATCCTGCATATTTGAAATATCATGATGATGAATCTCGGCGGGAAATGGTTGCGATCGACTGTTTGATGTTTTTCCCAAGGCCGCGGGTTGGTGCGCCATTGATGGCGAAGGTTGCAGAGGTATGGGCGGATCTGGTACCTGATTGAAGGTGTACATCAGCGGACAGTGGCGCAGGGCTCGAGATATCTTCCTGTCTCCTCCCCTACCTGCTGCATTCATGTTTGGGCACCAATCTGGTAATGTGTTTGAGCGCCATTTTTATGATACTGTGTATCTGGCGGGATTTTTGGTCAACCTGGTAGTTAATGCTGAATACACCCTCCTGCTATATAATGCAGAGGGTGTTATTCATTCAAGGTTGTTGAAAGTGGAGGATTTTTGGCTCTGTAATTCAAAACCAGCTAATCTGGTTGCTCTGTACAGTTTAACTTGTGAGTTTATGTATCTCCTGTTGTACGATTTGGCATGAATCCACTGATTTCATGGTTGATCTTATATGAGTAATGCTATCTTAGCATGTGTTGTGTTAATTCTGTCTCCAGTATTGCATGTATTCTTCTTCTGAATCTGGATATTTGGGTAATGTTTAGATTCTAGAGCATAGAATTCCTATGTTGAATGTCTGATCTTTTAACTTCTGCTCAAGGGGGTAGATTAAACTATTTTCAGGTTGAACATTGGGAAGGGTATACTGCAGTAGGGATGCCATAAGTAGAGATAACTTAACACTTTTCATTGGGAGATATCTGTAAGGCAGATATCATGTGTATCCCCCTGAAATCCAGTTTTAGCTATTCATGCTGATCATTCACAGGTGTATGTCTACCGACTCCAAGCCCTGGATAGGCACCAATCATGCTGTGTTCTTGTGTTATACACCATGTCCAGCTTTGCATCCAAAATTCAAAGTAAAACATTTCATACTTCCACCTGTTAGTTGTAGGAGTAGGATTAGGAACCCCCTGCATGCTCTCATACCCAACCAGACATCATGTCCAAGAATGTTGCCAGCCTTGTGATCTATCATGCAGATCTTGGTCCATACATGAGAGTATTCTGCCTGTTGTTGTCAAGTTAGATCTTTCTATCTTTGAGCTAGTCAAGGTTACATCTTGAGTTATAGGGATACCCCCCTTGGTGCGGCAGAACCAGAAGTGAAGGGGAGGTAGCTCACGCAACCTCCTGTATTTAGTTGGCTGAATCTGCCTGTGCATTAGAAGTGGCAAACCCTAATGCTGATTCAGAAGAAAAAACCAACATGAGCTATGGTATGGAAGAATCCCTATTGTCAAATATTTCAAAGTCTTTGGAAGCAAATGTTACATCAGAAGAGATGAAGAATTAGGAAAGTTTGATGCTAGATGTGATGAGGGCATATTCCTTGGGTACTCTACTAAGAGCAAGGCTTATCAGTGCTATAAAAAAAGACTAATAAAAATCATTAAAAGTGCAAATGTGAAGGTAGATGAAGATATTCAAAAAATCTTAGAGCTAGATGGATATGAGTCAGATGGATCTATTAATACAGAAAAGGTTAAAAAAGATAAAGAAAAGGAAGTTTAGACTGAAGTACGACTGCTCGAGAAGAAGAAGTTCAAGCTGAAGCTTTGAAAAGAAATCCTAAAACCCCCAGGTATGTGCAAAGAGATCACTCTAAAGATCAGATTATTGGTGACAAAAGGAAAGGTTTGTTGACAAGAAGTAGAGCTGCAAAAGATCAAGCAAATCTATGTTTACTCTCAAAGGTAGAACCTAAAACAGTAAATGAAGCATGCAAAGATGATCATTGGGTCAAAGAAATAGAAGAAGAACTAATGCATATTGAGAAGAACATGACTTGGGAACTTATCCCTAGACCTGCAGATAGGAATGTGATTAGAACAAAGTGGGTATTCTGGAACAAATTGAATGAAGTTGGAGAAGTTGTGAGAAACAAGATTTGTGAGAAACAAGGCAAGACTTGTGTGTAAAGGCTACTCACAAGTGGAAGGAATAGACTATGAAGATACCTTTGCTCTGGTGGCAAGGCTGGTAGCTATCAGAGTGTTTTTGGCATTTACAGCACAAAAATTTCAAGGTATACCAGATGGATGTGAAGTCTGCTTTCCTAAATGGTGAGTTAGAAGAATAGGTCTACATAGAGCAACCGAATGGGTTCCATCTATAAGACAAACCAGATATGGTATGCAAGTTGAAAAAATCTTTGTATGGATTGAATCAAGCTCCTAGATATTGGTATGCAAGATTGGATAAGTACCTATTGCAATAAGGATTCAGTAAAGGGTCCGTAGATAGTAATTTGTACACCAAGATAAGTGGAGATCAAATCCTGATTGTTGAGGTCTATGTTGATGACATTATATTCAATGGAAATGAAGGTATGTGTAAGAAGTTTGCATATGAGATGCAAAAAGAGTTTGAGATGTCTATGTGTGGTGAGATGAACTTCTTCCTTGGACTACAAATCAATCAAACTAATAAAGGTATTTTCATTTCTCAATACAAGTATGTTAAAGAGTTGTTGAAGAATTTTGGAATGGAGGACTCTGAACCGATATGTACACCTATGATTAATGTTTCTAAATTGAACAAGAATAGTGAATCTCCTAAGACTGCTTTATCTGACTACTACTAGACTAGATATCATGCATGCAGTCTATCTTGTGGCCAGATTTCAATCAGATCCCAAAGAATCACATGTTGTGGCTATGAGGAGGATATTCAGGTACTTAAAGGGCACTCCAGATCATGGTTTGTGGTATCCTAAGAACAATGACTTTTCCTTAAGTGCTTTTACAGATGCAAATTTGGCTAGATGTGTTGATGACAAGAAAAGCACAAGTGGAGGTGCATTCTTCCTTGGAGATAGGGTGGTTTCCTAGCATAGCAAGAAATAAGAACCAGTTTCCTTCTCTATTGTAGAGGTAGAATATATTGCTGCAACATCATGCTATACTCAAGTGCTATGGATGAAATAGACCTTGAAGGATATCAAAGTTGAGTATGATGAGCCAATCCCTATTCTTTGTGATAACACAAGTGCCACAAATATTTCAAAGAATCTGATGATGTATTCAAAGAAAAAGCACATTTCAATTAAGTATCACTTTTTGAGGGAGAAAGTTGCAGAGAATGAAGTGAAGATTGAGTATGTACCTACAAAAGATCAAGTTGTTGATATCTTCACTAAGGCTCTTCCAAAGGATACATTTGAGTCTCTCTAGGAGAAGTTAGGGGTTGTTTCCCCTCCTTGCTTGAACTAGATGCATAAGGAAATGCATCAGTCCAGTGTGCCTCAAAGTACATTTCTCCTTTTTGGATTGATGTTGGAAGCTACCTCTAAGGGGGAGCAGGTAGAAGTTTTAGACGAGTATTGCAATCAGGGGGAGTAAAAAATGATTTCAGACTAATCAGAGTAGTATTGTACAACTATGTGCAATGGAAGACATGTGATGCCCTTTTCCATTGATGTCAAATAGGGAGAGAGATCATGTGAAAAACTTAGGGGGAGAAAGAGTTCAGATCTATAAAAAGAAAGGGGGAGTCCTGATGCAAAGTTATGTCTTGATGGAGGAACATGTTATTCAAGTTTTCATATCATATGTTGCCATCAATGACAAAGGGGGAGATTGTTGTAAGTATGTGCTAACTGGTGTTCTCATTTATGTCAACATTCTTGTGTTGTCATTGGTGCCAACTATGTCTTCTAATATTGCTATTTGTTAAGTGATTGAGTTGTCATGTTAAGGATACTATCTGAGTTTTTGCTCCACATTTCCTCTGTATTGAAGACACGAGAATGAGATTTGGATATGATTTAGAGAAGTGTTTGAAGATGCTAAATCTAGAATTTGGTGGTCGAGATTCTTGTGTAGCAAGAGTTCTATTCACCAGTTTGAAGACTGTGCCTAACATCATTTGCAGTGTGACAGGGAGAAGGTATTTTGCTCTACATTTCTCTGTAGTTTGGATTTTGGTCTTGCAGTTCTAGACTTAAGTTTATAAAGTCCTTATTTATCTTCATTCCAAAGGATTTGTGATTTGGTGCTTCGAAAAGTAATTTATTAATTAGTAGAGTTTGACAGTGCTTGTTGTGAGCTCAGTGTGTAATCTATCTTCAAGTGATATTTGTTGTCCTCAAGTGAGATTTGTTTTAGTTGGATTTGTCAGCTCCTAGGTGATTCTATGTTGTTTGTAGATGTCTCCAAAATGTATTGAAGGCATGTGCTTGATCCGCAAGCAATAATGAAGTTGTTGGAAGTGTGTATTTAAGTATTCTTGATGTTTACACTAGTTCTGGCCGACTTGGTTATTTACACTTGTTGTGGAGGTGATTCATGGATTGTGGAAGCATGTTGAAGCATGTAAGGATGTTTTTGGGTCTAAACAAAGATGTGATATGGTCTTCCTTCATTCGTTTGCTCCATAAGATTGTTTAGGTCTAGACCTAATTTGATTTATGTATGTATGCTGACCTTGGAGATAGTTCCAATGGTTGTAGATTGTATTGTCGACCTTGATGAATGTTCCAAGGTTGATGATTGGTATAAATATATGTAATTAATCTATGAGTGATGTGAAAAAAAGTGCGAAGATGCGAAGATAAAGTGTGTGTGTTGTAAGGGCATTGAAGGTGAGATGTATTGTGCTTCAATGGAATTGAACTCAGGCATGTTGTAGATGCTACTATATCCGTTCATGGCAATGAACCACCCATCCTGGCAGTGAACCACCCCTTGGCAGTGAGCCTTAAGGTAGTGAGACTCTTTTTAATTCGGCATTGTTACTACATTATATTGTGAGATAACACTTGCCATGGTTTTTCCCTTTTAGGGTTTTCCGCGTAAAAATATGGTGTTCATGTGCGTATGGTGTTGATGTGTTTAATTTTGTTTGTGTATTTCATATTTAATTTTTACAACAAATTAAAAGGTTTAAGTTAAGTGAATGTGAATGTGATTTTGTTTAAGAGGGTTTAAAGTTTTGATACAACTGATTCACCCCTTGCTCTCAGTTGTCTTGTGCCTTCAACAAACATAGTGATCACAGTAGCTCCACATAAACCTCAAATCAAATGCCATATAAAAATGAACCTCCAAGAAGAAACAAAATACCATAGAGAGAAAATACAAACCATATTATGTACCATGTCCTCCTAAGAAATGAGTGCTAAATCTATGACAAGTAAGATCCTCATTTCCAAAACCGCAAACAAAAGAGCCTTACCAACATCCAACAATTCAACTTGAATGTCAAACATAACATCAATAAATCAATAAAATAACAAGGATGTAAGATTCTCAAATGAAGGAATATCAAACACACATCCATTCCCAAGTAAAATCTTAGAACTATGTCACACTTTTATAAAGGAAATGGCCAACACAAATACAATTTTCCAACTTGGAGCACCTAAAGTGATGTTTATGTTTTGAATTTTAAAATGATATAAACTAATGAAATGTAAAACTCTTAATGTAGTTTATGTTTATATTTTTTTCAATTCTTTAAAAATTAGTTGGATATATTTTTTTTTTACAAATTGAAGAGCATAAACTTAATTGCTAAAAAAAATTGAAAAAAGTGAGGTTGATGGGACGTTGCAAAATTTAAAGCAATTAAAAAAAAAGATCCCACTTAGGTAACTTGAAAATCTAGTTCATGGAGAAAATACTTAATTTTTTATGAATATTTATTTTTTAATATTTTTTTAAAATCAAATTATTCAAATTGGCACAATTTTCATGGGACATCAACTTTTGTCTAATTTTTTATCATTAAAAACATTATACCCTCTTGGCGAGGATTCTCTCCTCTAAAGTGTCGTATATTTTTCAAAAAATTTAAGTATATTTTAATATTTTTTAAAAAATTCCTAATCAGTTGCATTTTCAATGATTATAATAACCTACTTGTAATAAATTTAAAAATAATACTGATAGAACCAATAAAATATTAAAAAAATATATTTCTAAATTCTAGACTCTCAGATCCACCAAAGGGAATTTTTATATTTTCATGAAAGTACCCCTTGGTTGGAGAAATTTGGAGTTGAACTTGAAGTTTTGTTCAATTTGTTGAAAATGGGGCATTGGTTGCCACATGGGATGTCACATAGGCAAATTCAAGGGAGATAGTATCGCTAGGAAAAGCTTTGGGTGAAAATCATTTTCCTAAAACTTTGTATGTAAATAAACACCCTTTTCAAAGTTAAAATTAGATTTTATAAATTTAAAAGAATTGGGAAAAACTCTTTATGCCACGTAATGCCACATAGGCGCTATGTGGTTTTAGGTGAAACTTTTTTTCCCAAAACTATTTAGGGCAAAATGGTTTCTATAGAAACTATTTATTTGGCCAAAAGTGTGACATAGTTCTAAACTTTTACCCTACCATCACTAGGAAATATGCCCAAAAACATCCCCTGTACTCAAAAAATGTCCCCTTGAGCAAACTTATGAATAGAAGTCAAATGAAAAATACACAATTATTTGTTAAATAAATCCTTTAAAATTGACATCCATAGCTCAAGACTTATTCCATGAGAAAAAAAAAAGCATATTTAGATTGTATTTGAGTACCAGGTGGGCAATACCTCTCAAATAATTCTCTATTAAGTGGACAGAGAGTGGGGGACAAGATTGCTCCTCCTAAAATTCACTATGCCACATACTCCATGAATAATCTCCTCATTGGGTCCATGTTGAACTCACATCTAGCTCTAGATGAAGGCTCCTTGGTATTTCTATCCAAACCTCATCAAAGAGTCATGTTCCAACACATGATCCCCATAAAATAAGTGATCTCTAGCCTCACCTAGATCTGATTAGTAGTAACAAGTGCATAGTTGATCTTCAAAACATGCTAAATTCCAACTAGAAAACCACAAGCTCTAGAGGTATCCCAACAAAATGATCATGGTACACAACTAGTAGATTACCACAAACCACAACCAAAATTTCCTTTGCATGTGTGATAAGAAAATATGAAACCAAAAAAAAGTCAAATCATAAGATTAAAACATTATTTGACATCTACCTACACCTACAATTGAGTGAAAGAAACTTGCAAAAATGGGAATAAAGAAAAAAATGTTCCTCATCCACACAAGATTCTTGATGTGCTGAAGGCAATTGTGATCAAAATATTTTCTAATTAAAATATAGAATGTGGTTGCTCATAGCAGTAGCATGACATTGTGTTCTAGTAGACCATCCTCTTGGAGATGGCTCCTTGAAGGGTCCATTTAAATATATTTCTAGGTGGGTAGATTGACAATCAAGATTGATTGAGAGATCAATGGTGGAGATTAAGTTGGTTAATTGGTTGTGAGATGGATGGTGGAGGATAAAAGGGGATTTTATAGTTATTTTTATTGATTTTTTGTGTAAAGGGGTGGGATTTTGGTTTGATTAAGATTGACTAGAATTTGGGATGAAGATAAAAGATCTTGTTCAATTTTGATGTGATTGAAACTTGGGTTGATCGGGATTAAATTAGATGCAATGATCTTTGAATGATGATTGATTTGTAATTTGGGACTTAAGGTATAAGTTTTTAGACAAGGATTTGATTTGATTAGGGTGAAAGACCATGTTTGATTTGGATGATGAATTTCTTGATGAAACGGTTTGATTGGATAAATGTAGGAGATTCTATTTGATTCTTGCCTTTGATCAGAAAGGGATAGGATACGATGATTGATTGGTTGATGTTGATGATTGGATGTACTAAGGTTTAGAATGATACTTGATGGATGGATGAAGATTTTGGATGAGGATTTGAATGGATTAAGATTTAGAATGATGATTGAATGAGGTTTGATCAGGTCTATGATTTTTGAGAGATTGGGTGATGAATTGAGGTTAAATGATGAAGTCTGATCTAGGAAACTAATTGGATTGGTGACAATTAGGTGTTGGTTAGATTTTAAGTGAATTGGAATGAATGGACTATGATTGATTGGGATTTATATTGAGTGATTTTGATTTGGGGTGATGGATTAAATTGGATTTGATGAGTTAGATGTTGATTGGTGGTTTGGATTGGGATTTTGAGTTGTGATTTGAGGAGTTGGATTGAATAAGGATGAACTGAGTTTTGATTTGGATGACCTAGGAGATGGTTTGATTGGAATTTGGGATGCAAATTTGAATTTGGTAAGGGTTATGATGTTGGATTCTATGCAAGGTGAGGGCATGTGCTTCTGATTTGTAGATATGGATTCAAAATGATTTCAACTATTTGTAGGAGGATTTGGGTTAGGCTTCTTTAAAAGTTGGGATTTTTTCACTTTATTGTTTGTAACTACAAAAATTTAAAGTTTGGACACAAAATTGCTCAATGATTTGTTTCGAGAGGACACATCGAATAGAACAAGCACATTGGTTTAAGTGTGGATGTAAAGGATGTTTATTGGTTTAGAACCTGAAGACAAATCAAGAACTTTAATAACCTATTCTATTCAAGTGGGTGTATATACACTTGTAAGCCCACTTTTCTATCTTTGTTTAGTCGTAATGTGTAAGTCATATGAAGAGGAAACTAACCTTTTTATCACCCAAGATTGATCAAAAAACACAAGGGGAGAGCATACATGACATGTAAATTTGGTTCTAGGGTAATATACACTCGCTCTAGAGCTTGTGTGTTGAGTAACTTCCCATAGATGACCACTTACTGGTGTATTACAAGTATATACGACCAAATGGTCTTAATCTAGGCTATATAAGCATCTAGGGGATGTCCTCATTATACGCTAGGTACGTGAGGCCAAAGTCCATGAAATGAGGACAATGTCTAATGGTGTGGTTTGAGAGGGTAACCCACTCTCCTCCTTCACTTTTCAAGGTATAACTAATAACTAAAAACCACTAACTACCCAAACCACTAACTACCAACTAACACATAACTAATAACTAACAAAAAACTAACATCTAATAAATCAACATTAACATGTTAATTTATTATTTATTACAATATTCTATGTCATGCACTAATAATTCCTAATAGATTAGTGAATGTTAATGAATGTCATTGAGTTGATTGGAGAATTCTAATTTTGTTAATATAGTCTAAGAAGTGAATGCACTAGAGAGTGTGCTTTGAATGAATTCCTTGATAAAGATGTCAATTTATATACATAAGTTGATTGTTCACTAATGTACAATAGAAAATGTTTGATGCACTTGGAAAAGGAGAGGACTTTCAATAAATTTTCTGACAATAATATTTTTTAATCAATGAACCATCATGTGTGCAAATTGCTTAGGATGACATCTTTAAGCACACAACCCTATATAAAAGAATATAAAATTTTGATACCCACATAGATGGGTAACAATCAAATCCCAAAAACATTGCCCTTAGAAGGTGGTAGATAGAATCATAATAGTGATAAGGTCTAGAATGAGTATAAACTACAAATAATTAGACCAACAAGGTTTTGAACATGGCAATGTGACATGTTAGAGTGATGGATTATGTCTTGGGTTACTGATTTCCCAAAAGGATCAAATTGTACACTAGAATTATGCATCCAAAATATCAACCCAACACAACATAAAAATGAATGAAAAATAATTAAGGTATTGTTTAGTGGAAAAATTGATTATTTAATCTTTTGTGGGTTAGATGTTTAAATCCGACTCTCCACTATACATTAAAGGATCTAGGGTCGAATGGAAAGCATTATCATACCCTAGAGTCACCTTCAGATGTAGGGAAACTTGGATTATGGAATTAATTATCAATTTTTCCTTCTCCTATGTCTAATTGACCATTAAAACCCTAATTATGCAAATACGACAACAAATTAATGAATTAAGGAAAAACCTCTTACAGACGGGAGTAAAATGTAGAATTATAGAGTACCTATTTTCAGGGTTCTGAAGCAGAATAGTCAGGGACATTGGAGCTGGCGCCCAAGTCCAAGGTACCTACTTTTTTGGGGAATCTGGACCTCCTTCAGACACTAATCAGCCATGTAACTTATCTTTTCTGAAAATAGTCTGTAGAGGACACTAGAATGAGTGCCCTAGTCCCAGAAGTGTTCCTTTGTCTAACTTTTCTTCAGATCCTAAATCCCCAATCTTTTCCCAGCCTTCCTGTAGCTCCACTTTTCCTGGATGCGACACCTATAACCTGTAATCACAAGACTTGGTTTGGGGGTTGTGGTGTTTAGAGGTTTGCCTTAGTCAAACCCCAGAGGACACTTAAGTCTCCGAACACTATTGTCAGATAAAGAGGGCATGCCCTTGTGAGGTAAAGGCCAAAAACCAAAGGAATCAATGATAAAAACACAATATTATGTCACCTTGTAGTGAAGCTTTCATGGAGGAAGATGCTCTTCATGCCATGAAGGAATTGATGTTCATATCTATAAATATCAACACACAAAACACACAAATCTACTCTTGCAACACAATAGAAAGCCTTGAATCACCTTACGATGCCAAAAGTTCACAATGATCATCTAGTTTATAAATGAATGCCTACATATGTTTATATATGCATCTATAAGCACTCCTGCTAAGATATTTGAAATTTAAACTTATCGTGTCGGCAAAGGGACCTAATAATGGTCACTAACTGACACCCAGAAATTGAGGCTTCCCTAAAATAGGGCAAGACTAGGGTGCGGGCACCCAAGTCCTCCCCCCCTATTTTAGGAAGGGTATAGCTCAAGGGGTCCTCCTAAGTCCTATTTGCCATGGGACTTAGGTCTCATTCTATCGGGATGCTAAAATATGAACTAAAATGTCCTAAATGCACTTTAAAGACCTGGGAGCTAAACCTTATGAGGGAAAATCCCCTAAGGGGACATTTTTTGATGTTATAGGTATACATTTTTATGCTTTAAAACATTGTGTAGATCATTTTGTCTCCTCTACACAATGTTTTGAATCAAGGTAGATTAGCATCAGCTTGGCACATCCACAACACTAATTTTTAAATTGTCAAGATGGGTGGAGTTATTTTGGCTCTTATCAGGTTCGAATCAAACTAGGACAAGCCATAAAAGTCAAGGCCACCACTTAGTGGAAGCATTTTTCTTTATTTCGGGTGCCACATGGAAGAATTTAGCAAGTAGAGGGAACCGTCGGGTAGGGAAACTGTTGATAACTGAGAGGGGGGGTGAATCAGTTATCTTAATTATTTCTGCTTTCTGAACTTTCTTAATAATTAGTGCAGCATCAATTCAAACAAGCAAACATAACCATGAAATAGAAATACACATGACACAATATTTTTGACGTGGAAACCTTGTTAAGGGAGAAAACCACGGGGTGATTAACCCAAGATTGTATTCTCTGTTAGAAGAATGGAAGTACAAAATGGCACTTGCCAATTAGGGCTCACTGCCTGAGCACACTGCTCACAAGAGGCACACTGCCTACAAGAGACACACTGTCTACAATTTATAAAGAGTGTAATACAATACTTGAACTAATAAGGAGCATCAACATATGCTGGAGTTCAGTTCCGATTAGGCTCTGTATACTGATCTGCTGCACTTCATCTTTCCTCTTCTTTTATGCTGCTCTTCTTTCACATACTTGATCTTCCTTTCTGCTTTTATTCAGCTCTTCTACTTTTGTTCACACATCACTTACAACCACAACACCTCTCATAACTAAATCCATCTTGTATATATATCTGCACAAGTGATTTCATTACCTTTCTAGTCGGCACCCAGAATAGTCAATCTTTTCACAAACTCTGATCTGTCAGCTGAATCCTTGCACACCAAGTAATGTGGATCAAGGATATACTTGTGGAAATCATTAATTATGATGGCCAAACATAATTCATGCCTTCATAACCTTTACCAACATCAGAAACACATCTGAAATAATGTCTGATGTTCTACCAGTTAGTTCTTCCTCTGTTCACACTGTCACTTGGGAACCTGACACTCAAGCATTCATATCTCTTTATCCTTTCCACACCGGAGGCTCAAACCTTGGAATCTATCAGTCAAGATACTCCTCTTGACTTCCCCAAATCCACACTTCACTGAGATACTTCTGCTGAGAGATCCAGACCTGTCTATCGGACCTTACTAACTGCTTTGTTCTTGTTTACCGGACCACAACATTCTTCACTCTGACTTTTGGTATAGACATACCATGTCCTGCGGATGTGTGGGATGATCTTTGTTGCCATCAATGACAACATTCATGAATCCATATAGTGTCTCTTGCCAACAATCTCCCCCTTTGGCATTGATGGCAACACTTAGTGAAAAATGACTAAGTGTTTACACTATGCTCCCCCTTGGCTGATGCTCTATTTTTATATAAATTTTCCAGAGCTCCCCCTTAGTTGGATTCCTTATTTTTCACTGCTCTTCACTCCCCCTTTGACATCAATGGCAAAGGGTAGGATCTGTATATCAAAACTTTCAAAAATTCAACTATACTTAGCTGCATAAGTATATACATGTGGCATACTTACATATACTGAAGTATGTCTGCAAAAGTTGTCTTCAATTGAATAAGTTATGTAGCCCAACTTTGCTTCATTCTGTCCAAAATTGAAATCTGACTGCTCAACAGGAAAGCAAACGTATCTGCCCTTTTTAGATCTATTGGATCATTCGTCTAGGCTGTGATTTGAGCTTCACTTATGGCCTCATGCATGGCCTCTAACTTAGGGATAATGATCCTTCTAAGTTCACCCATCCGGCCAATTATGTTCTTCCTTTCCTTCTCAAAATTCTTTATTGCATTTGTGATTGCAATAGTTTGACACTCTTGATTTACTATGGAGGATGAGAGAGGATCAAAACTTTGAGATAGACTTAATAGTTTATCCTCTTGTTCTTTTACTTTTCTCTCGATATCTTTGGTCACTGTGGGCCAAGATAAGCAAAATTTGTACATATCTCCACCATCTTTAAGAGCATTTTCCAAGCTCTTTATCCCAATATTCATAACTTTCCTATCATTTGTTAGCAGACCCTGTACTTCGGAGAGTCTCTTATCCAAAAACTCCTTCCAGACCTTTTCTTCAGCAGACTTCTCTAGAGAATCAAAATGTGTGCTAACACTATTGACTAGAGTTTTGAGATTACCGAAAGAAGAGGTTGTGGGATCCTTTTGAAAAGATGGCATGATCTTTTCCAACACTCCGGATGCTGCCTCTATAAGCTCACAGTCTTCCATGTGAGACTTTAGGAGTTTTTTTTTAGCCTTTGCATTAGCAAATGAAGCTATCTTCATTGTTTGTACTGGAGAAAGAGAATTAAAATTAAATTGTCCTTGTAGAAGCTCCAGTTCATCAATCTCCATTGTTTCTTTGTTCAGGAATTCTTGGACAGTTTTTGCAGTGTCTCTTGCTGGAGATAGATGTTTCTTTTCTTCTGCATTCTTACCACTAGCAGTTGTGGTCTTCTCTGTTGAAGTCTTCTCTCCTTCTACAACCTTGGTACTGTCATCTTCTTTTTCCTTCACCTCTGCTTCTTTCTCCTATATTCTTTCTTCTCCTTTAGATCTGGAGACTGTAGGGGAAATCAGAGGAGAAATGTTAGTTTGTTCAAGGCCCACCTCTTTTGTCATTTTCTTAGTAGATTCTTCTGCAACACTTGTAGTCGAGGGATTAGTACCCAAGTCCTCTATAATAGGCAGATTAAATCTTTTGAAGGCCTTTCGGAGGATCTCTTCTGTGTCCTTGGCTACCTTGTCAGTCTCACCAAGCATAAGTTGATTCATCCTTGCTTTGCTTCTGAACTCATCCTTACAATCTTTGAATACCATATTCATTGTCTTGGGGTCGATTGAAGGATATAGCTGAATTGCTATATGTTCTCGGATTTCTAGATCTTTAGCTTGGGCATTGTTCTTTCTTGTTTCTAGTTCCTTTTCCAAGCTTTTAGGAATCAGAGATATAATTTCAATAAATGCTTTGTTGTAGATATTTAGGTACCTGACTATGGCATCTTGCAATATTTTCTAATCTGCTTCACCATAATCATCATAGAACTCAACCATTGGCTGAAGATTTCTATCCACTGTGACTGATTTGATTATGTCATCAATGTATTCCTCTATCTTTTCTTCTTCCTTCTGTCCAGTAGAGGGTTGACTGGATGTTTTCTTCTTTTTCTTCATTTTCCTGATTTCTTCATCAGATTCAGTCTCCTCTTCATCCCTTTGATTGGCATAAGCTCTTGTAGCTTTTGTCTTTGTTCTTTTCTCTCTTTTGCTGGATGATTGTGCTTCCAGTTCTGATGTCCTTGAGCCTTTGGCAGTGGTAGGTGTAGATCTCTTTGATGATCTGGTCTGGGTGGAAGGTTTTGCTGGAGCACTTTCCTCATTTTTCTTTTCTGCCTTCTTCTTCTCTTCCTCAGCCCTTTCCATCTTTTTCTTGTGGGCATCAAGTGCCTCCTTTGAGATGCCAAGGCCTTTGGCAACATTTTCTACTTCTTTTCTCACCTTCCTCTTGATCTCTGGTTCTCTGAGTTCCACATGAATCTTTACACTCAACTCCTCAAAGGTTCCAAACCTTTCTACCTTTGGATCCTTTGGCTGACTTAGCATGTGTTGAACATGCAGCTCCACAATTTGTTCATCAACTTCATACCCCATGGGCATGATCCATACAGTTCTTGGTTCTACTGCCTCCATTAGGCACTGATCAGTCTCTACCATAAAACATACTATGTCTTTGTATTTCTCAACAAGAGACTAGGGAATCCTTTCTCTTGCTTGCATCATGTTCTAAAAATTCTTGAAATATCCCCACAGGGCTGTATTTCTTGCTTTAGCATCCCCAAGCCCATGCAAATAGTCTCTGATCTGAATTGCTATTGGTTTGTCATTTTGCCATACCCATCCATTTGATCCGGGCAGCTCATTCATGAAGTAGAAAAATAGGCATAATATTAGTCCACCATATTTAAAGGAGTTCTTGTCCTTTTTGATCTTCTGTATGTTTTCCATTAATTGGCTCAAAAGAAGTTCATAGAGATCATATTCTACATTCTTTCTCAGCATCTCATAAGTAGTATATACTGTAGTTCCGGATACTGAATTCTCCCTACTGGAGTGATATATCTTGTATCCTATTATCATAGATGCAAACTTGATATCTGGGTCAGTAATATCTTCAATGGTCATTGCCCTCTTATCAAATTTTGATCCGGTGGCCTCAGTTACAATGTTGTTTTTGACAGATTTGAGGACAAGTATTCCTCTGGAGGAGTGTAAACCAGTTACTACCCTAATTGCTTCCTTGGTGATTTTGCAGGGTCTGTTAAGCCATAGAAAGTTGTCATGTACCCTACTCAACACATACCAGATCCATTCATCTTCTTCAAAGCAGGGGAAATGAATGAACTGATCAAAATGTTTCTCCTAGATGCCTTTATATTCTGGTTTAAGCTCAAAAGCATCATCTATCAATTGTTTGTGATAGATATCTCTTAGCTTGAATTCCCCAAACTCTTCAACATTTGCATGTATATAAACCCTAATATCTTCTGTGTGCAAAACACCATGCGGAACACTAGAGAAGACTCCTAGGGGATCTACCTCCAAGGATTTGTATGGATGCTTCTTAAATATGGGGCGAGGTCTATTAGAAATCTTTACTATATTCGAAGTAGCCATCATCAAGGAATCTTACTGAGAGATATCAAGAACGAAGAATACCTTTTTTGTTGTTTAGGGCACACAATGAAATCTGGATTGAGCTATATGAGGAATCATCTTGATCTTTGGGAGAGGTTGTTGCAGAGCTCCTTTTCTCTCTTCTTCGCATGTGAGTGTACAAATGATGAGCGAATGAACTCTTTTATTTCTGAGAAGCCCTAATTTTCATTCAGCAATAAATGCGCAACCTAATTCATTCCGGTTTGCCTTGTTTGTCTTATTCGGAGATAAAACCTTTCCGGATCACTGAGACAGATTTTGAAGTTATTTTAGGAGAGTGGTGATAATCTATCTTCCTTTCATTAGTCATTTGATCTATTTGCAGATCAAGACACCATAGTTTGAATCATACCAGACCGAACTTGTAAGGAATCTATTTTTACAAGAAGACTGTTTTACCAGATCAATTCTGGAAGGATTAGATTCTTCAAATCTTCTTGTGGATCTCTCAAATATTTACCATACCCCTTTTAGATGTTTCTTGTATGAGCCCTTTTAATCCGCAGCTCTCCTTGTGCCAGTTCCAGCACCAATTGACTGGCTAGGGGAACAAGGTTTTATTTGTGTCTCCCCCTGAGCCAGAGCTCACCTTTAATTTCTGGAAGGAATATTAGCACCAGAGTCTGGTACGGATCCATCCCCTACATTCTCTATACTTTTCTTCACCCAAATCTTGTTCATCTCACTTTGAACTTCATCCGCATTTACTTTCTGTTTTCCCTTATCTTGATTCTGATTATAATATACCAGACCTCTTTTATTCTGATTCTTTTTTCTACAGAATTTTGCTATATGACCAGATCTATTGCAAATTTGGTAAATAATATTTCTTTGCATATTTGATTGATATCATCTTGATCTGCATTGATTAGCCATATGACCCATTCTATTGCATGCAAAGCATCTACCATTGAATGAATTGTTCATTTGCATATTTCTGCATTCATGAGATTTGTGACCATACCTTTTGTAGTTGAAGCATTATCCAGAGAAGGATGTATTAGTCTAATTCATTCTCCTTCTACACTGATTAGCTTTATGACCAAAGTTATTGCAGTTGTGGCAGTATCCATTGAAGGATGGATATCTTTGAGCATTAGGCTGCCTTACGAGAGGACTTCTAGGCCTATTCCTTGGATTTTCTGATCTAAAATTCTTTTGACTGGATCCGGAGCTTTCTCCTTTCTCATATCCCAAACCACACTTGTCATCTACCCTCTTTTGGCTTTGAAGAAGAACTTCAAGTTGGGCAGAACTTATCTTGAATTTCTCTTTATATTCATTTGCTGTTTGAAGATCCCTTTTGAGAGAGACAATTTGATCCTCAAGTTTTTCTTCATTATCTTTAGCATCTTCAAGATCAGATTCAAGATGTCTGATAATTCTATCCATCTTGTGGCAATCTTCTGATTTCTCCTTGAGAGATTGTCTTAGATTATCTTCAGTTTTTCTTTTCTCTCCAATCTCTTGAGTAAACTTTATAACTCCTGATTCCATTTCATGTCTTACCATAATGATTTCTTTTGATAGCTTTTCACATAACTTGGTTTTCTCCTTCAGATTTTCATTTGCATCATTTGCTTCACCTTGACTTGCCAATTGCTGAAGTAGCTCCTTTCTCTTTTTGATAGAGAGACTTAATTTGTCTTTTAGTTCTCTCATGAAATCATCAGCCTGTTTGAGTCTTTCCTTTAATTCATTGACTTCAGAGTTTGACTGCTCAAGATCATCAAGGGCAGCCTTGAGTTGCTCCCTTAAACCATATGCATCCATTTGGATTCCCAGATCTTCCTCAAGCTGTTAGACTCTATTTAGGAGGAACTTGGCTCTGATACCAATTGTTGATAACTGAGAGGGGGGTGAATTAGTTATCTTAATTATTTCTACTTTCTGAACTTTCTTAATAATTAGTGCAATATCAATTCAAACAAGAAAACATAACCATGAAATAGAAATATACATGACACAATATTTTTGACATGGAAACCCTGTTAAGGGAGAAAACCATGGGGTGATTAACCCAAGATTGTATTCTCTGTTAGAAGAATGGAAGTACAAAATGGCACTTGCCAATTAGAGCTCACTGCCCGAGCACACTGCTCACAAAAGGCACACTGCCTACAAGAGACACACTGTCTACAATTTATAAAGAGTGTAATACAATACTTGAACTGATAAGGAGAATCAACATATGTTGGAGTTCAGTTCTTGTTAGGCTCTGTATACTAATCTGCTGCACTTCATCTTTCCTCTTCTTTTATGCTGCTCTTCTTTCACATACTTGATCTTCCTTTCTGCTTTTATTCGGCTCTTCTACTTTTGTTCACACATCACTTACAACCACAACACCTTTCATAACTAAATCCATCTTGTATATATATCCGCACAAGTGATTTCATTACCTTTCTAGTCGGCACCCAGAATAGTCAATCTTTTCACAAACTTTGATCTGTCAGCAGAATCCTTGCACACCAAGTAATGCGGATCAAGGATATACTTGTGGAAATCATTAATCATGTCGGCCAAACATAATTCATGCCTTCATAACCTTTACCAACATCAGAAACACATCCGAAATAATGTCTGATGTTCTGCCAGTTAGTTCTTCCTCTGTTCACACTGTCACTTGGGAACTCGACACTCAAGCATTCATATCTCTTTATCCTTTCCACACTGGAGGCTCAAACCTTGGAATCTATCAATCAAGATACTCCTCTTGACTTCCCCAAATCTGCACTTCACTGAGATACTTCTACTGAGAGATCTGGACCTGTCTGTCGGACCTTACTGACTACTCTATTCTTGTTTACCAGACCACAACATTCTTTAGTCTAACTTCCGGTATAGACATACCATGTCCTGCGGATGTGTGGGATGATCTTTGTTGCCATCAATGACAACATTCATGAATCCATATAGTGTCTCTTGCTAACAGAAACATCACCAAGGAGCCCCAAGGTGCCAAGTGTCCTAGGTCATTTTTTGGGAGGCCCAAGTCCTAAGGGATTCAAAGAAAAGGAGAAAGTAATGGACGCCATCAAGTGTCACCACAGTGCAAGCCAAAGAAGAACTGAGCCTAAAATATTCAAGACAAAGTGCCAAGGTACCAAGTGTCATACCCCAGCATAGCGGTAACCCCAACGCATTCAAGAAAGGAGCCCATGGGAAAAAACATGTGGAGGCTTCCTGCACCTCTAAGCCTTAATGAGTTTGACAACCTCTTCGAAAAGTGAAAAGGTGTCATGTGTCACCTAGCCAAATTATGGTGGGCTCCTTTACTCCTTCAACCATTTCAAATATTGAAGCCTCTGCTATTGACGGGTATTGAAGCATTGCATCTCTAAGCCAAGGAAATTTTGATGGCATTTTCCATTTGCGCCAGGTTGCTAAGTGTCATAATTCTACCTAGTGGTGGACCTAGAGCTAGTAAAAGGGAATGTGAACTTGGAGAAACAAAGAGAATAAAGAGAAAGCCTTCACTTTTGTCACTTGTCACATTCACGCTTCCCTAGGATGAAACAATTCAGACACACTCCAAATGAAGCACCATACTACCACATGGTAGAGAAGCCCAAGGAATTTGATGAAGTTGAAGATGTTATCAAATCCATTAATCGACAAGGATAAGGCATCCAATGGTCCACAATTTATGAAGGACCTTTAAAAGGCCATAATAAGGATGAATTGAGCCTAGCGACAAACACAAGTGAGTCAGCATGAGGTGGGAGCAACTAGAGGCATCTCCTAGCCATAAAAGTGGCACAATAGTATATCAGAACATCTTTAGTCTCTAATAGGTTTGGCAAGCCTTTAATGTTTTAGATTGGTGCCATCATTCTTCAATATAGGGAGGTGAGTCAATAGGATCCAACACTTTTGACAAGGACACAGAAGCATCCTTTAGCCACAATGAATTATTGTCTTTTAGCGATTCATCAATTGAGTGGTTTGGCCTCCTACCTAGTTCTTGGTTAATCTTCAATGCTTCTAGACACCAGCCCAAGTGTTATCTTGATGGAAAGGTAATAGAAAAGTGGCGAAGTTAGATGAATTCAAGTCCATAATGTTAGAAGTAGCTATGATAGGTATTTTCTATTGACTTTGTTTTGAGGCAATCAAATTGCTATATATAGGGCTATGAGCCATTGTAATAAGGGTTCGGCAATGTTTACTCATTGAGCCAATTCTTATCATTTTGGGAGAGACTTGATAAACACTTGAACCTTGGTAAGTTCTCTTCACAAGTTGATTGAATGTTTTGTAAATGTGCCTATCCACCTTTTTAAACCGTTCTTGGTTCATCAATGAAGAAGAGTGGAATCCTATGTTTATCATATGTGACCTGTTAAATTTTCTTTCAAGTTTCATGTGTAATGTTATGAGTTTGTCTCTATGTTTATGAATGATGTTAATGAACAGTTTGAAATCATGCCTTATTTTCTCTTCGAAGTTGCTATTTAATGTCATAAGTTAATCAGAAGAACATTATGCCTTTGTTGCATCACATCGAATCTCATTTTCTAGTGCATCGCCTTAGAATAGATTTTTAGTTTAATTTTCTCTCTTCTCATTCCTCCTCACACTTTTGAAAGAATTAATGAGAATCTTAAGAAGAGTCAGCTTCTAAAATCCTAGAGGTTATCTTGTGATTCACAAAAGAGTCCCACAGTCACAAGATCTCCCATTACTTTGATGGTTGTCTAAAGCGGAGGAAAACTCCTAGGCGAGGACAATAAAATCCATCAACACATAGTTTCCATATAAATAGAAAAATTATAAATGATTTTGACATTATTTTTTAATTACAAAAATGTGTTTTAGCCAACTTGCCAGATTGTTTGTTTTGAAGGTACATTTATTATTGTATTGAAATATCGAGAATGAAAGTACTATGAAGGTACAAATTTTATCAAATAGTATTTTACTAAAATATTTATTTAGTAAAAATTAATGAAGGTAGAGAGTTGAAAGTTTTCTATTTTCCTTTCTCTAAATGGGAGGTAATTATAAACTTAAAAAATAAAAAATAATCTTCAAATGATTTAATTTAATAAGAATGATTTGGCATTCTGTGTGTACCACCAAATAATTTGTTTGGTATGCAAAATATTATATATGTTGCAAAGTAAAGATTCAATTCTAATTTAAAGATAGGTGTAAAATTTAAATAGAACCCCAATATCACTTTAATTCATAGTGAAATAGTTGATTCATTTTGTAGTGTCTTTTCATATCTCTAGAACAAGGGTTGTAGTAAACTTGTAGTCCCTACCAAAGGATACAAGAATAGTTTGCAGTGGTAGTATGTTCCATGTACATTTGTGCTGGAATAGAATACAATAGCTATAGGGTTGTATTTTGTTCTATCAATATTAGCAAAAAAATCTAGAAAATAAATTCAAGCACACTAATTTAAGAGTGTCTTAAATATGTAAATTGCAATTTCCTAGATCATGCCTATTTTGAATACCTTGTAAAAGTATGGGGACTATGTTGAATTTGTAGAAGGAAAGTTGCAATTAAACTATAGGATGCCAATGTTAAGAAAAGTGTCTCAACCTTGCAACTATGAAAGGTTACTATTCTTCCTAGTTTTGGTCTTTTCGAATACCCTTTATCTTGAAGAATGGTCTAGAACTTTCAAAGTTTCCAAAAGGGCTAACAATGATAGAACTCATTATTTTTAGTAACTCTACATTTGACCTCGGATTGATCTAAAATTTACTCATAAGGTGCAAAACTACTAAGTAAACATCTCAGGTGATTTTTGACTCAAGATCGTACCTAGATTGTGAGATATTAAAGATTCTATTTTTTGAAAATGTCACAAAAGGATTTGAACTTAGTTTTGAGGCACTTAAAGGTCCCTAAATGCCCTAAAATTTGTCATAACTAGAGAAGAGGGTAATAGCTAGATAGATCTCTTCACGAGCTTTCTGATGCATCAAATGGTTCGTTAATCAAACACCCGGATCAAAAGTTATGACCTCTAGAAGTTGGACCTCCTATTTTTGGGAAATGTGAAAATATGTTGAACACTCAAAAGAGTTGTAAAGAGGTGAGTTACACGTGTTGTTGTCTGATTTGGCACATCACAATGCATCTTTAATTGGAGATAATTTGGGCACCACTTTTGGGTGGTTTTGGCTCATGGTTTTTGTAATTAGTGTCGATGCTTTATTGTATTGTATCTCCTATATATCAAAAGCTTGAGATGGAGGTTGTGTGTAAGAGTCTTATAGATATTGAGTTACCTCTAGATCTTTGGTTGGTTATACTCCTATGAAAGATTTCTCTACAAGTATATAGTAATCTTCTTGATTCCTGAATAACATATTGGGCGGCTTTGGAGTGTGGGCTTTTTTTGCTGAAAGGGTTTTCCCCATCTATATCTTGTGTTGTGAGTTTTGCATTTGCATTTGGATGTTATTACCTTTCTATTAATGTGCATCCTAATTTGTAACTTTAAAATTTAAAATTTGCATAAATATTTGTTGACGCCATTTCAATACCTCCAAAATTTAAGCTTTTGTATTGAAATAGCAAGTCTAATCATGTGTCACAAACTATTGTCGAGTCACCTTTTCGGTTGCAAGTTGTCAGTTTCACACACTTCATGCATCAACCATGGTGGTACTTCGGTATTGAGATGTCGCATTCTGTTTTGTTTATACTATTACCCTGCATTGGACTTTGTATAGTAGCATCATTCTGACAGAAGAACAACCAATGTTTCACTTGAGTTCCAAGGTGTGCCTATCCAATTTGTGACTTTTTGCAAAAACAATTAAATTTGAAGATGTATAGTAGCTGGGAGGTGTTGGAATTAGACTAGACAACTGAGAGGGGGTCATGAATCAGTTGTCACACAAAATAAACTTTTTCCACTTTTAACCTTCTTTAATAGCTTACTATCAGATTAATGATGTAAACATTAAAGCATAGATCAACAACATATGAGTAGAAACATAATTAACACACTTGACACCAAGATTTTGACATGGAAACCTGGTTAAGGGAAAAACCACGGTGGGGGTTAACCCACAAAGATTTGTACCCTGTTAAAAGTACTTTAGAAAAATAGAAGGCACATGCCTTTGGGCACACTGCCCAGAGCTCATTGCTCAAAAAGAGAGACTCACTGCCTATAGAATTTATTTAGAACAGAAAGAATTAACTAAGAAATAACATCTACTTCATGCCTGGTTCAGTTTCAATGAATGCTCACAAAACTTCTACTTTGTCCCAAGTTCTTCTTTACTAACTTCACACTCTACACTGCTCTCACTCCTTTTCTCCTATGCTCTACTTCTGATCCTTTATTCAGATTTAATCTATTTTTCTCAAGGATAGTGTTTAACAACTCTTCAACAAGTATTTATACATTTCATCAACCTTGGAATGATCAACAAGGTCACCCAAACTTAACGTGGATCTTTACACTGTCAGCCAATCATAGCTGAGACTTGAATCTTTCTCTACTAACATGCCATGCTTCATAAAATGATATTTAGATCATCTACAACATACTAGGAACATCTGGTCAGCCAAGATTGGGAAGAACAACAAATTCAAAGAGGAAATCTTCAATAACAAGCTCAAACTCCAATGCGGACCTCCAACATAGTAGCCACATGATCCAAAGACTTCCACAAGCACATTGAACTCACCAATAACATCCACTCTAAACCAAATTACCAAAACCATTTGTATCTTCCTCCGAAACCTCAAGAACACTGTTTTCCATGATTGTCAAACTAGAAGGATGGCTTGTGGACCTCCAAACCACAAACCACTAGAGTTGATGATACACACTGACTTCCCAAACATGCCTTCAGATTTACAGATCATAATATTTCATTGTGGGGTAGTCTGGACCAACTTATTGTCACTCTGTCTCTTTTGAATACTGCAAGATCTAGTTCTATTCAGATGGCCATAACTTCTTCAAATCTTCATGCGGACTTCTCAATTCTTGACTGGAGCAGCCTCTGACAATCCTCTATATAGCTATAAGGTCTGCAAACCTTGAGTCTTCATTAATTTTCTCAATAACCTCAACATTCCAGTCTCCTGAACAGGCAACAAAATAAGGCATATTTGACACTAATGACAACAGGAATATGTTGACATCAATGACAACACCGCTTAGGCACATATTTGTAACAATCTCCCCCTTTGTCATTGATGGCAACATATGTTGTGAAAAATTAATTCAACCATAATGACAAAAACTTCTCCCCCTGACTTTTGCAACCACTTCCTTCATTGCTTCCCCTATCATCAGCAATTAGTTTTTCACATGTCTTCTCCCCCCCTTTGACATCAATGGCAAAGGGCACATATTTGTAATCCTTACTCCCCCTTTTTATTTTAGACTGATCTCCAACGTTTGCATACTAACTACTCTTTAAATTAGTATTTTCTCAACATCAATCCAGATCTCAAGATATGACTGAGAATTCCACCAGACTAATGCACCTCAGTGCATCTTAGTTCTAATCCGGAGGGGTAATAACCCCTAACTTCTCTCTGAGATACTCAAAGGTATCCTTGGAAAGAGGCTTAGTGAAGATATCTGCAATTTGATCTTTGGATGACATAAACTCCAGCTTGACTTCATTCTCATTTACCTTCTCTCTTAAGAAATGAAGCTTGATAGATATATGCTTTGTCTATGAATGCAACACTGGATTCTTTGAGATGCTTATTGCACTAGAATTATCACAATAGATTGTGACTGGCTCCTCAAACACACTTCTAATGTCCTTCAACATTTGCTTCATCCACAGAACTTAAGTACAATTATTTACTGCTGCTTTATATTCTACTTCTGTAGTAGACAGAGATATTGCCTCTTTCTTTTTGCTCATCCAAGAGACCAATCTTCCTCCTAAGAAAAATACACCACCAGTAGTACTTTTTCTATCATCCACATCTCTTGCCCAATCAACATCTGTATATGCATGAAGAGTGAAATTATTGTCCTTTGGATAACACAATCCATAATCAATTGTCCCCTTGAGATATCTAAAAATTCTTTTGACTGCCACACTATAGGATTCTTTTGGATCGGCTTGAAATCTAGCAACAAGTCCAATGACATTCATGATGTCAGGTCTAGTCTGAGTTAGATAGAGCAACCCTCCAATCATTGATCCCTATATTTTCTGATTTACCTTGGGGGAATCATCATCTTTACTTAACTTACATCTGGTTACCATAGGTATACCTACTGGCTTTGAATCTTCCATTCCCTGAGATATAAATATGCCTTTATCTGACTAAACAATTTGCAGACCTAGGAAGAAATTCATCTCTCCAAACATTGACATCTCAAATTCACTTTTCATCTGATCAGCAAAAGCTTTGCACATACATTCATTTCCACCAAAAATGATATCATCAACAAAGACCTCAACAATCAGGATGTCCTTGTGATTAATCTTGAAGTAAGGATTACTATTAGCAGTACCTTTGCTAAAACCTATCTTAAGAAAATATTTATCCAATCTTGCATACCAGGCTGTTGGAGCTTGCTTGAGTCCATACAAGGCTTTTCTCAGTCTACACACCATGTCTCCTTGATCAGACAACTAAAATTCTTTTGGTTGCTCAATGTAGACTTCTTCCTCCAAATCTCCATTCAGGAATGTTGATTTGACATCCTGTTGGTGCTCATTTTTGGCCTGGAAGTAAAGCTTGCAGGTGGAGGGTTTCTTTTTCAAACCCTAGGTTTCCCTCTTCATTGGCGTGAGTTTGTGTTGTGTCTTAGCGATCATGTTGATAGCATGGTGTCTTCTTCCATCGCTGAGACTTTGTGCTATCGGTGAATGAGATTGTTGTTCTATCGATGGTGTTGGTCTTGCCGACAGGGGTAAGTCATGTATTCATCGGCAGGAGTGAGAGCTATCGGGTGAGCGGTCAGATGTTGGGCTGACAGTGTAGTGTTTGGCCGATGAAGATTCATCGGCGTGTGTCTTACCGAAGAAAGTGGGGTTGACGTTTGGCGATCGGCGAGACTTTTGAGATCGGGCTAGCAGTTGGAGGGTCCGCCGATGGGTAATGTTTGGCCGATGAGGTTTCATCGGCATGTGTTTGGCCGACGGAGGGATGAGGCCATAGTTCATTGGCATGAGTTGTTATATTGGCGAGGGAGTTTTGAGCTAGGCCGATGGTATATGTCATAGCGATGGGTTCTTGGCGAAGGGTTATGTGTCAAGCGTGGCAAAACACTTGACACCTATCATGTGTGTGACCATGTTTATAAACTACTGATGTGAACTCCTCACCATGCATGTGGGATTATTCCCCTGTGTATTTTCAAACTTTGAGCGAAGCACTTTTGGCAGGAACTTCTGTTTGAAGTGTTGCGACAGTTTCCATGTGGTTGCGGGTGGTTGAGGCCCTTAATGGTGACATTGTAGAGTTATGGACGACGGTACAGGCGATCAGGTTGCCCAATTTTTGAGCGGAGGCTCCAGATAATGGCGCTTGGCTCAAGGCTCCTCTTTGTCTGCTGCATTTTTTTTTTTTTGGAGCGCCATTCCTTCTGAGGACTATACCTGGTGGAATTTTTGTCAAAGCCATGTAATTAATTGCTTGTGGTACACTACCTGGCTTTTATAAGTAGGAAGTGTTACCACTTTTTTAGAGGTTGGTGAAAGTTGAACATTTTGGCTCTGTGATACATGACAGCTGGTTTTGGCTGCTCTATCCATAAAAAACTTGTGAGTTTATGTATCTCCTGTTGTATGTTTTTGTATGAATCCACTGATTTCATGGTTAAATTTATATGAGAAATGCTATGTTAGCATGTGTTTTGTTAATTCTGTCTCCAATATTGCATGTATCTTTCTTCTGAGTCTGGGTATTTAAGGAATGTTGAGACTCTAGAACATAGAATTCCTGTGTTGAATGTCTGATCTTTTAACTTCTGCTCAAAGGTAGATTAAACTGTTTTCAGATTAAACATTGGGAAAGGTATACTGCAGTAGGGATGCCATAAGTATAGATAGATTGACACTCTGTATCGGGAGATATCTGTAAGACAGGTATCATATGTATCCCCCTAAAATCCAGTTTTAGCTATTCATGCTGATCATTCACAGGTGTATGTCTACTGACTCCAGGCCCTGGATAGGCACCAATCTTGCTTTGTGTTTGTGTTACAACCATGTCCAGCTTTGTATCCGAACTTAAAATCAAAGTCAAACTCTAAAACAACCATTAGGACATTAGAATTAGTTTTAGGATCCTCAGTCCTCTGTCTACAACTGCAAATAGGCCCAAAACCAGCCCCTTTGCTCTTATCTTTCAGTTTTGGTCTACTTACAGGAGGACTCATCTGCTTTCTGTCAGCATCCCAGCCTTAGTATGCACATTATCATGGGTGTTGAGTAGGGAATACCCCCTTAGGTTTTGCAGAGCCTGAAGAAGAAGAGGAGATAAAATATAGAGTTTATCTCCTACACTGTTGGCCCCTGGCCCAGAGATCCTATTGATCATTGATGGCTACCTTGTAGGGAAATCTGGGAATAAGCATCCAGTCTGGGAAAGAACCAACAAAAATTGGCGACTCTACCGAGGAAATTGTGAAAGAACCTTGATTTACAAAAAGAAAACAGTTCCTAGTAATAGGTGGCGACTCCGAAGTAATCTCCCAACTGGTCAAAGTAAAATTTATATGCAGGGGAGAAGATCCCAACAAAATCCTTTATTTGAAGAGTTACCAGTAACAAGAAGAATGATGTACAGAAGAAAGGGAGCTGTCTCAGTCAGTCGTGAGGGTTCCCCCAGAAAAAATGATGATATGCAAGACAATCCAAGGTCTTCAGACAAGACAGTACCTTATTTTTCAAACAATGAGGCTGAAATCCAGAGTGTGTATGAAAGACAACAGGGTAATGGTTTGAGAATAAGGTCAGAAGTGTTCCAAGAACGCCCAATTCTAGACCCTAGTGACAAATTTGAAGAGGCAGAATCTTTGAGGGATGATGAAGATGATGACCAGAATGGTATGAGACCATCTACCTCCATGCCTAAGGAAGAACAGTTAGCTGAAGAAATCAGAAATCTAAGAGCAGAATTAGAGTATCTGCAAGCCATGAAAATCAGAGATGACATGAGGCAGAAAGTGCAAGCTTTAAGGACTGCCCAAAATAATTCAATTCCTACCCTTGAGAATGCAAATGTGTAGAGACATCAACAGAGAAATGAAGTGCAATATCAGCATAATGATGAGAGACAAAATGTGAATGATGCTAGGATACCACTAAACAATGTAAGAAACTAGAATGTAAACATAAATATCAACGTTAATCAGTTTGACAGACAGCCCATGCATCTAGATAGATTCAGACAGCTGGTGTTTGATGGTATTCCTGGGTATCCTAACCCCATTGAGAAGCATCTGAGGCTGCAAGTGCCTAAATTTTTAGGAAACAACACTATGTCAGGAGAAGATCATCTAAAAGCTTTTCAAAATGTCATGGATAACTTTGAGGTTGAACATGAGGATGTTTTCATGAAGTCATTCATGCAATCTTTAGTAGATGAGGCAAGGGAATGGTACAAGAATCTGCCTGACAGGAGTATTTCATCGTGGGATGATTTTAAAAGGATGTTCAAGGAGCAATATGGTGACAAAACTGACCCTAGCTTTTTTGTAAATGAATTTACCAGTATCACTAAAAGGTCAAATGAGCAGGTTGCAGATTTTAATGCAAGATTTACTAAAGTGTTAAACAAATTGCCACATCACATGAGGCCAAATGAACCAATGTGCATAATATTGTATATCAATGCCTTTGATGCAAAAACTGCATATGGATTAAGAGATAAAAGCCCTGCTACTCTCAGGGATGCTTTCAGAATTGCAGTGAATATTGAGAACAACAGGAAAGCATCAGGCAAGACTAACAGAAGGGATGATGTGAAAATTCTGCAGAATCCAAACAAGCCTCAGAACACTCAAGGTAATACATCTGCCCCTGAAGATAAGATAGACAAATTGGCAAATGTTATTAAGGACCTGAGTTATAGACTAGCTAGAAGTGAAAAAGGGATAGGTCCTAATAGGCAAGTCTATCAAAGGCAGGAAAAGAGGCCATCATTACATGATATGCCTTATAATACCAATTGGCATAATGGTAAGCCTATATTCCCACACAACACAAATCAGAGAGCTCAACATGTCAAAGAAACTCCTGATCCTCTAAAGAAAGCTATAAATATTGTTGATGATACTCCATGGTGTATAATTTGTTAGATGCCACATTCACAGTCACAGTGTATGATTGCTCAGTCCTTGTATGATAATGCTGCATCTTGTAATGAATGCAATGAGCCACATTATGTGCAAGATGATGATGTTAATATGATGTCCATAAGCAATGGATACCATCTTTATGATGCTGATGAGAGTACAGATAATGGAATTCGTGCCTGTCAACGGGATTCTTATGATGAAAATAATGAGGACAACTATGTGTATGCTCAGAGCTCACACAATTTTCTGAGTAACTTACAATGACCTTCTGATGAGGAAATTAGGGCCTTCACAGCTGCAACAGTTGCTCAGGTCAAAAGCAACTACAATCTCAGAGGTAAAAATCAAGTAAGCAGCCCACATCAGCCAGAAGGTATTTCTGCAGGTCAGCCACTACATGGTCATAAGGGGATTGAATCACAAAAGAGGTTGTGGGTTAATAATAAATAGAATTTTAGACATAGAACAGGTCATGAATCTCAAGGACCAGAAAATAGAATCTCCCAAGCTAAAGATCAAAGCAAAGGTTCCCAAGACAAAAATGATGATCAGGGAACTATGAAAGTAAAAGCTAAATCAGTGCAGGATAAGAGTAAGATTGTGGAGCAAGCTACAACTGTTATACAAAATTATGCTCCATTTGATATAGCTCAAGTCCTCTCCCAGGTAAAAGTCTCTGCTCCTCTTATGGAACTGATGAAAGTGGAAGAAATTAAGAATAGGACAATATCCCTAATTTCAGGGGTACCTTTTCAAGCTAAACAAAATGCTCAGACCCAGGGTGAGAAACATGTCATATGTAATGAAGAAGATGCGGCTCCTGAGGTTTATTTAGGAATGACTATGACAAAGTGTCCTTCACAAGTGGAACCATTTTATGTATCCCTGGTTATAAATGGAAAAATAATCAGAAATTGTATGCTTGATTCTGGAGCATCTACAAATGTCATGCCTTTGGCCATCATGCAACAAGCTGGATTGAAAATTGACAAGGCATGTGGAAAATGTTATGCTATGGATGCCAGAGAGGTACCAGTTATTGGAATCATGAAGGATGTAGATTTCAAACTGGCAGCATTTCCTGAGAAAAGATATAAAATGAATATAACAGTGGTTGACATCAAGCCACAGTATGGTATGTTACTGTCAAGAAGATGGGCAGCACTACTTGGTGGAAGTATGCAGCTGGACTTGTCATATGCCATGATTCCAATGAATGGCAGGGATGTTAAGCTAATCAGAGAATAGAGATCATCAGAGACAGTGGAAGACCAAGAAGCAGAGGAACAGATATGCTTTGTAAACACTGACTGTGATAACTTCAAGGTTGTCTCAGATGATAGAGAGAATAAAGAAAAAAATGTCTGCAGTAAAGAGCTGGACCAGTAGGGTTTGTGGACCATGTATTTTGATGGAGCTTGTGCAAAAGAAGGCTCTGGAGCTGGAGTTGTTTTTCTATCCCCAACTGGTAAGCTCCTCAAATTCTCTTTCTTGCTGAGGTTTGTTTGCACAAACAACATTGCAGAATATGAGGCTTTGCTTTTAGGCCTAAATATGGCCCTCAAATATGGAATCAAAATGCTAAGAGTATTTGGTGATTCTGAGCTGATTGTATCCCAAATTAGAGATAGGTATGCTTCAAAAAACAAAAGATTGAAACAATACAAGCATGCTGTTTGGGATACCATTGAACTTTTTGATGCATTTTTAATAGGCTGGGTAGAGAGATCAAAGAATGTTATGGCTGATTTCTTAGCTAATGTTGCAATAAGGCCAAATGACATTACTCTGTCAGATCATACAAATGTAGAAGTTAAAATCAGGCCTACAGTACCAGAAAATATATGCAGTTGGCAAGTGTTTAATGATGATAGGGACTTGTTAAAATTTTTGCACTGCATAGATGAATATGAGAATCAAGAAATTAATTTCCAAGCTTTTGTAGAGACTATAGATGGAAAAGAAACTCTTGTGGGAAAGGAGATAATTCAATTGAAGACTAATAAAATCCCTAGAGGGTTGGTAGCTTTGGAAAGAGCTTTTGACAGTAGAGACCAATTGGTCACAAAGACATCTCCCACAAACAAGGAGGATTTAGAAGAGATAAATTTGGGAACATCTCAGACCCCCAAGAAAGTATATATTGGTAAACAACTCAAACCACACATCAGGAGTATGCTGATTGCATTACTGAAAAGGTACAAACATGTTTTTTCTTGGTCATATGAGGACCTAAAAGCCTACAGGGAAGATTTATTCCAGCATGAGATCCCATTGAAGCCGGGAGCTAAGCCATTCAGACAGAGGCAAAGACCTATTAATCCTACCTTGGCTCCAAAGATGCAGGAAGAACTTAAAAAGCTTAGGGAAGATGGAATAATTGTGCCAATCAGACATTCAACTTGGGTGTCTAACCTTGTCCCAGTTAGAAAAAAGAATGGTGATATTAGGCTTTGTGTTGACTTCAGGAACTTAAATGTATCCTCTTTAAAGGATAACTATCCACTGCCTAATATGGAAGCTATGTTGCAGAGAGTGACTGGTTGTGAACTCTTATCCATGATGGATGGATTTTCAGGTTATAATCAGGTGAAGGTAAAGGAATCAGAACAGTATAAGACTGCCTTCACCACCCCATGGGGAACTTATGTATATGTTAGAATGCCGTTTGGGCTAACAAATGCAGGTGCTACATTTCAAAGGGCAATGGATGTTGCTTTTGCAGGGTTGATTGATTCAATCCTGGCTGTGTATCAAGATGATCTGACTGCTTATTCAAAGAAAGAAGAGCAACATTGTTTGCATCTAGAGCATATTTTCATAAGAGCACTAGAGTATGGCATTTCTTTAAATCCAAAGAAGTGTGCTTTTGGGGTGGTTGAAGGAAAACTCCTAGGGCACATTGTTTCCAAGGATGGAGTTAGGATAGATCCAGAGAGAGTGGCTGCTATTGACAGAATTCAAATGCCAAAAACTATAAAAGGAGTTCAGTCCTTCTTTGGACAGATAAATTTTGTTAGGAGATTTGTTCCCAACTTTGCAGAAACCACAAGGAACATTTCCAAGATGATGAGGAAGGATGCCACTGCCCACTGGGAAAGTGAACCAATTGAATCATTTCAGAGTATCAAAGAGGCAATCAAAATGGCCCCTGTTCTTAAATCTCCTGATTTTTCTGGGCCATTCCAATTGTTTTCATTTGCTTCCTTTCACACTGTTGCTGCATGTTTGCTACAGAAAAATGAAGATGGTTTTGAACAGCCCATAGCTTTCTTCAGTATGTCCTTGCAGGCTTCTGAGTTGAAATATGATATTATTGTAAAACAGGCATATGCACTAGTCCGAGCCATCAAAAGTTTCAGACCATACCTGGTAGGATCACATATAATTGCATATGTACCCCATGCAGCAGTCAAAGACATTTTCACTCAACAGGAAGTGACTGGAAGAAGGTGTAGATGGATAAACAAACTACAGGAGTTCAACATAGAAATACAAATTACCAAGTTGGTAAGAGGGCAAGGATTAGCCAAGATGATGGCACAGTCAAACTTGGAAGCATGCCAAGTTAATGTAGTCCAAAATGAGAATGTAAATGTATCAAGATCTGAATAGTACAAGGACATTATATACTACTTGCAAAATCTGAATTGTCCTTCCCATTTCAGTGACAGTCAAAAGAGGACTTTAAAGTTACATGCAATCAGGTATGTTATTGTTCAAGGTGAGCTATACTGGAAAAACCCTGATGGTGTGCTGCTGAGATGTGTGGATGAAGATGTAGCTAACAATGTTTTGAATGATATGCATAAAGGATTGTGTGGTGGACATTATACTGCCCAAACAACAGCTCATAAGATTCTCAGAGTAGGATATTGGTGGCCTACTCTCTTTTCAGATGCACAAAGGTTAGTAAGGAAGTGTGACCCTTGCCAGAGATTCTCAGGAAAATTGAAATATGATAGTGCTTTACCCCTCAGAACTGTAACTGTGGATGCTCCATTTCAGCAATGGGGAATTGACTTCATAGGGGAAATTGCAGACAAGTCAAGTGGGGGACACAGTTGGATTTTGGTGGCAACTGATTACTTTACCAAATGGATTGAGGCCATTCCAACTAAGAGAGCTACAAGTAAGGTGGTGATGGATTTCATACTGGAAAATGTTATCATCAGGTTTGGAGTACCATTCAAGATAGTTACTGATAATGCTATGTGCTTCAGATCAGGTGAATTTGTTGATTTTTGCAACAAATATGGGATCAGTCTATCATATGCATCACCATACCACCCACAAGGAAACGGTCAAGCAGAATCAAGCAATAAAAGCATCATGAAAATTATCAAGAGGATACTGGACAAGAACAAGAGAGCTTGGGACTCAAAATTAAAGTTAGCAATATGGGTTGACAGAGTGACAGTAAAAAAGGTTATTGGAATGTCACCCTTTGAGCTAGTATATGGTGCGTTAGCCAGATTGCCCACAAACAATTTCCTACCAGTTTACAAATTCATCCAGGAAAATGATGAGGAGATTGAAGACTCCATGACAGAAAGAGTGAACCAGCTGGTTGCACTGGATGAAGATAGAAGGAAGGCACACCAGATCAATCTCAAGAGACAACAAGATGTGAAATACCTGTTTGATAGGAGAGCTAAAAAAAGAAAATTTCAGGTCAATGATCTGGTGCTTGTATGGAATGCAAAAGATCAGGACAAGGGTAAACATGGTAAATTCAAACCCTTATGGATGGGCCCATATCAGATTTACAGTACCCATGGGGAGGACTCTTATTTCCTCCAGGCCCTAGATGGCGAAGTTCTGGAATTGCCTGTGCATGGCCAATTCCTCAAGTTCTACTTTGCATGATGACTTATCTCTGTGCACGTGTAAAATTATGTATATATTGTAGGTGCCTTGTACAGTTCGTGCCTCTTTTTTTTTGGTTTTGTGCCTGGTCTGCCCGGAGATCTAGTTCTCGCTGCAGGTTTTCACCTGCACATCCCCATTTGGAGCTAGTGTTGGTGCTCATTTTTGGCCTGGAAGTAAAGCTTGCAGGTGGAGGGTTTCTTTTTCAAACCCTAGGTTTCCCTCTTCATCGGCGTGAGTTTGTGTTATGTCTTAGCGATCATGTTGATAGCACGGTGTCTTCTTCCATCGCTGAGACTTTGTGCTATCGATGAATGAGATTGTTGTTCTACCGATGGTGTTGGTCTTGCCGACAGGGGTAAGTCATGTATTCATCGACAGGAGTGGGAGCTATCGGGTGAGCGGTCAGATGTTGGGCCGACAGTGTAGTGTTTGGCTGATGAAGATTCATCGGCGTGTGTCTTACTGAAGAAAGTGGGGTTGACGTTTGGCGATCGGTGAGACTTTTGAGATCGGGCTAGCAGTTGGAGGGTCCGCCGATGGGTAATGTTTGGCCGATGAGGTTTCATCGGCATGTGTTTGGCCGACGGAGGGATGAGGCCATAGTTCATCGGCATGAGTTGTTATATCGGCGAGGGAGTTTTGAGCTGGGCCGATGGTATATGTCATAGCGATGGGTTCTTGGCGAAGGGTTGTGTGTCAAGCATGGCAAAACGCTCGACACCTATCATGTGTGCGACCATGTTTATAAACTACTGATGTGAACTCCTCACCATGCATGTGGGATTATTCCCCTGTGTATTTTCAAACTTTGAGCGAAGCACTTTTGGCGGGAACTTCTGTTTGAAGTGTTGCGACAGTTTCCATGTGGTTGCGGGTGGTTGAGGCCCTTAATGGCGACATTGTAGAGTTATGGGCGACGGTACAGGTGATCAGGTTGCCCAATTTTTGAGCGGAGGCTCCAGATAATGGCGCTTGGCTCGAGGCTCCTCTTTGTCTGCTGCATTTATTTTTTTTCTGAGCGCCATTCCTTCTGAGGACTGTACCTGGTGGAATTTTTGTCAAAGCCATGTAATTAATTGCTTGTGGTACACTACCTGGCTGTTATAAGCAGGAAATGTTACCACTTTTTTAGAGGTTGGTGAAAGTTGAACATTTTGGCTCTGTGATACAAGACAGCTGGTTTTGGCTGCTCTATCCACAAAAAACTTGTGAGTTTATGTATCTCCTGTTGTATGTTTTTGTATGAATCCACTGATTTCATGGTTAAATTTATATGAGAAATGCTATGTTAGCATGTGTTTTGTTAATTCTGTCTCCAGTATTGCATGTATCTTTCTTTTGAGTCTGGGTATTTAAGGAATGTTGAGACTCTAGAACATAGAATTCCTGTGTTGAATGTCTGATCTTTTAACTTCTGCTCAAAGGTAGATTAAACTGTTTTCAGATTAAACATTGGGAAAGGTATACTGCAGTAGGGATGCCATAAGTATAGATAGATTGACACTCTGTATCGGGAGATATCTGTAAGACAGGTATCATATGTATCCCCCTGAAATCCAGTTTTAGCTATTCATGCTGATCATTCACAGGTGTATGTCTACTGACTCCAGGCCCTGGATAGGCACCAATCTTGCTTTGTGTTTGTGTTACAACCATGTCCAGCTTTGTATCCGAACTTAAAATCAAAGTCAAGCTCTAAAACAACCATTAGGACATTAGAATTAGTTTTAGGATCCTCAGTCCTCTGTCTACAACTGCAAATAGGCCCAAAACCAGCCCCTTTGCTCTTATCTTTCAGTTTTGGTCTACTTATAGGAGGACTCATCTACTTTCTGTCAGCATCCCAGCCTTAGTATGCACATTATCATGGGTGTTGAGTAGGGAATACCCCCCTCGGTTTTGCAGAGCCTGAAGAAGAAGAGGAGATAAAATATAGAGTCTATCTCCTACACTGTTGGACCCTGGCCCAGAGATCCTATTGATCATTGATGGCTACCTTGTAGGGAAATCTAGGAATAAGCATCCAGTCTGGGAAAGAACCAACACATCCATCTGATACACTTTAAAATCTTTGAAAGTAGCAAATGCAAGAAAAATTCTAACTGCTTCTATTCTTGCCACTCGAGAAAAAGTATCTTCAAAATCAATTCCTTCTACTTGAGAATAGCCTTTATATACCAACCTTGCTTTATTTCTTACAACTTCACCATCTTCATTTAGTTTATTCCAAAAAATCCATTTGGTTCCAATCACATTTTTGTCCTCAGGTCTAGGAACAAGATCCGAAGTGTGGTTCTTTTCAATTTGCATTAATTCTTCTTCCATTGCTTTTACCCAGTTTTCATCAGTGCAGGCTTCACTTACTGATTTAGGTTCAATCCTTGAAATCAAAAAAATCTCTTCTTGATCTTTAGCAACTCTTCTCCTAGTTTGAATACTTTTATTTCTATCCCCTATGATTTGATCTTCAGGATGATTCATTCTTACATACCTGGGGGTTTTGGGAATTGCTTGAGCTTCTATTTCTTAAGCTTGTTCCTCAACATCTGTACTATTTTCTTGAGTTCCTGAATTTTTCAAATTAATCTGAATCTGAGTTAGAGTTTGAACTAACCTTCCTTGACTTTGATGTTCATTTTGATCATCTGAATCATATCCATAGAACCTAGAATGTCCTTCCTTTCTCTCATCATCTCTAACATTAGCACTTCAATCTTTTTCAACCTCTTGTTAAAGCACCGGTAAGCCTTACTTTGAGTAGAGTATCCCAAAAAATTCCCTCATCACTTCTTGTATCAAACTTGCCTAAATCCTTATCTCTTTTGATATAGCATTTACTACCAAAAACTCTGAAATATCTCATAGTAGGAGGATGACCAAACCATAGTTCATAAGGGGTCTTACCAGAATTGCCTTTGATTTGCACCCGGTTAAGAGTGTAGACAGTAGTACTTACAAATTCTCTCCAATAAACTTGAGGAACATTTGTTTCCATCATCATAGTCCCGATAGCTTCTTGAATGGTCCAATTCTTTCTTTCCACAACTCCATTTTATTGGGGAGTCCTAGGAGCAGATAACTATCTTTTTATGCCATGCTTTTCACAGAAAGCATCAAACTCATGGGAAGTAAATTCTCCACCTCTGTTGGATCTCAGACATTTCAATTTTTGACCAATTTCAATTTCCACCATCATTTTGAACACCTTAAATTTGTCAAAAGCTTCTAATTTTTCTTTTAGGAAAGTTACCCACATCATCCTGGAGTAATCATCAATCAGCAACATGAAATATCTATCTCCTTGAACACTCCTAATTCTAGCAGGACCACAGAGATTAGTATGTACCGGTTCCAATCATCCATTTGAAACTTGTTCCTTACTTTTGAATGAAATTTTGTTATGTTTCCCCAATTGACATTCTTTACACATGTTATTGGGTTTCATAAGTTCTGGAAGATCTCTTACAACCTGAGTGGTACTTATTTTGACAATGTTATCAAAATTCACATGACACATCCTCCTATGCCATAACCAACTTTGATCTATTTGAGAAATCAAACAACTTTTTCCAGAGCTACTTAAATGAAAAATGTTACCTCTAGTTTGAGTATTAGATGTAATTTAAGTTCTGAAACTCTCCAAGATTCTACACTTTCCATCCTTGAATCGAAGATCATAACCTTTATCAACCAGCTGTCCAACACTGAGAAGATTATGTTTCAGTTCTTCCACATACAAAACATCATTGGTGCTATTCTTACCATCAAAAGAAATGGATCCTCTGTCATGGATTCTACTAGCTGAGTTATCTCCAAATTTCACAAGCCCTCCATAATTTTCAAAATTCACAAACTTACTCTTGTCTCCAGTCATATGATGAGAACATCCACTATCAATCACCCATTCATCTTTCTCAATAACCTAAGCAGCCAAGGCACTTTCCATATTTGCATAGCTAGCAGATTCAGTAGACACCAGTTCTTCTTCTTTGATGGTAATTAACACCCAATCATTTTCAAAGGAACCTCCATGATCAGATTCATCATCTGTGACTCCTTCTTTTCCAATTTCTTGGACAGAGTAACATTTGTTCTAATTTTTGTATGTGTTAAGGTTTGGTTTGAAAATCTCTCTGGACATCTTGAGGCAAAATGACCAATCTTATTACAAGCAAAACATTTGAGTGGCAATTTTCCTTCATACTTACTGGATCCTCTTGGAAATCTTTTGGCAAGAAGAGCTTCAAGATCTGCAGTTTCAATTTCAACATCTTCAAGATCCTTCCTTGTCTTCACGAATCTGTTTGATCTTGCAGAAGAGCTTTCACCTGGATCATATCTTTGTTTTCCATATACACTAGCCTTAAATGCAAATTCATACTTGGGAAGAGAATCACCAAACTCACTTAATTCAAAAGCTGAAATTTTGCCAACCAGATGATCTCTTGTAACTTCTGAGACAGTCTTGATCTCCTCTATAGAAGCAACCTTATGTTTGTATGAATTAGGTAAAGATCTAAGAACTTTTGATACAATCTCTGATTCTTCCAAAGTTCCACCAGCACACCTGATACCACACACAAGTTCATTTATCTTTTGCATGCAGATTGTGATGTTTTCATCTTCGCTCATCCTTAGAGTTTCAAATTTTCCTCTTAGACTTTACAACTTGGCACATTTGACAAATTTATCACCTTCATACAGATTCTCCAACTTTTTCCAGATTTCATAAGTAGTTTTTAGACCAAAGGCATTTGTCATTTCTGAATTAGTCAGGGCACTCAACAAGGCTTCTTTAGCTTGAAGGTTATTTGCAACATCTTTGACTTGATCTGGAGTTGAAGGACCTTTCTCCGGAGGTTTATACTCAACACTGGTTATAACCCAATAGACATCGCCCATGCATTGCAAATGACACTCCATGCGATTCTTCCAAACAAAATAATTTGTTCCATCAAATCTCAGACTATCCTTCTTGTAGGTTGACATCCTGGATCTCCTCAAGTGGTCAGGCTTTTATAAGAGGATCTGGATCTGATACCAATTGTTGGAATTAGACCAGACAACTGAGGGGGGGTGAATCAGTTGTCACACAAAATAAACTTTTTCCACTTTTAACCTTCTTTGATATCTTACTATCAGATTAATGATGTAAACATTAAAGCATAGATCAACAACATATGAGTAGAAACATAATTAACACACTTGACACCAAGATTTTGACATGGAAACCCAGTTAAGGGAAAAAAAACGGTGGGGGTTAACCCACAAAGATTTGTACCCTATTAAAAGTACTTTAGAAAAATAGAAGGCACATGCCTTTGAACGTACTGCCCATAGCTCACTGCTCAAAAAAAGAGGCTCACTACCTACAAAATTTATTTAGAATAGAAAGAATTAACTGAGAAATAGCATCTACTTCATGCCTGGTTCAATTTCAATGAATGCTCACAAAACTTCTACTTTGCCCCAAGTTCTTCTTTACTAACTTCACACTCTACACTGCTCTCACTCCTTTTCTTCTCTGCTCTGCTTCTGATCCTTTATTCGGATTTAATTTGTTTTCCTCAAGGATAGTGTTTAACAACTCTTCAACAAGTATTTATACACTTCATCAACCTTGGAATGATCAAAAAGGTTGGCCAAACTTAACACCGATCTTTACACTGTCGGCCAATGCTAAGACTTGAATCTTTCTCTACTAACATGCCATGCTTCATAAAATGATCTTTAGATCATCCGCAACACGCTAGGAACATCCGGTCAGCCAAGACTAGGAAGAACAACAACTTCAAAGAGGAAATCTTCAATAACAAGCTCAAACTCCAATGCGGATGTCCAACATAGTAGACACATGATCCAAAGACTTCCACAAGCACATTGAACTCACCAATAACATCCACTCTAAACCAAATTACCAAAATCATTTGTATCTTCCTCTAGAACCTCAAGAACACTGTCTTCCATGAATGTCAAACTAGAAGGATGGCTTGTGGACCTCCAAACCACGAACCACTAGAGTTGATGATACACACTGACTTACCAAACATGCCTTCAGATTTATAGATCATAATATTTCACTGTGGAGCAATCCGGACCAACTTACTGTCACTTTATCTCTTCTGAATACTACAAGATCTGGTTCTATTCAGATGGCCATAACTTCTTCAAATCTTCATGTGGACTTCTCAATTCTTGACTAGAGCAACCTCTGACAATCCTCTATATAGCCATAACATCTGTGAACCTTGAGTCTTCATTAATTTTCTCAATATCCTCAACATTCCAGTCTCCTAAACAGGCAACAAAATAAGACATAGTTAACACTAATGACAACAAGAATATGTTGACATCAATCACAACACCGCTTAGGCACATATTTGTTACAGGAGGAAACCCTCTTACAGGGGCATTACTAAGTTCATTTTACTGAATGTGGCAAAGTTTCAAGAGTTGTATGCCTCACGATTCATGAGATTTTAAAAGTTTAATTTTTCTGTGCAAAATTTACAGAAATAATTAAAAAGGCAATTTTATTGAAGTTCAAGAAGAACCCTCTTACCTATGGCCTCATATCATCTTCATGAACAATTGGTCAAAGTTTCATAATGATCTAGTGCTCCAGTCAAAAGTTATGCATCTTTCACCATCTTCACGCTTGGAGATCAATCATGTGACTTTCTCTGAGTAACGTTAGGCAACGTAATCATTTTCAAAAAGTTTTGGCATTCATGAAGTTAGCAGTCTCCAACAATGCCAATGAGAGGAGATTTTACTTGTTTTAGCAAGAAATATAAACCACTTCATAAGTGTTGTGCTTCACATGTCGACAACGAAGTGGTTACTTCTTCTATCAAAAAGTGTTTTGAAAATTATTGTCGACTAAAGTAAAAGGTTTAAAAAAACTAGTTTCAAATGTGGGTGTAAAACACTTGCATTTATAATTAGAGAATTTAAATACTTTCAAAAGTACCTTTGGCTACCGATAATGTTTTAACCACCCTTCAAAGTTGATGAGAACCATGCAAAGTATGAAGGTATACACAAAGCGCAACACTTTATAAGAATTCAAAATCTATTCTAAGACCTGAAATGCATTGTGTCGGGCATTTTAAAAAGTTCTAAAACTCATATAGGTTGCCAACAAAAGTTGGGAAAGCACACCAAAATACCAAAAAAAGAAATTCATGCCTTTATCATCAAGGGTTTTGATTTGTTTTGAAAATATAACTTACTTTTGGTGAAGTTTCAAAAGCATCTTAAACTACCGATGAAGCCTTTCAAAAGGCCATCTCTTTCTTTATCGGATGTTTAATTTGGTTTTACAACCTTCATTGGTTCCCAATGTGGTTTGGAAAAACTCTTAAAATTTCAATGAAGTTGTGGATAGCATTTCAAATATTGATAAAGGAAAGTCACACTTTTATTATCGGGGGAATTGTTTAGTTTTAAAAGTTTTGTTTTTCCTCCGACAAAGTTCTAAAAGCCATTTAAATTGCCGATAAAGACTTAAGGGGAAGATGATTAGAACAAAGTAGTTGTTATAACTACTTTTTAACTGAATCCTACATGCAAAATAGTGTCATTATAAAGGTTATCAAAAACTTCAAGCACAGTTGTAAGACCAGTATACTCATGACCCGTAACAAAATGGAAGCTTTTCAAATAGGTTATGGATCTCCATCAAAACATAATAGAAACATGATTTTGTCACATATTATAGTTGTAAAGGGCCCTTGTAGACATATATGCAGGGTATAGAAACATAGACAAGGTGCATTGAACTATTTGTAGAATGCCTCAAAGAGATTGTTTCTCTAGGAAACACAATGATTACATGATATGAATGTAAAGATTTGCTGAAAAGGATTTGGAAATTTTCAAGCGAATGCAATTAGCAAGTGCAAAGCTGAACCCCACAAAAGTCACTAGCAATGTCCATGGTCAGCATCCTCCTTGCCTCTGTGTCATCAAAGCACAATGGAAGGAGGATTTTCATCTGATATTGTAGTTGGAAATGCTCTGACTGGTAGACATGAATGTAAAATGTAGAATCATAGTCAAGGTGTCTGAACAATTTGACAACACACCTCGGAGAGATGTAATCTCATGGAATGCAATGATAGAAAGATGTACACTTAAAAATGCCATAGAAACTTTTAAGAAAATACAACTGGCAGTTGTAAAGCTAAATTCCACAATCTTTGCAAGTGTCTTATCAAATGAGGGTTTTTTTAACATCCATCAAAGCTATTAGATTTGGCTATGATTGGAGCCACCCAGGATCTAGGACTTCATGAGAGCACAAGAGAGATCAAATGAGAGAATAATGCTATTCTATCAATGAATGAAAAATATTATAGGATTGTTCTTACAATGTACATGATATGCCTTGCTTATAAAGACAAGGATGAAATGTAGGATGTTGTAGTCATGTGACAAGTGTCATTATCCTATGACATGTGACAACTATAGGATAAGATGACAACTATCAACAACTAGACAAAACTAGAAACATCTAGTACGGACTCACTAAGTCAAGTTAACATGTGTGAATTATGTGTGATGTGTGAATATTATTTAACTAATAAATAGTTAAATAATATGAATTATCCACACAGGGGTAAACCAGTTAGGTAATAACCCTATTCAAACTAACACCCCCCCTTAAGTGCAACTTAGGGAGTAGCTGACTAAAACAAGATGTAACAATGGATGATGATGATGGGTCCCGACTACTAGGCCATGTTAAGTACCCATGTACAATAAATCTCAAGTGGAGAAAAGGAGATAACTTCATGGGAAAAACTCCTCTCCAAAAGTGAGAATACAAAAACAATGAAAGTGAAAGAAGTGATAGTAGGACTCAACATGACCCCCCAATGACAACTTCTATCACATATGTACAATCAAATACCCCCCATATGAGAGCAAGAGTGAGACTATAGGTCCCACCCACAATGAAGTAGCTCCTGTGCCAATGGTGAATGTCTGAAGATGAACGTTGGAAAGTGTCCTGTACCTGCAAACAACATTTCTTCCCTTAGGAAGAAACCAATGCAAAGGCTAATGTAGAAGAAACTCCATCTCACGGTATGAGGGAAAAAGCCTCATGATGGGTGCCTTTGAAAACTACTCAAGTGTCCACATGTCAAAATCAAAGAATGGCACATTGCAATGAGGTGTGACCAATCCAAAATCCTAGGTAGACTCATGAAGAACAACCTCTAAAGATGAAGTAGATGGGATAATAGTTGTGATGTAACTATCATCAAAGAGGAGAGATATCCCCTCAAATGTGTCCTCTAAATCTACAATATGAGACTCACAAAACAAGTCTGATATACCTGTCAAGAAAGTATCCCACAAAGCTATGTCTGAAAGAGTAAAATGATCCTGCTCTATTGAAGTAGATGAAACCATGTCAATGTTGATCTCTGAAGAAGTAGGAGTTTTAGGTGATGGAATCTCAACACTAGTCACATGAACCAGAGTAGATGAAAGAACACCAAGGTTCAAGTGACCAAACTTCTCCTCAGAAACATGATTCACACTTGATGCATGAGTATGAATATCAATCAATGGATCTACATCATCAGAAGAAGCAAAATGGGAGAAAGTATACAAGTGAGATGCATGATCAGCCATCTCAACAACAATGATAGGTATGCTCTCCAAGTCTCGTATGATCACAGAATTAGGAGTGAACTCAACTATCTTGCCTACACCACAATGAGTAATCTGGTAGATGGAAATGAGATTGGTTAACAAGGAAGGTACACACAACACATTGTTGAATGTACACTCTCCAACATCAATAGTTCCTCTACTTCTCACATGCATGTATGTATTGTTACCCATCAAAATAGGTGGTGAAGTACATTACTGAAATGAAGAGAACATCCCTTGTGAATATACCATATGATAAGAAGCTCCTGAATCATGAAGCCATCTCTCTGACTGTAGACTTGTAGAAGCAAAGAGTGCTTGTCCTTTGTTTGTCCCATTAGCAATGCCTGTTGTACCTATATGTGTAGATGATGATGGTGTCAAAGAAGAGGATGTAGTATGTGATGATGATGGCATTTTGATATTGTGCTTTTGAATATTGTGAGTTAACTCATCAATTTTCTTCTGATAACACTTATGCTCATCATGTCTTAGTTTCTTGCAATATGCAAACTTTGGTCTATCCTTCTTAGATGATTCCTCCTTGGGAGAGGATGGGGACTTAGGTGATTTGGTTGACTCTTTTGCTTGCTCATTTTTCTTGAAATCCTTATTTTTCTATTTCTTGCCTTTGCTAGTTAAAGCCTTTTGATCCTTTGTACCTTGACTAGAAAGAAGTGCTTGAGGTCTAGGAGACTTCAATTTGCCCATACATGTACTAAATTAGCTTGCTCCCTTGTGAATGATGTAGAAATTGATCAAGTGAAGGCATTGTGAAAGCTTTCCCAAGTGCATCCATAAAAGGTAGAAACAAAAACTGAATAGTCAGGACCAAGCCTGGTAAGGATTGAAAGAATCAATTGAGTGTCCTCTTTCTCAATTCCACATTGTTTGAGCTGCAATCTAAGTGATTTTAACTTTGTGAAGAAGTCTTGGTTGCTTGCAATGTCGGTTATATTAAAACTAATCAGTTCATTCTCCAATTTGAAACCTCTCATAGTATCTTGTTTACCAAAGATATTCTCTAAGGTAGTCCACACTTTATTAGGTGTAGTACAATATTTAATATGAAAAAGAAGGTCAGGAGAGATAAACAAGCATAGTGTTCCATAGGCTTGATCACATCTATTGTACAACTTTCTCTTTTCTACAGTTGTTGTTGGTTTAATTTCTGTACCCATTGTTACTCTATGAATTTTTAAACTTCTTAAATGAATCTCCATTTTAGTTTTCCACTCATGATAGTTATATGGTGTGAGTAGAGGAAGTTTGTTTGGATCCATAGATACAAGAGTATAAAAAATAACACAAGTGCAACCCCCCTGTTACTCAATCAAAGAGATCACCCCCTAAAAAAGAATGATTGTGGCACTTTATACTTAGTGCAATTTATAATTGTCCTCAAGGGACCAAAATTGGGAAAACATGAAAATCTCTTAAAACTGAGATCCAAGGGTGATTAAAATCACTCACAATGATTGATTAGAGCAAACAAATCCCTCCAGAACAAGTTTCACTTTCTCAAGTGTCAAAATGACCAAGTTATCACTCAAAAGCCAAAAAATCAACAAATTAAATAAAATGAATATGGTGCTGAATCTAAGAAAAGTGCATAGATGGATTTGAAGTGCCCCTGAAGACCTTTTCGATGTTGTAAGAATCACAAAAATTGAAGATCGTGGCAAAAAGTTGTGAGCTTGGAAGTGAAAAATGGAGATCTGTCTTCAAACTGTTATATCTATCACCTACAGCAAAATATTAGAAAATGAGTGACACCACTATGAAGTTCTCTCTATCAGCGTTCCAATGATATCTCATTTGGCCAATTTTGCCTCCCTAGGCAAAAGTTATGGAAAAAAAGCCCATGTTTAGGGCTTCAAGGGTCTAAAGAGGGCCCTGACAGATAGAATATGCTTTGAACCTACCGAAATATTCTATAGAACTAATGATATGTGATGTCACCCAGCCAGAAAGTGACATCAAGATGACGTCAGTAGGGGAAAAATTTGAAGGTGTTGGAATATCCTAGATTCTGCCCAAACATTCCAATATAGTCGTCTATCAGCCACAAAACCATCGTATGGATGCCAAACTGTCCTCTCTGAACTCAGAAACCGTAGAAATGTTCGCAAAAAACCTCTTTCAGAAAAAACCACCTTTTCAGTGGTTTGGCGGGCAGGTGATGCCACCGCCATACGGTTGTTTGGAGGTTGTCTATCAGAGGAGGTTTTCTCGACATAAGGAATACAGTGATACAAACAATTGATGAGTATAGAATGTTTTCTGGTGTTGAATTTTCTACGGCGTGAGACAATTCCTACATTAGAGGCCACGTTGTAGGAATAAACACTGCTGGCGTGTATTTATTTTAATGGCGAGAGACAAACCACCGCTAGTAAAACCCCTGCAATGGCTGGACGAGGTTGAAAAATGCCTGCCAAATACTTGCTAGAGATGTGTGTGTGTTCACTGGTAGTGGAGTCCACCGCAAAGGTTTAAACAACCATGGGTTTCACCACTGTTACCGCTGAAGAATATTTGAGACCGTTGATGATGTGGTTTTGTATGACTACTGAAGGTGGAATCACCGTAGCTAGTGGTCTTTGACTACTAAAGAAATGATTTAGATGGCCGATCATTGATGGAGATCACCATTGGGGTTTGGTGTAAATTTGTTGAATATATGAAGATGGCCGCCAAAAATATTGTTCTGGAGGCCACAGAATGGCTTCAAAAGCCCCCAAGTTTGATGTGATTGTCAAGAACTGCTGGAAGTTTATGTAGACCATTGACGTAGGAAGAATCTGATGGTGGGAAGTTTATTGTAGTTGGTACCTGTGGATATGCAGGTATGTACCTACAGGGTACGTACTTCGCAGAAAAGTGACAAAAGACCGCAGAAAAAACTTTAAAAAATGTAGATAAAGCTTTTAACGAACAAATGAAACTGTTACCCACTGGATAAAGACCCAATTCTGATTCTACTGATGCAGGTACTACATAAGCAGAGATTTTGAGAATATGTCTGACTACGATAGGGAATATTCCCTACAAAAATTTCGTACAGCCGAGGGATAATTTTTTTTTCCTTTTACTGTAACTTTGTCTGATTTTGATGAATTGACAGTCAATCTTAGGGTTTTTGGGCCTCCTGAGCGCAATGGTAAGGTTAGATTTGACCCAAAGTACTCTGAAAGATCAGGTACATGTTGGATGAGGTATGCACCTCCCAACTTCAAACCCTCATAGATTTGGCCTCCGATGTCCGATTTGGATGAAACAAAAGGTGATCTTGACTATCTCGGACCTCTTGAACACAATGGTGTGCTCAAATTTGTAGCAGTACACTCCAAAGTGAACCTATAATACAAGGCTACAAAGAGGAAACCCTCATAAATCTGGTATTTCTATCAATTCTTTCTGATTCTTTAGGTCATCATTCGATGCAAGAGAAGAGCATACTCAAGTATCAAGATCCACCATGAATTGCACTCAAGATCTCTGTAAAAATGACTAACACAAAGTGATTCTTCCTAGAGCTCTAATACCATGTTAGTGTTGGCTATGATTGGAGCCACCCAAGATCTAGGACTTCATGAAAGCACAAGAGAGATCAAATGAGAGAATAATGCTATTCTATCAATGAATGCAAAATATTACAGGATTGTTCTTACAATGTACATGATATGCCTTGCTTATAAAGACAAGGATGAAATGTAGGATGTTGTATTCATGTGACAAGTGTCATTATCCTATGACATGTGACAACTATAGGATAAGATGACAACTATCAACAACTAGACACAACTAGAAACATCTAGTAGACTCACTAAGTCAACTTAACATGTGAATTATGTGTGATGTGTGAATATTATTTAACTAATAAATAGTTAAATAATATGAATTATCCACACAAGGGTAAACGAGTTAGGTAATAACCCTATTCATACCAACAAAATAATGATTGAAAACAAACATTCATCAGTGGTTATACTTACAATCTCTCTAGTAGACATTCCTATAAAACGTGGAAGCATATACAAGGAACATGAACCGCTTAACAAAATGTCTCAAAGAAATGTGGTTTTGCGAAATGCAATTATTGTAGCATACACTCAAAAGGGATTCATTGACAAGTCTTTAAAACCTTGCAAACTAAAAGCAAGTGGCAAGAAATGCATACGAGCATGTTTGTAAGATGGATAAGAACAAGTTTTAGAGGTGGCCAATCAAGCAAAAGATTATATGACTTGGAGGCATAAACTTGCGACCTATGAGGCATGATAAATAAATAAAAGATCACACAAGATAGCTAGAATAGAATGCTCAGTCAAAGCATAGATTGTTTAAGAAAGTACCTCAAAGAAGATATAAATGCATCCACATAGAATGAATGTGAAATGATTGAAAAAATGTCTAGATGCTTGGTGAACTACTTGAGAAATGAAACATTTCATATCATATTCAAAGTCGTAGCCTGTAGAACAAGAAATGAGTTGACTCATGAGTCCAAGATTATGGATCTACTTTTCAATGAAGTGGGCAATTTACATGAGTTACCATGGAGTGTCATCTTGAGTATAAATACTAAGTTCAAGTTTGTCATCATTACAATACATTGAGGAGTGAGCTTGAGCAATGGGGTAGTATCCTCACACAAACTAAAAGTTCAAAGATAGATCTAGAGTCCATGCTTTGAACAAACTGACATATGTGCGTGTCTACAAAAATATATTTTGTTATCAAATCAGCAAGACAAACATAATTGGAGGACAAGTGTGTTGTTATTGGATTACAGAGTACATGAGAAGCAAGGACACATGCATAATTGGAGGACAAGTGTGTTGTTATTGGCTTATAGACTACATGAGAAGCAAGGACATACAAATGGTTTCCTGATCATTGTGTAGCTACATTTGAAAGTTTATATCACTTTGAAGATGGAATCAAGGAAATACATGACACCCACCTCAATAAGACTAATAACTTGGTCTTTATTTTAAAGTTTCAAGTCTCAAGTTATCTTTTTGTAAAAGTGACTCATGTCACTTATTGTAATTCAAAAGTTAGAAAATGAGCTTTGTTTCAAGAAAAGTTAGGTAAAATCTAACTAGAATTTAAAGCTTATTTTTAATTATTATATTTTAAAAAGGTAGTTACGAAGTAGTTAGAAATTATTTATGAGTTAGTAATGGGTTGGAGGTCTATAAAAGCAATGTCTTTGAATGTAAGGGGGGTTCTAGTGATTACATTCTTTTTTGGTATTGAGAAGAACTAAAGAAAAGCAGAGAGCTAATGGATTTCATGATTTGTACAGCAAAGTTTTGTAGTTGTATAACTTCAAAATAAATACATAAAGAGTTGATTCGTGTGTTTCAGATGTTTTGTGTATTTTCATTACCTATTGTTCATAGGTTGAATAGGTATATTCTCTATATTATTGTGGAAAGACATTGGTTATTTAATGGAATATTTGTGAATTGTGCAATATGTGTGAAAATACAGTTTTAATCTTGGTATATTGATTTAATACTGTTCATGGAAACCTATCTCTTCGTGTGTTGAGGTTCATGAGCTATTCTCTTCATTATTGCCATAGTTTCAATATTTGTGATCACTTTCCCTTCATCGTACAAATCTAGGGAATGTGTGTTTCTGATTTTATAGTGAACCTTTATTTATATTTGCACAAATCTGTGAAATCCCAGTCAGTATTCATATGTCTACCACTAAGGTTTCTATAATTCATTTTCCTTTGTTTTTCCTTTGCCTTTGGTATTTCTAGTTAAAATGCCACAAAAAATCCCTATTTCGATCATATAAGGGAGCTGCCCCTCTCTAACATAGAGGAAGGTCATTGCTCTGTCGCGATCTCTCCAACTATTGGTCAATTCATCACTGCTTTCTAGGTGAAATAGAGTTATTCTTGAGAATTCATTCAAAGCGACCAAATCTATTTACCAACATATTTTTGGTGACTTTGCTGGGGAAAAAGATTGAAGTTTTTGTTCCTTTTGTTCCTTATAAATCAACAGGTACCTCCCTGAGAATGAAGGTTGGTGACACTATTTCAATAAAAATTGAGAAAGATGGTTCAATGTTACACATATCAAGCAAGCCATCGAAGATCCAAGAAATGACCCATCCTGACAATCAAAGAAATTCTTGCAATGGATGATAAAATACTTTACTCCTTTTGGGATCACATTAGAGAAAGTATTTCTGAAGCTAAGAGAATAGGGTTGAATCCTTCAAATGATTATAAATCTGCACTTTTGATAAAGAGTTTTCATCATAGATTTTATATGCTCAAAAGAACTTGAAGAAAATATATATCTATTATAGGTACAAATTGAAAAGTTAAAGAAGCTCAAAGAATAATCAGAAGATGATGATATTCCATATCTTTCTAATGTTGTCCTAGATAAACTAGACTCCATGGAAACCCTAATTGAAGCTTGCAAATGTCCACTACCTTTGGAGAGAAACCATCATCATGATTTTCATCAGGAAGGTATAGCGAATGCAACTATAAATGTTTCAACCATCAAGAACAACCTGCCATCAACATGACCATTCAAGAAACAAGTAAGAATGATTGTGTTATGTCAAAAAATGTCCCCTTGGGGGCTTTTCCCTCTTAAGGTTTAGCTCTCAGGTCTTTAGAATTCATTTAGAGCATCTTGCATGTTAATTTTGACTCCCGATGACAAAACCCTGAAGTCTTATGGAAAATAGGATCTAGGGGATGCTATTTTAATGATCCTTGAACAAAAATGAGGGGGTGGACTTGGGAGCTAGCACCCTAGTGTTGCCCTATTTTGGGTCTGCCCTAAATTTCAATGTCAATTTTATGACCGTTATTTAGGTCCTATGCCGACATCTCAAGTTTGAATTATGAAATTCTTAGCAGGAACCTTTGTAGTTGCATATATAAGCATGTTTAGGTTTCATTTGCAAACTAGATGGAAATTAGATGGCATTTTTGATCTACAAGCTTGTGTCAAAGTGATTCAAGACATTCATTGTGTTGCAGAGTAGTATTTTGTTGTTGTTATTGTATTTGTATTTGCAAATTTGACTCCATCTCCTCATGGCATGAAGAGCATCTTCCTTCCATGAGTTCTACACTTCAAGGTGATATCTATTGTGGTTTCAATCATTTATCCTTTGGATTTTTGCCTCTATCCTATTAGGATACGCACTCTTACTTGACAATGGTGTTCAGAAGAATTGAATATCTCTCCGGGGCTTGACCAAGGCAAGCCTCTAAACACCACAACCCCCTCCCACACTCCTTTGTGATTGTAGGTTATAGGTACTTGTGTATGAGGAAAAATCAATTAAATCAAACTAATTAAACCAAAAACCAATAACATAAAGAAAACCGATCTAAGTAAAAAGCCATTGCAAATAAATCAATGTAACATAAAAGCTTTTACCGAGATTTGTATTTTTCCCTTTGGATTGAATGTGGATTGCTCAATGAAGTTGCGAAACCATAGTTGCAACAAGCAAGTGGTGTGCTCAAGAGATCAATGTCAAAATATCGTAAGGTTGCTCAATCGATGCGATGTATTCTCAAAGCGCTGTTAAGTATGCCTGAGAATAAGATCGAAGAGAGAGGTAATGAAGGAGATGAGGGGGGTTTATATAGGTTTCAATAGAGATCGATCAACGGTCCAGATAATTCAGAAGAATCAACGGAGGAGAACAGTTGAGGAACGTGCAATGAATAAGAAGAAGACAAGTGTCACACAAACGTTGTTTGATTTGAGTTAAACATTTTATTTTCTAAAGATAAGATATGCTTTTCATAAATTAGAAAGCTTTTTTTCTAATTTAAGAGAAATTGATAAAAATAAGATTGAGTGAATAGATAACTCAACTTAAGATTTGCTTTTGCATGATTTGAGAGAAATTAAATAATAAATTATTTAATTTTGTGTGCATGGAGAAGAAGATTATTTTTAGAAGATTTGAAAGATATTTGAAGAATTTGAAAATAAGAAAGCAAATTAATTAAATAAATTTATTTAATTGTTGTGCATGATTTGGAAGAATAAATAAAATATTTGATTTATTTTATTTTTGGAGGTTGAGAGAATTTAAATAAATTTGATTTGATTTATTTAAATTTGGAAGAATGAATTTGATTTAATTAAATAATTAGGAATTATTTAATTGTTTGGATAAGATAGAATTTGTGATGAATTAATTAAATAATGGGATTTATTTAATTAATGGAGACTTGAGATTTGGAAAGAAGATAATGATCTAATTAAATAATATAAATTATTTAATGGAGACTTGAAATTTGAAAGAGGATAATGATTTAATTAAATAATATAAATTATTTAATGGAGACTTGAAATTTGAAAAAGGATAATGATTTAATTAAATAATATAAATTATTTAATGGAGACTTGAAATTTGAAAGAGGATAATGATTTAATTAAATAATATAAATTATTTAATTAAGACTTAAAATTTGAAAGAGGATAATTATTTAATTAAATAATATAAATTATTTAATTAAGACTTGAAATTTGAAAGAGGATAATGATTTAATTAAATAATAGAAATTATTTAATTAATGGAAGAATAAGGTTGATTTTGCTGAAATTAATTAAATAAAGGGGATTTATTTAATTAATGTTGAAATGCAGGTGATGCTATAGATTAGACGAAATGCAAGTGATTCGAAGACATGGTCATTTTAGGGTGTTTACATTTTGCCCCTCTTTGATGCGATGCAGTTTATAGCGTTGCGTAAAAGAAAACAATAGTTGAAGACATGATACAATTTTTTGATGCCCCAGTGTAGGTAGTTGCCCCAGCGTATGCCCCCTCGAGCGGGAAGACAGGGAAGTGACAGAGGAACTGTGTTGACGCTCGACTAGAAGATTGTGTTGGAGATAGGTGAGGTTGGGTTGATGATAGATAGAAGAAAGGAGATAGGAGAGAACATGAGAGAAAGACTGTTGATTGATCATTACTGGAAAACTATATAAGGCCATGGATAAATGGATGGTGTAAATGGATGAGCTTGTTGCAATGGTTTCACAAATGTTTATAAAGAGCAATCCTTATTTTTGATATAGCACGTGGATAGTTTGCCACCAAGGTATAAAAGACCAAGGTGCAATAATATCCGAGTGCGTGGACGTTGACTCCGCAAGCAAGCGGTTTGATCTTAGATCCCTTAGACATAATATAACCTTGTGGGAACATGTGAATGAGCCATAGTCTTGAACATAAAAATAAACTTCAACACATGCAAATGCAAGAAGAATATTAAATATGTAAGATGCTAGGTCGTAACACACACAAGATAAATAGAATGCTAAGAAAGATGCTAAAGATCATTCCTCAAACATGGCACACGAAAAGCAATGACTATGCCCCCAATCTGTACTGCATCGCAACATACCAAGATTATAGATAAATCAAGGTAGCCTTGAATAGGTATTGGAAAAGGAACACAAGATAAACCATAACACAAGTTGACTGACTTACAAAGTAAACATATAGCCAACATATTCTCTTACCAAAGAGGTTGCTCAGGATAGATTGGATAGGAAAGATAACAGCCTTATCGTAGGAACTCTGTGTCAGTTAAAGGGGGCTATCTACCTAAAAAGACAATGTCTTGCTGCCGGAAATGCTACATGTCGCAGGAGACGCGTGTGTTGGTCTCGACAATGGAACACTTTGCAGAAGACAAGCTTGTTGATCTGGTGCTTTGGTTAAGTGGGACTTAGCTGATGTTGGCAATCAGTATGTAGGACAGTAGATGACTTTGGAAGGAAGCCTCTTTGCTTCAGGTTTGTTAAGGACTTTTTCTTTGAAAGGATGCGCTAGCTTGCTGCTTGAGTTAGTCAAGTCGAGGCGAATGGATTTTGATAAACGGAAGACTAGAAAGGTGACAGTGCTAATGGATTGGGGTGGGTGGAGAATGATGGATCATGTGTGCCTGAGTACTGGATACATCCTTCGTATTCCAGACTGCCTACATACCCTATATCCATGGGATCAAGGCACATTACGATGGAAGATGAAAGTGATAAATATGTAGTTTTGGACAGAGTGATGAGATGGGTCAAGATGAAGGGGAGGGGATCTTATGTACCTGAGTACTGGATACTTCCTTCGTATTCCAGACTACCTACATACCCATATCCATGGGATCAAGGTACCTTAAGATTGAGAAGAGATAATATGTAGTTTTGGTTGGTGTGATGATGTGGGAAAAGTGGTGAGAAGATAATAGCCTTATCGTAGGAGCGATGTGTCCGTTAAAGGGTGTTACCTGTGAACAATGAGAAAGAGATTGAAGTACGCATTGTGAACCACGAACAAGGAACCAATCCTAGACCTAAGTTAAGGAAAGAGTTGCCCCCATTCTGGTAGAGGAAACTGTACAGGTGACTGCCGAGGAAGACACCGAAAGCTTTGACCTAGGACAAGACAGTGTTAACTGTAGACATAGATCAAGATGTGGGATGACGACGAGGGACATTGACAAATTTCCAAGCTATACTAGATAGGGAGATGGAAATACAAACAAGGTCAATGGTTTTATTATGGATGGATGGAAAGGCGTGCTTTGTGCACTGGACATGGAGTGGACAGGACTCGATAGATGATGGATGCTGACTCTACACATAGCGCCTGTTTGCCAGGTTTTCACTATGGTACTTATCTAAGGCACCTGTTTGCCAGGTTTTCACCAGAGGACGGATTTTTTTTGGATTTTTTATTTTTTTATTTTTTTTGGAATACTTTGAGGATTAGGCATAGAACTTCTTGAGATGGACACTGTTAAGTGGCTCATCCAGAGGAATGCCGTTAGGTGTAGCTAAAGTATAAGCTCCTGATCCAAATGTTACTGTCACAATAAAGGGACCTAACCAATTAGGCTCAAACTTGCCCTTCTTTTCTTGATTTGCTTGATTTCTCTGATTCTCCTTAAGTACAAGATCACCAACTTGAAACTGTCTTTCTTTGATCTTTTTGTTGTAATTACACCGGAGGCGGTTTTGATAGACATGGAGATGATTAAGTGCGGCAAGGCGCCTCTCATCTAGTAGTTCAAGCTCAGCTAATCTGGAAGTGTGATACTCGTCTCCGCCGATCAGGTCCTGCATGGATACTCTGAGGGATGGGATCTCGACCTCTATAGGTAGGATGGCTTCAGAGCCATAGACCAAGGCATAAGGTGTGACAGCAGTTGGTGTTCTGATACTAGTGCAGTAGGCCCATAGGGTGGGATTGAGTTGCAAGTGCCAATCACGACCAGCTTCATTGACTATTTTCTTGAGGATTTTGAGAATGGTTTTATTGGAAGCCTCAGCTTGGCTGTTACTCTGTAGATAGTAGGGAGTTGAAAAGCGATGTTGGATATTGTATTGTGTGCACAAGGCACGAACATCTTGATTCTTGAATGGTCTCCCATTATCAGTGACAATGGCTTCGGGAATACCATACCGGCATATGAGGTAGTTTAGGATAAACTTGGTTATTTGCTTATCGGTGATATAGGTCATAGGAATGGCTTCCACCCACTTCGTGAAATACTCAGTGGCAATAATGATAAACTTGTGGCCATTGGAGGAGGAAGGGTGGATTTGTCCTACGAGGTCGAGACCCCATTGAGAAAAAGGCCATGAAGTTGTCACAGGTTGTAATTCATGAGCTGGTGCGTGAATCAAATCTCCATGCTACTGGCATTGTAGACACTTCTTAGCAAACTATGCAGCATCTTGCTCTATTGTAGGCCAGTAATAACTTGTTCTGAGTATCTTCTTAGCAAGATTAGGACTGGTAGAATGTGCGCCACAGACACCTTCATGTATGTCTCGTAAGGTAGCCTTGGCTTCTTCTGCATTAAGACATCGTAAGAGGATACCATCGAGACTCCGGCGATATAGTGTATCACCCAGAATGATGTAACTGGAGGATCGACGGATAAAGGTTTTGCGTTGGGTGGATGATAGGTCAGGGGGAAAGGTTTTGTTCTTGAGGTATTCATAGATATCTTCGTACCATGGGGAATTGGGACCAACAAGTTTGCAGATGATTTCAGTAACAGGAACATCGATGGCTAGTATCAACAATTGCTCGATCAAGAATTCACACTTTTGTGTATTTGTAGGCATGTCAATCAGTGACCCTATAGAAGCCATAGAATCCACAGCTTTGTTATGCTCTCTTGGAATTTGCTCAAATGTGATGCTAGAAAAATGTGGTTTGTAGGCATCCACTAGTTGCTTGTAGGGGACCAACTTTTCATCTTTTGTTTGGTACTCATCTATGACTTGGCGAATGATTAACTGTGAGTCTCCATATACTTGTAATTCTGTGATGTCCCATTGAACTGCTGTGTTGAGACCTATAAGGAGTGCTTCATACTCGGCTATGTTGTTGGTGCAAGGGAATGCAAGCCGATATGACTTTGGAATGTAGTCATTTTGAGGTGTGATGAACAAGATGTCGGCCCCTGATCCATGTTGTGTGTAGGAACCATCAAAGTATAACTTACACATTATGGAGTTGGAAAGAGTGAATAGATTCTCATCCGGAAAGTCTGCTACCATAGGGTGTGTATCCTGCATGGGTGCTTCTGCTAGTTGATCTACTAGAGCTTGTCCTTTGATTGCTTTACGATCCACATATTCAATGTCGAACTCACTAAGGATCATGACCCATTTAGCTAGTCTGCCTGTAAGAGCTGCTTTTGCTAGTAAATACTTCAAGGGATCAATTTTAGTGATAAGAATTGTGTGTTGGTTCAACATGTAATGCTGCAACTTTTGGGAGACGAACACTACTGCTAAACAAGCCCTTTCCATTGGTGAATAATTGAGTTCGTATCCCACCAAGGTTCTACTGATATAGTAAATTACATGCTCTTTTCCTGTTTCATCATGTTGTGCTAGCAAGGCCCCTAGGGCCGAAGTTGTAGTTGAGATGTATAATATCAAAGGTTTATAAGCAGCTGGTGGAACCAATACAGGAGGTGTAGCTAGATACTCTTTGAGCTGATCAAATGCTACTTGACACTTATAATTCCATTGAAATGAGACATCCTTTCAGAGTAAGTGTTGAAATGGTTGACATTTATCTGCTAGCTGTGAGATGAAATGCCTGATGGAATGCAACCTTCCTTGGAGGCTCCTTAATGCTTTTAGGTTCTTTGGTGGAGGCATCTGTATTATAGCCTTTACTTTTGCTAGATCTAGTTCAACACCTTGACGAGAAACAATGTAACCCAATAGCTTCCCTGATGTTACACCGAAGACACACTTCTTTGGATTGAGGCGCACTTGATATTTCTCGAGCCTGTCAAAGATCTGTCCTAGCACTTGTATGTGATCTGCCCTAGAAGATTTAGCTAGTATGTCATCCACATAGTCCTCCATGATGTGATGAAAGAGGTCATGGAATATCACTGTCATTGCTCTCTGATAGGTTGCTCCTGCGTTCTTTAGACCAAATGGCATGACACACCAACAATAGTTACCCCACGGACAAGTAAAGGTTGTTTTATGCTAATCTTCCTCTGCTATCCTTATTTGATTGTAGCCAGAGAATCCATCCATGAGAGAAAGCATCTCGTGACCTACTGTCAAGTCAACTATATTGTCAATGTTTGGTAATGGAAAGTCATCTTTGGGACATGCCTTATTAAGGTCTCTGAAATCATTACACATGCAGATGCGCCCATTGGGTTTAGATACAGGTACAATGTTGGAGACCCAATCTGAATAGTCAATAGGTCATATGAACTTTGCATCTAACAGCTTCTATATTTCCACTTTCACTAAGAGAGCTATTTGTGGGTGCATCTTCCTCAACTTTTGCTTGACTGGTTTAACTTTTGGATCAACAGTGAGATAGTGAACAACTAGCTTGGGGTCTAACCCTGGCATATCAGCATAGGTCCACGCAAAGTTGATGGTTCTCTGTAAGAAGAATGTGTTAAGATTCCTGTGCTCTGTTTCTGATAATGATGTTGCTAGGAATGTGGTCTTTGGATTTTGCTCTGTGCCAAGGTTTATCTCTGTAGAATCTTCCACTAGGAGAGCTGACTTCTCTTGATACTTAGATGGTAGGGGAAGGTCAAATCCTCCATCCTCAGGTGCCACAGTTGGGTTTTCACCTTTGGATACGTCCTTTGTTTTTACTATTTTATGATCAGGAGGTGCCACAGTGTGGTTTTCACCTAGAGATCTTTCTTTATTTTTACTTTTGCGACTAGAGGATTTGGCATTCTCACCAAAATAAGCTGTTGGCTTTAGTTCCATTACAAAACCTGCTTTATGATCACCAAGAGGGATACCTTCTCGAAGTCCCATGAACTCAACTAGAGCTTTGTCATTTTGAAATACATCTATTACGGGGGACCCTTGTTGGTCCCAATCGATAAGTTCAGGGTAGACAAGTGTTACATTCTGGGTGCTAGTAGTGGAGGTTAAGGATACGGAGGATAGCATAAAAATGGAGGATTCTGTGAATAGGTTGGTCATGTGGAGGGAAGAGTCATCGATGATATCCTCTATAGATGTCGAATCGGCAGGAAAAGTGTCAGCTACCTCGTCGAGGATATACTCGATGTCTAAGGCGTGTGGTACCTTCTTACCAAATCCTAATCCCTTCTTGTCTAGCTTCTTTGTCATAACAATGGGTTCCATAGTTCCTTGATTCTGTTTCCCAAGGCCACCTTTGCCTTTATAGCCCATGTTTTTTACTATTCTTAAGCCATTTCCATATTGCTTGACTGGTATTGTGACTGGTTCTTTCTCCTTATAGAGCCAAGAAGAAATATCCTCAATAGTTTCCTCTTCCAATAACCATCCATGTTGGAATTGGGTTAGGAATGTTGGGGGAGGAATAACTGCTTTTTTGGTTACTTTGGCAATGGGTGGTTTACTGTAAGATTTTGGAGATAAAGGCATCTACCCTACACAACAAGATTTTGAGATATCATAAGATCCAAAGCCTATATCACGGATGTGAGCCTTGATCTCAGGTAGAGGATTTGGGTTACTTGTAGAGGCTTGCGTCAGAGTTTCAGGATCAACATATAGTTGGGATTCAAGGGCTTTTTCATTGTTAGGCACCTGGTTGCAATTCTTATAACTGCCTTGCAAGACACGACAGAATTCAAAAGGATTGGGGTCTCCTGGGATAGTGATCTCCGTACCATTGTATGGGAACTTTAGAGATTGATGATACGTGGAGGGAATAGCTCTCATTACATGGATCCATGGGCAGCCTAGGATAATGTTGTAAGGTAGTTCAATATCAAGGACTTGACCCCTGGTTTCAAGCATGACAGGGCCCAGTTGTATAGGCAAGTGGATAACACCTTCTAAACGGCATTCTGCATCATCATATCCCTTGATTGTAATACTTTGATCATTGTTGACATGATCCTCAGAGTATCCCAATTGCTTAAGTAACTTTAAAGAATAGATGTTGAGACCAGCACCACCATCTATGAGTATACGTTTGATTTTGCGCTTATGGATGAGCACTTCAATATGAAGGGCATCATTGCAACAAGGATCATGGGATGGGAGATCTTTCTCCGAGAAGACCACATTGTAGGGTGAAGCAATGTTACCTACTATAGCTTGGAAATCCATGACTGCTATGTTGTTGGGAACTGAAGACTCTTGGAGGGCTTTTTCTAGCACTACTCTATGTGCAGGTGATGACCGTAGAAGGTCCAAGATAGAGATCTGTGCTGGCATTTTCCCTAAATATTTGACAAGATTATAATCAGATTAAGCTGGAAGACTAGGTGTAGGACCACGAATGGTGACACGACCACGGTGAGTTGTAACAGCACAATCCGTAGATTTGCCTTTGATTGTGAGGGTAGACACTCGACTCTCCTCAAAATGACCTACAATGGAATCAAAGGAAGTGGAAGCATGATTGATACCTTTACCTCTATCCTGAGGAGGAGGTGGACCATGATGAGGGAATGGTTCCTTGTACATATCAAGATCCTTGTTCGTGTGTTGAACTGGTGATTCATTCTTAAAAGTGATTTGATTACCTTTGATGAGGTTTTGGATTAGGTGCTTGAGCTTCATGCAAGATGCAGTTTGATGTCCTTTGCTCCTATGAAATTCATAGTATTCATTTTCTCTATACCGCGTAGTTTTGTAAACAGGTTCACCATATGGGGGAGCATCAGGTAAGGTGATGAGTCCTTTCTATAAGATCTGTTGTAGGACTGACTCTATAGGCACTCCCAAGGGAGTGAGTTGGCGTCGTGGCGGGTAATCTTGTTGAGGTTGGTCCTGTTGTCATTGTTGTTGATTTTGATATGGTTGCCACTATTGTTGTTGTTGTTGAGGTGGAGCTTGACTTGGTTTGGAGAGTGGCAGCGGTGTTTGCAATGTTTGGATATGTTTAGAATCAACCACCCCATCATTGACCACATTTTTGTTCTTATTCCAAAACTTAGGTTTATCATTCGATTGTTGATGAGGAGCGATGTCTTTCGTGTCTTTGAAGATTTTGACCACACCCTTAGCAATGAGGGCTTTTTCAATGTTGATACCCTTGTATATGATTTTGTCAAAGGTTGTAGCACTAAGAATTTGCAAATGGAAACCTAACTCTTGGTTGAGGTTTTGCACAAATATGCTAACAAGCTGTTTCTCAGGAATCTTGAAAGGGAATTTGCTAGCCATTTGTCTCCATCGTTGGAGGAAAGAAATGAAAGTTTCACCATTTTTCTGTTTATTGTTGCATGGATCAGTCATGGAAATCTCATGCTCTGTGTTGTAAGAAAAATGGGTGGCAAATTTCTCTACTAGCTCATTGAAAGACTTGATACCCATAGGTAAGTGTGAGAACCATTCTATAGCTTGACCTCCAAGACTACGAGGAAAGAGACGCATAAGATATGTGTCGTTATGTGAGACCTCGAAGCAAGCAAGATAGAATTCCCTAAGATGGTCTTTTCGGTCACCTTTTCCTTTGTATTTATCGAACTTGGGAATAGTGAAATTTTGAGGAAAAGGGATCATTGGTAATGACCGATCAAAAGGATAAGGACACACTTCTTCTAAAGAGAAGGTCTTCTTGGTGTGGCCAAATGTAAGATCAGATAGCTGTTGTTGCACTTCTGTAATTTTTAGCTCCATCACTGTAGGAGGAGTTGGAAGCATCTCCTGTTGTCCAAGAAGTGGTTGTTGATACTCATATGGAAGATTGTAGTGTAAGCCATGAACATTGGTGTTATAAGGGTCGTAAGATTGGTTGGGGTCGTATGCGTTGTACATTGGGTTGAGATTGCGTTGGAATTGGATGCTTTGATGAGGAGGAGGTGGGGGTGGCGCTAGGTAAGAATGTTGGCTTTGTGATGGTTGGAGAAAAGAATTAGGTGGAGGAAAGCTAAAGTGTGTTTGATTAGGTTGCGATGGCGGCACATAGCTTTGGGAAACTTGATGTTGGGAATGTCGAGGGTGGCTAGGCAATGTGTGAAAGAAATTTAGTGAGGATGAGCGTAACGGAGGAGGGACATAGGTAGAAGTGATTTGCGATGGTTGAGGTTGATTGAGGATGAGAGTAGAAGAATTTTGTGGGGGGGGGGGCTGCATGACTCTAATTGGTTGAGAGACATGGAGGTTTGATGATATGGGAGGTGGTATGTGTTGAGACCCTTGTTGCATGGCTACATAGTTGTTCCCCAGATTGTAATTTGGAGGGAAACCTATTCATGATGGGGTAACCAAGATTCCACTTGCGATTGGTGTGGACACTTTAGGAGGTGGTTGCATATTCGATCAAGCTAAGGTGGCTTGCTTAGCTAACTCCACTTGTCGTTGGATAGTTTCTTGTTGATTTTTGTGGATCTCCATAGGAGTCAGAAGCGGTGAAGTGGTCCTCTTTCCTGTTGGGTTTTGAAAGAGGGGATTCTTATACTGCGAGCTTGGTTCTGGCAAAGGCGTGGTCACTGTTGACATGGTTTGCACTGCTTGTATGGTGTCTTGGTTGTTGTTAGGCTCACTAAGCATGGATAGATCAAAACCTTTGGGTAATTTGGCCCCTTGCTCTGCTAGCAAGCAAAAGAAATGATCTTGGTTTTCACTAAGGATTTTGTCAAAGGCGGCCAAGGCTTGAGGATCTTGTATAAATTCATCAAGATCTTGCTCATCTTCTTGAGAGGATTGACCTATTTCAAAGTGTCGCTCTTCTTGAGATGGGGCTAGATCTACAGTATAGCCTTGTGGCACAAAATCCTGAGGCATGCCGGTAGTATAGTGAGGAATGCTTACCAAAGGGACCCCTTCTTCCTAAGATGGTGCTTGATCAATAGTATAACCTTCTAGAACAAAATCCTGAGGCATACCGATGGTGTATTGGGGTGTACTTACCAAAGGGACCCTACCCTCATGCGGAGTGCTAGGGTGGTCCAAGTATGGCATGCTGGGAGAGTTGGTAGATCTTTCCGTGGGTGTCCTAGGAGTGACCTTGGGAAAAATGTTAAGACGGCCTGATTGTGGTGTGTGAGGAGGCGATTTGCGCTTCCTAGGGACAACTTGCTTGGACTTCATAGTTTGCTGGAGCCTAGTGGTTACCATGGAATACACTAGGACAAAAGGTAATGCTGAGATTCTGTTTAGTTTTTTTGAAAGAAAAGACAAACTCTGATACACAAGTAACTGGACCAAAGGCACTATATTATTTGACCAAGGGCGTAGGACTGTGCAACCAAAAGTGTGCTACTACTATACCAAAGGCGATGGACTGAGCTACCAAAGGTGAGGTACTGCTATACCAAAGGTGAGCTACGGAGACCAAAAGCAAGCTACTGTACCACGAAGGGTGAGCTGCTGTAATACCAAAGGTGCTGAAGTAGTGTCTGATAAATTTTTTTCTGTTTCTGATTAGATTTGGTGGTTTTGGCAAGAGAAAACACAACAAACATAGTTGGTAACCAAAAAATAGGACTGACACAATAGATAGTGTATGTTCGAGGCTCACAAAAAGCCTAATGTTTCCACAGGTATGAGACAGTTGCAAAAAATAATCAAGCACTTTTTATCCCTAGAGACAAGGTTTCATTGCAGTAGATCAGCTCACAGCTTAATACTCCGTCGATAAAAATATCATTCCATAAAGGTGTCAGATATTTAATATCTTTGCGAGAGACGATAAGTAGGGATATCTCACCCTCCCCTTGGAAAGCTCAAGTAGGTCACAAGAGCTTTATGGCCAAGGGAATACTATCTCTTCTCAAGGGAGCCAATGGTGAGTGTCTTAAGGGCTTAAATTGATTCCCCTTGCACTGATGATTACCGCAATGTTCAGAGGTAGGTCAGGTAGTCTCTATCTAGAATGGTTCTTAGTAACTTTGAGGGACCAACGCCTTACGAGTAATGTGACAAGCTACTAAAAGCTTTAACCAATCCTACTAAGAGTATCAAACATTTCGCTCAATGTAAAAATTATTTCCACAAAGAGCTAGTACACATCTTTTCAGTTTGGCACCACAAGGTAAGGCTGACATTGGTTAGGACTTGGCTTTCGCCTTATCCCTCTTATATAGTGGTTCAAAGGAAAACTCTGCTTAGGGTCGCCCCTTTTAGATGAAGCAGAATCCAAAAGCAGGCCCTTCTAAAGGAAGTACTGAAATGTAAGAGCAAGCACATCAAACAAAGGTTCAATTGTCCAGTTATAAGAAAAATAAGGTGCAACTAAATTAGGCACACACACGATTGTAGTTGTCAATTGTCCCTTATGAAATTGAAGCGTTTGACATTCATGTCCATTGTCCCTTAGAAAATTGAGGTGTTTTTGCATACATGTCCATTGTCCCTTAAGAAAGCAATATGTTCCTAAGACTTAGATTACCAAAATGATTTGTTTAATTATCCCTTAAGAAGGCAATATGTGTCTAAGACTTAGTGCAATATGAAAAAATCTAATAATAATGATTAGGTACAGAAGATTGAATATTATGATCAGATTCTATATGAAATTCTATGCAATTTTAAAAAAAGTTTGTGAAAATTGAGTAAAATTTTGCACAAGTTATGACCATTTGAAGTTTGCAAAGAAGGGTTGACTTTGACTAAGTGTACCTGATAAATCTGATAAAATTACCTCTAAATTTTTTCACCATAGAAAAGTTGGGAGAACTAGCTTTCCAACGCCATTGGTTTCATGAAAATCTGACTCTATATGCAAAAAATATGCCCGATTTTGTGAAATTGCTAAAAATAGGCTTAAAAAAAAAAAGCAAGCATGGGCTAAAAATAGGGACGTGGATTGGGATCTATTTTTCTTGAAATCCATGCACTTCCTGCAAAAAATAAGAGATACCCAGATAGATTTTTGATGTTTTTGACAAAACCCATAAATCTTTTAAGCTCAAGTTACACAGTTATGTCTAATTTCATGAAATCACTAAAAATAGGCTAAAAAAAGCAAAAAAAAAAACATAGGCTAAAAATAAGAACACAGAATGAGATCTATTTTTCTCGAAATCCATGCACTTCCTGCAAAAAATAAAAGATACCCAGAGAGGATTTTGATATTTTTGACAAAACCTAGAAATCTTTTGAGCTAAAATTACTCCATTTGAATGCTCAACGCCTATTCTCTCAAAGTAGTGAATAAGAATCTTCAGATTTTCTGTATTGTGATTGCGTCTTTCCGTACCTAGCTTCCAAAAAAAATTAAATTTTTCTAGAATAAAGCAAGGTTAGTGGGTCCCACCGGGCGTGCCAGAATGGTATGAGAAAAAATTGATTAAATCAAACTAATTAAACTAAAAACTAATAACATAAAGAGAACCAATCTAAGTAAAAAGCCATTGCAAATAAATCAATGAAACATAAAAGCTTTTACCGAGATTTGTATTGTTCCCTTTAGATTGAATGTGGATTGCTCAATGAAGTTGCAAAACCATAGTTGCAACAAACAAGTGGTGTGCTCAAAAGATCAATGTCAAAAGATCATAAGGTTGCTCAATTGATGCGATGTATGCTCAAAGCGCTGTTAAGTATGCCTGAGAATAAGATCAAAGAGAGAGGTAATGAAGGAGATGAGGGGGGTTTATATAGGTTTCAACAGAGATCGATCAACGGTCCATATAATTCAGAAGAATCAACGGAGGAGAACAGTTGAGGAACGTGCAACGAATAAGAAGAAGACAAGTGTCACACAAACGCTGCTTTATTTGAGTTAAACACTTTATTTTCTAAAGATAAGACATGCTTTTCATAAATTAGAAAGTTTTTTTCTAATTTAAGAGAAATTGATAAAAACAAGGTTGAGTGAATAGATAACTCAACTTAAGATTTGCTTTTGCATGATTTGAGAGAAATTAAATAATAAATTATTTAATTTTGTGTGCATGGAGAAGAAGATTATTTTTAGAAGATTTGAAAGATATTTGAAGAATTTGAAAATAAGAAAGCAAATTAAATAAATAAATTTATTTAATTGTTGTGCATGATTTGGAAGAATAAATAAAATATTTGATTTATTTTATTTTTGGAGGTTGAGAGAATTTAAATAAATTTGATTTGATTTATTTAAATTTGGAAGAATGAATTTGATTTAATTAAATAATTAGGAATTATTTAATTGTTTGGATAAGATAGAATTTGTGATGAATTAATTAAATAATGGAATTTATTTAATTAATGGAGACTTGAGATTTGGAAAGAAGATAATGATCTAATTAAATAATATAAATTATTTAATGGAGACTTGAAATTTGAAAGAGGATAATGATTTAATTAAATAATATAAATTATTTAATGGAGACTTAAAATTTGAAAAAGGATAATGATTTAATTAAATAATATAAATTATTTAATGGAGACTTGAAATTTGAAAGAGGATAATGATTTAATTAAATAATATAAATTATTTAATTAATAGAAGAATAAGGTTGATTTTGTTGAAATTAATTAAATAAAGGGGATTTATTTAATTAATGTTGAAATGCAGGTGATGCTATAGATTAGACGAAATGCAAGTGATTCGAAGACATGGTCATTTTAGGGTGTCTACAGTACTAAATTTCATAGAGTGGAGTTGCAGAAAGGAGGTTGCAGACAACAAGGATTCAGGATCTGACAAGTAGAGTACAAAGGTGAACATTTCGAGACAAAGGCCCTAGTGCTAGTGTCCTCCATCTTTTTTGGGGCAGAAATAGAAGATACAGTGCAAATCAGTGTCGGAAGGAGATTCAGATTCTGTGACAAAAACAACACCTTGGACTAGGGCACTAGTGCCAGTTTCCCTACCTATTCTATATTTTAGATTACTAAAAATAGTGAGTTAATAATCTCTATCCTTCACCTTAGTCTGAAAGGATTTGCCGTAATGCTTTAATTTGCTTACTATTTTGCTTATTTAGGGTTCTAAGAGTAATTGAGCATTAAATTGTGATATTGTTTGATATATCTAAACTTCTACATTGTTCCAAATGGCATCCCAACCTGATAGGTGAATCCTCTTGCACAAATTGAAGGTTCAACTCGGTTGATATGCTTTTGAATGTGTAGTGTGAAGGGATGATTTGCCTTTAAAACCTAGAACAAACTTATCCCCCTTTTTCACTAATAAACATTTTGGTGAACCCATGTTTTTGGACTTTTTGGCACCTTGTTGAGTGTTGTGTGATATATTTGCATTCATCCATCTTATTGCATCTAAAAAAATACAAAAAAAGAAAATTAATTTTTTTAAAAAACTACAAAATTTTTGCATTCTAGGGTTTAAATTTTTAGATAGTTAGCATTAATTTAGTTTCATTTCATTTAATTTCTAATTTTAGCATTAAATCTGAAATTTATTTTTCATGATCATACCTTTATTGCATTTGAAAAATTATAAAAAAAATTAAAAAATTTGAAAAATTTGAAAAAATTGGCATCTTAGGCTTGCATTTTAGCATAATTTGAATTAATTAGCATTTAATTTTATTAAATTTCTATTATTTTCATTAGATCTGATTTAAATTATATAAATTCATCATTTAGTATTCATTGGCATTGCATTTTCATGCTTAAATTGTTAAAATTTACTTGAAATTGTGCATTTTTCATAAAAACCTAGTTTTGCATTAGCTAGAGTTTGTAGTGAAAATCTTGTTTCAGATTTTACTACCCTTTTCAAACACTTATTAAGAATGATTTATAATTGTAGTGTTGCATCATAGTGGCTTTCTTACAAAAATTCATGCCTAGGGTTTGAAAACCTTGCATTTTCACTAGATTTGGCCTTATCATCTCTCTAGAATTGCATTAAGAGAGTGTTGTGATGGATTTTGCTGCATTATTTGTCTGATATTAGGGTTATAATCTATTTTCCCTCATCAAATTCCTTACAACATCCTTTCTATTAGACATTTACATTGAAAATTGGTGAAAAATTATATGTTTTAGGTGTGTTTTCACTAGGCTTTGACTTGTCATCACTCTAGACTTGCATCAAATGCATGTTGTGAATGATATTATTGCATAATTGGGCTATTATTGGACATATTATTCACTTTCCCTCTTGAAATTTTTCACAACACCTCTTCTTTTATTCATTTGCATTGAAAAAAATTGAAAAATCAAGCATTTTAGATATTAAACATATCTTTCTCCTAGGGTTTGTTCTATTAATTTGTGCTCTTAGAGTTGCATGCTTTTGTATGAGTCTTATAACTTGCTTCCCTAGTAGAAATATCCCTTTAATAATAAGTAGGAGACTCATGAGATATAGTGCTCCTGAAGAATACGATATTCCTACCTCTGAAAAACCATTGAATACCTTCTTTACAAAAGGAGAGACAAATTTTGCAAGACACTATACCTCATACAACTAGTATAGAAGATTAAGTATTTCATGATGTTGAGGACACTATTGGGGTGGTCACACATGTACTTGATGAGCAAATAACCAAACTTGATAAAGAGTTAGCTGATTTTCAAGTATTTGTTGAAACTGAAAGGATAGTAGAAGAAGCTATACCTGTGATTCATAACATAAGAGAGTTGATAAAAGAAGGACAAGATGGTATTAATGTTATGCCAGTGACTGAATGTACAAAATTTATTAATAACATGACGTCATCATCTCACATGCAAGTATCGACACCTATACCGACTATGGGAATATCTACATTTACATCAATGATTTTAACCACTAATGAAAATGCTTGTAGTAATGCTACCACTGGTATTGGAGTATCTAATGGCACTAATTCACAAAATTACAAAGCTGTGGGATTTAACTATCAAAACTTGCTATCTAAAGTGACCTCTTCTATGAATAACTATTCTCAACCACCTCTCCATCCCACTTATTCGCAACCACCTTCCACCTACCACTATGTTCAACCACCACTCACCTATTCACAGCCTCCAGTTATCACTACTCATCCTCAATCACCACCACACTTCGGTTCCAATTCCTCACAACAAACTGCATCTCCTAATGATTCTATCCTAAACCAACTCTTGCAAGGCATGACTTCTTTACAACAAAAGGTGACAAACTTGACAAATTCTTCACAACCTAATATACCAACTTATCATGCTCGTAATCCCCTATCTTATGCAATCTTGAGAAATCCTATCCCTGAGAGGTTTGAAACTCCTCGCTTTGAAAAATATGGTGGAAAAGGTGATCCTAATACTCATGTGGCAGCGTTCACGGCTATGTGTAGTGATTTCTACTTTGAAGAGGATTTGTTAGTAAAACTTTTCCCATGATCTGTCAAAGATACTGCTTTAGAATGGTTTTGCTCCCTACCTCTGAATTCAATACACTTTTTTTGCAGTTAGTTGACCAATTTTTATAACATTTTCAAGCAAACATTAGGGTCTCTTTGATTGATCTAGCTCATTGTAAACAAGGTCTGAAAGAGAAGTTAACTGAGTTTATTAGTTGGTATCAGAAGGTGTTTATTACAAATCTAAAACCTAACATCCGTGATAAGATTCTCTTGATGAAATACAACTCTTTTCAACATTTATGTACAGCCTCCATGATTATCAGCTTTTGTCTAGTCAGTATGAAAACCAAAACTCATCGGCTCAAGTTGGTCAATCCACGGGTGAATAATAAGACTTTCATCAAGGTTAATGGACATAATTCAAACAATTTTTCACACGTGTCTGCCATCACTAATCTGAAGAAGGCACCATTTCAACAAAGAAAATTTACTCCGATATCTGAATCCTATCATTCTATCTTGAATTAGGCTAAGTAATAAACTCATGAAGCTTCCCCCGATTAAACCTTTGGATCCTAGTAAAATGCAAGGACCTTATTTCAATGCTAATGCCTTTTATCATTTTCATCGGCAACAAGGACATGATACTGAATGATGTATGTGTCTTAAACATGAAATACAAGACCTCATTCACTCGAATGTTATACAGGCATCAGGTGTGAATGATAATAGAAATAAGTCAGTTGCTCCACCAAATCAAAATTTGCAAATCTTTACTAATCCTTTCCCTAAGCATACTGATAATAACATGATGGAATAAAATACACTTGAAGTAGAAGATGACTATCTGAATTACAATGAGATAATTGCTACAATAGAAGTGGATAAGGAAAATACTGAAGTATCACCTCGTTCATGAAGGAATGGTATTTACGCTAAGATTCCTCCCTCGTTATCCCTTCAAGGATTGGGTGATAACCAAAATGCATTGGAAAGACAAATGGAACAACTAAAGCAAGAGACTCTCACATAATAAAATATTGAAATAGTACAAGATAGTCCTTGTCACTATGATAGATGAACTCAACAAAGAAAGAGAGTTAAGGATCAGAAAAGAGTAAGAAGATTATCGTCAGTTGGTAATAATAGTGGTTCTTCTCCTCATAAGCAATAAAAGATTTCACATACACAAAGATTTGAGAAACAAGCATCGCATGGACATCCTAAAAGTAAACAAAACTCTCATAAGAACCACTCAAGTGTTGCACAAAACTTGATAGAGCATCTCTCCAAGATGTTCGCAAGTTCCAAATTTTAGTACGGTTGTACTAGCAAGTATTTCTAACCCTTTACCTTTGTATTGTGTTTCCCTCATGATGTGTTATGTGTTGTTTAGGCATCCTAGGATGACCCTTGATTCTCTTGTAAGGTCAAGGATACTAGGAGATCACCTATGTTGTGACCCTTCTTCTATTTGTATCATTATTCTTCTATATTGTCTCTCCTCTATTTTCATTGTTGTGTGTTGTGTCTTATGGACATAGAGTTGCGGTTGGTGACTTGGGGGCACCCTCCTACATGACTATCCCTAGGGCACTTGTTTCTCCTCTCTCAATTTACTATTTACCTTCCTCTAGTGGTTCTACCTAGTGGGTGGATGACGAAAAACATATTATATTGATGCGGACCTAGTGTCCCTTTGGTGAGAAATCAAAAAATGGACCTAGTCCATACATGACGATGGGGTTGATATATATTATCCAATGCTTGGCTAGTAGAATCACTCCATGTGCTATCTTGATGTTGTCTTATCGCACTTACAAAACATAACAATATTGTTGCTCTATGCACTTTGTCTATCTTGGATCTTACTTTTAGTTCTTTATGTGAATAATTATATGCATTGTTGTTTATCATGATTATATGGATGTTAACACCTTTTCTTGTAGGAAATTGTGTGTTTGTAGGAACATTTGGTGATTGTAAAGTACATGTCACCTCTGGGGGGCATGGGCTTTGTGAGAGCTCATGTTCCCTTGTGTGTTTTCTCTCTACCTTAACGTGCTTGATATCGGTACATGATATCAACCACCTTAAGGTGGGGGCATATTTAAGGTAAGCTATCTGATTTAGATGCTAGCAAAGTGTGTTTGTAAATCTTGAAATCTATTGCAATCATTTAAGCCCTCTACAGAGGTGGGATATTGCACATATCCTTTTTATCTCAAGCCCTCTGTGAAGGTGGGGATGGTGTATTTCTTGAGGAGATTGTACATCCTGTCAGTTTCTAAAAGTCCTATGCAGAGGTGGGGCGGATCTGAGACTATCCTAACCCTTAAGCGTGTCTTCAATGATTGTTGTGGCGAAGCCCAATCATTAGTGTGTGCCTGTAGCATGCCTGAGATGGCTACGAACCTAGCAATAGGTTTTTTCATTGCTTGTTTGCCATGTTTTCTCTGTGTCTTCTATGTGTGTGTATGGCATGTTTGTTCCCAAGCATAGTCTAAAGATGTGTGGCGATGAGTCCCTCCTATGCTTTAGGGTTTGTATGGCATGTTTTTTCTCAAGTGTAGTCTAAAGACGTGTGGCGATGAGTCCCTCCTACACTCTAAGATTTGTATTGCATGTTTGTTGCCCCATATGCAATCTAAAGATGTATGGCAATGAGTCCCTCCTGTATTTTGGGTTGTGTGTTTACTTTCCTTGTACTTGCATTTGCATTCAAATATGAGAAAAAAAAGAAAATAATCACTGCATTCACTGTGTTTTATGTCTTCAATGATGTCTTCTCTGTGTTTTGCATAACTGTAATTGTCTTCTTTATGTTTTACATGCCTGCTACTGTCTTCAATGTGTTTGGCGTGTCTTCATTGTGCTTGGCGTGTTTGTTGTGTTTGTTGACCATACTTTAATGCATGTATGGGCCTTGCATTTATACATACATTAAAGTAGGGGCTAAATGTTATGTCAGAAAATGTCCCCTTGGGGAATTTTCCCTCTTAAGGTTTAGCTCCCGAGTCTTTAGAATGAATTTAGAGCATCTTGCATGTTAATTTTGACTCTCGATGAGAAAACCCTGAAGTTTTGTGGTAAATAGGACCTAGGGGTTCTATTTTAATGATCCTTAAACAAAAATAAGGGGGTGGATTTGGGAGCTAGCACCCTAGTCCTACCCTATTTTAGGTCTACCCTAAATTTTAATGTCAATTTTATGACTGTTATTTAGGTCCTATGCCAGCATCTCAAGTTTGAATTATGAAATTCTTAGCGGGAATATTTGTAGTTGCATATATAAGCATGTTTAGGTTTCATTTGCAAACTAGATGGAAATTAGATGGGCATTTTTGATCTACAAGTTTGTGTTAAAGTGATTCAAGGCATTCATTGTGTTGCAGAGCAATATTTTGTTGTTGTTATTGTGTTTGTATTTGTAGATTTGACTCCATCTCCTAATGGTATGAAGAGCATCTTCCTTCCATGAGATCTACACTTCAAGGTGATATCTATTGTGGTTTCAATCATTTATCCTTTGGATTTTTACCTCTATCCCACCGGGATACACACTCTTATCTAACAACAGTATTCAGAAGACTTGAATGTCTCTCCAAGGCTTGATAGAGGCAAGCCTCTAAACACCTCAACCCCCTCCCACACTCCTTTGTGATTGTAGGTTACAGGTACCGAGTTTTCTGGAGTAGAGTTGCAAAAAGGAGGTTGCAGCCAACAAGGATTTGAGATCCGACAAGCAGAGGACAAAGGTGAACTTTTCATGACAAGGGCGCTAGTGCCAGTGTCCTCCATCTTTTCTAGGGTAGAAACAGAAGATATAGTGCAGATCAAATGTCAGAAGGAGATTCAGATTCTGTGATGAAAACATCACCTTGGACTAGGGTGCTAGTGCCAGTGTCCCCGACTATTCTGCATTCTAGATTTTGAAAAATAGTGAGTTAATAATCTCCATCCTTCACCTTAGTTTGAAAGGATTTGTTGTAATTCTTTAATTTGCTTATTGTTTTACTTATTTAGGGTTTTAAGAGTAATTGACCAATAAAATGTGATATTGTTTGATATATCTGAACTTTCGCATCGTTCCAAGTGGCAGCCCAACCTGATAGGTGAATCCTCCTGCACAAATTGGAGGTTCAACTGGGTTGATATGCCCTTGAATGTGTAGTGTGAAGGGAGGATTTGCCTTTAAAACCTAGAACAAACTTATCCCCCTTTTTCACTACTAAATAGATTGTTCATTTTCGTCTCCAAAACTAGAAGCCTTCGTTTTTGAAGATATAAAGGAAAGTTCAACAAGAAGTTGGGTAGAGGAAAAGATAGAATATCAGCTCAGAAATGGAGAACATAAAAATCAATCATCAAGTTTTTCTTTTCAAACTTGCATGCCGCCTAAATATGAAGCTTTCACCTTTCTTGAAGAATATGATGAAGAGGAATTCCTACAAGAAAAGGTTACAAATGATTTTGTCTTCCAATCTTTTCATTTTGAAGATATTGTCATGCAAACTCTTATGGGTTTGGCATCAATTTCCCTACTTTCTAATGTCAATTCATCTAATGCAATTCATAATAAAGAGGAAACAAATGTATGTACTTTTAATGATTGTTCTAAATCTAAAATTATGAAAAGAAGAGAAAATTTTGACATGCAAATGATGAATCAAGAAATGGAGGAATATACAGAACATCATGAAGGTGTCAAAGAAATCTATTGGAACAACAATGAATTTCAAGTTGACATGGAGAAACAAGATGATGGTTATCAGTCAAATCAAGATAATAAGGGTTTACAATACACGAAATTACCCATCTCAAATTGTTGATTTGAAGCTCTAAACAATGACTTCTTTTGTGTAGAAAATGTTATACTCTCTCCTTTATTAGTTGTGAAATAAAATCACTTCAATGCTAAAATTGGAGGTACTACTTTATCTTCTCCTTCCTTATTAGACAATGAATTTTCTAAGTTGGTTGCATCAAAAGAAGAGGAAATTCATGTAGTGAAGGATGATCCTATGCTCGTGGAAGTTATTCTTCACAAGGTGGTTCCACAAAGTCAGATAGTTGGGTTTCTTTCATCCCCTAATTCACAAGTATTATATCCAGTTCAGAATATATCTTTCTCTGATTCCTTTGAACATGAGTGCATTTTGTTGGGTCTCAAAAATGTAGGTTGTGGATTCTAAGGGGATGCCAAGCCCTATGGTCAAATCCACAACATTTTTTGAGCCAACGACTGGAGTTTGACCTTAACGGTCAACTTCTCCCTGCGCTTTAGGCCCTGCTAAAACCTAGGTGGGTGAACCTTTAATTATCAAAGCAGGTTGTATGATTAAATCAATGTTGGTTTGCTACTAGTTTATCTGATTATAATGGCATACTTGTAAATCAGATGAGATATTGTAAACTATTTCTAAAGAAAGCAAATGATCTAATCTAAATTCTAACAAAAATCAATAACAACTAACATGAAATGAATCTAAACTATAGCGATAAAATAGAGTAAAGATTTTAAACATAAAATGAATCAATAGTTAGACTGGTGCTTTGTCCATTTGGGCAATGGAGTCAGGATGTCAGAAACAAATAACTTGTATTAGGTAATAACTCGATCTGATTGGCACATATAACTGTTTGCAACTTGTACAAACGTGCAAGGAAGAAATTATTAATTCATTCTTAATAATCCAAAGGACATAATTGTATTAAATGCAAAATATTAAAAGGAAAGAATTAAATGCAAAATATTAAAAGGATTTTAATCTTTCCCGAAAGAACCAATTTAACTTTGCAAAATAATAAGTTAGATCAACTCTGGAGACAAATTAATAACCCTAATCAATTAATCATACTTAATAATCCATTCAACATTCTAAGATTACTATAATTGATGAGAAAGGATTTAATTCTCTCTGAGAAACCAATCAAATCAACTATACTAAATTAGCAAATGTAACCAGACAATTTGAACATATCCTTAACACATTCAAATTGAATAATCAGAAAATGAATGACATGGAGATAATTAAATTGATTGAATCAAAAACAACAAATAGATGATACCGTCACAATGTATTTCAAATTTGAATCCTCAACTGTTGCCTCAGAATGTATCATGCACTATAGCCTTTCTCATAATGAAATTGCATAGAAGGATCAAATTTGCATAAGATTGAATCAAATCTAACCTAATCTAATCCTAAAATGTTTCAATTGTCTTTGTGTAAAAATCTCTATTTCTAATCTAATTCTAACCCCTTTATTCTAGGTCTTAGGATCTCTATTTAAAGAGATGCAACAAGCCTCAGACCCGTTACATTCATTTTGCGGTTTAAATAACCGATATAACAGATATATGGTTTCACTTGATAAGAAAATAATTAATCATCCGGGAAAGTATTTAATCTTCACAACTGCATTCTTTCATCTTCGGCTTGAAACATTTTATCTTCCATTAATTCGATCCTCTTCTTGAAATCACTTTATTATATTAATCATAATCCTGTAAAAACAAAACAAATCATTTATTAGATAAATCATTTAATTAAATATGCTTACCTTGTGAATGGATCAACCTTTTGACGAATGCTTGATGTTTCCTTCATTAGTCACAATTTTCCCATTAATATGTATTTAGGGTTTAGTTTGCAGGAGATAATTAAATTTATCATTTGGTGTCACTTTATAAAACCCAAATGTTTAATTTCAATACCCCTTTTAAGGTTTTCCATAATTATTACATTTGATTCCATGGAAAATTCAAAATATTTGATTAGTAGGGTTTGATAAATTAAACATTTTAATTTGGCTTTTTGATCTTCAGATAATGATTTCCTCCATGATACTTCCCAGAGTATAGTTCACTTTGGGTAAAAATATTCTCAATAATTTTCACCTTGTAACCCCTTAAGTGAAAAATACTTAGGTTTCCTGCCAAGATATTTTTAATATTTATCCCAATAATATTATCCCTTTTACATTATCAAAATAATTCCTTCCCTCTTTATATATTTTCACCTTTTATATTTATTCATCAAAATAATAACTTTTTGGAGTGAAAATGTCTGCTACTCATCATGAGCATTTGCATATAAAATATACATTAGGTAAAATAATTACCTATCTAATCAATTCCTCCAGAAAACATTTTATTCACAAGTGAAAATTTTCTCAAAAATCCTCTCCTCTAGTGAAAATCTTTTATATCTTCCCAAAATATTTTTCAAATAAAATAATTATCCATTGGAAAATTATTTTGCCCTTTGTAATATTTTTAGAAAATATTCCTCATTTGGTATAGTTGCCAACTATAAAGTATAGTCAAATAATTTCACTTTTGTGGTTTCATTTACCCGTGAAGTAATAACTACTCACCCTGATAATCCATGGCTCATTCAATTTCTCCAGTAAAAGGTTTCACTTATTGGGAAACTATTTTAGGGTTTGCCAATACTATATTTCATCCTTCATTTAATTATCTCCAATATTAATCCCTCTTACCTTATTATTTCTCTTTAGTAGAAATATTCACTTGTGTACCCTTTATATTTAATTGATTAATTATATCCAGGAGATAAAATAATTAAGCAGTTTAATTCTTTTGGCACTTCTGTGAAAATGAAATATTTCACTAAACTTTAATCAACATTCCATCTCTTAATTATATTTTTATCTTGACGTGAAAAATGATTAATCTTCCATGAAAAATATTTCATATGGTGGTTTGAATTTTTAGGTTAAATATTTATTCATTGGTTTGTTTTCTCCGAAATATTTGACCTCTAACATTAAATAATATTTCACTCATTTTCCATCTTAAGATAATATTTATCTGCCCAGATTTCTTGGTGTAGATAATTCACTCCTTAGGAAAATAATATTTGATAGGTTAACAAGTTGCTTAAAAGTGTTTTATTCCTCATATGCTTCCGTGATAATTTTATTTGCTTTCATCATAGCTCACTTCATCGGGCATCGGGGGAACTCAACAAATAATTCTACCAACATAATATAGCCTGGTATATAAATATTTACTAACTGAGTTTAGGTTTTCGCTAGTATGTTTTCACTTTTGATTGGCAAAGAAAATATTTAGAATGAAAAATAATTTCCCCTCAAGAGAATTTTTAACATAATGATTTTAATATATTTCCCCAAAAATATTTTATATTTCCATCTCCACTGATTTTATGTAATACTTGGGGCCCACAATAATCGACACATCGGGGAAACTTTTATAATCCTTCCACCGATATGGTATACTCCCGGCGATGAAAATGTGAAATTTACATTTCACTTCCCTGTAGTAAAAAAAATAATTATTTGCACATTGCTTTTATTTTCCCTTGCGTTATTGAATTAGAAATACCTTTATTTTATTCAGCAAAAGTGATTCATTTTGCTCGGGGTATGGGGGAGACTGAGTATGGTGTCCCACTGATGCTGTCGAGTTTGCCCGATATTAAGGTTTTATATGTTTTCATATTTTCTCTATATACATCATTGCTTTCTGTAGTCTCTTCAAATAATAAACCTTCTCTGATCTCGTAATAGAGATAACTAAACTAGATTTGAACAGACTTGAAAAAAAATTTGACAGCCCTTTGATGTGGTAGCTTGGAGCGAGGATGTAAAAATGAATTGCTTTTGAGATGAACAAACAAATGGGGTAATCACCAAAATCTACTTTTGGGCACTCTGTAATGTGAGCAAAATAAGCCCAGTAGCCTCCAGAATTGGCTTGAAAAGCTGATCAAAACTTTTCCTAGGTCTATGAAAATGCACAGACTTGTAGATTTTTGACCCGAGAATCCAATACAACAAATGGTTCAGAATCAAGTTTTTAGGATTAAAAGCTGCTCATAGTTAAAGTAGCTCACTCATACTATTTTTCCAACTGTTTAAACTAAACTAAAACTTGCCAATTTGCCCCTTTAGAAAAATATCAAATCAGATTTTGGGGAACTACTATCATGGGGACTAGTTTATTTAGGTTCCATGAACACATACATAAAAGGGTTCTTCATAAGTCCTCTTCTTCATAAAAATATTAAAAATCAAAATTGACCACTTTGTAGCTGTTTTGGGAATGCAGTCAAAAAACTATGCAGAACTCATTTGGTTTTGATTTTGAAAAATTATCAAATGGTGTCCTGAAGCTCTGAAAATTTGCATGAAGACACATTAAGGTGGGGAGAATCAAGGGCACCAATTGGTTCATTGTGATAATCATCTATTTGTAGGATATTAACCTCCAAAGTTGGCCTCCCTGACTGATTTTACACTGTGTAAACAACCAACTTTTCTAAAACCCTTCAACTTGACTCTTCAAAACTTGATCAAATATGATCATAGGAAGCTAAAATTGGACATGTGTACTCACGTATGATGAGTAAGTAAGGTCACAAAGTGATTTTTCATGGAAATGAGCAGGCTCCAAAATGTAACTCTTCAAAGTAAAACCCTCGTGTCGATGTGAAAAGATGAATTTTTGGGTGTTAAAATTGATTTTGCATACAAAAAGCCTGAAATATTTTGCAAAAAAAAATAGTTGGAATTTTTAGTTCCAACAGTGGCTCTGTCTGAGGATGCATGCCCCTTGTGGGCATAGCAAGATCCCTAGATCTTTGGGGTGCAAACCAGTGCCTTATCCATTGGACGACAGAGTCTACTTTTGCCCCAAAACTGATACGGTCAAAACACCATATCAGAAAAGAAAATCCATGTCTTTCCCCTGTCAAACACCTTGTTTTGATCATGTTGTAATGAAACCAATTTGAACATATCATTTAAGTTTGCATGATTGGTCATATCCATATTTAACTGATTAGTGATGCTAGTAAATTCTTCACCATTATGCATTTGAAAACCATCTATAACCTTACACTTATATGACAGGCTAGACACAATATTTGTGTGATATTTTATGTTGCCGTATTTGCTGTCATCTTCCAAATGATGGTTCTCTATTTGAACTGAGAAGCAGAAGAAATCAATTTGCATCTGATATTTATCTTCTTGAGTCTTGGCACCATCTAATGAAGAAGCATCACTATTATGTTCATCATCACAAGTAACTTTCCCACACGATTGTGATCTTGAGACTCCATTATTACAAGATTCAATGGAAGCATTTATCTCTAGACAATCACTGCTATCGAATTCACAATCATCAATTGTCTCTATATCATCTAAATGTGATCCTGATACTATTTCTACACCAATCATATGGTCTACTATCACGCAAAGTATCCTCACTATCAAAGCATATGTATGTTGTACAGGTATTCAAGTATCATCCTTGTGTGCATATTTCTGAGATTCTATAGTGAGTAATTCTGAAATTTGTTCACTGTTAAGTGAGCATATTTCTTCATCCACCACATTGGGGATACTTTCTTCATCTCTTTCATCATTACCATAACACCCAAAATTAGATGTACCCATTTCATCAGCATGGTCACAAGATGATGTATCATTTTGACCATCTGAAAATACTTCATCCTCTTCGTCCTCACACTGCTGGTTCATATATTACGGTGGGTGGTCTGGGATAAAATTCATCTCATATAAAGACTGATAGTAAGCATTGCAATGCGACACATATTGCTGGTATTGCGGGGTATAGTGTTGTCCTAGTGGTGAATAGTATTAAGGAATGTTACTTGCATTTATAAGCTGGGGCTCTTGTGGTGGCTTATTATGCTGGATAGGTTTATGGTATGGATCATGAGGTACTCTTGGAGTATATGGAGCGTATGTGTTCTGAGAGGGTGCATGTGAATTGACATCACCACTTTGTTTACGTGGAGGGATAGGTTTTGGTGGTTCCAGTACCTGGAGGCCCAATTGTGCCAGCTGTCTATCCAATCCTACTATTTGTCTATCTAGTTCTTTGCTTTTTTGTATCATCTGTAATCTCTTGAGCTGTTGTTCTCTCCATTCTAAATACACTTCTAATTCCTGATCAGTCATGCTATCAAGGTCAACAACAGTTTGATCAATAAACTTCTCCTCATCATGTGGGCTATTATAGTCATTATTTTCATTTGCATACCCATCATTTAATGGTTCTCCTTCATGTCTCCTTAGTTCAAAGAATGCATCTAAAGGGGGTATGTTATATTTTTTCATGTTTCATCAATTTTATTTTTAGAGTCGCCACCTCTTGTGAGAAGAGGAAAATTTCATCTTTGTGGGTTCTTGCCAGCAGAGTTTACCAATCTGTATTTGAATTTTGTGTAGAGTTGCGACCTCTATTTAGAGGACTAATCAATCTTCTAGGTTTTTCCTTCCACCAGCAAAGTTATGCCTTTTAATTTTCTGACTCTAAAATGATCTTTGACAAGAATTCAAGATTGATTCCCCAGTAGAGTCGCCAATTTGTTAGGTCTAAAAAATGCAGGTTGTGGATTCTAAGGGGATGCCAAGCCCTATGGTCAAATCCACAACATTTTTTGAGCCAACGACTGGAGTTTGACCTTAACGGTTAACTTCTCCCTGTGCTTTAGGCCCTGCTAAAACCTAGGTGGGTGAACCTTTAATTATCAAAGTAGGTTGTATGATTAAATCAATGTTGGTTTGCTGCTAGTTTATCCGATTACAATGGCATACTTGTAAATCAGATGAGATATTGTAAACTATTTCTAAAGAAAGCAAATGATCTAATCTAAATTCTAACAAAAATCAATAACAACTAACATGAAATGAATCTAAACTATAGCGATAAAACATAGTAAAGATTTTAAACATAAAATGAATCAATAGTTAGACTGGTGCTTTGTCCATTTGGGCAACGAAGTCAGGATGTCAGAAACAAATAACTTGTATCAGGTAATAACTCGATCTGATTGCCATATATAACTGTTTGCAACTTGTACAAAAGTGCAAGGAAGAAATTATTAATTCATTCTTAATAATCCAAAGGACATAATTGTATTAAATGCAAAATATTAAAAGGTTTTAATCTTTCCTGAAAGAACCAATTTAACTTTGCAAAATAATAAATTAGATTAACTCTAGAGACAAATTAATAACCCTAATCAATTAATCGTACTTAATAATCCATTCAACATTCTAAGATTACTATAATTGATGAGAAAGGATTTAATTCTCTCTGAGAAACCAATCAAATCAACTATACTAAATTAGCAAATATAACCAGACAATTTGAACATATCCTTAACACATTCAAATTGAATAATCAGAAATGAATGACATGGAGATAATTAAATTGATTGAATTAAAAACAACAAACAGATGATACCATCACAATGTATTTTGAATTTGAATCCTCAACTGTTGCCTCAGAATGTATCATGCACCATAGCCTTTCTCATAATGAAATTGCATAGAAGGATCAAATTTGCATCAGATTGAATCAAATCTAACCTAATCTAATCCTACAATGTTTCAATTGTCTTTGTGTAAAAATCTCTATTTCTAATCTAATTCTAACCCCTTTATTATGGGTCCTGGGATCTCTATTTAAAGAGATGCAACAAGCCTTAGACCCATTACATTCATTTTGTGGTTTAAATAACTGATATAATAGATATATGGTTTCACTTGATAAGAAAATAATTAATCATCCGGGAAAGTATTTAATCTTCACAACTACATTCTTTCATCTCCGGCTTGAAACATTTTATCTTCCGTTAATTCGATCCTCTTCTTGAAATCACTTTATTATATTAATCATAATCCTGCAAAAACAAATCAAATCATTTATTAGATAAATCATTTAATTAAATATGCTTACCTTGTGAACGGATCAACCTTTTGACGAATGCTTGATGTTTCCTTCATTAGTCACAATTTTCCCATTAATATGTATTTAGGGTTTAGTTTGCAAGAGATAATTAAATTTATCATTTGGTGTCACTTTATAAAACCCAAATGTTTAATTTTAATACCCCTTTAGGGTTTTCCATAATTATTACATTTGATTCCATGGATAATTCAAAATATTTGATTAGTAGGGTTTGATAAATTAAACATTTTAATTTGGCTTTTTGATCTTCAGATAATGATTTGCTCCATTATACTTCCCAGAGTATAGTTCACTTTGGGTAAAAATATTCTCAATAATTTTCACCTTGTAACCCCTTAAGTGAAAAATACTTAGGTTTCCTGCCAATATATTTTTAATATTTATCCCAATAATATTATCCCTTTTACATTATCAAAATAATTCCTTCCCTCTTTATATATTTTCACCTTTTATATTTATTCATCAAAATAATAACTTTTTGGAGTGAAAATGTCCGCTACTCATCATGAGCATTTGCATATAAAATATACATTGGGTAAAATAATTACCTATCTAATCAATTCCTCCAAAAAACATTTTATTCACAAGTGAAATTTTCTCAAAAATCCTCTCCTCTAGTGAAAATCTTTTATATCTTCCCAAAATATTTTCCAAATAAAATAATTATCCATTGGAAAATTACTTTTCCCTTTGTAATATTTTTAGAAAATATTCCTCATTTGGTATAGTTGCCAACTATAAAGTATAGTCAAATAATTTCACTTTTGTGGTTTCATTTACCCGTGAAGTAATAACTACTCACCCTGATAATCCATGACTCATTCAATTTCTCTAGTAAAAGGTTTCACTTATTGGGAAACTATTTTAGGGTTTGCGAGTACTATATTTCATCCTTCATTTAATTATCTCCAATATTAATCCCTCTTACCTTATTATTTCTCTTTAGTAGAAATATTCACGTGTGTACCCTTTATATTTAATTGATTAATTATATCCGGGAGATAAAATAATTAAGCAATTTAATTCTTTTGGCACTTCTATGAAAACGAAATATTTCACTAAACTTTAATCAACATTCCATCTCTTAATTATATTTTTATCTTGACGTGAAAAATGATTAATCTTCCATGAAAAATATTTCATATGGTGGTTTGAATTTTTAGGTTAAATATTTATCCATTCGTTTGTTTTCTCCGAAATATTTGACCTCTAACATTAAATAATATTTCACTCATTTTCCATCTTAAGATAATATTTATCTGCCCAGATTTCTTGGTGTAGATAATTCACTCCTTAGGAAAATAATATTTGATAGGTTAACAAGTTGCTTAAAAGTGTTTTATTCCTCATATGCTTCCGTGATAATTTCATTTGCTTTCATCATAGCTCACTTCATTGGGCATCGGGGGAACTCAACAAATAATTCCACCGACATAATATAGCCTGGCAGATAAATATTTACTAACTGAGTTTAGGTTTTCACTAGTATGTTTTCACTTTTGATTTGCAAAGAAAATATTTAGAATGAAAAATAATTTCCCCTCAAGAGAATTTTTAACATAATGATTTTAATATATTTCCCCAAAAATATTTTATATTTCCATCTCCACTAATTTTATGTAATACTTGGGGCCCACAATAATCGGCACATCGGGGAAACTTTTATAATCCTTCCACCGATATGGTATACTCCCGGTGATGAAAATGTGAAATTTACATTTCACTTCCTTGTAGTAAAAAAAAAAAAATTATTTGCACATTGCTTTTATTTTCCCTTGCATTATCAAATCAAGAATACCTTTATTTTATTCAGCCAAAGTGATTCATTCTGCTCGGGGTATGGGGGAGACTAAGTATGGTGTCCCACTGATGCTGTAGAGTTTTCCCGATGTTAAGGTTTTATAAGTTTTCATATTTTCTCTGTATACATCATTGCTTTCTATAGTCTCTTCAAATAATAAACCTTCTTTGATCTCGTAATAGAGATAACTAAACTAGATTTGAACAGACTTGAAAAAAAATTTGACAGCCCTTTGATGTGGTAGCTTGGAGCGAGGATGTAAAAATGAATTGCTTCTGAGATGAACAAACAAATGGGGTAATCACCAAAATTTTCTTTTGGGCACTCTGTAATGTGAGCAAAATAAGCCCAGTAGCCTCCAGAATTGGCTTGAAAAACTTATCAAAACTTTTCCCAGGTCTATGAAAACGCACAGACTTGTAGTTTTTTGACCTGAGAATCCAATACAGCAAATGGTTCAGAATCAAGTTTTTAGGATTAAAATCTGCTCATAGTCAAAGTAGCTCACTCATCCTATTTTTCCAACTATTTAAACTAAACTAAAACTTGCCAATTTGCCCCTTTAGAAAAATATCAAATTAGATTTTGGGGAACTACTGTCATGGGGACTAGTTTATTTAGGTTCCATGAACACATACATAAAAGGGTTCTTCATAAGTCCTCTTCTTCATAAAAATATTAAAAATCAAAATTGACCACTTTGTAGCTGTTTTGGGAATGCAGTCAAAAATTTGGTTTTGATTTTGAAAAATTATCAAATGGTGTCCTGAAGCTCTGAAAATTTGAATGAAGACACATTAAGGTTGGGAGAATCAAGGGCACCAATTGGTTCATTGTGAGCGTCATCTATTTGCAGGATATTAACCTCCAAAGTTAGCCTCCCTAACTGATTTTACACTGTGTAAACAACCGACTTTTCTAAAACCCTTCAACTTGACTCTTCAAAACTTGATCAAATCTGATCATAGGAAGCTAAAATTGGACATGTGTACTCACGTATGACGAGTAAGGTCACAAAGTGATTTTGCATGGAAGTGAGCATGCTCCAAAATGTAACTCTTCAAAATAAAACCCTCGTGTCGATGTGCAAAGATGAATTTCTGGGTGTTAAAATTGATTTTGCATACAAAAAGCCTAAAATATTTTGCAAAAAAAAATAGTTGGAATTTTCAGTTCCAACACATTCAAGAAAGTAATTTCATGTATAATGGTAGACCAGCACTAAAGAATGAAAATGCTACTAAAATAATGGGGATGGATGCAAAAGACAATGCTGAATTGTACCATCTACATGCCACCCTAGCTTCTAATGAACCTAAAGACAAATCATGTGAAGTTGATGTTCATAAGGTGTTTTTGAAGTCTGAAATAGATACTGTTCTCCCATATCAAGGTTTGCAAGTTGCACATCTAGCATGGGATTTATCTTTTTCGGTCTCAAAGGATCAAACATATATTCAAGTATGGGACATTAGCACATTTAATTCAATGAATGAAGATAAAATTGATGATGTGAAAAACCATGTTCAAGAAGCCTCAAATGTCTATGATGAGAAATGGTTGTTTAGCCATGATGCATTATTAAAGGAGTTGTTGCATTTCATAAGTTCCAAATTTATCTTCATACAACTCTTGGGCTCACAGACACCTCACATATATACTTCATTATTCTGTAGAGGTTCCTACTTCTCTCAATCTGTCAATGGATTTCCTTGATCAACCTAGAGAAATTTGAGGTAGGAGTTCACCTACCTTGTTCATAGGTTAGCTAGGTGTCATTTTTCCCTTTCATTTGTGTGTGTCCTTTTTTATGCGTCTCGTTTTTTTTTGTATCTCTTTGTTTTCCTCATATGATATTTTTCCCTTTGACTCTATCTACCCAATGGATAAAGAACTAGTTCAAAATAGAGATCATGGGTTCATCATTGCATCCTTTATAGTCCTTGTCCCCAAGTAGAGCTAGTTGTTGACCCCATTTCAATACCTCCAAAATTTAAACATTTGTATTGAAATAGCAAGTCTAATCATGTGTCAAGGCCTTTTGTCAAGTCACCTTTTCGGTTGCAAGTCATCAATTTCACACACTTCATGCATCAGCCATGGTGGTAATTTAGTATTGAGATGTCACATTCTGCTTTGTTTATACTATTGCTCTACATTGCACTTTGTATAGTGGCATCATTCTAAAGGAAGAACAATCAATGTTTCACTCAAGTTCCAAGGTGTGCCTATCCAGTTTGTTAGTTTTTGTAAAAATAATTAAATTTGAAGATGTATAGAAGCTGGGAGGAAACCCTCATATAGGGGTGTTACTAATTTCATTTCACTGGATGCGGCAAAGTTTCAAGAGTTCTATACCTCATGGTTCACGAGATTTTAAAAGTTTAATTTTTCCACTCAAAGTTTGTGGAAACAATTAAAAAAGTAATTTTATTAAAGTTTGAGAAGAAACCTCTTACCTATGGCCTCATATAATCTCCATGAACAATTGGTCAAAGTTTCATAATGATCCGACGCTCCAGTCAAAAGTTATCCATCTTTCTCCATCTTCACACTTGGATATCAATTAGGTGACTTTCTCTAAGTAACGTTAGGAAACGTAATCAATTTCAAAAGGTTTTGGCATTTGTGAAGTTAGTAATCTCCAACAACGTCGATGAGAGGAGAAGTTTACTCATGTCATCAAGAAATATGAACCACTTCATAAGTGTTGTGCTTCACACACCAACAACGAAGCGGTTGCTTCTGCTATCAAAAAGAGTTTTGAAAATTATTGTCAGCTAAAGTAAAAGGTTTTTGAAAAAACTAGTTTCAAACGTGGGTGAAAAACATTTGCATTCATCTTCAGAGAATTTAAATACTTTCAAAAGTGCCTTCGACCACTGATAATGTTTTAACAACCCTTCAAAGCCAATGAGAAGCATGCAAAGTATGAAGGTATACACAAAGCACAACACTTTTATAAGAATTCAAAATCTATTCTAAGACCCGAAATGCATTGTGTCAGGCATTTTAAAAAGTTCTAAAACTCATATAGGTTGCCAACAAAAGTTGGGAAAGCACACCAAAATATCAAAAAAAGAAATTCATGCCTTTATCATCAAGGGTTTTGATTAGTTTTGAAAATATAACTTACTTTTGGTAAGGTTTCTAAAGTATCTTAAACTATTGACGAAGCCTTTCAAAAGGCCATCTCTTTCTTTATCAGGTGTTTAATTTGGTTTTACAACGTTTATCAGCTCCTAATGTCCAATTTGGAAAAACTCTTAAAATGTCGATGAAGTTTGGATAGCATTTCAAATACTGACAAAGGAAAGTCACGCTTTTATTATCAGGGGGAATTGTTTAGTTTTGAAAGTTTTGTTTTACCCCTGACAAAGTTCTAAAAGCCATTTAAATTGCTGATGAAGACTTAAGGGGAAGATGATTAGAATAAATTAGTTGTTATAACCACTTTTTAAATCCTACGTGCAAAATAGAGTCATTGTAAAGGATATCAAAAACTTCAAGTGCAGTTGTAAGACCAGTATACTCACAACCCGTAATGAAATGGAAGCTTTTAAAATAGGTTATGGATCTCCATCAAAACATAATAGAAATGGGATTGTTACTAAATTATGTTCACACCTAATTTAGTTAGACCCGATTTGTAGTTATTTCAAAAGGAGTAAAAGAAAACTTTTAAGTTAATGCAATCAGTGAATGTATGATGTCTTGACAAGAGAAAATAAGGATCAGATGACAAGATAATCTGACAGTCCAATTAGGACTGTCAAACCATCCTGACAAGTGAATATCTACTGGCAAGATATCAGACAATCAATGAATGACAGTTAGTTTTAACTAGTTTTATCTTTTAGTTATGAGACAAATGAGTTATTCTAGTGATCACAATTCAGTGTGAAAGAAAGGTATTTATAAAACTATAATTTCATATAATGTTTTGAACATGTGTTTCATATCAGTTTGAATTATTCTATCCTATGCATTTGATTCAAAAAAGTAAACATACATAAATCATTTGCATAAGGTAAAGTAATTGATCATATTTAAAGAAATGTTTAAATGTATCCCACACAAGCCATGGGAATGACTAAACTGAGCAATGCAGACATATGCAAGCTATACATCTGATGATAAAAGGAAAAGAGAAAGAACATACGAGAATATTAAATATCCATCATTGCCTTTTATCAAAAGGTTGATGTCATTAGTTGATAGTTGGTCTTCATGTCCTTGTCTTCAGCTCCAGATCATAACAGTGTACCTGCAAAAAATTGGGGAAATGCCCTATTAGAAGCTCCGGATATTTAAAATCATCACATGTTTTTTATCAACAGACATATCAACTTGCAGATATTATGTATCTTATGTGAATGAATCAAATCATACATGTGCAATAAATCAGATCATCATGAAAAGATCAATCAACTTCAAAAGGTATATTTTTATGCTAAACTGTTTGTTCATTGTGCAGGTATAGGAAAAGTAATGTTGCTGATTTGAAGACATTAAAACATGTGGAGAAAATGTGGCTTCCAAAAGGGTTGAGCCCAACATGTTTTCCTTTTTATTCATTTGAAAAGGATATCAGATTGTAAAATGACAGGATGCATTATTCAAGAAGATAGTATGCAGTCAACTTACAAAAAAAGAGTGAAGTCATCATGATAAAAGTGAAAAGGAGCAGTTGCTCCTATAAACCATGCCCACTTGAGAGAAGCAATGATTCTAAATTAAGTCATCAATATGTAGAACACAAAAGTACACAAGTTCAATGAGGAATAGTATTGTGATAAATAAAGAATCAACTGAGAAGGATATGCCAAGATTGTCATAAAGTTGATTAGATAACAACCTCATAGAATGTTGATCCACACGAAGTGAAGACCATAAGAACTAGTACAAATGATAGACTGTCATAGTACCATATTAGTATACAAAAGTACATTTTCTTGCTACAGAAGAGCATAAATGACAAAGCATATCATGTTACAGTCATATCACAGTTAATCATTGTTCTATGTGTAAGTTATGTTCATAACAGGGTACATTCATACCATGCTTCAGAGCTGAAACATCATGCATATCATGCCAAGGTTTAGTCCTCGTACATCAAGGACATTACAAGTGAAAGACAAATCAATGAAGCTACAGATGATAGTTCAAAAAAGACAAGCCATCATGTTCACATCATGAAATGAAATACAACCATGCCACTGAACATTATGAAATGACAGAAGCTATAGAAATATTTTAGTTTAAAAGATACAGCCCTTACTTGTGACAAATGATAGTCACATCATGTTTAGAATAGCTAAAATGATTATAAGAGGATACAAGAAGTCATGAAGAAACCATTACGCTACTAAAGGAACTGAAAGCTATCAAATAGAGTAGCTATGTCATATTTGATATTGATATGTGGAACAATGATGTCAGAGCAGAGTCAAGATAAACTCAAATCCTCACAAGCATTCTATGCATAAAGGAGGAGAATATTTCAAAGCTTCATTTATGTTCTTTTTACATATTGATGTAACAGGGTCATTTTATTCCAAAGTACTTATAAGTTTCAAGACCCTTATCACTATGATGTGGTGTTTAGAAGCTTCAGTCAAAGTCAAACTGTTTAAAGAAGAAGCATCTTACAGTGACACACAGTCAAAGGGAAGAGCTACGGAAGGCCTTGTGCAAAATTGTTGTTATATGGAGCCTAATTAGACTTGCAGGTTAAATTTTATCCACTTTTATCTGCGCGGTTTCCCCCCAAATTAATTATATGGAGTTATTTTTCTATTAGCCAACATAAAAAACCCTATTTTTGTAACTGACATAAGGCTTGATAAAAGTGGCTAAGGGTTATGGTTTCCATTGATATTGTATTGTAGCATTTGCAGCGGTATTGAGTTGCAGGGATTGCTAGTTGTAATCGGTTTGATTTACTGGATAATAATATTGGACTCTCTGTTTGGTGGATGTAGCCTGAGTTTGGGTGAACCACGTTAAAAATTGTCTGTCGCTGTTATTATTTCTATGTATTTCCATTCCTCTGTTTAATCTATATTTGTATTTAATTGATATCTTCTGCCAGCTAACCCTAACAAAAATGACAAATCCTCTATATATCTTGAAATCCTTTTATCATTTTCTCATATACAGTTGAAGGAGTCATCAAAATTGTAGACACAGTATGGCCATGGTAGAAAAACCATATTTCATTCAAAAATATCAAAACCCATATTTCTTTTTTGAAACCCTTGTTCATTTTTAAGGAAAAGAGATACAGAAGGAGAATGCAGTACGGTTGTGGCCAGAAATGGTATTTTATACCAAACTCTTGTCACTACTTTGAAACCCTTGTTTCATTTTTATATCTGTAGGTGAAGAAGAGATACAGATGCAAAATAATATCATGGTCGTTACCCAAGAAGCCTTGTTGTTCATAAATAACAATACCCACTTTCATATCTTAAAAACCCTTGTTACATTTTTTTGTATATAGTCAAAGTAAATGCTACGCAGAAGGTGATGATGGCATGGCTGTTACAAAAGAGGCCTTTTATTCAGAAAATTATCAAACCCTCATCACAAATTTTTGAAACCCTTACAAAATTTTGTGTCTATAATGCAGCTGAGATACAGAAAAGGAAATATATAGGCATGGTTGCTACAGAGAAGCCTTTTTTTTCTCAAAGGAAAACAAATACCCAGTTCAACTTTCAAAATCTTGTCAAAAATATACACATACAGTTCAAAAGAATGAAATATAGAGTTGAAGAAGGGAGCTCACCTCACTTATTTTGTAGAGGAAGGAGACTAACAGGCTGCGACCTTCATTCTTGAAGGTTTCTTGCAGATAATGTTACAGTGAAATGAAGAGCATAGAGAAAGAGGAGTGGTAAGAAGATGTTACAGAAAGACCAACATACAGCCATAGAAGCTACCGCCAGAATGTGAAAAATAAATAGAAATAACAAGAAATTGCCAGTCAAAGCTTAAAGAACATACTCACCTTTTCTTTCTGCACCAAAATGCCATTCAAATGCCAGAGATCGGCCAGATGAACCATTGAAAGGAAGGAGAAAACCAACAAAGATCAAACCCTAGCCATCAGCTTTGAGATTGCAGAGCCAGAGCAAGTGAAAGCAAAATGAGAAATGAAATGACGTTTTGGGTTTTGTTGTTACTTTTGTTCGATGGCTTTTAGTTTTTGATCTCATCTTTTGACTTGGCAAAACAAAATTATTACCTTATCTAAATGCCGAGGTCAAGACTTGTTCTTGACAAATCCTAATGATTATGCCAAGGAGGGGCCGTGGGCAGATAAGATTATTTCTTTTTTGCATTTGTTTTTGCCAAGTCAAAGACCGATGTCATTGAAAGATAAGGATTAATGCCTTATAACCTTTTTTCTCCATTGTCCATGCTAGTTGACAAGACAAATAAGGTGGTCGAATATGCCTCGTGATCATATGTAGACAAGTCAAGGATCAAATATTGATCATATGCATGGAGACCAAGAATGGTCAAAGCCTTTTTGCCTTATACATTTTGAAATGCATGTAAGACAAAGTCAAAATGTAAGGAATGAAATCATGAAGACAAAAGGTGAGGTGGCAAATTATGTGGATAAAGCATTATGAAGACAAGATGTATTGGAGTGATAAAGGAATATTCTTATACCTTGAATGCATGTAAGATACAATTGTGGAGCTTTTATATTGCATGGAGTTATAAAGTGATTATGATGCAATTATTATTCCTCTTAATAATTCATCATATTATTTTGCATGCAAAAGACCTAATTTTGGCATCAAAATCATGCAAAATTGTGCAAATTAGGCAAATGTAATTGGAGAGATAAGGTTTATTCTTTTTTCTTCCATTTTTTCATAAATTTACAAACTAATAAAGTAATATTTTATAAATTACTCTATTATTTTGTCACAAGTTGTAAAATTAGAGAAATTAGACAAATTGAAACTCATATGGAGTAAGTCATGCCAATGATTACCTTATTAATTTGCCACATGATAAAGTCATGCAAAATCATGCAAAATGGAGGAGTTAAGTTAACTGAGCTCTTTTGCATGGCTTGGAGGTCAAAATAGACAAATTGGTCAACTCTTGGGTCAAACACATGGAGACTAGCAGATTGGAGCTATTTTTGCTCATTTTGGGGCAGTTTTGACCCTTATTTTTAGGGATTTCTTGGTTTGCTCATGGATCAAATTAGAGAGCTTATTTTTAGAGGTAGTTAGCTATAGTTTTTTTTTCATGCCTCTTGGAGAGAGCAAACTTTATATTGTAAAGAAAAACTTAGGTTTTTCTAGTTCTTGCCTTTTCACTCTTTGCACTTTGAGAGACAAAGAGGTTTGCAACTCAATTTTACAGATTTTATAGAGATTACAGTAGGTTATAGGTTCATTTTATTATCTTTTATGCAAACAGTTCCTTTATTTCCCTTTGAAAATAAAGTGTTTACCTTTCCATTAATGTTGTTTATATGAATGATTGATAAAATTTTATTGTGTTTTTTAAATAAGAACCTTTAAAATTATTTTCTCATTATTACTTTCTAGTATTGTGCAGTAGTAATATCACAGGTCTTAGGTTGTGCCACAGAGTTTTATTTTCTCCTATGTTGTGAAAGCTCCTACTTTTCCTTCATAGAAAAAGTTTTCCAGCCTTCTTAAGAATCATTTTTGTGATCTTATTGCCCAAAAGTGGATTGTGTAGATAGATTTGTGAGATCTATTGTGAGTCAGATTTTTAGGTTGTACCATCAATTTTAGGTGCATCACCTTTTTTAGATTAGAGTTATAGTGTTTTAGAAGATCCTTTTAACAGTTTTTCAACATCAAAGTCATAGATCCAATTGAATATTTTAAGGGAACCAACCCATAATCTGGAGGTTCAAATTCAACATAGGTCACCCACAGCCTGAGTTTGATCCCATGTTTCGAAAGATTACTGAGTATCACAACTTTGCATCACAGGTGCAATCCTAATTGACAATAGTTTTTGGCATGCCCGGTGGGACTTTGAACTGATTTTCAGTTCAAAAAGAACTTATTATTTCTGCTATTTTGGTATGATCATTAAATTTTATAGCCTTTTAGAGGTTTATTTTCAAGTACCTGGTGACTCTAATTTTTTGGTTTTATAGATCAAATCTTGCAACTTATGAAAAAGTATCAAACAAGGTCAAATAAAGATTATGAGAAGAAGCATATTTAGTTATCTCCACCAAAAAGGAGAGTAAAAGTAGATAGAGTAATCAAATCAGCAAGTACATTAGTAACAAATCTGCCAAATATACAGCTAGAATTTGCTTCTCATCAAAATCCTTTGTTTGCAAGTTCATCATCAGTATCTAATTTTTCTCCACCAGCAAGCCCAAGAGAGCAAGTGCCTATTTTTCAAGAGGATCCTATTTTTCAAGAACTTGAGGAAGAGGAACATGTGTTACAAGAGGTACTAGTACCAATCCAAGTACCAACACAAACACCAGTTATTCAAATGTTTGCACCCTGGAGCACCTGGAGGAACACCACCTCCTAGAGGAGCACCACCACCTAGAGGAGGAGGAGGTGTAGGAAATCGACCACTAATACCACCAAGAAATCAACCATTTGTTACATTTAATGGGGGCAACCCATTAAATTTAAGGCAACATGATGATATACCAGTGGATGCACTAAAAAATTCTGCCTAAATTCAACAGTGAGGATGGGACCACACAGATAGAACACATCATAGATGTAGGATCATTGTGTTTTATTCATCATATCACATAAGAGAATGTAGCAATCAGACTATTACCAGCATCTTTCAAAGGTAAAGCTCTTCAATGGTTTAGAAGTCTAAGAGTTGATTCTATTACACCATGGGATGAATTAGGAGCTTCTTTGAATAGACGATTTCAAGATAAATCTGATCATTTATCACTTGTTGAGTAAATGACTACTATTAAGAGGGCCCCACAAGAGCAAATGATAGATTTCAATTACAGATTTCAAAGGACATGGAATAGAATTCTAGGAATGGTAAAGCCTTCACCTGAGCATGCATTTTTGTATTATTTAAGAGCATTAAATAGTGATATTACTATCATGATTCAGTCAATGGGTGGGGTTACTTTACCAGCTACATTTGATATTGCAATAAGGGTAGAAAATAGTTTAATACAAGCTAGCAAAATAGCACCTAGGCCTCCAATGCCAATATTTCCTGATATTCAACCATCAATAAAAATAGCAGTACCTCTTATTTCATCAATCCCTAGTATACTAGCTTTTGGCTATCAAGCAAATGTGAAAAATAGTGTTGATCCTATTCATTTTGATATTTAAGAGCTTAAAGGAAATCATCAAAACATAGCAAAATTATTGTAGACTATAAGCATTGATTTAGTGAGTCTAAAAATTCAAGCAAATCAGAATAACAGACCATACCAAGCCCCACATTAGGCAAATAGGCCTCCTTATCAGACAGATTACCAAGGACCAAAAAGAAACTACAACAATAGATCAAATCAGCAGTATAATCCCAATACTATTAGCTCATCAAAAGAGCTAGTGCCCATACAAAATAATATGATTCAGGACTATGCATGGTGTTATCTGTGTAATCAGCCTCATAACCAGGCTACTTGCATGAATGGAGTGGTCAGTCAAGCACTCATGGTACAGAATAATTATGCTGCTACTCGAAGTATAGCAAGTGATGTAAATGATCAACTAGATGTTTAGCCTCAGTATAGTAATCCTGATGTTGCTCTAATGAACTGGCAAGCTAATGAGTTTTATGGTGTAAATCAATTACTAGGTCAGAAATAGTCTTTTACTAATATTGTAGCTAATACAAGGTCAAAAAATAGGGTTGTGGACTTACAACAGCAAGCTGGAAATGTACAATAGCAAACTGATAAAGGTAAAAGTATAGTTTCTACAAGTCATCAAGGTCCAAATCAAGCTTCCACTTCTCAAAATATTCATATTTTGCCAAGAGGACAGCAAATAGCTGAAAAAAGATAGCTAGAAGCTTAGAAATAGTCAAGTAAAGATCAATCAGATGCTGCTGTTCCCAAAGTACAACAAAAGGTTAGTGGTCCTTCTTTCAATATTTTGGATCATATGAAGAAAGCTACTATTAGCATGTCCATATTAGATGCTTTACACATCCCTAGTCAGAAAGACCTATTACAAGATGCTTTAGCTCAGTTGTCTTTATCAAATGAGGTTCAAATAGCTTAGCCCTAGGTTATGCTTACCAATGAGGCATATAATAACAATGAACAACCAAAGCAAGTGATCAAACCACCACCTTTTTATGTTACCTTGATAGTTGGTGATCATTTAGTACATAACTGTATGATTGATTCAGGAGCTAGGAGCTCAGTAATGCCAAAACAACTAGCTAACAAACTTGGTATAAAATATGATCCTATTGTAAGAGGTGTTGTGCAATTAGATGGTACTAAAGTCAACACAGTGGGAATATTCAAGAATCTAGGTCTCACTTTGCATGCATGTCCAAACTTTATCATATATCAGGATATACATGTTATTGATTTGCCACCAAATTTTGCCATCTATTTGTCTAGAGATTTTACAGCAAGATTAGGAGGTTATTTATCTTCTAATTGGACACATTTGTTCTTTAGAACTAGATATGGAACCAAAGTTACAATAAAATATGAGCCATTAGCAAATGATCACCTTGAACCTTATACACACAGTCCAATAAATGCAAACCTTTCAATTTTTTATCAAGAAGATATAGTTACTATTCAAGATCCAAGTACACCTTTAGAGGGCATACCAGATTTGGTTTTAGACTAGTGGGCAGCAGAAAATCATGAAACAGATCCTTTTGATTAGATGGATGAGATAGGTCTTGGGGTGTATATGATTTAAGAGAAAAATGCAATCATTCCAAATCTACTAAAAGGAGAAAATCAGCAGGCTGTAGAATCTGAAAAATGATGTTTGGCAGCTCTATTTTGATGGTTCCATAAGTAAGGTTGGTGCTGGTGGAGGAGCTATTCTAATTTCTCCTACAGGTGAAAGGTATTATTCATCTTTTTCATTTTTCTTTCATCTATTCTAATAACTCGGCTGAGTATGAAGCTTTAGTTCATGGATTGGAATGGACTAGAAAAAGGAACATTAAATGTCTTAAAATCTTTGGAGACAGTGAATTAGTTGTGAAACATGTTAGAAATCTTGCTGTTACAAAAATTGATTTGCTGAAATTGTATAAACACAGAGTTTGGGACATGATAGAAGAATTTGATGCATTTAATATGATATTTGTACCTAGAACTGATAATAAAAAGGCTGATAAAATAGCTTCCATAGGAGTTGAATATGATATTCCTACTGAGATGAAGAATGCTCATACTCCTTTATATGTCAAAGTTGCTGTAAGACCATCAGTTCCAGATAATAATATCAGTTGGCAAGTGTTTGACAGTGATGAACAAATTGTAAATTTTTTGATAGCAGAAGCTGATTTTTCTAAAGGAAATCAATAGAAAATATTGCAGCAATATGATGACCAGATACTTCAGTTGAAGTCAAACAAGTTACCTAAGGGTTTAGTGACCTTAGAGTCAATTTTTAATACTGATCATCAGGTAAGAAGGGACAAAGCTAGCTTGTTAGTGAAACAGGAACATTATGAACCTATTGAGATCTTTAAAGATAAGTTGCTCAAACTTGGAAAGGTATGTACAAATAAAGAACAACAAGCATTCATTCAACTTTGTCAGGAATTTAGTGATGTGTTTGCATGGGAATATGGAGATCTAAAGGGTTTCAACCCTGAGTTGGCTCAACATACTATTGAGCTTGAACCCAAGGAAAAACCTATTAGACAGAAGCAAATACCACTAAATCCAAAGCTGGAAGTGCTTATGAAAACTGAATTGAACAAACTAATTGAAGGTAATATTATCTTTCCTATCAAGCACACTTCTTGGGTTTCTAACATGGTTCCTATTAGGAAAAAGAATGGGGAAATCAAATTATGTGTTGATTTCTGGGATTTAAACAAAGAATATTTAAAAGATCATTATCCTTTACCATCCATGGAACATATATTACAGGTTGTCTTAGGATTAGAAATATTCTCTTTGCTAGATAGTTATTCAGGTTACAACTGGATTCTAGTGAAAGAGGAAGATCAGTACAAGACTACTTTCACTACCAAATGGGGAACAATGGCCTATAGAAAGATGTCATTTGGACTATCTAATGCAGGTGCAACATTACAGAGAGCTATGGCTATGGCCTTCCAAGGCCTTATCAATAAGTTTGTACCTGTGTACTTAGATGATGTGACTATTTTTTCTAAGAAAGCTAAAGATCACTTTCATCATCTAAAACTAATTTTTGAAAGATGTAGAGAGTTTGGGGTTTCACTCAACCCAAAAACGAGTATTTTTTTTGTTCATGAAGGGAAACTTTTAGGACACATAGTGTCAAAAGATGGAATATCTATTGATCTTGAAAGAATTTCTACCATATTGGCATTACCTCTTCCGGCCCATAAAAAGGGCCTACAGAGTTTTCTTGGCAGAATAAACTTTATAAGAAGATTTATACCTAACATAGCATTTTGTTACAGCCTCTTACAACCATGTTAAAGAAAAATATAGCTTTTAGATGGACAAAGGAAGGTAAATAGAGTTTTGAAGAGATAAAAGAGGCACTTGCTACTGCCCCAACACTAATCAATCCAAATTTTGACAAAGATTTCATATTGTATGCATTTGGCAGTGTTGATACTATATCAACTATGTTTTGTCAACAGAATGAGGAAGGATTGGAACAACCTATGGCTTTCTTTAGCCAAATTCTGCATGACTATGAGGTAAGATATTCTTTTTTTGAAAAGCATGTATTGGCTGTTATAAGGAGCCTAAAGAAATTTAAACACATGCTTTCAAATAATAGAATTTAGTTAATGGTTGCCCATCCTACAGTAAAAGAATTCTTGCTTAGTAAGGATTTAAATGATAAGAGAGCAGGATGGATAACAAAGGTTATGGAGTATGACATCCAAATATGGGTTACCAAGTTGGTCCTGTTAGATCTAGGGTACACAACTGAGAGGGGGGGTGAATCAGTTGTACAAAAACTTGCTCTTAATTCAAATACTTAAGTCCTCTTGTTATTCAATAGCATATCAATTAATCACTCATGAAAGCATAAAGCATAAACACCAGAGCAGAAACACATCAACACATGATACACCAAGATTTTGATGTGGAAAACCCGGTCAAGGGAAAAACCACAGGGTGATTAACCCAAGGATTATTCTCTGTTAGAAGAATAAGAAAAATAGATGGCACATGCCAATTAGGGCTCACTACCCGAGCACACTGCTCACAAGAGGCACACTGCCTACAAGAGACACACTGTCTATAAAGTAACAAGTATTACAAACTTGAACTAGAGATTGACATCTTTACCATGTCTGGATTAGTTCCATTTAAGCCCGAAAACTCCTGCTCTGCCTTTCGCTCTTTTTATCTATGCCACACTCATCCACACTGAGACACACTACAAAATGAATTCACAATCCCTTATTTATACAAGGCATTGACTTAGGAACAATCATCTAAGTTGGCAAACACCTACAAGATCATTCGCAAGACGTGTAATACATCCGGTTGACCTGTCTTAGGAAGAACACCAATATCCATGGTTATTCTTCAAATGCAAACTCAAACTTAAATGTGGACCACCAATAAGAATTGTACATGATCCAAAGATCACCAAAACCTTTCTTGAGTCAACAAGAACATCCGCACTTTATCATCTTACTGGAATTCTTCTCTTCTTCATCTGGAACTGCAAGAACATAGTCTGTCATCACTGTCATAATGGAAAAGATACTTTCGGACCTCCAAACCATGAACAAATCTGGTTGTCACCCCACATGGACTTCTTCAACACTCTCTCCAATCTGCAGAATGAGATAATGCAATTTTGGAGCTCACTGGACCAATTTGTGACACTCTATCACCACTGAACACTTGTCGGAACTGGTTCTACTTGAGCGACCATAACTTCTTCAGGTCTTCATGCGGACCTATGAAATCTTGACTGGAACATCTCAAGACTCATATCTACAAACCCTTTAAACTGCATCCTCTGATCCTCAACCTATTGAGGACTTTTGCCTTCTTGTCATCACTGTTCTTTACTATTCCTGATTAAGACTTATTCTCTCAATATCCTTAGCACACAACTCATCCAATCATTCTCATCAATGCAATATGAGTATGTTGACATCAATGACAACACTAGTTATCCTCATACTTGCAACAATCTCCCGCTTTGTCATTGATGGCAACATATGATGTGAAAAACCATCAAGACAAGAACTTCTCCTTTCTATCATAGCTCGCCCTATCAACAACAACTCTTCACATGTCTTCTCTTTCTTTACTGCTCCCCCTTTGATCATCAACCGCTTATTTTTCACATGTCTTCTCTCCCCCTTTGACATCAATGGCAAAGGGCTCATACTTGCAATTCTAACACATTAGAATCATACCAGCCGCTCCCCCTAAGTAGCAGCTCCGCATCATCAATCTGGATCACAAGATATGACTATGATATCCACCAGACTGATGCACATCAGTGCATCCTAGTTCATCACCGGAGGGGCCATGACCCCTAACTTCTCCCTAAGATACTCAAAAGAGTCCTTGGGAAGAGGTTTAGTAAAAATATCTGCAAGCTGATCCTTGGAGGGCACATACTCCAATCTGACTTCACCCTTGTTCACTTGCTCTCTCAGAAAGTGAAATTTGATAGAGATATGCTTGGTCTTAGAATGCAATACTAGATTCTTAGAAATATTTATTGCACTTGAGTTATCACAGAAAATTGTGACAGGCTCTTCATATTCTACTTAAATATCTCTTAGCATTTGCTTCATCCACAAAAGTTGAGTGCAACTTCCTGCTGCTGCAATGTATTCTGCTTCAGTTGTAGATAGGGATATTGCCTCTTGTTTCTTGCTTAGCCAAGAAACCAACCTTTTTCCCAAAAATAATGCTCCTCCACTTGTACTCTTCCTATCATCCACATCTCCTGCCCAATTTGCATCTGTATATGTATGAAGAGAAAAGTCATGATCTCTAGGATACCATAGGCCATACTCAATTGTTCCTTTCAAGTACCTAAAAAGTCTTTTGATTGCCATGACATGAGATTCTCTAGGATCAGCCTGGAATCTCACCACAAGACCAGCAACCTGCATTATATCTGGTCTATTTTGAGTGAGATACAATAATCCTCCAATCATTGATCTGTACTTGGTCTAATCTGTCTTAGGAGAGTCATCATCTTTGCTCAACTTACATCTAGTAGCCATAGGAGTGTTCATTGGCTTTGAATCTTCCATTCCAAATTTCTTCAATAGTTCTTTCACATATTTGGTCTGAGAGATAAAGATTCCTTTCTCTGTCTGAGTAATTTGCAGACCCAAGAAGAAATTCATTTCACCGAGCATTGACATTTCAAACTCACTTTTCATTTGGTTTGCAAAGATTTTACACATGCTGTCTCTTCCTCCAAAGATGATATCATCAACAAATACTTCAACAATCAAGATGTTTTCATGATCAATTTTGAAATATAGGTTACTATTAGTAGTACCTTTGTTGAAACCAATCTTCAAAAGATGTTTGTCCAGCCTTTCATACCATGCTCTTGGAGCTTGTTTTAGACCATACAGTTCCTTCTTTAATTTGCAGACCATATCACCATGCTCAGATAACTGAAATCCATCTGGTTGTTCAATGTACACTTCTTCTTCTAAGTCACCATTCAAGAAAGCATATTTGACATCCATCTGATACACTTTGAAATCTTTGAAGGTAGCAAATGTAAGAAATAGTCTGACTGCTTCAATTGTTGCCACCGGAGCAAAGGTTTCCTCAAAACCAATCCCTTCTATTTGAGAGTAGCCTTTGCAGACTAATCTGGCTTTATTTCTGATTACTTCACCAACTTCATTTAGTTTGTTCCAGAAGACGCATTTGGTTCCAATCACATTCTTGTTACTAGGTCTAGAAACAAGATCCCAAGTGTGATTTTTCTCAATCTGCATCAACTCTTCCTCCATTGCTTTGGTCTAATTTTCATCATTGCAGGCTTCATTTATTGTCTTAGGTTCAATCTTTGAAATCAGACAACATTCATCTAAATTTTGAGCAATTTTCCTTCTAGTTTGCACACCTTTGCTTTTGTCACCTATGATTTGATCTTTAGAGTGGTTCAGTCTTACATACCTTGGAACTTTGGGAGTTTCTTGTACTTCTACTTCTTGATCAGGCTCATTTAGACCTATCTCTTCTTAATTTTTCGGATCAGTCTGAATCTGACTTTTAGGAGAGGATTGAGCTCCATGAACCAGAACACCATCTTGATCATCTTCATCATACTCATAAAACCTTGAGGGCTTCTCAATTCCTTCATCAACCTTCACATTTGTACTTTCTATCATCTTTCTTAGTCTCTTATTGTAACACTAGTGTGCTTTGCTTTGAGTGGAGTAACCCAAGAAAATTCCTTCATCACTTCTAGCATCAAACTTTCCTAGATCTTCATCTCTTTTAATGTAACATTTGCTACCAAATACTCTGAAATATCTCACAGTAGGAGTGATGCCAAACCAGAGTTCATAAGGAGTCTTATCGGTATTGCTTCTGATTTGAACTCGATTGAGAGTGTAGACTGTAGTGCTGACAGCTTCTCTCCAAAACATCTGGGGAACATTTGCTTCCATCATCATTGTACTGGATGCTTCCTGGATGGTCTGGTTCTTTCTCTCAACTACTCCATTCTGCTGTGGAGTCCTAGGAGCAGATAACTATCTCTTTATACCATGCTTCTCACAAAAGTCTATGAATTCACCGGATGTGAATTCGCCACCTCTATCAGACCTTAGACATTTCAGTTTTAATCTGGTTTGATTCTCTACCATAGCCTTGAAGATTTTCAACTTCTCAAAAGCTTCTGATTTCTCTTTTAGAAAGGTAACCCACATCATCCGGGAATGGTCATCAATCAATAACATGAAATATTTGTCACCTTGCATAGTCTTGATTCTTTTCAGACCACATAGATTAGTATGAACTAATTCCAATAATCCGGTAGAGGACTGATCCTTGCTTTTGAATAAGACTCTGCTCTGTTTACCTAGCTGACATTCTTTGCACAAACTATTTGTAGGTTTTACCAACTTTGGAAGATCTCTTATAGCCTGAGTGTTACTTATCTTGATGATGTTATCAAAGTTTACATGACACATCCTTCTATGCCATAACCAACTCTAATCTATTTGAACAAACAGACAACTTTTACCAGCACCAAGTGGAAGATGTTACCTTTTGTTTGAGTACTAGATGCAATCTCTGTTCCAGATCTTTCAAAGATTTTGCATTTTCCATCCTTGAATTAGAGATCATAGCCTTTGTCCACCAACTATCCAACACTTAGAAGATTGTGCTTCAAACCTTCAACATACAGTACATTACCAGTTTAATTTCTTCCATTAAAAGAAATAGTTCCTCTTCCTCTGATTCTGCCAGCAGAATTATTACCAAATTTTACCATTCCTCCTTCATACCTTTCAAAATCTAAGAACTTGTTCTTGTCACCTATCATATGGTGAGAGCATCCACTGTCAATAACCCAATCATCCTTCTCTTCAACTTGGGCAGCCAAGGCTCTTTCTGCAACCTTGTGATTGACAGATTCAGAGGATATTGGATCTTCTTCCTTGATGGCAATAAACACCCATTCATTTCCAAATTTGTTTCCTATCTCTGATTCATCATTGGTTACTCCTTCATTATCATCTTCTTCATGAACATAATAACAATTCTTTTGGAACCTTTGTCTGTTAGAATTTGACCTTGTAGATCTTTCCGGACATCTTGAGGCAAAATGACGGATCTTATTGCAGTTGAAGCACTTAAAGGGTAATTTTCCTTCATACTTACTGGATCCTCTTGGTAGTCTCTTTGCAATGAGGGCTTCAAGTTGAGTTGTTTCCGCTTCTTCTACTTCCATGTCTCTTCTTGCTTGATCATACCATGACAGCTTCCTTGAAGAGTTTTCTCCTGGATCAAAACTTTGTTTACCTTTTACAGAGGCACTGGCTTTGAATGCAGATTCAGTCTTGGGGGGATCATCTCCAAACTCGGTCATTTCAAATGCAACTAGTTTGCTAACCAATTGGTCTCTTGTGACTGTTGTATGGGCTCTGAATTCATCAATGGAAGCAACCTTGATTTTGTAGGCAGCAGGAAGGGATCTGAGAATTTTGCCAACAATCTCATTTTCATCCAAAACTCCACCAGCATTCCTAATTCCACACACCAACTCATTTACTCTTGGCATAAAGGTAGTAATATTTTCATCATCTCTCATCTTCAATCTTTCAAATTTCCCTTTGAGACTCTGCAACCTTGCACTCTTAACATACTCATCTCCTTCATGCAGAAGTTCCAATTTAATCTAGATCTCATATGCAGTTGGTAGGTCAATAACATTTGAGAGCTCTGAGTCAGTTAATGTGCTTAGAAGAGCCTCTTTGGTTCACAGATTGTTTTTAGCATCTGTGATTTCATTTAGAGTTGTCGGACCACCTTGTGGAGGTACATATACTTTTGTGACCATGGACAAGTATGCTTTTCCCATACACTCCAAGTGACATTTCATGTGACCTTTCCAAAGAGAGAAGTTGGTTCCATCAAACTTCAGACTATCCTTCTTATATGATGACATCATGAATCTCCTCAAGCGGTTAAGCTCCTTTTAGAGGAACTTGGCTCTGATACCAATTGTTAGATCTAGGGCACAACTGAGAGGGGGGTGAATCAGTTGTATAAAAACTTGCTCTTAATTCAAATACTTAAATCCTCTTGTTTTTCAATAGCATATCAATTAATCACTCATGAAAGCATAAAGCATAAACACCAGAGCAGAAACACATCAACACATGATACACCAAGATTTTGACGTGGAAAACCCAGTCAAGGGAAAAACCACGGGGTGATTAACCCAAGGATTATTCTTTGTTAGAAGAATAAGAAAAATAGATGGTACATGCCAATTAGGGCTCACTGCCTGAGCACACTGCTCACAAGAGGCACACTGCCTACAAGAGACACACTGTCTACAAAGTAACAAGTATTACAAACTTGAACTGTAGATTGACATCTTTACCATGTCTGGATCAGTTCCATTTAAGCCTGAAAACTCCTGTTCTGCCTTTCACTCTTTTTCGCTATGCCACACTCATCCACACTGAGACACACTACAAAATGAATTCACAATCCCTTATTTATACAAGGCATTGACTTAGGAACAATCATCTAAGTCAGCAAACATCTACAAGATCATTTGCAAGACATGTAATACATCCGGTCAGCCTGTCTTAGGAAGAACACCAATATCCGTGGTTATTCTTCAAATGCAAACTCAAACTTTAATGCGGACCACCAATAAGAATTGTACACGATCCAAAGATCACCAAAACCTTTCCTGAGTCAACAAGAACATCCGTACTTTATCATCTTACTGGAATTCTTCTCTTCTTCATCTGAAACTTCAAGAACACAGTCTGTCATCACTGTCATAATGGAAAAGATACTTCCGGACCTCCAAACCATGAACAAATCTGGTTGTCACCCCACACAGACTTCTTTAACACTCTCTCCAATCCACAGAATGAGATAATGCAATTCCAGAGCTCACCGGACCAATTTGTGACACTCTGTCACCACTGAACACTTGCCGGAACCAGTTCTACTTGAGTGACTGTAGCTTCTTCAGGTCTTCATGTGGACCTTTGAAATCTTGACTGGAACATCTCAAGACTCATATCTACAAACCCTTTAAACTACATCCTCTGATCCTCAACCTATTGAGGACTTTTGCCTTCTTGTCATCACTGTTCTTCACTGTTCTTGATTAAGACTTATTCTCTCAATATCCTCAGCACACAGCTCATCCAATCCATCTCATCAATGCAATATGAGTATGTTGACATCAATGACAACACTAGTTATCCTCATACTTGCAACAGGTCCAAGGCAAAGGACTATGTGAACAACTTGCAGAACATGAACAAAACAACAATAAACTTGAAGGAGAAGCTGAGACAGTGCTACAAAATGAAGAAGCAACTGTTGTCCTAGATCCACCTGCAAGTTGGGTGTAGAATATGATTTATTATCTACATACTGGAGATTGTCCTCAAGGCTTGGATAGATAAAAAAAGAAGATACTATAGATTGTAGGCAATTCCTTATGCTGTGATTGATGGAATCTTGTACAAGAAAGATTTTAATGGTTTTTTACTAAGGTGTGTGCAGTCATATCAGATTCAAAAGATTCTAGAAGAGTTTCATGATGGACCTTCTGGAGGTCACTTTGCAGGTAGGACAACAGCTCTAAAAATTATGAGAGCTGGTTATTATTGGCCTGAGATGTTTAAGGATGCACATGATTGGGTAAAGAAATGTTTAAAATGTTTAATTTTTGTAGGTAAACAGAAACTTGCAGCAATGCCCTTGCATCCAATCCAGGTAGAACAACCATTTGACAAGTGGGGTTTGGACTTCATTGGTCCAATCAATCCACCATCTAGCCAAGGACATAAGTGGATACTGACTGCAACAAATTACTTCACAAAGTGGACTGAAGCAGTTGCATTAAAAGAAGCAAATGAGACTTCTGTTCTTAATTTCTATCAAGATCTAGTGTCTAGGTTTAGTGCTCCTGACTCAATTATTTTAGATAATCCTTTAGCATTTATTGGTTTAAGAGTGTCTGATTGGTCTGTCAAAAATAACATATTTTTGAATACTTCATCAAATTATTACCCTCAAGGTAATGGACAGGCCGAATCAACTAACCAAAATCTGATTAAAATCATAAAGAAATCAGTTGATGAAAATTAGAGATCTTGGCATGACAAGTTGAAATTATCCCTATGGGATGATAGAATAACTCCAAAGAGAGCAATAGGTAATTCAACTTATGTTCTAACATATGGTAAAGAGGCCAAATTGCCAATATCAATTCAGTTACCAACTTTAAGTTACATAAAAGAGCAGGAATTACTTAAGGAACAACCAATGGAGATAATGCTTGCATAGTTGATAGAACTAGAAGAGATCAGAAAAGAGGCCTTAAAAACATTGGAAATGCACCAGGCCCAAATGAAAAGGACATTTGATAGAAAAGCAGCCCCAAGAATCTTTATAGAAGGAGATCTGGTTTTCAAATGGAATGAATTAAAGAGCATACCTGGTCAACATACAAAGTTTGATGCTATGTGGGATGGACCATACACCATTATAGAATGCAAGCAACACAATGCATTTCAACTTGCTAAATTAGATGGAGAGGTGTTGCCAATCCGTGTCAATGGGATTCACCTCAAGTTATGTTACTAGAGAAGCAACTTTTGTTGCAAACAAGTGCTTTTTGCACATTTACTTTCAGTTATTGTTTTGTTTTCCAAGAAGTGCTTTTGTACACTTTGCTAGCTATGTCTTAAGAAAGCCAGAATAGTTTCAGTTTTAGTTTTGTTTTTACTATTGTAGTTTTTATCAGTTTGAGTTGTAGAAAGCTTTTCAAAGTTCAAGTTAGAAGAAGACTCATGTGCCCAATGGATTGTAAGGCTACTGGTTTTAATTTGTTTAGCAAGCAAACACCCCTAAGAGGTCACCAAAAATGCTACTAAATTATGTTCACACCTAACTTAGTTAGACCTAATTTGTAGTTATTTCAAAAGGAGTAGAAGAAAACTTTTAATTTAATGCAATCCGTGAATGTATGATGTCTTGACAGGAGAAAATAAGGATCAGTTGACAGGATAATCTGACAGTCCAATTAGGACTGTCAAACCATCCTGACAAGTGGATATCTACTAGCAAGATATCAAATAGTCAATGAATGACAGTTGGTTTTAACTAGTTTTATCTTTCAGTTATGAGACAATTGAGTTATTCAAGTGATCACAATTCAGTGTGAAAGAAAGATATTTATAAAACTATCATTTCATATCATATTTTGAACATGTGTTTCATATCAGTTTTAGTTATTCTATCCTATGCATTTGATTCAAAAAACTAAACATACATAAATCATTTGCATAAGGTAAAGTAACTGATCATATTTAAAGAAATGTTTAAATGTGTCCCACACAAGCCGTGGGAATGACTAAACTGAGCAATGCAGACATATGCAAGCTATACATTTGATGATAAAAGGAAAAGAGAAAGAACATATGAGAATATTAAATATCCATCATTGCCTTTTATCAGAAGGTTGATGTCATCAGTTGATAGCTGGTCTTCATGTCCTTGTCTTCAGCTCTAGATCATAATAGTGTACCTGCAAAAAATTGGGGAAAATCCTTGTTAGAAGCTCTGGATATTTAAAATCATCACATGTTTCTATCAATAGACATGTCAACTTGTAGATATTATGTATCTTATGTGAATGAATCAAATCAGACATGTGCAATAAATCAAATCATCATGAAAACATCAATCAACTTCAAGAGGTATATTTTTATGCTAAACTATTTGTTCACTATGCAAGTATACAAAAAGTAATTTTGCTGATTTGAAGACATTAAAACATCTGGAGAAAATGTGGCTCCCACAAGGGTTGAGCCCAACATGTTTTCCTTTTTATTCATTTGAAAAGGATATCAGATTACAAAAAGACAAGATGCATTATTCAAGAAGATATTATGCAGTCAACTTAAAAAAATAGAGTGAAGTCATCATGATAAAAGTGAAAAGGAGAAGTTTCTCCTATAAACTATGCCCACTTGAGAGAAGAAATGATTCTAAATGAAGTCATCAATATGAAGAACACAGAAGTATAGTCATGAGAAGGTATTCTTCTTTATTTCTATCATCGTTGGAATGTCTTTCTGTTGTTCATATTTATGCCATAGATATGGAAGTCATCTAGGTAGGTCAAACATCATGAAAAATCAGACCTTAAGATGTCATAAAAGTACACAAGTGCAATCAAGAACAATCTTGTGATAAATAAAGAATCAACTGAGAAGGATATTCCAAGACTGTCATAAAGTTGATTAGATAACGGTGTCATAGAATGTTGATCCACATGAAGTGAAGACTATAAGAACTAGTACAAATGATAGACTGTCATAGTACCATATTAGTATACAAAAGTACATTTTCTTGCTACAAAAGAGCATAAATGACAAAGCATATCATGTTATAGTCATATCACAGTTCATCATTGTTCTATGTGTAAGTTATGTTCATAACAGGGTATAGTCATACCATGCTTCAGAGCTGAAACATCATGCATATCATGCCAAGGTTCAGTCCTCATACATCAAGGACATTGCAAGTGAAAGACAAATCAATGAAGCTATAGATGATAGTTCAAAAAAGACAAGTCATCATGTTCACATCATGAAATGAAATACAACCATGCAACTGAACATTATGAAATGACAGAAGCTATAGAAAGATTTCAGTTTAAAAGATACAGCTCTTACTTGTGACAAATGACAATAACATCATGTTTAGAATAGCTAAAATGATTATAAGAGGATACAAGAAGTCATGAAGAAAACATTATTCTACTAAAGGAACTAAAAGCTATCAAATAGAACAACTATGTCATATTTGATATTGATATGTGGAACAATGATGTCAGAACCGAGTCAAGATAAAGTCAAATCCTCACAAGCATTCTGTGCATAAAGGAGGAGAATATTTCAAAGTTTCATTTATGTTCTTTTTACATATTGATGTAACAGGGTCATTTTATTCCAAAGTACTTATAAGTTTCAAGACCCTTATCATTATCATGTGGTATTTAGAAGCTTTAGTCAAAGTCAAATTGTTTAAAGAAGAAGCATCAAAATGACAAAATCCTCTATATATCTTGAAACCCTTTTGTCATTTTCTCATATACAGTTGAAGGAGGCATCAAAATTGCAGACATAGTATGGCCATGGTAGAAAAAACATATTTCATTTAGAAATATCAAAACCCATATTTCTTTTTTGAAACCCTTATTCATTTTTAAGGAAAAGAGATACAGAAGGAGAATGCAGTAAGGCCGTGATCAAAAATGGTATTTTATACCAAACTCTTGTCACTACTTTGAAACCCTTGTTTCATTTTTACATCTACAAGTGAAGAAGATATACAGATGCAAAATAATATCATGGTTGTTACCCAGAAAGCCTCATTGTTTAGAAATAACAATACCCACTTTCATATCTTAAAAACCCTTGTTACATTTTTTGTATACAGTCAAAGTACATGCTATATAGAAGGTGATGATGACATGGCCATTACAGGAGAGGCCTTTTATTCAAAAAATTATCCAACCCTCATCACAAATTTTTGAAACCATTACAAAATTTTATGTCTACAGTGGAACTGAGATACAAAAAAGGAAATATACGGGCACGGCTGCTATAGAGAATCCATTTTTTTCAAAGGAAAATGAACACCCAGTTCAACTTTCAAAACCTTGTCAAAAATATACACATACAGTTCAAAAGAATGAAATACAGAGTCGAAGAAGGGAGCTCACCTCACTTATTTTGTAGAGGAAGAAGACTAACAGGCTGCGACCTTCATTCTTGAAGGTTTCTTGCAGATAATGTTATAGTGAAATGAAGAGCATAGAGAAAGAGGAGTGGTAATAAGTTGTTACAGAAAGACCAACATTAAGCCATAGAAGTTGTGGCTAGAATGTGAAAAATGAATAGAAATAACAAGAAATTGCTAATCAAAGCTTAAAGAACATACTCACCTTTTTTTTTTGTGCCAAAAAGCCATTCAAATGCTAGAGATCAACCAGATGAACCATCGAAAGGAAGGAGAAAACCAACAAAGATCAAACCCTAGCCGTCAGCTTTGAGATTGCAGAGCTAGAGCAAGTGAAAGCAAAATGAAAAATGAAATGACTTTTAGGGTTCCGTTGTTACTTTTGTTCAATGGCTTTTAGTTTTTGATCTCATCTTTTGACTTGGCAAAACAAAATTATTACCTTATCTAAATGTCAAGGTCAAGACTTGCTCTTGACAAATCCTAATGATTATGCCAAGGAGGGGCCATGGGCCAATAAGATTATTTCTTTTTTGCATTTGTTTTTGCCAAGTCAAAGACTGACATCATTGAAAGATAAGGATTAATGCCTTATAACCTTTTTTCTCCATTGTCCATGCTAGTCGACAAGACAAATAAGGTGGTCGAATATGCCTTGTGATCATATGCAGACAAGTCAAGGATCGAATATTGATCATATGCCTGGAGACCAAGAATGGTCGAAGCCTTTTTTCCTTATGTATTTTGAAATACATGTAAGACAAAGTCAAAATGTAAGGAATGAAATCATGAAGACAAAAGGTGAGGTGGCAGATTATGTGGATAAAGCATTATGAAGACAAGATGTATTGGAGTGATAAGGGAATATTCTTATGCCTTGAATGCATGTAAGATACAATTATGGAGCTTTTATATTGTATGGAGTTATAAAGTGATTATGATGCAATTATTATTCCTCTTAATAATTCATCATATTATTTTGCATGCAAAAGACCTAATTTTGGCATCAAAATCATGCAGAATTGTGCAAATTAGGCAAATGTAATTGGAGAGATAAGGTTTATTCTTTTTTCTTCCATTTTTTCATAAATTTACAAATTAATAAAGTAATATTTTATAAACTACTCTATTATTTTGTCACAAGTTGTATAATTAGAGAAATTAGACAAATTGAAACTCATAATGGAGTAAGTCATGCAGATGATTACCTTATTAATTTGCCACATGATAAAGTCATGCAAAATCATGCAAAATGGAGGAGTTAAGTTAACTAAGGTCTTTTGCATGGCTTGGAGGTCAAAATAGACAAAATTGATCAACTCTTGGGTCAAACACATGGAGACTAGCAGATTGGAGCTATTTTTGCTCATTTTGAGGTAGTTTTGACCCTTATTTTTAGGGATTTCTTGGTTTGCTCATGGAGCAAATTGGAGAGCTTATTTTTAGAGGTAGTTAGCTGCAGTATTTATTTATTTATTTTCATGCCTCTTAAAGAGAGCAAACTATATATTATAAAGAAAAACTTAGGTTTTTCTAGTTCTTGCCTTTTTTCTCTTTGCACTTTGAGAGAAAAAGAGGTTTTGTAACTCAATTTTACAGATTTTATAGAGATTACAACAGGTTATAGGTTCATTTTCTTGTCTTTTATGCAAACACTTCCTTTATTTCCCTTTGAAAATCAAGTGTTTGCCTTTCCATTAATGTTGTTTGTATGAATGATTGATGAAATTTTAATGTGTTTTTTAAATTAGAACCTTTAAAATTATTGTCTCATTCTTACTTGCTAGTATTGTGTAGTAGTAATATCACAGGTCTTAGGTTGTGCCACAGAGTTCAATTTTCTTCTATGTTGTGAAAGCTCCTACTTTTCCTTCATAGAAAAAGTTTTCCAGTGTTCGTAAGAATCATTTTTTTGATCTTATTGCCCAAAAGTGGATTGTGTAGATATGATGAAGGGGGTAAATCATAAAACACACAATAACAAAAATTTCACACAGAAAATAGAATGATATTTTATTAATATGGGCAAAACATTACATTACATAAGCTCAAATACAATCAGAGAGGAATCCCTATAGGCTGCAACACATTACAGCTCCCTCTCTCAAGACTCTAGAATCTTCAGCCTTTTGTAACCCCAAATCAACTAGGGGTTCTATTTTCCTGCCTTTTCTTGACTCTACACCTTCCCCCTTAACTCTACAACCCCAAGGGTTCCCAAAAATTATCATATAGCCCTTTTTGGCAGCCACTAGCTTAATTTCAAAATTTGCATCTCCCTCCACAAATAGGTCAACTTCGCGGGGCCATAACTTTCAATTCGACTATTGGATTTTCAATTATAATACCTTTTCAGAAATCTCTCGAAAAGATAGTTGTGCACAAGTAGTACCTAAAGGTAGACTGCTTGGGTTTCCCACCAAATTTCGGGCCCATCTGGAGCCTCTAAGTGCCTCAGATTTGACTTTGAATATTTCAATAGGATTTTTGGAATTTGAAATTTTAATCTCACAAATGACAAATGATATTGAAGTGATTTCTTCACCATTAGCTTCAATTCACCATTCTGGATGTTTGTCTAAGATTTTGTATCCAATCATGCACAAATGCAAACTTACTAAAAATAGTAACCCTGCCAAATTTAGCCCTTATTGAAAAGAAACAACACATTTTTTTTTGGTTGATGCAAGATTGCTCTTACACCCTGGATGCTCCTGCATCAAGATAGATTTCTGAGATCTATTGTGAGTTAGATTTGCAGGTTCTACCATCAATTTTAGGGGCATCACCCTTTTTAGATTATAGTTATAGTGTTTTAGAAGATCCTTTTAACCCTTTTTCAACATCAAAGTCATAGATCCAATTGAATATTTTAAGGTAACCAACCCATAATCTGGAGGTTCAAACTCGACATAGGTCACCCACAACCTAAGTTTGATATGGGATGTTTCGAAGGATTGTTGAGTATCACAACTTTGTATCACAGGTGCAATCCTAATCGACAATAGGGATTTTGTCAGATATTATAGTTGTAAAGGGACCTTGCAAACATATATGCATGATGCGGAAACATAGACAAGGTGCATTGAACTATTTGTAGAATGCCTCAAAGAGATTGTTGCTACAGGAAACACAATGATTACAGGATATGAACATAAAGATTTGTTGAAAAGGCTTTAGAAATTTTCAAGAAAATGTAGTTAGCAAGTGTAAAGTTGAACCCTACAACAGTCACCAGCAACGTCCATGGCCAACATCCTCCTCACCTCTACACCATCAAAGCATAATGGAAGGAGGATTTTCGTCTAATATTGTAGTTGAAATGCTCTGACTAGTACACATGAATGTAAAATGTAGAATCATAGGTAAGGCGTCTGAACAGTTTGACAACACACCTTAGAGAGATACAATCTCATAGAATGCAATGATAGAAAGATCTACACTTTAAAAGGCCATAGAAACTTTTAAGCAAATACAGCTGGTGGTGGTAAAGCTAAATTCCACAATATTTGCTAGTGTCCTACCAAACAAGGGGTTTTTGAGATCCATCAAAGCATGATTAGAAATGGACCTTCATCAATGGTTATAGTTACAATCTCTTTGATAGATATTCCTATAAAACATGGAAGCATATGCAAGGAACGTGAACCACTTAACAAAATGTCTCAAAGAAATGTTGTCTTGCAAAATACAATTATTGTAGTATACACTCAAAAGGGATTCATTGACAAGTCTTTGAAACCTTTCAAACTAAAAGCAAGCAGTAGGAAATGCATATAAGCATGTTTGTAAGATGGATAAGAATAAGTTTCAGAGGTGGCCAATCGAGCAAAATATTATATGACTTAGAGGCATAAACTTGCGGCCTATGAGGCATGATAAACAAATAAAAGATCACGCAAGGTAGTCAAAACATAATGCTCAGACAAAGCATAGATTGTTTAAGAAAGTGCCTCAAAGAAGATATAAATGCATCCACAGAGAATGAATGTGAAATGATTGACAAAATGTCTAGATGCTTGCCGTAAAGGGTCACAGCTCATCTAAGGCAAAGATGGTGAACTACTTGAGAAATGAAACGTTTCATAGCATATGCAAAGCCGTAGCCTGTAGAACAAGAAATGAGTTGACTGATGAGTCCAAGATTATGGATCTACTTTTCAATGAAGTGAGCAAGTTACATGAGTTGCCATAGAGTGTCATCTTGAGTATAAATACTAAGTTCTTTCGTCATTGTTGCAATATATTGAGGAGTGAGCTTGAGCAAAGGCGTAGTATCCTCACACAAACTAAAAGTCCAAAGGATAGATCTAGAGTCCATGATTTGAAGAAATTGACATATGTGTGTGTGTACAAAAATATCTGTTGTTATCAAATCAACAAAACAAGCATAATTGGAGGACAAGTGTATTGGTGTTGGCTTATAGAGTACATGAGAAGCAAGGACATACAGATGGTTTCATGATCATTGTGTAGTTACATTTGAAAGTTTATATCACTTTGAAGATGGAATCAAGGAAATACATGACGCCCGCCTCAATAAGACCAATAACTTGGTCTTTATTTCAAAGTTTCAAGTCTCAAGGTACCTATTTGTAAAAGTGACTCATGTCACTTATTGTAATTCAAAACTTAGAAAATGAGCTTTGTTTCTAGAAAAGTTAGGTAAAATCTAACTAGAATTTAAATCTTATTTTTAATTATTGTATTTCAAAAAGGTAGTTACAAAGTAGTTAGAAATTATTTACGAGTTAGTTATGGGCTGGAGGTCTATAAAAGCAATGACGTATTTGAATGTAAGGGGGGGTTCTAGTGATTACATTTTCCTAGTTCTTTTATGGTATTGAGAAGAACCAAAGAAAAAGAGAGACCTAATGGATTTCATGCTTTGTATAGAGAAGATTTGTAGTTGTATAACTTCAAAATAAATACATAAAGGAGTTGATTCATGTGTTTCAGATGTTTTGTGTATTTTCATTACCTCCTGTTTGTAGGTTGAATAAGTATATTATCTATATTATTTTGGAAAGACATTTGTTATTTAATGGAATATTTGTGAATTGTGCAATATGTGTAAAATATAGTTTTAATCTTGGTATCTTGATTTAATATTGTTCATGCAAACTTATCTCTTCATGAGCTATTTTCTTCATTATTGCCACAGGTCCTATATTTGTGATCATTTTCCCTTCATCATACAAAGTTGGGGAATGTGTGTTTTTGATTTTATGGTGAGCCTTTCTTTATATTTGTATAAATATGTGAAATCCTAGTCGTTATTCGTATGTTTGCCACTAGGGTTTCTATAATTCATTTTCCTTTAGTTTTCCTTTACCTTTGGTATTTCTAGTTAAAATACCACAAAACCCCAATTTTGATCATACGAGGGTGTTGCCCCTCTCAAAACAAAGGAAGATCATTTCTCTGTAGTGATCTCTCCAATTGTTGGTTAGCTCGTCACTACTTTTCAGGTGAAACAGAGTCATTCTTGAGAATTTATTCGCAACAACCAAATCTATTTACCAACAATCTTTTCTTAGTAGATTAGTATAGGAAACATTTTCTCATACCTTGCTTCCTTTTAGTTGGTATCAGATCCTGATAACCTTTGGTTCTAATTGTTGGGTAGAGATTTTTTTGAGCTGATCTTCATTTGAGTGGGAGCTTGTGTAGAGGATTTTGAAATCTTTGTTGCAGGAAAGAGATGACAAGGACATCTAGGAGGTTTGATATAGAGAAGTTCAATGGAGGCAACTTTGAGTTGTGGAAACTCAAGATGGAGGACTTATTGGTGGATAGAGATCTATGGCTCCCAGTATCCAGAACCATGCCATCGAGCATGAAACAAGAAGATTGGGATCTGATGGATGAAAAGGCAAGGGTTTGATAAGACTATGTTTGGTTGATTCAGTGTTGTTGAATATCCATGAAGAGAAGACTACAAAGGATCTTTGGAAGAAGCTTGGAGATGTTTATCAGGCTAAATCCCTAGCGAACAAGTTATTCCTATGAAAGAAATTGTATTCTCTAAGGATGGAACATGGAGGATCTATCGCTGATCACCTGAATACATTCAATATGCTTGTTTCCCAATTGACCTCTGTTGGTGTGAAAATGGAGGAGGAGGATCGATGTATGAAATTACTATGTTCCTTACTAGATTCATGGGATCACCTTGTTATGGCTATTGGGAGTACCACTACCACCTTCAAGATGGAGGAAGTGGTTTTTTGTTGTTGTCTGAAGAGATGCAGGGAAAGTCTTCCAAATCAGCTAAGGAGGTTCTTGCAGTTCATGGTAGATCTAAAGAGAAGGGAAACAAAAAGGATAAGAAGAAGGAAGAGAAAAGAAGATCCAAATCCTGTGGGAGATCTAATTCTCCTAGAAAGTCTAAGGATTTGTGTTGGAATTGAGGCAAACCTGGTCACTTTCGCAAGGAGTGCAAGCAGGAGAAAAAGAAAAAGTAAAAGAGCTATGATTTGGATTTTGACAAGTCCTCACAAGATGAAGGAGAATAATTTTTCACTACCTTGGCAATGCATGCATCTGAGGGTGTGTGTTGTATTGACTCTGGTGCATCTTTTCACATGACCTGACATTGGGGTTGGTTTTCAAAGTATGAAGGATATGATGGTGGAAAGGTGTACTTGGGTGATGAATCTCACTTGAAGATTATTTGCCGTGGAAGAGTCTTGATTTGATTCCCTGATGGATGAGTGAAGGGGATCAGCGGTGTTCTACATATCCCTGGTTTGGTATGAAAGCTTCTTTTTGTAAGTAAGTTGAATGATGTGGGTGTACAGGTTGTTTTCTCGAATGCAGGATGCAAGATGAGTAGAGGATCTATGGTGTTGGCTAAGGGTGTTCAGGTTGGCACTTTTTTCAACTTGATGCATGCATGGTTTTGTGCAATAGTGCCTCTATTTCAAAGAAGAGAGCTTCAGAATCTTCATCCTCACTATTGGAACCAGCAGTGAAGAGGACTAGTGCATCTACTTCTAATGCACCTCGTTCTTTTTGGGTACCTAAGGGTGCTCATTCTATGGAGATGAAACTTCCAGATGAGAAGACAATGTTATGGCACTAAAGGCTTGGTCACATTAGTGAAAAAGGGTTTGAGGACATTGAAAAACAAAAACCTCATTGAGGGTATGAACGATTCTAATCTTGAGTTTGATTTTTGTGAACACTGCATATATGCGAAACAAAACCATGTTCAGTTATATTCCAATTCTCACAAATCTTTTGATGTGTTGGACTTGATTCATTCTGATGTGTTTGGTCTAGTTAATGTTCCTTGATTTCAAAATATATTTACTTTATTTCATTCATTGATGACTATAGTACTATAAGGACATGGGTGTATTTCCTTAGAAGTAAATTAGAAGTCTTTAATAGATTCAAAGTGTTCAAAGCTCTTGTAGAGAATTAAAAGGATAGAAAGATTAAGTGTTTGAGGACTGACAATGGTGGTGAGTTTTGTTCAGCAAATTTTGACAAGTTCTGTAAAGAACAAGGGATTGAGAGGCACAAGACAACTATGTATACCCCTCAATAGAATGGAGTTGTAGAGAGGATCAATAGAGCATTGATGGAGAGGGAAAGTAGTATGCTAAGTGGAGCTAGCCTTGAACAAAAGTTCTGGGTTGAAGCTGTTGCTACTACTTGTTACCTGGTCAACAGGTCTCCTACATTAGCACTCATTGATAAGACATCTATGGAGGTATGGTTTGGTAAAAAGCCTTCATTGAGACACATTCAATTATTTGGTTGTGAGTCATATGCACATGTGCCTAAAGAGAAGAGGTCTAAGTTGGAGAACAAGGCTGTGAAGTGTATCTTCATCGATTATGGCATCAGTGTGAAAGGGTACAAGCTTTGGGATCTAGTGGCTAAGAGAGTTCTGTATAGTAGAAGTGTGATCTTTAGAGAGTAGTCAATCCTTCTTCTATTATCTTGTAGCTAGAGAAAGAAGAGAAGAAAGAGGATATGGTTTAGCTTCCTTTCACCCCTGAGAAAGTTAAACCAAAAACATTTGTTGGACCTGATAATGAGAAGAGCTCTAGTAGCTCTGAAAGTTTGGAAGAAGATGAAGAACCTCAACCTCAATCTTTGAGGAGCTCCACATGGATAAGGTGACAACTTGATAGGTTTGTCTATTCATTGCATGATTCTAGTTGTATTTTTTCTTTGATTTCTAACACTGATAAGCATAGGATCGTAAGCGAGGCTATGGGTATGAGTGATACAGATTCTTGGAAAGAGGCCATAGAAGAAGAGATGGCTTCCTTGAAGAAAAATAATGCTTGGGATCTGGTACCCTTGCCTGATGGACGTAAACCTATTGCATGAAAATGGGTGTTCAAGAAGAAATTTGGTTCAAAAGGTAGTGTTGAGAAGTTTAAGGCAAGGTTGGTTGCGAAGGGTTATTCTCAGGTTGAGGGAATAGATTATGGTGACATTTTCTCTCCCGTTGCAAAGCTGACATCTATCATATTCTTGTTATCACTTGCTGCAACATATGATTTAGAAGTTGAACAGATGGATGTGAAGACATCTTTCCTTCATGGTGACTTGGAGGAAGAAATTTATTTCACAACTAGAGCACTATGTGGTAAAAGGTAAAGAAAATCTGGTTTGCAAGTTGAAAAAGTCTTTGTATGGTTTGAAGCAATCTCCTAGGATGTGGTACCAAAAATTTGATGCCTTTGTGTTGAGTTTGAGATTTCTGAGATTGAAATTAGATCATTGTGTTTACTTTAAAATGGATAATGATCACATTCTCATTATTGCAACATATGTTGATAATATGTTGTTCATTGGGAATGGTAAAAGTTTGATTTTTTATTTGAATTCTCAGTTGTCAGCGCACTTTGAGATGAAATATCTAGGGGCATCTAGGTACATTCTTAGAATGGAAATTAGAAGAGATGGAACTAACATAAAACTTTGGTTAGGCCATAGTAAGTATGTGAACAACGTGTTGGAGAGATTCAACATGGAAGCTTGTAAACCATTGACAATTCCTATTATGATGGGGCTAAAGTTATCTATTGCAGATTGTCTAAAGTCTCCTTTAGAGATGGAGGATATGAGAAAAGTTCCTTATGCTAGTGCATTTGGTAGCTTGATGTATGCTATGGTTTGTACAAGACAAGACATTGCCCAAGAAGTGGGAGTCCTTGGTCAGTTTATGGCTAATCCTAGATGAGTACATTGGGATACAGTGAAGACTGTTTAGATATTTGTAGGGCACTTCTAAATATTCCTTATGTTATCATGGTTATCCTATAGGACCTTGGCATTTACTTTGTGTTCGAGGATTTGTGCATTCAGATTGGGCAGGGGACATTTGTGGTAAAGAAGTCATTTGGCTTAAGAGATTGTGTTTTGATGTTGGGTTTGATGCAAGGAAGATTACTATTTGTTGTGATAGTTAGAGTGCCATATGTTTGGTGAAGAATCCTACTTTCCATGTGAGGACTAAGCATATGGATGTCTTGTACCATTTTGTTCGTGACATGGTAGAGGATGGGAAGGTAAACTTGGAGAAAGTTGACACTTTGATGAATGTTGCAGATTCCTTGACAAAACTTGTGAGCATAGAGAAGTTCAGATGGTGTTCAGAGTCTATGGGCCTCTTGCCCCCTAGCAATTAAATCATGGTGTTGATACTCCCTTTGCTCTTGCAAGGTGTTTGATAAGTGGGAGAATGTTAAGGAAAGTGTCTCAACCTTGTAACTATGAAATTTTACTATTCTTCCCAGTTTTGGTATTTTTGAAAACCCTTTATCTTGAAGAATGGTCTAGAACTTTCAAAGTTTCCAAAAGGGCTAAAAATCACAGTACTTACTATTTTTAGTAACTCTACATTTGACCTTGAATTGACCTGAAATTTTCCCAAAAGGTGCGGAACTACCAAGTAAACATCTTAGGTGAGTTCGACTTAAGATTATACTTGGATTGCGAGATATTAAAGTTTCTATTTTTTGAAACTATCAGAAAATGTTTTGAACTCTATTTTGAGGCACTTAGATGTCCTTAAATGCTTTAAAAGTTGTCATAACTAGAAAATTAGGTTACAGCTTGATAGATCTCTTCACAAGATTTTTGACACATCAAATAATTCGTTAATCGGACACCCGGATCAAAAGTTATGACCTCTGAAAGTTGGACCTCCTATTTTTAGGAAATGTGAAAATATGTTGGACACTCAAAAGAGCTGTAAAGGGGAGAGTTACATGTGTTGGTGTGTGATTTGGCACATTGCAAGGCATAGTTGATTGGAGATAATTTGGGCGCCACTTTTGCGTGGTTTTGGCTCATGGTTTTGTAATTACCATTGACGGTTTACTATATGGTATCTCCTATATATTAGGAGCTTGAGATGGAGCTTGTGTGTAAGAGTCTTATAGATATTGAGTTACCTCCAGATCTCTAGTTGGTTATACTCCTATGAAAGATTTCTCTACAAGTATATTGTAATCTTCTTGAATCCTAAATAATGTATTAGGCGGCTTTGGAGTGTGGGGTTTTTTACCTAAAAGGGTTTTCCCCATGTATTTCTTGTGTTGTGAGTTTTGCATTTGCATTTGGATGTTGTTATTACCTTTATGTTAATGTGCATCTTAATCTGTAACTGTAAAAGTTAAAATTTGCATAAATCTTTCCTTAGTAGATCGGTGTAGGAAGCATTTCTGCATACCTTGCTTCCTTTCAGCCTAGACATCCATATTGTGACTATAAACATAAATAATAAAATTGTCCTAAAATTATTTTGATTGCAATATTGGACAAATACCTACATGTTACAAGAGGAATAGAAAACTTAATCCATTTGAAGATGTAGGCTAAGTGAATCATTACAAATTAATCATGAGAGTATTTTCATCTATCTATAGTTGTTTCAAGTTCATGCTCAAGTTTTTAGAGGCTCAAGATGCAACACTAGAAGGGGATGATACAACTTTATAAAATATTGTAAAAGGATGGTATAACACTAGCTAGTTTTAGACATTTATATGCAAAAGAGTATCTATTATAAATTTACTTCAACAAACTTTATCTTTCTTGTCCATAGTTGTTGAAAATAATGGAGGCATTAGTCTATAGAATTTCCCCATTGCAAATAAAAAATGGCATGAGATCAATTTGGATTTATGTAACATCATGGTTCCTAAAACTTGGAAGAAATCTTAGTAAACAAATAAAAAGAAGGGAGAAAAAATATATCTTAGAGGTTAAAACAAAGCCAATACCTAAAATACTTGTTAATATTAATAAAAAATCTAAGATATTTGTCTTCTTAAACATTAATTTTTTCCTTTCATCTTATGAGGTTGACTGATTGAAATAGATGTTATTTTATACTATAAAAATAGGGATAGTTTTATTACCTTATAATCCCTTGCAAAATTCTAATCAAATGAAGTCCATTATCAACAAATGTGTCATTTTTGGCAGATCCTTGAGAAAGCTTTCATAATTTATATGATTCATTTTTTTTAAATTCAAAATGAACCTCCCTAATTTTAAAGCTACCTCTAAAAGAAATAAAAAGACTAAGAGAACATGTATCGACAAAACAAGCAGCTCCAAAATCACCAAAAAGTTTCAAAAGAAAGTGTTTGTGTGAAATTGTCCCGGGTAGACAAAAATAGGTCTTTAAAATTGGTTTCAATGAGCTTAGAGATTGAGTGGGCCTTAGAATGCATGTTTCATTATAAACATTTTGTAAGTGTCCTTGAGAAAATGAAAATGTTCATTTAGACATGTATTGTGGTAAGTAGGAATACAAATGGTAGTTTCATAGATTTTTTTTGTAATGACATGTCTCTAGATTTTTTACTTTAGCTTTTTATTCAAGATACCTTTGCTCCAAAAATAATATAAAAAGAGTAAAATTATTTGAAACCCATGCTACCGGTTTCTTTGGTTTGCACATTTTCTTAAGGATTTAAAGGTATACATTTTGTCCTCTTCTAGACCTTTTTAAGGTAATTATCAAATGTATTTCAAGTTACATTTTTTCCTTTTCTAGACCTTTCTAAGGTGATTGTCAAATGTATTTCAAGTTACATAAATACCCACTTCATCTTGCTATAATAGAATAAATGTATTTTTTATATGCCTAAAGGTTTTTATTATTTAATTGTTGCTTATCTACAAAGAATGAACATTGAATATTTTGGGTTTTCTACCCAATCCTTGTACCATTAGAATCAAAGCCAAAACTAAGGGTAGAATGTTCTCTTAAGCCCCTAAGGGGCCCTAAGGATGGAGAGGCTCCTATTTTATCCAAGATTGAGTGAGGAACTAAATTCAAAAATATAACTACATACGTGTAAGGGAGCAACATTAAAGTATGATAGAAAGATTATGGAAAACTAGACGCTACAAAAAAATTCTATAAAATACATGGCTAGTAGTTATGAAGCAAGAACAATTATAAAAAAATATTTTGGGGAAGGATTTTGTGTGTACATTTAGTTAAGTTTGGAGATGACACATTTTATATTTCACTTATTATAATAGTTTCTAACTTGTAGTAAGGCCTTAAAGCATATAAACTATATAGTTTCCTTTTCTAGTTGAAAGGTTAAAAATGGACTAAATGTGAAATTTTTTTACACCATGAGCTCCTTTTCCCTCTACTATAGGTTCAACAAAAACAAATGACCCTTACTATCTATTATTTTTTCCAACGAGTATTTTGTAGGAGAACAAGTGAGGATACCCTACAAGCCTATGTTAAAAAGTCTTCCACACTTTAAATAAAAAATAAGGTTCAAATGATGCACAATTTTGTTAGCTCTCCACTTGAGATTGAAGAACACCAACCCTTCATACAAAAGGTGCAAATGATAGCATTTGAGGCCATTCGGTTGTAATATTTTAAAAATAACCATCACTTCTTGGAAACAATAGATCAATAACCACACATGTAGCCATTGACCCACTTTAAACTCTAGTCACATGTTTGTTGATCTACCTTGATTATAATCTTGAAAAATCTATAGATGATCGATCATCTCACTATTTATAAATTCTTCTATTTTTCTTTGTTGAAAAACAAAGTACCCCTATTAGCCATCTATAGCAACAAATTTCTTAGATGCAACTAGAGAAAAGTTTCATAGATCAAAGTAGGAACATTATAAACAACTTTTAATTTTTATTGGGGCATGATTTACAATGTGAAATAAAATAATTAAAAATATTTTTAATTATTGTAGTCATGATTTAGGACTGGATATACTTTTCCCTTGTATTTTTAATAATGAAATTTATGAATTTGGCAAACTACCCAATCAAAAAATTAGATTAGAGCTATTTTCAAGAAAATAAACCAAGAAAAAGCATAGACATTAGCACACCAGAATACTTCTCCCCATGGCATAGTTTCCTAGACAAACAAATATGTAGACAATGAAAATGAAAACATAAGTATGTCTACCACAAGAAGGGACTAATACAATATTCTTAGCATAAGAAAATCCCATGCCTTTGGTTGGAGAGCAATCAACTTATATATTTGTTTGTTTAAGTTTGAATAGACTTACACTCTTACAATCTAAGTCAACAAAGGTAAGAGTATCTTCCTAAAGAGAATAATTCTATTAACCTTTTGTTTCTTCATTAAAAAATAAAACCATGTCTCCTACACCACCATGGAATCTTAATCACAAATCATGTATGACAAGATTCTTGATATTTTTGACATATTGATTCGATAAGTTTTTTTTTGTGTGTGTTTTATTGATTCTATAAAAAAATTGTAATTTCCTCTAGTGAGATTCTAAAATTTGTTGGGTTTTTTAAGTTAATACTGTACAATTTCAATGAACTACTAATTGTTTAATATATATGGGAAGCTCCTTGTGTTATGATACAATGAAACTGTGTAGCTTGTCCTTGCTTAGTACATTAACTCTCAAGCTCATATTTGTGTACCTTTATTTTGTTGCATGCCATCTGGCCATGCTCTGTGTTTGCTCTATCTCTGCACTACCTTCAAAGATAATAGATTGAAAGGAGCCTTAAACTTAGGCTCAGAGGATGATCTTGACTCATCAGTCACCCCAATGATCCAATTTCTCAACACTAGATCCTTCATTCTGGGCCATCTCCTCTCCCATGGAGCTTTCTTGATATTATTATTGTTGTTAGTAGTATTAGGATCACAGAATTTCCTCTCATTGACATGGCAAACCCTGTCTTTTGGGTCTCCACAGATATGATTGATAAAATAATTCATTTCTATCTCTAGTACCACATGTGGGCTCACTTCATGTTCCCTCTACCACTTTGAGGATGTGAACATACTAAATTGTGTCTCATTTTCATCGCCTCTATCCTTGCTCAAACCCTGTAATCTTCAGAAGGTCAAGTCAGAATCTACAACATTTGTCATACCATTCATACCCAACAACAACTACAAAACAAACCAATTGAGCTATGAGTTCAAGATCACAAATCAATCTACTTTCTATCCATCTCAATACACAACACTAGCCACATGATTTATATACTAATCTGATTGTGTATCTCCCAAACTATTGGAGCTAAGATCAACCTCTGAGCCTAAGTTTAAGGCTCCTCTCAAACTATTTAGCTATGATGTTAAGCAGATCTGTGAAGGTAATGCAGAGACAAAGACAGACACAGAGCATGGCCAGATGAAAAAACAATGTTTGCATTAGGTGATTGATTCATTGACAAACTTGGGCCCAACAAAATAGAAAAAATACAACTATATGTATCAAAGAACTAAAAAATCTATTTACCTCATGTCCATCCATGCATACATTTCTTCGTCCATCAATACAAGATCATAAGTTCTTCCTTACTTTAACTCTGATCCACCCACACACAACTTGCTCTCCCCATTCTCCTTTTCTAGAGCACCCCAAAACAAGTACTAAACAATGCCCACAAGCCCAGGAAAAATATTGACAAATATGTAGGCACTGTCTATTTTCAATATAATACGCCTACAGACAGATATGGGAATTATGAACAATCTGATTGGTGTTGGTTAACAAATTTGTCACTTTAGCTTTATACTCACTCGCCCACACCAATGACAAATGAACCAATAATTGAGCCACTTGCAATGGTATTTGCAAGTGCTCTCTGCTTATTTTACAAGGCACAGCTACCTTCAAATAATGTGCAATGAATGAAAACACAGGGTATGTTTTTCACCAGAAAGCAAAAAAGGCAAACTAACACCTACCCATAACCATGCAAATAGATGTGATGGATTAATTTAGAATGATATGAATGCGAACGAATGACACAAAGTCCATTTATTCCACACCCATGAATGAGAACCAAGAAAAGAATGAGTAGCAAACCTTCACAGTAGATGAATTAGTTTGAATTCAATGATTCAGAAATAAACATCCATACAATTTGATATAACAGAAAATTGCATTGGGAAATGATTATAGAGACACACAGAACACTTGCAATCTAAAGAAAATATCAATAAATTCATAGATTCAGAAACACCTCCCTTATTTCCCCAATATAAAAATGAGTTCACAGACTCTCTTTCCTGTACAACAAACTATGGTTGAAAAGAAAAAAACTACCCCTACTTCCCTTGTTCCCAAATAGCTAAAAAAGATCCCCTTCAAATTGAAAAAGATGAGTTTTTATCCCCTCTCCCTCGTAACCACCTCTTGACAAGGTAAAGAATTGTTTTATTTTCTCCCGTAACTAATTCTTATAACTGACTTTTAATCTTCCTTCATTTTACATTTAAAGGAAAATAACATAATGCTTGAAAATGACATTGCATTAAGTCATAAAAATAACTCAATTTATTAACAAGTAGGGTAAAATAGGTGAGTGCAGGACCATGATGGGCCAAACATTACCCCTAAGTGGCAATGTAAATGTGAAAAATAGACTTAAGTAACTTCATGTCAAAATTTGAATGAGTTATCTACACAATCTAGAAATAAGGTAGTAATAAAAGTTGTAATAAATTGAATATAGTTTATGGGCTACTACTTTTTTAAAAAAATTTAAAAATAGTTTGACGAAAATTGGATATTTCAATGAAGTACTACTACAATTTTTAGAAAACATAAAAAGTATGTGTCATTTCGACCAACCTAAGTATGAGAAAAAGATAATATTTTTCCTCCATGATTTGGATTTAAGTAAAGGACATAAACTCATAAACAATCTAAAATAATCTCATAAACACTTGTATCTCCCATTTCAATATCTGTTATTGTTAATGCACTTAAACAAGCATCAGATAATTTACCATTGCTATAATGTTCAACTCACAATCTAGAAGTATTGCAAACTTTTTTTGAACAAATTTATGTGTTCTATATGAAATTAGACCACATGATCACAAGTACTCTCCATTTACTGATCTCAATATCTGGAAGAGGATTCCCAAACTACCAAAGATTCTTTTCAAACTTATGGGTTTCATATTCTTCTTTTCATTGTAATCAATTCAAAAGGGATATCAAAATGTCTTTAGCGACTAAAACATCACTTCCTCTCAGCTAAACTAGAAATAGTGATTTTCTATTCTTTAGGAGAAGATTCAGTGTTGACGGCCTCATTATGGGTCTGCCTGGTAAAGAGTAGACATTTCCCCATGGAGGAGCATTCTTGCTTGAAAGTTTCAATAAAGCCCATTCAACAAATTCATTTTATGCATATCATGTGCCATCAAGGTCATGGATCTCTATGAGATCGTAATTTACTTGAGGCATTCTTCCAAAGGTAACAAGCTTAGTCTGTGCTCCTAAATTTTACACTTATGCTTGCTAGAGTGTTTTAAATCATTATATCTGACAAAAATTTCCATTTCATCATGCTTCAATGGATGTTCTTATCCCACTTGATAGCTTCTCACTCTGGCGTAGGCTTGCAAAGCATTGGCAATGGTAGAGGAGTTTGGCTTCATACTCAGCAGTTGCATTTACTTCAGAGTTTCTAATGTCTATTCCACAAATCCATTTTGTGAGTATTCTTCAATCACAGCTATGGCTATCACTTCCTGAAGACCAAAATATAGTCATTCCCATCATTGTGTAAGACAATTTCTAAGTGATCCAACTTTGCTACAGCGTAGACCTATATCTATAAAATTGGTGTTGAATGTGCTTACATTATCTGCTAGGTTGTTTGTAGCTTGCATCACCATCAATGCAATTGAATCTAGGTTTGTATATGAAGTTCCATCAAAAACTAAGGCAACGTGTGCCCAAGACATATCATCATCTACTGTGTGATTCTTATGTCCAGTGAAGACTGTGGGTTCAACTTGATTCAACAATAAAAGATTTTGGCAAAAGATTTTATAGAAAGGTTTTAGGTGCTTCTTTGTTCACCATAGATGCCATGCATTTTTATAAGGATCTCGAAGATGATAATGGACAACAAAAATTTGCATCATTCTCCACCATTTGCATATATACACTGCGACCATGGTGTTCCTTCCTTGAGACTGAATTTCTATGAAGCATTTTGTTAAGTTGTTCCCAGCGTTGTCTATGCTTCCAGATATGCATACATTGCTGCCATAGCATTTCAAACCATAATATCTGACCAAGATGCCATCTGCATTTGCTTTGATGGATGTCTATAACCTGTATTAGCATCACCATTTTGGCACAGGCTGAGGAGTTAGAAAAGTTAGAAAACCTTCGACAACAAAGGAGTCAGAAAGTCAGACATTTTAATAACTTTAGAACCTTATATTAAGAGTTCGGGATTTCTAAAAACTCTCGACTCCCTGACTTAGTGACTTGGTATTGGTTGGATCTCTTAAGAAATTTTGATTATTTCCAACAAAGGAGTAGTATAGTTAGGGGAATACAAGGTTACAGAACTTTAAAAAGTGTCGACATAACTTATGAAGTCCATAATCTTTTAAATGGGAATTTCACCATAAGTACTTGACTTTTCATAAAGTCATTTAGTTTTCAAACCATAGGACTTTATAATTTGTCCCCATGAAGGGTAAATAAAATCGCCCTCAATAATAATGCTTATATTTACTTTACTGACTTTGGAGAAAAATATTTTATGTGATGCAGGAGCATCCAGTGGTGTAAGGGAAATCTTGCATCACCCAAAAAAAAGATGTGTTTCAAAATTGTTGATATTCTTTCCATTTCTTTTCAAAATTTGTAGTTCTAGGTCCATAATCACTTGAATAATGATGTAGAACTTTCAGTTTTTCCAAACTGCTAAAAATAGCAACCTGCTATTTTTAGAAAGTTTGCATTTGGGGCACAGAATGAAGTGAAATTTTATAGGAAGTTTCATAACTAAAAAATAAGACCTTTGGCAAAGGAATCATGCAAAGATCATTTGCGAGTTAAAAGATATTAAAGTTTTTGTTTCCCAAAAAATGCCTGAAAATTATTCAAACTCAGGTTTGAGGCACTAAACAGCCCCGTACAAGCCCAAAAATGGCCAGAACCGGTAGAGATGATTATTAGCACGTAGAGCACTTTGTGAGATTTCTGACACATTTAAAACGGTTCATCAATCAGACACCTGGATCAAAAGTTATGGCTCCCAGAAGTTGACCTATTTTTGGAGGGAGAAGCAAATTTCAAAATTAAGTTGTTGGCCACCAAAGAGGCTATTAATAACCATTTTTGGGAACCTTGGGCGGTAGTAGAGTTAAGGAGGGAAGTGTAGAGTCAAGAATAAGCTAGAAAATAGAAACCCTAGCTGATTTGGGGTTACAGAAGGTAGATGATTCTAGAGTCTGGGAATAAGAAGTTGTAATGTGTTGCAGCATGTGGAGGGTTGATTCCTCTAATTGTATTTGAGCTTCTGTAATGTAATAGGTTGTCCAAATCAATAAAGAAAGTTCTATTTTCTCTATATAATTTCTGTTGTTGTGTGTTTTATGATTTACCCCCTTCATCAAGTGGTATCAGAGCAAGGGTTCTTGAGTCTATAGACAAATTGCCAACCGTGAGGCAGTTTGCACTAGGACTTGAGGTTGTGGGTTTGCTATGGAGATGTCTCCACGAAGAAATTGTATTGGAAGGAATGCTTTGATGGAAGAGGGTTTTCGAGCCCTACAAAGGCAAATCGATGCATTGCAAGAGGAGCTATGAAGAGGGTTTGATCTGAGAACAAGAGAAGAAAGTGAAGATGAAGCTGAAGAAGAGTTATCTAAGGAAGAACAAGAAGTTGCAAGAGATTCTATAGAAGTTAGGTTGTTGAGGGCCATTTCTAAGATTGGAAAAAGGCCTAGGATCGAAGTTTCTACATATTCTAGAGATTTGAATCTGGAACAACTTATTGATTGGATCAATGACATGGAGGAATATTTTGAGCATGAAGATGTGGAAGACCCAGATCGGGTCAAGTTTGCAAAAAAAAATTAAAGGGCCATGCCAGTATTTGATGGAAGGAGGTCCAGTTAGAGAGGAATAGAAGAGGAAAAGGAAAGATCAATAGATGGGATTGAATGGTGGAGAAACTGAAGAAGCAGTTCATTCCTGTGGACTATGAGATGGAGTTGTTGAAGAAGCTGCAAGGATTGAAGTAAGGCAACAAGTCTGTTAAGGAGTATACAAACGAGTTTTATAAAATTACTATCAGGACAGGTCATGCAAAGCCCAACAAGGAGAAGGTAGCCTGTTACATTAATGGGTTGAGGCCAAGTATTCAAAAGGGGCTGAGCCTAGTCAGAATGACCACCATAGAAGATGCATACCAGTTTTCCCTAAAGGTGGAAGAGAAGCTGAATAAAAGATTTGATAGAAAGAAAAGGGTAAAAGGTCAAGGTAGAAGGACTGGTGGAAGACCCTATGGGGGGTGAAATGAAGATTCAAAGAAAAGTGAAGAAGCCGGCACCAGTCGAATTCAGAGAGGAGATAATGCCTACCACCCTTGTGACTAGAACAATGGTGAACAAAGAGGAAGAGGAAGAGGTAGACCTGGGCAAGGACCTAGAAGAGGATGTTTTAGAGGAACCTATTTCCAATGTGGAGAAGAAGGGCATCGAGCATACGAGTGTCTGCAACATCAAGGAAGGACAAATAGAAGACCTGAATGTAATGCACAAGTTGCACATGTAGATGAGGATGCACAGTCTAAGCGTTCTGAAGATGCTGAAAGGGGAGAAACCCTAGTGGTTAGAAGAACCTTGTTGAATGAGGAGAAAGAACCAAATCAGAGGAAGAGTTTATTTTGCACAAGGTGCAAATGTGAAGGTAAGTGTTGTGATATTATTATTGATAGTGGAAGCATTGATAATATTGTTTTAGAGGAGATGGTTGACAAGTTGAAGTTAACAAGAAGAAAGCATCCACATCCATATCAGATTATATGGTTACAGAAGGACCATAGAGCTTTGGTCAATGAGTAGTGTTTAGTGAAGTTCAAGATTGGAGACTACCATGATGAGGTGCTGTGTGATATCATACCAATGGACGGATGTCATATGCTATTGGGGAGGCCATGGCAGTATGATAGGAGCACTGTCCATGATGGCCGTGCAAACACATATTCCCTAACAAAAGATGGAGTTCATCATTAATTGAAGCCCTTGAAAGAGATGGAAAAAAAGGTGTGTAGTATTGCTAGAATTTGCTTGGTAGATGGTAGAAAATTTTTGGAGGGTATGAATCATGAGCATCATTGTTTTACATTGATTCCTAATATTAGTCAAGAGAAATGTGAAGATGTACCAGAAGAAGTTTTAGATATGTTGGAAGAATTTTAGGACATTATATCTGATAATGTACCAGAGGGTTTACCACCAGTGAGGAAGATAAGTCATCAAATGGATTTGATACCAGGAGCCAGTTTGCCGAATAAGGCCACCCATAGAATGACTCTAGCAGAGAGTGAAGAGTTGTATAGACAAGTTCAGGAGTTGTTGAGGAAGTGATTGATAAGAAAGAGCCTAGGTCCATGTGTGGTACTTGCAGTTCTAGCACCAAAGAAAGATGGAGAGTGGAGAATGTGTACAGACTCTCGAGCCATCAATAAGATCACAATCAAGTATAGATTTCCATTGCCTAGAATGGATGACATAATGGACTGTTTGAGTGGAGCAAAGTACTTCATGAAGATTGACCTAAAGAGTGGGTATCACCAGATCCGTATTAGAGAAGGAGATGAGTGGAAGACAGTCTTCAAGACAAAGGAAGGTTTGTATGAGTGATTAGTCATGCCATTTGGGCTAACCAATGCACCGAGCACATTCATGCGGCTCATGAACGACGTATTGAAAGAATTTTTGGAAAGTTTTGTTATTGTTTATTTGGATGATATTTTGATTTTCAATAAGACTTGGGATGAGCATTTGATGCATATCAGAAGAGTTTTAGAGAAGCTAAGAGAAGAGAAGTTGTTGATTAATTTGAAGAAATGCAGTTTTGCAAAGAAGGAGTTGGTATACCTGGGATTTGTTGTCTCAGAGGAAGGTCTTAAGATGGACCCAAAAAAAGTGAGGGCTATCATTGAATGGCCTATGCCAAGGAGTGCAACAGAGGTACGCTCTTTTCATGGTTTAGCAAGTTTTTACAAAACGTTTATCAGGAATTTTAGTAGCATTTGTGCACCCCTAACTAAGACAATGAGAGGGGATAGAAAAGAGTTTAGATGGACTAAAGGAGCAAACAAGAGATTTCATACATTGAAGCAAAAAGTCATAGAACAACTTGTTTTGGCACATCCAGATTTCAATAAGGTATTTCAGGTAGATTGTGATGCTAGTGGTAGTGGTATAGGAGCTGTTTTGAGCCAAGAAGGCAAGCCCATTGCCTATTTTAGTGAGAAGCTTAATGATGCCAAGAAAAGTATTTTGTTTATGATCAAGAATTTTATGTAATAGTTCAAGCTTTGAAGAAACGAAGACATTATTTTTTTGCCAAAAGAGTTTGTTTTATATACTACTCATCAGGCTTTACAGTATCTTAATAGTCAAGGAAAGTTGAACCAAAGGCATTTAAAATGGGTTGAGTTTTTGTAGAGCTATACTTTTGTTTTGAAGCATAGGAGTGGGAAGTTCAATAGAGTTGCAGATGCCTTGAGCAGAAGGCAAAATTTGTTGACAGAAATGAAGATAGAGGTTGTTGGGTTTGATGAGCTCAAAAGTTTGTATCCTAAAGATTCAGATTTTGTAGACGCTTGGAAAGCTTGTTTGGAACCTGTTACTTTGGACAGGACAAAATGGTTGGATTTCATAATCCAAGATGGAATGTTGTTTAATGGAAGCCAGTTGTGCATTCTGAGGAGTTCCATGAGAGAGAACTTGATTAAGGAGAAGCATAGTGGAGGATTGGCTGAACACTTTGGTCAAGATAAGACCATTGCTATTGTTGGTGAAAAGTATTATTGGCCATACTTACAACAGGATGTGAGGAAATTTGTGCAAAGTTGCAAAGTATGTTAGATGGTGAAAGAAGCAAGTCAAAATATAAGTCTATATCAGCAACTACCTGTACTAGAGAAGCTGTGGGATGATATTAGTATGGGTTTTGTTCTTGGTTTACCAAGGACACAGAGAGGACATGATTCCATTTTTGTGGTGGTGAATAGATTCTCAAAGATGGCACATGTTAGGATAGTAAAAATTTAAAATTTTTACTATATTCTCACTTCACCATATCTGAGCAAATCATAAAACATCCCAAAACCATAGTAAAAAATTGATACATCCTACAAGATGTCCATGGCTAAGCAATGCAAAATTACCTAAATTTCAATTTATCGGCAAGACTTTGTGTTGCTTATGCCGATACATAAGAAATCAATGAAAATAACTATCGGCGTGAGAGTAAAGATCAGAGAGAGATTTGTAGAAGTTGCCAATGGAAGAAGTAATACTGATGGCCTTTTATCGGTAAGAGAATCAAGCAGTCACACCGATCGGTATGACTAATAGTCATCGGGTGGTGCTTTGAAAATTACCCCGACGGCATATATCATATCGATGAAGCATTTCGGCAAAAGTCTCACTGAACATCTTATGGGGACAAAGGAAATGATAGCCATTGGCAAGAAATGAACATCGCGATAAAAAATTAATGAGTCTCTGATACTCCAGTGTCTTGATGAAACAATAAAAAGTGCTTTCAGTGTGAGTCACACCGATACACCTATCCATCAGCATGACTCAACATATCAGAATGAAGTACTTATATCTTGCCGACTCACAAGCCACAACGATAAAAAGGTGTCGGTGACACTTTGAAAGTTTCTCTCCGATAAGGAATATAAAGTGGCCATCGGGGAGATAACTGTGATCGGGTGATTTGAAAAGGATTACCTCGATGGTATATCTCACTCCGATGGAAATAAGATTATACCCATTGATAAGAAGTTTAACCAATAACCTTCTCGGTGAGACATTAAGATAGTCCTTCCGATCCAGAGTATAGAAGATTATCAGGAAGATGACGAAGCTCGAGGAAACATAAATGTGTTATCCCGATGGTATTGATCATCCGGATAACAAATTGTTGTCACACATATCGGTGAGACTCTCACCGATAGTTATATCGGTAACACTCACTATATTGGAAGGAAATTTAAATCACACAGTGATGAAAGAAGTCATGCTGATGGTTGCGCTCGCTTCGATATGATTCAACATAGTATCGGGAAGACAATTGAGGGGTTGCACCGATTGATTATTCGCGCCATGAGGAGATATTAAGGTCGCCCAGACATTTTGAAAATCATGCCGATGACAGGAGTTATGATGATGTGACATTTCACAGCAATGAATGGCATTGAAATTACTCAAACGATTAAATGCAGACAGTGATGAAATCCTCTAAGATCATTGTAATTACAATTGACAGGGTTATTTGAGAAGAGGGATAGAAGAATTTTGAAGCGCAAATACAGGATTTTGATTGCAGCCATAGACGACAGGTACATACATATGAACCATTGTGTTATAGCCTGTGTTGGATTTTCTGTCAAAATTTGAAAATGGAGACTCCGGGAAAGGGAAAAAGTAGAAAATCACAAGGGGAAACAAGTAAATCTAAGAAACAAAAAACTTATAAAACCCGTGAAGAAAAGATAAAAGACAGAAAGATCAATCAGGATTTAATTGATCAGTTGCTGGGGTCAACTCCCAAGGCCATGAGATCTGTTCAACTTAGGGTAGAAATAGAAAAATTAGAAGAGAAATGTAAACGCTTAGGAAATATTTGGACCCCGATCAGAGGATATGAACTCTTTAGATTCCACTATAATAGAAGATTCAGGAATGCTCTAGTGTTAAACCCATGGCACTTGAATTTGGGAAAATTAGTTGTGCTTGATGTATTCCTGAATGTTTAACTCCTGCAACTTCTTGCCAAACAATATAATCCAAGTCTGAAAGCTATATGCAACCCACAAGGGGAGCCAATTATACATTTGTCAAAAAATGCCATTTGTGAAGTGTTCAACTTAGATGATTTATGCACTGTCCCCATTATTTATGAGGACCTGGAGAAGGAATACTGGAGAATGGACACAACCTACAATGGATGGAGGTTGCCCATTCATAGGCCCAAAGTTGAAGGAGAATTGATGCCTCTAACTGAGAATGATGGTCCTCCTTTTCATGTAGCAATATTTGAACCATATATACAACACACTTATTATTCTGTGGGCCAAGTTCTGGGATCATAGGTCCCTGAGTTCATGACAATCCCTTTGATGGTTATAGCTACTGACATCCAGTGTCATAATGTAAGGTAGTTTGACTATGCTGCTTATGTTGTTAATAGAATAGATTCTAGCTTGACTGCAATAAGAAATAGTTCCCCAGCATGCTTTTTTGAGTATTAGTCACTACTTATGCACATGGTGTTGTATTTCAGCCAGGAAGTAGGGTTATGGCCAAGTGAATTTAAAGTTGTTCTTGCAGACTAGAGGGGGCAAAAGTTACCAATACAAATGTGGACTAGAATATGGGACAGTAGATATGCCCATTCTAGTTATGCCCAATTTGAAGAACACTGTGTAAAAGTATTGTACAGATATTTCAGCCACCCTTGTGAATACTCGATCTCAACTAAGATAAAAAGGTTCCTCAGGCCGAGAGATTTTGGTGGCCCCCCTACTGTCACTCATAATTGGGGAGACTGGTATTATTTTGAAGATGCTACCATGATTAGAGTATATGGTTTTGAAGACACTCCATTCATCTTGCCCAAAACTGTCCCTGATAGAATTGCTTATTTAGAAATAATTTGGTAGATACACTGCTCGAATGTAATGCATCTGAGCTCACATCATAAGCAATCTTTTATGCCTAGCACTTTATGTTTTGGAGATTTTACTGTGGTGTTCAAAGAAGGTTACAATCTCATTATGGATAAACTGATGCATTATAACATGCGGAGTGCTGAGGTAAGGAAAGGGTTTGACCCTGAAGGTTTTATTGACTCTGCTCAAAGGAAACAAAACCTCAGTGGATATATACACATCCCTTATCCACATGATGATGTTATTAGAAACCTAAAAGAGGCTGAGGTAGAATTAGTGGTAGAAAAATATAATAGGGATCTAAGTGAGAAAAGAAAACAGTTGACAGAGATTGAAGTTGTATCTTTAGATGAAGAACCTGCAGGGCAAGAGGAGCCACAGGACAAAACAATACAAATGTCCAAGAGAAAAATGCAACAATATCAACCTCCTGTTGTAATACATGATGAGGAGGGGTCTACTGATGAATATCCACATCAGATAGCTTATGATTCTTTCATTTCTGATGATAAATTTATTCATTCAAAAGAGTTTTAGTTATTTTTGTATAAATGCAAAGGGAAAGAAATTAGAGAATCAGTGGATGATGTCTCTGTTGATAATGAAAGACAATTGCTAGATATGTTGAAAATAACAGTAGATAAGGAGATGCAGGATATGACCCCTAGCAGGGGTAGACAATTGCTTAAAGATGCAGGGGTTATGATTTTTCCTAGTCTTGATTTGAATTCTGCTTTAGTTTTTGACAGTTTTCTAAATAGTACAGACGATAAATATAAACTCACTCCAGAGGGAGTTAATGAAGTGTATATGGGTACAAAATATAATAATGATGAAAATTCATTGATGATATGGGTGCTATATCCTCCCCATAAGAAGATAGCCATCATAGATACTGAAAAAACTTTTAGCCATGTCATGACTTTAAAGGCAAGGGAAACTAACCCTCTGATTACAACAAACATTGGCATCAATGTTGTGAAGCTAAACAAAGCACAAGCTCAAATGTTGATCAAGGAAAGAGATGCATATAAATTGAGCTGTGAGAGACTAACAAAAGAAAATGACTACTTGAAGGATGCTGTTAAGAGTACTTTTGGCCAATCAACAAGGAGATTAACTCAGGGTGAAAGCTCACAAGGCACTCAAGCATTATCCCCTGATCAGGCAACACAAATTCAAATAGATACACTTGTCACAGTGCTACAGAGCAGACATGCAAACATGATACATTGGTTAAACCTATTTTGGGATAATTACTCTCAGAATTATAAAGCAATTAAAGAACATGAAAGGCTCGAGTAGAGAGTGCAGGAGAAATTGAATGAGATACAAAATAAAGGTGCTTCTGACATTGTAGGTGTTTCCAATGCAAAAGAATTGATTGAGCAACATCAGAAATACTATGATCAACTTAAGACTGATGCTAAGGAAGGTGTTGAAGCTTCGAATGTAGGAGTGCTTGCATTATTTAAAAGTGATGGAGAACTAAAAAGAAAAGAAGAGTGGAGCGTTGATTGTCAAGCTATATTACACGAGGCTATGGGAGCTCTTGAAGACAAAAATTTTGCATCTGGAGAAGCTTGCAAACACTTGGAAAAGATGGTCGCAATTGATGTGATTACAAGAAATGCCACTAAGCTTACTGATTTCCATCATGATCAAGAGTACTTAGACCATGTGGCTAAAATTTACTTATGGTTGAATAGAGCCTAATTATGGTTAGGTAATGATTGTTGATCTTGTTAATTTCCCAAAAGACTTATTGAAGAGTTATGTCTCTTCACAAAATATCTATATGAGCTCAAACAATTGATGCTGAAAGAGGGGCAGTAGAATATAATATATACAGTTCACAATGTTCTCAAAAGACCATGTTGCAAGATTACTATTGAAGAAGTAAATTGAAGTTTTCTGATCTTGTGGTTTTATTCTGGCATCAATTGTTTGTTAAACTTACTCAATTGTGTGGTTGTCTCCAGTTCTGTATTTCCTTGTTATTCGGATTAATATATCAAGTATATATTTAATTTGTCAATACACATTTCCTGCAGTTATGTGGTTTGATTAATTGGTTTCTATAATAGGAATTAAAATCCTCTTGATCAGTCACAGTAACCTAGAAGTGTTAGTTTGGATCACTAAGAAGAGCCATATAAGTAGGATTGCCATTTTGTCTCCAAGTTAATATTATCTATTATTCTTACATATTCCACTCAATTGGTTCCTTCAAGAAAGGATTAAAATATCTTCTGGTGAATTATCAGATATTTGATTATATTGGTTGGATCAATAAGAAGAGTTTGTCATTCATCTCCCTGCACGTTTATACAAGTTATAAACTAAAATTGTGCCAAACAGTTAGAATTATTGCCCACTATAAGCCACTAGTCTTGGTCCTTCATTTGACTCTGTTACCCAACAAGGCACTAGTCTTATTTCCATTCATTATTTAAATCCTTTTTACCTTGATATTACTTATACAATTTATACCAACCATTAGTTAGTTATAAGAATTAGTTAGCAAACTTTCATCTATCCTGCACCATATGCCATTGTAGATAGATTCAGTTAGTCAATACATTTACATTTAGTCTGCCTTAATTCCAAAGGTTCACCCACCAAGGTGTAGCAGGACCTAAAGTGTAGGAAATCATCAAACCCTAAAGGTTGATTTCGTTAAGTTAGTTCAAAAATGTTGCTAATCTAAACATAGAACCTGGCATCCTCTTAGGATTAGCAACCTGCATTTTTTAGACCTAACAAATTGGCGACTCTACTGGGGACCTAAATAAAAGACCTTAGAAGTAAATTATTCCTTTCATAGAGTCATTTGGTAACTCTGCTGGTAACAAGAACCTAGAAAGATAAAATTACAAACTTTTCCTATTTACAAAATAGGTGGTGACTCTAGTGACTATTTTTTACAGAAAACTAATACAAAATGGATGGTAGGAGATCCAAGATGGAAGGCAAGAAATTGTAGTCATCTCCACCACTTAGAAACATTTCCAAAAGAAATGGAACTTCAAATTATTCTCATCAAGATAATCATCAGAATGCTCAAGAGGATGATATGGAGCAAACTTTTGCAATTCAAAATAAGTTCACACCCCTGCATGATTCTAATCAAAATCTCAATGGAGTGAATGATGATATCTTGGCAAGATACAGACTGGATCCTCAAGAACAGCTCAAATATGAAGCACAGGTCATGAGGGATATTGATAAAAACCAAGCTGAATATGATTTCAAGATGTCATTACATCAGGGAGGAGGGGTAAACCATGGATTCTTAGGTCAAGAAATAAATGACAATCCAGAGAATCTAGGAAGTATAAGTGAGGAGCAGCAGGAGGTGCTCAAGCTTTGAAAAGAACTTGAAATGTTCAAGATATAGGAGGATAAAAGGTCATTACAATAGCAGATTCAACAGATGAAGAGTAAAGTTGAAACAGTCCCCCCAAAATATGTACCTCCGCATAGAGTAAACATTTCAAGGAATCTACAGCAAAATACAAGTGGTGTTCAAAAATCACATGTAGCTGGAAGTCATCAAAATACTATTCCCCAAAACCCTAGACCACCTCCCATACATAATACATCTCAACATATGGCAAATTATTACCCGCCCCCTGGCCAACAATATTATAGACCGCAAAATCCCTACATGAATCCTCATATGAACCAACAGCAACAACATGCTTATTATCAGCCTCCAGCTGGATATAATTACTATCCTAATCCACCACCCATGAACTTTCCACCTCAAAACCTTGCAAACATATGTAGCCAATTTAATTTAACTAGATATCAGTTGTATCCATATCCTATGGATAGTACTTGGAGAAATATGGTTCCCAAGTTTACTGGAAATAATGCAATATCAGCTGAAGATCATGTCAGAAGTTTCAATGCTTTTGTGCAAGATATTGGTATGGACTGGGAAGATATTAGAATGAGGTTATTCATGATGTCCCTCACTGAAGATGCTAGAGATTGGTTTAATAGCCTGCCTGACACCTCAATCAGTTCAATAACTGATTTCCATAATCAGTTTAAGGAGCAGTATGGCAACCAATATGCCCCTGAGTTTGCATTACATGAATTGATAAGTATACAAAAGTATCAAAATGAATCAGTATATGATTTCAACCTAAAATTTTCCAAACTACATAACAAGGTACCACATGGCTCCAAGTTGTCTGATCCAGCAACACTGAGCATTTATATGAAAGCATTTGACCCCAAGACAGGGTATGAGCTTAGGAATCGGTGTCCTGTGACCTTGGCTGAAGCTTAGAAAGTGGCTTTAACTATTGAGAACAATAGGTAAGCTGCAAGTATGGTTAGCAAGAGAGATAACTATAGAAGTCCTCAAAATCAAAATGTTCAACAGACTAAACAAGAGGGTTAGCATAGGCATGAAAGGCCCAGGTTGCATGATATGCCGTACAATACAAATTGGAAAGATGGAAGACCCATCGATAATAACAGAAAGCCACATTATGACAAGGATACCCCTGATCCCCTGAAAAGAAACATGGCACATATGGTGGAAAATAAACCTTGGTGTTTGGTGTGCAATCTACCATATTTACCTGAATATTGTGAGGTAGCTAAATCAGTACAACAAGAAGAGATGTTATACAATTATAATAGAGATAACCACACCATAAATATGATGCAAGATACACCATGTGTGGTAACTGAAGATTACTCTTCTACAGAGGACGAGGGATATGAATACGATGTAGGAAACCAGAGGCATCATGTCAACATGGGAGAACAAGAAGTGTTCTCAGATCAGGAAGCTGGTTATGATGAACCTACTTACTATGCCAATCAACCATATGAACAACGGAGAAAACCTACTGATGATGAAAGAGAAGCTCTTACTATAGCTGTAATAGCTCAAGCTAAAAATGCTTATAATTTGAGGAATAGGACAGTAAACATTGAACAAGGGGATACCAGGAAGTGTATTCATAAAAGATCAAAATAACAAGAAGAATAATGCAAAGTCATCATCTAAAGAACCAGAAAAGGGTGGTAAGGATAAAACGAAAGAAAAATTACAAAATCAAGAAAAAGAAAATATAAAGACAAAAAAGAGTGATCAGACTGTAGCCCACTCTTTTGATATTGCTCATGCAGTATCTCAGGTAAAAATATCAGTTCCACTTTTAGAAATGATGAAGATAGATAAGTACAGGAATACAGTCGTTAAGCTGATTTCTGATACACCAAGTCAAAAACATAAAGGACATGAAATTAGAACAAATAATGTTCATCAAGAAACATTCCAAATGCTTGAGGTATACCTTGGTGATACACTTACAAAGAATCCTTCATAGGTAGACCCTTTCTACACTACATTATCAATCAAGAATAGGATAGTCAGGAATTGCATGATTGATTCAGGTGCTGCCATGAACATCATGCCTATAGCAGTTATGAAAGAATTGGGAATGTGGGTTGATACTACATTCGGCCAGTGTTATGCAATGGATAATAGATCTATCCTAGTAGTTGGTATTATGAGAGATGTGGAGATAAAACTTGCCTCACACCCTGAAGCAACTTATAACATTGATATTACTGTGGTTGACATCCCACCGTATTATGGAATGCTTCTATCAAGGCAATGGGCTGCAATGGTAGGAGGGAATGTCCAATTGGACTTATCATATGCCACCATACTAGTGGGAGGCAAAGAAATCAAGCTGTGCAGAGAGCTAAGGTATGAGAATATTATAGAAAGATTGGATCGGCATCAAATAAATTTCTTCTATGATACAGATTTGGGAGCTTTCAAAGTTGGAGAAAATATGCCAAAAGTGCATAATACTGACCCAATACATACTGAATCTTTGAAAGAAGAAAATGATGTATGGAAGATGTATTTCGATGGTGCATGCAGCAAAATAGGAAATGGAGCTGGAATAGTTTTTATTTCACCAAGAGGTAAAACTTTCAAATACTCTTTTCTGTTAACATTTGAGTGCACAAACAATGTAGTAGAGTACGAAGCCTTGCTCATTGGTTTGAACATAGCCACTAAGTATAAAATAAAAAAATTTACCGTATATGGTGATTCTGAATTGGTCACTTCCCAAGTGAGAGAAAAGTACCAATCAAAAAACAAGAGGTTGAGACAATACAGAAATGCAGTCTGGGATAGTATTGAATTATTTGATGCCTTTGCAATCAATTGGATTGATAGGTCTAAAAATATTATGGTAGATTTTTTAGCAAATATCGCATTAAAAAGGGATGATGTCACATTGGGAGGAATTACAGAAGTAGAATTCAAAACCAGACCCACCATCCCAGATAATATACATAACTGGCAAGTGTTTGATAACGATGCTGATATAATTAATTTCTTACATTGTGCTGATTATTATGAAAATCAAGAGATTGATTTCAACACATTTGTAGAAGAGCATGATGGGAAGGAAACCCTTTTTGGTCAAGAGATAGTTCAGTTAAAAACCAATAAGATACCTAAGGGATTCATAGCATTGGAAAAGGTATTCGATGGACATGGCAGATTTAAAATGAAAGACACACTAGTGGCATTGAATGACCTTGAAGAGATCAATTTGGGGACACAAGCAGCCCCAAAGAATGTGTATATTGGAAGAAATCTTAACCCAAAAATTAGGAGCCGAATCATCAATTTACTCAGGAAGTTCAAGCATGTATTTACTTGGTCATATGATGATTTAAAAGCATATAGAGAGGATCTGTTTCAACATGAGATACCACTAAAACCGGATGCTAAATTATTCAAGCAAAAACAGAGGCCAATCAATCCTACCTTAGCTCCTAAAATGCTAGAAGAACTTACAAAATTAAGGGATGGGGCTATCATTAAACCTATCAGACATTCTTCCTGGGTATCTAATTTAGTGCTTGTCAGAAAAAAGAACGGTGATATTAGACTATGTGTGGATTTCAGGAATTTAAACATGTCTTCTCTTAAAGATGACTATCCCCTTCCCAATATGGAAGCAATATTACAAAAGGTTACTAGATGTGAATTGTTGTCAATGATGGATGGTTTTTCAGGGTACAATCAGGTGAAAGTCAAAGAATCAGAGCAATTTAAGACTGCATTCATCACTCCATGGGGAACATATGTATATTTGAGAATGCCATTCAGACTCACTAATGCTGGAGCAACATTTCAATGAGCAATGGATGTGGCTTTTACTGAGTTAATTAATAAAATTATGATAGCATATCAAGATGACTTGACAACATATTCTAAAAGGGCTGAGGATCATTGCACACATTTGGAGCAAATATTTATCAGAGCCCTAGAATATGGGATCTCATTGAATCCTAAAAAGTGCCATTTTGTAGTGACAGAGGGGAAATTACTTGGTCACATAGTTTCTAAAGATGGAGTAAAGATAGATCCGGAGAGGGTAAAAGCAATTGACCAAGTCCCTATTCCTAAGAATGTGAAAGCTATACAGTCATTTTTTGGCCAAATTAACTTTGTCAGGAGATTTATCTCAAATTTTGCAGAAATTGTTTGCCCTATATCAAGGATGCTGAAGAAAAACTCAAAGGTGAAATGGACGGCAGAAACAATAGAAGCATTTGTTACTATTAAGAAAGCAATCAAAGAAGCTCTTGTCTTGATATCCCCAGATTTCAATAAACCATTCCAATTATTTTCATTTGCCTCTTACCATATAGTTGCAGCAGTGCTATTGCAGAAAAACAATGATGGATATGAACAGCCCATCTCATTTTTTAGCAAATCCTTTCAGAATGCAAAGTTAAAGTATGACATTGTTGAAAAATAGGCATATGCATTGGTAAAAGTAGTAAAAACCTTTAGACCATACTTGGTGGGAGCCAAAATCATAGCATATGTACCTAATGCTGCAGTCAAGGATGTATTGGTCCAGACCAAAGTCACTGCTAGAAGATGCAGGTGGATCAATAGAATTCAGGAATTCAATATTGAAATCCAGATCACTAAACTAGTGAGAGGACAAGGCCTTGCTAGGTTGATGGCTGAAAGCAATCTTGAGGCTTCCTAGATATGTGGTGCTAATGATGTTGATAATGCAAGTTCTAGTATTGAGCATACTCCATGGTATTTTGACATTATATATTATCTAAAACATATGAAGTGTCCTAAGGGGTATGATGATAACAAAAGGAGGACACTTAAATTACAAGCCTCAAAATATGTATTTGTTGATGGGGATCTTTACTAGAAAAACAGAGATGGAGTTTTACTACTATGCTTAGATGAGCATCAGTCAAAACATATCATGAAGGAATTGCATGAAGGCATGTGCGGAGGTCATTTTTCAGCTAAGACTATAGCCCACAAGATTTTAAGGGCTGGATACTATTGGCCTAAGGTTTTTAATGATTCATATCATTACACTAGAAAATGTGAGGCATGTCAGAAGTTTTTAGGTAAGCTGAGATATCAGGGAGCATTGCCCTTAAAACCCATGCAAGTTGAGGCTCCATTCTATCAGTGGGGTATTGACTTCATTGGAGAAATTGCAAAGAAATCAAGTGGTGGACACAAATGGATTTTGGTGGCAACTGATTACTTCACAAAATGGGTGGAGGCAATTCCAACCAAACAGGCAACAAGTAGGGTGGTGATTAACTTTTTGATGGAAAATATTATGTTCAAATTCGGCACTCCAATAAGGTTAATTACAGATAATGGAATGTGTTTCAGATCTGAGGAATTTAAAAACTTCTGTAATACACATGGCATCATTGTGTCCTATGCTACCCCCTATCACCCACAAGCAAATGGACAAGCAGAATCAAGTAACAAAAGCCTCCTAAAAATCATAAAGAGAATGTTGGATAGAAACAAGAAAGCATGGGATTCAAAATTAAGAATGGCAGTATGGGCTAACAGGATCACTGTAAAAAGAGCAATTGGGAGATCTCCTTTTGAACTAGTATATGGAACACATGCAAGAATACCATTAGAAAATCTCATGCCAATTACAAGTTCATCCTTCAAGAAGATTTGAACATTCTTGAACCAATGGAGGAAAGGTTGGAACATCTTGCAAAGCTTGATGAAACAAGAAGACTAGCTCAAAGGCGGAACATTAAGCTACAATCACAAGTGAAATACCTCTTTGATAAAAAGGCCAAAGATAGGAAGTTTGAAATAAATGATTTAGTATTGATGTGGAATGCTAGGTGCTAGGACAAAGGAAAGCATGGAAAATTTGAAGCCCTATGGTTAGGTCCTTTTGTTATCACTAGCAAAGGAGGTGATGACTCTTATTACTTGCAAAATATGTCTGGAGAAGAACAAGAATTGCCTGTGCATGGGCAATATTTAAAGCTGTTCTTTTCATAAACATGTACAAGGAGGATTGAGTGTTGCCAATGCATGGACAACCCTCAAACAATTCTCAAAATATTTTATTCCATGCACAGTAGTTTAGGAATCATTCCCGTCCCCCATCATTTATCACTCTCCTTTTCCATTTTCATAAAATTATCACCCCAAATAAATAAAACATGTGGTCTACTTCCCCAGGAGATCTGGATCCTTGTTATACTCATAGGGAGTATACATCCCAGACAGAGCCACTATTGGGATAGTAAAAATTTAAAATTTTTACTGTATTCTCACTTCACCATATCTGAGCAAATCATAAAACATCCCAAAACCATAGTAAAAAATTGATACATCCTACAAGATGTCCATGGCTAAGCAATGCAAAATTACCTAAATTTCAATCTATCGGCAAGACTTTGTGTTGCTTATGCCGATACATAAGAAATCAATGAAAATGACTCAGCGTGAGAGTAAAGATCGGAGAGAGATTTGTAGAAGTTGCCGATGGAAGAAGTAATACCGATGGCCTTTTATCGGTTAGAGAATCAAGCAGTCACATCGATCGGTATGACTAATAGTCATCGGGTGGTGCTTTGAAAATTACCCCGATGGCATATATCATACCGATGAAGCATTTCGGCAAAAGTCTCACTGAACATCCTATGGGGACAAAGGAAATGATAGCCATCGGCAAGAAATGAACATCGGGATAAAAAATTAATGAGTCTCCGATACTCCAGTGTCTTGGCGAAACAATAAAAAGTGCTTTTGGTGTAAGTCACACCGATACACCTATCCATCGGCATGACTCAACATATCGGAATGAAGTACTTATATCTTGCCGACTCACAAGTCATAGCGATAAAAAGGTGTCAGTGACACTTTGAAAGTTTCTCTTCGATAAGGAATATAAAGTGGCCATTGGGGAGATAACTGTGATCGAGTGATTTGAAAAGGATTACCCTGATGGTATATCTCACTCTGATGGAAATAAGATTATACCCATTGATAAGAAGTTTAACCAATAACCTTATCAGTGAGACATTAAGATAGTCCTTCCAATCCAGAGTATAGAAGATTATTGGGAAGATGACAAAGCTCGGGGAAACATAAATGTGTTATCCCGATGGTATTGATCATCCCGATAACAAATTATTGTCACACATATCGGTGAGACTCTCATCGATAGTTATATCGGTAACACTCACTATATCGAAAGGAAATTTAAATCACACGGCGATGAAAGAAGTCATGCCGATGGTTGCGCTCACTTCGATATGATTCAACATAGTATCGGGAAGACAATTGAGGGGTTACGCCGATTGATTATTCGCGCCATGAGGAGATATTAAGGTCGCCCAGACATTTTGAAAATCATGCCGATGACAGGAGTTATGACGATGTGACATTTCACAGTGATGAATGGCATTGAAATTACTCAAAAGATTAAATGCAGACAGTGATGAAATCCTCTAAGATCATTGTAATTACAATTGATAGGGTTATTTGAGAAGAGGGATAGAAGAATTTTGAAGCGCAAACAGAGGATTTTGATTGCAGCCACAGACAACAAGTACATACATATGAACCATTGTGTTATAGCCTGTGTTGGATTTTCTATCAAAATTTGAAAATGGAGACTCCGGGAAAGGGAAAAAGTAGAAAATCACAAGGGGAAACAAGTAAATCTAAGAAACAAAAAATTGATAAAACCCGTGAAGAAAAGATAAAAGATAGAAAGCTCAATCAAGATTTAATTGATTAGTTGCCAGGGTCAACTCCTAAGGCTAGGAGATCTGCTCAACATAGGGCAGAAATGGAAAAATTAGAAGACAAATGTAAATGCTTAGGAAATATTTGGACCCTGATTAGAGGATATGAACTCTTCAGATTCCACTATAATAGAAGATTCAGGAATGCTCCAGTGTCAAACCCATGGCACTTGAATTTGGGAAAATTAGTTGTGCCTGATGTATTCTTGAATGTTGAACTCCTCCAACTTCTTACCAAACAATATAATCCAAGTCTGAAAGCTATATGCAACCCACAAGGGGAGCCAATTGTACATTTGTCAAAAAATGCCATTTGTGAAGTGTTCAACTTAGATGATTTATGCACTGTCCCCATTATTTATGAGGACCTGGAGAAGGAATACTGGAGAATGGACACAACCTACAATGGATGGAGGTTGCCCATTCATAGGCCCAGAGTTGAAGGAGAATTGATGCCTCTAACTGAGAATGATGGTCATCCTTTTCATGTAGCAATATTTGAACCATATATACAACACACTTATTATTCTGTGGGCCAAGTTATGAGATCAGAGGTCCCTGAGTTCATGACAATCCCTTTGATGGTTATAGCTACTAACATCCAGTGTCATAATGCAAGGCAGTTTGACTATGCTGCTTATGTTGTTAATAGAATAGATTTTGGCTTGACTGCAATAAGAAACAGTTCCCCAACATGCTCTTTTGAGCATTACTCACTGCTTATGCACATGGTGCTATATTTCAGCCAGGAAGTAGGGTTATGGCCAAGTGAATTTAAAGTTGTTCCTGCAGACCAGAGGGGGCAAAAGTTACCAATACAAATGTGGACTAGAATATGGGACAGTAGATATGCCCATTCTAGTTATGCCCAATTTGAAGAACACTGTGTAAAAGTACTGTACAGATATTTCAGCCACCCTTGTGAATACTCGATCTCAACTGAGATAAAAAGGTTCCTCAGGCTGAGAGATTTTGGTGGCCCCCCTACTGTCACTCATAATTGGGGAGAATGGTATTGTTTTGAAGATGCTACCATAATTAGAGTATATGGTTTTGAAGACACTCCATTCATCTTGCCCAAAACTATCCCTGACAGAATTGCTTATTTAGAAATAATTTGGCAGATGCACTGCTCGAATGTAATGCATCTGAGCTCGCATGATAAGCAATCTTTTATGCCTAGCACTTTATGTTTTGGAGATTTTACTGTGGTGTCCAAAGAAGGTTACAATCTCATTATGGATAAACCGATGCATTATAACATGAGGAGTGCTGAGGTAAGGAAAGGGTTTGACCTTGAAGGTTTTATTGACTCTGCTCAAAGGAAACAAAACCTCAGTGGATATATACACATCCCTTATCCACATGATGATGTTATTAGAAACCTAGATGAGGCTGAGGTAGAATTAGTGGTAGAAAAATATAACAGGGATTTAAGTGAGAAAAGAAAATAGCTAACAGAGATTGAAGTTGTATCTTCAGATGAAGAACCTGCATGGCAAGAGGAGCCATAGGACAAAACAATACAAATGTCCAAGAGAAAAATGCAACAATATCAGCCTCCTGTTGTAATACATGATGAGGAGGGGTCTGCTGATGAAGATCCACGTCAGATAGCTTATGATTCTTTCATTTCTGATGATATATTTATTCATTCAAAAGAGTTTAAGTCATTTTTGTATAAATGCAAAGGGAAAGAAATTAGAGAATCAGTGGATGATGTATCTGCTGATAATGAAAGACAATTGCTAGATATGTTGAAAATAACAGTAGATAAGGAGATGCAGGATATGACCCCTAGCAGCGGTAGACAATTGCTTAAAGATGCAGGGGTTATGATTTTTCCTAGTCTTGATTTGAATTTTACTTTAGTTTTTGATAGTTTTCTAAATAGTACAGATGATAAATATAAACTCACTCCAGAGGGAGTTAATGAAGTGTATATGGGCACAAAATATAATAATGATGAAAATTCATTGATGATATGGGCGCTATATCCTCCCCATAAGAAGATAGCCATCATAGATACTGAAAAAGCTTTTAGCCATGTCATGACTTTAAAGGCAGGGGAAACTTACCCTCTGATTATAGCAGACATTGGCATCAATGTTGCGAAGCTAAACAAAGCACAAGCTCAAATGTTGATCAAGGAAAGAGATGCATATAAATTTAGTTTTGAGAGAATAACAAAAGAAAATGACTACTTGAAGGATGCTGTTAAGAGTACTTTTGGCCAATCAACAAGGAGATTAACTCAAGGTGAAAGTTCACAAGGCACTCAAGCATTATCCCCTGATCAGGCAGCACAAATTCAAATAGATACACTTGTCACAGTGCTACAGAACAGACATGCAAACATGATACATTGGTTAAACCTATTTTGGGATAATTACTCTCAGAATTATAAAGCAATTAAAGAACATGAAAGGCTCGAGCAGAGAGTGTAGGAGAAATTGAATGAGATACAAAATAAAGGTGCTTCTGACATTGCAGGTGTTTCCAATGCAAAAGAATTGATCGAGCAACATCATAAATACTACGATCAACTTAAGACTGATGCTAAGGAAGGTGCTGAAGCTTTGAATGCAGGAGTGCCTGCGTTATTTAAAATTAATGGAGAACTAAAAAGCAAAGAAGAGTGGAGCGTTGATTGTCAAGCTATATTACACGAGGCTATGGGAGCTCTTGAAGACAAAAATTTTGCATCTGGAGAAGCTTGCAAACACCTGGAAAAGATGGTCACAATTGATGTGATTACAAGAAATGCCATTGAGCGTACTGATTTCCATCATGATCAAGAGTACTTAGACCATGTGGCTAAAATTTACTTATGGTTGAATAGAACCTAATTATGGTTAGGTAATGATTGTTGATCTTGTTAATTTCCCAAAAGACTTATTGAAGAGTTATGCCTCTTCACAAAATATCTATATAAGTTCAAACAATTGGTACTGAAAGAGGGGTAGTAGAATATAATATATACAGTTCACAATGTTCTCAAAAGACCATGTTGCAAGATTACTATTGAAGAAGTAAATTGAAGTTTTCTGATCTTGTGGTTTTATTCCAGCATCAACTGTTTGTTAAACTTACTCAATTGTGTGGTTGTTTCCAGTTCTGTATTTCCTTGTTATTCAGATTAATCTATCAAGTATATATTTAATTTGTCAATACACATTTGTTGCAATTGTGTGGTTTGATTAATTGGTTTATATAATAGGAATTAAAATCCTCCTGATCAGTCATAGTAACCTGGAAGTGTTAGTTTGGATCATCAAGAAGAGCCATATAATTAGGATTGCCATTATGTCTCCAAGTTAATATTATTTGTTATTCTTACATATTCCACTCAATTGGTTCATTCAAGAAAGGATTAAAATACCTTCTGGTGAATTATAAGATATTTGATTATATTGGTTGGATCAATAAGAAGAGTTTGTCAGTCATCTCCCTGCATGTTTATACAAGTTATAAACTAAAATTGTGCCAAACAGTTAGAATTATTGCCCACTATAAGCCACTAGTGTTAGTCCTTCATTTGACTCTGTTACCCAACAAGGCACTGGTCTTCTTTCCATTCATTATTTAAATCCTTTTTACCTTGATATTACTTATACAATTTATACCAATCATTAGTTAGATATAAAAATTAGTTAGCAAACTTTCATCTATCCTGCACCATATGCCGTTGTAGATAGATTCAGTTAGTCAATACATTTACATTTAGTCTGCCTTAATTCCAAAGGTTCACCCACCTAGGTGTAGTAGGACCTAAAGTGTAGGAAATCATCAAACACTAAAGGTTGATTTCATTAAGTTAGTTCAAAAATGTTGCTAATCTAAACATAGAGCCTGGCATCCTCTTAGGATTAGCAACCTACATTTTTGAGACCTAACAGCACATTTCATTCCTTGCAAGAAGTCTAATGATGCTTTCCATATTGCTGAATTATTTTTCAGAGAGGTGGTGAGATTACATGGTCTACCAAATAGCATAGTTTCAGATTGAGATACCAAGTTTGTTGGTTATTTCTGGAGGACATTGTGGAAGAAGTTGAAGACAGATTTGAAGTTTAGTTCTGCACACCATCCACATACTGATGGATAGACAGAAGTGATGAATAGGAGTTTGGGTAACCTGCTACGATGCTTAGTAGGATATAAGCCCAAGGGATGGGATTTGATTTTACCATAGGCAGAATTTGCTTACAACAATTCTATCAATAGGAGTACAGGTAAATCACCATTCTAGATTGTATATGGTAATAGTCGAAGAAATGCTTCATAGTTAAGGAATTTGGACAAAGGAGAAAAGACAAGTGCCGAGGATGAAGACTTTGCAAAACACATGAATAATTTGCATGAAGAGGTGAAAAAGCACATTAATAAGATGAATATTTAGTACAAGGCTAAGGCAAATCAGAAGAGGAGATATAAGGAGTTCCAGGTAGGAGATGAAGTCATGGTTCACTTGAGAAAAGAAAGGTTCCCAATTGGAACATACAATAAGCTAAAAATGAAGAAATTTGGACCATGCAAAATTTTGAAGAAACATGATTTAGGAAATGCATATGAGGTGGAGCTGCCGAGTGAGATCAACATTTCCCCTATTTTAAACATTTCTGATTTATCAAAATATCATGAAGGTGGAATAGAGGATGGACCAATAGAAGAACAAAGGAGTATTCCGGCATCTACTTCAACAGAGGAGATAGAAGAGATCTTGGATAGCTGTGTGGTAAGAAGTACTCGGAACATGCAATATGAAGAATATCTGGTGAAATGGAAAGGAGGGACTATTGAAGATTCTTCTTGGTTGTCTAAGGCAGAGGTTGACCATTTGGGTTTTCCTCACACAAACACCTAAGACATGACAGGGTCACTTCTCAAATTACCCTGGGTGTCTGATGCAAGAGCATCCAGTGGTGTAAGGGCAATCTTGCATCACCCAAAAAAATGTTGTGTTTCAAAATTGTTGATATTCTTTCCATTTCTTTTCAAAATTTGTGGTTCTAGTTCCATAATCACTTGAATAATGATCTAGAACTTTTAGTTTTTCCAAACTACTAAAAATAGCGACCTGCTAGTTTTAGAAAGTTTGCATTTTGGCATAGAATGAAGTGAAATTTTACAGGAAGTTTTATAACTGAAAAATAAGACCTTTGGTGAAGGAATCACGCAAAGATCATTTGCAATCTGAAAGATATTAAAGTTTCTATTTCCTAAAAAATGCCTGAAAATCATTCAAACTCAAGTTTGAGGCACTAAACGGACCCATATGGGCCTAAAAATGGCAGGAACTAGCAGAACGAGTTTTAAACGCGGAGAGCACTCTGCGAGCTTTCTAACGCATAAAACGGTTCATTAATCGGACACCCGAATCAAATGTTATGGCTCCCGGAAGTTGACCTATTTTTTGAGGGAGAAGCAAATTTTGAAATTAGGTTGTTGGCCGCCAAAGAGGCTATTAATAACCATTTTGGGAACCCTGGGTGGTAGTAGAGTTAAGGGGGGAAGTGTAGAGTCAAGAATAGTGGGGAAAATAGAAACCCTAGCTGATTTGGGGTTATAGAAGGCAGATGATTCTAGAGTCTGGGAATATGATGCTGTAATGTGTTGCAGCTTGTGGAGGGTTGATTCCTCTAATTGTATTTGAGCTTCTGTAATGTAATAAGTTGTCCAAATCAATAAAGAAAGTTCTATTTTCTATGTGCAATTTCTGTTGTTGTGTGTTTTATGATTTACCCCCTTCATCATTATGCTTTGTAATGCTTTGTGAAAATTTAATTTAATTTTGTGAGTAAACTCAGAACCTTGAGACAAAAAACTCCATATCTCTCAGATAATAACTCTATTTTGTATGAAATATGGATTGTAAGGTGATTAGACTCCTCTGAACAAAACCCAGAAAACTTTTAATCGGGAAGATATTTTTACATGGAAACTTGTCAAATGAGGCAAAATGATGTCAGGGTCGAGCCTATAAGAGGATTTTGCACCAGCTTCCATAGATTTTCAAAATTAATTATTCTCATGATTTGGTAGGTTCAAAGGTTTGGGATACTTTAGAAGTTAAAAATTGGCCAAGTTCAAAATCTGGGTAACAATTCAAAGATTTTTTAGAATATTTAGCCACTGGAAAATTGAAATGCGTCCTGTACTATGGCTTCCATGTGGGAAAACCCTAAAATAGTTTTTTAAAATATGGCCATTGCATTATTACTAGCAATCTCACCTTAGTGTGCAATGGGTATGCAGAGATAGCATGTAGTTAAAGTAATTATTGGTTTCTTAAGAACATAGCATATCATTTTGTTGTTGGTGAATGGTTGTTGTCCATCCATTATTTGAACATTGAAATAATGTAGTGATATATGTTGACGTGCATGCAAGTAAAGTTGTTTTTGAATAGTCGTGGGTAAAAGCAACTATGCTTGTAAAGTTTGTTTTTTGTTTTAGTTAGCTATTTGTAAGTGATAGTAACCTTTACTGGTCATTTTTTTCTTTCCCATGCGTGTTGAGCCCATCTAGTTGAAATGGTAGGCCTAGGTATAGACTTGACAAGACTTCCCATTCATCAAAACTATCTTCTTGTAGCATTGCATGTCCCCAGTAAGGAGTTTCATCATCATTTTCTATCAATGGATCTAGAGATGTAGCATTCTTTCCATTTGTTAGACTTTCGAGATGCTATGAAATGTCCATTTTTGGGCCACTTCAATAAGTGACATTGTTTTCCATTGTATTGGTCATGCCATGTATGAATCAATGAAGGTTGGAGACAAGATGTTGCTTCTATTAGAGATAGCTACACTTTACCGTGCAATGGATATACATGTCATCTTTGGATTGTTGGTATGAAATGACTAATTGAAAGTCACTCCCTATTTTTTTTATCTTTTTCCCTTTATATCTCTTATCTCTCTCACTCTCTCTCTCCTATTCTATTTGTCTTTCTCTAATCCTCTTTATCTTTCTCTCTATTTTTGTAAATGTAGCATTTCATGAGGCTCTAGTAGAGCTAGATGGTCTAGACCAACCCATACCAAGCTCCAATTTTTAAATTGTAAAAGTAGCATAGCTTGATCTTTAATGTAGGGGTTTCCACTAGAATGCTTGACCATAGCCCCAAGTCTATCACACAATGGAACAATTTTTGCCACTATGTTTATGTAGTTAAGCTTAGTTTTGTAATCCCATGATGGCCAATGATTTTTTGTTTTAAGAAATGTCTCTTCAATTGTTATGGATGGTAAAGGTAAAATCTAAAAATAATTATTCATAGGAAGGTTATTCATGTAGCCATGTTTTCTACTTGAAACTAAAAAGTACTTTGAATCCACAAATTTTAGTTCAACATCATACATAAATAAGGATATGGTTTGCCCGTACACCTTTTGGCATACTATACACATACTCAAAGTAAAAGTATGGTGGACCTTGCTCAAACTATTTAAACTTTCACTACTGATCCACAAGGTGATTTGGAACTCCAAATCCAACCAGTTCATTAACATGGAGTGGGAAACAAAATATTATATCTTTATTTTCTATAGACAAACCTTTGGAAGACATACTCTCTTTTAGATTTATCTTCTAAAATGGTTTCTTGTGATGGGTTTTATAGTAATCCTTTTCTAAATCTAAGTGTTTTTTAATGAAATTTGATTTTCTACACATCCTCTAGGCTTTCATTTAATCCTTGTAAAAAGAAACCATGGTTAGCATGACTAATCAAACTAATAACCCTAGGATTGTAATTGGAAACATCTTTCTCTTCTCTTTCTTTCTTCCTCTCTTCCCCTCTTTCTCTATCCCACCTCTCTCTCTCATCTCTCTACTCATCTCTCTTTGTGTAACTCTATCTGTCTCCCATCTTTGTATCTCTTTCTCATTCTCTATATAAAGATCTCTCTCTTTACTCATCTCAAGCTCTTTTTGTTTAACTCTATTTGTCTCTCCACCCCCTCATTTTTTATCCATTATACCATCTCTACATTAGCATCTATGCATGTGACTAACAAGTGCAAGCCTAAAGTCTTCCTTATACAACCCATCATAGCACAAAATCATTTCATTTGCTAGATGTATGCTTTGTACCACTACCAATGCATGACTATATGTTAGTCATAATTTTTATTATATAATTTCTATTTCATTTACATTGCACATATTTCACCATTAAAACTTTCACTAATCATTCTATTTCCTAATGATATGGATTTATATATTGACTATAAAATTGGAAAGTTATACGATTGAATTATAATTATTAATTATTGTAAAACACTACTTCTATTAATAAAATAGATTACAATCTATTTATCCATATAAAACCTACTCTCACATGCCTCACTAATTATATGTCCATTACAACATCTAATTCATGTAAGCCCTAAAAATTAGACATTATATCTATTAGAGATAATATTATTTAAATGATTTAGAAGATTGGTGAAGTGAATTAATTAATTATGTTGTGCACGAGATGCCACTATCTTTTTATGTGGACACAAAACATCCTTCCAAAATGATTTAGGAAAAAATTCAAACTTTCTTTAAGGTAGCTACATTGTCTTAGATGTATAAATGTTATAAGTGATGCTCACATTTAAGATATCAATTGGTTCCATCTTTATTAATTCATTACAATGCCACATAGTTAATCTTGCATCATCGCATATTGGACTGCATAGACCTTACTCTATAATAAAATTTGTTGATCTAAAACACATGTAACCTTCTCTCTTTTCTCCATCGCTCTTTCCCTCTATATCACTTACCTCTATTCCTCTCCATGAATATCCCTCTCTATCTCTCTCTACCAATATCTCTCTCTGTATATATATATATATATATATATATATATATATATATATATATATATATATATATATATATATATATATATATATATATATATATATATATATATATATATATATATATATATATATATATATATCTTTATCTCCTTCTCTCTATCTCTTTCTATATGTTGATAGTAAGGAAAACTGAGAGGGGCAGGGGGGGTGAACCAGTATTCCACAAAACCACTTCTTAACAAGTTTATTAATCTAATTTCCCAAGTTAATGATATGAAAGTAGAACAAGCATAGGAACATCAACCACAAAGTCATAACACATGAACACCAAGAGTTTTATGTAGAAAAACCAAAAAGGGAAAAACCATGGTGAGTGTTAGTTCACAATATATTATTATAGCACAATACCAGATTACAATAAGGCTCACTGCCTAAAGAAATACTCATTGCAAGAAAGGCTCAATACCAAAATAGGCTCACTGCCTAGAGAAAGAAAGAAGAGGGAAGGATAACTCACTGCTAGATTGAATTTGCTAGATTGAATTGCTCAGATTGCATCTACACATTCATGGTTATAGTTCCAATGAAGTACAGAATACTGATTCAACACTCTTCATCTATGTCTACGTTTTTTTTGCTGGTTTGCTCTTACTTGGAGATAAGATCTCTCTCCTTCTGCTTGCTGTCACCTTACCTTCACATGTTTCTCACATACACACACATCATTGCAAAACACACCCTACCAAAACTGAAATCCATCAGATATATATATATCTGCAACAAGATTTATCTCTTAGTTAGGTCAGCAAGCTAAACATGAAATGTGTAATCAAAGAGTTGTATTCTGTCAACTTGATCTTGTGTACAATCTGTAATGCGGACTCAAACAAACATGTACAAGTCCTTATATAGGTCGACACTAATCATATAACCACTTAGATTAATTATCCAGATGCTATATCTTCTTCGCATAAGAATCTACCATGCTTGTCAGCTTGTTCCTTAGGAACATACTTGATCAATCTATCTGTCACATCATAGCTCATATTGTGGACCACATGAGACTTAATAAATCATATCCAACAATAATTACTGACCTCTTAACATGTATTTAGATCCATGGAACCAGAGAGACCTGTATGTCAAAATGTGGATCTTGGAACTGTTGCATTATCACAAAGAAATACTATCAAACTAGAAGCCAATATTGGGAAGCTTGTAGAATATGATCTATTGAATTTCAAAGGCTATAATCCTAGATTTAGATAGTCATGATATGTCTCTTAGTTTCCTCGAAACTACAGAACAAAATATATATTTGTGGAGAAATGCGGACCACTTTACTTTGCTCTGTACACTGTCCCTGTTACCTCTGTTCATCCAGACTTAGACATTTTCTCCAAATGACTTCTAGAGGAAGTCATGACCTAAACACTAGAATGTATCATCATCAAGTAGCTATGAGTCATCATACCTAAACTACATTTGTAGGTCTTCATCTGCGAAGGCATACTGATCCACTTTATGTCCCTTACTCTAAATATTGTCCATACTTAGTCATTCTGGCCTTCCAGACTTCAATACTCTTGTGCCTTGTTGCCAAATCAAGTTGGTCTTCCAGAGTTATGTCTTCTTGTCATGCTGATGTATTCTCTTTTCTTTTTTGCCATCAATGACAACATTCAAGTTTTCTTCAGATAGTCTCTTGCCAATAATCTCCCCCTTTGGCATTGATGGCAACACTTAGTGAAAAATGCTTGACTACCTTGACTGCTCCCCCTTTCTATATACACTCTATATTTCTTCTCCCCCTAAGATGTTTTCCCATTTTTCACTGATATTCTTCTCCCCCTTTGACATCAATGGAAAAGGTGTAGGTTCTGGAGTCAAAAATTGTCAAAACTACAAAATTTGCTCTACTCTGTCGCATATGTCAAGTACAATTTTCAACTTTATTTTACATGTGGTAGAGAATGTCATTGAAAATGTTCTTAATTTGGGCCAGATCACCATCCCAACCTTTATTAGCATTGTCTAGAATTTAAATATGACTAGTAAGTAGGAAAACTGAGGTCTTTGCCTTGTGAAGATTAGAGGGTGTGTTAGTTTGTGAAGCTATTTGTGCTTCAACTACAAGATTAAACATAGAGTCTAACTTAGGACTGATTAGTCCTCTTAGCTGACATATTCTGGTTTTGATTTGATCCCTCTCACTTATTATATTGCTCAATTCATTATGAAAGTTGATGACATGACTTTCCTTGTTGCTAACTGATTCTACTACCGGATCAAATGCCTTGGAAGTGTTCATCAATTTCTGCTCCAGATCCTTGATCTTCTCTTCTATTTTCTTTGTGACTTCCAGCTAGGATAAACAAAGTTTGTATATGTCACTAGCTTCTTTAATGGAACTCTGAATGCTTTTTATCCTATTACCTAGCCGAGCTTTGTCATTAGCTATCATTTTCTTCTACTCATTCAATCTTTTCTCATTAAACTGTTGCCTAACTTTTATTTCTACAGATTTCTCAAAGGATTCAAAATGTTTACTTATAGAATTTATAAGTCCTTTGAATTGATTTGTTGATGACAAAGAGGTGTTCTTCTGGTATGTTGGCATCACCTTCTCCAAAATGTTGGATGCCTCACTAATGAGCTCACTATCCTCTATGTGAGACTTCAACATTTCCTCTCTTGCTTTTGCCTATACAATTGAAGCCAATCTGAGTTTTTGTATACGGGACATTGCATCCAAGTTTATTGGACCAGGTAGAAACTCAGGCTCATTCAAAACTTGTTTTCTTTCTCCATAAGTTCCTTAACTGATTCTGCAGTGTCTCTTGGCGTAGCAGAAACTTCTTCTTTTAGGCTCTGCTTCGGATCATCTAGATCCATGTCCTTATTGGTGTCCTACTTTTGTTCTAGTGGAGAAATTTCCTTGACCTTTTCTTCCTCAATCTTCTCCTTGTCAGTTTTATCCTTAGCTTGATGATCTGGAGAGGATCTTGTTTCAGTGTCACTAGCAGGTACTTTTTCCTTAGTCATTTTTTCATCTTCATCTATTTCCTGTTCAAGGTTTACTTCTAGAACAGATGAATCATCTCCAACATTAGTTTCTTTATTGTCATAAATGTTTAGGAGATTGTATTTCTTCAATATTTTCAAAGTGATCTCCTTAATTTCTCTAACTACTTTATCAATTTCTCCTAACATTAGTGAGTTCATTCTTTTCAGTTCTTTAGATATTTTTCCTTTCTCTTCAAGAGTAATCTTTAGACACAACTTTGTTAATATATGTTGTCTGAGCTCATTGTCCTTGGCCGTAGCAATTTCCTTTCTGGCTGACATTATGCTAGCCAAGCTATCTAGGAGATCAGAAATGATCTCTATGGTGGCATCTTCTAAAACCATTTTGTCAACATCATTATATTCATCATAAAATAGAGCCATAAGTTTCAGATTACCATCAACAGTGACATACATCAATACATATGTAAGTGTTATTGTGGATTTTTCCATCTGATGCTCATCTACTCTTGGTCTTTTGCTAGGTTTATCCCTTTTGGAGGGCTTCTCCTTGTTACTTCCAAAGGCTTTAGTAGCCTCAGCTTTCATCTTTTTCATTTCTTCATCAGACTCTGTCTCTTCTTCATCAGTTCTTCCTATAGTGACATACATCCTTCTACCTTTCATTTTCTATCTCTTTGTGCGTTTGTCAATGGATTTCTTGGAAGGTTGCTCCACACTTGCAGATGGTGTGGGACTACAGGAAGTGACAAAACTCCTTGTAGACCTTTGAGTCACTTCAGGCCTTTCTTGTTTGCTTTTGGGCTCTTTCGGAGCCTTGACCAATTCACTCTCTTTCTTTTCTTTTGTTTCCCTTTCTGCTTGTACTTTTTCTCTTGATTCTTTAACCTGTTCTTTTGTGAAACTATGCTTTAATACAAATTCTTCTACCTCCTTCCTTACCTTCCTAGAGATTTCTGGTTGTCTGAGTTCAACATGAATTTTCACAAATAGTTCCTCATAGGTTCCAAACCTTTCTTCCTTGTTGTCCCTGGGTTTGCTCAACATATGTTGAGCATAGTTGTCTAGTATTTGTCCATCCACTTTATACACCATTTGTAAAACCTAGACTGTCTTAGGCTCAATAGCTTCCATCAAACATTGATCTTTTGTAACCATAAAACAGATGGTATCCTTATACTTTTCAACAATTTTCTTAGGGATTTTTTTCCCTTAATGCATCATGTTTTGGAAATTCTTGAAGTACCCCCATAGGACTATTTTTTGTTCATTATGGCTTCCAATACTATTGAGAGTATCTCTAATTTGTACAGCAATAGGTTTGCTACTTGACCATAACATAGTCTTCATGTTTGGCAACTCATTCATAAAATAGAAAAATAGACAGATAATTAGCATACCAAATTTGAAAGGATAGTTTTTGCTTTCTTTGATATTCTTAAGATTCTCCAGTAGTTGAATCCTCAAAAACTCACACAGATCATAATCCACATTTTCTTTGATCATTTGATATGCAGTGTAAATTGCAGTACCAAAGACAGAGTTCTCCCAGCTTGAGAAATAAATCATGTATCTAATGACCATAGAAGCAAATCTTATCACATGGTCCATGATGTCATTTACTGTTAATGCCCTTTTATGAAATTGGGCTCTGGTGACTTCTATAATAGTTTGATTCTTTATGGATGGCACACCTTTGGTGGAATTTGACCCTGTCACTCCCCTAATTGTCTCTTTGGTGATTTTGAAGGGCTGCCTTAACCACATAAATTCATCATGGATTCTACTCAAGACGTACCAAACCCATTCATTTTCTGCAAATGTAGGGAACTCTACATATTGATGCAGACACATCTAGTGGTGTAAGGTCAATCTTGCATCACCCAAAAAAAGATGTGTTTCAAAATTATTGATGTTCTTTCTATTTCTTTTCAAAATTTGTGGTTTTGGTTCCATAATCGCTTGAATAATGATGTAGAATTTTCAATTTTTCCAAACTGCTAAAAATAGCAACCTGCTATATTTAGAAAGTTTGCATTTGGGCATGGATTGAAGTGAAAATTTACAGGAAGTTACATAACAAAAACATAAGACCTTTGGTGAAGGAATCACGTAAAGATCATTTGCGAGCTTAAAGATATTAAAGTTTCTATTTCCTGAAAAACACATCAAAATTATTCAAACTCAGGTTTGAGGCACTAAACAGCCCCGTACAGGCCCAAAAATGGCCAAAACTAGTAGAGCAGGTTATCAACATGTAGGGAACTCCACGAGCTTTCTGACGCATAAAACGGTTCATCAATCGGACACCCAGATCAAAAGTTATGGCTCCCAGAAGTTGACCTATTTTTGGAGGGAGATGCAAATTTCAAAATTAGGTTGTTGGCTGCCAAAAAGGCTATTAATAACTATTTTTGGGAACTCTGGGCAGTAGTAGAGTTAAGTGGGAAAGTATAGAGTCAAGAATAGGTGGGAAAATAGAAACCCTAGCTGATTTAGGGTTACAGAAGGCTGATGATTCTAGAGTCTTGTGAGAGGAAGCTGTAATGTGTTGTAGCCTGTGGAGGGTTGATTCCTTTGATTGTATCTGAGCTTCTATATTGTAATAAGTTGTCCAAATCAATAAAGAAAGTTCTATTTTCTATGTGCAATTTTTGTTGTTATGTGTTTTATGATTTACGCCTTTCATCAAGTGGTATCAGAGAAAGGGTTCCTGAGTGTGTAGATACTTCACCGACCATGAGGCAGTTTACACCAAGACCTAAGGTTGTGGGTTTGCTGTGGAGATCAAGATGCCTCCATGAAGAAATCATATTAGGAGGAATGCTTTGACGAAAGTGGGTTTTAGATCCCTACAAAGACAAATCGATGCATTGCAAGAGGAGCTACGAAGAGGGTTTGAGCCAAGAACAAGAGAAGAAAGCAAGGATGAAGTAGAAGAGGAGCTATCTGAGGAAGAACAAGAAGCTACAGGAGATCCTGTAGAAGTTAGGTTGTTGAGGGCCATTTCTAAGATTGGAAAGAGGCCCAGGATCGAAGTTTCTACATATTCTGGAGATTTGAATCCAGAATAGCTTATTGATTGGATCAATGACATGGAGGAGTATTTCGAGTATGAAGACGTGAAGGACCCAGATTGGGTCAAGTTTGCAAAAACAAAGTTGAAGGGCCATGATAGTATTTGGTGGAAGGAGGTCCAGTTAGAGAGGAATAGGAGAGGAAAAGGAAAGATTACCAGATGGGATCAGATGGTGGAGAAACTGAAGAAGTAGTTCATTCCTGTGGACTATGAGATGGAGCTGCTGAAGAAGCTGCAAGAACTGAAGCAAGGTAACAAGTCTGCTAAGGAGTATACAGAAGAGTTTTATAAAATTACTATCAAGACAGGCCATGTAGAGCCCAACAAGGAGAAGGTAGCCCATTACATTAATGGGTTAAGGCCAAGTATTCAAGAGGAGTTGAGCCTGGTCAGAATGACCACCATAGAAGATGCATACCAATTTTCCCTGAAGGTGGGAGAGAAGCTGAATAAAAGATTTGACAGCAAGCAAAGGGGAAGAGGTCAAGGCGGAAGGACTAGTGGAAGACCCTATGGGGGATGAAATGAAGGTTCGAAGAAAAGTGAAGAAGCCGGCACCAGTCAAATTCAGATAGGAGATAATACCTACCACCCTCGTGACCAGAACAATGGTGAGAAAAGAGGAAGAGGAAGAGGCAGACCTGGGCAAGGATCTGGAAGAGGAGGTTTTAGAGGAACTTGTTTCCAATGTGGAGAAGAAGGGCATCAAGCATATGAGTTCCCACAACATCAAGGAAGGACAAATCGAAGACCTGAAGGTAATGCACGAGTTGCACATGTAGACGAAGATGCATAGTTTGAGCATTCTGAAGATGTTGAAAGGGGAGAAACCCTAGTTGTCAGAAGAACTTTGTTGAATCAAGAAAAAGAACCAAATTAGAGGAAGAGTTTATTCCACACAAGGTGTAAATGTGAAGGTAAGTGTTGTGATATTATTATTGACAGTGGAAGTACTGACAATCTTGTTTCAGAGGAGATGGTTGGCAAGTTGAAGTTGACAAGAAGAAAACATCTGCATCTATATTGGATTGCATGGTTGTAGAAGGACCATAGAGCTTTGGTCAATGAGCAGTGTTTAGTGAAGTTCAAGATTGGAGACTACCATGATGAGGTGTTGTGTGATATCATACCAATGGACGCATGTCATATGTTGTTGGGGAGGCCGTGGTAGTATGATAGGAGCGCTATCCATGATGGCCGTGCAAACACATATTCCCTAACAAAAGATGGAGTTCATCATAAATTGAAGCCCTTGAAAGAGGTGGAAGAAAAGATATGTAGTATTGCCAGAATTTGTTTGGTAGATGGTAGAAAATTTTTGCAAGGTATGAAGCATGAGTGTCATTGTTTTGCATTGTATCCTAAAATTAGTCAAGAGAAATGTGAAGATGTACCAACAGAAGTTTCAGATATGTTGGAAGAATTTCAAGATATTATCTCTAATAATGTACTAGAAGGTTTACCACCAGTGATGAAGATAAGTCACCAAATGGATTTGATACCAGGAGCTAGTTTTCCAAATAAGGCAGCCCACATAATGTCTCCTGCAGAGAGTGAAGAGTTGAACAGATAAGTTCAACAGCTGTTAAGGAAGGGATTGATAAGGGAGAGCCTAAGTCCATGTGTGGTACCTGCAGTACTAGTACCAAAGAAAGATGGAGAATGGAGAATGTGTATAGATTCTCAGACCATCAATAAGATCACAATCAAGTACAAGTTTCCATTGCCAAGAATGGATGACATAATGGATTGCTTGAGTGGAATCAAGTACTTCATGAAGATTGATCTGAAGAGCGAGTATCACCAAATCTGAATCAGAGAAGGAGACAAATGGAAGACAGCCTTAGGACCAAGGAAGGTTTGTATGAGTGGTTAGTCATGTCATTTGGGCTAACCAATGCACCGAGCACATTCATGTGGCTCATGAACGAGGTATTGAAAGAATTTTTGGAAAGTTTTGTTATTTCCTATTTAGATGATATTTTGATTTTTAGTAAAACTTGGGATGAGCATCTGATGCATATCATAAGAGTTTTAGTGAAGCTGAGGGAGGAGAAGTTGTTAATTAATTTGAAGAAATGTAGTTTTGCAAAGGAGTTGGTATACTTGGGATTTGTTGTCTCAGAGGAAGGTCTTAAGATGGACCCATAAAAAGCAAGGGCTATCATTGGATGGCCTACACCAAGGAGTGCCACAGAGGTACGATGTTTTCATGGTTTGGCAAGTTTTTATAGAAAGTTTATTAGAAATTTAGTAGGATTTGTGTACCCCTGACTGAGACAATGAGAGGGGATAGAAAAGAGTTTAGATAGACTAAAGGAGCAGATAAAAGCTTTGATACATTGAAGCAGAAAGTCACAGAGCAACCTATTTTTCGTATTTCCAGATTTCAATAAGGTATTTTAGGTAGATTGTGATGCTAGTGGCAGTGCTATAGGAGCTATTTTGAGTCAAGAAGGTAAGCCCATTGCCTATTTAGTGAGAAGCTTAATGATGCCAAGAAAAAGTATTCTATTTATGATCAGGTGTTTTATGCAATAGTTTAGGTTTGGAAGAAATGGAGACATTATTTGTTGCCAAAGGAGTTTGTTTTATATACTGATCATCAGGCTTTGCAATATCTTAATAGTCAAGGAATGTTGAACCAGAGGCACTTAAAATGGGTTGAGTTTTTGCAGAGCTATACTTTTGAGTTGAAGCACAAGAGTGGGAAGTCCAACAGAGTTGCAGATGCCTTGAGCAGAAGGTAAAATTTGTTGACAGAAATGAAGATAGAGGTTGTTGGGTTCGATGAGCTCAAAAGTTTGTATCATGAAGATCTAGATTTTGCAGAGGCTTGGAAAGCTTGTCTGGAACCTATTACTTTGGACAAGAGAAAATGGTTGGATTTCATAACCCAAGATGGCATGTTGTTTAGAGGAAGCCAGTTGTGTATTCCAAGGAGTTCCATGAGAGAGAACCTGATTAAGGAGAAGCATAGTGGAGGATTGGATGGACACTTTGGTCAAGATAAGACCATTCCTAATGTTGGTGAAAATTATTATTGGCCACAGTTGCAGCAGGATGTGAGGAAATTTGTGTAGAGTTGCAGAGTATGTCAGATGGCAAAAGGAGCAAGTCAGAATATAGGTCTATATCAGCCACTACCTGTACCAAAGAAGCCATGGGATGATATTAGTATGGATTTTGTTCTTGGTTTACCAAGGACACAGAGAGGACATGATTCCATTTTTGTGGTGGTGGATAGATTCTCAAAGATGTCACATTTTATTCCTTGCAAGAAGACTAATGATGCTATTCATATTACAGAATTATTTTTCAGGGAAGTGGTGAGATTACATGGTCTACCAAAGAGCATAGTTTTAGATCGAGATACCAAGTTTGTTGGTTATTTCTGGAGGACATTGTGGAAGAAGTTGAAAACAAATTTGAAGTTCAGTTCTGCACAACATCCACAGACTGATCGACAGACAGAAGTGGTGAATAGGAGTTTGGGTAACCTGCTACGATGCTTAGTAGGAGATAAGCCCAAGGGATGGGATTTGATTTTACCATAGGCAGAATTTGCTTACAACAATTCTATCAATAGGAGTACTGGTAAATCACCATTCTAGATTATATATGGGAATAGTCCAAGAAATGCTTCAGAGTTAAGGAATCTGGACAAAGGAGAAAAGACAAGTGCCGAGGTTGAAGACTTTGCAGAACACATGAATAATTTGCATGAAGAGATGAAAAAGCACATTAATAAGATGAATATTTAATTCAAGGCTAAGGCATATTAGAAGAGGAGATATAAGGAGTTCCAGGTAGGGGATGAAGTCATGGTTCACTTGAGAAAAGAAATGTTCTCAATTGGAACATAAATAAGTTAAAAATGAAAAAATTTGGACCATGCAGAATTTTGAAGAAACATGTTTTAGGGAATGCATATGAGGTAGAGCTACTAAGTCGGATCAATATTTCCCCTGTTTTCAACATTGTTGATTTATCAGAATATCATGAAGGTGGAACAGAGGATGGAGCAAAAGAAGAACAGTGGAGTATTCTAGCATCTACTTCAACCGAGGAGACAGAAGAGATCTTGGATAGCCATGTGGAAAGAAGTACTCAGAACAAGCAATATGAAGAATACCTGGTGAAATGGAAAGGAAGGCCTGTTGAAGATTCTTCTAGGTTGTCTAAGGTAGAGGTTGACCGTTTGGGTTTTCCTCACACAAACACCTGAGACGTGACAGGGTCACTTCTCAAATTACCCTAGGTGTCTGATGCAAGAGTATCCAGTGGTGTAAGGGCAATCTTGCATCACCCAAAAAATGATGTGTTTCAAAATTATTGATGTTCTTTCCATTTATTTTCAAAATTTGTGGTTCTGGTTCCATAATCGCTTGAATAATGATGTAGAACTTTCAATTTTTTGAAACTGCTAAAAATAACAACTTGCTATTTTTAGAAAGTTTGCATTTGGGCACAGATTGAAGTGAAAATTTACAAGAAGTTACATAACAGAAATATAAGACCTTTGGAAAAGGAATCACACAAAGATCATTTGCGAGTTGAAAGATATTAAAGTTTTTGCTTCCTAAAAAATGGTTGAAAATTATTCAAAACTCAGGTTTGAGGCACTAAATGGCCCCGTACAGGCCCAAAAATGGCTGAAACTAGCAGAGAGGATTCTTAGCACGTAGAGAACTTTATGAGATTTCTAATGCATAAAACAATTCATCAATCAGACACCCGGATCAAAAGTTATGGCTCCCAGAAGTTGACCTATTTTTGGAGGGAGATGCAAATTTTGAAATTAGGTTGTTGGCCGCCAAAAAGGCTATTAATAACTATTTTTGGGAACCTTGGGAAGTACTAGAGTTAAGTGGGAAAGTGTAGAGTCAAGAATAGGTGAGAAAATAGAAACCCTAGTTGATTTGGGGTTACAGAAGGCTGATGATTCTAGAGTCTTGTGAGAGGAAGCTGTAATGTGTTGCAACTTGTGGAGGGTTGATTCCTCTGATTGTATCTGAGCTTCTATATTGTAATAAGTTGTCCAAATCAATAAAGAATGTTCTATTTTATGTGTGCAATTTCTGTTGTTATGTGTTTTATGATTGTTGGTGTTTCAATTCGCACCTCTGGAATGCGATTTGGAAACGGATAGCTATACACAGATAAACTGCTCTCCTATTGGAAGGGGGAGTTCCCTTTCTTGTTGATATTCGCTGAAAAGATAATTAAATGAAACTTTGCCTATCTTATTTTTCATTCTCAGCTGCGAGCACAAGGTTATAAAACTCTAAACGCTATAGAAGAGATTTTTTCCTTTTATAAAACTTCTACTACAACTAAGCAAAGACTAATGATGCTTTGAATCTCCTGAGTAAAGTTAGAGCAAAGGAAATTGAAAGTGAACAAGGAATGATTGTTAACACAAAAACTTAAACAGTTTTCCTCCAGATTTACACCACAAGAACAAAAGTACTTTAATGATAAAAGATGAAATGAAAGCTACAAAAGCTACACATCTGACAATGAAAACTTGATGAATCGAGATAGAATATCAGAGAAAAATAGGCATGAGACTTCTATTCAATATCATAAAGTTTGCACAACTCCAGGACAACAATGCTGCAGCAAAAGGCAGGCATATAGCAAGTGATCAAACACCGAAGAACAGATTACACAAAGTGAACAGACACTTGGAATATCAAGATTTGTAGGCTAGAGTAGGCACAACAAATTTGCTATCATAATTACCATTCCCTTACAATGAACACAGACTAAACAAACACTTGGAATAACAAGATCTGCAGGCTAGAATAGGCACAACAAATTTGTCATCACAAAAGTCATTACATACAATGGGCGAGGATGCCCTTATTTATACTAAAATCAAAGGAGTAGGGAACCCTAAAATCTCCTTGATTAACCCTAACTTGCCAACTCGCAAGCTTTATTACTATTCTAAGACAAAGATACAATAAACAAATGCTTTAAAGCAATTTTCTTTAAAGCAAAGAAAATTCCAACTATCACAAAGGTGATTTCTTTTCCTTTCTAGAATGGATGAGCTTAGGATGAAAGCAAATGCTTTAAAACAAAAAGCATCTGATTTAAAGCTACTTTCTTTTAAAATACATCCTCATCAACATTCTTTCTTTTGGTGATGTCATCCATTGATATCTTTTGCTGATTTCTTCTAAAAAGTTGATTCTGAGTGAAAAAAGTTGGCACATGGGTTTTGTAGGTAATTCTGTTTTGAAGCAACCCAGATTGTTAGATTTTGAAAAAGCGAAGATTTTCCTAAAAAAGAAGGAAAAAAGTAGATTCTCGAAAAAAAGCAAAATTCCAATCTTTAAGAGGATGATATTCTGGATGGACCCATCTCGATGAAAACTAAAAATGCTTTGGTCGGATTTCTGAAAAATGATCCCCTTGAAACAAGGACCCTAAAAAAGTGAGCCTCTCTTCTTCCTTAACCCGAAACTATGAAGAACGCTGAAAAAGCACTTGGTTTGGGTCTTCGAATCTTTGTTGTAAGAAAAAAAAAATCTTTCCTCTGGATGCAACCTACAAAAGATAATGAAATAAAGAAGCCAAATGCTTGTCTTTATAAATCTTTAGGGCGAAAAAGTAGCTTTATTTGTGTGAGAATAAAACTTCACTCTCAATCATGAAGAAAACAACTTTTGAAGCATAAATCCAAGTGGATGTCTTCGAATAGGAAGAATCCCTATTTTGTAGCTGCCTATGGCTTCATGTGCAAGATGACGAAAAATATCTTCTTTTGATGATCTCATCAAACATGTGAGTTGAAAGAAGTGCTAACCAATTTTTCTTCATTTTTGACACTTCAACACTCGTTTTGACTTAATTATGGCCTATCTCCAATTTCAACAAGGTAGAAAAATGTTACCATTGACTAAAAAAGATGACTGATCCTGACATTTTGGAGACCTATCAACTGAGATTCCATCCCCTACCTCTGACTAATGATCTGACATCGTTTGACCAAGTTTGACCTCCCAAAAACTGTCAACGAGTAAAGATTGGGCACAAAACTATTGGAAAACACTGTGGACATGAAAAATATTCTAACACTACTCAAGTTGGGTGCCCCAAGTCACCCGGGCTGCCTGGTTTTCCAACACTTAGCCATTTTTTCAATTTTTTGTAACTTCTTCAATTTCTTGATTTGCGTGCACATTCTGGTGGCAGAGGACCCTTGTTTGGCTATCAATTTCTATCAACTGGGATGAAACTAAGTTTGATGATCTAGTAGATAGGTAGGATTGATGAAAATTGAGCTGATTGTACCTTCCGTTTGCCTCAAAAATCATGCCAAACTGATCAACTCTGAACCAGACCGGGCTGACGGAAGGAGATTCATGTTTTTCAAGAAAATATTCAAAAATATTCTAACACTGGTGAGTTTGGGTGCCCCAAGTCACCTAGAGCACCTATCCTTCCATGCCTTAGAAATTTTTTTGAAAAACTCACTTTTTGTACCTTTTCTTGATTTCTGTGCCCACAGGTCCTGTTTGATCTTTGATTTCGATCGTTCTGATGATTGTGAAGGTAGGATGGAGGGTGATTTGAGTAGTTTGAACATATCTGTGATGAAATCCTGGCTTTGACTAATTTTTGACCAAGTTTGACCAATCGGGAAAAAGCTGATGGAAGCATTTTCGACGTTTCTCAAAAAACGTGAAAACAAATCTAACACTAGAGAGGTTAGGCGCCCCAAGTCACCTGGGGCACCTGGTTTCACTAGACTTAGTCAAATTTATGATTTTCCAACTTTTCCATCCACCTTAGATCCATCTTGCATCATTTTGCATGCATTATCGAGTTGACGATTGTTCGTCAATTTTGCGTCGTTGGAACAATGTTGAAAACTTATCAATGAGCTCTAACAGATGAACTTTCTTTGTTGATGACTTCAGAGCTCATGCTTCACCTTCTAAAAAAGAAGAAATGACCCAGTAGAGAAAACTTGATCATTTGAAGATTCCGTCTGGACCATGCTGATCGTGAAGCAAAATTGACCAATGAGAATCGAGTGCGACACCTGAGTCATAGATTCTATTTTTAGAAACTTTCTATTTTTAGAAAGTTTTTCCAGCATCCATATCTCAAGAAACCCAGAAAACCTAATCTGATGTCTATTTTTAGAGATTTTGCTTTTTTGACTTTTTGACGAAAATTTTTCTAGACTTGTTCAAAATGCCTTAATGAAGCAAAATTTTTGATTGGGTACAACAATTGGCTCTATCTGGGGACCATGGTGGATACTTATGGCATAGGAGAACCTAAAATCTCTAGATTTTGCAGCTTGGACTAGTGCCTTATCCATTGGGCAATAGAGTTAGGTCACTTTCCTAATCACCTAGAACAAGACTTCCTAAAAACACCTAAGAAGTTGGAACTTCAGAACACAAGGAACACAACTGTCACATTATGGAAAAGGGAAAAAACATTACGACATAATGATCACATTACAGAAAGGGGAAACACATTATGAGAACAAAAAGTGTTTCACGCGCTCTTTTTCCTGAGCGAGGATGAGATGAGATTAGGACTATCACATAAAACCATCAATCGACTCAGAAAAGTAAGAACCATCTCTCTTTAGCTGTGAAGATTGTCTTGGTAGCACAAAACTTTTCTTTCTCTGCAACATCTCCTCAAAGAGCCACGATTCATGAGGGTATTCATGTTCAGGCCATGAGAAGTTCCTGAGGAACTAGTTGCTATGCCAGAGATCAGGTGGAACATCTTCCTCTAATGCAAGCAACCTCTGTAATAGGTAAAGGTACAGAACCTCCTTCTGAAGATATACAGGAAAGTCTTGTGGCCAAAGTATATCTGTGGGAATGATTATCAGCACATATAGAATATGCATTTCATTTATATCTTGTACACATGCAACTTTATACTCAGTGAATGCATCATCTTCCAGAAAAGGCACAAACTGCTCATACACAACTCTCATTACTGATTCTTGGCTTATAGGATCCACAACTGTCATTGCCTATTTTTCTAGTGCTTCAGGGGCTTCTTCATTGGTTGTGTTTTCATCCATCCACTCTCTGAAGTTTGATGAATTATCATGATCTGAATGCTCAAACTCTTGAACATCTTCACCTGATAGCTCACTTCCCCATTCATTACCTAGAATCTCGTTATCCTCTATAGAGTAATCTTCTTCAATGCGGATATCCAGCATCACTTCATCTTCAACATTCATATATCTTTCTTCTTCTGTAAAGGGAGTAGAATCAAAGACAGATTCATTTGAGTCATATGTTTCCTCTTCTCCTTCTTGATCAATCTCACACACGGCATATCTCACAAGACATTTGTCAAGAATTTCTAATTTTTCAATATCATCCTCTTTAGTGACTAGAACTGAATATTCCATGAACTCCTCTTCTCCATCAACCTCTTCATATGTTGCATTCCACAATGGTTGCATAGTATCAGTGAAGTCTTTTTCTTGCACAGGTTCATAGATGGATTCAACATCGTCCTCTTCACTAGTATGTATGAAAGATTCTCGAGATGTAGGTGAAGATGGGCTATATTGTAAAGAAAAGTTTGTAGTGTCTTCTATTGAAGAATCACTTTCCCATTGATGTTGAAAATAATTAAGATCTGATAATGAAACTTCCATATGATCTCCAGTTCTAAAAAATTCTTGTAGGAAGAAATCATCTTCAAAAAGAAGATCATGGTCTCGCTCCACTTGCAAAACTTCTTTGGTCTCTCCTTTGAATATATCTGACACAGGTTCTTCAAACCAGCCTTAAAAAGATGAGAAAAACCAACCTGATTCATCATTACTTTGCTTTTGACGAGATTGTTGCACTTCTTCTTCCTCAAAGAAAGTTTTTAAGTTGTACATTTCTTCAGATTCTTCCTCTGATTCGTCAACCACATAGACTACTTCCTGATTCTTTTCAGTTATCTCAGACAACATAACATATGTACTAGGACCCGTTTCTTGATATAACACTTGTGCCTGAGGATCCTGAGATTTCACCACCATGAACCGTGACTTGGTTTCTGGTTCCAATTTGAAACTACCTTTCTTTAAAGGAATGGTTGCAGATGACCAATCCAATTGTATTTCTCCTCTAAGATCTTTGCAGAAGCTTCTACTTAACAGCATCTTGTAACTGGCTAGAATGTTGGCTACCAAGATAGTCATCATTATTTTCTTCTTTGGGCAAGCCACCAATTGTACTTGAGCATCCTTCAACTGCCCAACCAATGGCACTGATTTAGACTCAAGCGAATAACACTTGTCATGCATTTTGGTGCATGAGAGTCCCAAAGCATTCATCACCTGCAAAAGCATGGCGTTGTCTGAGGCTCCTGAATCAATGATACAATTGCTCAATTTATAGCCTCCTATATACAAAGAGATATAGAAGGGCTTTGGCTTCTCTCCTGCTGGAATGGAAGATTCAAGCAATGTAGGCTATATGACAGTCTCTTTATTGACATACTTAACAATTCTATCCAGCTGATCTGGATGGTCTTGAAGATACTCTAGCTGAGAAATCTACACCTTTGTCTTCATCATGGAATCCACTATATCAAAATTCGTTGAAGACAAATTTTGAGCAGCCTGGACATTTTCATGTGGTGGCTTGGCATTGGAAGTGGAAGCCACTTCCTTCTCCTTTTCTTTTGGTCTTTGTCTATCCTCTCCTTCCTTCTGTGCTTTAAAATGTTGAGTACATGTAAACACAGGAGTTGAGAGATTTTCATGGTTCACTGCAAGAGAATATTGATGAAAATCCTCTTGTTCTTCCTTCATTATAACGGGTTCGTTCTGGAAGTATCCCGTAGTAGAGTCACCATCGAAGTTGTCTATCTGTGGCAAGACAACATTCACACTTGGGGAAGGAACAATGTTTGAAATAGGTGCAACATCGACATATCCCATGATTTGATTCATTCTTAAATTTTTAGGACATGTGGCTCCAGTATGCACATCAGTCTCATGAAAAGAACAAAACACTACATTTTGAGCAACATCAACTGCTTGTCTTGGTGGTGGTGCTGGCAACCTAGGCCTGTAATTATTGAAAGGCTAAAAATTGTTCCTCTTAGGCTAATATGGTTGCTATGGTTGGTACTTCTGTTGTGGTTGGTATTGTTACTGTGGTGACTGATATGGTTGTTGCACAGATTGCCCCTAAGTAGGCAATTGTCTTTTCATGATAGTCACTTCATTTGCTACCTTATGTAGCAGTGGATCCACAGAACTCTGAACAAGAGGCCTGATTGAATCCATTTTCATCTTGCCAGAGGTAATCATGTCATCCTCTAATTTGATGGCATTTTCTTGTGCATTGGATAATTCTGTTTCATTAGCTGATCTAAAAAAGAAGGTTATCTCAGAAGGTAGAGCATTAATGAAATTGCTTAATAGAATTTGCAGAGATGGATTGAGAATATGAGAAAGGCATGTAACTAGGTGATTAAACCTTGCCACAAACTCCCTCATTGGTTCATTGTTTTCCATCTTTGAATTTGAGAGTTGGGCAAACAATCTATGTCCGTCTTCGGTAGGTTTGAACCTTGCTAAGAATTTCTTGCTCATAGTTTCCCAACTTGTAATGATGCCTGGATCCAAATGATTGAACCAATCAGCAATATTTCCCATGCGAGTCTCAACAAAGAGATGGACAACAACATCTTCATGTGATACATGCAAAACAACGCATGTCATTGTGAATGCAGAGATGTGTTCATCAGGGTGTTGAGTTCCATCACCGTGGAACCGGGGAAAGTGCTTCCTCGATCCCTTTGGTAACTCATGATGTGCTTGTAGGGCCAAAGGTCTAATGTTATTACCCTAAGGCAATGCTGGTGGTCACCTTTGATTTGGATCACTGTGATTGTTGTTGTTTGCATCACCCATTACTCTAGGCTGGGTTACTGGTTCTTCTTGTAATTCTTCTTGCTTGACTTCAGGAACTATCTAAATTTCTTGAACTATGTTGGATGCTTCTGTAACTTTTGCAGAATCAAAATCTTGAAAGAAAGGATCCGTAGCACCACCTTTTCCCTTTCTTGAATAAACCCTGTGAGCCAAGATTATCTATTGCCACACGGGAGGTGGTAATATTGGTCTTCTTGCTACAAGATCCACTTTGTGTTCTTCTTCGTCAAGGATAGCTCAGAACTTTCCTTTTGCACAAATATGAAACTCCTTAGGCTGCTAATGATGTCCTCTTGCTCTCCTTCCACTCATACAAGATTTGGTTGAATAACAGGTGGTGTAAGATTTGGTTGTTGAACTAGAGTAGAAGGACACCAGAGAGTCATTCCTGTGACATAAGCCTAAGCTTGCTTGAAGTTTTATGTCTCATGCCCCACGGTGGGCACCAGAAAACTATTGGTGTTTCAATTTACACCTCTGGAATGCAATTTGGAAATGGACATCTATGCACAGATAAACTTCTCTCCTATTGGAAGGGGGAGTTGCCTTTCTTGTTGATATTCGCTAAAAAGATAATTAAATGAAACTTTGCCTATCTTCTTTTTGATTCTCAGCTACGAGCACAAGGTTATAAAACTCTAAACACTGTAGAAGAGGTTTTTTCCTTTTATAAAACTTCTACTACAACTAAGCAAAGACTAACAACACTTTCAATCTCCTGAGTAAATTCAAAGCAAAGGAAATTGAAAGTGAACAAGGAATGATTGTTAACACAAAAACTTAAATAGTTTTCCTCCAGATTTACACCACAAGAATAAAAGTACTTTAATGATGAAAGCTGAAATGAAAGCTACAAAAGCTACACATATGACGATGAAAACTTGATGAATCGAGATAGAATATCAGAGAAAAATAGGCATGACACTTCTATTCAATATCATAAAGTTTGTACAACTCTAGGACAGCAATGCTGCAACAAAAGGCAGGCATACAACAAGCGATCAAACACCGGAGAATAGATTACACAAAGTGAACAGACACTTGGAATATCAAGATTTGCAGGCTAGAGTAGGCATAGCAAATTTGCTAGCACAATTACCATTCCCTTACAATGAACACAGACTGAACAAACACTTGGAATAACAAGATCTGCAGGCTAGAATAGGCACAACAAATTTGTCATCACAAAAGTCATTACATACAATGGGCAAGGATGCCCTTATTTATACTAAAATCAAATAAGTAGGGAACCCTAAAATCTCCTTGATTAACCCTAACTTGCCAACTTGCAAGCTTTATTACTATTCTAAGACAAAGATACAATAAACAAATGCTTTAAAGTGATTTGCTTTAAAGCAAAGAAAATTCCAACTATCACAAAGGTGATTTCTTTTCCTAAATACAGAATGGATGAGCTTAGGATGAAAGCAAATGCTTTAAAACAAAAAACATCTGATTTAAAGCTGCTTTCTTTTAAAATACATCCTCATCAACATTCTTGCTTTTGGTGATGTCATCCATTGATATCTTTTGCTGATTTCTTCTCAAAAGATGATTCTGAGCGAAAAAAGCTGGCACATGGGTTTTGTAGGCAATTCTATTTTGAAGCAACCCAGATTGTCGAATTTTGAAAAAGCGAAGATTTTCTTGAAAAAGTAGGAAAAAAACAAATTCTCAAAAAAAAAAAAAACTGCAATCTTCAAGAGGATGATATTCTGGATGGACCCATCTCGATGAAAACTAAAAAAGCTCTAGTCGGATTTCTGAAAAACGATCCCCTTGAAACAAGGACCCTAAAAAAGCGAGGCTCTCTTCTTCCTCAACCTGAAACTATGAAGAACACTGAAAAAGCACTTGGTTTGGGTCTTCGAATCTTCATTGTAAGAAAAATAAAATCTTTCCTCTGGATGCAACCTACAAAAGATAATGAAATAAAGAAGCCAAATGCTTGTTTTTATAAATCTTTAGGGCGAAAAAGAAGCTTTATTTGTGTGAGAATAAAACTTCACTCTCAATCATGAAGAAAGCAACTTTTAAAACATAAATCCAAGTGGATGTCTTTGAATAGGAAGAATCCCTATTTTGTAGCTGCCTATGGCTTCATGTGCAAGATGACAAAAAATATCTTCTTTTGATGATGTCATCAAACACACAAGTTGAAAGAAGTGCTAACCAATGTTCTTTGTTTTCAACACTTCAACACTCGTTTTGACTTAAATATGGCCTGTCTCCAATTTCAACAAGGTAGAAAAATGTCACCATTGACTGAAAAAGCTGGTTGATCCTGACATTTTGGAGACCTATCAACTGAGATTCCATCCCCTGCCTCCGACTGACGATCTAACATCGTTTGACCAAGTTTGACCTCCTGAAAACTGTCAACGAGTGAAGATTGGGCACAAAACTATTGGAAAACACTGTGGACATGAAAAATGTTCTAACATTGCTCAAGTTGGGTGCCCCAAGTCACCTGGGGCGCCTGGTTTTCCAACACTTAGCCATTTTTTTCATTTTTTTGCAACTTCTTCAATTTCTCACTTTGCGTGCACGTTCTGGTGGTAGAGGACCCCTGTTTGGCTATCAATTTCTATCAACTGGGATGAAACTGAGTCTGATGAGCTGGAAGATAGATAGGCTTGATGAAAATTAAGTTGATTGTACCTTCCGTTTGCCTCAAAAATTGTGTCAAACTGATCAACTCTGAACTGGACCGGGCTGACGGAAGGAGATTCACGTCTTCTGAGAAAATATTCAAAAATATTCTAAATCTGGTGAGTTTGGGTGCCCCAAGTCACTTGGGGCACCTATCCTTCCATGCCTTAGAAAATTTTCTGAAAAAACTCACTTTTTGTACCTTTTCTCAATTTCTGTGCCCACAGGTCCTGTTCGATCTTCGATTTCGATCATTCTGACGACTATCAAGGTAGGATGGAGGGTGATCTAAGCAGTCTGAACATATCTATGATGAAATCCCAGCTTTGACTTATTTTTTACTAAGTTTGACCAATGGGGAAAGCGCTGACAGAAGCATTTTTGACGTTTCTCGAAAAACATGAAAAAAAATCTAACACTGGAGAGGTTGGGTGCCCCAAGTCACCTGGGGTGCCTGGTTTCACCAGACTTAGTCAAATTTATGATTTTCTAACTTTTCCATCCACCTTGGATCCATCTTGCATCGTTTTGTGTGCATTGTCGAGTCGACGGTTGTTTGTCAGTTTTGCATCGTTGGAACAGTGTTGAAAACTTGTCAATGAGCTCTGACAGATGAACTTTCTCTGTTGATGACTTCAGGGCTCATGCTTCACCTTCTGAAAAAGTAGAAATGACACAATAGAGAAAACTTGATCGTTTGAAGATTCTGTCTGGACTGTGCCGATCGTGAAGCAAAATCGACCAATGAGAATCAAGCGCGACACCTGAGTCAGAGATTCTATTTTTAGAAAGTTTTGCTAGCATCCATATCTCAAGAAACCCAGAAAACCTAATCTGACGTCTATTTTTAGAAATTTCTAAAAATAGAAATTTCTATTTTTAGAAATTTTGCTTTTTTGACTTTTTGACGAAAAATTTTGTAGACTTGTTCAAAATGCCTTAATGAAGCAAAAATTTTGATTGGGTACAACAATGATTTACCCCTTTCATCACATATTGAATGAATTTCTTCTCTCTCAGGACTTTGTATTCTTCCTTTAGGTCATATTGATCATCACTCAAATGCTTCAAATATAATTCCAAAAATTTGCTATCGCCATGCTCATCTAGGGCAACATGAATATATGCCCTAACCTCTTCCACATATATAACTCCATATGGTATATCTGAACATGCACCCATTGGATCAACTTCAGTTGCTTTGTAGGGATGTTTCTTGAATTTAGGTCGTGGTCACTCAGTGATATCAACAACTTGTGGGGTTACCATTGCAAAGATTCAATAGATTCACAATAAAGTTCCATCATTAAATACCTTGTTATGCCAAATTATGGTTTTCTTCGCCTGAATCGCTCTGATTTCTTTGAATTTCTGTTGTCTTTTGAAATCTTTCTTCAATCTCTCTTGGATATGTGGTGGCTGGAATGCAAAGTGAGTTAGAAGGCAAATGAGTTTATTTTTATCCTTTATACTTGACCTAATCGTCATAAATGCTCATTCTCAAAAGTTGCCTAACTTTTCTTTGATAGATATAGTTAATCAAAATTTCTCTGCAATGTACTGCACTGACTCATTTTCTTCTGGATTTTCTTCCATAAGATATTTAATATCAGATTCCCCCATATATCTTCATGCCAGACTTCAGCACTAACTATTTGGCTGGGGGTTTTGGATTTTCAACACTACCCCCCCTGAGCCAGAGTTCCCAATTTTCTTCCTGAAGGAAGTATCTGCACTAGATGCTGGTGTGGATCCATCCTTAACTTCAATTACTTTTTTCTCGATCCAGATCTTGTTCATTTCTTTCTGAGTTTCAACCAGATCAACTTTTTCTTTTCCCTTATCATTCCTCTACTTTGTTTTCCTTTCTTTAGCATAGTAGTTTCTTTTCACATTCTTGCTTCTACAAACTCTTGCAATATCTCCATATTTGTTGTAATTGTAGCACACCACATTCCTTTGTCATTGATTCCTTCTATTGATTAGATTTGATCTACACTGATTAGCCATATGTCCAAATCTATTGCATCCAAAACACTTTCCATTGAATGATTGACTATTCCTTCTTTTGTAAGAACCATTCTCCTTACCAGATTTCTGTATTCATTTGATTTATGACCAATTTTCTTGCAATTGAAACATTGACTAGAGAATGATGGAACATTCTGATTTACTCTACTTTTGCATTGAGTAGTTTTATGACCAAACTTATTGTAATTAAAATAGTGGCCATTGAAAGATGGATACCTTTGAGCATTTGGCTATCTGACCAGAGGTCTTCTAGGTCTTCTTCTTTGATTTCTGAACTGGTTCCCTCTATTTTGTTTTAACTCAGTGTTTGCTTGACCAACTTTTGAATTTTCTCCTTTCTCAAATCCCAAACCTTGCTTGTCATCGACACCTTTTTGACTAGCACTCATCTCATCAAGCTTTGTAGAACTTATCTTGAACTTTTCTTCATAGCTCTTGGCTTTTTCCAAGTCTTCTTTTAGACTCACAATTTCTTTTTCAAGTTTGACACAATCTTCTAACTTGCTTTTCACCATTATATTTAGATCTTCTTCTGCTTTTGCTCTTTCTATAACTTCCACTTCCAAATCATTTAGGGTTTCATTAGTTGATATCAATTGATCACTAACTTTGTATTTTTATTTGAATTTCTTGACTTGTTCTTTTAATTTTGAAACGCATTCATCAGCTTCTTGTAAGTTATCCTTTAGATCCCTAACTTCTGCTTCAGATTTTTCAAGATCAATAAGTGTTGCTTCCAGTTCAACATAGTTTGAGAAATTTCCAAGTCTTCTGGCTGCCATGAGTAAACTCTCCTAGATCTTCCTCAAGCTATTAGGCTTCTTCCAAGGAACCTTGCTCTGATACAAATTGTTGATAGTAAGGAATACTGAGAAGGGGGGTGAATCAGTATTCCACAAAACCACTTCTTAACAAGTTTATTAATCCAATTTCTAAAGTTAATGATATGAAAGTAGAACAAGCATAGGAACAGCAACCACAAAGACATAACATATGAACACCAAGAGTTTTCCGTGGAAAGCCCAAAAAGGGAAAAGCCATGGTGAGTGTTAGCTCACAATAAATTATTATAGCACAATACTGGATTACAATAATGCTCACTGCCTTAGGGCTCACTACCCAAAGAAATGCTCACTGTAAGAAAGGCTCATTGCCAAAATAGGTTCACTGCCTAGAGAAAGAAAGAAGAGGGAAGGATGGCTCACTACCAGATTGAACTGCTTAGATTGCATCTACACATGCATGGTTACAGTTCCAATGAAGTATATAATACTGATTCAACACTCTTCATCTCTGTCTGCCCTTTTTTTGTTGGTCTGCTCTTACTTGGAGATAAGATCTCTATCCTTCTATTTGGTGTCACCTTATCTTTGCATGCTACTCACATACACACACATCATTGCATAACACACCCTACCAAAACTAAAATCAATCAGATGTATATATCCGCAACAAGATTTATCTCTTAATCAGGTGGGCAAGCTAAAAATGAAATGTGTAATCAAAGAGTTGTATTCTGTCACCTTGATCTTGTGTACAATTTGTAATGTGAACTTAAACAAATGTATACAATTCTTTATATATATGTTGACCCCAATCATATAACCTCTTAGATTAATTATCCAGATGTTATATCTTCTCCGCATAAGAATCTACCATGCTCGTTGGCTTGTTCCTTAGGAACATACTTGATCAATTCATCTGTCACATCATAGCTCATACTATGGACCACATGAGACTTAATAAATCATATCCAACAATCATTACTGACCTCTTAACATGCCTTTAGATCCATGGAACCAGATAGACCTGTATGTCAAAATACAGATCTTGGAACTATTGCATTGTCACAGAGAAATATTGTCAAACTGGAAGCTGATATTGGGAAGCTTGTAGAATATGATATTTTAAATTTAAAAGGCTATAATCGTGGATTTAGGTAGTCATGATATGTCTTAGTTTCCTTAGAACTGCAAAATAGAATATGCATTTGTGGAGAAACGTGGACCATTTTACTTTGCACTATACACTGTCCCTGTTACCTCTGTTCATCTAGACTTAGAAATTTTCTCCAAATGACTTCTGAAGGAAGTCATGACCTGAACGCTAGAATGTATCATCATCAAGTAGCTATGAGTCATCATATCTAAACTGCATTTGCACATCTTCATCTGCGGAGGCATATTGATCCACTTTTTGTCCCTTACTCTGAGTACTGTCCATACTTAGTCATTATGGCTTTCTGGACTTGAATACTCTTGTGCCTTGTTGCCAAATCAAGTTGGTCTTCTAGATTGATGTTTTCTTGTCATACTGATGTATTCTCTTTTCTTTATTATCATCAATGACAACATTTAGGTTTTCTTTAGAGCAGTGTCTCTTGCCAACACTATATCTGTATGTTTCTCTATCTTCCTCTTTCTCTCTTTATCCTCCTTTCCATTTGAATTTTTCATCTCTCTCTCTCTCTCTCTCTCTCTCTCATTTGGGCCTAAATTTGAAAGTTGATCCTGCCTCTCAAGCAAATTTTTTGTTCCAGTTATCAATCTATATTATTCTCTCTTTCACTATCACTCTATCTCTCTTCTCTAGGTTTTTCTCCCTTCCTCTCTTTGTCCCTCTCTCTCACCATCTCTCTCTATCCCTCTCTATCTCTATACCTCTCTCCCTCTCTATCCCTATACCCATTTCTATACCAATCTCCCTCTCTATTATTCTCTCTTCCTTTTATCACTATATCTCTCTTCTTTCTATTAAAAAACAAATATGAATGGGAACAAGATATGCAAAATTAATATGACTCTTTGATAAAGAATATAAGTTAGGAATTGGTGGACTTACCCAAGGGTAAGAATGCAATAAAAATAAGTGGGTGTATAAAACTAAGTTCAAGTCTAGTGGAAGAATTGAAAAACAAAAGGCAAGATTAGTGGCCAAAACGGTACTCACAAATTTTTTCATGAAATTTAATTAATTAACAGGTAAATAATTTTATAATTTTTTTCTCTTTACAAATGTGTATTAAGTATATCTATTGTTTAAATATATATTTATATTCTATCTAAAATCTACACTAGAATTAGGGTAAGTGTATAGAGATGAGGGACCAAAAAGTCACCACATGACTTTTTGGTCCCATGCAAGATGAAATGCGAGCGTGTTATAACGTACACACATTTTATGTTATATAAAGTAGGAAAAAAAGCAAAAACAACAAGAACCCGTGGCCATTCTTCATTTTTGCAAGCAAAAATAGTCACAAGAGCATGAGCACTTTGGAGGAAGGAGAAATCAAGCAAGGGGGAAGTGTAATCGATGTTTTCACCATGCCACCTTGCCAATCCCACTCTTGAAGACGTTGTGAAGGAAATGTAGAGGGTGTAGCAGTTAAAGAAGGTAGGGTTGGCTTGATTTTTGTGAGTTTGAAAAGAAATTTTTACTTTTGCAATGTTCGATTATTTTTTTATGTTTAATTTATAGTCAATGAGACACCACAGAACACTAATGCAACAAAGGAGGCTGAAAGCAAGCCCCAATACCCTCAAAACCCCCCACCTTCACATCCTCGCAATGAAAGAGGCACATAGGAAAACTATTTAGAGCAAATTGAAGAAAATAATAAACATCTTCAAACCCTAATTGAAACTTTAAATAGTCCAAGTGCAAGCACTAATCATAAGAGAGTGCTTACCAAGTCATTAGAGGTGATTGAACTTCTCACATTGAATTGGTGACAAACTAAATCACTAAATGGAGTGACTATAGGGAGAGGTGTAGGCAATACTATGCTGACAAATTATCTTACAAACAAGTGAAGGACCAAAAAATTACAACATCTGTATTATGTTCATAATTTATCAATCCTAAAACTAGCCAAACATTAGAAGAGACTTGCAAATGCTTTCCTATTCATTGGTGTAGGAATGAAGATATATCCCAAAACTTTTGGGATAGATGGTACATGGTGTTTGGTGAGCGTTTATGTAACAACAATGAGGTGCCACAATATTTCTTGAGGAAACTCTATTGTGAGTTCATCTTTAAGAAGTTTCCTAATTATTTTGACATTTGAGAATTTTAGGGAAAAGGTGATGGCTCTGCCCAAGATAGAGAGGGGACACAAGAAGACCAAAACCACATACCTAGACCCCTAATGAGGCCAACACCTATGTCACTCCCTTTGACTTTGAACGAGAGTGTTGAGGTGGAGATACTACATTCATTGACTTCTCTCATGCAGTCTCTAGCACAACATGGCGATGATCTCACCCAGGCTGATGAGGGTGAAGAAACAAGCATCATTTCTCCCCACATCTTTGCATTTCATGTGGGAACTTGTGTGATTATGGGACACAGGACTCTCAGTAGGACTCTCAGGAGGATGTTACGACGTAGGGATAGTAGTCAGTGATGGACACATCCATATTGGATGATCTTGTTCTCATAGATGATGTCTTACAACATACATTTGGTATTGAGCCCCAGGTAATTTTTTACAAGGTTCATCTTGATTTAATATATTCGTATTTGAAATTTGTAATTAATTTTATATTTAGACTATCTATATTATAAGTCAAAATTAATGTATGTAATTGTCTGCACAATGAAATTTCAAGGTTAGAGTCTTCATCCTACCTCTGTTAGCCATCCAGTGGCAAATTATGAGAGGAGCTCGAGTCAGCAGGTATGTAATTTATCACATGATCATAAATATAGTACATATATCAATGGTAATCTTATTTAGTGACAATTTGATAATTTCAATAGAGAGCTTCACCAACACCTCCATAATTTCCTTGGTCCCCTGGATGCAAAACTAATTTTACGGAAATAAATTTAACCATTTGTAGTAATTATACATTTAAATAATGTTATGTATCTATTTTGGTCAATTGACCTTGAACTCTATTTTTAGATGTTGAATATGGAGACTCCTCATCTTTATGAGTTAGTGGAGGCAGGCCTTGTTGTAGTTGTGTTGTCTTCAAATCCTTTGACTAAGGTATGAGCTAGTAACATGTAAATGACATTTTGTGTTTCTTGTTTTATCTAATGTCATTTGATGCACATAAATGATATTTAGTCAATTTTACTTCTTGATGCTTCTCATATGAGGTCACAACTCCAACCCATCCAGCTACGGATGAAGAGAGAGAAAAGATGATAGAGAGGGATCATCAGCTAGCAGTAAGTGATCGATTACATATGTGATGTTATATTTCATGTTTTCTATATTAATGTGCATATTGTTTGATTGTATTAACATGTGGAGCTGCAAAAATCTCTGTCGAAAAGGTCTAGTCGATGGGAGAGAGAGGATGAGTCACTGATTGGCTCCCCATCTTCATGGCCAAGCAAGGGTCATAGATTATTTCATAACAGTTCATAGGAAACTAGACTTTGTTACAATTTTTTTGTATACCTAGATGGCTTTGTATACATACTTTTGTATGTTACCAATGTATATATTTGTATATGCCTGTATGGCTTTGTTTGTACATGCCTATATGGCTTTATATATAGACTAGATGTTATGTTCTTGACATTATGTATATGACAATTTACATTAAATATTTAATATGATGATCAATTATCATTACAGGAATTTGGTTTTACAGGTGCCAATTGCATTTGCTTGAAATTTTATAAATTGTTTTTAAATAATCCATTTTGTGCATATCTTGCAATCATTGCATTCCATGAGACTATGCATTTCTTTGAGGCATCATTTCAAACAATTCACGTGCCTTGTCTATGCTTCCACACTTTGCATACATGTCTACAAGGGCAGTTGCAAATACAACATTTGACAAAATTCCTATATCCTTTATGCTTTAATGGTTGTCCACACCCTATTCCCTAGATCCCATTTTGGCATAGGCAAGGATGATGTTGGATAATGTTGTGAAATTTGGTTTGAGACGTGCCAATTGCATTTGGTTGAAAGTTTCTTTTGTGCATTTGGTTGAATATTTCTAAATCCTTATGAAAAATCCATTTTGTGCATATCATGCAATCATTGCATTCCATGAGACAACATTTCTTTGAAACATCGTGTCAAACAGTTCACGTGCCTTGTATATGCTTCCAAACTTTGCATACATGTCTTGCAAGGTAGTTGCAACTACAACATTTGACAAAATTCCTATATCCTTTATGCTTTGATGGATGTCCATACCATGTTCCAATGATACCATTTTGGCATAGGCAAGGAGGATGTTGGCTAAGGTTTTGGAATTTGTCTTTACAACTGCCAATTGCATTTTCTTGAAAGTTTCTAAAGCCTTATCAAAAAAACCATTTTATTCATATCTTGCAATCACTGCATTCCATGAGATGACATTTCTTTGAGGCATCATGCCAAACAGTTCATGTGCCTTGTATATGCTTCCATACTTTGCATACTTATCTCCAAGGGTAGTTACAACTACAACATCTAACAAAATTCCCAAATCTTTTATGCTTTGATGGATGTCCATACCATGTTCCAAAGATCCCATTTTGGTAGGCAAGGAGGATATTGGCTAAGGTTATGAAATTTGGATTTACACCCACCAATTGTATTTGCTTGAAAGTTTATAAATCCTTATAAAAAAATCCATTTTTTGCATATCTTGCAATCATTGCATTCCATGAGATGGCATTTCATTGAGGCATCATGTCAAATAGTTCATGTACCTTGTCTATGCTTCCACACTTTGCATACATGTCTACTAGGGTAGTTGCAACTACAAGATCTGACAAAATTCCCATATCCTTTATGCTTTGATGGATGTCCATACCATGTTCCAAATATCCAATTTTGGCATATGAAGGGAGGATGTTGGCTAAGGTTGTGGAATTTGGCTTTACACCTCTCAATTGCATTTGCTTGAAAGTTTCTAAAGCCTTATTAACAAATCCATTTTGTGCATATCTTGCAATTATTGGATTCCAATAGATGGCATCTCTTTAAGGTTTTCTGTCAAACAATTCACATGCCTTATCTATGCTTCGACATGTTACATTATGATTATTGAAGTTAACTTTTATTTGGCTAACAAATAAATATATTGTGAACCTATTTGCAATAACTTATGATATGGTTTTCATATAATTAGTTTTTGTATATAAATTATTAGTTAAATTTTACACTTTTATGTTAAGATCAATATGGAATATGAAACATACAATAAAGCATTTTTGTTAAGAGAATGGTGGGTACAAGGAAAGGTGCATCCAATCATAGGATTTATCATTTAGGCCTTTATAATTTTTTTAGATTAATCTAACAATTCATAGGTTTTTTGGTTGTAAAGTGGCTAATTACATCAGAGGAAAAGGGAGCATAAGGAGTTGAAAGGGCATCATAGACTGTGTTATGGATCACAATGAGGATAAAGAGATGACATTACAACTTCAAAGGGAGTTGAACAACTTTAGGCTTTCCCTCCTTCCAAAATAGGATCAGATGGTTTGGGACAAAGATAACAAAGGCTTGTCTACTGTGAAGAAGGCCTATGGGTTGTTGTTAAACCCAAGGGAGGACAAGTTGTGCAGGAAAATATAGTTACCTAAGATTTTACCCAAAATTAACTTCTTTTGGTGGACCTTGATGCATAACAAAATCCTGACTCTGGACAATTTAAAGAGGAGAAGATTTCATATGCCAAATAGGTGTGTTCTCCATGGTGAAGAGGAGTTTACTAACCACCTCATTCTGAACTGTAGCTTTGCTTGGGAGGTCTAGAGTCTCATTATGCAAAGGTTGAATATTTGTTGGGTTTCCAATTATACTATGGTTGCTCTGGTCAGATCCTAAAAACCTTCATTCCATCTAATATTCCTGGTTGTCAAGGAACTTTAGTTACAAATTCCCCCCATCTAGCCTAGAATTTGTGGAAAGAACGAAATAATAGCATATTCATGGAGAAATACAAAACCCCTTTGGAGGGTTTTTAGACTTTTTTCAAATTACTTGTTGTAAAAATCAATTCCTATAAATTTAAAGTGGTGGAGAATCCCCCTGGGAGGAAGAATATAGCTTAATACAATAGTGGACTATCAATCTAAATAACTGTCAAATTGATAATTCTAAAAAGATAGCTAGGGCTAGAACTTGCTAGACCCTGCCTCAAAAAGGACAGTTCAAACGCAACTTCAATGGGGCAGCCAAAGGGAACCCCAGGGAGGCTAGTGGAGGAGGCATCATCAAATCTGACTTGGGGATTTTTGTGGCTGCTTATACATAGGGGAAATTGGCATTAAGAGTAACAATGAGGCCGAAGCTTTAGCTATGCTATGGGCTATCAAACTTTCTATTTTCTTGAACATTCGACATCTGCATGTGGAAGGGGATTCACAGTTAATTGTTAATGTTGCCTTGGGATCGGCTAGTATAGGTTGGAACCTAGCAGATATTTTCAGTGATATTCGTCTACTCCTTAACACCATGGAGGAGTATAAGGTTTCTCATACCTACAGGGAAGGCGATGCCATGGAGAACCTTGGGATTAACAACAATCGTTGGTGGTGCTGGAGACTTTCTTCTAATCTACCCAATAGAATTCAAATTCTCATTAAAAAATGTAGATGCAAGCACATAGATTAAGTATTACGGGCTCCTCGTCATTAGCACACTTTGGATGTAGGATTGATTTTTTTATTATTATGAATAGTAATTCTTTAAATGTGGTGGATGTTGGTTTTCAAACCCATAGTGGTAGGAAAATAATTATTGCTATTCAAATTTCTCTAATTAGGAGTAGGAGGATGGATATGAGGGGGCTGACTAGGAGATCCATAAGGATGCTGAGGTCGAAAGTGATTAGTGGGTGGGATGAATGGATGACAAGCTAGCTTGGGAGTAATAATTTTCTTACCATACCTATCTCCAGTGATGTTCACTTTTACACGTGGTGGCGGGTGCAGGACTTTTTTGAGGAAGAGAATTGGGGTGGCAAGGGCAATGCATATCTCTAGAATTATGACATTGAATTTAATGCTGGGATCCTATGGCCTTTGAAATGATGGCATTACACGAAAGGATTCATCTACTCTTATGTGTATCCTGCTAGGCATTTTTACATAATTTGCCTTCAACATTTCCCTTCACTCTAGGAATTCAATATGGGTAGTGACATTGTCAAGATCAAGTTGACCTCATCTGAGGAGTTTAAGCAGGATCCTACAGATTGGCACATCATATAGGAGGGGGAAGTGGCCTCCTTCCTGGAAGTGATGATTGGGCACGATGAGAATCTATCCTGACAATTCATAGAGTCATGGGATGATGATACCAGGCAAGTCTATGTTGGGGGTAGAGGATTTGAAGTCTCTGAGGAAGTGATTGGGCAAGCTACGAGGATCCCCATCAAAGGCAAGAAACATAGCTATTGTAGAAAGTTGTTGGGCCTTGAAAAAATGAGGGAAGGGGAAGTTGCTGTGAAACTCCATGGTGGGTTTACAAGAGAAAAGTTGTTGGCTCCATGGGGGAAAGTTTGTGTCATGATCATGAAGTATTTCACCCTGGAGGGCTAGTTCAAGATATTTTACCATTACCATTTCTCTTTACTTAAACATTTCAGGAATAGGTTGGAGCTTAGTTTCCCCTTTTTTCTTGTCTTCCCTGAAGAATTCCATTAAGTCTGCCAAGGAAATTCATGCTAGAAACCCTAACTACCCAATCATCCCTATACACCAAGGGCTCATCCTTAGGCTATATCATTTCCATTTGGCTATGTGCCCCATGAAACAAATCAAAGTCAGCATGCTTGAGGATACCCCGTGGGCCCAAACTCCTATTTCTAAGGGTAAAGCCAAGAAAGTTGCTAAGTCCCTCAAAATATCCCCTAAAAATACCAAGGGGGGACCCAGAATTGAGGACAACCAAGGTAGTACCCCTGTTGGGACCCCTACTACTGATTCTAAGACTAAAACCTCCAAGAAAGCTAGCTGGAAACTTGATACCCATAAACTAGAGTGTCAGAAGGGAACAGTGATGTTAGCTAAAAGGGACCGGATGGCTGAGGAGGGTGAGGGTAACCTATAGTCCAAGAAGATTAAAACTAGGAGAGTGGAATTAAAAAGGGATGAGGGGCCCTTGATAGTCATAGACCTCAACTTGGGACCTATACAGATGGAGAGTGGGGATGGGGGTGATGCTAGTAAAAATGTTGCCCAAGGAGTCTGTAGGTCCAACCGTATCATTGGTATCCCGTCACCAATCTCTAAGGCATGGACATTTCTGAGGATTCTGAGTTTGTGGAGAACACCATTGGGGAAGGAGAAGATGAAACACCCTATTGGTTCCCAAATCAGTAAACAATAAATCCTAAAGATTTGCCACTTCTTATGATCAGATTTACTATGAGACTTGGCCAACAAAGATAGGAGATTGTTTGCACTTGTCTCCCCTATACTTTAGGTTCTGCCGCACCTAGGGGGTATCCCTCATTCACAACAAAAGATTTATCCTTGACTAACTTAGGCAGAATGCTCTCACATATGGACCAAGATTTGTAAGATAAACCTAGATTGGCAATGTTTTTGGACTATCCCACTAGTTAAATTTGAGAACATGCAACTACAATCCTACTCCTAAAATCCTAAAGTTTTCAAATGATGTTCTAATTTTTTATTTTATGCTTGGCTGTAAGACTAGGATTCTGATTCATAAACTTAACACAAACTCTGACTGGTGCTTATCTCTAGGCATGGAGTCAATTTGACATATATGTGTGAATAGTCTCACAAATATTACAAGCTTACAGATTTCAAGGGGTTTGACTAGTATTTGCCTTATAAATACACCCAAGACTAAGTATTTTGTTGACCCTACTTACAAATATCCCTGCTGCAAAACAATCTTCCCCACACTTAACCCAAAACAGTTTAATCTATTCCTTGAATAGAGGTAAAAAATTAAGCATGTAAGACATAGAATCTGTATCCCTGAACTTCAAAAACCCTTAGTTCTTTAATTCAGAAAAAGATTGCTAACAACACTAGGGACAATCAACTGAAGACATGCATAAAGCATTTTTCATATACTGCAACATGAAACTGTAAATGATTTATGAAAAAACAATATTCAATCACATAACTCATAGACTTACATGACAAGAAATGGAGCAACTCAACAAAGCCCTATATTTTGTTTACTTATCAAAACTCCAAAATCATCCAACCAAAAAAATGAAAGCCCAGCAGTCACTTATATCCTCAAAGCATGTTTCCCTAAAATTTACAGCCATATGGAGGTAGGTAAGATATTTTTTTAATACATTTTTCCTCCAAAATGACATTGGGAATAAAATATTACAATTAAAAGAGGAGAAGATTAAATAATAAATAAAACATGTTTTAATTTCCTCTTTTAAAAAAATTACATTTTTCACATATCCCCAATTTGAATGACAACAGCTGAAGTCTCCCAAATTCTCTGCAATATGTGACCTCTGAGACCTCTTCTCCAACTTCTTCACAGCATTCAACCTCGGAAGAGCAACATCCCAAATTTAATTTCTTGCCCAATCAAGTTTTTTGGGTCGTTTTTGGTAAAACAGGGACGTTTTTCAGTCTTCTGGCACTCTGAAATCCTTGCAAACAACCCAAAAACCTTTGCCAAAGCATGAAGAATGGTCGTAGGAAGATTTTGCAACTTGGAACAACAATTTTGCGCCAAAAATGCCTTCAAAAAAGTGCTTGAAGCCAAAAAATGTGATTTGCATTCTCATACTACAACTAATCTACCTAAAGTTGCTTGAAAAACCATCAAAATGACCATAGCTATGAAGGAAATGCATGTATACTACTTGCAGATGAAGGAGAGGGACAGAAAATGCCTTGTGATGGGCATTTCACACCATTGCAGGGGGCTGAAACAGCACAGGAAACTCCCGTGCATGGTGCGATAAGCACCAAAATACCTTTCTTTTTACATTATAAACTTTATTCTAAAGTTTATAAACTCTTTCTCTTTCAATATTTGACTTTATTTATCACATGCAAACCTTTTTAAAATGCCCCTTTTAATATTTGCATTTTGGATTTCAATACTTAGGCAAATTTTAATTTCTCTTGCCGGGCCAAAGGCATTTTTCACTAAGGGCAAACTGGGCATCTGATGACCACAAAAAATTGTGCAGGGGCATCATTAATTATTTCAAGAAAACCCATTTCCTTAGAATTCACTTCACCGACCGAATTCAGGCACGTGCTTTGTAAACTGACCCACTGGGTGAGTTTGCCGCAACTAGAATGCATTAAAATAATGCATCATATGGTCTCTGATTTTGATGAAACTCGAACTGGAGACGGTTGAGGCCAAAGAGAGAAATGGGTCACCCCCATAATCATAAAATTTGCAACTTCCCAGAGCACCAAATCTAGCCCGGTCGCAGTTAGGAAACAATTAAATACCCCATCAAAACTCATCCTGGAGGCATGAAATTGAGCAGGCGTGTTACCATATATACCAAAAAACATTCCACCAACTAGATTTGCGAGATGATGCCTGAGTTGCAAAATTTTAATCATCGAATGTGGCCTCCGGGGTAGATTGAGCAGCATGTTGGCCAGCCTTTGTCGACACCTCGAAAAAATATTGGCACATCAAATTTACAAAATTTGAGGGTGCCACCAGTGTCTCTGATTGGAGATGTATGCACCTTGTGGGCATAGCAAGAATCTAGATCTCTGGGACATAGACCAGGTGCCTACTCTATTGGGCTCCTTAGCCACTATATGCTTCATTAGGCATTAAGAATCATGTCTTCAAACTTTGTTTGGGTGGCCCCGGGCAACCAAAAATGAAGAACCAGAACCTTATCAAACACCTAATTCTGACTTGACTGACCCAAATATAACATGAAAACACTTATGCAATTTGCCTAGCCATAGCCACTGCCACTGGAAATTTTTAGAATAACACTACATTCAACATTGTCCATATCTTCTTTACTATTCTGCAATTCACAATTAGGCATAATTTGAAAGTTTTCACCATTATGTGATAAAAACATGCCATATTCATCATATAAGGAACATTCACTTTCAATGTGATATCCTCCACCACTTTGGTTAAAATCATGCTTCATGGAATGATCTCCTAGCTGAACTGAAAACTCAAAGAACTCATAGTACACCATACAACTAGGATCATCAGGTCTTATTTTGTCATAAGTTTTCATAGAAAATGTGAAATCATCATAGGGCCATTAATGGAAACTAGGCAAACAACTTCTAGATGTACAAGAAACAAAACCATCATACTCATTTATGTTGTTCATTCCATCATCTGAATGCTTTCCACATAACTCTGAGAGCTCTGCCACATCAACATATTCTAAGATAGCCTTATCTGAGAGACTTTCAACACCCTTCATATCACTAACTGGTAGTGACATCAACCTCTTATCCCAACACTCATCACTACACACATCTGAACTAGCTGATGTTGAACATACATTATCCATAATATGCATATAAATATTATTCTCACAAGGGATGAAGATCTCTGATTCTAATTTATATATTCCCTCCTCACAAACTGATGCAACACCTCGATCATCTAAAAATACAGTTGTCTCCTTATACTCATCATCATTTGCAAAAAGAGGGTTAATCCTGCACTAATAAGGAATATGACTGACAATGTCCAATGCATCTAAAGGCTCATCATAAAGGGGATTCACTCTTATTGCAAAGGTCTATGCTTATTCTACATGATAGTCCACCTCTTCTTCAACATTACCAAATCTTGAATTATAAGAAGAACAAACCTAATCCATGAACTAATCATGGACATCACCTTCATCATCCGATTGCCCTACATACAAAATTTCTGCTACATCAATGCACTCTGAAGCTGCATGATCTGTATCACTTTCCATCTCTCTAATGCTTCCTAATGAAATTGATATTGAATCTTGATCTACATGATCACAACTGTGCAAAACTGAATCATTAAAGCATGAACATTCCTTGCTAAGGACTGGCATATCAATATCACTTTCACACTTTGTGCATTCTTCCAACTCAACTTCATTCAAATCATTATGAGTAGCAATATTATGATCATCATGATTAGTCTTAGGAGATAAACGTATATGAGCAAACTTAGTAATTTCATGATCATTGTATGAATCACTTCTCCCATTATCACCCACACCATTGAAAAATTCATCTTCTAAATCATTTTCATCATACAATTGCATACAATTTTTTGGTTTATTTTTGGTGTCTGAGAATACCTTTGTCTCCTCTCCAACTATATTCACATGAGGCCTTTGCTAATTCATTACTACTATTTCATCATTCCTCACATAATCACTCTTGATTTTGACAATAATTCCAATCCATTCACATACCTGATCAAGGCTTTGAGGCTTAAATTTCTTTGGCAACAAACTCAACTTGACTCATATATTTCAATGAACAAGTCAATGCATTTATCTTCTTCAGGCTTGTAACTATCAAGAATTAGCAAGAAGACATCTAAGAATCTGGAAAACAAAGAATACACTGACTCTCCCATAAGTCTCCTTATGTCATACAAAGCTTGAACATACATCATAGGGTCATCGTTATATACAGCTTGTTGGCAATTTGTTCGAGACTCTACATGATTAGCATTATGAACTGATGCACAAACTGGGACAGCAGGGGTGTAAGTGCTCTGACACTCATTTTCAAAACTTGAATGACACCTTTCATCAACATTGGGGGGCCTAGGGAAGCAGACATTAGAAAAGAAATAACCCTTGTGCATTCCATACCTCCAGTTGTTTTCAATGTGCATTGCAAACAGATATGCCTGATGAAGTGTTGTAGGCTCCTTACTTCTCAATCTATAGCTCATCTTCTTATTAAATCCACCCAAATAAATGAGTAAAGCTAAATCATCATTAGGTCTAATTTTTTTAAGAATTCTTTTCAATGCCTTTATGAATCTAAGGTTAAAGGCTAGAACTAATTCATCTTTTTCAATATGGATATCCATGAAATCACTGATAACTAAATACTAAGATATTCTTTCACCAAACTGCTCATTGAAAGCTGATTTAAATTCATTCCAAGAGCTGACTGAATGTGGTAGCAAATTCAAGAACCACTCTCTTGCTTCATCCTTCAGGGACTGGACAAATAAGCTCATGACTATATCTTCATGGTCAACTTCATAATCATCCATTAGATTATTAAACCGCTACAAGTGCTTCTCTGCTAATTCACCCTTCTCACCACTGAATGTAGGCAAATATTTTCTGATTTCACTAGGGACAGTATTTGGGTAACCATTTATTCCATTGAAATTGATGGCTCTATATCTATGAATGTTGAAATTTCTTTTATTACATGGTTGGGACAACACACTATGCATTACTACGTTTGGATCCATACAAGGATGTAGGGGTTGATGATACATTTTTTACACCTTTACAAGCCTCTTCACATTAACTTTACAGCTACACATGGCAACTCAAACTCCTTTAGAACAATGGTCTTAAGCCCTTAAAATGTGAACTTCTATTTTAGCTTGCTTAAGGTCCTCTAAATGAGTCTCTTAAAACTATTGCATGATTCATCTCAAAATACATACTACAATCTTAGCAATGCAAAAGTATGCAAGCCTATCACTACTATTTCCCTTCCTTAGTACTATTTCACTTAATAGGGAACCGAAAATTTATAGAATTTCAAGTATGGTTTTCAAACACAAACTTATCCTTCTTGAAAACCAAATATGAAAAATACTTGGATATGTTGCAGCTGCTACAAATTCTTTTCCCTGACTGGAAATCTTTATTGGTCTGAAAAGTTCTTCACATTATCATTAGGTTCTTTGTATGCAGAGTAGCCACCTCTCTTCATAGAGGACTATGCTTCAAACAACACAAACTTCTTTTAAAGCACTCTCTCATTCTGGGTTTTCTCCAACAGTAGAGCCACACATAAATCTTTTTAAAATTTTTGCAACAAAGCTTTTCCAAGTTTGAAAACTTCTTTAAATCTGAACCAAATGCTCAGATCCATCAAATTCTAGACTCATCTCATGGATATGGAATTGTTCCCCAGTAGAGTCACCAGATTTGTTGGTTCCCAAATCAGCAAACAATAAATTCTAAAGATTTGCCACTTCTTATGATCAAATTTACTGTGAGACTTGGCCAACAAAGATGGGAGATTGTTTGCACTTATTTCCCCTGCACTTTAGGTTCTATCGCACCTAGGGGGGTATCCCTCATTCACAACAAAAGATTTATCCTTGACTAACTCAGGCAGAATGCTCTCACATATGGACCAAGATTTGTAAGATAAACCCAGATTGGCAATATTTTTGGACTATCCCACTAGTTAAATCTGAGAACATGCAACTACAATCCTACTCCTAAAATCCTAAAGTTTTCAAATGATGTTCTGATTTTTTATTTTATGCTTGGTTGTAAGACTAGGATTATGATTCATAGGCATAACACAAACTCTGACCAGTACTTATCTTTGGGCATGGAGTCAATCCGACATATATGTGTGAATGGTCTCACAAATATTATAAGCTTACATATTTCAAGGGGTTTGACTAGTATTTGCCTTACAAATACACCCAAGACTAAGTATTTTGTTGACCCTACTTACAAATATCCTTGCTGCAAAACAATCTTCCCCACACTTAACCTAAAATAGTTTAATCGATTCCTTGAATATAGGTCAAAGATTAAGCATGTAATACATAGAATCTGTATCCCTGAACTTCAAAAACCCTTAGTTATTTAATTCAGAAAAAAATTTCTAACACTAGAGACAGTCAATAGAAGACATGCATAAAGCATTTTTCATATACTGCAACATGAAACTGTAATGATTTATGAAAAAACAACATTCAATCACAAAACTCATAGACTTACATGACAAGAAATGGAGCAACCCAGGAAAGCCTTGTATTTTGTTTACTTCTCAAAACTCCAAAATCATCCAACCAAAAAAATGAAAGCCCAACAATCACTTATATCCTCAAAGCATGTTGCCCCAAAATTTACTATCATATGGAGGTAGGTAAGATATTTTTTAATACATTTTGCCTCCAAAATGACATTGGGAATAAAATATTACAATTAAAAAAAGAGAAAATGAAATAATAAATAAAACATGTTTTAATTTCCTCTTTTAAAAAATTTACATTTTTCACATATTCCCAATTTGAACGAAGCAGCTGAAGTCTCCCAAATTCTCTGCAATATGTGACCTCTAAGACATCTTCTCTAGCTTCTTCATAGCATTCAACCTCCAAAAAATGCTTTAAAAAAGTGCCTGAAGCCAAAAAATGTGATTTGCATTCTCATAATGTAACTAATCCCCCTGAAGCTGCTTGAAAAACCATCAAAATTACCGTAGCTGCGAAGGAAATGCACATATACTACTTGCAGAAGAAGGAGGGGCAGAAAATGCCCTATGGTGGGCATTCTGCACCATCGTAGGGGGCTCAAAGTGGATGGTGCCATAAGCACCGAAATACCTTTCTTTTTACATTATAAACTTTATTCTAAAGTTTATAAACTCTTTCTCTTTCAATATTTGACTTTATTTATCATGTGCAAACCTTTTTAAAAAGCCCCTTTTAATATTTGCATTTTGGATTTCAATACTTAGGCAAATTTTAATTTCTCTTACCGGACCAAAGGCATTTTTTCACTGAGGGCAAACCGGTCATCCGATGACCATGAAAATTTGCGCAAGGGCATTAATTATTTCAAGAAAACCCATTTCCTCAAAATTCTCTTCACCAACCGAATTCAGGCACCTGCTTTGTAAACTGACCTGCTGGGTGAGTTCACCGCAACTAGAATGCATTAAAATAATACATCATATGGTATCTAATTTTGATAAAATTAGAACTGGAGATGTTGGAGGCCAAAGCGAGAAATGGGTCGCCCTCAGAATCATAAAATTTACAACTTCCCGGAACACCAAATCTATCCCGGTCGCAGTCAGGAAACAATTAAATACCCCATCAAAACTCATCTTGGAGGCATGAAACTGAGTAGGCATGTTACCATATGTGCCAAGAAACATTCCACCAACCGGATTTGTGAGATGATGCATGAGTTGCAAAACCTTAATTGCCCAATGTGGTCTCTAGGGTAGATTGAGTAGCATGTTGGCCTAGCCTTTATCGACACCTCGAAAGAATACTGACACATCAAATTTACAAAATTTTAGGGTGCCACCACACCCATTAAATTTGTTCATGAGGATGAAGGAGCACGTCACTTTGCTAAATTGAACAAGCCTAGCTCAAAGGAGATGGAGGAGGAAGCCAAGGAAGTGCGGGGATAGAAGAAGGATGTTTGCTTATTGTGTAGCAAGACTTTGGAAGAGCTGATGGTGCTTAAAACTAGAATGGACAAGATGTAGAAAAAGTGGAGGGTAATGACTGAATTTTCTGCCAAATCTCTCCATCGTGTGACCTTGGTGTTTGTTGTTGTTAGAGATTTTTATGATAACATCAGAGAAGTGGGGGTGGACAGCCTGGGTGACTACAAGGATATGGTTACCTTCCTAGCTAAGTATGGGACATCTGATAGTCCCTAGTGGGTCTACTAGGTCTTTTGTGTTTTTGATTAGTCTCATTTTTTGAGTGTTGTTTTTGTGTTGTTAATGTACTGTTTCTAGCTCGTTTGAGTCTTTTTTGCCTTGGGGGCAGCTTTGTAAAGGGTTTTGAACCCTTTTTTCCAGCTGAACTAATAAAAAACAATTCGTAGTTTGAATCATATAAGGAAATATAATAATTTGTTGATGCTAACTATTAGTGCATATATCTTGCATTCATTGCATTCCATGAGACATCATTTCTTTGAGGTATCATGCCAAACTATTAACATGCCTTGTCTATGCTTCCACACTTTGCATACATGTCTAAAAGGGCAACTGCAAATACAACAAAAGGCAAAATTCCTATATCCTTTATGCTTTAATGGTTGTCTATACCCTTTTCCAAAGATCCCATGTTGGTATTGGCAAGGAGGATGGTGGATAAGGTTGTGGAATTTGGATTTACATCCACTAATTGCATTCTATGAGACAACATTTCTTTGAGGTATCATGTCAAATAGTTCACCTGCCTTGTTGATGTAGGAGCATAGGCTCAAAACCAATCAGGTGACTTTAGGAGATGGCAAGGAGGACATTTTCATGTTTCCAAGTGGTCTTGTAGGTCAAGACATCCATTTATGTCATTTAGATAAGGGTTTCCCATTTTCCATGATTCCATTTAGATAAGGGTTTCCCATTTGAAAACTGCGATGATTCCATGAGGTGTAATATATGTGAACAGACATAATCCAATAAGTTAGACCCCTTGAAGAAACTCATTTTGCATTTGATAGAAAACTGAGTACTCTCGGCCATTGAGGGGGTAGTTTTAGTAAATTTTGATTTTCTTCCAATTCCACCATATGCAGGTATATATAGAGCTACAAGAAAGATTTGAGAGGTTGGTCACCCATGTAAGTGCCATTTTGAATAAGCCCTACTCTATTTGGCCTAAAGAGACCTTGTTTTAGTGTATTTTTAGAATTCTTGTGTTGGGTGAGTGATTTCTGCAAGGGAAGTGTTTAGACATGTTATATATGCCTATTTACACCTTCCTTATCAATCTCAGGGTTTAAATCCATGTGCAAGTCTCTGCTATTACATTGCAGTCCCCAAAATATGCCTAATTTGACTGTAACAACCCAATTTTTTCCTATTCCATACAAAACAACCCCATCTCATTTTCACATATGTTTTACAATGACCAAAAGTGTATCCAAATCAGATCTCAGATCTCCATTATCAGGTGTATGAAGGAAGTTATGACAGGAAAGGTCTTTGAGAAGGGCTACAAACTCCTAGGCCACTTTTAAGGCAAGCCCATGTGGATTTGTCTTTGTCTTACAAATGAGGAAGAGAGTGAGAGAGAGAGAGAGAGATTTGGCATGATTTGCATATCCTTATTTTAGCTTTCTACATTTTCTTTACACCTCCCACTTTGCATACATGTCTATTAGGGCAATTGCAACTACATCATCTGACAAAATTCTCAAATCCTTTATGCTTTGATGGATGTAATTAGAACACATTTTATTCCTCGTGGGGTCAAATGGACTATGCCAATGCATCAAGGTGGGTGGGTGAATGCTAAGGGAGGTGTCTTTTCAGTGGCAAAGCCTCCTAGTCATTATCAACTACATTGAATGCAGACAATCTCTCAAGAGCCCTAAGACAAAAAGGTGTCAAACTTTGGACTGGTTGTTCCATCAAACCATGACACCTAGGAACATCATCTTTACATTTATAGGTGGATGTCAAGTCCACCTACAAATATCTACCTCTATTTCTTAAATCAATTTCGTTTGCTTATGGTGGCAAGGAACACATTGTTCCAAAATGCTTCAGTTTGATGTAGTGGAAAGGTGCTAGGAGTGAGATTTTGCATTCTACAGCTTGAGGGGCCAAACCAATAGTACCAAAATATAGAGGTAGGTGAGTAAATACTAGGGGAGGTCTCATTTTGTGGGCCAAGTGTTGCATTCATTCAGGGCAGCAGGCTACTGGCAAAGTCACTTAAGATCCCTAGGAGCAAAAAATTACCAAACTTTGATGAAGCAGTTCTTGGAATTCGTGGCAGCTGGGAATGTTTCGTTCAGAGCTACAGGTGCAAGTGGACTCCATCCATAATAACCTCTCAGTTTTGGTCAACTCCAAATTGTTTGACTATGCCAAAATCAAATGTATTCTTGCAAAATGCTTTAGTTTCATGTAGTGGAAAGATGCTAGGAGTAACATTTTGCATTCCATAGCTTGTGGGTCTATCCACAATAACCTCTCTCAGTGACTTTACATTCTGCAGTTGTAAGCTACCAAAGTGACTTTTGTTAAGAAAAATGTCTCAACCTTGCAACTTTGAAAGATTACTATTTTTCCCAATTTTAGTCTTTTTGAATACCCTTTATCTTGGATAATAGTCTGGAACTTTCAAAGTTTCCAAAAGTTTCCAAATGATCTAAAAATAGTGAGACTTACTATTTTTAGTAAGTCTTTCAATTGAGCTCAGATTGACCTAATTTTTTTTTGAGAAGGTGTAGAACAGCTAAATGAACATCTTGGGTGAGTTTCATCTCAAGATCATCTCTGGATCGTGAGATATTAAAGTTTCTATTTTTTGAAACTACTGGAAAAAGTCTTTGAACTTAATTACCGAAATAAAAAATTCTCTAAACATTATAAAAATTGTCATAAATGGCATAGCAGGTTATAGGGTAATAGATCTCTTCATGAGCTTTTCGATGCATTAAACAGTTCATCAATCAGGCACGTGGATAAAAAATTATGGCCTTCGAAAGTTGGACCTTCTATTTTTGGGAAATGTAAAAACATGTTAGACACATAAAAGAGCTGTAAAGGGGAGAGTTACACATGTTGGTGTGTGGTTTGGCACATCACAAGGCATCTTTGATTGGAGATAATTTGGGTGCCACTTTTGGTTGGTTTTAGCTCATGGTTTTGCAATTACCATTGGCGGTGTACTGTATTGTATCTCCTATATATTATGAACTTGAGATGGAGGTTATATGTAAGAATCTTATAGATGTCAAATTACTTGTTGGATCTCTGGTTGGATATACTCCTATAAAATCTTGCTCTGCAAGTATATTGTAATCTTCGTGATTCCTGAATAATATATTGGGCGGCTTTGGAGTGTGGGGTTTTTTACCTGAAAGGGTTTTCCCCATGTATATCTTGTGTTGTGAGTTTTGTGTTTGCATTTGGAAGTTGTTATTGTCTTTCTATTAATGTGCATCTTAATCTATAACTATAAAAGTAAAAATTTGAATAAGTCTTTCCTAAGTAGATCAGTGTAGGAAGTGTTTCCATATACCTTGCTTCCTTTCAGTTGGTATCAGAGCCTAATCACCTTTGGTTCTAGTTGTTGGGTAGAGGGTTTTTTGAGCTGATCTTCGTTTGAGTGGGAGGTTGTGTAGAGGATTTTGAAATCCTTGTTGCAAGTAAGAGATAGCGAGCACATCTGGGAGGTTTGAGATGGAGAAGTTTAATGTCAGTAATTTTGAGTTGTGGAAACTCAAAATGGAGAACATGCTTGTAGATCAAGATTTATGGGAAGCTATATCTGGTACAAAACCAATGACAATGTCTCAAGAAGACCAGGATCTCAAAGATCGAAAAGCTAAGGGTTTGATAAGACTCTATTTGGTTGATTCAGTGCTCCTGAATATCCATGAAGAGAAGACTGCAAAGGAACTTTAGAAGAAGCTTGGAATGTTTATGAGGCTAAATCCTTAGTGAATAAGTTATTCCTGTGAAAGAAATTGTATTCTCTAAGGATGGAAGATGGAGGATCTGTCGTTGGTCACCTGAATACATTCAATATGCTTGTTACCTAGTTGACTTCTGTTGGTGTGAAGATGGAGGAGGATCAATGTATGACATTACTGTGTTCCTTACCAGATCTGTGGGACCACCTTGTTGTGGCCATTGGGAGTACCACTACCACCTTCAAGATGGATGAAGTGGTTTCTTCACTATTGTCTAAAGAAATTTAGAGAAAATCTTCTGAATCAACTAAAGAGGCTCTTGCAGTTCATGGTAGATCTAAAGAGAAGGGAAAGAAAAAGGATAAGAAGGAAGAAAAAGGAAGATCCAAATCTCATGGAAGATCTAAGTCTCTCAGAAAGTCCAAGGCCCTATGTTGGAACTGTGGCAAACCTAGTCACTTCCACAAGGAGTGCAAGGAGGAGAAAAAGAAAAAGAAGAAGAATTATGATTCAGATTTTGACAAGTCCTCTCAGGATGAAGGAGAAGCATTTGTCACTGCCTTGGCAATGCATGCATTTGAGGATGTGTGGCTTATTGACTCTGGTACATATTTTCACATGACCTCGCATCAGGGCTAGTTTTCGAAGTACAAAGAATACAATGGTGGAAAGGTGTACTTGGGTGATGATTCTCACCTAGATATTGTTGGCTATGGAAGAGTCTTGATTCGATTCCCTGATGGATGAGTAAAGGGAATCAATGGTGTTCTCCATATCCCTGGTTTGACATGGAACCATCTTTCTATAAGTAAATTGAATGATGTGGGTGTGCAAGTTGTTTTCTCGAATGGAGGATGCAAGATGACTAGAGGATCTATGGTGTTGGCTAAGGGTGTTTGGATTAGCAATCTATTTTAGCTTGACGCATGCATAGTTCAATGCAATAGTGCCTCTATTTCAAACAAGAGAGCTTCAAAGTCTTCATCCTCACCATTGGAACCAACAGTGAAGAAGATTGTTGTATCTACTTCCGATGGTCGTGCTTTCTGGGTACCTAAGGGTGCTCATTCTATGGAGATGAAACTTCCAACTAAGAAGACAATGTTATGGCACCAAAGGCTTGGTCACATTGGTGAAAAGGGTTTGAGGACCCTAAAGAATAAAAATCTTGTTGAGGGTATGAATGATTGTAACCTTGAGTTCGATTTCTGTGAACATTGCATTTATGAAAAATAAAACTGTGTTTAGTTTTATTCCATTTCTCACAAATCTTCTGATGTGTTGGACTTGATTCATTCTGATGTGTTTGGTCCTATTAATGTTCCTTCGATTTTAAAATTTGTTTACTTTTTTTCATTCATTAATGATTACAGTAGAAGGACATGGGTGTATTTCCTTAGAAGTAAATATGAAGTTTTTAATAGATTCAAAGAGTTCAAAGCTCTTGTAGAGAATCAAAAGGATAGAAAGATTAAGTGTTTGAGTACTGACAATGGTGGTGAGTTCTATTCAACAAATTTTGACAAGTTTTGTAAAGAACAGGGGATTGAGAGGCATAAGACAACTCTGTATGCCCCTCAACAGAATGGAGTTGCAGAGAGGATGAATAGAACATTGATGGAGAGGGCAAGGAGTATGCTAAGTGGAGCTGATCTTGAACAAAAGTTCTGGACTAAAGCTGTTACTACCACTTATTACCTAGTTAATAGGTCTCCTACATCAATTCTCATTGATAAGACACCTATGGAGATATGGTCTGGTAAAAAGCCTTCATTAGGACACATTCAAGTATTTGGTTGTGAGGCATATGCACATGTGCCTAAGGAGAAAAGGTCTAAGTTAGAGAACAAGTTTGTAAAGTGTATCTTCATTGGTTATGGCATCGGTGTGAAAGGGTACAAGCTTTGGGATCTAGTAGCTGAGAGAGTTTTGTATAGAAAAAGTGTGATCTTCAAAGAGCTCAATCCTTCTATTGTGTTGCAGCCAGAGAAAGAAGAGAAGAAAGATGATGTGGTTCAGCTTCCTTCCACCCCTAAGAAAGTTGAACCAAAAACATCTATTAGACCTAATAATGAGGAGAGCTCTAGTAGCTCTAAAAATTCAGAGGAAGATGAAGAACCTCAACCTCAACCTTTAAGGAGGTCCATGTGGATAAGGTAGCAACTTGACAGGTTTGGTTATTCATTGCATCATTCCAGTTGTATTTTTGCTTTGATTTGTAACACTGATGAGCCTAGAACTATGAAAGAGGCTATGGGTATGAAAGATGCAAGTTCTTGGAAGGAGGCCATGGAAGAGGAGATGGCTTCTTTGGAAAAGAATAATACTTGGGACTTGGTGCCTTTGCCCAAAGGATGAAAACCTATTGGATGCAAATGGGTGTTCAAAAAGAAATTTGGTATAGATGGCAGTGTTGAGAAATATAAGGCTAGATTGGTTGCGAAGGGGTATTCTTAGGTGGAGGGAATTGACTATGGTGAGATTTTCTCTCCTGTTGTAAAGCTAACATCTATTTGGTTCTTGTTATCTCTTGCAGTAGCGTATGATCTAGAAGTGGAATAGATGGATGTGAAGACAACATTCCTTCATGGTGACTTGGAGGAGGAAATCTATATGTCACAGCGAAAGCACTACATGGTGAAAGGTAAAGAAAATCTGGTTTACAAGTTGAAAAAGTCTTTGTATGGTTTGAAACAGTCTCCTAGGATGTGATACTAGAAGTTTGATGCCTTTGTGTTGAGTATTAGATTTCAGAGATTGAAATTAGATTATTGTGTTTACTACAAGTTTGACAATGATCGCATTCTCATTATTGCATTGTATGGCAATGATATGTTACTCATTGGGAATGGTAAAAGTTTGATTTCTGATTTGAAGTCTGAGTTGTCAGCACAGTTTGAGATTAAAAATCTAGGAGTAACTTGGTACATTCTAGGAATGGAAATCAGAAGAGACAGAGCACACAGAAAACTTTGCTTAGGCCAGAGTAAGTATGTTAACACTGTGTTGGAGAGATTCAGCATGATGGATTGTAGACCTTTGACTGTTCCTATTACAATGGGTACAAATTTATCTGTTGAAGATTGTCCAAAGTCTCCTTTTGAGATAGAGGCTATGAGCAGAGTTCCTTATGCTAGTACGATTGGTAGTTTGATGTATGTGATGGTCTGCACAAGACCAGACTTTACCCAAGTAGTGAGAGTCCTTAGTCGATTTATGGCTAATCCTGGATGGGTACATTGGGATGCAGTGAAGAGAGTGTTTAGATATTTGTAGGGCACTTCTGAGTATTCCTTATGTTATCATGGTTATCCTACAGGATCTCGGCATTCACTTTGTATTCGTGGATTTATGGATTCAGATTGGGTAGGTGACATTGATAGTAGGATATCCACCAACGCTTATGTGTTCACTATGTTTTGTGGTGCTATTAGTTGGATGAGTAAGCAGCAAACTGTGGTTGCTTTGTCCACTACTGAAGCTGAGTACATGGCAGCAACTCATGCTTGTAAAGAAGCCATTTGGCTTAAGAGATTGTGTTCTGATATTGGGTTTGATGCAGGGAAGATTACTATTTGTTGTGATAGTTAGAGTGCCATATGTTTGGAAAAGAATCCTACTTTCCACGTGAGGACTAAGCATATTGATGTCCAATACCATTTTGTTCATGACATGGTAGAGGATGGAAAGGTAAACTTAGAGAAAGTTGATACTTTGATGAATGTTGCAGATTCCTTGACAAAACCTGTGAGCGCAGAAAAGTTCAGATGGTGTTCAGAGTCTATGGGCCTCTCGGCCCCTAGCAATTAAATCATGGTGTTGATACTCCCTTTGCTCTTGTAAGGTGTTTGACAAGTGGGAGAATATTAAGAAAAGTGTCTCAACCTTGCAACTTTGAAAGATTACTATTTTTCCTAGTTTTGGTCTTTTTGAATACCCTTTATCTTGGATAATGGTTTGGAACTTTCAAAGTTTCCAAATGAACTAAAAATAGTGAGACTTACTATTTTTAGTAAGTCCTTTGATTGAGCTTGGATAGACCTAAAATTTTTCCTAGAAGGTGTAGACCAACTAAGTGAACATCTCGGTTGAGTTTCATTTCAAGATCATATCTGGATCGCGAGATATTAAAGTTTCTATTTTTTGAAACTGTTGGAAAAAGTCTTTGACCTCAATTACTAGAATAAAAAATTCTCTAAATGTCCCAAAAATTATCATAATCAGCATAGTGAGTTATAGGGTGATAGATCTCTTCACGAGCTTTCCGACGCATTAAACGGTTCGTCAATCAGACACCTGGATCAAAATTTATGGCCTCCAGAAGTTGGACCTTCTGTTTTTGGGAAATGTAAAAATGTGTTGGACACATAAAAGAGTTGTAAAGGGGAGAGTTACACGTGTTGGTGTGTGGTTTGGTACATCACAAGGTATCTTTAATTGGAGATAATTTGGGTGCCACTTTTGGGTGGTTTTAGCTCATGGTTTTGTAATTACCGTTGGCGGTGTACTGTATTGTATCTCCTATATATCAAGAACTTGAGATCAAGGTTGTATGTAAGAACCTTATAGATGTCAAATTACCTCCTGGATCTCTGGTTGGATATACTCCTATAAAATCTTGCTCTGCAAGTATATTGTAATCTTCATGATTCCTGAATAATATATTGGGTGGCTTTGGAGTGTGGGCTTTTTTACCTGAAAGGGTTTTCCCCACGTATATCTTGTGTTGTGAGTTTTGTGTTTGCATTTGGAAGTTGTTAATATCTTTCGGTTAATGTGTATCTTAATCTATAACTATAAAAGTAAAAAAATTTATAAGTCTTTCCTCAATAGATCACTGTAGGAAGCATTTCTGCATACCTTGCTTCCTTTCAACTTTGCAGGTAGCTTACAACCCATAACAACTAGGACACTTGACACATGAAATGAGACCTCTCCTAGCATTTACCCACCCACCCCAATGTGTTGGTGTAGTCAACTTAGTCCCACGAGATGTGGAATGCAAAATATCACTCCTAGCACCTTTCCACTGCATGATACTAAATTATTTTGCAACAATGTGTTTGATTTTGGCATGGTCAAACAGAATAGAGTTGACCAAAACCAAGAGAGGTTATTACGGATGGGCCCCACGTGCACTTGTAGGTCCAAATAGAACATTCCCAATTGCCATGAATTTTGAGAACTGTTCCGTCATAGTTTGGCAGCTTTTTGCTCTTAGGGATCTTAAGGGACTTTGTCGGTAGCCTACTGCCCTGAATGACTGGGATGCTTGGCAGACAAAATGAGACCTCCCTTAGCATTTACCAACCCACCTCGATGTGTTGGAGTAGTCAGTTTGGCTCCATGAGCTGTGGAATACAAAATATCACTCCTAGCACCTTTCCACTTTGTCGGTAGCTTGTAGTCTGAAATGAATGAGACACTTGGTGCATGAAATGAGACCTCCCCTAGCATTTACCCATGCACTCCGACATTTTGGCATAGTCAGTTCTATCCCACGATCTGTGGAATGTAAAATTTTAGTCTTAGCACCTTTCGACTTTATCAGTAGCTTACATCCCAAAATGAATAGGACACTTGGCACACGAAACAAGACCTCTCCTAACATTTACCTACCCACCCCAATGAGTTGGCATAATAGGTTCAACCCCATGACCTGCGGAATGCAAAATTTCATTTCTAGCACCTTTCAACTTTGTCAGTAGCTTATGGCCCAGAATGTCTGGGACGCTTGGCACACAAAATGAGACCCCCTAGCATTTACCCACCCACCTTGACATGTTGACATAGTAATTTCATCCCCACGATGAGAAAAACAAAAAATATGGCTCTTGGCAAGGTTGTGCTGCATGAAACTGAAGCATTTTGTAAGAATGCATTTGATTTTGGCACGGTTAAAAGGATTTGAGTTGACCAAAACTAAGAGAGTTTATTGTGGATGGAGCCCATGTGCACCTGTAGTTCTAAATGAAACATTCCCAGCTACCATGAATTCCAAGAATATCTTCGTCATAGTTTGGCAGTTTTTTCTCTTAAGATCTTAATTGACTTTGCTAGTAACCTATTGCCTTGAATGACTAGGACACTTGGCGGATGAAAGGAGACTTTCCCTAGCATTTACCCACCCACCCAACATGTTGGCATAGTGGGTTTGGCCCCACAAGTAGTGGAATGCAAAATCTTGCTCCTAGCACCTTTCCACTGCATGAAACTGAAGCATTTTGCAAGAATGCATTGGATTTTAATACGGTCAAACAGACTGGAGTTGACCAAAACTAAGAGAGGTTATTGTGTATGGACCCCACATGCACTTGTAGGTCCAAATGGAACATTTCCAGCTAACACAAATTCTGAGAACTGCATCGTCATAGTTTGATAATTTTTTGGTCTTAGGGATCTTAAAGGACTTTGTCATTAGCCTATTTCCTTGAATGATTGGGATGCTTTGCACACAAAATGAGACCTCCCCTAGCATTTACCTACCCACCCTAATGTGTTGGCACAATTGTTTTGGCCCCACAATGAGTAGAACAAATAATATGGAACCTGGCAAGGTTTTGTTGCATGAAGCTAAAGTGTTTTGCAAGAATGCATTTGATTTCAGTACGGTCAAATGGATTTGAGTTAACCAAAATAGAGAGAGGCTATTGTGGATAGACCCCACATGCACCTATAGGTCCAAAGGGAACATTCCTAACTACCATGAATTTTGAGAACTGCTCTGTCAAAGTTTGGTAGTTTTTGCTCTTAAGATCTTAAGTGACTTTGTCGTAGCCTGCTGCCTCAAATGAATGGGACACTTGGCACACAAAATGTGACCTCCCCTAGAATTTACCCACCCACCTCAACATGTTGGCATAGTTGGTTTGGGCCCATGAGAAGTGGAATGGAAAATCTCACTCCTACCACCTTTCCACTGCATGAAAATGAAGCATTTTGCAACAATGCATTTGATTTCGGCACGGTCAAACAGACTGAAGTTGACTAAAATTGAGAGAGGTTATTGTGGATGGACCCCACATGCACTTGTAGGTCTAAACATAACATTCCCATCTACCATGAATTTTGAGAACTGTTCTGTCATAATTTGGTAGTTTTTTGGTCTTAGGGATCTCAAGGGACTTTGTTGATAGCCTGCTACCCTGAATGATTGGGACGCTTTGCACATGAAACAAGACCTCCCTTAGCATTTACTCACCCACATTAATGCATTGGAGTAGTTGGTTCAGCCCCACGAGCTGTGGAATGCAAAATCTCACTTAGCACCTTTCCACTGCATGAAACTCAAGCATTTGAGAGATTATCTGTGTTCGATGTATGGAATGCAAAATCTCACTCTTGGCACCTTTCTAGTATATGAAACTAAATAAAAAGCTAGTTCCCCTTTTGTCTCTTGTGTTTTGACCTTTTGGCTTGGTTGTTTTTGACCCCAATCTTATGAGCACGTTGAGAGAACATCTCTCTTCTAAGAGTTCCAAATCATTGGACTTTAGTGCCAAATGAGAAGAAATCGATAAATACTACCACAAATAGGGATAAACAAACTATCCAAAAATACTACCACACACTAACCTCACTACTCTTTCCCTTATGTTGCCCTTTGATAAGAGACCTAATTTGTTGAGCATCCTAACTTCACACCTCTAATAGTTGGGCATTAAGTCATGTTTTGTTAGTGCGATGATGTGGCATTACATGATTGGTTGCTTTTTAGATGTAAAGAGCACATTTCATGTAATTGTAAGTACTTATAGTTAATACTAACAACCTTAAAGTCACAACTAGTAGTGTTAAACTTTTAAAAATATTAAACCTCAAATCCATAAATATTGCAAGATGTGCAAAAAATGGATTTGTTGAAAAGACTTTAGAAACTTTCAAGAAAATGTAATTGGCAAGTGTAAAGCCAAATTCCACAACCTTTGCCAGCATCCTCCCTATCTCTACCAAATTAGGATATTTGGAACAGGGTATGGACAACCATCAAAGCATAAATGATATTATTTAGGTTTTATTTTTAATGGTGGACAAGGGTTTGGTGTCCCGAGAAGTATTATACATTTGGACTTTATCTTATGAGCATTATGATGAGGGTCAATGGTATTTTGTTAGTCATAGTGACAAACCCTAGAGGCTTGTGCAGTGAAATATACCTATACTCAACTTCTCTCTCTCATGTGTAATATACCTATACTAGTTTTCTCTTGAATATTGTTGTGGTTGTTAGTTCCATGTGTATAGTCTCATTGATAAGATGTATTGTTATTAGCCCTTAAGAACAAAGTGAAAATGCTTTACTTTGATTGAATATGTGGATAGCAATTATGTATGCATATGAGAAAAATGTTACCTTAAAAGAATTTGAAATATTTGCAAGGGCTATAGGATAGACCTATGGCTTTATTGTAACTCTAAAATGATTTTTAAGGAAACCCTTATTTATGGAATTGTTATTGTGTATATTTTTGTAATAATTAATCTCAAAGTATATATGTTGCAATAATTGCAAGATATGCACAAAATGGATTTATTGATAAAGATTTAGAAACTTTCAAGAAAATGTGATTGGCAGGTGTAAATCCAAATTCCACAACCTTAACCAAAATCCTCCCTACCTATGCCAAAATGGGATCTTTCGAACATGGTATGGACATCCATCAAAGCATAAAGGATATGGGAATTTTGTCAAATCTGTTGTAGTTGCAACTACCCTAATAGACATGTATGCAAAGTGTGGAAGCATAGACAAGGCATGTGAATTGTTTGATAGAACACCTCTAAGAGTGCCATCTCATGGAATGCAATAATTGCAAGATATGCACAAAATGGATTTGTTAATAAGGCTTTCGAAACTTTCAATCAAATGCAATTGAGAGTTGTTAAACCAAAATGAAATCTTTGGAACATGGTATGGACATCCATCAAAGCATAAAGGATATGGGAATTTTGTTAGATCTTGTAGTTGCAACTGTCCTAGTAGACATATATGCAAAGTGTGGAAGCATAGACAAGATACGTGAACTGTTTGACATGATGCCTCAATGAAATGCCATCTCATGGAATGCAATGACTGCAAGATATGCATAAATTGGATTTTTTTATAAGACTTTACAAACTTTCAAGCAAATACAATTGGTGGGTGTAAAGCCAAATTCCAAAACCTTATCCAGTATCCTCCTTGCCTATGCCAAAATGGGATCTTTGGAACATGGTATGGACATCCATCAAAGCATAAAAGATATGGAAATTTTGTTAGATGTTATAGTTACAGCTACCCTTGGAGACATGTATGCAAAGTGTGGAAGCATAGACAATGCACGTGAACTATTTGGCATGATGCCTTAAAGAAATGTCATCACATGGAAAGCAATGATTGGAAGATATAAAAAATGGGTTTTTGATAAGGCTTTAGAAACTTTTTAGCAAATGTAATTGGTGGGTGTAAAGACAAATTCCACAACCTTAGCCAACATCCTCCCTTCATATGCCAAAATGGGATCTTTGGAACATGCCATGGACATCCATCAAAGCATAAAGGATATGGGAATTTTGTCAGATCTTGTAGTTGTAACTACCCTAGTAGACATGTATGCAAAGTGTGGAAGCATAGACAAGGTACGTGAATTGTTTGACATGATGCCTCAATGAAATGCCATTTCATGGAATACAATGATTGCAAGATATGCAAAAAATGGATTTTTTTGATAAGGCTTTATAAACTTTCAAGAAATTGGTAGGTGTAAAGCCAAATTCCACAACCTTCGCCAGTATCCTCCTTGCCTATGCCAAAATGGACATCCATCAAAGGATAAAAGATATGGGAATTTTGTTAGATGTTGTCTAGTTGTAATTGCCCTCAAAGACATGTATACAAAGTGCGGAAGCATAGACAAGGCACGTGAACTATTTGGCATGATGCCTCAAAGAAATGTCGCCTCATGGAATGCTATGATTGCAAGATATGAACAAAATGGATTTTTTGATAAGGCTTAGAAACTTTCAAGCAAATGCAATTAGCGGGTGTAAAGTTAAATTCTAAAATCTTAGAAATGGTATCTTTGGAACACAGTATAGACATCCATCAAAGCATAAAGGATATAGGAATGTTGTCAAATGTTCTAGTTGCAACTACCCTACGAGACATGTATGCAAAGTGTGGAAGCATATACAAGGAACGTGAACTGCTTGACATGATGCCTCAAACAAATGTTGTCTCATGGAATGCAATGATTGAAAGATATGCATGAAACAGATTTTTCATATGGCTTTAGAAACTTTCAAGAAAATGCACAAAAGAAACTTTCAGCCAAATGCAATTGGCACATCTAAAACCAAATTGCAGAACCTTATCCAACATCCTCCTTGCCTATGCCAAAATGGGATCTAGGGAACATGGTGTGGACAACCATCAAAGCATAAAGGATATAGGAATTTTGTCACATATTGTATTTGTATCTACCCTTGTAGACATGTATGGAAAGTTTGGAAGCATAGACAAGGCGTGTGAACTATTTGACATGATGCCTCAAAGAAATGCAGTCTCATGGAATGTAATGATTGTAAGATATGCACAAAATGGATTATTTAAAAATGATTTATAAACTTTCAAGTAAATGCAATTGGCATGTGTAAAATCAAATTCCTGTAATGATAATTGATCATCATATTAAATATTTAATATAAATTTTCATATACATAGTATCATAAACATAACATCTAGTCTATATATAAAGCCATATAGGCATGTCCAAACAAAGTCATACAGGCATATACAAAAATATACATTAATAACATATAAAAGTATGTATACAAAGCCATATAGGCATACAAAAATGTCCCAAAATCTAGTTTCCTATGGACTTCTATCAAATAATTGGTGGCCCTTGCTTCACCGTGAAGATGGAGAGCCAATCAATGACTCATCCTCTCTCTCCTATTGAGTAGACCTCCTTGACAGAGATTTTTGCAGCTCCACCTATTAATACAATCAAAAAATATGCACATTAATATAGAAAACATTAAATATATACCATCACATATGTAATCGATCACTTACTGCTACTTGATGATCTCTCTTGATCATCTTTTCTCTCTCTTCATCCATAGTTGGATAGGTTGGAGTTGTGACCTCATGTGAGAAGTATCAAGAAGCAAAATTTACTAAACATAAATATCATTTATGTACATCATATGACATGAGATAAAACAAGAAATACAAAATGACATTTACATGTTATTAGCTCATACCTTGGTCAAAGGATTTGAAGACAACATGGTTGTAGCAATGCCTGCCTATGCTGACTCACGAAGATGAGGAGTCTCCATATTCAACATCTAAAAATAGAGTTCAAGGTTATTTGACCAAAATAGATACATAACATTATTTAAATGCATAATGATTACAAATGGTTAAATTTACCTCCATATAAGTGGTTTTGCATGTAGGGGACCAAGGAAACCATGGAGGTGCTGGTGAAGCTCCTTGTTGAAATCATCAAATTGTCGCTAAATAATATTACCATTGAGATATGTACTATTTTTATGATCACGTGATAAATTACATACTTGCTGACTCGACCTCCTCTCATAACCTGCCAATGGATGGCTAACAGAGGCAGGATGAAGATTTTGACCTTGGAATTTCATTGTGCAGATAATTACATAAATTAATTTTAACTTATAATATAGATAGTCATATAAAATTAATTACAAATTTCAAATAAGAATTTATTAAATCAAGATGAAACTTGTAAAAATTACCTGGGAGTCAAAACCAAATGTATGTTGTAAGACATCATCTATGAGAACAAGATCATCCAATATGGATATGTCCATCACTGGATGTTGCCCTTGCGTCACGGCATCCTGCCAAGAGTCATGTCGCGAGTCCTATGTCCCATAACTACATAGGTTCCCACATGAACTGCATAGATGTGGGGACAAATGATGCCTATTGCTCTCACTCTCATTGACTTGGGTGAGGTCATCGTCATGCTGTGCTAGAGACTGTGTGAGAGCTCTTAATGAATGTAGTATCTCCACCTCAACACTCTCCTTCAAAGTCAAAGGGAGTGAGACATGTTTTGGGCTCAACAGAGGTATAGGTACATGGTTTTGGTATCACTGTGCCCCCTCTCTATCTTGGGCAGAGCCACCACCTCTACCCTAAAACTCTCGAATGTCAAAATAATTAGGAATCTTCTTGAGGACGAACTCACAATGGAGTTTTCTCAAGAAATATAGCGGCACCTCATTGTTGTTTCATGGACGCTCGTCAATCACCATGTACCATCTATCCCAAAAGTTTTGGGATATATCTTCATTCCTATACCGATGAATAGGGAAGCATTTGCAAGTCTCTTCTAATCTTTGGCCAGTTTTAGGATTGATAAAGTGTGAACATAATGTAGATTTTGTAATTTTTAGGTCTTTCACTTATTTGTAAGACAATTTGTTTGCATAGTATTGTCGACACCTCTCCCTATAGTCATGCAATTCGGTGATATAGTTTGTCAATGATTTAGTGTGAGAAACAATCATCTCTAATGAATTTGCAAGTGCTCTCCTATGATTGGTGCTTGCACTTGGACTGTTTAACATTTCAATTAGGGTTTGAAGATGTTTTTTATTTTCTTCTATTTTTCCTAAATAGTTTTCTTGCGTATTTCTTTCACAGTGAGGATGTGAAGTGCAGGATTTTGATGGTTTTGAGGGTTTTTGAGGTTGTTTTGACCCTCATCTGCTAGATTTGTGTGTTGTGTTACCTAATTGACTATAAATGCAATATAAAAAATCAATCAAATATTGAAAAGGTAAAAAAATCTTTTCAAACTCAAAAATTAAGAAAATCCTACCTTCTTCAGTTGTTGCACCCTCTACATTGCCTTCACGACATCTTCAAGAGCAGGATTAGCAAGGTGACATGGCAGAAACATAGATTACCCTTAGCACTTGGTTGATTGCTCCTTGTAATGCACTCAGAGTTTTGCACTAGCCTTTTCCTCCTATGACTACAAAAATGGCCACGGAGCTTGTGTTTTGTGTTTTTTTTGCTTTTAACAAGTAATAATGTGAGCGCGTTATAGTCTGCATGGGACCAAAAAGTCATGTGGTGACTTTTTAGTCCCACAACCCCATGCATACACCCTATAGTCAAAATTGGAGTTGTAGTGAGCTTTTCCTTCAAAATCTTGAAAGCTTGCTCACACTTCTCTATCCATTCAAATCTTTTCCCTTTATTTTGGAATGAAGTGATCGGTGTTGCAATTCTAGAGAACCCTTCTACAAACTTCCTATAGTACCCTACAAGTCCCATAAATCTTCATACTTTAGACACATTGTGTGGTGCAGGTCATTCCACTATTTCCTTAATTTTATTTGGATCTACTACAATCCCTTCTGCTAAAATGACATGACCTAAATAATGCACTTTATCTTGATAGAAGGTACACTTGGATAGCTTACCAAAGAGTTTACACTCTCTCAATCATTGTTAAACTATCCTCAAATACTTATCATTCTCCTCAATATTTGGAATAAATCAAGATGTCATCCAAGAATATTAGCAGAAAATTATCCAAGTAATCACTGAATGCGCTGTTCATTAGGTTCATGAAAGCTATGGGAGCATTGGTTAACCCAAATGGCACCACTATGAATTCATAGTGGAAATAATGAGTCCTAAAATCTATCTTCGAAATGTCCTTGTCCTTAGTCCTCAATTGGTGATAGCCGGATCTAAGGTCTATCTTAGAGAACATTGTAGCTCCTTTCATTTGATCAAAGATCACATCAATCCTCAGAAGTGGGTACTTATTCTTTATAGTCACCTTATTTAGTATCTTATAGTCAATGCACAATTGCAAAGTCCCATCCTTCTTCTTCACAAAATTGACTGGTGTAGCCCACAAAGACACACTAGGTCTAATGAAGCCTTGGTTCAACAACTCTTGCAATTGTGCCTTCAATTCATACAAATCTACAGTGCTCATCCTATAAGGTGATTTTGATTAAGGCTTAGTCCCTAGTAGCAAGTCAATAGAAAAGTCAAATTCCCTCTTAGGTGGCAAATTTGTTAACTCAACTAGAAACACATCTTGGAATTCCTTAAGGATACGGTAGTCATCAAGTACTAGTACCATGTCAAGATCTCTAACTTGGATTGCATAAATGGAACATCTCTTCCTTTAGGCCTTCTTTAGTTGCATAGTTAAAATTTGTCTAAGCTCAAGGGGTCTCTGAAAGCCATGAATATCAACATGATTCCCAAGCTCGTCCAAACATCTTACAATATTATCCTCACAATTCACAATAGACTTGTGTTTAGTTAACTAGTTGATCCCAAAATCACATCATATGACCCTAAGGGTGCTACATAAAGATTGACCTGAGCTTGAAAACTTGGAAGGTCTAACTCACTGCAAGAAAGACAAGAATCTACCCTCTTTTCTTCCTGATTTCCATACTGAACCATCCATGAATTAGCCATGTGTCTTGATCTAATAAATAATTTGGAAACTACTTTTGAGTATACAAAACATTCAGTTGCTCTAGTATCAATTAATATAAAGACAAGATGGCCATAGAGCTTACTTGTACACTGAATTGGTGTTGCTTGTAAGTTAGCCCATCAGTTGTCTATAGCTGCATAGATCTAATGTTGCAATGTTGCTTACTGATTTCTTTCCCTTCGCCCTAGTGACCACCAAGGACAAGCATTGGCATAGTGTTCTCTTCCATATTCATAACAAGGGTACTCTTGGTCCTTTAGGCCCATCCCTCCTATTATTGTTGTTGTTGAAGTTGCCTCTCTTATTACTTCCATCTTGATTCCCTTCATTTTTTTCTTGGGAGTTGTTGCCTCTCTTCATATTTTGGATCTGACGACTGTTGTTTCCCTAATTATGTTGTTTGCGGTAATTGGCTATTTGCTAAAGTTTTTGTTCCTATTTGATTGCCTTCTCAAAAAACCTCATCCACAGTCAAAGGGTTATGGATGTCCACATCTACTCCAATCTAGGGTCTCAATCCCATGATGAACTTCTAGATCCTAAATCACTCATCCAACTGATATTGTGGTACATACTTAAGAAAATGGGAGAAGGTTTCCTAATATTGGGTCATCGACATACTGCCTTGGTTCAAATTTTGAGATTCGGTCATCTTCTTGTCAAAGAAGTGTTGAGCTAACCACCTCTTCTTAAAAAGTTGGAGAAAGGGTTCCCACATTATCTCCCCTAGCAACAACCTCTTTTCATCTTTTTTTTTTGTCCCAACAAGTAGCTGCTTCACCAGTGAGTTTCTATGCACCCCACATACCCTTGGTCTCATTGGATAGATTATGGAGTTCAAAATACTTCTCCATCTTGATAATCCAAGCTTCTTCATCTTTGATGGTTCTACAATAAAATTTGGGTAGAGAAACCTTCTTGAGGTCCTTGCCCAATTCCTCTGCAATTCTACCTCAATCGTTTGTGGTATCCTCATTCTCTTGGTTCCATTCCTCATTCCTTTGATTCTTATTTTGGTTTTGACCTTCTCGATTTCCTTTGATCTTTTTCTCTAAGTTGTCTATTCTAGTTCCTTGTTGGGTTAGGAGGTTGAGGATTTGGTCCAACCTCTCATTCTTCTCATTGCTCGAGCAAATGTGATTTGTGTTTCTAGTATCCATTATGGTTGGTTAGGATCAACCTGCATCCATATTTACATCTTAGCATAGTATACAAAGGCCCCAGTGTTAAACCTAGGTCTCTGATACCAAATGTAAAGTATGCAACCTAAATACTAACTCAAAATTTAATAAACATCTCAATTTACATTAATATAAAAATGGAAAAGATACATCTTCAATATATGTAAAAATGTCAAATTACATCTAATAAGTACAAGTGCCTAAACTAGGAGTTAGCACAAGAAAAAATGATATACAATGATACAACTTTGGCTCTCATGCCATATAGTCAATTCTTTACAATAATAATGTACAAATTTAAGAATTATACAATTAAAGATATAAGACTATTGCCAATGTCACTAGCTTCCACTAACCCCTGTGATCTTCCGCAAAGCTGAGAGATGATAACATGGCCCAAGCACTTTTCCAATCAACCACAAAGCTTTACGCTTCCCCAGAATTATTCCTAACACAAATAATACCCGACCCTGCATGAAGTGCCTAGCAACATGGAAACAATAGGCATGAGGGAAAACCTGATGCAATCTGATATCTACATGCATTTCTATCTATAATGTGCATTGTCCTACTATCAAGATGTGGCAGAGAAATATATCGATATAAACTCAATGATAACATGGCTTTGGCCAAAGCACTTATGCATATACTGGCAGATCTCAAAAAGAGGAACAACCTTCTCTCTTAGCCCACATTCAGCACCCTATCTTGGAAGGTAAACCCACCACACTCATAGGAAAATAAACTAATTTCTTGACAAAAACAATCCATGGTAATACATGCATTTTCCTAGGGTCATCCCACAATAATCAGTTACACTTTTTGGCCAAACTTGACATTGAAATCAACATTTTAAACTAAATCTTCACTTACTAACACCTATAGCCGTTAAACCATTAGGAATTTGAAGATGATACAAACTAGTGATTTATGAGATTTTGTCTATAGATTCTAAATATATTTTTTTAAAAAAATTGGAGTTAAATTGTAAAAAATTTTGCGTCTCCTTTGATAACTAGTTTTTAATAGTAAACAATATTTTTTTAAAGTGATGTATATTCTGTCGCACATAATTTTTTTCTACAAAGGACAAAGTTCTAATTCTTTTGAATTTAGATTGGTAACACCAATATCTAGAGGATACATTTGGTTTCATAATGTTTTGTTGAATATTTTTTGAATCTAAGGGGGTTTGATCAAACCCTCTTCAATTAAAATCCTTTAAATGGAACCTATCAAGGCTTAAATCATTATATTTTCTAAAAATATGTGATTTCAGCAAAAATCAGGATGTCCCAAAAAGTGTAACCCATTATTGTGGCAGCACCCCCCAATAAACAATTACTATTACTTTCTTGCAAAAATTAATGTGAATATACTTTTCTAGCAAGTACGAGATTGGTGCAGGAGCACCTACCTGACAGCTGGTCTTGATAAGGCAGTTAGTAGTTTAGGTCTTGTTTGGGTTTCCAAGAAGGTCTGTTAGACCAAATGCATGTAATAAGGTCATGCTGATCAGGATAAGATCATGCTGACCAGGCTTTTGCTATTTTTAGCTAGTTAGTTATAACAGCTGTCATGATGTATGTTCGGTGGGATCTCCCAGCCGCCTGGAGAGTTCCCAGCCGCTTGGAGTCGGGTCAGTAGTACTCGTAGGCAAATCTTTATAAGCATGAGGATCGTTTGATATGAGAGATACAGACAGATATCATCGATCGGCAGTTTAGTATTGCATTAAGCAGAGGAGGTTGAGTGTTCTATGTGAGGAACCTCATATTGTATTGCATCTTGTGAAATCAATAAAGATCCTGTTTGTGTTCTTGCTCTGGTTGGATTCCTTTGTGTAATCGATTTGCTAGTTTGAGAGGATTTCATGGATTTCCTGATCCATTCCACCGGTTGACTCATCTGATCAGTGGAATGGTAAGGTACAGTAGAGTAGGAGGTAGATTGTTTTCTGTTTGCATGCAGGTGTGCAGGATCGCGGTCGACAGATGCTGAGAAGCCTAGCATCCTCATGTGCTAGGTCAAGTTGAGAAGTTTGAGTTGGAAGGTCACCCTGAGACTGGATCAGGTCATGAAACTGTTGGAGTTTTCATGTTGCGAGTGCATCAGGATGTTTTAGGCCGGACATAGACTAAGTGCATGTATCGGCATCAGGATCATCATATCGGAAGTGCCAAACATCCGCATATCGCGAGTAGATGCGGGAGAGAAAGTTTGTGTTTTTCGACTAAGTGTTGAAGAGGTCATCAGGATATTGGGTGACGTCATCGTCATCAGGATATGACGTCATTGTCATCAGGATATTAAGATATCCCCCTGTGCGAGTTTATCCTGCCGTTGTTAAGTGGTTAAGTATCGGCATCGGCAGAAAGTGTATTAGCATCATCAGGAGGTTTCGAGAGGACCGGATAAGTTATATCATGATGCTGTTGTTTGTGTCGTCGGCTAGCGGAGCATCGAAGGGAAGGTGCTGAAGCTGATCGTCATCAGGATATTTGAGCAACCGGATATTTGGATATCCTGCTGACGAAGGAAGTGTTGCATATGATGATGCCGATGGAGTTCGGTGCCCAATGAACAGTGCAACCGGAGGATGCTTGCGCCCGCTGAACATCATGATGATGATGTTAGAAGGAAGGCGGAGGAGGTGAACAGTAGTCGGCAGGAGGACAATTGCGAGTGTCCGAAATATGATGATGCTGACTGTGTAACGCAAAATATGATGATGCTGTTGGTTTTGGGAAATATGATGATGATGGCGCAGATGATGATGATGAGGTTGGTCTGCAGACATTCATGCTATATGCGAAGGTTATAGTGTGGATGCCTCTGCATCATAGTGGTATCAGAGCTCAGCAAAAGGTCTGGGCTGTTGTGTGTTGATTCTGTCACCGAAAGGGCAGAGGTAGAGTTGATTGTGTGTTGTGATTGAGAGGTTGACAAAATGCCTCCTAAAGGTAGTGGTACTGCAAGGGAATTGCAGGAAATGAAGGAGAAACATGCTAGAGAGATGAGGAAGATGAAGGAGCTTGCTGAAGCACTTCAAGCCCGGCTGACAGCCCTGGAAAAGAACAAAAAGAGGGAAGTGGAAGACAGTGAGTCTGAAGAAGATGCAGATACTGTTGAAGAGTATGAAGAGGTAGCTGAAGATCTGGATGCTGAAGACCAGAGACTGGCAAAACTGCTAAAGGCAGTGCAGAGTGAGAAACCTAAGGTAAAGGTTGATGTTACCAAGTATACTGGAAGCTTGAATGAAGATGAGTTGTTAGATTGGATTGCTGCACTGGATAATCACTTTGAATGTGAAGATGTTGCTGAGGATCAGAAGGTAAAGATTGCAAAGACCAAGTTAGGAGGTCATGCTTTGGTATGGTGGGATTATGTACAATCTGAGAGAAGGAAACAAGGGAAGTCTAAGATCACTTCATGGGATAAGATGGTAGCAAGGATAAAGGGTAAATTCTTGCCAAGGGATTATGAAATCCAGATGTTTAAGAAGCTGCAATTTTTAAAGCAGAAAGACAGGGATGTGAAAGCATATACTGAGGAATTTTATCTGTTGAGTATGAGATCTGGTCATCATGAGAATGAGGTAGAAAAGGTGGCTAGGTACTTGGCTGGTTTGAGGTTTAACATACAGGATGAGTTAGTTTTAGCTAACCCTAAGAATGTGGAGGATTGTTATCAAATGGCAATTAGGATTGAAGAAAAGATGAACAGAGGACATGATAAGTCCATGAGAGGAAGAGGAAACAATAGGGGAAGAGGAACAGCCCCTGCACAAAAGCAAACAAATGAGGGTCAAGAAGACACTGGTAAAGGACAGGGACAGTCTGATTTCAGAGGTGGATGGAAAGGTAATAGAGGAAGATTTGGAGGTGGTAGAGGTTCTACTACATTTTCAGGAAAATGTTATACCTGTGGAGAGTTTGGTCATCCATCTTTCAAATGTCCAGAAAACAAAGGTTCATCATCCAGAAATGATAGAACAAGTGACAAGAGAGTACAACTGGTGCAAGAAGAGAAAGTAGAAGAAAGTGCACAGAGTTCCAACAAAGGTCCTGAGAATTATGGATATCCAGAGAGTGGAGAATCACTGATGTTAAGGAGAATTAGTTTGCAGGCATCAAAGGATATGATGCAAAGAAGAGCTCTTTTCAAGACCACATGCAAGAGCAAAGGTAAGGTATGTAAGGTTGTCATTGACACTGGTTCAACAGACAACATGGTATCTCAGGAAATGGTGGATAAACTGAAGCTGGAAAGGATTCCACATCCACACCCTTACAAGACATCTTGGGTGAGTGATAGTCAATCACTTTTTGTCTCTGAATAGGCATATGTGGATTTCCAGATTGGACCATATCATGATAGAATTTTGTGTGATATTTTGCCTATGGAATGTTGTCACCTACTGCTAGGTAGACCATGGCAATTTGACAGAAGGGTACTGTATGATGGGTATGCTAATACCTACACCATCAAGAAGGATGGGAAGATTATTAAGTTGATGCCATTGCAGGCAAAAGCTGCAGTACAGAAGGCAGCCCAAATCATTTTAATGGGAAAGAAGGAGTATGTGCAGATGCCTAGAGGAGCAGGCATAAAGGCAGTTCAGGTCACTGCAGGGAAAGGAGTTGTTACAGACAACAAGCTGAAGAAAGTTTCAGTTGTGACTGACAGAGGTCAGCAGCAGGTGCAGAAACAGGGGTGCAAACAGCAACCAGTTCAGAGGAATGACAAGGATGTTGTCATAGTTGGGACTATTGCTTGTCCTATAAAGATTGCAAGAAAGATACAGTTGAACACTACTGAGGCAGTTCAGAAAGAGGTTCTGGTCAGACAACCTGACAAACACAGGGTATGTGAGAGGAAGGCCTACATTAACAGGCATGCGGATTTACTTGCCAAAAAGCAAGTTACAGTTCAGAAGACTTGGAGCAGCCAAGAGACAGCAGCAGACAAAACTGGAACAGGTCAGAAGACTGACAAGGTAAAGTGTAAAGGTGGAAGTCTTCCACATACTAAACTCATGGGACATGAGTTCTTTTCTGTTGGGGAGTATGGTGCAGGAGCACCTACCTGACAGCTGGTCTTGATAAGGCAGTTAGTAGTTTAGGTCTTGTTTGGGTTTCCAAGAAGGTCTGTTAGACCAAATGCATGTAATAAGGTCATGCTGATCAGGATAAGATCATGCTGACCAGGCTTTTGCTATTTTTAGCTAGTTAGTTATAACAGCTGTCATGATGTATGTTCGGTGGGATCTCCCAGCCGCCTGGAGAGTTCCCAGCCGCTTGGAGTCGGGTCAGTAGTACTCGTAGGCAAATCTTTATAAGCATGAGGATCGTTTGATATGAGAGATACAGACATATATCATCGATCGGCAGTTTAGTATTGCATTAAGCAGAGGAGGTTGAGTGTTCTGTGTGAGGAACCTCATATTGTATTGCATCTTGTGAAATCAATAAAGATCCTGTTTGTGTTCTTGCTCTGGTTGGATTCCTTTGTGTAATCGATTTGCTGGTTTGAGAGGATTTCATGGATTTCCTGATCCATTCCACCGGTTGACTCATCTGATCGGTGGAATGGTAAGGTACAGTAGAGTAGGAGGTAGATTGTTTTCTGTTTGCATGCAGGTGTGCAGGATCGCGGTCGACAGATGCTGAGAAGCCTAGCATCCTCATGTGCTAGGTCAAGTTGAGAAGTTTGAGTTGGAAGGTCACCCTGAGACTGGATCGGGTCATGAAACTGTTGGAGTTTTCATGTTGCGAGTGCATCAGGATGTTTTAGGCCGGACATAGACTAGGTGCATGTATCGGCATCAGGATCATCATATTGGAAGTGCCAAACATCCGCATATCGCGAGTAGATGCGGGAGAGAAAGTTCGTGTTTTTTGACTAAGTGTTGAAGAGGTCATCAGGATATTGGGTGACGTCATCGTCATCAGGATATGACGTCATCGTCATCAGGATATTAAGATATCCCCCTGTGCGAGTTTATCCTGCCGTTGTTAAGTGGTTAAGTATCGACATCGGCAGAAAGTGTATTAGCATCATCAGGAGGTTTCGAGAGGACCGGATAAGTTATATCATGATGTTGTTGTTTGTGTCGTCGGCTAGCGGAGCATCGAAGGGAAGGTGCTGAAGCTGATCGTCATCAGGATATTTGAGCAACCGGATATTTGGATATCCTGCTGACGAAGGAAGTGTTGCATATGATGATGCCGATGGAGTTCGGTGCCCGATGAACAGTGCAACCGGAGGATGCTTGCGCCCGCTGAACATCATGATGATGATGTTAGAAGGAAGGCGGAGGAGGTGAACAGTAGTCGGCAGGAGGACAATTGCGAGTGTCCGAAATATGATGATGCTGACTGTGTAACGCAAAATATGATGATGCTGTTGGTTTTGGGAAATATGATGATGATGGCGCAGATGATGATGATGAGGTTGGTCTGCAGACATTCATGCTATATGCGAAGGTTATAGTGTGGATGCCTCTGCATCAGAGATCTTTATGATGATGTATGCATATTATACTTCTAACAATGAGCTCCATGCATTATTTATTTCAATTACAAATACTACCTTTACTCATGTTTTCCTAAACATTTCTTGTTATTTTGCAATAGAGATAAAGAGAATTCAGTTATATAATGAAAGTTGCAAGTATGGATCATGAAAAAAAGACACTTTAAAAGCTCAAATGCAACAAATTCCATCTATAACCATATGCAGACCTTTGTCTTGAATAAGGAATAAGCTTTTTCTAAATAAGAGTATCACAATTAGCGAGAATCAAACCTTCCCTACTTAGCACAACACAAAAATCCAGCCATCCTCACTATATCAAAGGTTATGGCCCATTAAAGGGAACCACCAACAGTTTTACCATTAATGTTGATGTCTACAAAAACAATAAAGTTTACAGAGCTTTCAATGATAAAATGAGGCAGTACAATTTATCTATATGTATATAGGGCAAGAAAATTACATAATACATAGGAGGAATTCCATACTCAGAAACTCTATTCCTACTTTCAATCCTAAAAGAGTCATCTATGTCTCAACATTACTTCTTGATCAAGCATGATTTCTTCTAACCATACAACAATGATACAAGGATTCCAACCTTACCATTGATATCTGTTGAAATATTCTTCACAACAAAACACTTAAAAAACTAGTGTTTTAAGGGAATCTTAACATAATGTTTATCACCATCCAGATGAGATTTTGTAACTAAGAACTTTCTTTATTGATCCTTTTGATTATAAGGTAAATATAACACCCTAAGTGGGATGAATAATGTTTAGGCCGATATGAATGATATGTGGCCAAGTTAACAATGCCAAAGCCAAAAAGAATGATAATAAATAGGCCACTTAGAACAATATTCAGGCCAAAGAGTATGATACTCAGACCAAAGAGAAGATACACAAGCTGCTAGAATAAAACACAAGCCAAAAGGAAGATATAAAGCCAAAGAGAGAGAGACGGGCCGATGAGAATGGAACTCGGGCCACTAATAACAATAGGGAGGTTGATATTAACAATATTCAGGCCAATATAAACAAAACACAAGTCGATCAAAGAGAATATATCGATATCAATAATACACAGGTTGATTTAAGAATGAAAAACAAGCTATTTAAGAAAGATATATATAGGCTTCTTAAGTACAAAACACAAGCTGAGACAAAGAGAAAAATGCAAGCTGAGGTGAAGGAAAGATATATAGGTTGATTTAAGAATGAAAAATAGGTCATTTAAGAAAGATATATATAGGTCGCTTAAGTACAAAACATGGGTCGAGACAAAGAGAAAAACACAAGCCAAGGTGAAGGAAAGATACAAAGGTCGAGAGAAGGAAAATACACAGGCCGAGAGAAGGCATACCAGGCATGCATACCCTAAATACACGAAAAAAATGATAATAGAAATAACATGCACAGCCTTACGAGTTTAGTAAATAGTTTAAGAAAAATTACCTGGTAACCACAACCTCCTCAATAGATTGATCGCCTTTCTACCTATTGTCAATGGTCCTTTTCCTTTTTCTCCTTAGGCCGTATCTTTTTATTCCTTCTCTGTCTCTGCTCTCTACTTTTTAATGAATGTCTCCCTCCCTAAAATTGGGTGTGTTCTATTCTTAGTTCAAGCTTTTATTTTTGCATTCTTTCATTTGAACTTACACTTCTTGCATGGTGAGCAGGGTGCATGGCTGCCCAAAGTGCCTTAATTCATTAGTTTGTAATTCAAAACTTCACTTACTACTACGGTTGCATTATTTTTAACATGCATGTGTATATATTTATATATACTTATATATATTTATTATTTAAATTATATATATATAGACATATATAATTAATAATAAATCTTTTTGAAGTCAGTCTATATAGTTCTATTTAATCAAAAGACAAAAGAAAACATGATTACATGGCAAAACCATGCATTTGAAAAGAACTTTCTTAGTAAATAAAATTGCATAAATAACTAATCGTTAAACGTCATAACCACAACCAATATTAAAAGTAAAATGCACAATCAAGACTACATATCCATGTTACACGAATGTATAATGAAGCCATTCGTTAATGCAATATGTATGAAACTAAGTGAGTGTGTGCATGCATCGAGTCTTTCGTCATGCCAACCCTTGTTGGGCGGCTAGGACGCTTCTACCTCAACCATGTTCTTGTCTTTGACATGTTCCTGCCCTCATTCACACTTAGATTCTCATCAATAGGTCAGCCCATATAATCATAGCCGAAGCATGAGAAAGATATACATCCATAATCATAAACATAATAATCCATCATTATATCAACTTTCAAATTTATGAAATTTTAGAATTAACGACAAATTACCTTCACGCACATGAAATTATCTAGTAGTAAAAAAATCATGAGGTAATCTCCAATAGTCTCATCAATTATACTAAATTATAAATGCAAACAAAAAGTCAAGATGTGAGATTGGGTGTGACTATACATACAATATTTCTAGGGAAGGTTAAATTCAAATGAAGGCAAAAAAGGCCTTTGAGTGCTACTTCATATTTTGTACATAGTACAGTTTTTGCAAGAAGCTAAATGAAAAATATTTGTGCTTATCTTAGATCTATCTCATCTATGCTTCTTGATCTATATTGGCATAAAAAACTTATTAGTCCCTACCTTTGGCAGGGATACTTATGTTTTCATCTTGCTACTTTTCTCCATCTTGGTATTTGTGCAAAAAAAATCTCAGATAGCCTAAAGTTTTAGATTTTTCTGAATTTATTTTCCTATAAAATGGAGTAATCTAATTTCTGATTAGCTAACTTCCTTTTTACCAGTTATCAAATTAATTTTACATTTGTAAAAAGAAAAGACTCAAACCAACAGAAAGGAAGCAAGAAAAAAATTAAATAGTTTTTCCAAAGTTTGTCTTGCTAAGCACATAAAATAAAAAGATGACAACTTGATTGTTACATATGTCATTGATGATACAGGTGTAGGATGTGGTTTCTACATGAAATCACAATGAATGAATATTTTCAAAAGGGAATCATCTAGCAAAAGTTTTAGATCTATTTGGTAGAAGCACTACCCACAATGCCATAATGAGAGACGTGATGATGCTAGAAAATCAGGTGTTATTATTCCTCTTGCATAAGTTGTCGAAGATGCAAATGGGCTCACAAGGCATGGCAGAAGAGAGGCTTCTATTAAAAACAATTGAATTCTTTTGGGATGCTTGGTTTGTCCAGTGAAGATAGTTGCTCAACTTGATCACCCTTTGCATTGAGATTATCATTTCCTGCAAACAAGACAAGAGAAAAATAAAGAGCCTCCAGTATGTAACTCCTCTCTTTTATACACAACATTGAACTATGGGGCATGCTAAAAAAATGGTGAGAATTTCATACAATGGTGAAGCATTGGCATGGATCATGGCTTTGGATGCCTCCTTTGTGTTTGAATGCTTGTAATTCTTTGCTGAGAAAGATAACCAAGCTTTTTTAGAAGGGAATTAGTTGGCAAAAGTTTTAGATTCATTTGGTAGAAGTGCTACCCACAACGCCATAATGGGAGATGTGATGATGCTAGAAAATTAGGTGTCATTATTACTCTTGTAGAAGATATTGGAGATGAAACTGGGATTACAAGACATGGCAAAAGAGAGGCTCTGCATTTTGGTAAGACTTGCTTGTATGGAAACCATGTACTCTCCCTCATAGACTTTAGGTCCTTCCTTAAAAACTACTCTCCTATACTCAAGCTCTATTCCTCAATAGGTTTACACTATGGACTTTCCAACACTTAGTGTAGCTTCCAAACCTTAGTTGCATCACTACATCAAACTTTTGCCATCCTCACAAAAAGCTCCACCTACCTTTGGGATTTGATAGGTATGCCATTAATCAACTTCTTGGGATATGATATGACATGTGAAAATCATAATATGCTTCTAAATACTTGCAGGCCCCTCTAGGGCAAGGATTTAGGTACATGCCCATGTGAATGTAGATGCATGTGGAATGTGGTTCATGAAAAAGGCCATGTGACCATGATGAAACTAGCATGGGTCTCATATGATTTTGAAGATTTGGATCAGTGGCAGTTTTTAGAACCTTTTTCTAGAATTACATGTAAACATTGCACTGGTAAACCTTGGGGGAGGTTATGGGCTACCTTGGAAGTAGTGTGGGGTAAGTATGCACTATAATTTTAAGATGTGGAAATATGGGTTACTTTGCACCATTATTACATCCCCAACTTGTGATTTAGTTAATCTTACTTTTGTATGGTGATCAGGATGATTAGTTAAGAGTTGAATGATTAGATGTTGTGGACAACATTATATTAATCATTATTTATGAGGAAACTAACTTATGCTAGTTAGATATAAGATTTCAAGATTGAAATGATTATTTAATTATTCAAATTTATCGATCAAATTATGATACACTAATCATGAATTTCTAGTGGTAATTTTGATCAGGAAAAGAAATCATCCTTCGAAGATGGAAGGAGAGTATCATCTGGGAGGAAGAGATAGATGTTAGGAAATAAGCCAAATAGCCATCTGAGTATTGGATTCTATGTCCTTATGAACCCTCTATAAGTTCTCATGAGTCATGTTTTCTTTCTAGGAAATCGATCTCCTTTTTGGGTCATCTTTTCGGTGGAGCTATCTCAACAATGGTTGTGATGACTAAATGACATTCCTTGAACATCGAACAAAGTTGAGAGTTAATCTTGTGAAGAGATAAATAATTCTCTTGTTTTTCTTATTTCAATTTGGGATATTATTTCTTTATTCCTTGTTTTTCGACAAAGGGCAATAGTCGTTTGAGGGGGAGTATTACTCAACCCCAAAACCCATAAATAATTAGTGCGTCATCCTTTATTTTCATTATGATGATCTTTGTTATTATATAGAAGTTATTTAACCCTTATTATTTAGCTAAGGGTGATTATGATATGTTTGTGAGGACCTCTTTATTGCAAGTATGTGCCTAAACGGTGTTGTCATTGATGTCAACATATCTTTATTGTCATTGGTGTCAACAATGTCCTATTCTATTACTTGTTTAGAAGCTTTTTATATTGAGGATATTGAGAAAATTGGCCTCTCCGGAAGAAACAAGTGAGTTATAGTGAAGTGTAGTATAGATAGTGAGTTGTATGCTGAAGAACAGTCTAGTAGATTACTCCACATTTCTTGCTTCTTGAATATATTGGTTTGCAGATTGGAAGTTATTCAAAGGGATATCTAAAGATGTTAAATCTTGAGTTTGAGCCTCCGGTGTGAAGAATTGAGAGAGTTGAATTCATCAAAGTAAAACTGGCTTTCTCTGATTATTCTCTGGTGGCAGGGAGAAAGTATCTTGCTCCGCATTAAAGTGTTTTTCTCTGCGGTTCTAAAGGGAAGTTTGGGATGATGATAAGTGCCTACAATTGTAATGGTTCCTATTTTGGTGGTCCACAAGCTATCTTTCTTTTATGATAGTTGAAGACAGTGAAGTTCATGTGCTCTGGTGTGAAGAATCTCATGAATAAAGTGGTTTGTGTTTGTGCGGTTGCTCTTGATGATTTCAACATGCTTGTGGATTCCTCCTGATCATGTTCCTACCTTTACATTGGTCTGCATTAAGGAAATGAGATTGTGTTTGAAGATTATTCCCAGATAACGTAGCGTGCAACCAGTCTTAGCTAACTTGGTTAATTCTAGTAATTGCAGAGATCCCTTGAAGATAATGGAAGCATGTTATGGCATGAAAGATCATGTTTGAGTCCTAGCTATGGCATGGTATGATCCACGTACAACTCTACTACAAACCCTTAGCATAATTTTGTATTAGGTCAAGACCTATTTTGTAAAATGTTTGTAATACCAACCTTGGAGATCATTCTGATGCTTGATGATTGTAATGTCGGCCTTGATGATCATTCCAAGGTTGATGAAGTGTATAAATATTTGTAATTGAGTCATGTAAAAGATGTCCTTGAGCGAAAATGGGAAGATAAGGAAAAGGGCGAGCAAATAAGGCAGAGTAGGGCAGAGGAACTATTGTATTAATCTCATACATGAAGAAGATGGTGATTTTGGAAGTGAGCTGGCAACAATTTTCCTGTAGAGTTTAACAGCACTCAAGGTTTAACAACCCTTATTGTAATCTTTCTAGGTTTAGGGTTAAGGCAGTGAGCCTGCTAGACCTAGTTGTACTTCATGGTAGTGAGCCAGTATGTTCTAGGCCTGTGGAGTGACCAAGCCTAAACATTATTTTTCAAAGATTACAATATATTTTGAGAGCTAATCCTCTCCATGGTTTTTCCCCACCTTGGGGTTTTCCATGTAAAAATATGGTGTCTCTTGTGTTCAATGTTGCATCTGTGTTTAAGTTTCTAACTTCATGCATTCTTTGTTTTATCATAATAAGTGCGGATAAGTGATTCATGTTTAAGTGTAGAAGTGTTTGAGTTTTTGGGACAACTAATTCACCCCCTCCTCTGAGTTGTCCAATGTATTTCAACAATTGGTATTGGAGCCATGTTCCTCTAAAGAAATTCTAACATCTCGAGGAAGATCCAAAATGTCTTATAAAATGGAAGCTCTACATTTTGATGGGACGAATTATGCTCTTTGGAAGGCACAAATGAAAATTCATCTTCTTTGTCTTGCTTGCAAAGTATGGAAAGCTACAGAAACAAAATACACCTTGCCTCAAAATGGTTTGATGACTAAAGATGAAATCAAGGAATATTAAGTGGATGTTAAAGCAAAAGATGCTTTGTTAAGTTCATTCAGTACTAACAAAAGTTGTGGATCTTGAAACTGCAAATGAGGTATGGGAAAAGCTGAAAAATCTGTATGAGGGAGATGATTCTGTGAAGGAGTCCAAGCTACAAAGTCTAAAAGTGAAATATGAAAGTTTGAAGATGAATGAAGATGAAAACATAACAACCTTTATGCAAAGGGTTGATGAACTCATCACCGGAATAAAAGGTAGGGGGGAACTCTCGGTGATAAGGAAGTTGTGATGAAAATTCTCATATCACTACCAAAGTCCTACAGTCACAAGGTAGCTGCAATTGAAGAATTTATGTAAGTAAAAGCTATTGACAGAGATTAGTTTCTTGGTAAGCTTACTGCCTTTGAAATGAGAGAGTTTGGTGATGTCTTGCCAAAAGTAGAGACTGCCTTCAAAGCCAGTACTTCTAGGAAAACCTCCAGATCAGAAAAGTACAAGGTAGAATCTGATGATGAGTTTGATGAAATTGAAGCCAACTTTGTGGATAGATTGCAAAGAGGATTTGGTAAGTTCAAAGTTAAATTACCTCTTAAATGTTTTTCCTATGGTAAAGTAGGCCACTTTTCTTCCAGAAGTCCTAAAAGAATTGAAAGAAATAGGAAAAGATATGAGAATAGGCCTAGGATCCAAAAGAAATGTTATTAAGTTAAAGATTTTGATGATGATAAAGGAGTATCAGATAATGGTGAACTAGATAATGTTAGTACTTTTGGTAATGAATGCTTGTTTATTGCTATTAAAGAAGAACTTGTGTTTACTAATCCTGTTAGCTGTGTGAAGAAAGAAGAACCAGTGGAAAATGCTTTGGCTGCTTAGGTTGTTGAGGACAAAGATGAATGGGTTATTGATAGTGGCTGCTCTCACCACATGACTAGTGACAAAAGTAAGTTTGTGAGCTTGGAAAGATATGATGGTGGACTGGTTAGGTTTGGAGATGATACAACTGGTAAGATTTGTGGAAAAGGATCTATTTCTTTTGATGGAAAGCATAATACTGAAGATGTCTTGTATGTCAAAGTATTAAAGCACAATCTTTTGAGTGTGGGTCAGATGTGTGACAAAGGTTATGACTTAAGCTTCAAGGACAATGGATGCAAGATTAGGGAAAGCTCCAAAACAGTCATTGCAACTGGTAAGAAGACCAGAGGTAATATCTATCACTTGAAAGGAACTGATAATTATTTTTTGTTGGCTCAGACTGATGAAAGTTGGCTATGGCATATAAGGTTGTGTCACATCAATTTTGATAACATTATGAAGATAAGTATTGCATAGGATGTTAGAGATTTGCCTAAGCTTGTGAAGCCTGCTAATCCTATTTGCCAGTGTCAATTTGGGAAACAGACAAGAACAAGTTTCAAAAGCAAGGACCAATCAAATCATGGGCTACTGGAACTAGTGCATACAGACTTGTGTGGACCTACTAGAGTAAGAAGTTTGTAAGGAGACAGGTATTTCATGTTGCTTATTGATGATTATTCTAGAATAACTTGGGTTACCTTTTTGAAAGAAAAATCAGAAGCTCTAGATAAGTTCAAGGCATTTAAGGCAATGGTTGAAAATGAGATGGATTTGTAGATCAAATGTTTAAAGTCTAATAGAGGAGGAGAATTCACATCAAATGAATTCAATTTCTTTTGTGAAGAACATGGGATAAAGATATAGTTATTTGAACCTAGAACTCCACAACAAAATGGAGTCATTGAAAGGAAGAACAAAACAATTCAAGAAGCTGCTAGAACCATGATGAAGGAAGCTGATCTTCTGGAAGTATATTAGAGAGAGGCAATTCACACTACTGTATATATCCTAAATAGAGTCCAAGTCAAAGGTAATAGTTCTAAGACTCCTTATGAATTGTGGTATGGTAAAGTTTCTAATGTGAAATATCTCAAAGTTTTTGGTAGCAAATGTTATATCAAAAGAGAAGAAGATCTAGGCAAGTTTGATGCTAGGTGTGATGAAGGAATCTTCCTTGGTTACTCAACCAAGAGAAAGGCCTACCAGTGTTATAATAAGAGGTTGAATAAGATCATTGAGAGTGCAAATGTCAAAGTCGATGAAAGCAAGGAAAGGTCTCCAGAATCAAGTGGATATGAATCAGATAAACTAGATGTTTCAGAAGTGGTGCAATATGAAGACAACTCAGATGAAGAGGATAAAGCTTTGGAAAGTGCTACCAAGACACCAAGGTATGTAAAACTTAATCATTCTGAAGATCAAATCATAGGAGATAAAAGTAAAGGAATCCTAACCAGAAGAAGAGATGCAAAATAACAAGTAAGTTTCTATTTGATTTTGAAGATTGAACCTAGAACTGTGAATGAAGCTTGCAATGATGAGAATTGGGTAAAGGCTATGAAAGAAGAATTGATGCAGATAGAGAAGAATCAGACCTGGGATCTTGTTCCTAGACCAACAAATAAAAATGTAATTGGTACCAAGTGGGTTTTCAAAAACAAGATGAATGCAAATGGTGAAGTAGTAAGAAACAAAGCAAGGTTGGTTTGCAAAGGATACTCTCAAGTTGAAGGAATAGATTTTGAGGAAACATTTACACTAGTGGCAAGGATTGAAGCTATAATAATGTTCCTGGCATTTGCAGCCTATAAAGATTTTAAGGTATATCAAATGAATGTAAAGTCTGCATTCTTGAATGGAGAATTAGAAGAAGAAGTCTATATTGAACAACTGGAAGGATTCTAGTCATCACATCAAGGTGAGATGGTATGTAGATTAAAGAAGGTATTGTATGGGTTCAAACAAGCCCCCAGAGCCCGGTATGCTAGGTTAAATAAGTATCTGATAAAGTTAGTATTCACCGATGGTACCATCGACATCAATCTCTATTTCAAGATCAATAATGAACAAATCCTAATTGTTGTAGTCTTTGTTGATGACATTATCTTTGGAGGAAATGAAGGTATGTGTATAGTTTTTGTTGGAGAAATGCAAAGTGAATTTGAAATGTCCATGTTTGGTGAGATGAATTTCTTTTTAGGTCTGCAAATAAATCAATCAGATAAAGGTATCTTCATTTCTCAGTCTAAATATGTGAAAGAGTTGTTAAAGAAGTTTGGGATGGAAGACTTTAAACCGGTAAATACTCCCATGATAACTAGTTGTAAGTTGGGCAAAAATGATGAGTCACCTATGGAAGATTAGAAAAGGTATAGATCTATGATTGGAGGATTAATTTATCTAACTCAAACCAAACCTGACATAATGTATGCAATTTGTCTTGTGGGAAGATTTCAAGCAGAGCCTAAGGAGTCACATGCGATTGCAGTCAAGAGAATTCTAAGATATTTGAAAGGCACAATGGATTATGGTTTTGTATCCAAGGGACAATGATTTCACTCTCAGTGAATACACTGATGTAGATTGGGCTAGAGATGTAGATGATAGAAAAAGTACAAGTGGAGGTGCATTATTTTTGGGAAAAAAGCTGGTATCTTGGATAAGCAAAAAAACAATACTCAATATCTCTATCCACTACAAAAGTAGAATATATTGCAGCAGCATGTAGTTGTACTCAAGTGTTGTGGATGAAGCAGACATTGAAGGACATCAGATTTGTGTATGAAGATCCAATTGCAATCTTTTGTGACAATACAAGTGCAATAAACATATCAAAGAATCCAGTAATGCATTCAAGGACAAAGCACATATCCATAAGATATCACTTTCTAAAGGAAAAAGTGACAGAGAATTTGAAGTCAAGTTGGAATATGTATCTACTAAAGACCAGATTGTAGACATTTTCACCAAACCTCTGCCTAAGGATACTTTTGAGTATCTCAGAGAAAAGTTAGGGGTTATTACCCCTCCTCTAAACTAAGATGCACAAGAGTGCATCAATCTAGTGGTGCCTAGAGTTACTTCTCTAGACCCGAATTGATGCTTTTAGGGCTACTTCTCAGTGGGAGTAGTCAGATAGTTTAGAAGAGATTGAATCAGAATAGAAGAGTGCAATTATGTGGGTGTGTGTAGGATCATTGCGAGACAAACAGTGGTAATAGAAAAAAAATTGTGTTTTTACTTATCCAAATTGACAACTTGGCAAAGTTTGACTTTCATATGTTTTGAAATGGATATCCATTTTAAGAAATACAAAATGGATATCCATTTTTCTTCCCCCAATTCAAGGCTTTGGTAATGACTTGGAGAGGATATATAACTATTTGAGCGGTAATATGATATTTCATTATAACAATCTTCTTCTTCATACACTTCATATTAGCTAGGCCTACAACTATGATATAAATTATATGAAATGGAAGACCTAGGAAAACCATTAGGCCAATGATCCATGTTTAAAAAGATTCAAAACACATTGAAACTAAGAAAGTACACTTCATACAAATGTGCATTCTTGTATGAAAGCAACTTTATCTCACCAAGAGAAGAAAGAACACACGTTCCTTAAACCTCATGCTTCACCTAAATTGCTTTACCCAATCCTTTATATGATTTGATTCATGATACATGGTTTGAGAAGGATACACATGATATACCCTTACCCTCTAGTGATAAAATTATGAATGATACTTTATGTGGTGAAGCTACACCTTTGTTAATCCTTCATGACATTGTTATTCCTTGTGATGATGATGATCCTTCATGTGATTTGTTAGGACATAATGCAAAGTTAACATGGCATGAAATCTCTTGGAAGGCTAAGCATGGACTATAAGAACATTGAACTAGTTGGAGCTGTTAAGCTCGCCATTTATGAAAGAACCTTAAAGGTTAACCTTAATTAGGTAAGGTTATTTTATAGTGTGGTTGTTTGTGCAACAATGTGTAAATTAATTTTACCTAAGGATAAATCTAACTATACTAACATTTTAATAACCATGAGAGCTAGGACTAGCAATTAGACTAAAAACTTGACAAACAATATAACTTGGACACATGTAGGACTTGGAAAATGGAAAAGAATAATTAAATGTGGAAAACAATGAAAAAGTGGCATTAGTTGCACCTATGTAGAGAAGTGGTTTAGAGGTTTAGGGGTTAGGGGAATTATTTAGGGTTTAGAGGTTTAGGGGTTTGGGGTTTACAGTTTAAAGAGAGATAGAGAGAGGGGACTGATAGAGATTGGGAGAGATAGAGGAGACAGAGGGGAGAGATAGGGAGATAGAGAGTGAGAGACATGTCCAGAGACATAGAGAGAGAGATTGAGAGGTAGAGGGATGATAGAGATAGGGAGATAGAGGTTTATGGTTGCTTAGGTTTAGGGGCATTATTTAGGGTTTAGGGTTTATGGTTTTGGGGTTAGGGGTTAAGGTTTATAGGTTTAGGGTTTAGGGTTAAGAGAGAGATAAATGACCAATAGGGAGATATAGAGGAATCTAAGGGGAGAGATAGGGAGATAAAGAGTGAGGGACATGGCCAGAGACATAGGGAGAGAGATTGAGAGGTAGATGGACAAAGGTGATAGGGAAATAGGGGAGAGATAGGGAGATAGTGGTTTAGGGTTACTTGGGTTTAGGGTTTAGGGGTTTAGGGTTTCTCAAGTTTAGGGGTTAGGGTTTAGGGGCATTATTTAAGGTTTAGGATTTATTGTTTAGGGGTTAGGGGTTAGGTTTAGAGGTTTAGAGTTTTAGATTTAGGGTTTATAGAGAGATGAATGATAGGGAGATATAGAGGAGACTAAAGAGGGAGATAGGGAGATAGAGAATGAGGCACATGGCCAGGGACATAGGGAGAGAGATCAAGAGAGGTAGAGGGATGATAGAGATAGGGAGATAGAGGAGAGATAGGGAGATAGAGGTTTAGAGTTTATTGGATTTAGGGTTTAGGGTTGCTCAGTTTTGGAGATAGCTAGAGAGAGAGAGAGAGAGGAGACAGATAGGGAGAGATAGAGGAGACAGAGGGGAGAGATAGGGAGATAGAGAGTGAACAAGATGTCTATAGAAATAGGGAGAAGGATTAAGAGGTAGAGGGACACTAGAGATAGGGAGATAAGGGAGAGATAGGAGATAGGGGTTTAGGGTTGCTCGGGTTTAGGGTTTAGGGGTTAGGGGTTAAGGTTTAGGGGCATTATTTAGGGTTTAGGGTTTATGGTTTAGGGGTTAAGGTTTAGAGGTTTAGGGTTTAGTGTTTAGAGAGAGAGGACCAATAGGGAGATATAGAGTGAGGGACATGGCCAAAGACACAGGGAGAGAGATTGAGAGGTATAGGAATGATAGTGATAGGGAGATAATGAGATAGAGATATAGAGAGATAGAGATTTAGGGTTTCTTGGGTTTAGTGTTTAGGGTTTAGGGGTTTGGGGTTTAGGATTAAGGGGTTTATGGTTTCTCAGGTTTAGGGTTTAGGGGTTAGGAAATAGGGCTTAGGGGTTAGGGGTTAGGATTTAGGGGTTCGGGGTTAGGTTTAATCATGCGTTAATATAGGTTGTGGAGTGAGAAAGGGGTGGTATGGGTATGGTTGAATGGAGTAATGAGGTGATTTAATTGGTGATGACCTAGGTGAAGTGATGGGTAAGGTGTCTTATGTGGGATTGCTAGAAAGTGTGATTGGTAATGGTGGGGATAGTTAAATGTCATCTTCTAAGGGTTTAAAAGTGAGGAAAGTGTAAGATGGGGATATGGAATAATCCATGGTTTAATTATTATTCAAGGGAGTCTCCTTATATAATGATTATCAATGATGGTGTCAATAGGGGGAATGGAGTCTATGAATGTAGGTGTAGGAATGTGAGCTATGACATTGGGATTATAGTATTAGATGAATAATGGAAAGTACCTGGGCACCTATCTATTGATGGAAGGAGCCACATGACCAAATGATGTTTGGGGAAGGGATTTTATTAGGAAAGTAAGAAGTTGGGTGATGGTCTAGAGTTTAGTGGAGAAGAATTTATGGAAAATCTGGAGGTCATTAAAATTAACATTCAAATAGAAGAAGTACAAGAGATGGCTAGAAGGATAAATGGTAGGCTTAAAATAGGATAACTAGGACTATGATGATGAAGATGGAAAGAAAAGTCAACAACAATAGTATGATATAGGGATAGGATTGGAAAAAAAGAGTACTACAACTAGGGGTTAAGGTCTAGGGGCATTATTTAGGGTGTAGGGGTTATGGTTTAGGGGTTAAGATTTAGAAGTTTAGGGTTTAGTGTTTAGATAGAGAGGATCGATATGGAGATATAGAGAGTGAGGGTCATGGCTAGAGACATGGGGAGAGAGATTGATAGGTAGAGGAATGATAGAGATATAGGTAGATAGAGGTTTAGGGTTGCTTGGGTTTAGTTTTTAGGGTTTAGGGTTTGGGGTTCAGGATTTAGGGGTTTAGGCTTTCTCAGGTTTAGAGTTTAGGGCTTAGGGGAATTATTTAGGGTTTATGGTTTAGGGGTTAGGGGTTAGGGGTTAGAGTTTAGGGGCATTATTTAGGGTTTATAGGTTTAGGGTTACTTGGGTTTAGGGTTTAGGGGCATTATTTAGGGTTTACGATTGCATGTCAAAAGTAGTCTCTCCCTCTAAATCCCTAAACCCTAAATAATGCCCCTAATCCCTAACCCCTAATTCGTAACCCCTAAACCCTAAACCTAAGCAACCATAAACCTCTATCTCCCTATGTCTGCCTTATCTCCCTCTTTCTATCATCCCTCTACCTCTCAATCTCTATCCCTATCTCTCTAGACATCTCACTCACTCTCTATCTCCCTATCTATCCCTTTGTCTCCTCTATCTCTCCTAATCTATCTCCTTTCTCTCTCTCTACCTATATCTATCTCTCCCTATCTCTTGCCTCTATCTCCCCTATCATTCATCTATCTCCCTATCTCTCTGGACTTCTCTCTCTCTCTATCTCTCCCCTTCGTCTCCTCTATCTCTTCCTATCTGTCTCCTATCTATCTCTCTGTACCTAGCCATCTCTCCCAATCTCTCTATCTCTTGCCTCTCTCCCCCTATCATTCCTATATATCCTATAGATCTCCTCTCTATCTTTCCCTTTCCCTTATCAATGAAGGAAATGGAAACAAGAAAACTAGGACTCCCTTTCTTAGGTTTAGGGTTTATGGTTTAGGGGTTAGGGTTTAGGATTTAGGGGAATTATTTAGGGTTACTTGGGTTTAGGGTTAGGGGCATTATTTAGGGTTTATGATTGCATGTCAAAAGTAGTCTCTCTCTCTCTCTCTAAATCCCTAAACCCTAAATAATGCCCCTAATCCCTAACCCCTAACCGTATCTACCTGTCTCCTATATCTATCTCTCTATAGATATCTCCCTCTATCTATTTGCTCTCTCTATCGACATCAATCCAATGATGTTGAGGATGTGCTAAATTTATTTGCCACCTCTAGAAAATAAATGACATAAATCCAATGATTGTCTTGGAATTTGAAAAGGTATAGAAAAATGAGAGGTCGATCCCGAGTGTCACAAGTTTGGTCTCAATTGTTGACACAAATATCATCTAATATGTAAGTTACATGAAATGATTTGTTAGAATTTATACCAAAACTACTTGCTTTTACAATTTTTTTATGACAATTATCTATTCAAAAGTGCCTTTGAAATACTATTAGATACCTTAGTATAAGTAAATCATATAAAAATAAATTATATATATCATCATAATCCTATATAGATTTTGATAGTTTGTCCAAAATCTCTCCTTTCATATGATATAGTCTTTCTAAAATTTTGATTGTATTTTACAGCTAAAATGCCTAAATACTAAAATGCTAAAATACTAAAATAAAAAATAATGAAAATAATTGGGAAAAAGAAAATGGATATCCGTTTTGAAAATCTAAAATGGATATCCATTTTTGAAAATATAAAAAGTGAAAAAGGGTCACGTTTTTGCAAACCCGCGGCTTGCAAAATGCAGTGTCAGCTCTCAAGAATGGATATCAGAGGTGAAGAACAGGTATCCGATCCAAAAAGGTAAGATCTTTCACAGTTTTTTTGTTTGTTTTGTATATTCAAGCAATTGTTTTGGATTTTTATGCTAAGTGGGTATGTTTTATATTTTAATTAGGTAAAATGGATGCACAAAATGAAAACCCATACCCTCCACCACCAAACCCTCCCCCTCCAACAATAGAAGGGAAAATTCAAATAAATATTGATCAAATAAGTAGGATCATAGAAATGTATCACCGCCACCCTCGATTGTCTACAATGACATCCAATTTAGAGGGAATTATTAATCATGTTCAAACCTTGTCAACCCAACATGAATCATTTAGGCAATGGTGAGAAGCCAAGAAGGCCGAATATGCTAATGGTTTGTCATATGATCAAATCAAAGAATTAGAGATTACAAAATCCATGTTAGCCCAATACTTTGAGAATCCTAAATCCAGATTGCATGTTAATGTCCATAAGCCCAAGTTTTCAATCAAATGGTGTATTCATGAGGGCATTACTCAGAACTTTTTGGATCGTTGGTGGATGGTTTTTGATAAACCACCCAACAACAATTTAGATGTACCTTTGTATTTCCTTCAGAAACTCTATGCAGAGTTTGTCATGGGTCAACATGTTAATTATTTTGATTTTAGAGAGTTTCAAGGAGTGGGTAAGAGAATGCTTCAAGGTAGACCTAGGGCAATGAGACAAGTATAAGGTCCCTATATTCCCCCTCCTTCTCTCCCTTCTCCACCCCCAATGCAACACTCAGACGTTGTTACACATGCAACACAACAAGGCCTTAGTTCCATACACTCTTTGATCGAGCATTTGATTATATAGAAATCTTAGTTTGCACAAGCACATGATGTTGGTGATGATATTGGATCACCTAGTTTTACTAGACCATCTTCATCCACACATATATGTGTGCCCCATCATTGCATTTCTTGCAATCAGTTATGCTTAGGTCCTATTATGGAGAGTAGTGAGCCACTGTTGAACACATCAAAGTATGATCTCCATTCATGAGATGAGGTAATGGGGTCCAGAACTCAAGCTGAGGGGTTAGGGACAAGAGTAGAAGCTACCAGATCAGTGAACTGTAGAGAAGGAGAAATGCATGAGCAATCTTTTATACAGGTAAAATTTAAAGTTAAATTTTATGGTCTATTCCATTTGAATATATAAACAAATTTATTAGTACTAATGTATCTAAGTGGGATAACAGTTGATGACAGAGGAGTTGACAGAAGTTGATCATGGAACTTTGTTTGCCATCCAATTTGGCTTGGACTTGCTAGTATAATTTGTTCTACACATCAACTTGTTTTTTATGTATTTATTTCTTTGTGAGTAATTATATATTAATTTATATCTTGATGTTAATTTTATTTTATAGTCAATCAAAAATGTGAATGATGTGGCATCTTTGCCAATGGTCTTTTCTTGAACTCCTGATCGACCCAAGGGACTATCATTTGCAGAATGACTTTCTCAACACCAACAAAGGGTGGAGGTAATTTGATTGAATTGTACTTTAATTGATAATTTATAAAACTTAAATATTTGATTAGTCATTTAGAGTCTTACATTCTTGTCATTTTGATAATTCAGAGTCCTTCTCAATTGATGCAGGAGGCCTCGATGGTGGTATGTGCTTGTTTTCTAGTAGATAAGTTTTTGTGTAGTGCACTCTAGATTGTTTGTGTGTAACACATCTAACATTTTTAAATGTATGCATTTCCTTTTTTGTTTATTAATTATATATTAATTTATTTCAATGTTACTTTGCTTTTATGTAGTCTCTAGAGAATGTGAGTGATGTGCCGCCTTTGCCATCATGCTTCACTAGGACACCTGATCATCTTAAGAGAAAATCATTTGCAAAATGATTGTCCGAACAACAACATAGAGTCAAGGTAATTGAATTAAATTTTTCTAAATAATTGATAGTTTATCTAGTGGTCTTATAGTTGATTTTAGTGATTTAGATGTATGTTAATAAATGAAAGTTCTTAATTGTGGTAGATAAGAATTTGTTTACTAACTTTAACTTATTTTTATTTACCATTGAAGAGATTAATTAAAATTGTGTTTTGACTTGTTAATGCAGGAAACTTTGCCTCCATCAGCTACTAGACATTCTGGTACAAACAGGACACTTTTTGAGGATCCATCACAGATTGAGGGTCAAGTGGACTTGTAGTATTTGATGTGGCTATTCGGCATGTAGATTGTATATAGATTTTGAGACATGGCATATGCCACATTTTGTAAAAAATGTTTTGAGTTGGTATATTTGCCAAATTTTTGTATATGTCTACCATTATGGACTAGATTTTAATATATATACACCTTGATATACAATATAATTTAAATTCCTTATGTGCATGTATTCTTATTTTGAAACTTAAAAGTTTGATGTATAATATTGTTATAATTCTTGTTATATAAGATTGTTAAAATTCCTCATGATACTTCCCACGATGCCATACATTATGATGATAGTTCTTTAGTCTCTCATGTGGATTTTAGTGACAATTTCTTACATTCTTGTTTATTCATCTTGTTTTCTTTATAGTTCTTCTAATAAATTAGTACATACATTAATTTCTTATCTTTCAAGTCCTAGTGTGCAAAGGATAGTATGGTTGGTAGCATGTTAGCATGGTCTGATTTCAGGTGATGTGGGACATATGATATTCTAGAAATATAATATAATATGATCTATTCAACCAAGTAGCATGCTTTGCTAGCACATTCTTCCATTTCATTAGATATTCCAAGTTGTATTCTCTGCCTAATCACCCTAGAATCTAAAATAGTTTCAATCTCTTCTCATTGTCTTTCTAGTAGTTACACCATCCATTTTCCTGACACTGTTTCCTCTTCCTCTTGTTATTGTGAGGCCTCTCCCTTGTAATAGGTGTACAAATTAGAAGCATCAAAAGATTGGAGAGATGTATACACCTATTGAAAACTCTATCTCATATGCATTTTATTTACAGTGCTATAGGACCTAATTTTATTGCACCTTAATAGATTTCCCAAGATTTGATTAAAAAATTTGTTCTATCCATCCAATTGAGGATGCTATGTAGAGATAAACTTTAAATATTTTCCTAATTTCTTTGAAATAACCCTCCAAAAGTATCTCACAATCTTAGTTTCATGGTCTAAAAATATACTTTTCAATAAGTCATGCAGCCTAACAACCTCCATAAATAATAAATTTGCAACATGTAAAGCATCATTGGTCTTTTTGCAAGCTATAAAATGACCCATTTTAAGAATCTATCAACAATAACAAAGATTGAATCCATATGTCTTTGTATTCTTAACAACCTAAGAACAAAGTCCATTCCAAGGTCATCCTATGGTCTCTCCAGTACGGGTAATGGATGATATTCAATTGACAAATTTTGGTCTATATTGTAAAAATTGTAAAATCTTGTCAAAAGTTGTCAATATAGGCAAAAGTTGTCAAAACTATCTTTTTGTTTTGCAGGTCAAGACCTTCATGAAATGATACATTGATTTCTTGATATTCAATCATGCATTGGAGATCTTCAAAATGTTAAAGATGTTTGAAGTGATGAAGAAACTTGTTATTTTGATGTATTTAAACTCCAAACTTGCGCCTAGAAGTGAAGGTGCTAATCCTTGATCAAACTAACCTAAAAGTGCATCTTGGTACTTAGGGTGCTAGATTATGATTGATCAACCTAAAATGTGCACCTTGTTGGTAATAATTTATGTTTAAGGTTACAGGATGTGCACCTCCCTGGAAATCCATAAAATTTCCTAAGTATTGGACCATCTCTGTGTTTTGCTGCATCATCAGGATTCTTTCAAGGAAGGGGTCGTCATCATCTTCATATTTCCATGCATCCACCTGATGTTTCTTGCAAAAGTCTTTTCTCCTCATGTCCGGATATCCTGTGGGGGTCATCATGCATTTGCCGACCCAACCTTTGCCGCGTGGTGATATTTTAACGTCGAGTGATCTTAGTCAAGATCATCCTGATGTTGGCGCTATGAAATTTCTAAGTATGACCCACTTTTCATCGGGGTCATCATATTTGAATATCAGGTGATCTTTGTTAAGATCACCTTGAGGTTATTTTTTCACCTTATGTTTGTTCAACATTAGGATGCTGCTGATCTCGTGTTCCTGCGGGGGTGATATCCACTTGTCTAATCGGCTTCATCATTTTCCAAGGAAGGGGGTGATATTTTCAAGTATTAGTCATATTCATACATCACCTCGATATTATAGTGGAGCTACAGTGCAACATGATTTTTGTGCATCAGGGTGATATTTTCAAATATCCGGTTATCTTTCGAATATCATCCTGATGCAGGTATGATGATGACGTCATCAGGATTTTTGTTGACATGCAGGATCTTCATCGGCCAGACATTTGGTATCGGCAAGGCAGGAGGATCTTTCTCTGATATATCAGGTTGTGCCAATGAAGGCGATTATCATGCGGGTGATTTTATAGATATGATGCTGACGTCAGGGTGATATTTTGTACATCTGGATATCATGCTAGAGGATGATGATGAGGGCTTGTACTAGTGTCGTCGGGAGCAAAAGCACTGACATCATATATGCTCATGACCTAGTATATAAGGTGGTGAGGAGGTTGTTGCGGGGTGCATGTGGGATAATTTGATCCTGCATGATTTGAAATATCAGGATGATACATTTTGGTGGGAAAGGTTTGCGATGCACAGTATGATGTTTTTCCCAAGGCCATGGGTTGGTACGCCATTAATGGTGGTTGTTACAGAGGTATGGGCGATGGCGTGAATGGTCAAACCACCTGATTGAAGATGTGGATTCCCAGGCAGTGGTGCAAGGCTCGAGACTCCCCCTGTCTCCTCCCCTACCTACTGCATTCAATGTTTGAGTGCCATTTTCTCAATGAGTTGTATCTGGCAAATTTTGACTTTTGCCATGTAATTAATGTTGTGCACCTTCCTGCTATTTTTAGCAGGTTGTGTTGCTCATTCAAGGTTGTTGAAAACTAGACATATCTAGCTCTGTAATAAGATACAACTAGTTTTGGTTGCTTTGTGTAGGAGGTCTTGTGAGTTTATGTATCTCTTGTTGTATGTCTCATGCATGAATCTACTAATTTCATGATTGATTTTATATGAGTAATGCTATAATTGCATGTGTTTTGTTAATTCTGTCTCCAATATTGCATGTGTCCTTCTGAATCTAGATATCTAAGGGGTGTCTGGTGTTCTAGAATATAGAATTCCTATATTGAATGCTTGATCTTTCAACTTCTGCTCAAGGGGTAGATTAAAGTGTTTTCAGATTAAGTGTTGGGAAGAATATACTGCAATAGGGATGCCATAAGTAGAGATAACTTAACACTTTGTATTGGGAGGTAGCTGTAAGGCAGATACCACAACATCCCCTTGAAATCTAGTTTTAGTGTGTTCATGCTGATCATTCACAGGTGTATGTCTACTGACTCCAAGCCTTGGATAGGCACCAATCTAGCTCTGCATTGAGATTACATACCAGGTCCTAGTTTTGCATCCACATACAAATCAAACTCAAACTTCCAAATCAAACCATTAGGACTATAGAAGTAGTTTAGGACCAAGATCCTCTAATTCATAACTGAACATAAGCCCAAAGCTAGCCCCTTTGCTCTTATCTCACAGTTTTGGTCTTCATATAGGAGGATTTATCTGCTTTGTATCAACATCCCAAGCCAACCCAGAAACATATTCTCATGGGTGTTGACTAGGGAATACCCCCCTAGGTTTTGCAGAGCCTGAAGAAGAAGAGGAGATAAAAATAGAGTCTATCTCCTACACTGTTGGCCCCTGACCCAGAGATCCTGTTGATCACTGATGGCTACCTTGTAGGGAAATCTGGGAATGAACATCCAGTCAGGGAAAAAACCAACAGAAATTGGTGACTCTACTGGGAATGAGTTGATGAAAATAGAATATATTTGTGCCCATCTGAGTCACCAACAAAAATTGGCGACTCTGCTGGGGATGAGTTGATGAAAACAGAATATATTTGTGCCCATCCGAGTCACCAATAGAAATTGGCAACTCTGCTGGGGATGTGAAGTAAAAGTACTATCTAATCATCTCTGGTGATATATTTGTGGCCCATCCGAGTCACAACAGAAATTGGCGACTCCACTGGGGACTCATGCAGTAAAGAAAGTGTCTTTTCATCCCTGGAAAAATAATTCCTAGTTATAGGTGGCAACTCCGAACAATCTCCCAGCTGGCAAAGTGAAAGTTTGTATGCAAGGGAGAAGATCCTTACATAATCCATTATTTGTAGAGTTACCCATAAAAAGAAAGATGATGTATAGAAGAAAAGGAACCGTCTCAGTCAGTCATGAGGGTTCCCCCAGGAATAATGATGATACTCAGGACAACCTTAGGCCATCAAGACAGCATGTGCCTTATTTTTCAAATGTAGAAGCTGATATCCAAGATGCATATGAGAGGCAACAAGGTGGTGGCATAAGGATGAGGTTAGAGGTGTTCCAAGAACACCCTTTCTTAGACCCTGGTGAAAGATTTGAAGAGGCAGAATCTCCAAGGGATGATGAAGATGATGACCAGAATGGTATGAGACCATCTACCTCCATGCCCAGAGAAGAACAACTAGCTGATGAAATTAAGAGTTTAAGAGTAGAAATAGAATATCTATAGGTAATGAAAGTCAGAGATGACATGAGACAGAAAGTGCAAGCTTTAAGGACTGCTCAAAGTGATTCAGTTCCTACCCTTGAAAATGCAAATATGTAGAGAAACTAGTGTAGAAATGAGGTACAGTATTAGCAAAATGATCAAAGATAGAATGCAAACAATGCTAGAGTACCATTAAACAATGTGAGATAGCAAAATGCTAATAGAAATGTTAATTCTAATCAATTTGATAGATAACCCATGCAGCTAGATAGATTTAGGCAGCTAGTTTTTGATGGTATTCCTGGTTATCCTAACCCCATTGACAAGCATGTAAGGCTTCAAGTGCCAAAGTTTTCAGGAAATAATACTATCTCTGGGGAGGATCATTTGAAATCTTTTCAAAATGTCATGGACAACTTTGAGGTTGAGCACGAGGATGTCTTTATGAAGTCATTTATGCAGTCTTTAGTAGATGAGGCTAGAGAATGGTACAAGAATCTGCCTGACCGGAGTATTTTGTCATGGGATGATTTCAAAAGGATGTTTAAGGAGCAGTATGGTGACAAACCTAACCCTAGCTTCTTTGTAAATGAATTCACTAGTATCACTAAAGGGTCAAATGAGCAAGTTGCAGATTTTAATGCAAGATTTACTAAAGTGTTGAACAAATTGCCACATCACATGAGGCCAAATGAACCAATGTGCATAATATTATATATTAAATCTTTTGATGCCAAAATAGCATATGGGTTAAGAGATAAAGGTCCTGCTACTCTCAGGGATGCTTTCAAGATAGCAATAAATATTGAGCATAACAGGAAAGCATCAGGCAAGACAAACAGGAGGGATGAGGTGAAAATTTTGCAGAATCCAAATAAACCTCAGAATATTCAAGGTAATACATCTGCTTCTGAAGACAAAATTGATAAACTCGCAAATGTTGTTAAGGACCTAAGCTATAGACTAGCTAGAAGTGAAAAAGGGATAGGTCCTGATAGGCAAGTTTACCAAAGGCAAGAAAAAAGGCCATCATTGCATGATATGCCATATAATACCAATTGGCATAATGGTAAACCTGTATTTCCACATAACAACACAAATCAGAGGGCTCAACATACCAAAGAAACTCCTGATCCTTTGAAGAAAGATGTAAATATTGCTAATGATACTCCATGGTGCATAATCTATCAGATGCCACATTCGCAGTCCCGGTGCATGATTGCTCAATCTTTGTATGACAATGTTGTTTCTTGTGATGAATGCAATGAGCCACATTATGTACAGGATGATGATGTTAATATGCTATCCATAAGTAGGGAGCATCCTTCTCATGATGCAGATGAGAGTATAGATGATGGGATTCAGGCCAGTCAGCAGGTTTTTTATGATGAAGATAATGAAGATAACCATGTGTATGCTCAGGGCTCACACAATTTTTTGAGTAACCTGCAGAGACCTTCTGATGAAGAGATTAGAGCTCTCACAGTTGCAGCAATGGCCCAAGTTAGGAGCAACTATAACCTCAGAGGTAAAGCTCAGGTAAGTAACGCATATCAGCCAGAAGGCATTTCTGCAAGTCAACCAATGCATGATCATAGAGGGGCTAAAACATATAAGAAACAATGGAACAACAATAAGCAAAATTTTAAGCAAAAAATAGGTCATGAATCTCAAAGACTAGAAAATGGAATTGTTGTGATGTTCACAACACGCCCCATTTTTCTCCTTAGCAAAATAGGGACCCCTGCTGTCGCTTTGCTTTTTGCTTCTGCTTGTGTTTGTTCTGTCTGGTGGTAAAGGGAAAAGAGAGAGTCAAATTTGCAAACCTTGTTGAAAATAGAGAAAACTGCATTTTCAGTACCATTGCATAATATGGTTGGATTCCTTGCGAAAAATGAGCCAGGGTTGCTTTTTGAACCATCTTAAAATTCATCATATTTTGCAAGTTATGATCATTTAGGTAAAATGAACTATCAGGTTTTGCATGATAAACAGTTAGTTGTTTGCCCTTTTGTTGGCATTCCTTTTAAATTTTGAAATATTCATAGTTAGTGGTTCTAGGTCATGGGCAATTTTGTCTGGGTTCCACTCTGTATCTCACATTCAATGGTTCAAATTCAATGGTTCGGATTCAAGGCTTAGGCGGGAAAGATGGCGAAGAGGCCATCGGCCTAACATATGTGATCGGCGGAGTTCGAATATATGTCGCCGAAGTAAGGTCTCTCACCGATGGCCTTTTGCCATCGGTGTAGCAAATGCGATCTACAGTGTGTGAAATTGTCACCCCGAGGGGGTATCTCTCGCCGATGGTATACCATCGGCATAACAAGCAACGTCGGCAGTATTTGGAAATATCTGGGCGAGAGGGGATCTCTCGCCGATAGAACTAACAACTGACATCGGCAACACTTACGCCGATAAAGGGCTATCGGTATAACAAGAGGCATCGGCGCAGGAGGTTTGGAGTTCACCGATGGGCGATCTCTCGCCGATAGAACGAACGAAGGAGGGGACATCGGTAGGAGTCACACCGATGTAAGGACATCGGTAAGAAGAGGGTGGTCGGCGGAGATGATTCAGAGTTCGCCGATGGCGAATCTCTCGCCGATGAAGGGGAAAAACAAGCCGACAGAGGAATAAACAAAGGATAAACAAAGCAAGGGGGCGTCGGCCAAACGAAGGTCATCGGCGGAGAGAATATAGAGCTCGCCGATAGTATAAGCTCTTGCCGATAGGAAGGAAATAGAGAAAACAAAGGAAAAAACAAAGAGAGAAAGGCCATCGGCCAAACAGCGAATATCGGCCAATGTATTTTTTGGCACGCCGATGGCGATTGTCACGCCGATGGGCGGGAAAGGGAAATGCGATAGGAGTTTTAAACTCATTTTTTTGGCGCCCGTAGCATTTTTGGTCAGCGATAGTTGACCTGATGGGTTTTGAACAGTCCGTGTACATTTTGAATGCATTTTTGAGAGTTTTTTGGACCCGATTTCCACATTTTTTTGCACAGTCACCCTGATTTAAACAGATATTTTGGTTTCCTACTGTTCATTTGGAAAATTTGATACTTATTGCTTGTCTTGTCTTGCAGGCTTGCAGTTGAGGAAGCAGCTGGAAATTCAACACAGTGACATCATGGAGGAAGAAAATCCGATCTCAGGAGCAGGAAGATAAAGATGAAGTGCGAAGAAGTCAAGGCCAACCCAATGGAGGACAAAGTTGCAGCTGAAGGTATTACTACAACAAACAAATGGAAGTTATTGCGAAGCTGCCGGAACTTCTTAGAAGGGGCAATATTTCGCCCAGATTTGACACTGCTCAGAGATATTTTGAAGAACTGGTTCACCTGTATTTATTGCTGTAACCAGGGGTTTGAACCAGGGGTTTAGTTAGGTTTTTTGCTGTAGTGAGGACAATCAGAATGTCTTTATATTGTGCCTCTCTACACTGTAATACTTTACAACAGGGGCGACAACAGGGGCTACAACAGGGATTTTTAGGAAAACACAGCAAGTTAGCTTAGCTTAGATTAGAAGTAGAAGAAGGAGGTCGCCTGTTTGTCTGCAGTAAGGTGCGCGTGGAATGTCTGGCTGCCTTACTGTATCTGTAAAGCTTGTAAGTTCTCTGTAGTATGATCAATGAAACTAAGAGTCATTCCTACATTGTAAATCATGTATGACTATTCATTTCTAATACAATAGAATCTGGAGTTCTGCATCTATCTTCTGAGTGTTCTCCTGCTCTTCTTTGTGTTTTGAAATATTTTCTTTGAGAGCTTGCAATTTTAAATGTATGTTTGTGAAAATGCTCAGAACTTGCATTTAAGGTTTTTACTGTGGATTTGATCAAATTATTGTAGTATTTACATAGTGCATAACATAAACAATTAGATCCTTCGGTAGATTAAATGAGGTATAGATTAGATCTTTCTAACTTTTCCCAACCCATCTGAAATATTTAGCTGAAAACGTAGAAATCTAAAGGAAATTGTCTCAAATTTGAAGAAGCATGCATAACAGAGTTAAGAGTAGACAGTTTTCATAAATGTATAAAGAAGAAAGCTGCAATAATTCAAGAAAATCATCTGAATTTGCAACACAATAACACTTGTATGCAAATGAACAAAATACTTGTTGAAATCTATGATTCTTTTGCATATTCTTAGTCCATTAAACCACCAAACAAACCTAAACTACGTAAGGCCCCTTGAACATTACAGCTTCACATTGACCAACTGAACTTGACCAACCGTACCATTGTAGACTTGGGATTAGTTGAATCTCAAATGATTCCTACTTATCTTTCAAGTATAGTTTCAGTTCATTATATGTGAATTTTAACTTACTGTTATGATTGCATCAAAACAATCATCAACAGTTTTCTGGCGCTAGAAGGAGCGCTAGAAGGCTGTATATTGTAATCATCAATAGTTTTTCTAGCGCTAGAAGGAGGGCTAGAAGGCTGTATATTGTAATCATCAACAGGAATCCCCCAAGTTGAGGATCAAAGCAAAAGTTCCCAAAACAAGAATGATGATCAGGGAGCTATGAAGATTAAAGCTGGCTCATCTCCAGATAAAAACAAAGCTACAACTGTGGTACAAGATTATGCTCCCTTTGATATAACTCAAGTCCTCTCTCAGGTAAAGGTTTCTATCCCATTAATGGAATTGATGAAGGTTGAAGAAATCAAGAATAGGGCAATATCTTTAATCTCAGGGATACCTTGTCAAGCCAAGCAAAAAGATGAAGCCCAAGGTAAGAGGCAGGCCTTGAATATTGAAGAGGATGAAGTTCCTGAGGTGTACCTAGGGGTGACAATGACTAAATGCCCTTCACAAGTGGAGCCATTTTATGTATCCCTGGTTATAAATGGAAAAGTAATTAGAAACTGTATGCTTGACTTTGGGGCATCCACAAATATCATGCCTTTAGCCATCATGCAGCAAGCTGGATTGAAAATAGACAAGGCATGTGGAAAATGTTATGCCATGGATGCTAGAGAGGTACCTGTCATTGGAATCATAAAGGATGTAGCTTTCAGACTGGTAGCATATCCTGAGAAGACCTACAAAATGAACATAACAATGGTTGACATCAAGCTACAGTACGGTATGTTAATGTTAAGAAGGTGGGCAACACTCATTGGTGGGAGTATGCAGTTGGACCTGTCATATGCTATGATTCCTATGAATGGTAGGGATATCAAACTGATTAGAGAGGAAAGGTCATCAGAGACAGTGGAGGATCAAGAATCAGAAGAACACATCTATTTTGTGAACACCGACTATGACAACTTCAAGGTTGTCTCAGATGATAAAGAGAAAAAAGAGAAAAATATTTGCATTCAAGAGCTGGACCAGCAGGGTCTATGGACCATGTATTTTGATGGAGCTTGTGCAAAAGAAGGCTCTAGAGCTGGAGTTGTTTTCTTGTCTCCATCTGGTAAGCTCCTAAAATTCTCCTTCCTGCTAAGATTTGCTTGCACAAACAACATTGCAAAGTATGAAGCCTTACTCTTAGGCTTAAATATGGCCCTCAAACATGGAATCAAGATGTTGAGAGTTTTTGGAGATTCTAAGTTAATTGTGTTCCAAATTAGAGATAGGTATGCCTCAAAGAACAAAAGATTAAAACAATACAAGCATATTGTTTGGGATACCATTGAACTATTTGATGCATTTTCAATAGGCTAGGTAGAGAGATCAAAAAATGTCATGGTAGATTTCCTTGCTAATGTGGCTATTAGGCCAAATGATATAACCCTGTCTGACATTACAAATGTTGAAGTTAAAATCAGACCTGCAGTACCAGAGAACATATGCAGTTGGCAAGTGTTTGATGATGACAAGGACTTGTTAAGATTTTTGCACTACATAGATGAATATGAGAACCAAGAAATTGATTTTCAAAATTTTGTAGAAACTATAGATGGAAAAGAAACTCTTATGGGGAAAGAAGTAATTTAGCTAAAGACTAACAAAATCCCTAGAGGGTTGGTAGCTTTGGAAAGAGCTTTTGACAATAGAGACCAATTGGTCACAAAGACATCTCACAAAAATAAAGATGACCTAAAGGAGATAAATTTGGGGACATCTCAGGCCCCCAAGAAGGTATATATTGGCAAACAGCTCAAACCACACATCAGAAGCATGTTGATTGAATTGCTGAAAAGGTATAAGCATGTTTTTGCCTGGTCATATGAGGACCTAAAGGCCTATAGAGAGGACCTATTCTAGCATGAGATCCCTTTAAAGCCTGGAGCTAAGCCATTTAGACAGAAGCAAAGGCCTATTAATCCTACCTTAGCTCCGAAAATGCAAGAAGAACTTAAGAAGCTTAGGGAGGCTGAAATAATTGTGCCAATCAGACATTCAACTTGGGTGTCTAACCTTGTCCCAGTCAGAAAAAAGAATGGTGATATTAGGCTTTGTGTTGACTTCAAAAATTTGAATATATCCTCCTTAAAGGATAATTACCCATTACCTAATATGGAAGCTATGTTGCAGAAAGTGACTGGTTGTGAACTCCTATCCATGATGGATGGATTCTCAGGTTACAATTAGGTGAAGGTAAAGGAATCAGAACAATACAAGACTGCTTTCACCACTCCATGGGGAATGTATGTATATGTGAGAATGCCATTTGGACTGACAAATGTAGGTGCTACATTTCAAAGAGAAATGGATGTCACTTTTGTAGGGTTGACTGACTCAATTCTGGCTGTATATCAGGATGATCTGACTACCTATTCAAAGAAGGAGGAGCAGCATTGTATACATCTAGAACAGATTTTCATTAGAGCACTAAAGTATGGCATTTCTCTAAATCCAAAGAAATGTACTTTTGGGGTAGTTAAAGGAAAGCTCCTGGAGCACATAGTTTCCAAGGATGGAGCCAGGATTGATCCTAAAAGAGTAGTTGCAATTGATAGGATTCAGATGCCAAAAATAATGAAAGGAGTTCAATCTTTCTTTGGACAGATCAATTTTGTTAGAAGATTTGTTCCCAACTTTGCAGAAACCACTAGGAACATCTCCAAGATGATGAAGAAGGATGCAACTGTCAATTGGGAAAATGAAGCAATTGAATCATTTCAGAGCATCAAAGAAGCAATAAAGATGGCTCCTGCACTAAAGTCTCCTAATTTTTCTAATCCATTTCAGTTGTTTTCATTTGCTTCTTTCCATACTATTGCTGCATGTTTACTACAGAAAAATGATGATGGTTTTGAACAACCCATTGCTTTCTTCAGTATGTCCTTATAGGCTGCTGAATTAAAGTATGACATCATGGAGAAGCAAGCATATGCACTAGTCAGAGCAGTCAAGAGTTTTAGGCCATATCTAGTAGTATCCCAGATAGTTGCATATGTGCCTCATGCAGCAGTCAAGGACATTTTCACTCAGCAGGAGGTGACTGGAAGAAGGTGCAGATGGATAAATAAATTGCAAGAATTCAACATAGAGATACAAATTACCAAGTTGGTAAGAGGACAAGGATTAGCCAAGATGATGGCACAATCAAACTTGGAAGCATGCCAAGTCAATGCAATCCAAAATGAAAATGTCAATGTATCAAAATCTGAATGGTATAAGGACATCATATATTACTTGCAAAATCTGAATTGTCCTTCCCATTTCAGTGACAGTAAAAAAAGGACCTTAAAACTACATGCAATCAGGTATGTTATTGTTCAAGGTGAGCTGTACTGGAAGAACCCTGATGGTGTGCTGCTAAGATGTGTGGATGAAGATGAATCTAACATTATCTTGAATGACATGCATAAAGGGGTGTGTGGTGGACATTATACTGCCCAAACAACAGCTCATAAGATCCTTAGGGTAGGATATTGGTGGCCTACTCTCTTTTCAGATGCACACAGAATGATAAGAAAGTGTGACCCTTGCCAAAGGTTCTCAGGAAAGCTAAAATATGACGGTACATTGCCCCTCAGGACTATAACCGTGGAAGCTCCATTTTAGCAATGGGGAATTGACTTCATAGGGGAAATTTCAGAGAAATCTAGTGGAGGACATAGTTGGATTCTGGTTGCCACTGACTACTTCACTAAATGGATTGAGGCTATCCCTACTAAAAAGGCTACAAGTAAGGTGGCGATGGATTTTATCCTGGAGAATATTATTATCAGGTTTGGGGTACCGGTCAAGCTAATCACAGATAATGCAATGTGCTTTAGATCAGGTGAATTTGTTGATTTTTGCAATAAATATGGAATTGACTTGTCTCACACATCACCATACCATCCACAAGGAAATGGTCAAGCAGAGTCAAGCAACAAAAGCCTAATGAAAATCATCGAGAGGATAATGGATAAAAATAAGAAATCCTGGGATTCAAAACTGAAGTTGGCATTATGGGCTGATAGGTGACAGTGAAAAAAGCCACTGGAAGGTCACCTTATGAATTAGTGTATGGTACAATAGCTAGATTGCCTGTGAATAACCTCCTACCAGTTTACAAGTTCATACAAGAGAATGATGGAGAGGTTAGTGATTCAATGACTAAAAGGATCAATCAGCTGGTTGAGCTAGATGAAATCAGGGCAGAGGCACAAAAAATAAACATCAAGAAGCAGCAAAAGGTGAAGTATCTATTTGATAAAAGGGTTACAGAGAGAGGTTTTCAGATAAGTGATATGGTCCTTATGTGGAATACAAGGAACCAGGATAAGGGTAAACATGGTAAATTTGAACCCTTGTGGACAGGCCCATATCAAATTAGAAATATCTATGGAGGAGACTCCTACTTTCTCCAAGCCCTAAATGGTGAACTAATGGAATTGCCGGTGCACAGCAAATTCCCTAAAACCTTTTTCACATAAATGAGTAATTTTTGTGCACAATGTAAAATAGTTGTAAATATTTTGTACGTACCTTGTGTGGTCAGTCCTATTTTGATTTTTGGGTTTTGTCTGGTCTACCCCAGAGAAGTCTAGTTCTCGCTGCAGTCTTGTACTTGCACGTCCCCAATCAGAGCCTATGTTGGTAATAATTTATGTTTAAGGTTACAGGATGTGCACCTCCCTGGAAATCCAGAAAAATTCCTAAATATTGGACCATCTCTGTGTTTTCCTGCATCATCAGGATTCTTTCAAGGAAGGTGTCGTCATCATCATTATATTTCCATGCATCCACCTGATGTTTCTTGTGAAAGTCTTTTCTCCTCATATCTAGATATCCTGTGGGGGTCATCATGCATTTGCTGACCTGACCTTTGCTGCGTGGTGATATTTTAACGTCGGGTGATCTTAGTCAAGATCATCCTGATGTTGGCGCTAGGAAATTTCTAAGTATGACCCACTTTTCATCGGGGTCATCATATTTGAATATCAGGTGATCTTTGTTAAGATCACCCTGAGGTTATTTTGTCACCTTATGTTTGTTCAACATCAGGATGCTGCTGATGTCGTGTTCCTGCGGGGGTGATATCCACTTGTCTAATCGGCTTCATCATTTTCCAAGGAAGGGGGTGATATTTTCAAGTATTAGTCATATTTATACATCACCCCGATGTTATAGTGGAGCTACAGTGCAGCATGATTTTTGTGCATCAGGGTGATATTTTCAAATATCTAGTTATCTTTTGAATATCATCCTGATGTAGGTATGACGATGACGTCATCAGGATTTTTGTTGACATGTAGGATGTTCATCGGCCAGACATTTGGTATCGGCAAGGCAGGAGGATCTTTCTCCAATGTATCAGGTTGTGCCGATGAAGGCGATTATCATGCGAGTGATTTTGTAGATATGATGCTGACATCAAGGTGATATTTTGTGCATCTAGATATCATGCTGGAGGATGATGATGATGAGGGCTTGTACTAGTGTCGTCGGGAGCAAAAGCACCAACATCATATATGCTCGTGACCTAGTATATAAGGTGGTGAGGAGGTTGCCGCAGGGTGCATGTGGGATAATTTGATCCTGCATGATTTGAAATATCAAGATGATACATTTTGGCGAGAAAGGTTTGTGATGCACAGTATGATGTTTTTCCCAAGGCCGCGGGTTGGTACGCCATTAATGGTGGTTGTTGCAGAGGTATGGGCGATGGCGTGAATGGTCAAACCACTTGACTGAAGATGTGGATTCCCAGGCGGTAGCGCAAGGCTCGAGACTCCCCCTGTCTCCTCCCCTACCTACTGCATTCAATGTTTGAGCGCCATTTTCTCAATGAGCTATATCTGGCAAATTTTGACTTTGGCCATGTAATTAATGTTGTGCACCTTCCTGCTATTTTTAGCAGGTTCTGTTTCTCATTCAAGGTTGTTGAAAACTAGACATATCTGGCTCTGTAATAAGATACAACTAGTTTTGGTTGCTCTGTGTAGGAGGTCTTGTGAGTTTATGTATCTCTTGTTGTATGTCTCATGCATGAATCTACTGATTTCATGATTGATTTTATATGAGTAATGTTGTATTTGCATGTGTTTTGTTGATTCTGTCTCCAATATTGCATGTGTCCTTCTGAATCTAGATATCTAAGGGGTGTCTAGTATTCTAGAATATAGAATTCCTGTATTGAATGCTTGATCTTTCAACTTCTGCTCAAGGGGTAGATTAAAGTGCTTTCAAATTAAGTGTTGGGAAGAATATACTGCAATAGGGATGCCATAATTAGAGATAACTTAACACTCTGTATTGGGAGGTAGCTGTAAGGCAGATACCACAACATCCCCTTGAAATCTAGTTTTAGTGTGTTCATGCTGATCATTCACAGGTGTATGTCTACTGACTGCAAGCCCTAGATAGGCACCAATCTAGCTCTGCATTGAGATTACATACCAGGTCCTAGTTTTGTATCCACATACAAATCAAACTCAAACTTCCAAATCAAACCATTAGGACTGTAGAAGTAGTTTAGGACCAAGATCCTCTAATTCACAACTAAACATAAGCCCAAAGCTAGCCCCTTTGCTCTTATCTCACAGTTTTGGTCTTCATACAGGAGGATTTATCTGCTTTGTATCAACATCCCATGCCAACCCACAAACATATTCTCATGGGTGTTGAATAGGGAATACCCCCTAGGTTTTGCAGAGCCTGAAGAAGAAGAGGAGATAAAAATAGAGTCTATCTCCTACACTGTTGGCCCCTGGCCTAGAGATCGTGTTGATCACTGATGGCTACCTTGTAGGGAAATCTGGGAATAAACATCCAGTTAGGGAAAAAACCAACACACCTAAGGCTAGATAGTGAATTGGAAGGATAAAATGCATCATCAAAGGAGTTTATAGTTATTGAAGGCATCAAATGATGACTTGGGTGCACATCTACTTCTCTACACCATCAAATGTGCACCTAGATTAGTGAGGCGCCACTTTACATCTCTATGACTTTGGATATGCACCTTGATAATGAATTGATCTTGCAAGTTGAGGTTGTCTCCACAAGTTGAAAGAATGTCCAAAGAATACAAGGCACCAATTATTAAACAAATAACCTAGACTGAGTGCCTTACTATTTGAGGTGCTAGTTCATGCTTCTAGAACACCAAAAGTGTGCCTAGATGTTGAGGCGCTAGCTCTTGCTCAAGTAACCTTGAAAGTGTGCTTTGACAAGGAGGTTAAAATGTATTATCAAAGGATTAAGTTGAACCAAGGAATCATCATTGAAGACAAGTAAAACATGATTGTAAATGAGGCACACTTTTCATCATCTCCAACCTCACAATTGTGCCTTCCCTTGGAAGCTCATATTGCACCTAAAGGAATGGTACTGAGATATCATCCATGTCAATGATTGATAATGTGTCAACTTGAACAATTATTTTTGTTCTGCTCATTGTGGGGCTGAACGAACTATACCAACATGTTGGGGTGGGCAGGTAAATGCCAAGGGAGGTCATGTTTCATGTGCCAAGCATTCCAGACACTTTGGGCAACAGGCTACCGGCAAAGTCCCTTAAGATCCCTAAGACCAAAAAATTGCCAAACTTTGACGGAGCAGTTCTTCAATTTCATGATAGATGAGAATGTTATGTTTGGACCTACAGGTGCATGTGGGGTTCATCCATAATACCCTCTCTCATTTTTGGTCAACCCCATTCCGTTTGACTGTTTTGAAATCAAACACATTGTTGCAAAATGCTTTAATTTCATACAGTGGAAAGGTGCTAGGTGTGACATTTTTCATTCCATAGCTCATGGGGCTGAATGGACTATGCCAACATGTCAGGTGGGTGGGTAAATGCCAAGGAAGGTCACGTTTCATGCACCAAACGTCCTAGTCACTCTGGGCAACAGGCTATTGGCAAAGTCCCTTAAGATCCCTAAGACCAAAAAATTGTCAAACTTTGACAGAGCAGTTCTCTGATTTCATGATAGTTGGGAATGTTATGTTTAGACCTATAGGTGCACGTGGGGTTCTTCCACAATAACCTCTCTTAGTTTTGGTCAACTCCATTCCATTTGACCGTGCTGAAATCAAACACATTGTTGCAAAATGCTTCAATTTCATGTAGTGGAAAGGTGTTAGGTGTGACATTTTCATTCCATAGCTTGTGGGGCTGAACAGACTATGCCAATGCGTTGGGGTGCATAGGTAAATGCCAAGGGAGGTCTCATTTCATGCACCAAGCATTCCAGTCACTTTGGGCAATAGGCTACCGGCAAAGTCCCTTAAGATCCCTGAGACCAAAAAACTACCAAACTTTGACGGAGCAGTTCTCTGAATTCATGATAGCTGGGAATGTTATGTTTGGACCTATAGGTGCACATGGGGTCTATCCACAATAACCTCTCTCGGTTTTGGTCAACTCCATTTTGTTCAACCGTGCTGAAATCAAACACATTGTTGCAAAATGCTTCAATTTCATGCAGTGGAAAGGTGGTAGGTGTGACATTTTTTATTCCATAGCTTGTGGGGCTGAACAGACTGTGCCAATGCATCAGGGTGGGTGGGTAAATGCCAAGGGAGGTCTCGTTTCATGCGCCAAGCATCCTAGTCGTTTTGAGGTATTCCCTACCAATAAAGTCAAAAGTTGCTAGGACTGAAATTTTGCATTCCATAGGTCCTAGGGCCAAACAGATTATGCCAACACATCAGGGTGGGCAAGTAAATGCTAGGGGAGGTCTCATTTTGTGTACCAAGCCTCCCAATCCTTCTGAGCTGTAAGCTACCGGCAAAGTGACTTTGTCAGTAGCTTATAGATTTTAAATGACTGGGATGCTTTGCACACAAAACGAGGGCTCCCATATCATTTACTTGTCCACCCTGTCATGTTGGCACAATTTGTTCAGCCCCAAGACTTGTGGAATGCAAAATTTCAGTCCTAGCAACTTTTGACTTTGTCGATAGCTTACAACGCGGAATGACTGGGATGCTTAGCGCATGAAACGAGACCTCCCCTGGCATTTACCCACCCACCCTGACGTGTTAGCATAGTCTATTTGGCCCCATGAGCTATGAAATGAAAAATGTCACACCTAGCACCTTTCCACTGCATGAAATTGAAGCATTTTGCAACAATGCGTTTGATTTCGACACGGTCAAACAAAATAGAGATAATGAAAACTGAGAGAGGTTATTCTGGATGAACCCCACGTGCACTTGTAGGTCTAAACATAATGTTCCCAGCTATCACAAAATCAGAGAACTGCTCCGTCAAAGTTTGGCAGTTTTTTGGTCTCAGGGATCTTAAGGGAGTTTGTCGGTAGCTTGTTGCCCGGAGTCACTGGGACACTTGGTGCACGAAACGTGACCTCCCCTAGTATTTACCCATCTAGCTTGACATGTTGGCATAGTCCATTTGGCCCCACAAGCTATGGAATAAAAAATGTCACACCTAGTACCTTTCCACTGCATGAAATTGAAGCATTTTGCAACAATGTGTTTGATTTCGGCACGGTCAAACAGAATAGAGTTGACCAAAACCAAGAGAGGTTATTGTGAACAAACCCCATGTGCACCTTAGGTCCAACATAATATTCCTAGCTTTCATGAAATCAGAGAACTGTTGTGTCAAATTTTGGCAATTTTTTGGTCTCAGGGATCTTAAGGGACTTTGCTGGTACCCTGTTGCCTGGAGTGACTGGGACGCTTGGTGCATGAAACATGACATCCCTTGGCATTTACCCACCCACCCCAACATGTTGGCACAGTCCATTCAGCCCCACGAGCTATGTAATGAAAAATGTCACACTTAGCACCTTTCCATTGCATGAAATTGAAGCATTTTGCAACAATGCATTTGATTTTGGCACAATCAAATGGAATGGGGTTGACCAAAACTGAGAGAAGTTATTGTAGACGAACCCCACGTGCCTGTAGGTCCAAACATAATGTTCCCAACTATCATGAAATCAGAGAACTGCTCCATCAAAGTTTGGCAATTTTTTGGTCTCAGGGATCTTAAGGGACTTTGTCAGTAGCCTATTACCCGAAGTAACTGGGATGCTTGGCACACAAAATGTGACCTCCCCTGGCATTTGCCTAGCCACCCTGATGCATTGGCATAGTCTGTTTGGCCCCACAATGAGAAAAACAAAAAATATTGTTCAAGTTGACACATTCTCAATCATTGACATGGATGATATCTTAGTACCATTCCTTTAGGCGCAATATGAGCTTCCAAGGGAAGGCACAATTGTGAGGTTGGAGATGATGAAAAGTGCACCTCATTCACAATCATGTTTTACTTGTCTTCAATGATCATTCCTTGATTCAACTTAATCCTTTGATAATATATTTTAACCTCCTTGTTAAAGCACACTTTCAAGGTTACTTGAATAAGAGCTAGCACTTCAACATCTAGGTGCACTTTTGGTGTTATAGAAGCATAAACTAGCACCTCAAATAGTAAGGTGTTCATTCTAGGTTGTTTGTTCAATAATTAGTGCCTTGTGTTCTTTGGACATTCTTTCAACTTGATGTAGGAGCATCCAATGGTGTAAGGGTAATCTTGCATCACCCGAAAAGAAGATAATTCAAAATCATTGTAGTTGTTTTCATTTCTTTCCATAATTAGTGTTTTTGGTTCCATAATATCTAGAATAATGATGTAGGACTTTCAATTTTTCCAAAACTGCTAAAAATAATAACCTGCCTATTTTGGAAAGTGTACCTACTATTTTTAGAAAGTTTGCATTTGGGCACGGATTGAAGCAAAAACTTACAGAAAGTTACATAAAAAAAATATAAGAATTTGGTGAAGGAATCAGGCAAAGATCATTTGTGAGTTGAAAGATATTAAGGTTTTTATTTTATGAAAAGCCCCTAAAAATTTCTGAAACGAGATATGAGGCACTAAAACATCCCATAACGTCCTAAAAAGTTGATGGAAATCCGTTTACTAATTTCTGGCATGATAGTTCACATCGCGAGATTTTTGGCACTTAAAACAATTTGTCAATCGGACACCCGGATCAAAAGTTATGCTTCTCGGAAGTTGACCTACTTTTGGAGGGAGTTGCAAATTTCAAAATTTAGCTAGAGGCCACCAAAAAGTGCTATTTATGACTATTTTGGGAACTCTGGGTGGTAGTAGAGTTAAGAGGGGAAGCGTAAAGTCAAGAATAGGCAGGAAAATAAAAACCCTAGCTAATTTGGGGTTACAGAAGGCTGAAGATTCTAGAGTCTTGAGGTTGGGAAAGCTATAATGTGTTGTAGCCAGTAGAGGATTCATCCTTTGATTGTAATTAAGATTCTGTAATGTAATGAGTTGCCCAGATCAATAAAAAAATAGTCTATTTTCTATGTTCCATTTTTTTTGTTGTGAGTTTTATGATTTATCCCCTTCATCAAGTGATATCAGTGCAAGGGTTCCTGAGTGTGTAGACAGATCGCCGACCATGAGGCAGTTTGCACCAGGACCTGAGGTTGTGGGTTTGCTACGAATATCAAGATGCCTCCATGAAGAAATCGTGTTGGCAGAAATTCTTTGATGGAAGAGGGTTTTAGAGCCCTACAAAGGCAAATTGATACATTGCAAGAGGCACTGCGAAGAGGGTTTGATCCGAGAACAAGAGAAGAAAGCGAGGATGAAGCTGAAGAGGAGCTATCTGAGGAAGAACAAGAAGCTGTAGGAGATCCTACAGAAGTTAGGTTATTGAGGGCCATTTCTAAGATCGGAAAGAGGCCCAGGATCAAAGTTTCTACATATTCTAGAGATTTGAATCTGGAACAGCTTATTGATTGGATCAATGACATGGAGGAGTATTTCGAGTATGAAGATGTGGAGGACCCAGATTGGGTCAAGTTTGCAAAAACAAATTTGAAGGCCACGCCAGTATTTGGTGGAAGGATGTCCGGTTAGAGAGGAACAAAAGAGGAAAAGGAAAGATCACCAGATGGGATCGGATGGTGGAGAAACTAAGAAGTAGTTCATTCCTGTGGACTATGAGATGGAGTTGTTGAAGAAGTTGCAAGGACTAAAGCAAGCTAATAAGTCTGTTAAGGAGTATACAAAAGAGTTTTATAAGATTACTATTAGAACTAGTCATGCAGAGGCCAATAAGGAGAAGGTAGCCCATTACATTAATGGGTTGAGGCCAAGTATCCAAGAAGAGATGAGCTTGTTCAAAATGACCACCATAGAAGATGCGTATCAGTTTTCCCTGAAAGTGGAAATAAGTTGAATAAAAGATTTGACAGCAAGCAAAGGGGAAGAGGTCAAGGTAGAAGGATTGGTGGAAGACTCTATGGAGGCCGAAATGAAGATGCAAAGAAAAGTGAAGAAGCTGGCACCAGTCAAAATCAGAGAGGAGATAATACCTACCACCCTTGTGACCAGAACAATGGTGATCAAAGAGGAAGAGGAAGAGGCAGACCTGGGCAAGGACCTGGAAGAGGAGGTTTCAGAGGAACCTATTTCCAATGTGGAGAAGAAGGGCATCGAGCAAACGAGTGTCCACAATATCAAGGAAGGACAAATAGAAGACCTGAAGGTAATGCACAAGTTGCACATGTAGATGAAGATGCACATTCTGAGCATTCTAAAGATGCTGAAAGGGGAGAAACCCTAGTTGTCAGAAGAACCTTGCTGAATGAGAAGAAAGAACCCAATCAGAGGAAGAGTTTATTCCGCACATGGTACAAATGTGAAGGTAAGTGTTGTGATATTATTATTGACAGTGGAATCACTGATAATCTTGTTTCAGAGGAGATGGTTGACAAGTTGAAGTTGACAAGAAGAAAGCATCCGCATCCATATCAGATTGCATGGTTGCAGGAGGACCATAGAGCTTTGGTCAATGAGTAGTGTTTAGTGAAGTTCAAGATTGGTGACTACCATGATGAGGTGCTATGTGATATCATACCAATGGATGCATGTTATATGCTATTGGGAAGGTCGTGGCAGCATGATAGGAGCGCTGTCCATGATGGCCGTGCAAACACATATTCCCTAACAAAGGATGGAGTTCGTCATAAGTTGAAGCCCTTGAAGAAGGTGGAAGAAAAGGTATGTAGTACTACTAGAATTTGCCTGGTAGATGGTAGGAAATTTTTGGAAGGTATGAAGCATGAGCGTCATTGCTTTGCCTTGATTCCTAAGATGAGTCAAGAGAACTATGAAGATGTACTAGCAAAAGTTTCAGATATGTTGGAAGAGTTCTAGGACATTATCTCTGATAATGTACCAGAAGGTTTACCACCAGTAAGGAAGATAAGTGATCAAATGGATTTGATACTAGGAGCCAGTTTACCAAAAAAGGCAACCCACAGAATGACCCCTGCAGAGAATGAAGAGCTAAACAGACAAGTTCAGGAGTTGTTGAGGAAGGGACTGATAAGGGAGAGCCTAAGTCCATGTTTGGTACCTATAGTACTAGCACCAAAGAAGGATGGAGAATGGAGGATATGTACAGATTCTTGAGCCATCAATAAGATAATGATCAAGTATAGATTTCCATTGCCAAGAATGGATGACATCATGGATTGTTTGAGTGGAGCCAAGTACTTCACAAAAATTGACCTGAAGAGCGGGTATCACCAGATCCATATCAGAGAAGGAGATGAATGGAAGATAGCCTTCAAGAAAAAGGAAGGTTTGTATGAGTGGTTAGTCATGCCATTTGGGCTAACCAATGCACTGAGCACATTCATGCGGCTCATGAATAAGGTAGTGAAAGAATTTTTGGGAAGTTTTGTTATTATTTATTTGGATGATATTTTGATTTTTAGTAAGACTTGGTATGAGAATCTAATGCATATCAGAAGAGTTCTAGAGAAGTTGAGGGAGGAGAAGTTGCTGATTAATCTGAAGAAATGTAGTTTTGTAAAGGAGTTGGTATACCTAGGATTTGTTGTCTCAGAGGAAGGTCTTAAGATGGACCTAGAAAAAGTAAGGGCTATCATTGAATGGCCTACGCCAAGGAGTGCAATGGAGGTAAGATCTTTTCATGGTTTGCCAAGTTTTTACAAAAATTTTATTAGGAATTTTAGTAGCATTTGTGCACCCCTAACTGAGACAATGAGAGGGGATAGAAAAGAGTTTAGATGGACTAAAGGAGCAGACACTAGCTTTGATACATTGAAGTAGAAAGTCATAGAACAACCTATTTTGGCACTTCTACATTTCAATAAGGTATTTCATGTAGATTGTGATGCTAGTGGTAGTGGTATAGGAGCTGTTTTGAGCCAAGAAGGTAAACCCATTGCCTATTTTAGTGAGAAGCTTAATGATGCCAAGAAAAAGTATTACGTTTATGATCAGGAATTTTATGCAATAGTTTAGGCTTTGAAGAAATGGAGACATTATTTGTTGCCAAAGGAGTTTGTTTTATATACTGATCATCAGGCTTTACAATATCTTAATAGTCAAGGAAAGTTAAATCAAAGGCACTTAAAATGGGTGGAGTTTTTGCAGAGCTATACTTTTGTTTTGAAGCACATGAGTGGGAAGTCCAATAGAGTTGCAGATGCCTTGAGCAAAAGGAAAAATTTGCTGACAAAAATGAAGATAGGGGTTGTTGGGTTCGATGAACTCAAAAATTTGTATCCTGAAGATCCAGATTTTGTAGAGGCCTAGAAGGCTTGTTTGGAACATGTTACTTTGGACAGGACAAAATGGTTGGATTTCATAATCCAAGATGGCATGTTGTTTAGAGGAAGTCAGTTGTGCATTCTGAGGAGTTCCATGAGAGAGAACTTGATTAAGGAGAAGCATAGTGGAGGATTGGTTGGACACTTTGGTCGAGATAAGACCATTGCTATTGTTGGTGAAAATTATTATTGGCTACAGTTGCAACAGGATGTGAGAAAATTTGTACAGAGTTGAAGAGTATGTCAGATGGCAAAAGGAGCAAGTCAGAACACAGGTCTGTACCAGCCATTACCTGTACCAGAGAAGCTATGGGATTATATTAGTATGAATTTTGTTCTTGGTTTACCAAGGACACAGAGAGAACATGATTCCATTTTTGTGGTAGTGGACAGATTCTCAAAGATGGCACATTTTATTCCTTACAAGAAGACTAATGATGCTGTTCATATTGCAGAGTTATTTTTCAGGGAGGTGGTGAGATTACATGGTCTACCAAAGAGCATAGTTTCAGATCGAGATACCAAGTTTGTTCGTTATTTTTGGAGGACATTGTGGAAGAAGTTGAAGACAGTTTTCAAGTTCAACTCTGCACACCATCCACAGACTGATGGACAGACGGAAGTGGTGAATAGGAGTTTGGGTAACCTACTACGATGCTTAGTAGGAGATAAGCCCAAAGGATGGGATTTGATTTTACCATAGGCAGAATTTACTTACAATAATTTTGTCAATAGGAATACTAGTAAATCACCATTCCAGATTGTATATGGAAATAGCTCAAGAAATGCTTCTAAGTTAAGGAAGTTGGACAAAGGAGAAAAGATAAGTGTTGAAGCTGAAGACTTTGCAGAACATCTAAAGAATTTGCATGAAGAGGTGAGAAATCACATTAATAAGATGAATATTTAGTACAACACTAAGGTAGATCAGAAGAGGAGGTATAAGGAGTTCCAGGTAGGAGATGAAGTCATGGTTCACTTGAGAAACAAAAGGTTCCCAATTGGAACATACAATAAGTTAAAAATAAAGAAATTTGGACCATGCAAAATCCTAAAGAAGCATGATTCAAGAAATGCATATGAGGTAGAGCTGCCGAGTGGGAGCAATATTTCCCCTATTTTCAACATTGCTAATTTATCAGAATATCATGAAGGTGGAACAGAGGATGGACCAATAGAAGCGCAGTGGAGTATTCCGGGATCTACTTCAATGGAGGAGATAGAAGAGATCTTGGATAGTCGTGTGGAAAGAAGTACTCAGAACAAGCAATATGAAGAATATCTGGTAAAATGGAAAGGAAGACCTATTGAAGATTCTTCTTGGTTGTCTAAGGCAGAGGTTGATCGTTTGGGTTTTCCTCACACAAACATCTGAGACGTGACAGGGTCACTTCTCAAATTACCCTGGGTGTCTAATGCAGGAGCATCCACTGGTGTAAGGCCAATCTTGCATCACCCAAAAAGAAGATAATTCAAAATCATTGTAGTTATTTTCATTTCTTTCCATAATTAGTGTTTTTGATTCCATAATATCTAGAATAATGATGTGGGACTTTCAGTTTTTCTAAAACTGCTAAAAATAGCAACCTGCCTATTTTGGAAAGTTTGCATTTGGGCATAGATTGAAGCAAAAACTTACAAAAAGTTACATAACAGAAATATAAGACCTTTGGCAAAGGAATCAGGCAAAGATCATTTGTGAGCTGAAAGATATTAAAGTTTTTATTTTCTGAAAAGCCCCTAAAAATTTTTGAAATGAGATATGAGACACTAAAACATCCCATAACATCTTGAAAAGTTGATTAAAATCCATTTATAGATTTTTGGTGTGATAGTTCACATCATGAGCTTTCCAGTGCTTAAAACGGTTCATCGATCGGACACTCGGATCAAAAGTTATGCTTCTCGGAAGTTGACCTACTTTTGGAGGGAGTTCCAAATTTTGAAATTTAGCTGGAGGCCACCAAAAAGTGTTATTTATGACTATTTTGGGAACCTTGGGCAGTAGTAGAGTTAAGGGGGGAAGCGTAGAGTCAAAAATAGGTGGGAAAATAGAAACCCTAGCTAATTTGGGGTTACAGAAGGCTAAAGATTCTAGAGTCTTGAGGTTGGGAAAGCTATAATGTGTTGCAACCAGTAGAGGATTCATCCTCTAATTGTAATTAAGCTTCTATAATGTAATGAGTTTCCCAGATCAATAAAGAAATAGTCTATTTTCTATGTTCCATTTCTGTTGTTGTGAGTTTTATGATTTACCCCCTTAATCACAACTTGTGGAGACAACCTCAACTTGTAAGATTAATTCATTATCAAGGCGCATATCCAAAGTCATAGAGATATGAAGTGGTGCCTCACCAATCTAGGTGCACATTTGACAGTGTAGAGAGGTAGATGTGCACCAATGTCATCATTTGATACCTTCTATAACTATAAACTCCTTTGATGATGCATTTTATCCTTCCAATTCACTATCTAGCCTTAAGCGCACATTTTAGGTTGATCAATCATAATCTAGTGCCCTAAGTACCAAGGAACACTTTTAGGTTAGTTTGATCAAGGATTAACGCCTTGACTTCTAGGCGCAAGTTAAGAGTTGAAATACATCAAAATAACAAGTTTCTTCATCACTTCAAACATCTTTAACACTTTGAAGATCTCCAATGCATGATTGAATATCAAGAAACCAATGTATCGTTTCATGAAGGTCTTGATGAGTAGAACAAAAAATATTGTTCAAGTTGACACATTCTGAATCATTGACCCAATGTAATTGATGCAAACATGCAATTTGTTCATGTTGTGCCATCATGTTGATGTAAACATTCTCAATCATTCATATTGTCACATGTTGTAAGCCATGTATGTGAAGATGTAAACATAGTAGTGGTGACATGAGCAACACTACTACATATTCTTAAGTGTTGTAAATATGCATCTTCTTATTTCATCATGTGTTGTAAATGAAGGAATGCAATAATTGCAATATGTGTACAAAATAGAATTTTTGATAAGGATTGAAAGGAAATGTTAAGAAAATTCAATTGGCGGGTGTAAATCCAAATTCCACAAGCTTATCCACCATTCACCTTGCTTATGCAAAAATGGATTCTTTGGAACAGGATGTATTTACAGCTATCCTTGTAGACATGTAGGCAAAGTGTGGAAGCATAGACAAGGCATGCGAATAGTTTGGCATGACACCCCAAAGATATGCTATCTCATGGAATGTAATGATTGCAAGATATGCACAAAATGGATTTTTTGAAAAGGCTTTAGAAAGTTTGAAGCAAATACAATTGGAACGTGTAAAACCAAATTCCATAACCTTTGCAAGCATTCTCCCTACTTGTGCTAAATTAGGATCTTATATATACATATATGCATAATGTCATGAAAATAATGTATAGTGTATATATCAAGCCATATAGGCATGTAAAAAATAAAACCATATAGGCATATACAATGATATACATCGATAACATACAAAAGTATGTTTACAAAGCCAAATAGGCATATATAACAAAATGTCCCAAAATCAAATCTCCTATGGATTGCTATCAAATAATCAATGGCTCTTGCTAGGCCATGAAGATGGTGAACCAGTCAATGACTCATCCTCTATCACTCATCGACTAGACCTCCTCGATAGAGATTTTTGAATTTCCACCTATTAATACAATCAAACAACATGCACATTAATATAGAATTTAATATTCAAAATATATAACATGACATAAGTAATCAATCACTTACTACCAATTGGTGATCTCTCTTGATCATTTGTTGTCTCTCTTCTTCTGTAGAGCTGAATGGGTAGGGGAGGTGACGTCCTGTGAGAAGCATGAACAAGCAAATTTAAGTAAACATGAATATCATAAATATGTACATTAAATGATGTGCTTATTATAGGACTATTCTAGGACTATTTTAGGACTGTTATAGGACTGTTGTAGTTAAAACTATCCGAGTAGACATGTATGCAAAGTATGGAATGATAGACTAGACACGTGAAATGTTTGATAGAACAACTCAAATAGATGTCATCTCATGGAATGCAATGATGGAAAAACTATTTTAGGACTCAAGATAATTAAGAGGTAGGTATAATTTGGACTCAATTGGACTCCCAATCATAGGCCAAATTTGAAAAGAAATAAACCTATATATTAACCTAGGTCATCTAGGAAACCTTAGGATCCCTCTAGTGCTCCAACTTTGGGAACAAATTTATGCCTATCCAAACTCTAAATTTGTTCCTAAACACCATTATTTACCATCAAGTGCTCCTACCTTATAGGACTATTTTAGGACTTTTATAGGACTATTCTAGGACTGTTTTAGGACTACTATAAGACTGTTGTAGTTAAAACTATCCTAGTATGAAGATAGGACTGTTATAGGACTGTCATCTCATGGAATGCAATGATGGCAAGATTACTATCAAGATTAGTATGAAGATTAATTATGACTGTTATAGGACTTTTATAAGAGTGCAAAGTAAGGAAGCATAGGCAAGGCACATGAACTATTTGGTGGAATACCTCAAAGAAATGAGAATTTTGTCAGATGTTGTAGTTGCAATTACCATGTGACACATGCATGTAATATGTGAAAGCATAGACAAGGCACATGAACTATTCGGCCAAAGACATCAAATACATGTCATCTCATGGAATGCCTTATGTAGAAAAAGGTACAAATGTGCAATATTAAGAAATACAAATGAGAACTAAAAATCGTACCTTGAGTATAGTCAAAATAAACTATGATGCCATAAAAAATAATTTATGATGCCATGCAAAATAATCGACGATGCCATGTAAAATAACTTTATTCGCAGTCATGTATAGTCAAAAACATGAATTATAGTTAAAGAAACAAGATTTTTAATAAAACAATTCTAAAAAATAGAAAAAACAAGAACAAGTTAAGATAAAAAAATGTCATACTTGTCCATCTAGAAGTTTAAATGCTAGTCAAGCGTACCTGAGGGGTCATCTCTTACCTTCAAAGTATCTAATATTGCTTCATGATCAGCATTACTAATTGTCCATAGTTCTTTTGATTTTGGTTTTCCATGATGCTTTAGTAACTTGATATTTGTTGCTACAACTAAGTGAGAATACATCAATATAGTTTTATGCTTCTCAAAGTCTTCAAAGGCCGAGATGCCATTCTTTTTAATCATATATGTTCGTAACCAAGTCCCAGCAATAACAACTGATCCTGTAGGATATGTGAACCCATCATCATCTGTCATAGGTTGTGTTAGATTTTGTTTTCCCTATACACATTGTGCCAACCAATAGTCTGACCTCTCTTCATTTCCATGCAGTACAACATCTGCATAAACATGACCTGGTTGTACAAGGTCTGAAAGATGTTCATAGTGAAATGAGCTCTCCATGTCATTGACGGAAGATGATTGACCTTCATATAAAGGGAGTAACTATCATGGAATCCATGCATCTACCCACTCACTTGACTCACAATTGTCCCAATCACATTTAATACAACTTTGACAAAAACAAGCTAATTCTCATGTCCAAATAGTCCATGTACTTGCATTTGAGCTTCGAAATGAAGGCATCTTTGATGATTCATTGATTCTCTGACATTCCAATTTCTCTATCACTATCCCATCATCAACCAACCAAAAGAACCTGTGCACTTCAGAATCAAGAGCCACTCCTTGTGACAATGCATAGTTACACCACTTAACAATGGAATCTGCATCACTAAATGTAGCACCATCTCTAATCTTTAGTTTGTATTTAAAAAGAGCTCTCTTCATGCATCCCGCTCCATCATGTTCACCTTTTCCATGCCCAGCTTCAAAAAAATTTCAAATATGAGGTATACCCTTCTCTACATGCATTTTTCTCAACCAATAGAAATTATGAGCATTCTTGAATTGACCAGTGCAATTATCTGACCAAATGAGATGTTGATCCATTCTAATATCTTTTTCTTGCAAGAACCCATAAAATTGTTGAAAACAATATTGCACAAACTCTTCTGAATGAGATTGATTATCACTCATGTAAAAATGGTATTCTCTGACAATATTCCTATTCTCTTCTGTACTCTCAGGGGCATGTCTGTATGTGATGTGAACAAAAATAGCAATCTGAATAGAATTGTAGTGCTGGGATTGAACTTCATTTTGGGGTTGCAATGTATAGTTTTCTGTAAAATCAACTACAGAGACAATAGTTCCAATCAGGAAAGAGTCTTTACACATCCTGAACTGTTGATCTAACCATCGAGACCTGTGGCTATGTCTGACATACTTGTAGAAAAGATTTTTCTTAAAATCATCAATAAAATTAGTAATACTTACCTCTCTTACAATCAACTCACATCTAGAACCTTCACCTCCACTTTTCAAATTGTATTTCACTGTCTCATATATCTTTTTCTCAACCATTCTCTTTCCAAAATCATGCTCGTTGCCCTCATGAAAACATGATACAAACTTTGATAACCCACCACATTGTAAACACTTTTCATTGAAACAATCATTCTTGTAGAACATGCAACCATAATCTCTAATACATAGAAATAAATCCAATAAGTCCCTAGACGACATTGGTAGTTGAATTGCACTGCACTCCTGTAACATTTCGTTAGTGTACAAAGTAGAATGAATATTGCATAATAATTCATTGTACATAGAAAATTCTACATGGTATTTGCAACAGCATGTATTACGAACTTTAAGAGGAACACAATAAAATGGCTTAAGAGATTCAAATGCTCTTTGTGAGATTGTCGTACCTGGGTGAGTTTCACAATATTGTTTGTACAATGTTGTTTGGCTACATTCCAAGTAATGTTTAGGATGTGGTGTGTGGTCTTTATCACCAATTCTTAACTTTACAACATCTTTTGCATTTGGCGATACCCTAGAGTTAGTGTGCCAAAATCGTTCAATTTCTTCTTTTGTATTATCAATTAGCTTCTTGTCAACTCGTGGAAGCCTACCACTAAAAGCCCAAGTATCATTGGCAAGAGGGCTATCTAGCCTTGATCTTAATGCTAGTGCTTTTGACAATGTTTTACGATTCAATCTTAAGTCAACACAAGTTTGCCTCATTAATCGTGCATTTCTTAATTGTTTGCTTACTATTGAGGTTGTTATCACTCTACGAGTAGTTGTTTTATCTTTCTCCCTGCTAGTCTTTCTAATATAATTGAGTGCATTGAAAAGGCTTCTAACAATAATTTTATTCCGATTGGACACTTTGTTTAACCAAATCTTTAATTTCTTTAGTAAAGGTCTCATTTTGTACATCTTTAATAATTACACAAAAAATTTGGCATTGTTTGGTTAATGTTTTTTTCTCAAAGTATTCATTGAAGAGTTTTAAAGCCCACGACCTCTTGCCTTCAATTTTTTCCATTATGTTCTCATCAATTTCAAGTAACCATTTTGGGGTTCTTGGGTGTTTTCCAATTTCATCACGGTTATTCTCTTCTTGACAAATGTCCTCTCTTCTTATGAAATTTGGAGATATATTGATTGTTCTTTTTTGTCCATGTTATCAACCTCATCAATTTTATCAACAAATGGATTATAGAGTGCAATTTCAACATCATGATGTTCATATCCACTTTCTTCAAGTGCACGTATTCATTTTTCTTCTTCTTCTTTGTCCATGGTATTGCTATTATGAATAGGTGTTTCATAACATTTTTCAATATTTTCATTTGCAATATCATGGTGAATTTCATTCTTATCTAACATTTCCTTATAATCAAAATTAACATCTTCAATTTGCATGTCATTAGATGGTAAAGAAGAAGATTCACTTTGATGAGCATCTGCCAAACCCACTCTTCCAATCCTCTTCCTTTCCCTATCTTTTTCCCTAATTGCTCCAATTTCCTCCAATGTAACTTTCCTCCTTTTTTCTTTACAATGATTGTTTCTCCCCATTAGGGGAACAAAAATATCACCCTTATGATTGTAACAAGAAAATTGTGTCTCCAAAAGTGTATAAAAATATTCCTTTCACTATCACAGCTAGAAATCATGAGTATTTCGATAGAAGAGGGTCTCTAGGCATAGATGTTGGGCCCAACAATATTCATTTTGCATTTTTTCTGTATTTACATAACGGATATCTGTTTTAGAAATGGATATACATTTCTTAAAGCCCAATTCTTCGCCAATGAACACTCTGCAACGTCCATATCACTATTGCAAAATGGATATCCATTTTGTTTTCCCCACAAAGCATGAAATAATCTACAAAGTATACAACTAGATATACATAAATGAGACTAGGAGATGATAAGAACACATAAGAAGGAAAAATTAAATGTTAAAATATATATATAAATAACTAAAGAATAAGAATACTAAATGTGTAAGAACCATCAGTATGTTTCAGTATTAGAAACATTATGATAAGCATGGAATATGGATACATAAGAGATAGAGATCACAAGCATAGATCATAGGAACATAGGGACATCATGGACATATAGCATAGGGATATATAAGTAAACAAGTAACATGGAAAAATATAGGTTCTAAACATAGAACATAGAGATGTTTAGGAACCAAACAAGGCATAGAGGAAAGCATGGGAGGTAAGGATTGAATATACGAAAGAATACGAGCTAAACAAGTAACAAAGGATAGAATATATGGTAATCATGGAAGATAGGAACAACAAGTCATATGGGTTTGACATCTATCGTCACCTTGACCACTTGATCCATGTACCACACGCATGTACATACAAATTTGTATAAAAGTATAGACAAGGAAGAGTAAGCTAAACATTGCACATTTGTACATGCCTTCTCCAATTCAATAAAATAATTTGTTCAAAGTCTTTAATGCATTTGAATATGTACATTTGGATTCTAGACTAGGGATTCATTTTATTATGAATGTTTACACACTAATCCACCTAGGTATCAACTTAATAAAGCTTTGGATATAAGCCATTATTTGATTTGAGTAATCTTACTTTGGACACGTTTGTGAAGACTCCTAAAGAGCCTGGACATACAATTGTAAAGATGATATAGCCTCCATATAAGCATAAAGATGATATATAATTTTAGTTTGTTGAAGGCCATGTAAATCACTCATTGATGAGGACTTTGCTACACCTAAAGTTGAGTCCTTTGTTTGGAACTTTGAAGCATGCAAAGAGGCAAGTGACTTGTAATGCTTAAGTAAACACGAGTCTCAACATGATGTAGTTCAACTTGATGACATGTCTAAATGTGATACATTTTATTTTGTATTGCATGAGGACTTCCTTATTCATGCATATCAAATTTATAATTAGGTATATTTTTTTGAAGTGTATGAGTTTGAGGCTTTCAATTTTTGTATTGACTCACTTGAAGATGCTAGCAGCCATGTGAACATGATTAATATGGGATCCAAGAGTTGTCATTTTCCCATGCATTTGGAGTGGATTGTTGGCCCTTATGATTGTTTAAATCATGTTGGCCTAGCATTTGAATAGTTGCTTCATGACATGGATGGGAATAGATAATGTATAGACTTTATCACACTTTAGGGTTTTCCCATTATGTTAAAATGTTATGACTATCCACTTATTCTATTTTAGGCTATCATGAAATGAGGAGCTTCTAAAGGCAAAAATGTTGTCTCAAAAGACGGCTCAATGTTATTCATAAAGATAGTAGATTGTTAAAATACAAATTCAAGGGTGGATATTCCTTGGGCTGTTTTAGTATAGAGAAGCAAAATTGCAATTTTACTATCCTAGGAATTGGAATGGTTGATCATAGGATATTCATAGCATTTTGATATTAATGAATGGATTGATGGATGTTTAGGGAGTTTAAGTTTAAATGTAATGTATGAGAATTCTTATTTATGAAGGATCTAATAGGTCTTATGTCTTATTTGAAATCCATTCAAGAAAGAAATAAAAAGATACCAAGGACTATCATAACACCTATCACAATTAGGTGCATCAAAGGATTGTCATCTAGGACCTTACCAATATGGGAAGTTATCAAAACCATGTCATGTTTAAAATTAAAGGCTTTATCACCTCTTTGTCCCTATAGGCCTATTAGAACAATAGGTCACATTTTATTCATATACCGGGGTTGAGAATAAACACTAAGCATTTGTAGTTATGGAAAGTGTAAATGGAAATAGATTACAACTTTAGACAATCTATCCTTTCCTTGATTGCACTAACTGAGTGGAAATTGAAAATTCCCTATCAATGTCTTTTACATACTGAAGGTATGGGTGAGAAAGGTAAACTTTGTATGTTGTAGACAAGGCCTCAAATGTAAAATATATTATGATAATAATGATAAGGACTATTAGGCATGAATGCTATCACTATTATGGATTGTCAAACCAGCCATAGGCTGCCATAATAGTACACTGCTGACTGTCATACCTTTAGGCATGGTGACATGAACCTTATGAGTAGAATGCATTGGTATTTGTGAGAAATGTATTGTTTATGTTAAGAATAAGTATTTATATTGTTTGAACATCATGAAAAGGTGGACTACAAATACTACTTTGTCAAAGGAAAACTTTAGTGGCAAAAATCTAACTATGAACTATTGTGCCATCCAAGCACAATCATGACCAACATCAAGGGATAGTCAAGGCATGGTTGTCTTAAGAAACACAATTGAAATTGTCCATGGATATTTCAAGTAATTCACAATATTCATGATCAAGAATCAACTCTGACTGTCTCAACAGTGGTAAAGTTTGCTTCAAGACAATAAAAAATGAGTTTAGGGATTCATTATCACCAAGTAATAGAGAAGAGTAACTGTAAGTGTCGACCCTCAATTTCATTATACAAGAGGATGAAGAAGGGGCCATAGTATTTTCATACCATAATACAACATACAAAAGGAAAATCATGAAGTCAAAACATGTGCAAAGGGTATCTGTGTTAAAAAGGAGAGTTGTGAATGGAAGATGACTATCACTGTCAAAATAAGATACAGTCTCACTAAGGACAGTTAGGTGATTTGTGGATTGTCATGACTACAAGCCACGAGAATCTTGTGTATGAAGAGGAAGGAAATATAAATAAAAGAAGATTGAAGGATTGTTGCACCTGGGTACAATGATCCTAAAGGATTGTCATGCTAAAAGGATAGTCAATAGTACAAAGATTCATATTTCAAGGCTATCCTTAATCTCATTCACATGGTCCTAATGTTGGTTTGCTTTTCATGGAGTGAGATGACACTATCAGGATTAATTGAAAAGGTGAAAGGGTTTGGTACCAAATTTGGTCACAAGTGTAAAAATTGCAATAAGCTTGAGAATAATGTTCACTAAACCTAGAACTATCACCTAGCAACATCTGTTTCATAAGATGTGATCAACAAACATGTAAGAAAAATGGATATCTGTTTTGCTTTTACCAAAGAAAAACAAATATCTATTTTTCTTTGGTACAAAGAAAGACAGATATCCATTTTTCTTTGGTACAAAGCAAGACGAATATCCATTTTGGTTGTTGACTTTTCATGGATTCTAACGTGTTTTCATGTTTCAGTCTCTTCTTCGAACTTCACCCTTCGTGCTGATGACTTTTTTTAATCCAAAATTGATAAAACGAAAAGGGTTTATAGAAAAAATTGTCAGCTTTCTAAAAATATAATATTTGTTTGGTTATCATTTTATTAAATAATTATTAATAATTTTCTATACACCATGTCTCTGAAATCCTGATGGACACACTGATTGAAAAACATCCATAACTTTCAAACCGTTTCACCTTTTTAAGATCTGAAACCTGTGTCACACTCTATGCTTTTCTGGCTATAGGTTAAATTTTTTTTTTGAATTTTTGAATTTTTTTTTTATTGAGTTAGGTTGGCTGGAAAGTTACTTTTTAGTTTTTAAAAAAAGTCACAGTAAAAAAATCATAACTAATTATTTTATTGGAAAAAAATTTCAAATAAATATGTCACATCCGGGCATGAGTCCTCTACTTATTTTCAAAGTTATATATATATATATATATATATATATATATATATATATATATATATATATATATATATATATATATATATATATATATACACTTTAACTCATAGTTAGGTTGGTTGGATAGACACCCACTTTTTATTTTTTTCTAAAAAATTTAATAGTTGTTCATTGAAATATTTAATTTTCACTAAGTAAATTTAGTTTTTTTTTTTTTTTAAATAGTAGCCTATAAACTAGATTCAATTCTCTACAAATTTTGTTCTTACATCTTTTTCAAATTATGTAGATAATCCATTCAAATTTTCACATGAACTTGATAAAGTCTAATTTTTTGTATTTTCATTGCCACTTAGAGGTATAGTTTGGCCCATCATGATCCTGCACATACCCATGTGCCCTTTGCCATTGATATCAAAGGGGGAGAGAAGTCATGTGAAAAAATCAGAAGGAAAGAGTGCAGATGTGTAAAGAGATAGGGGTAGAATCTCGTCTTGATGGATGTTGTAGTTTTTCACATCATATGTTGCCATCAATGACAAAGGGGGAGATTGTTGTAAGTATGTGCCTAATCGGTGGTTTCATTGATGTCAACATATCTTTGTTGTCATTGGTGTCAACTATGTCCTATTCTATTACTTGTTTAGAGCTTTGTATATTGAGGATATTGAGAAAATTGGCCTCTCTAGAAGAAACAAGTGAGTTACAGTGAAGTGCAGTATAGACAATGAGTTGTATGCTGAAGAACAGTCCGATAGATTACTCTGCATTTCTTGTTGCTTGAATATATTGGTCTATGGATTGGAAGTTATTTAAAGGGATATCTGAAGATGTTAAATCTTGAGTTTGAGCCTCCGATGTGAAGAATTGAGAGAGTTGCATTCACCAGAGTAAAACTTGCTTTCTCTGATTATTCTTTGGTGACAAGTAGAATATCTTGCTTTGCATTCCTCTGCATTAAAGTATTTTTCTTTGCAATTCTAAAGGGAAGTCTAGGATGATGATAAGTGCCTACAAATGCAATGGTTCATGTTTTGGTGGTCTGCAAGCTATCTTTCTTTTATGACAGTTGAAGATAGTGAAGTTCATGTGCTTCGGTGTGAAGAATCTCATGAATAAAGTGGTTTGTGTTTGTGCAATTGCTCCTGATGATTTCAATGTGCTTGTGGATTCCTCCTAATCATATTCCTACCTTTACAATGGTCTGTGTTAAGGAAATGAAATCGTGTTTGAAGATTATTCCTAGATAACGTAGTGTGCAACCAGTCTTAGCCAACTTGGTTAATTCCAATAATTGCGGAGATCCCTTGAAGATTATGGAAGCGTGTTATAGCGTGGAAGATCATGTTTGAGTCCTAGCTAAGGCATGGTGTGATCTGCATACATCTCTACTACAAACCCTTAGCATAATTTTGTATTATGTTCAAGACCTATTTTGTAAAATATTTGTAATACCAACCTTGGAGATTATTCCAATGCTTGATGATTGTAATGCCGACCTTGATGATCATTCCAAGGTTGATGAAGTGTATAAATATTTATAATTGAGTCATGGAAAAGATGTCCTTGAGCACAAATGGGAAGATAAGGAAAAGGGCAATCAGATAAGGTAGAGTAGAGCAGAGGAACTGTTGCATTAATATCAGACATGAAGAAGATGATGATTTTGGTAGCAAGCTTGGCAGTGAGTTGCTAGTAGGGTTTAACAACCCTTATTGTAATCTTTCTAGGTTTAGGGTTGAGGCAGTGAGCCTACTATACCTAGTTGTATTTCATGGCAGTGAGCTAGTATGTTCTAGGCCCATGGAGTGACCAAGCCTGAACATCATTTTTCAAAGATTGTAATATATTTTGAGAACTAATCCTCTCCATGGTTTTTCCCCACCTTGTGGTTTTCCACATAAAAATCTAGTGACTCTTGTGTTCAATGTTGCATCTGTGTTTAAGTTTCTAATTTCATGCATTCTTTGTTTAATCATAATAAGTGGGGATAAGTGATTCATGTTTAAGTGTATAAGTGTTTGAGTTTTTGGGACAACTAATTCACCCCCCCTCTCAGTTGTCCAGTACATTTCAACACTCTTTAGAGGTCGATGTCAATAGTATTGACTATGCTTATAACCATATTATTTAATCCTTATTCTTTCCATTTTGATATCCACCACCCACGAGGAGTGGGAAGAGAGATTTTAGGCTGAATAGAGGCTTTTTAGAGCCGTCCTTGTAGACTGGCCAAGAGTGGACTGCGTGGATCAAAAGATCCCGCAAGGTGGTGTGCATATAATGCATGTAAAGAACCATGTTTTGATAGTTATAAAAGGCTATCAATGGGAGACGACAATTATGTTCGATCATTATTCTATGCTAGAGAAGAAGAGAATGGGAGTGGTGAATAACAGGAAGTTATCAATATAGTAGTGGTTGTCATAATTGGGAGATACGGCAAGGAAATTTGAAGCCCAGCGGGCAAGACAATTACCACTATTTCATATCTTAGGTATGACGTCTTAGAACTCTGATGTAGGAGCATCCGGTGGTGTAAGGGAAATCTTGCATCACCCAAAAAAGATGTGTTTCAAAATTGTTGATTTTCTTTCCATTTCTTTTCAAAATTTGTGGTTCTGGTTCCATAATTGCTTGAATAATGATGTAGAACTTTCAGTTTTTCCAAACTGCTAAAAATAGTAACCGGTTATTTTTAGAAAGTTTGCATTTGGGCATGGATTGAAGTGAAAATTTACAGGAAGTTACATAACGGAAATATAATACCTTTGGTGAAGGAATCACACAAAGATCATTTGCGAGATGAAAGATATTAAAGTTTTTGTTTCCTGAAAAATGCTTGAAAATTATTCAAACTCAGGTTTGAGGCACCAAACGGCCCTGTACGAGCCTAAAAATGGCCAGAACTGGCAAAGCAAGTTCTTAGCGCATAAATAACTCTGTGAGCTTTCTGACACATAAAACGGTTCATCAATCGGACACCCGGATCAAAAGTTATGGCTCCCAGAAGTTGACCTATTTTTGGAGGGAGATGCAAATTTCAAAATTAGGTAGTTGGCTGCTAAAAAGGCTATTAATAACCATTTTTGGGAACCCTGGGCGGTAGTAGAGTTAAGGGGGCAAGTGTGGAGTCAAGAATACGTAGGACAAAAAAAACCCTAACTAATTTGGGGTTATAGAAAGCAAGTGATTCTAGAGTCTGGGAATAGGAAGCTGTAATGTGTGGCAGCCTGTGGAGGGTTGATTCCTCTTATTGTATTTAAGCTTTTGTAATGTAATAAGTTCTCCAAATCAATAAAGGAAGATCTATTTTTTTTGTGCAATTTTTGTTGTTGTGTGTTTTATGACTTACCCCCTTCATCAAGTGGTATCAGAGCAAGGATTCCTGAGTGTGTAGATAGTTTGCCGACCGTGAGGCAGTTTGTACCAGGACCCGAGGTTGTGGGTTTGCTGCGGAGACCAAGATGCCTCCACGAAGAAATCGTGTTGGGAGGAATTCTTTGATGAAAGAGGGTTTTAGAGCCCTACAAAGGCAAATCGATGCATTTCAAGAGGAGCTACGAAGAGGGTTTGAGCCAAGGACAAGAGAAGAAAGTGAAGATGAAGCTGAAGAAGAGCTATCTGAGGAAGAACAAGAAGCTGCCGGAGATCCTGCAGAAGTTAGGTTGTTGAGGGCTATTTTGAAGATCAAAAAGAGGCCTAGGATCGAAGTTTCTACATGTTTTGGAGATTTGAATCCAGAACAGCTTATTGATTGGATCAATGACATGGAGGAGCCAGATCAGGGAAGTTTGCAAAAACAAAGTTGAAGGGCCACGCCAATATTTGGTGGAAGGAGGTCCAATTAGAGAGGAATAGAAGAGGAAAAGGAAAGATCACTAGATGGGATCAGATGGTCAAGAAACTGAAGAAGCAGTTCATTCCTGTGGACTATGAGATGGAGTTGCTGAAGAAGCTATAAGGACTGAAGCAAGGTAACAAGTCTATTAAGAAGTATACAGAAGAGTTTTATAAAATTACTATCAGGACAGGCCATGCAGAGCCCAACAAAGAGAAGGTATCTTGTTACATTAATGGGTTGAGGCCAAGTATTCAAGAGGAGTTGAGCCTAGTCAGAATGATCACCATAGAAGATGCATACCAGTTTTCCCTAAAGGTGAAAGAGAAGCTAAATAAAAGATTTGACAGCAAGCAAAGGGGAAGAGGTCAAGGTGGAAGGACTGGCAGAAGACCCTATGGGGGCCGAAATGAAGATTCAAAGAAAAGTGAAGAAGCTAGCACCAGTTGAAATTAGAGAGGAGATAATACCTACTGCCCTCATGACCAGAACAATGGTGAGAAAAGAGGAAGAGGAAGAGGCAGACCTGGGCAAGGACCCGGAAGAGGAGGTTTCAGAGGAACCTATTTCCAATGTGGAGAAGAAGCGCATCGAGCATACGAGTGTCCGCAACATTAAGGAAGGACAAATAGAAGACCTGAAGGCAATGCATAAGTTGCACATGTAGATGAAGATGCACATTCTGAGCATTCTGAAGATGCTGAAAGCGGAGAAACCCTAGTTGTCAGAAGAACCTTGTTGAATGAGGAGAAAGAACCCAATAAGAGGAAGAGTTTATTCCGCACAAGGTGCAAATGTGAAGGTAAGTGTTGTGATATTATTATTGACAGTGGAAGCACTGATAATCTTGTTTCAGAGGAGATGGTTGAAAAGTTGAAGTTGAGAAGAAGAAAGCATCCGCATCCATATCGAATTGCATGGTTGCAAAAGGACAATAGAGCTTTGGTCAATGAGCAGTGTTTAGTGAAGTTCAAGATTGGTGACTACCATGATGAGGTGCAGTGTGATATCATACCGATGGATGCATGTCATATGCTGTTGGGGAGGCCATGGCAGTATGATAGGAGCGATGTCCATGATGGCCATGCAAACACATATTCCCTAACAAAGGATGGAGTTCATCATAAGTTGAAGCCCTTGAAGGAGGTGGAAGAAAAGGTATGTAGTATTGCCAGAATTTTCCTGGTAGATGGTAGGAAATTTTTGGAAGGTATGAAGCATGAGCGTCATTGCTTTGCATTGATTCCTAAGATCAGTCAAGAGAAATGTGAAGATGTACCAGTAGAAGTCTCATATATGTTGGAAGAATTTTAGGACATTATCTCTGATAATGTACCAGAACGTTTACCACCAGTAAGGAAGATAAGTCATCAAATGGATTTGATACCAGGAGCTAGTTTGCCAAACAAGGCAGCCCATAGAATGACTCCAGCAGAAAGTGAAGAGTTGAACAGACAAGTTCAGGAGTTGTTGATGAAGAGATTGATAAGAGAAATCCTAAGTCCATGTGCGGTACTTGCAGTACTCGCACCAAATAAAGATGGAGAGTGGAGAATGTGTACAGACTCTAGAGCCATCAATAAGATCACGATGAAGTACATATTTCCATTGCCCAGAATGGATGACATAATGGACTGTTTGAGTGGAGCCAAGTACTTCGCGAAGATTGACCTAAAGAGTGGGTATCACTAGATCTGTATCAGAGAAGGAGACGAGTGGAAGACAACCTTCAAAACCAAAGAAGGTTTGTATGAGTGGTTAGTCATGCCATTTGGACTAACCAATGCATCGAGCACATTCATGTGACTCATGAACGAGGTACTAAAAGAATTTTTGGGAAGTTTTGTTATTGTTTATTTGGATGATATTTTGATTTTCAGTAAGATTTGGGATGAGCATCTGATGCATATCAGAAGAGTTCTAGAGAAGCTGAGGGAGGTGAAGTTGTCGATTAATCTGAAGAAATGTAGTTTTGCAAAGAAGGAGTTGGTATACCTAGGATTTGTTGTCTTAGAGGAAGGTCTTAAGATCGACCCAGAAAAAGTAAGGGCTATCATTGAATTGCCTACACCAAGGAGTGCAACATAGGTAAGACCTTTTCATGGTTTGGCAAGTTTTTACAGAAATTTTATCAGGAATTTTAGTAGCATTTGTGTACCCCTAATTGAGACAATGAGAGGGGATAGAAAATAGTTTAGATGGACTAAAGGAGTAGACACTAGCTTTGATACATTGAAGCAAAAAGTCATAGAGCAACCTATTTTGGCACTTCCAGATTTCAATAAGGTATTTCAGGTACATTGTGATGCTAGTGGTAGTGGTATAGGAGTTGTTTTGAGCTAAGAAGGTAAACCCATTGCCTATTTTAGTGAGAAGCTTAATGATGCCAAGAAAAAGTATTATGTTTATGATCAGGAATTTTATGCAATAGTTTAGGCTTTGAAGAAATGGAGACATTATTTGTTGCCAAAGGAGTTTGTTTTATATACTGATCATTAGGCTTTGCAGTATCTTAATAGTCAAGGAAAGTTGAACCAAAGGCACTTAAAATGGGTTGAGTTTTTGTAGAGCTATACTTTTGTTTTGAAGCACAGGAGTGGGAAGTCCAACAGAGTTGCAGATGCCTTGAGCAGAAGGCAAAATTTGTTGACAGAAATGAAGATAGAGGTTGGTGGGTTCGATGAGCTCAAAAGTTTGTACCCTAAAGATCTAGATTTTGTAGAGGCTTGGAAAGCTTTTTTGGAACCTATTACTTTGGACAGGACAAAATGGTTGGATTTCATAATCCAAGATGGCATGTTGTTTAGGGGAAGCCAGTTGTGCATTCCAAGGAGTTCCATGAGAGAGAACATGATTAAGGAGAATCATAGTGGAGGATTGGCTGGACACTTTGGTCGAGATAAGACCATTGCTATTATTGGTGAAAATTATTATTGGCCACAATTGCAGCAGGATGTGAGGAAATTTGTACAGAGTTGAAGAGTGTGTCAGATGGAAAAAGGAACGAGTCAGAATACAGGGCTATATCAGCCATTACCTATACCAAAGAAGCCATAGGATGATATCAGTATAGATTTTGTTCTTGGTTTACCAAGGACACAGAGAGGACATGATTCCATTTTTGTGGTGGTGGATAGATTCTCGAACATGGCACATTTCATGCTTTGCAAGAAGACTAATGATGTTGTTCATATTGCTGAATTATTTCTCAGGGAGGTGGTGAGATTACATGGTCTACTAAAGAGCATAGTTTCAAATCGAGATACCAAGTTTGTGGGTTATTTCTGGAGGACATTGTGGAAGAAGTTGAAAACAGATTTAAAGTTCAGTTTTGCACACCATCCATAGACTGATGGACAAACAAAAGTGGTGAATAGGAGTTTGGGTAACCTGCTACGATGCTTAGTAGGAGATAAGCCCAAGAGATGGGATTTGATTTTACCACAGGCATAATTTGCTTACAACAATTCTGTCAATAGGAGTACTGGTAAATCACCATTCTAGATTGTATATGGAAATAGTCCAAGAAATGCTTTAGAGTTAAGGAATTTGGACAAAGGAGAAAAGACAAGTGCCGAGGCTGAAGACTTTGTAGAACATCTAAAGAATTTGCATGAAGAGGTGAGAAAGCATATTAATAAGATGAATATTCAATACAAGGCTAAGTCAGATTAGAAGAGGAGGTATAAGGAGTTCTAGGTAGGAGATGAAATCATGGTTCACTTGAGAAAAGAAAGGTTCCCAATTGGAACATACAATAAGTTGAAAATGAAGAAATTTGGACCGTGCAGAATCCTAAAGAAGCATGATTCAGGAAATGCATATGAGGTAGAGTTGCCAAGTGGGATTAATATTTCCCCTATGTTCAACATTGTTGATTTAACAAAATATCATGATGGTGGCATAGAGGATGGAACAACAGAAGAACGGTGGAGTATTCCAGCATCTACTTCAACGAAGGAGATAGAAGAGATCTTGGATAGCCATGTGGGAAGAAGTACTCCAAAAAGGCAATATGAAGAATATCTGGTGAAATGGAAAGGAAGACATGTTGAAGATTCTTCTTGGTTGTCTAAGGCAGAGGTTGACCATTTGGGTTTTCCTCACACAAGCACCTGAGACGTGACAGGGTCACTTCTCAAATTACCCTGGGTGTCTGATTCAGGAGCATCCAGTGGTGTAAGGGCAATCTTGCATCACCCAAAAAAGATGTGTTTCAAAAATTTTGATGTTATTTCCATTTATTTTCAAAATTTGCGGTTCCATAATCGCTTGAATAATGATGTAGAACTTTCAGTTTTTCTAAACTGCTAAAAATAGTAACCTGCTATTTTTAGAAAGTTTGTATTTAAGAATGGATTGAAGTGAAAATTTACAAGAAGTTACATAACGGAAATATAAGAACTTTGGTGAAGGAATCACACAAAGATCATTTGCGAGCTAAAAGATATTAAAGTTTCTGTTTCCTGAAAAACGCCTGAAAATTATTCAAACTCAAGTTTGAGGCACCAAACAGCCCTGTATGGGCCCAAAAATGGCTAGAACTAGTAAAGAAGGATCTTAGCACGTAGAGCACTCCACGAGCTTTCTAATGCATAAAACAGTTCATCAATCGGACACCCAGATCAAAAGTTATGGCTCCCGGAAGTTGACCTATTTTTGGAGGGAGATGCAAATTTCAAAATTAGGTTGTTGGCCGCCAAAAAGGCTATTAATAACCATTTTTGGGAACCCTGGGCAGTAGTAGAGTTAAGGGGGAAAGTGTGGAGTCAAGAATAGGTAGGACAACAAAAACCCTAACTGATTTGGGTCACAGAAGGCAGGTGATTCTAGAGTCTGGGAATAGGAAGCTGTAATGTGTGGCAGCCTATGGAGGGTTGATTCCTCTAATTGTATTTGAGCTTTTGCAATGTAATAAGTTGTCCAAATCAATAAAAGAAGTTCTATGTTCTGTGTGCAATTTCTGTTGTTGTGTGTTTTATGATTTACCCCCTTCATCAAGCTCATACATATAACAATTTCCAAATACAATTTTTGAACCTTTGTATATGGAGAACGTCGATTGTCTCAACTAGAGGAAACTACTTATATTTGAATAAGACATGCTAAGTAGTGAATATGATTATCTATTTATCTTGATGTTTATCTCTATATGTTGAAGGCTATTGAAGCCTCACCTTAATCTTTTGTGATGATTTTGGAAACTACTGTGTTTTAGTGCCATTTGGCTAGCTTGAGGCTGTAATACCTTCATTGGATGTGCATGCATGTGCACCTATGAAATAACAATTAACCAGTTGAGCCATGTATCTTTAATAATGTTTTCTTTTAATTACTTGTCAGACAATAAGACTTGAAAACCTGGTGTTTATTATGGAGCCCGATGGGGCGATAATCTTTTGATAAAGACAAGTCATGGGTATTGACCTATCGCAGTGGTACCCCAAAGTTGTTGCATGCCATAAGAACAATGGCCATAGCCATGATAGATGCAAACACTTTTAGCTCAGTAGAATGACCAAGTTGGTACCGTGAGCACTTGATTCATTATCTTGCCAACTCGATAGTAGGTGAAGTTGAACCCTGATTGTTGTGCATAAAGAGTATAACATGGTTATTATGGCTCTTGGTGGAGAAGAGCAGGTTAATATTTACATGCAGTTATATTATGGCTATCTTGGCAGCCATGACTTTATATCATAATTCCTATGTGAAGCATTTACTTGATAGCTCTCTTGATTGCAAGAACTTATCCTTGTTATTTTATAAATTAGTAGATTTTAAGAAGGTAAAAGCCATCTTTGCGAATGTCTATTATTTTTATATATTTGGCATTAAGAAAGTCTCTGAAGAACTTAAAAAGAGATCGACTCTATGAGTCTTTATGAGCCTTTCATAGATATTATGATTTGAGTCTAACCTTGAAAATAGGTAAATAGAGTAAACACCGACCGAGTAGGGTAAGTGTTGAAACCAATAATGTACTTGTTTCTTCAAGAAATACAGGATAGTGTGACATGGAGTCACTAGTTCCCAAATGTCTAAGAAACCAAGGACCCTAAGTATGGGTTTTCGAGACAAGAATTGAATGTCCAAGGATTGGACTAAGATGTATTGAAACTTAATTATTCTAGACCAATAATGGTTGAAAATATGTTTACTATAGAACATGACATCTTATAAGTCGAGTCAAGGTGGTGGACATACGACAACATTCATTTCATAATGTTTATGTATGTAAATCTTTGGCCAAAGTAATGCATCCATTTCTGCATGCATTGTCAGTCCATGGTGCTCCAGAAGGTATAATATCTCCAGTAGTGTCATACATAGTTAGAGTGGATCTATAGTTGTGTGACCGTGAGGCATTATGAAGGACACAACACCAGATACTAAGATGGCTAACCTAATGGTTCCTTATATCTATCCTTTCTGTGAAGGGTAGGGCCGCTTCCGGGTAGGAAGTTGTGCGGGGGACCATCGGTCTGTGGTTGGAGGAAAAGCGCCTGGATGATGCTCTCCTTCCCAAGCATGAGACAAGCCGAGGCTATGAAGATGGATGTCATATGTTCCAAATACAGTGTTATTCATTTTATGACTTGATAGTCACATATTATGTATAATTTGATGTTGGATGCCTTGAGCATAGCTTTGTACATGTATAGTGAAAGTTATTCACTGATGATATGTAATTGGATATTGAAAATTGTATGTTTTGTTATTTTCTAATTTAGAATAACATGCTTAATTATCGAAATGATAATGATTCATTTTTATTTACCTTGGTTCAGATAATTATGATTTAATCTAACTCTTGATTAAGATGAGTAATTATGTTTATTTTTAAGCATTATGAAATGTGATGTTACATATGGTATTAGAGCTACTAGGTTCAATACATGGACCTATGAGCTCACTACTTGATGATTACGTTTACCCAACATTAAGTATGCTAATGTTTGGATGTTTAATGCCAGAATGGTAAGAATTAGAACAACACCCTAAAAGAGGGTAATGAAACATGAACGTTACCTACGTCAACAAAAGGTCTTGAGGCAATGAGGCTCAAAGATGAGAAAATTTGAATAGACTAGCTGCCTAGTAGGAACATGGTTAACTGATGAGGAAACCTTCACTAATGCCATGAAATGCATCAAGCAGGAGTTAAGGAAAGCAGAAAGGATGGCTCCCTCTAACTCTACTGATACATTAGCAGAACCCTTTGCACCTAAAGCACTAGCTGTGGAAAATAATCCTAGGGATTATGATGCACCTAAGGAGACTATGAAGGAGTACTTGCAAGTACCCTCACCTCCTAAAATTGAAATGATAAATCTCAAGGTTGAGAAATGAATATGGGAAGTTATCCCAAACTGTAAATGACTTGTAGTGACAAGGTGTAAACAAAATTTTGTAATTTTGGTGGATTATATGTAATCCAATAAAAGCTACAATGCAATTGCAAAATTCTGACAATATTTATTTTCTTGTTAAAGATTACATGAATGTGAATAGATTTGTATTATAAATGAATTAAATGACATGGAAAAACTAATCCGTGATTAATCTGCAAACTTAAGGGAGAAGTAGATTGTAGCAAAGGTTCATATTAGAACCAGAATGGGAGATAGCCAGGATGAAGGGCAACCTTTAGGGCACTCTAAACTAAACTTGATCGAATCAAATATCCTTACTGCAAGATACAAGAGCGAGAGTAGTAACTCTCGAACAAGAAGTTAGGGGTCGGCAAGAACCCAGGCAGGATGCCTATGATGGGGGTTATGACGAGACACGTCATAATGATGCCACCCACAGTGAGAATGAAGAAAATAACTCCAAGGCTAGACAAGAAGTGGCTAGAAGGAGCCATATGGCTATGGAACTATCTCGAGACATGAAAAAGGTTATGCCTCCTAAATTTGATGGATCTATAAGCAGAGATGCTGTGGAGGCATGGCTTACATAAATGGAAAAGTATTTTGAAATCAAGAACTATAATGAGGTCACTAAAGTAGTATGGGGGCATTCCAACTGGTAGGTGAAGCATCCACATGGTGGATGAATAAAAAGATGGAACGAGGCTTGAGGTCTACCAGCCTTACTTGGGACAGGTTTGTGGAATTTTTTAGGCAAAGATGGTTGCTACAATTGTTTTATGACTAGAAGCTTATAGACTTTCAAAATCTGAAACAGTCTGATCTATCTATGAATGAATATTGGGAAAAGTTCACCCACTTGCTTAAATATGTGTCGCAGTACCAACAAGATGAGAGATTTCGTATTCGGAAGTTTATAATGGGATTGAACGCCCAAATTAGGGGCAAGGTTGATGTTCACGGTCCTACTACAATGGACCAGGTCAATGAAAATACCATCAAATAGGAACAGAAGCTGAAAGCTATGTCAGCTTATAGAGAAAGGAACTGAAAGAGGTATAATTGGTCCCAATCCTTGCAATCCTCTAAGAAAAAGGGGAAGAAACATGATTATTCTAGAAAAATGATAAGGGGACCAAGCATAAGAAAACTAAGTCCAAGGGAGAGAAAAAGGGCAATAACTACTCCAAGAAGAATGGAGACAATTCTGGAAAACCTCAAGAGAGGCGCGGACTAGTGGGAGGGTGCTTCACATGTGGTAGAGATCATTACACCAACTAGTGTCCTAACAAGACATAGGGAGCCCAACCGAGAGGAAATCCTCTACCCTCTCAACAAGCGGCATTCCAGCAATGCATTCATGCAGCCTTGGACAACAGGCAAGACGAATACCAAATAACTCTCATTGAGACGTTAGGTATTTTATCTGGTCTTCCAATTTTAGTTTTAATTAACACTAGTGCTACCGAATGTTTTGTTTCTCCTAAAGTTGTAAACAAACTTCTTAGAAAGGTTGGATTCATGGTAAGCTCATGGTCTATAGAATATGCAAACCAAACCAAGGCTTAGGTAGAGCAATGCTTGTTTGAGGCTAGGGTTGAACTTCCAAACTTCTCCACAGAAGTAAATCTTTATGTGGCCCCACTAGGCTCGTATGATGTTATCCTAGGGATAAATTGGTTATGGAAACATCGAGCCAAAGTGGATTATTATGCTAAAATAGTAGTGTCTGGATGATTTAGCAAACAAAGTTTTTCTTCAAGGAAAACTTAGGGAAGTGAAATTGAGACAAATTTCTGCCCTGCAAATGAAAAGAGCTCAAAGAAAAGGATGCCAACTTTTCACTGTCAAAATGGAAAAACTAAATGAGACTAGGGAAACCTATTTCCAAGATGACTTGATGTTTTATGAATTTCATAAACTTAATGGAGTTGGGAAGGAGTCCATAGGTCAGGAAAGATCAGATATGGACAGGTATCCTTTTCTCAGAGATTTTGAGGACATATTTCCATATGAGCTACTAGGATTACATCCTAAAAGAGCCTTCGACTTCTCCATTGATATAATTCCAAGGTTGGAACTCATTTCTAAAGCCCCTTCCAAAATGACCACCACAGAACAAATGGAGCTAAAAGCTTAATTACAGGAATTGCTAGATAAAGGGTTGATTAGACCCACTGTGTCACCTTGGGGAGCATCGATCATCTTTGTGAAAAAGAAAGATGGTAGTTTGTGGTTATGCATAGATTACCGCATGTTGAACAAAGAAACCATTAAGAATAAGTACCTGTTACCTCACATCAATGATCTTTTTGATCAAATGAGGGGTGCAACTGTGTTTTCAAAGATCGATCTTCGGTCGGGGTATCACCAATTGAGGTTGAAGGATGAGGACTCCATAAGACAACCTTTAGAACAAGATATGGGCATTATGAATTTACTGTCCTACCTTTTGGGTTATCGAATGCACTAGTGGAATTTATGAATCTAATGAACAGTGTATTCAGAGACTATTTGGACAAGTTTGTCCTAGTGTTTCTTGATGACGTTCTAATCTATTCTAAGAATGAGGAAGAGCATCTGCAACATTTAAGATTTTTTCTTTAGAGGTTGAGAGAGCATAAACTGTATGGTAAACTCTCTAAGTGTACTTTCCTTCATAAAGAAGTACAATATTTGGGTCAGATAATTTCAGCTAAGGGAATAGTTGTGAACCCATCTAAGATCAAGGCTATTTTAGAATGACTGATACCAAGAAATGTTCATGAGGTCTGAAGTTTCATGGGCCTTGCTGGTTATTACAGGAAGTTTGTGAAAAACTTTTCTAAAATTACATATCCTATAACTTCCTTGCAGAGAAAAGATAAGAGATTTGAGTGGTTATAAAAGTGCGAGGAGGCCTTTGACCTACTGAAATAAAAATTGACTTCAGCACCAATTTTGCAAGTACCTGACCCAGAGGGTAAATTTATAGTCATTACCAATGCCTTAGGGGAAGGCTTAGGTGGTGTACTAGTCCAATATGGACAAGTGATCACGTATGAATCGCGTAAACTAAAAAATTATGAACAAAACTATGCCACACATGATTTGGAATTGGCAGTGGTCATTCATGTACTCCAAATGTGGAGATAGTATTTAATCAAGAAACCTTTTGAGCTGAAAACAGATCACCAAGGACTAAAATAACTATTCACTCAACCACATCTTATTGCTCAGCAAAAAAGATGGTTGGAATTCATCTCGGATTATGATTTCAAGAGTAAATATATTCAAGGAAAAGAAAATCAAGTGGCAGATGCTTTAAGTAGGAGAAGACACATCTCCTCAATGATCTCCATACATTTTGATTTTAGGAATCAGGTGTTACAGAAATCTAAGGGAGATGAGTTTTACGAGAAGATTAAATAGGCCATTGAGAAAAAGCCCCAGAATCTGAGATATGAGGGATTCAACCTTGAACTAGATGAGTTATTAAGGTTTAAAGGAAGGATGTATGTACCTAACTCTATAGAGTTAAGGAATATGGTATGGAAGGAGGTGTATTTTGCACCATATTCTGGACATCTTGGAGTAACAAAGTTACTTGCTAATGTGAAACCCCTATATTTCTGGAAGGGAATGAAGAGGGATGCTACAAATTTTGTAGCTACGTGAATGGAATGCTAGAGGGTGAAGGCAGAACGCCATCACTCAGCAGGATTATTATACCCTCATAAAATTCCTGAGTGGAAATGGCAGATTATAAGCATGGACTTTGTGCAAGGGCTTCCTATGTCAAGGAACTAGCACAATTCTATCTTGGTTGTGGTGGATAGACTCACCAAAGCCACACATTTTATAGCTAGGAACTTGACAGATGGGGCATCTGTCATAGCCCAAAAATTTGTTCAAGAAATTTTTAGACTGCATCGAATTCTTGAGAAGATTATCTCAGATAGGGATGCATGAATGACATCGAGGTTTTGGCAAACCTTGTTCTCTTCACTTGGAACCTAATTGAATATAAGCTCTACTTATCATTCTGAAATGGATGGCCAAACTAAGAGGGTAAACCAAGTGTTGGCAGATTTATTGAGGATGTATTGTATGGATCAGCAATACAAGTGGGAGGATTATCTTCCTCTGGTGGAATTTGCCTATAATAATTCCTATCACTTTGTTATTAAGATGGCTCCATTTGAGACATTATATGGATGAAAGTGCCGAACCCCTATAAGCTGGGATAAGCTAGAAGATAGGGTTATCCTTGGTCCAGAAATGTTTTTAGAAATGGAAGAGCAATTCCATCTGATTAAGAGAAGGCTAGCAGAAGTCAATGATAGATAAAAGAGCTATGCAGATGCTAAGCGTATCAAAAGACATTTCATAGTTGGAGAGAAATTCCTCCTAAGGGTAAAACCTTAGAAGAGTTCCATTAAATTTGGAAAGATGTCCAAACTAGCACCTAGATAGGTGGGTCCCTTCAAAGTTCTCAAAGAAGTCAACCTAGTAGCATACAAAATTGCTCTACCACCAGCTCTTGCCATGATGCATAATGTGTTTCATGTTTCTTATTTGAAAAAGTTTAACACTACAGATAATCAAATTCCTATTCTTGATTGGAATACTTTACACGTGAAGGACCTAGGAGTGGTGGTGATCGAGCCTATCAAGGTGCTCGAAATGCGTAAGCTACACTTACGTAACAAAGAGCTAACACAATGTAGGGTCCAGTGGGACCAATATGCAGAGGAAAATGCTACTTTGGAAAACCATGATGATTTCTTTGCGAGATTTCCTCATCTTTTATGAAAAACTTATATATTATGCTCTTGACACATTTTCTTATTATGTTGATTAACTTTTAAGACAATTAATCATTGAGGACGATGATTCTTATGGGGGGGATATGTTACGTCCCCAACTTGTGATTTAGTTTAATCTTACTTTTGTATGGTAATTAGGATGATTAGTTAAGATTTGACTGATTAGATGTTGTGGAAAATGTCAAATTAATCATTGTTTATGAGGAAACTAACTTATGTTAGATATAAGATTTCAAGATTGAAATGATTATTTAATTATTATGATTTATCGATCAAATGATGATACACTAATCATGAATTTCTAGTGGTGTATTTGATTAGGAAAAGAAATCATCTGGGAGGAAGAGATAGATGTCAGGAAACGAGCCAAAGAGCCATCTGAGTATCGGATTCTATGTCCTTATGAACCCTCTATAAGTTGTTTTGAGTCATGTTTTCTTTCTAGGAAATCGATCTCCTTTTTGGGTCATCTTGTCGGTGGAGCTATCTCAACAATGGTTGTGATGACTCAACAATGTTCCTTGAACATCGTTTAAAGTCGAGAGTTAGTCTTGTGAAGAGATAAAGAATTCTCTTATTTTTCTTATTTCAATTTGGGATATTATTTCTTTATTCCTTTTTTTTTTACAAAGGTTGATAGTTGTTTGAGGGGGAGTATTACTCAACCCCGGAAATCATAAACAATTAGTGTGTCATCCTTTGTTTTCATTATGATGATCTTTGTTATTATATAGAAGTTATTTAATCCTTATTATTTAGCTAAGGGTGATTATGATTATGTTTGTGAGGACCTCTTTAGAGGTCAATGTCAATAGTATTGACTATGCTTATAACCATATTATTTAACCCTTATTCTTTCCATTCCGGTATCCTTCACCCATGAGGAGTGGGAAGAGAGATTTTAGGCCAAATGGAGGCTTGTTAAAGCCCTCCTCATGGACCAACCAAGAGTGGACTGTGTGGATCAAAAGATCCTGCAAGGTGGCATGTAGATAATGCATGCAAAGAACCATGTTTTGATAGTTATCAAAGGCTATCAAAGGGAAACGACATTTCAGTATGATCATTATTCTATGATAGAGAAGAAGAGGATGGGGGGTGGTGAATAACAAGAAGTTATCATTATAGCAGTAGGCTGTCACAATAGGGAGATAGGGCAAGGAAGCTCGAAGCCAAATGGGAAAGACAATTACCACTGTGTTGTATCTTAGGTATGACGTCTTATAGCCCATGATCATACATATAATGGTTTCCAAATACATTTTTTGAACCTTTGTATATGGTGAACATCAACTGTGTCGACTGGAGGAAACTATTTATATATGCATAAGACAAGCTGAGTAGTGAATATGATTATCTATATATCTTGATGTTTATATCTGTATGTTGAAGGCTATTGAAGCCTCACCGTAATCTTTTGTGATAATTCTTGAAACTACTATGTTTTAGTGGCATTTGGCCAGCTTGAGGTCATAATACCTTCATTGGATTTGCATGCATGTGCACCTATGAAATACCAGTTAATTGGTTGAGCCATTTATCTTTAATAATGTTTTATTTTAATTACTTGTCAATCGATAAGACTTGAAAACCTAGTGTTTATTATGGAACCTGATAGGGTGATAATCTTTTGATAAAGATAGGTCGTGGGTATCGACCTATGGAAGTGATACCCTAGAGTTGTTGTGTACCATACTAACAATGGCCATAGCCATGATAGATGCAAACACTTTTAACGCAGTAGAAAAACTAAGTTGGTGTCGTGAGCACTTCATTCATTATCTTGCCAACCTAATAGTAGGTGAAGTCGAACCCTGACAATTGTGCATAAAGAGTATAATGTGGTTATTATGGCTCTTTGTGGAGAAGAGCAAGTTAATATTTACATGTAGTTATATTATGGCTATCTTGTCAGCCATGACTTTATATCATAATTATTATGTGAAGTATCTACTTGAGAGCTCTCTCGATTGAAAGAACTTATCCTTGTTATTTTATAAACTAGTAGATTTTAAGAAGGTAAAAGCCAACTTTGCAAATGGCTATTATTTTTATATATTTGGCATTAAGAAAGTCTCTTAAGGAAGAACTTAAAAAGAGATCGACTCTATGAGTCTTTATGAGCCTTTCATAGATATTATGATTTGAGTCTAACCTTGAAAGTAGGTAAACAAAGTAAACACCATCTGAGTAGGGTAAGTGTTGAAACCAAGAATGTACTTGTTTCTTCAAGAAATATGGGATAGTGTGATGTGGAGTCACTAGTTCCAAAATGTCTAAGAAACCAAGGACCCTAAGTATGGGCTTTCGAGACAAGAATCAAATGTCCAAGAATTGGACTAAGATGTATTAAAACTTAATTATTTTAGACCACGAATGGTCAAAAATATGTTTATTGTAGAACATGACAACTTATAAGTCGAGTCGAGGTGGTGGACATACGACAACATTCATTGTGTAACATTTATGTATGTAAATCTTTGGCCAAAGTAATGCATCCATCTCTGCATGCATTGTCAGTCCATAGTGCTCTAGAAGGCATAATGTCTCCAGTAGTGTCATGCATAGTTAGAGTGGATCTATAGTTGTGTGACTGTGAGGCATTATGAAGGATACAACACCAAATAATTAGATGGCTAACCTAATGGTTCCTTATATCTATCCTTCCATGAAGGGTAGGGCCACTTCTGGATAGGAAGTTCTGCAGGGGACCGTCAGTCTGTGGTTGGAGGAAAAGTACTTGGATGATGCTCTCCTTCCCAAGCATGAGACAAGACGAGGCTTATGAAGATGGATGTCATATGTTCCAGATACAGTGTTATTCATTTTATGACTGGGTAGTCAGCTATTATGTATAATTTGATGTTGGATGCCTTAAGCATAGCTTTGTACATGTATAGTGAAAGTTATTCACTGATGATATGTAATTGGATATTAAAAATTGTAAGTTTTGTTATTTTGTGATTTAGAATAGCATGCTTAATTATCGAAATGATAATGATTCATTTTTATTTACCTTGGTTTAGATAATCATGATTTAATCTAACTCTTGATTAAGATGAGTAATTATGCTTATTTTTAAGCATTATGAAATGTGATGTTACAACCATATTCTAGTGGAGGAGAGGACTATCGCTTCTATTTTTTACTGTGTATGTGATCCTATGCATGTTTCATCTTAAAACTGCTATCTTTGGAATCTTTGTCTGAAATTGTAGAGTTGGTATCCTCTAGGAGGAAGGATTTGAGCTAATGATAAAGACAAGTAGCTATAAGTTATCAGTAACCATTCTGGCATTTTAGATTTATTTCTTTTCACCAGATTGTAGCATCCACTTAGTGTACATAGTTCTTGAAAATGAGGTTGATGTTTGCATATATGGTTGTCTCAAAAGTTGCAAAAGGTGCAAAATATTATTGCCATGAAGCATTTTAGGAAGGCCTTATGTTGTTTGCTATTTATTTCTATTTGTTGCACTTCTCTAGAGGTTTTCTTTAGATATGAATACTAAGTTATGAACTACATTATTACTACAAGTAGTCTCCAATAGTTGCCAAAAATCTCGTCAGAGATAATACTTATTTCTAGTTTTAGGAAGAGATGTTATTCATGTAGTCTTTGAAACAATTGTATTTTCTTGAATCCTCCAAGCATTAAAATTGGAGATGGTAGTTCCCATTTGTTGGTCTCTCTCCCAATTTGGAATGACTTTCTAATTCAAATTGAGAATTTTGGAGGATGATTTGGCCTTAGGAAAGCTTATTTTCCATAAATAATGGTAAGAAGCCCTTTTTAGTTTCTCTTGTAAGTTTTCCTCATTTTAAGCTAAAATCCTATGCATTTCTTGAAGCAAAGATTTAAGTCATGATGTCTTTTTTGAATAGCATATTTAGGTAAGTCTCTAGGTGTAGGATGCCATGTCCATTCTGTATAGTATGAATGGTCTGATTCATTAAGTCTATTGGCTTTGTAGTTAAAATATTGCTTGATATAGAAGAATTCTCCATTTGGATAACATTGGTATGAACCATCATGGCTCCATTTTCTAAACATATGTCACATTGAGAAGTTTTGTGGCATTGTAGGAAGTGTAAGCAGGGGTGATATACTTGATATTCCTATCGACATTAATCGTAGAGATGATATAAAGGCATGTTTTTGGGTCCTCCTAGAGATGGCATTATTAGAACTTAAAACGAAACAATCTTTTTGTTGCCTATGAAGCTAGGCAGAGATACTATGTTCGACGAGGCTGGAGCTGCTAGGCCTAAATATGTCTGCCCCTGTAGATGATGACTCCAATGCTAGACAACTCAATACTTTAGGTGTGAATGTTAAAAATTGTCATAGGGCTCCTGGAATGTTGAAACTCAGAGAAAAATTAGCCCTCCATTTTTCTAGTCTTGATGGATGGACAGCTACCCAAAACAAGGACAGTTCTTGTACAATAATCACACTCCATTGCCTATAGAAGATGCGGCAGATAGTAAGCTCAAAAAGAAAATTGACTTTGGCAGAGTAGAAGATTTGAAAGTCTCAATCAAGTCACAACCATGGTTGCAACTGTGAGCAGACAATTTTATATAATTGATAAATTTTTCTACATTCTTTCTTCCATTGTTGTATATGTAATTCTATAATGGCCATGTTCATAGATTCTATTTAGCTCATTCAAAGCTTATAATGGTGCCTAGCACACTCAATCAAAGGCTTATGTCTTTTTATTTATTTTTTGTGGACAAGTCTGCTTAGGTATATATGAATCAATTGCCATTTATTCTTCTACCATGTCTAAAACTTTGTGAAACTATTGCCTTGATAGAATAGGATATTTTGGATTGATTAAGGCTTTGGGCACAACATGTAGATTCATGCCATCATTTGTAGCATTATAGAAGTAGAAATTTGATTATCATGAGCTATCATCTCTAATCTGATTGTGGAGAGTATACTAATCCATGAGGTTAGATTGACCATTTATTCAATAAATGAAATTCAGATGACATGAACCTGTTTCTCTAGATTAACTATGAGTTAGTTTGTGTAAATATTTTTGGTACCTGAACCAAATACAAGACTAATCATTTATATGTCTTTATTGATGATAATATTTGGCCATTTCTTAAAGTAAAATCTAAATTTGAATAAAGTGTATTAGTGCAATTCATATGTAATTATTTATGGACTACGTTAATGAATTTAACATGTTATTTATGTGATCCTATATAGTTAAGTTATTTCCTACATAGAAGTTTACATGATTAAATGCCGAGTTAGGTATTTTTAATAGTAGGCCTATTGGGTGTAAATTGATTGAGTGACATGACTAGTCTTTCTTTTATGTACACATGAATACCTGTCTGGACAGTTGCTATCACTATCACTGAGCTTGTTGTTGTCTCATGAATTTAGTAATTTTTTTGCAAGATTTAAAGCTTGTTCTTTCATCATCTAAAGATGACTCCAGTTAGTGGAATCAAAGGTAAAATAGTTAAGAAGTGTTTTTAAGGTTTGGGTTTGGCATTTTCATGCTAAAATTTGAATGGACGGTGTTTTTAAGGTTTGGGTTTGGCATTTTCATGCTATAAGTTTTAACATAATTTTGGTACTTCTGTAAATGCATCATATTACTCAACTTGTCTTGATTGGCACACAAACCAATCCTAACCCCAAACCTATTACTCATAATTGACATATTCATTTTGCCTTAGCAATGAGATTTTTTATTTCGGTGCATGTTAGGAATGTAGAGGTGAAGTATGATATCTAGAGAATATTTTTATTGAATGTTATTGTTGGCATAGGAAATCCAAGGCTACATGAAATTAAACTTGGAGGCATGTGTGATCATGTCCTATAGTAGGCCTGGAATATGATGACCACCCTTGCTTGTCAAACAAAAATTTAATAAGGGATGGATCTTTTAGATGCCTTTTATTGTATGGCCTAAACAAATTTTTAGTGTGTCAAAATCTTTTAAAATTTCATGAAGATTTATAGAGTAGTTTTGTAAAATGTATTTATAATTTCAATTGGTTGTTTACTTTATGGATTTATTTAAGCTAATAATATTGTTGATTAGCACTGTAGGCCCTTCTTATGATGAACTAAAGATAGATGAATTAGTTTTTTGATCAGCTCTTTGGATTGGGGAAAAGTACATAAGATGCAACAAAAATATTCTAACTCTGTAGTTGTAGGGCAAAAAGAGGGTTGTTTTGGCTCTATCCAACCTTACATAGGCAATAGAGCATACTCCAGGCAAGTCTGATGTTGCAGACTCTAGAGTCATGCACAAAAGATATCTTACACAGACTGGGCCAAGGAATCGGCTCAACTCTTTTGTCTTCAAACTCAAAAAAATCAACTTAGGTTGTAGACTAAGATTAGAGTCTAACAAGTACACTTTAATCTATGCTTCTCATGGCCAACATGGGCCCACGAAAAGATCCTTTGGTATCAACCATTCAAACAACAAAGAGATATAGAAAATAGCTATGCACCATATCCATTCATAGTTTACTGAAATACAAGGCATGAGTAGAAAAGATAAAATTTGTAATCTTAATCAATACAGTTGCTTTCTGCAAGACTTCATTTCTACCATTATCACCTAGGATATTACTATTATTTTTGAGAAAGGCATTGATTTGTTTTAGGTTATTAATAATGTCTCTATTAACAATTGTATCCCTATAAAATGTATCAGTAAGAAAACTCTCTGATGTCTCTAAATTCTTCATTCACCATTAACCTTCTAGACTGTGGGAAAGATAATTTGTTTTGAAGTTTTGGGTCTTCTATCATTCTATTTATAAAATACCTATTGCATGAATAATGATGTTATATAGTATATTGGAACATATTTTTGGCATTTGCCATTCTTCTCTATGCATTTTTTGAAAGGAAGCTAGGTGTGCGGAAATCACTTCCTACACTAATCTAATGAGGGGAGGAGAGTGCAAATTCAATTTTATCTTTACAATTACAACAATGTTAAACCACTAACAAAGATATTGCAGCAAACACATAAACAAGAAAGTGAGATAGGAGAAGAGAGACAAAAGATATATGTGGGGAAAACCCTTATCAGGTGAAAAACCCCACACTCCAAAACCTGCACAATGTATAAACAAAACTAAAATGGTTTACAATACACTTGCAATGCAAGCTTTGAGGAGTCTTCGACACTCGTATCTGGAGACAAACCAACAGCATAACAGTACCTGTCAAACCTGTAATACATCTCCTCCTCAAAGCACCTGTTTATATAAAAAATACAAGGCAAAATTGCCTCTATCTTGGAATGGGCGTCCAACTTGGCCTCATGGCCCAAAACCCATGCCTATGGACACTTGGTCAACATTGTAAGATGCTTTTGACACTTGTCCACACTCCCCATCCCAAAGAGGTCACCTATTTCCAAAATGAGCTATGACAGATGCTCTTACAACTCTTACGATCGTCATAGAATCTGTCATAGAAGTTACAACTTACGACTGTAAGAGAATCTGTCATACACAGGTTATAAATAGCATATTTTATTACATGTCATAGTCCACCTTGGGGCGCCAAAAGATGCCTTTTTCAAAAATGCTCTTCGACACATGTCTTCACCTATCATAGAATCTCCTATTTCCAACTCTTACATGTCATAACTTCATCATAGGAATCTGTCATACCGTTACGGTCAATATTCCCTTACACAACATCCAAGATGCCAACACATGGAAAAATATTCCTAGCACTAAGTGGGATGCATATCTCCTCATGTGAGGACAAAATTACATGTGGTCATATGCCATGTAGGATGACACATCACTGTGCCAACTCCCATGATATGACAACATAGGATTTGCATCCAATTAATACAATAGGCAATTAATAAATAAATACAATGTAAAAATACAAGGAATTACCAAAGTTGAGACACCTTAATTCCCAATATTCTCCCACTTGTCGAACACCTTGTAAGAGCTAGTAGAATCAACAGGATTTAGCTGCTATAGGCCGAGAGGCCCATAGACTCTGAACACCATCTGAACTTCTTTGTGCCCACTGGCTTCATCAATGCATCTGCAACATTCTTCAAAGTATCTACCTTCTCCAAATTTACCTTCCCATCCTCTACCATGTCTTGCACGAAGTGAAATTGTACATCAATATGCTTTGTTATAGCATGGAAAGTTGGATTCTTTGGAAGGCAAATCACACTCTGACAATCACAACAAATCGTAATCTATCCTACATCAACACCAGTATCTAAACACAATCTCTTAAGCCAAATAGCTTCATTACAAGCATGAGTTGCTTCCATGTACTCAGCTTCTATCATGGACAAAGCAACCACAAGTTGTCACTTACTCATCCAACTAATTGCACCACCAAACATTGTGAACACATATGCACTAGTGGATCTCCTACTGTCAATGTCACCTGCCCAATCAGAATCCACAAATCAACGAATACAAACTGAATGCAGAGGTCCTGTAGCATTGCCATGATAGAAAATAGAATACTTGGAAGTACCCCTCAAATATTTGGACACTCACTTAACTGCATCCCAATGTACCCATCTAAGATTAGCCATAAATCGACTAAGGCCTCCCACTGCTTGGGTAATGTCTAGTCTTGTGCAGACCATAGCATACATCAAACTGCCAACATCACTAGCATAAGGTACTTTTCTCATGTCCTCCACTTCACTAGGAGATTTTGGACAATCATTAATAGACAACTTTGTCCCCAATGAAATAGGAACACACAATGGTCTATAATCTGCCATGCTGAACATGTCCAACATGGTCTTCACATACTTACTCTGGCTTAATCGAAGTTTTTTGTTAATTCTATCTCTTCTTATTTCCATTCTTAGAATGTACCTGACTGCCCCTAAATATTTCATTTCAAATTGTGCTGCCAATTGAGACCTAAAATTAGGAATCATATTCTTACCCTTCCCAATCAACAACATATCATCAACATATAATGCAACAATGAGAATACGATCACCATCAAACTTATAATACACACAGTGATCCAATTTCAATCTCACAAATCTAATTGACAACACAAAGGCATCAAACTTTAAGTACCACATCCTAAGAGACTACTTCAAACCATACAAAGACTTTTTTAATTTGCAAACCAAATTTTCTTTACCTTTCACTATGTATTGCTCTGGATGTGACATGTAGATTTCTTCCTCCAAATCACCATGAAGAAAAGTTGTCATCACATCCATCTGTTCTACCTCTAAATCATAAGCAGCTGCAAGAGATAACATAAATCTAATGGATGTCAGCTTTGCAATGGGAGAGAAAATTTCACCATAATCAATTCCCTTCACTTATGAGTACCTCTTCGCAACCAATCTAGCCTTATACTTTTCAACACTGCCATCTGCACCAAATTTCTTCTTGAACACCCATTTACAACTAACAGGTTTCCGTCCATTAGGTAAAGGCACCAAGTCCTATGTTTTGTTCTTTTCCAAAGAAGCCATCTCATCCTCCATGGCCTCCTTCCAGGAACCTGTATCTTTCATGCCTATAGCCTCTTTCACAATTCTAGGCTCATTCGTGTTAGTAAGTAAAGAAAAAGCACAACTAGAATCAAGTAATAAATAACCAAACCTATCAGGTTGCTTCCTTGTTCCTGTAGACCTCCTTAATGGCTGAGGTTGAGGTTCTACTTTTTCTTCTGAGCTTTTAGAGCTTCTAGAGCTCTCCTCATCATTAGGTCTCATAGGGTCTGTTTATTTAGTCTTCTCAGGGGTAGAAGGAAATTGAACCACATTCTCTTTCTTTTCTGTCTATTCTAGTTGTAGAACAACGAAAGAAGGTGTTATCTCTCTGAAGATAACACTTTTTCTATACAACACTTTTTCAGCCACTAGATCCCAAAGATTGTATCCTTTCACACCGACACCATAGCCAATGAAAATATATTTAATAGCCTTGTTCTCTAATTTAGATTGTTTCTCCCTAGGCACATGTGCATATGCCTCACAACCAAAAACATGAACATGTCTAACTAAAGGCTTCTTGCCAGACCACACCTCCATAGGTGTCTTACCAACAAGAGATGATGTAGGAGATCTATTTACTAGATAGCAAGCAGTGGCAACAGCTTCAGCCCAAAACTTTTGTTCGAGGCTTGCTCCATTAAGCATACTCCTAGACTTCTCCATCAATGTCATGTTCATCCTCTCTGCAACTCCATTTTTTTGCGGGGTATATCGAGTTGTCTTATGCCTTTCAATCCCTTGCTTTTTGCAGAACTTATCAAATTTTGCCGAACAAAAATCACCACCGTTGTCAGTTCTCAAACACTTAATCTTTTTACTAGTATGATTTTCAGCAAAGGCTTTAAACTCCTTAAACTGACTAAAGACTTCAATCTTGCTTCTGATAAAATAAACCCATGTCCTTCTACTGTAATCATCTATGAAAGATACAAAATATATAGATTTTGAAATCAAAGGAATATTAACAGGACCAAACACATCAGAATGAATAAGATCCAATACACCAAAAGACTTGTGAGAACTAGAGTAAAACTGAACACAGTTTTTCTTTTCATAAATGCGATGTTCGCAAAAGTCAAACTCAATATTACAATCATTTAACCCCTCAATGAGGTTTTTATTCTTCAGGGTACACAGACCTTTCTCACCAATGTGGCCATATCTCAAATGCCATAACATAGTCTTTTTAGTAGGAAGCTTATCTTCCCTAGCATGTGCACTACCATCGGAACTAGTTACAACAGATTTCTTCATTGCTCGTTCAAATGGTGGGGATGAAGTGACTGAAGCTTGTTTCTTTGAGTCAGAAGAATTATTTCACTATGAAGTGCATGCCTCTAGCTGAAACAGAGTACCTCTTCGAGTACCCTTCACAAGCACCATAGATCCTCTAGTCATCTTGCATCCATCCTTCAAAAAGACAACCTGCAGACCTACATCATTCAACATACTTATAGAAAGTAGGTTCTGTGCAAGGCCTGGAATGTGCATAACTCTAGTGATCTCCTTCACTCGTCCATCAAGGAATCAAATTGAGACTCTTCTGTGACTAACAATCTTCAAAGGAGAGTCGCCACACCCAGGTACACTCTTCCACCATCGAACTCTTCATATTTCGTGAACTAGTCTCGATGTGAGGTCATGTGGAATGATGCACCAGAATCAATCAACCACACATCATCAAATGAATGGGTGGCCAGGGTTGTGATGAATGCATCACCATCATCTTGTGACTTGTCAAAATCTAAATTAGGAGCTTTCTTCTTCTTTTTCTTCTCCTCTTTGCATTCCTTTCAGAAATCCCTGGTTTTTCCACAATTCCAATAGAGAGCCTTGGATTTTCCAAGAGATTTGGATCTCCCATAGGATTTGGATCTACCCTTATCACCTTTCTTGTCCTTCTTCCCTTTCTCTTTAGGTCTTCCACAAACCACAAGAGCCTCTTTGGCTGCCTCAAAAGACTTTCTCTGCATCTCTTCAGATAACAGCGAAGATACCACATCTTCCATCTTGAAGGTGGTAGTGGTGCTTCCGATAGCCATGACAAGATGATCCCATGAATCTGGCAAAGAACAAAGCAGGGTCATACATCGATCCTCCTCAATTTTCACACCCACAGATGTCAACTGTGCAACAATCATGTTAAAAGCATTCATATGATCCCCAACAGATCCTCTGTCTTCCATCTTTAGAGTGAACAACTTCTTTTTCAAAAAATGTTTGTTTACCAAGGACTTGGCCTGATAAACATCACCCAACTTCTTCCAAAAATCTTTCGTGCTCTTCTCCTCATGGACATTCAATAAGACAGAGTCAGCTAAATAGAGTCTTATAAGACCCTTAGCTTTCTGATCTTTGAGGTCCCAATCAGCTTGTGGCATTGCTGTAGATTTCACACCGGATACCGTTTCCCATAGGTCACGATCAACAAGTAGGTCTTCCATCTTGAGTTTCCACAACTCGAAATTAGTGCCATTGAATTTCTCAACCTCTAACCTTCCGGATTTGGTTGCCATCTCCTTGCTGCAACAAGATATAGAATCCTCTGCACAACACTCCCACTCAACCTAAGATCAGCTCAAAGAACCTCTACCCAGTAGTTAGAACCAAAATTGGCCAGGCTCTGATACCAACTGAAAGGAAGCTAGGTGTGTAGAAATCGCTTCCTACACTAATCTAATGAGGGGATGAGAATGCAAATTCAATTTTATCTTTACAATTACAACAATGTTAAACCACTAATAAAGATATTGTAGCAAACACATAAATAAGAAAGTGAGACAGAAGAAGAGAGACACAAGATATACATGGGGAAAATCCTTATCGGGTGAAAAACTCCACACTCCAAAACCTACACAATGTATAACAAAACTAAAATAGTTTACAATACACTTGCAATGCAAGCTCTAAGGAGTCTTTGACACTCGTATCTGGAGACAAACAGGCAGCATAACAGTACCTGTAAAATCTGTAATACATCTCCTCCTCAAAGCACCTGTTTATATAAAAAATACAAGGCAAAATTGCCTCTATCTTGGAATGGGTGTCCAACTCGGCCTCATGGCCAAAAACTCACGCCTATGAACACTTGGTCAACATTGTAAGATGCTTCTGACACTTGTCCACACACCCCATCCCAAAGAGGTTGCTTATTTTCAAAATGGGCTATGACAGATGCTCTTACGACTCTTATGACCGTCATAGAATCTGTCATAGCAGTTACAACTTCCGGCTATAAGAGAATCTGTCAACACAGGCTATAAATAGCATATTCTCTTATAACATGTCATAGTCCACCTTAGGGCGCCCAAAGATGCCTTTTTCAAATATGCTCTTCGACACATGTCTTTACTGTCATAGAATCTCCTATTTCTGACTCTTACATGTCATAATTTCATCATAAGAATCTGTCATAACCGTTACGGTCAATATTCCCTTACACAACATCCAAGATGCTGACACATGGTAAAATATTCCTACCACTAAGTGGGACGCCTATCTCATCATGTGAAGACAAAATTACATGTGGTCATGTATGCCATGTAGGATGACACATCATCGTGCCAACTCCCACAACATGACAACATAGGATTTGCATCCAATTAATACAATAGGCAATTAATAAATAAATATAATGTAAAAATACAAGGAATTACCAAGGTTGAGACACCTTAATTCCCAACATTTTTGTAAGGAAGTTGAAGAGCAGAAACAACTTCCTACGCCAATCTTGAGGAGAAACATTATTCAAAACTTTTCCAAAAGCTAGTCTAACAATTACAGAAATCTAGAAGCACATTCAAAACATGAAATAAACAATGAAATACAAAACACCAGATATACGTGGGGAAAACCCTTTCGGGTGAAAAACCCCACACTCCAAAAGCCTGTTTAATGTATTCCAAATCCAATAACAAGATTACATACACTTGCAGAATAAGTTTATTACAGGAGTATAGTAAACAACTCTGGAAGAATTCCGGCAACATTCCAGTACCATAACAATTCCTGCAAACTCAATACACACAAACTACTCCTCAAGCCTCCAATTTATAGACTTTTGGCTATACAAGAAACTATCTTGGTTTTTACAAAACCATGTGCGAAGCTTCTCAGCCAAGATTCCACTCTAAAAATAAGCTCTCACGTCCAAAATGAAATCCCCTATTTTTGACCCTTACAGATGTCATACAATTTGTCATAATATGCCTAAAAATAGACCTTCCATAATATACCACCATGTGGGTATTCTTTTGACACCTAATAAACCAATTTTCAAAGTAGCGACAACGTGTAACAGCTATAGGAAAATATTAAATGAAAAATAACTATTATGGGAAATATGCAGCAAAGTTGAGACACCTCATTTTCCAACAATTTTTACTGAACAATTGCACCAATTATATTATATCCTTAGTAATTTAATCTATATCACAATTTATAACTTTGTATTGTCATAGTTAATATTTTAAATTGTTGTGTTGGCGGATAGGAGTCTCCTCTTTAGTGATACCATCATATTATGTTTGAACGCACTTCTGATAAGACATACCATTTTTCTTTAGGTTTTTAATAGTGTTTGTTTGTGAATAATTTGTTTCCCTACAAAATGTATCTTATGCAATGCTCTGGTGTATCTTAGTTACCCATAAACCTTGAAGATGTGGGGAAACTAAGTTATTTTGCATCTTTAGGTCTTCTGTACCTGTTGTGCAGAATACGATTCTATAGTATAATGTACTTTGAACTTGTGATTCTTCTCCTTGCAATTTTACTGAACATTTCCAGCAAAACATATTATCATCCTTGGTATTTAAATCCATGCTTAGCTTTTAATAGACAGGGTAGGACAATCATCCCTTCTCACTCAACATGATAACCATTGTAGAGGATATTCCTTAATCTATATGAGCCTAGAGCCTAGTTATGAGAAAAGAGTTGAGGGCATTTCAAAAATCCCTGTCACTTGACGAAGCAAGACTGGAAAGCAGAAAATAGGCTTTGTACCTCAGTCAAGTTTTTCATTTTGCTATTGTTTTTACATGAATTGAGAATTTCAAACAAATTTCAAAGACTGAACAATGTTTTTGTTCTCCAGTGTTGCAAGTGAGATTTATGTTTCAATGCTTTTAAGTCACCGACTAATTGGAAAAACAAGTAGAATGCTGCAATAATAATTTATTATGAAATGAACACATGCTTGTTTGAACGGTTCCAACTCTTACCACTGTGCTGTAGCTTGCAGTTTTAGGCAGGGACTGCAGCTGCAGCGCAGCCCTTGTTTTTTTAAAACCTCTTTTTTTTTATCCCTAGTTCACTGCATAAACTGTATAACACGAGATTAAAATTACAAACCCTGCTTTGTACAGTGTCTTTGCAGCCCTTAGAAAGGGGTGCAGCTGCAGCGTAGTGCTTGTTAAATTTATCTCAGTTATATGCTCTATTTTACTACCCTACTACCATGTTTTTAGATTTTGTTACACCGACGACATATCAATCATGCATTTGAAGGTTTTTATGGGAGGATTTTGCATAAGTCCTATATTTCCAATTATCAGGAATAGCATACATTTAAATTTATCTACCAGTTTGTTTAAGAATTGCTTGGTAGCTTTGAAAGTTACTTTTAAGGGAGCTTTAAAATTCTCTCAACATAATCTTATCACAGAAACATTTACAAAATGCCAATCAAAGAAAACGAAATACCTTAAAGGTAAAAGCCCCAAGGTGATCAATGGCAAAATTTTAGGGGAAAATTTGTGCTGCTCTTTCTTACAGTCATGACCAAAAATATTTGAGTTAGTAATTTTGTAATATGGTATACAAGACTCATCACTCTTTATACCTTGCCAAGAAGTATATTGGCAAAAGGCAGGGCCCACAAAATCCATTCTTACTTTTCTAAAAGATAGATTTTACCTACCATCCAGTATGTATACAATAATATAATGATTTTATGATGCCAATGCTATAAACTGCGTAAAATAAGTCTCAGAAGTTTGAAAAAAAGTCAAGCAAAACGGAGAAATTGTTCTACTAAAAAACTGAAACTTCTGGTTCTCTTGCCACTGGCTCTGTTCACTTTTGCTTATACTTTCTCAGCCAATTCTACTGTCAGTAGCTGAACTTTCGAGCCCATATCGAGCTAGCAACTGCAAGAGTTTGTCTCTCGAAAGAGGCTGTGAAGGGACAAGCAAAATTAGAAACCAAAATCAATATGGAATATTGGAAATAATTAAGTCAAAGACCATTCATACTATGAAAAACAATATGATAAATTGTGAACCATGGCATAAGGTATGTTGCCAGAAACAAGAGAGTAACATGAAAACACATACCTTAGTTTGAAAGTCATCCACACCAGCTTCAAAGAAAAGGTCTTTATCAGATTGCAAACCATTTCCAGTCAGCGCAATAATGGGAGTCTTAACTCCCATTGTTCTTAGTTGCCTTGTTGCCTGGTATAAGACAGAGAAGTTTCAGATACAAAAGATGATTGAGCAAAGTAGAATAAATATAATTACACGTATCAAAGAATTAAAACATATATTTACCTCATGTCCATCCATGACAGGCATTTCTTTGTCCATCAATACAAGATCATAAGTTCTTCCTTGCTTGAAGTAATCCACTGCTATTTTTCCATTCTCAGCTTCTTCACAACAAAGATTAAGATTCTGGAGAACTTTCCTCAAAATTATCTGTCATTTATAAGAAAGTCACAAATCATAATTAGCATGAATAGTGATAGACAGAAGTCCTCACCCAATAAGCTTTGGAAAAGCTAACTGAAAAAGTTGGAATAATGCAACATTTAACATACTCGGTTGATTTCTGTATCCTCCACAAGCAAAATTCGTCTCTGGGAGCCACAGTCCTGGGATGATAAGGAATCCAAATGCATGAAGTTCTTCATATCATGATGACAAAAGCACGTCTTCCAAATCACTCCACCAACCATAACACCCACACCCCCAATTACTGCCATTGCCAGCCATTCGCACACAACCCAATTCAGCTCTGCTACACCCACACACAACTTGCTCTGTCCATTCTCCTTCTCCAGAGCACCCCAAAGCATGTACTGAGCAGTACCCACAAGCCCAAGAACACACAACCCAACACAATACCTGCAAGATTTGGCTGTAGTGGCTATAACAATTCCTGACTTCGACATACTGCTTGAGAAGATGATTCTTTTTCTTTTTCTTGGCTGTAGTGGCTACAAGAATGGGGATTTTATAGTCCTACAAACAATTCAAAGAACAGAACATAATCTGTCTGAATCCCAATCAGCACAAAACCTTGTTTTTAGCCATGAAAATGGTTAACTTAACCTGGAATATGCGGCCAAATCCTATAATAATCATCATTTAGAGAAGAATCTGACAAATGTGTGAGCACTGTCCATGTTCAATATTACCTTTTAACTGCAGTGGTAAACTTAATACACCTGCAGATGGATATGTGAATTTACAAACGATCTGATTGGAAGAACTGAGAATATTTGGCAGCCTGGAAAATTGACACGTGTCCCCACGTGGTGAAAACCTGAAATGTTTTTTGCTTGGTTGGCCTGTTGGTGAAAAACTTGCCCTCTTGAAAGAGAGGTCACAAGTTCAAATCCTGCAGGGGGTAGGGTATGTATGCCTCATATTAGAAGCACAGTTAGGTGCCTCCCTAATATCGTAGACTATAAAAGGATCTATTTCCATTTCCACTGTGTATTGATTATGACCAATGCTAGGTTTGTCTTTCCATTAAATAAAGGCAAAAATAACCCTTTTTTTTCCTTTAAATTTGTTATATGCTAATTAATGAATGCAATAGTGTAAAGGAAAATAAACTTTCCTTTGAGCTATTCTATAAAACTTATATATTTAAGTATAATTAATGTAAAGTAATTAATTATTAATGAGTTTGACTTTTAAGAATTAAGTAATTGAGATATATAAAATATAAATAAAAAGTAAGTTTATATTGAACCATATTTGAATTTAAACATTTAAATTAGGGCTTCAAACTAATTTTGAAATAAAAATGGATTAGATCTCAATGCATAATGTGTGCATTAGAATAAGTGTGAGCATAGGTGTGATAAACAAGTGGATAGGGTGAATGTACAAGATGTCTAAACATGTGAATATGGATAAATGGTAGGTGCATAGAAATGTGTAATGAGGTAGATTGATATGAATGGACAAGGACGGTGACTTTGCACAAAATTATGTCATTTGCCAATTTCTATGTACATCAAAACACTCCCCTCAAAATAGGCACAAATATAAATGCAAAATGGCATGGGTATGTAAATTTCACCATTACAAATAGTAAACACAATTAACCTAAGTAATCTAAGCTAAGGGTAAAATATCATAATATTATTAACAACAAATCTAGGAAACTAAATGTAGGGAATTCAGGTACCTAGCCCTGGTAATGACAACAAAGATAATAGAGTGATGTGGTACAAAACATGATGATTTGATACAAAAAAACTAGTCCCCTCACTTGGTGTGGCACTTGGGATTCTACACAAAACTATAACTAACTCTAAGTCAATTTCATGGCCATAGGTCAATTTTGCCTCATGCAAATTTGATTTATAGCTCAAAGATCTAATCTAGCAATAAGTACACTTCTACTATTTGATTCACTAGATTCTTTAATCTTTGCCAACTACTAAGGATTAGTAGCATTTAAAATATATTTGTGAGATTGTCAGATCACAAGGGTCAAGTGACTAACTTTACAATCATGAAATGATTAAGAAACAATATGAAAGCATACAAGTTATCTAGATGTTAATTTTGATGGAATATTTTGATCTGTTTTAGTGGTCCAATAAAAGTGAACTCCTATAATGACTATGCCTTATGACACGAGCATCCGGGCGGATTGGAGATCAACATCAACCAAAAATATTTTCAGGTTTGGTTTCCAATTTTGATTTTTTTGGGGGGTTTCATATGGCATCTATCGGCTTTGGGAACACTTTATGCTTTCAAAATTGTAAGAATTGAGTTCCGTCATGAGGCAGTTTTGACACACAAAGTGTTGATTTCATGGAAACAATTGTTTTGGGAGATCTTGAAGGTTTGGCAATAAATAATTTGACAGGTGTGTTCTTTAATATGTTTTGCCAAATGTTCAAAAAAAATTGAGGGCATATCTTTCACTGCTTGGGAGATTTTAATACCAGAAGTTCGCACTAGCAATTTTACAAAAAGTTTAATATCTCATAATTCTTGAAAATTGAAGCGAAATCCTTTTGCAGAGGACTCGGGGATATTATTCCAAGTGTAATCGCTAGTTTTTAGGAAAAATGAAGAACTTTGAGTTTTTATTTCTGCCAACATCTGATTCCACATATCCTATCACAGTTGCGCAAATGGATTTTCCTCAGTTGGTTTGAGTAGCTTCATGAAGGTATTTCAATTAATTTCTATTGGTCATTTGATGCAATTAAATATGCTTATGGTGAGGGCAATGAATCTTTCGCGAGCTCTACATTTCCTTTGGCTCTTTTAGTTAGAGGTAGATTTTTAATGTTTGAAATAGAAAATTTATGGTGACAAAGAGATATTGAGGTAGATTTACTATAGAAAATAATCTTTTCAAATGCCCCATAAATTTTTAATAAAATAAAAAATGCAAGCATATGAAAAAAAAAGCTCCATATTCTACATTTGAATACTTATTTTGAGAAAAGCTTCAACATAAAGGAAAGAGAAAAATGGGCAGCCTCTTAAGGCTTTATTTTGATGTAGAATTTAAAGAGATAGGGAGGCTTTAAAATTTTGAAAATATATAGAGAACTGGTGCTTCATATGGAGAGAGAGGCTAAAATAAAAATGAGAAGAAAAGGTTGAAATGCAACACTAGACTTGTGTGTGAGAGGTGCTAGAAACAAGAAGTTTAAAGAGGCTCTTGTTGCAGATTTCTGGGAGTTGAAGCACCATATCTGAGAAGAGAAGAGAGTGCCAAAAACAAAAGATAGTGTGCAGAATGAAGAGCCAAGTGTCCAAGGGAGAAGAGAAGAAGTTCCTATAGAATAAGAGAAGTGGGCAACAAGAAGAATGCATATCTATTCCTGTGATGATTCGAGATAGGGAAGATTATTTGAGGTAGATTCTCATAGGGAGAACTGAGACCATGAGAGGGCATAGAGGTGAGTGTGAATTGCTATTGTTTGCAAGAGAAGTCATGAGATTTGAGTGCCTATTTGAAGGTTGGAAATAGAGGAGAGAAGGTGAAGCAGAGGTTTGTTGTGAGGGGCATAAGAACAAATGGAGGAGTGCTGTCATAAACTAGAAAGAGGACATATTTGATTGTAGATGGTAGAGAGAATCCATGAAAGGCTAATTGTAGGTAGCATTTTGTTGCAGGCTTGTATGTGAATTTTATGTTTGTAATGCAAATTTGTTTTCTGTAGAAAAACATTGTATCTTGTTGATGAATTGAATAAAATTGATTAGGCAGATTGTGTTGGCTCTCAATTGTGAGCTTGAGTATGTGGAGTTTGTGAGAAGATAGAGACTATTGTAATAATTCTACTTGTGTTGTGGAATTGAGTCGAGTGTGTGGGTAGCCAGAGAGAATATGCCCCTCTTGTATTAAGTGGTATCAGAGCCACAAGATCTTGAGAGTGTATAGTGTGCACCATGACTTGCGGGTGCATAGTGGTGTAGAGGGAAGCAATGAAGCCATGAGAGAAAGTTGATTCTATGAGAATCATGTTGGTTGTCCTCCAACAGAGACGAAGCTGGGTAGAAGGTGTGTAGACTTCTTCCACTAAGGGAAAGTGGGTAGAAGAGGTCTTGGAGAGGTGCATCTTCCAAAATCTTGTGTTGGGTAGAGGATAGTTGTGAGAGTTTTGTTGTAGGGAGAACCTGTGATTGCCAAGAGCATTCACTCTAAATTTTTGTGTGTGCAGATTGAGAGTGTGCCACAACTATTTGGAAAAATGTCTTGGAGACAAGGAGAGTGTTTCATGATGAAGAAGGAAAATTTGAAGCCACAAAAAGATAAACAAGAACCCATCTGAAAGAGTGATTTGTTTCGAATTGTTTGCAAGTCTGATGGAAAATGTTGTAAGGTGACAGTGGACAATGATAGTAGAGATAATTTGGTTGCATTGGAAATGGTTGAGAAGATGAACTTGAAGACTTGATGAAGCACCCTAGGCCATACTCCATTTCTTGGTTGCAAGGAGGTCATCAAATTTAGGTAAGTGAACAAAGCATTGTAAATTTTCATATTGGAAGATATAAAGATGAAATTGTATGTGACATAGTACCCATGGATGTTTGTCATGTTTTATTGGGTCAGCCTCAGCTTTGAGATATGGAAGTTGTACATAATGGCAACAATAATACATATAGCATAATCAAGAATGGGAAGGACCATGTTTTGAATCCATCGCAGGATAAACAAGAGGAAGTGGCAAAAGAAATTGTAGCAGTATGCCCTAATGAATGTATGAAAGAAGAGAGCACTATCAAAGTTGCAATGGGTGAGAAAGAGAAAGAGAAAAATGAAGAAGTGGTCGAGACTCCTTTAAAACATGAAGAGAAGAAGGAAAAGATGGCAACATTAAGAAGAATGAAAAAGAAGAAGAAGAGATCCTTATACAAAAGGATCAAAAAGAAAGAGAAGAGACTGCAACTGAGGTTGCAAAGGATGAGAAGTGTTGCAACTCTTTGATAGAAGGGGCATGGAAGGAGAAGCATGCGGGAACAATCCATACAGTCCCAAAAGAAAGCAAATTAGAAAAGAATAGAAGCAAGGAGAGAAAAGAATGGAAGAAGAAAGAGTATTCAGTTGTAGCATGTACTTTTGAAGAGATAAAACAACAAGTTACAATAGAGATTGATCCATTGAAAGACATGGAATGTTTGGGACAACAATGTGGAGAAGAGTCAATTTGTGAAGAATTGAGAAGAGTGGAGACATTAGAGATTGCAACAGAGGCATGTCTTTTGGAAGACATGAATGAAGAGATTGAAATTGATGTAGCAGCAACAACTACTCATCCTTTGGAGGATGAGAAGATAGAAGAATGAAGTAATGATATCGCAGTAGAGCATGAAGAGCGAAAAGTTGCAGTAAATGATGTGGGAGAAAATAAAAGAGTTGTAGTAGTAGGAACATACCTTTTGGAAGGTATAGTAGATGTGGCGAAAGAAGTCATAGCAAAGGTTGAGGCAGAAAATAATGTTGCAGCAGTTGTGAGTCCTTTGGAGGACATAAAGATGGTGATAGCAATGGATGATGAAGATGAAAGAAAAGTTGCAATAGTGAAAGAAAATGAGGTAAAACTTGAGAGTTTTGAGTTTAATTCATTTGACATTATGAAAATAAGGGAGGATCTAGAGCAAGAAGAAAGTAGATACATGGGAAGCTTCAATTTCCATGTAGATTTGTGTAAGGATGCTATAGATTTAGTTGTTGAAGAGCATGCGTTGCTTTAGGAAGAGATCAAGAAGTTGTTCATGTTAAATGAACATGTTGATGATGTTTTTATGCCAACAACAACAATAGAATAAAACACCAAGTATCCTATTCTCTCTTGAATAAAGTTTCTCAAAGGCTAAGCTATGTGATCCAATGAAACAACTTCAAGGTTCCTTATTCATGATTTGCATTGGATAAACTCAGTGATTTGATGTGATCTTGCTGGTAATCACAAACGGACTTATGCAGACTTCTTCTTACTTCACCTAGCTTATTCCTCCTTTCAATGTGGATGATGTACGTGCTATGTTTCAATAATAAAGAAAAGGAAGAAAGATGGGAGTTTAGAGAAACTAATCTAAGGTCAATGAAGCAATGATGATGCATGAATAGACAAACTCCTTAATCAACCTAACTCCACTTCGCCAAGAATGCCTACAACTACATGCAGTAGGTGTAATCTCCTAAGGATAGAGAAAGTTTTTCAAATCATGAAAGCTCATATAAGCACCCATTAAACGGCGTAGCTCAAACAAGCATCCACAATCAAACTTAAGCAAATGATGATGAAGCTCAGACTAGCTTTACACAACACTCCACCAACAATGGATGTCAAAAGCATGAGCTAGGAGTTGATCAAATATCCAATACATACATACATTACATCAATGAACTTCTAATACTCTACTTCTAATCTACTTAGAAACATCCCTTCATTTCATCAAGGTACAAGAAACCATGTTATTCCACAAGACAATACTTAGCACCAAGCGAGCTCCAATTGCTTTGCATTAATCTTGAGAAATATTTACAACAACTTCAAGTACTCTCAGAGAATCTCAAGAGTCTCTTCCTCCTCTACTCCTCTAGTCTACTGCCTTACTAACTATTCCCTTTACAAATGAGGCAACAAGGCCTTTATATAGAGTTCCAGAATTACAATGAATGGCCTAGATCAATTCAAGTAGCCAAGGGCCCAAATCATGCCATCTCAGCAATTAGTTACAACAACTTGCTATTTTTAGTACATAAGAGAGGCAATGAAGGCATGTTTTTGAAGAAGATAAGGAATAACTGGAATCTTTAGAGCATCTTCCACATGGGCATCTTCTTTGGCTTCTTGCTTGTTGAATGATGTGGCAAATTGTGATTGAATGGTGATGTGTATCTGCCACGTAGGTGCCATCTCAACAACTCTTATTGATCCCAACAATTTATTCAATTTACTTTAGGCATATTCCCAAATTGCATCATCTATGTGATGTCTTCAAATGTGATTGCTTTGATGAACTTGAATGCTTGGAAATGTATCCTTGTTGTTTTTGCCTTGTTTTTTGTGAGTCGGATATGTATGATGCATGTTGCTCATTTGACTAACTCTGTGATACCTTTCTCTTGGCAGGATACAACTGATCTTCTTTGAATGCTTGTTCATAGAGAGTAGTATAGATGATGATGCTTCTTTCACAACACGGAGTAGGAGATTCCTCTCAAAAACTTGAAAATGGAAGAACTTGAAGCTTGAATGGATATATGTCTTTGATGATACAAATGATGAAATGTTCCAGCATGATGATCTTGAAGCGGTCTTCTCCGCAATAACAAACTCTTGACTTCACTCCTTAGATGAAAGTGACTCCAAGTGCTTGGATCCTCAGTTGACTTCTCAGCTCCTTTAATTCATTTCTCCTACAATACAGAGAAAAACATATATTAAACCATTGATATATACTCAATTTCATAACCCATGAATCATTTTAAACGTAAAAATAACCCCTCCAAGCTTAGGTGCACATCTAGGGTCCTGGAGGTGCAAAAGTGCGCCTAAGATAGAATGGCCTTATATTCATCATTTATGTGTTTTCAAACAATTAAACATGTCTCTAAATGATCTTCTTTCTCAAGCACTCAACTCCTAAGGTTGATTGATGTGATTTTCCCTAAGGTGCAATTTGAGGTTTGTACATACTGAAAAGGGCGCCTTGATCTTCTTCAAGCAATTTATAACTTCAAACACTTGTTAATCACTTAATGATGTTCATTCCTGACCAAGAAGAGACCCTCTCATCATTGATCCATACTCATTCCCTTGAGGCTCATATTGAGGTTTCCATAGAGGCTGTAGTGTGCCTTGATCAAACCTAGCCTTATATTGCCATTGCAATGGTTCTAAATAGTTAGAAATGCCTTCGAATGATTCTCCTTCTTCAAGACGCTCGCTTAATGACAAACTCATGCATTCCTTCTAAGGCACAACTTTGGGTTATTCAGGTAGGAAAATGCACCTAGCTCACTTAGTGATGTTGATCTCCCTTGAGGCACAAATTCATGGTTGTTAGTGCAATTTCATGACTTCAAACTCCTGCCAATGCTCAAAGATGCTTGTTTTGACTAGGCAAGGACACTTCAATGTTTATTCCTGCTTCTAGAATTGAGGCACAATTTGATGGTTGAATAGGTGTCAATTGGTGCCTAAATATGGATGAGTGTTCACTTCAACTTAGGTGCATATTTAAGGTTGTAGGAGTTGAAAATTGCGCCTAAGATTCTTAGCTTGTTGTTTGACATTCAATGAATTCAACTTCATGTTTAAATGTTTAGGAAACTCTTCTTTACTTTAGGCGCCATCCTTATGATGTCAAACTTGATACTCTCTAGGTGCTAAAATTGGTTTGAAGAGGTGAAGATATGCGCATAGACTTGCTTGGGCTAGTTCTTTGACATTTATTGGTTTCAATCACTTGTTTAGATCATCAGAAGAACACTTCATTGCTAGGCACACATTTGGGGTTGTTTAGGAGAGATCTTGTGCCTAGATTTACTTAGTGCAATTGAGTTAATGTGATTTCATTTGAGGCACAAATCCAAGGTGATAGGAGATTAAAAATGTGCCCTACACACTTGGGCCAGTTTTATGACTTCAAACCTTTATGGAGGCTTAAAAAACTGCCTAGTTTGATAACATACATACCTCTCATCACTACCTCCTATCTTCACAATTGAGGTGCTCATTTAGAGTTGTCCAGGTGAGAATATGTGCCTAAGATAGCGCAATCTAGTGGTTTCAAATTCATGTTTATATGCTTAGGAAACTCTCTATTACTAGGTTCCCAAATGATAATCTACAAGTAACAAAGTGTGTCTAGCCTTTATAGAGCAATCCTAGCTCAGTTTTGAACCTTCAATAGTTCTCCAAATGCCTATTTGTCAATGCCAGTGATGATTGAACAAGTCTCAACTCAGGGCGCACATTGAGGTTGTTACAAGTCAAGAAATGTGCCTAACATTTGAAGATGGATTTCATTTCAACTTAAATGGGTTTAAACTAGTTCATAGATGTCTAAATGATTCTTGCATCAAATTTGATGGTCTCAAGCCTCCCCTTACCAAGGCGCACTTTTGATGAGGTACAGAGGCAGGAATGTGCCTAGATTTTCTTAATGATTTTCAAAATACTCTAAGCTAAACACTTCATGCTTCATCTCCTCCTTAGGCACAAAATAGGGTCTCTAGATGAGGCACACTTTTAGGGGTCTTCAAGTGTAATTTGGCACCTAGATAACTTAGTCTATTTATCTGCAAGATTTTAATGTTCAAGGCACTTTGAGGGTCAAGAACACACTTCCTATCAAGGCGCCAAGGTTTGGAGTAGTTTGAGGCTAGTTTTAGTGGAGGCGTAGCTTACCTTGTTATCATCGACTTCAACATGAAACACAACCATAAGACATCATCAAGATCCAAGACAAAGCATTAGAGCTCAAAAAAGGGCGGTCCTCATTTGCAATGGGGTGATGTGTGATTAGGTCACAACATCTAGCGTCAACCTAAATAAATGTTCTTGAACATTTCAAATACAAAGACCCAATCCAGACTCAAAACCCTCAGACACTCTTCCTCAACTCATCAACCAGCTAGATGACGAACTCAAAAAGGAAAAGAATCATAAATTGGATCAAGACACTAAATATTTTGATGTGTGATTAAAGATAGGTTTTAATTAAAATAGTTTCTTAAGTGTTCCAAAGATAAACAAAAGTCAGGTTTCAACATTTCCATGTACTCCCACACACTAGATCACATAAACATAACTATCTGATCAAAGAATCAAAATCAATTGCCAACGTGACTATCCATATTTCAAGGACCAAGTGCATTCACTTGCATTTATTTCCATCCCTTAGAAACTCAGATCATCTAAGCTCACTTGTCTCAAGCTAGGTAAATTCATAAAAATTGGATGAATGCACGACACATATATACAGATGGAATGGGCAATGATGACATGCAATGACATGGAAATAGTATGATGGAATGAAGATGATATTGGAAACGAAATGACATGAAATGAAGAGGAGTGAAATGAGACAGAGTATCTCTACACATGACACCTGTTTGCTAGGTTTTCATCATGGTACTTATCCAAGGCACCACCAAAGGTGGCTTTCACCTGTGGACGAAAGATTTCTCTTTACTATTTTTTTTAATAATAGGATAATCATTACACAAGGGGCCTGTTTGCCAGCTTTTCACCATGGTAATGAATAGAAAGAACTCCAGAGTCTGATTCTACAGACAACATGATGGTCCATACAAAATTGTGCCAAGTTATTATATTTACAGATGTTGGTAGGAATGACAAATTGATACGAAAAGAGTGGACTGTGATGTGAATTATATACAAATAAAATAGATGGGCATAGCCAAACATAGTCTAGGTGAGTGGCGGGATATATTAGATGATGGGAAAGGTAGTGGAAACAGATGGAATATAGTGGAAAGAATGGAATGAAACCATAAATCAACGTTTGCTCATATTGACCTAAACTTCGAGGCTTGCAAGTGGAGGGGAAATGAATAAAGGGACGAGAACAGTGATTAGTGAGTGGGTGAAGTGGTAACTTCATAACCCACATGAACTTAAAATGTTCTTGTTTTGATTTTATTTTGTGGGATGAAGTAACGTAGATGGAATAGAATGGAAATGAAATGGGTTGAGGTGAATGGAATGGATTCTTCGGATGCGGAAGCTGCTTTAAATTTGGCTTCTTGAACTTAGGTATCTCTTTTACTTGAAAATATAAAATGAAATAGCTTTAAGTATGCCTTGCTTAGATTTCTAGCATTTGTGCTTTTAGGCATAAAGATCTTTGGATTTTTAGGAATTTATTTGCTTGGTGGGTAAAAGCATTTGAATATTTATTTTGTGGAACTATGGGATGGGCGGAAGGATTGTAAACTTCTCAATTAGATGACACTTACATTCATTGATCATGATTAGGAAATGGGTAAATGGATGGAGGAAATATGGCAATGTGATTTAAGAAGGGCAGAAGTAAGATGGATGGTAAATATTAAATGTTGACATATGCTTTTGGAATCTGCATACCAACGGAGGTGAAGTGGATACATATGAAATGGGTAGATAATGGATTCGTGCTAAACAGATGGAAATACCAACATCTTGACCTTACTTTCTATGTAGTGGCTAAGGTCATATGAATGGATATTGACATGAATGAACTCCAAACGATTTTGTCCCTAAAGGACTCATATATGTACCATTATAATGGATAACTGGATTATGCATAAGATTTGGATATCAGATTTGAATTCATTATTGGATGAAAGGACAAAGTGGATAAAGGCCTTATTGTTTTCAAATGGGGGTGATAAGCAGAATGAAATAGATAGAAGTATGCAAAATATTTATTATGGAGTGGAGTAGAAACATGAACTACCTTGAGATTTTCACTGGATCCAGGCTCACAAAGGCTTTCCTAGAAACTTTGGGATCATTAAGATATGTAAGATATAAAACCTCAAAATATTTCAATCAATACCAAACAACTAACTTATCTCTCAAGAGCAAGCAGTCATGCTATCTGACACTAGTGATAGAATCCATGGGAAATCCATCAATCATGACCCAAGTTTCTCAAAGGAAAACATAAGAATTCATAAAACTTAGATTTAACATTTTAAAAAATTATGATCAAAAAATAATAGTTTCAAGACACAATATATGATTAGTTTCCAAGTCAAGTCCAAAGTCTAACAAGATGATAAATTGGAAGAAAAAAGTCTTCGAACTCTAAGACTTTCATGAATGGATGTCTGAGAAATGAACTAATCTATTATCACGAATTGAAACTAATGTGTGTGTTTAAGATAACATCACCTTCTTACAAACAGGCAAACTCGACACAACAAACCAACTAAACTAAGCAACTAACACCTACAAAAAGCAAACAACAACAACTTGAGGAAAGAGAACAACAAGAAAGCAATACGAAAGCAAAACTATGCTAAGGACAAACCAACACCTGAGTCAAATGACCTCAAGGGAGAAAATCTACTCTAAGACGCAACATGAAATGAAAACCTTATTCTAACCTAGCTATGTACAAGCAACAGAGAGATGTAACCCAGGACACTAAGTATATACATGCCCTAGCATGGTTTTTTAGTATGAACAACAGTAATACAATAGTAACAGTCCTCAATCGAGCAAATTCATCCTTGAACTCAGACCATTGACCCTTCAAGCGATAGACCTCAAATGTAGGAAAAAAAATTGCAGTATTATGATCACTTGAGGATTCTTGTTAGGACCATGATTTATCCAAATGCAGGTTGTTCCACTTGATTCACCATAATCAAAATCATATTCAACATGTTCATGGTGTTCAAAATCATCATCAATATCATTACTATCAATGCTATCAATTAGAAGTTCATGATGTTCAAATTCAAAATTCTTCCAATCAACAGAAGGGAAAGATACAACCTGATGCTTGCTATTTTCAATGAGACATGGCCTACCAAGCATTTGATCATATTCGAAGCATTCATTAGGAGGTTGCCATTGATGGTTGATGAACTTCTCATCTTCTTCATATTGTATGATCTCATCGTCCAACTCTTTTGTGATCTCCCGCAATGGTGTCAATAGCCTCTTGATCTTAGTGTCCATTGCAGCAGCATGTTCTTCAATTGTCATTCTTTCCTTTGGCTTGTTATCTTATTGTATAATGATGAAAGCATCAAGTGTCAACCCAAATTGCTCATGTTTATTCACAGGCTCTTCATCGGCATCCTCTTGAATAATAACTTCCAAATTCTTTTGCAGTGCTTCTAATTCATGATCTTATAACAATGTTTTTTGTACTTCTTGTAGCTCATTCTTCAGAATCTCTTGATGTAAGGTAGATGTATACTCCTCAAGAAGCTTATCTTCATCAAATTCAGGTTCCTGCCACAAGCTCGTACTTCTTTCTTTCTTAATTGTTGTTTCAAGTGATCTAACATCTTTCAAACCCTATTTACAATCCTCTAATGCTTTTGATAACTTCTGTCTGAATGCTTCTATCTCTTTAGGGTTGATAAACTCATATTCATATTCTTTCTCACTTGTACATTGTTGATCAAGGTTCTTTGTAATAGAGGCTTCTTCCCCAATAGGTACATCAGCTTCTACTTCCTACATGGCTTGATGAATTGCTTCCCAGCATTTCTCACAAGTGTATTCCAAATGATTTATATGATGCAGCCTACACCAATTTCTAGAAAGAAATATATCGTCTACACTTAAATCCTTGTCATTCTTCAATTCCTTCTTGATTTTCTCTTTCAGCTTCTTGAATGCTTCACCATCGACAGGAGTTTTAGGATCTACCTTTGAAAATACTACTGGCTCATGTACTTGTAAGAATGAAATTTTCCTTTGCACAGCTAAGTCCATCCTTGATAAGAATGTTATACAATCTACTTCTCTATGATCATTTGTATTATGAATATGGCATCCATACTTGCACTCAAAGTCTTTCAAACTCTTGCCACCAAGAGGCTCATTCAATGACCACCATAGTTGGAGAACAATTGGAGTTGAATTTGTAGGATTATACCCAACAAATTGCCGCATATCCAATCTCGAATCCAAGGTTGAGAAATTCATCTTCTAATTTTTTTGTATTTTTGATTTTTTTTTTTGCTTTTTTGGGCTTTTTGAAATTTTCTACTTTTTTTTGTAGTTTTTGAACTATAAGAGATCTTGAAATCTCAAATTTGTCCTTCAAAGCTCACTTCAAACTTCAATCCACCACTCGGAGTATCTTTTTTCTCTACTTGAAATAAAGAATATCCATGTTCATGCCCTCCTTCTAGCGCCAAAAATGTTGATGATGTTTTTGTGCCAACAACAACAATAGAATAAAACACCAAGTATCCTATTCTCTCTTGAATAAAGTTTCTCAAAGGCTAAGTTATGTGATCTAGTGAGACAACTTCAAGGCTCCTTATTTGTGATTTGCATTGGATAAACTCAGTGATTTGATGTGATCTTGCTGATAATCACAAAGGGACTTATGCAGACTTCTTACTTCGCCCAGCTTATTCCTCCTTTCAATGTGGATGGTGTATGTGCTATGTTTCAATAATAAAGAAAAGGAAAAAAGATGAGAGTTTAGAGAAACTAATCTAAGGTTAATGAAGTAGTGATGATGCATGAATAGACAAACTCCTTAATCAACCTAACTCAAGTAGGTGCAATCTCCTAAGGATAGCGAAAGATTTTCAAATCATGAAATCTCATATAAGCACCCATTAAATGACATAGCTCAAACAAGCATCCACAATTGAACTTAAGCAAATGATGATGAAGCTCAGACTAGCTTTACACAACACTCCACCAGTGATGGATGTCAAAAGCATGAGCTAGGAGTTGATCAAATATCCAATACATACATACATTACATCAATGAACTTCTAATACTCTACTTCTAATCTACTTAGAAACATCTCTTCATTTCATCAAGGTACAAGAAACCATGTTATTCCACAAGACAGTACTTAGCACCAAGCGAGCTCTAAGGTCTTTGCATTAATCTTGAGAAATATTTACAACTTCAAGTACTCTCAAAGAATATTGAGAGTCTCTTCCTACTCTACTCCTCTAGTCTACTACCTTACTAACTATTCCCTTTACAAATGAGGCAACAAGGCCTTTATATAGAGTTCCAGAATTACAATGAATGGCCTACATCAATTCAAGTAACCAAGGGCCCAGATCATGCCATATTAGCAATTAGTTACAACAACTTGCTATTTTTAGTACATAAGAGAGGCAATGAAGGCATGTTTTTGAAGAAGATAAGGAAGAAATGGAATCTTTAGAGCATCTTCCACATGGGCAGCTTCTTTGGCTTCTTGCTTGTTGAATGATGTGATGAACTGTTATTGAATGATGATGTGTATATGCCACATAGGTGCCATCTCAACAACTCTTATTGATCCCAACAATTTATTCAATTTACTTTAGGCATATTCCCAAATTACATCATCTGTGTGATGTCTTCAAATGTGATTGCTTTCATGAACTTGGACGCTTGGGAATGTATCCTTGTTGTTCTTGCCTTGTTCTTTGTGAGTCAGATATGTATGATGCATGTTGCCCATTTGGCTAACTCTGTGATACCTTTCTCTTGGTAGGATACAACTAATCTTCTTTGAATGTTTGTTCGTAGAGAGTAGTATAGATGATGATGCTTCTTATACAGCACGGAGTAGGAGATTCCTCTCAAAATTTTGAAAATGGAAGAACTTGAAGCTTGAATGGATAGATGTCTTTGATGATGCAAATGATGAAATGTTCCAGCATGATGATCTTGAAGCGGTCTTCTCTACAATAACAAACTCTTGACTTCGCTCCTTGGATGAAAGTGACTCCAAGTGCTTGGCTCCTCAGTTGACTTCTCAGCTCCTTTAATTCATTTCTTTTGTAACACAGAGAAAGACATATTAAACCATTGATATATACTTAATTTCATAACACATGAATCATTTTAAATGTTAAAATAACCCCTCCAAGCTTAGGCGCACATCTAGGGTCGTGGAGGTGCAAAAGTGCACCTAAGATAGAATGACCTTATATTCATCATTTATGTGTTTTCAAACAATTAAACATGTGTCTAAATGATCTTCTTTCTCAAGCACTCAACTCCTAAGGTGGATTGATGTGATTTTCCCTAAGGCACAATTTGAGGTTTGTACATATTGAAAAGGGCACCTTGATCTTCTTCAAGCAATTTATAACTTGAAACACTTGTTATTCACTTAATGATGTTCATTCCCGACCAAGCGGAGACCCTCTCATCATGGATCCATGCTCATTCCCTTGAGGCACATAGTGACGTTTCCACAAAGGCTCTAGTGCGCCTTGATCAAACCTAGCCTTATATTGCCATTTCAATGATTCTAAACAGTTAGAAATGCCTTGGAATGATTCTCCTTCTTCAAGATGCTCACTTAATGACAAACTCGTGCATTCCTTCTAAGGTGTAACTTTGGGTTATTTAGGTAGGAAAATTTGCCTAGCTCACTTAGTGATGTTGATCTCCCTTGAGGTGCAAATTCATGGTTGTTAGTGCAATTTCATGACTTCAAACTCCTACTAGTGCTCAAAGATGCTTGTTTTGACTAGGTGAGGACCCTTCAATGTTGATTCCTACTTCTAGAATTGAGGTACAATTTGATGGTTGAATAGGTGTCACTTGGCGCCTAAATATGGATGAGTGTTCACTTCAACTTAGGCACATATTTAAGGTTGTAGGAGTTGAAAATTGCACCTAGGATTCTTAGCTTGTTATTTGAGATTCAATGATTTCAATGTCATGTTTAAATGTTTAGGAAACTCTTCTTTACCTTAGGTGCCATCCTTATGATGTCAAACTTGATACTCTCTAGGCGCTAAAATTGGTTCGTAGAGGTGAAGATATGCGCCTAGACTTGCTTGGGCTAGTTCTTTGACATTTAGTGGTTTCAATCACTTGTTTAGATCATCATAAGAACACTTCATTGCTAGGTGCACATTTGGGGTTGTTTAGGAGAGATCTTGCACCTAGATTTACTTAGTGAAATTGAGTTAATGTGATTTCATTTGAGGCACAAATCCAAGGTGATAGGAGATGAAAAATGTGCCTTGCACACTTAGGCCAATTTTATGACTTCAAACCTTTATGGAGGCTTAACAAAATGCCAAGTTTGATAACATACATACCTCTCATCACTACCTCCTATCTTCACAATTGAGGCACTCATATAGGGTTGTCCAGGTGATAATATGCGCCTAAGATAGTTGCTGCAATCTGGTGGTTTCAAATTCATTTTTATATGATCAAGAAACTCTCTATTACTAGGCACCCAAATGATGTTCTACAAGTAACAAAGTGCACCTAACCTTCATAGAGCAATCCTAGCTCAGTTTTGAACCTTCAGTAGTTCTCCAAATACCTATTTGTCAATGCCAGTGATGATTGAACAAGTCTTAACTCAGGGTGCACATTGAGGTTAGTTTTAGTGGAGGCGCCAAGGTTTGGAGTAGTTTGAGGTTAGTTTTAGTGGAGGCACAACTTACCTTGTTATCACTGACTTCAACATGAAACAAAACCATAAGACATCATCAAGATCCAAGACAAAGCATCGGAGCTCAAAAAAGGGGGGCCCCCATTTGCAATGGGGTGATGTGTGATTAGGTTACAACAGAACACTTGAATGAGTATGAAAGTGCAGCAACAAACATGGTGAAAGAGGTTGTTGTAACAACAAATTTTAGAGAGGTAAGTTTTAATTTTTCTAAATTTTGTGATGAGGGAGTTGATGTGAATCTTCATGTTGTTGAAGTGAATAACAAATTGCAAGTAGATAAAAAAAAGAATATAGTTGTAGGTTGGTATGCAGATGTATATTTGCATGTAGCATCTATAGAGGATGCTACATGTGAGACTTGGTGGAGGTGGTTGGATAATGGTGGGTTGGATCACATGAAAGGGGAGAGGAAAGGAGAGAGTGCAAAATTATTGGAGGAGGATGACACTTGTTCTAGCGAGATGCTGGAAAAGCAGAAAGACAAAAATAATTTTGTGCATATGTTTCAGCGATGGAGTTCACTACATATTGCTTGCAATCTACAAGAATGGTTCTACCATTCAACTCCATGTTTGTGAGCATATACTCACAAACTTCCTACTTGGTGTGTCTGATGCAAAAGCATCTGGGAGGATTGGCAATCAACATTAACCAAAAACATTTTTAGGTTTAGTTTCTATTTTTTATTTGTTTTGGAGTTTCATATAGCATCTATCAGCTTTGGGAACACTTCATGCTTTCAAAATTGGAAGAATTGAGTTTTCGTTAGGTAATAGTTTTGACACAGTGTGTTGATTTCACAAAAACAATTGTTTTGGGAGATCCTTGAGGTTTGGTGATAAATCCTTTAACAGACATGTTCTTGAAAGCATTTCTCTAAATGTGCAAAAAGAATTGAGGGCATATCTTTCACCGTTTGGGAGATTTTAACACCAGAAGTTCACAAGAGCAGTTTTATGGAAAGTTTAATATCTCATTATTCTTGAAGGTTGAAGTGAAATCCTTTTGCAGGGGACCTGGGGATGTTAGTCCAAGCATACTCACTAGTTTTCAGGTGAAACAGAGAACTTTGAGTTTTTTCATCTGCCGACACCTGATTCCGCATATCCTATCATAGTCGCACAAATGGATTTTCTTTAGTTGTTAGCAGCTTCATGAAGGTATTTCAATTGATTTCTATTGGTCATATGATGCAATTAAATATCCTTATGGTGAGGGCAATGAATCTTCTGCGAACTCTACATTTCCTTTGGTTATTTTAGTATGCAAAAGGCATAACATTGGAGACAGATTTTTAATATTTGAAATAGAAAATTTATGGTGACAAAGAGAGGCAGTATTAATGCCTCTTATTGAGGTAGATTTACTATAGAAAATAATCTTTTCAAATGCCCCATAAAGTTTTAATAAAATTAAAAATGCAAGCATATGAAAAAAAGCTCCATATTCTACATTTGAGCACTCATTTTGAGAAAAGCTTCAACGTAGAGGAAAGAGGAAAATGGGCAGCCCCTTAAGGCTTTATTTTGATGTAGAATTTAAAGAGACAAGGAGGCTTTAAAAATCTGAAAATATATAGAGAAGGCAGTGCTTCATATGGAGAGAGAGGATGAAATAAAAATGAGAAGAAAAGGTTGAAATGCAGTGCTGGACTTGTGTGTGAGAGGTGCTAGAAATAAGAAGTTTAAAGAGGCTCTTGTTGCAGATTTTTGGGAGTTGAAGTTGTTGCAAGTATGAGGTGAGCCAGTGTTGTCATTGATGTCAACATACTCATATTGCATTGACAAGAAGGATTTGATGAGCTGTGTGCTGAGGATATTGAGAAAATTAGCCTCAGTCAGGAACAGTGAAGAACAGTGATGAGAAGAAGGCAAATGTACTGTATAGGATGAGAACCGGAGGATGCGGATTAAAGGGTTAATAGATATGAGTCTTGAGATGCTTCAGTTAAGATTTCAGAGGTCCGCATGAAGATCTGAAGGAGTTGTGGCTGTCGGTATAGAACCGGTTCCGGCAAGTATCCAGAGGTGACAGAGGATCACAAAAAGGTCCGGTGAGGTCCGGAATTGTATTATCCTAATCTGCGGATTGGACGGAGTGTTTGGGATGTCCTTGTGATGTGTCATCCTGATTTGTGTATGATTTGGAGGTCCGAAAGTACCCCTTTTATTATGACAGTGGCGACAGACTGTGTTCTTGAAGTTCCAGATGAGGAAGACAAGAGATCCCAGTAAGTAGAGGAAGTGCGGATGTATCCGGACATTCAGACAGGCTTGTGAAGGTTCTTGGATCATGTTTAGGTTGTGTTGTTGGTCCACATTGATGGTAGAGCCCGGAATTGAAGTTATTCTTCCGGATGAAGTTCTTGCTCTGTTTAGCCGACCGGATGAGTTGCTCATCCTGCGAATGTTCTTGTAATGGCCGACCGGATGTGTTATTCATCTTGCGGATACTCCTATGGTTGTTTGCCGACTTAGATGTTTGTTCCTAAGTCGATGTCTTGTATAAATAACGGGTTGTGAGTTCATTTCAAAGGGTGGTGTGTGGATGAGTGTGGCATAGCGAAGAAACGTGCGAAAGGCAGAGCAGAGATTGTTGGGCTTAATTGGAACTGATCCGGACATGGTAGAGATGTCATTCTCCAGTTCAAGACTGTGATTCTTATCACTTTGTAGACAGTGTGTCTTCTTGTAGGCAGTGGGCCTCTTGTGAGCAGTGTGCTCGGGCAGTGAGCCCTTATTGGCATGTGCCATTCATTTTTCTTTATTCTTCTAACAGAGAATAATTCTTGGGTTAATCACCCCGTGGTTTTTCCCTTAACCGGGTTTTCCACGTCAAAATCTTGGTGTTCAATGTGTTGATGCTTATCTGCTCTTGTGTTTATGTATTATGCTTCCATGGATGATTATTTGATATGCTGCTAACTAACAACAAAGAATCAAGTGTTTGAAAGAAGAAGAAGTTTTATACAACTGATTCACCCCCCCCCTCTCAGTTGTATGCCCTAGATCCAACAATTGGTATCAGGGCCAAGTTCCTCTGATAGGAGCTTAACCGCTTGAGGAGATCCAGGATGTCGTCATACAAGAAGGATAGTCCGAAGTTCGATGGAACCAACTTCACTCTCTGGAAAGGTCGCATGAAGTGTCACTTGGAATGTATGGGAAAAGCATACTTGGCTATGATTTCAAAACCATATGTACCTCCACAAGGTGGTCCGACAACTCTGAATGAAATCACAGAAGCTGAAAACAATCTGCGGACCAAGGAAGCTCTTCTAAGCGCATTGAATGACTCAGATCTCTCGAATGTCATTGACCTACCAACTGCATATGAGATTCTAACTAAACTAGAACTTCTGTATGAAGGAGATGAGTTTGTCAAAAGTGCAAGGTTGCAAAGTCTAAAAGGGAAATTTGAAAGATTGAAAATGAGAGATGATGAAAACATCACTACCTTTATGCCAAGAGTAAATGAGCTGGTATGTGGAATCAGAAATGCTGGTGGAACTTTAGATGAAAATGAGATTGTCTGCAAAATCCTAAGATCCCTTCCTGCCGCCTACAAAATCAAAGTTGCTGCCATTGATGAATTCAGAGCCCACACAACTGTCACAAGAGAACAACTGGCTGGCAAACTAGCTGCATTTGAAATGACCGAGTTTGGAGATGATCCTCCCAAGATTGAATCTGCTTTCAAAGCCAGTGCCTATGTGAAAGGCAAACAGAGATTTGATCCGGGTGAAAACTCATCAAGGAAAATGTCATGGTATGATCAAGCAAGAAAAGACATGGAAGAAGAAGAAGCAGAAACAGCTCAACTTGAAGCCCTCATTGCAAAAAGACTGCCAAGAGGATCCGGTAAGTATGAAGGAAAACTACCCTTCAAGTGTTTCAACTGCAATAAGATTGGTCATTTTGCCTCAAGATGTCCGGAGAGATCTGCAAGATCTAATACTCACAGACAAAGGTTTCAAAAGAATTGCTATTATGTTCATGAAGAAGATGACAATGAAGGAGTAACAGATGATGAATCAGAACTAGGAAGCAAATCCGGAAATGAGTGGGTGTTTATAGCCATCAAGGAAGAAGATTCAATACTCTCTGAATCTGTCAATCACAAAGTTGTTGAAAAAGCCTTGGCTGCTCAAGTGGAAGAAAAGGATGATTGGGTTATTGACAGTGGATGTTCTCACCATATGACTGGTGACAAGAATAAGTTCTTAGACTTGGAAAGATATGAAGGAGGAATGGTAAAGTTTGGTGACAATTCTGCTGGCAGAATCAGAGGTAGGGGAACTATTTCCTTTGATGGTAAGAGCAAAACAGGTAATGTACTGTATGTTGAAGGATTGAAGCACAATCTTCTCAGTGTTGGTCAGTTAGTGGACAAAGGCTATGATCTCCGGTTCAAGAATGGAAAATGCAGAATCTTTACAAGCTCCGGAACTGAAATTGCATCCGGTACTCAGACAAAAGGTAACATCTTTCATCTGGTTGGTTCAAATAAAAGTTGTTTGTTTGTCCAAATTGATCAGAGTTGGTTATGGCATAGAAGAATGTGTCATGTAAATTTTGATAACATCATCAAGATAAGCAATACTCAGGCTGTGAGAGATCTTCCAAAATTGATGAAACCTACAAATAGTGTGTGTAAAGAATGTCAGTTAGGTAAACAAAGCAGAGTCTCTTTCAAAAGCAAAGATCAGTCTTCTACCGGATTGTTGGAATTAGTACATACTGATCTATGTGGTCCGAAAAGAATCAAGAGTCTGCAGGGTGATAGATATTTCATGTTGTTAATTGATGATCATTCCCGGATGATGTGGGTTACCTTTCTAAAAGAAAAATCAGAATCTTTTGAGAAGTTCAAAATCTTCAAAGCTATGGTGGAGAATCAAACCGGATTGAAACTAAAGTGTCTAAGGTCTGATAGAGGTGGTGAATTTACATCTGGTGAATTCATTGACTTTTGTGAGAAACAGGGTATAAGGAGACAGTTGTCTGCTCCTAAGACTCCACAGTAGAATGGAGTAGTTGAGAGAAAGAACCGGACCATCCAGGAAGCTGCTAGGACAATGATGTTGGAAGCAAATGTTCCTCAAATGTTTTGGAAAGAAGCTATCAGCACCGCAGTCTACACTCTCAATCGAGTTCAAATCAGAAACAACACCGGTAAGACCCCCTATGAACTCTGGTTTGGCATCACTCCTACTGTGAAATATTTCAGAGTATTTGGTAGCAAGTGTTATATTAAAAGAGATGAAGATCTAGGAAAGTTTGATGCTAGAAGTGATGAAGGAATTTTCTTGGGTTACTCCACTCAAAGCAAAGCATACCGGTGTTACAATAAGAGATTGAGGAAGATGATAGAAAGCACCAATGTGAAAGTTGATGAAGGAATTGAGAAACCTTCAAGATTTTATGAGCTTGATGAAGATGACCAAGACAGTGTTCAAGGAACTCAATCCTCTCCGGTGAGACAGAGTCAGCCTGATCCGGTAAATCAGGAAGAAGAGATAGGTTTGAATGAGCCTGATCAAGAAACAGCAGTGCTGGATACTCCCAAAATTCCAAGGTATGTAAGACTGAACCACTCTGAAGATCAGATCATAGGTGACAGAAGCAAAGGTGTACAAACTAGAAGGAATATTGCTCAAAATCAGGATGAATGCTGTCTGATTTCAAAAATTGAACCTAAAACAATAAATGAAGCCTGCAATGATGAAAACTGGACCAAAGCAATGAAAGATGAATTGATGCAAATTGAGAAAAATCATACTTGGGATCTTGTTCCCAGACCTAGAGACAGGAATGTAATTGGAACCAAGTGGGTCTTCCGGAACAAACTAAATGAAGCTGGTGAAGTAATCAGAAACAAAGCTAGATTGGTCTGCAAAGGCTACTCTCAAATAGAAGGAATTGACTTTGAAGAGACTTTTGCTCCGGTGGCAAGAATTGAAGCAGTCAGATTACTTCTTGCATTTGCTGCTTTCAAAGACTTCAAGGTATATCAGATGGATGTCAAGTCTGCCTTCCTAAATGGTGATCTGGAAGAAGAAGTCTACATTGAACAACCGGATGGATTTCAATTGTCTGATAATAATGATATGGTCTGCAAGTTGAAGAAAGCTTTGTATGGATTGAAGCAAGCCCCAAGAGCATGGTATGAAAGGTTGGATAAGCATCTTGTGCAGATTGGATTCAACAAAGGTACTGCTGACAGTAACTTATATTTCAAAATTGATCATGAAAACATTCTGATTGTTGAAGTGTTTGTGGATGATATCATTTTTGGAGGAAGAGATAGTATGTGCAAAACTTTTGCAAATCAGATGAAAAGTGAGTTTGAAATGTCTATGCTTGGTGAAATGAATTTCTTCTTGGGTCTGCAAATTACTCAAACAAAAGAAGGGATCTTCATTTCTCAGACCAAATATGTGAAAGAATTGTTAAGGAAATTTGGTATGGAAGACTCAAAGCCAATGAACACTCCTATGGCAACCGGATGTAAGTTAAGCAAAGATGATGATTCTCCAAAGGCAGATCAGACAAAGTATAGATCAATGATTGGTGGATTGTTGTATCTCACTCAAACTAGACCAGATATAATGCAGGCTGTTGGTCTTGTGGCAAGATTCCAGGCTGATCCTAGAGAATCTCATGTTATGGCAATCAAAAGAATTTTTAGATACTTGAAAGGAACAGTTGAGTATGGTCTATGGTACCCTAGAGATCCGGACTTCTCTCTTCATGCTTACACAGATGCAGATTGGGCAGGAGATGTGGATGACCGGAAGAGCACTAGTGGTGGAGCATTCTTTTTGGGGAAGAGATTGGTTTCTTGGCTAAGCAAGAAACAAGATGCAATATCTCTGTCTACAACTGAAGCAGAATACATTGCAGCAGCAGGTAGTTGCACTCAAATCTTATGGATGAAGCAGATGCTAAGAGACATCAAAGTTGAATATGAGAAGCCTATCACAATTTTCTGTGATAATTCAAGTGTAATTAATATCTCCAAGAATCCGGTATTGCATTCTAAGACTAAGCACATATCTATTAAATTTCACTTTTTGAGAGAACAAGTAAACAAGGAAGAAGTCAGATTGGAGTATGTTCCCTCCAAGGATCAGATTGCAGATATCTTTACAAAACCTCTTCCCAAAGACTCTTTTGAATATCTTCGGGAGAAGTTAGGGGTCATGGCCCCTCCGGTGATGAACTAAGATGCACTGATGTGCATCAGTCCGGTGGCTATCACAGTCATATCTTGTGATCCGGACTAATGGGGAGCTGCAACTAAGGGGGAGCAGCTGGTATGATTCTGATGTATGAGAATTGCAAGTATGAGCCCTTTGCCATTGATGTCAAAGGGGGAGAGAAGACATGTGAAAAACAAGTGGTTGATGATCAAAGGGGGAGCAGTAAAGGAAGAGAAGACATATGAAAAGTTGAAGTTCTTGTCTTAATGGTTTTTCACATCATATGTTGCCATCAATGACAAAGGGGGAGATTGTTGCAAGTATGAGGTGAGCCAGTGTTGTCATTGATGTCAACATACTCATATTGCATTGACAAGAAGGATTTGATGAGCTGTGTGCTGAGGATATTGAGAAAATTAGCCTCAGTCAGGAACAGTGAAGAACAGTGATGAGAAGAAGGCAAATGTACTGTATAGGATGAGAACCGGAGGATGCGGATTAAAGGGTTAATAGATATGAGTCTTGAGATGCTTCAGTTAAGATTTCAGAGGTCCGCATGAAGATCTGAAGGAGTTGTGGCTGTTGGTATAGAACCGGTTCCGGCAAGTATCCAGAGGTGACAGAGGATCACAAAAAGGTCCGGTGAGGTCCGGAATTGTATTATCCTAATCTGCGGATTGGACGGAGTGTTTGGGATGTCCTTGTGATGTGTCATCCTGATTTGTGTATGATTTGGAGGTCCGGAAGTACCCCTTTTATTATGACAGTGGCGACAGACTGTGTTCTTGAAGTTCCGGATGAGGAAGACAAGAGATCCCAGTAAGTAGAGGAAGTGCGGATGTATCCGGACATTCAGACAGGCTTGTGAAGGTTCTTGGATCATGTTTAGGTTGTGTTGTTGGTCCGCATTGATGGTAGAGCCCAGAATTGAAGTTATTCTTCCGGATGAAGTTCTTGCTCTGTTTAGCTGACCGGATGAGTTGCTCATCCTGCGAATGTTCTTGTAATGGCCGACCGGATGTGTTATTCATCTTGCGGATACTCCTATGGTTGTTTGCCGACTTAGATGTTTGTTCCTAAGTCGATGTCTTGTATAAATAACGGGTTGTGAGTTCATTTCAAAGGGTGGTGTGTGGATGAGTGTGGCATAGCGAAGAAACGTGCGAAAGGCAGAGCAGAGATTGTTGGGCTTAATTGGAACTGATCCGGACATGGTAGAGATGTCATTCTCTAGTTCAAGACTGTGATTCTTATCACTTTGTAGACAGTGTGTCTTCTTGTAGGCAGTGGGCCTCTTGTGAGCAGTGTGCTCGGGCAGTGAGCCCTTATTGGCATGTGCCATTCATTTTTCTTTATTCTTCTAACAGAGAATAATTCTTGGGTTAATCACCCCGTGGTTTTTCCCTTAACCGGGTTTTCCACGTCAAAATCTTGGTGTTCAATGTGTTGATGCTTATCTGCTCTTGTGTTTATGTATTATGCTTCCATGGATGATTATTTGATATGCTGCTAACTAACAACAAAGAATCAAGTGTTTGAAAGAAGAAGAAGTTTTATACAACTGATTCACCCCCCCCCTCTCAGTTGTATGCCCTAGATCCAACAAAAGTGCCATATTTGAGAAGAGAAGAGAGTGCCAAAAACAAAAGATAGTGTGTAGAATGAAGAGCCAAGAATCCAAGGGAAAAGATGAGAAGTTTTTGTAGAATAAGAGAAGTGGGAAGCAAGAAGAATGCATATTTATTCCTATGATGATTTGAGATAGGCAAGATTATTTGAGGTAGATTCTTAGAGGGAGAACTAAGCCCATGAGAGGGTATAGAGGTGAGTGTGAATTTCTATTGTTTGCAAGAGAAGTCATGAGATCTGGGTGCCTATTTGAAGGCTACAAATACAGGAGAGAAGGTGAAGCAGAGGTTTGCCATGAGGGGCATAAGAACAAATGGAGTAGTTCTGACATAAACCAGAAAGAGGATAGATTTGATTGTAGGTGGCAAAGAGAAGCCATGAAAGTCCAATTGTAGGTACCATTTTGTTCCAGGCTTGTATGTGAATTTTCTTTTTGTAATGCAAATTTTTTTTCTATAGAAAAGCATTGTATCTTGTTGATGAATTGAATAAAATTGATGAGGCGGATTGCGCTGGCTCTCAATTGTGAGCTTGAGTATGTGGAGTTTGTGAGCATAGATTTTATGTTGTAGTAATTCTACTTGTGTTGTGGAATTGAGTTGAGTGTGTGGGCAGCTAGAGGGAATATGTCCCTCTTGCATTACCTTAGAATGACAGGATTTTGAATGATAATTTGATATGAATTAATACTCAAATCAATGTGTTTAAATGCAAGGACATAATGTTCAATTCATTGCACCAATGTGTACTCAGTCAACTCCTAATGACTAATGGAAAAGAGTAGGAGTCAACAAATTTGGATTTTAAAAAATTTACTTTTTGGGTTAAATCTTTGCCCTATAGGATTAATCCCACACACCGTGGAAATGACTTGGGACAAGGGATACAAAACCTACGGATTAACCTAATGAATGTATAGAAATTATGGCCCAAAATGATTTGAATGTGAGAGACTAAATGTTGATAGAACAAGGATAAGGTAGGTGTGTAGGAATGTGTGTAAGGAGTAAATGGGGGTGGTAAAGTATTGGGAAATGAACCAAACTTAGCACATAAGTGTGTCTTATGTCACTACATGTAACTGTTTTAGGACAATCTCTCAATGTTGGCACAAAACTAAATGGAAATTAGCATGGGCATGTAAATTTTATCATTGCATTTCCCCCCCTCCTTGAGGTGCAAATCCCAAATGAAGATTTATTTCAAAGTAAATGAGCACTCACAAATATACATAGAAGTGAATACCTAGTCATTACAAGGAACCGAGTTCCATGCAAAGTAATGGACCCCACTATATGTCCTCAGACATGTTCATTTTTGGCATGCATGCTCCATAAGAACTTGCAAAACAAGGTAAAGTACACAATGAGTAGCATCTATCTCACAAGTGGAAAAATAATTAATCTCAAACTTGCTTGATTATATAGAAAGATGAAAAAAGTAAGAGTAGTGTTAGGAAAGTCTATCTATAAGGAAAGTGATATAGCATATTAGGTGCTACTGTGCTACATGATAATGATCTATCTAGACATGGTGACAACTCTTTGTATTAGTACCTATAACTATGTGCAAGCTATCATGCCCACCCATACAAACATGCATAAATGGACATAAACACTTGTAAAGGATAATAATATAATTGCAAATAATTTCCACATTCAATAAAAGATAATGCACACTCAACACCATTGCATATGCAACGAAAGCATGACACACATGGCGAAAGAAAGAGAAACAAAAGCAGGTGAGAGAACCCCATCACAACACCCTGAAATATTAGTGATGACCACCTAATAGTTAATGGTGTTGTCTCAACAATGTAGATAAGGAACAACTCGTATGGTGAAATTTCCCTAGGTATTCTAAGTGGGGAGTTGAGGTGTTGCTAACTTAACACGACTAGACTAATATGCTCTAGAGTCAGGTTTAAATGTCTAACTTTTCACTAGCTTCCATTACACACCTAAAGTTGGTTTTAATTTGTAGCCTAATCTCAATTGGCTAATACAATAATTTGAATGTAGTCATGAAACAAATAAAAGAATTTGTAATTACAATTATGTGAAGGAGATGAATAGTTTCTTAAATGTCTTAGTATTTATGGAATTAAATAATAAAAGCCCTATCTTAATTAAATTATATAAAATAATCAAATAATCACACATTTTTAAAGTCATCCTAAATGATAGTCTACTACATATATGCACCTTACAAAAATCATTTTCTATGTTTTAATAAATTAGAGTCTAAGAGCTAAAATATTAATTTCCAAATTAAAATAAAAATTAATTTCATAGAGACTAGAAATAATTAACATTTTTATAAAATCACATGATTTAAAAATTATAAAACCATATTTCTAATTTTAAATCTCACACAAGATTCTCCTCATAAGACCAAATCTAAATTTCAGCTACAAAATAGGATGTTGTAGAACATTAATTTTAGAAAAAATTAAAACTTGCCCAAACAACAAAAATCATATAAAACTCTAGTTTATACTATTTTTCTTTTATTTATTTTCTCTCTACCTGTTTTGTTGTGCAGGCTTTTTATTTGAGTAGGGATGAAAATATACAAGGGTTTTATGAAAGTTAAAGCTAATTACTTGACAGGTCCAGGGTTTAAATCCCAATAACAGGGAAGCAGACAATTTCAAGAACAGATTTTTTGATAGATAGAGAAGCAAATTTACTTCTATTCAATTTGTGGAAAAACAGTGTCCCCTTTTCTTTGTTTTGTGTTGTTTGCAGGTATGGGGAATTGGCTTGCATGCAGGAAGAGGAAGAACAAACATGGTTTTCCTCAAATCCTCTTTTGTTGGAGTTTGGAAGCCAAAGATCTAACAATCCGGAACTATTCTTAGAGTGATTTTGTAATAAGAAACAAACATGGTTTTTTTCAAATCCCCTCTTTTTAGGATTTGGAAGCCAGAGATCTATACAATCTAGAACTATTTGGAATGTAAGAAAGAAGAGTGATTTTGTAATAAGAATATTTTTTTTTAGTTGCATAGCAGTAGGGTTTGATTGATTATAGAAAGATTCCAGATATCTCTACTAAGAGGACTAAGATTCTCTGTAAAAACAATGTTATATATATATAATCTGAATCTATTCTAATGTAAGAAAGAAGAGTGATCTTGTAATAAGAAACAAACATGGTTTTCCTCAAATCCCCTCTTCTTAAGGTTTGGAAGCCAGAGATCTATACAATCTGGAACTATTCCTAATGCAAGAAAGAAGAGTGATCTTGTAATACGAAATATCAAACTAAGATTCTCTGTAAAAACAATGTTTATTTAATTAATTGTAGATGAGTATATATATATAAATAATAATTCTTTTGTTTGCTGATTCCTTTCCTCTACTTGCAAGATCTATTCTGGACGGGTTGAAGTTGTGCAACATATATATCTAGAATTTTTTTCCTATATGCTGCATTGAAGAATACAGAATAAAATATTCTGAGTTGAAAGAAGTAGAGTTAAATCTGTATTAGAAAGGATTTTTTTTTTAATAAAATTTAAATTTCATATAAAACATATATATAATAGAAAAGTTGGGGTGTGAGGCGGCTGCCTACGAGGGGGCGCCCTCCCCATGGGGAAGCCGTAGGCTATCCCCACGGCTCTTGGCCGCTCCCACATGAGAACGGGGCGGCCCAAGGCTGACAAACAATTTTTTTTTTTTAACTTTTTCTTTTATTTTTATTTCTTAAAAAACAGAACAAAACTATTTTCTATATTTTGTTTGTTATTATTTTTTTTTGCTGTGTATTCTACAGCATATATCTGTAAATCTGAAAACTGGTTGCACAATACATTCACACAGAGTAAATCAAAACATCAAGCTACCTCATAGGCCAACTCACCAAACAAATAGATTTTACAAAATCCATATTAGAGGAGGAGTCAAGGGGACTCACTAACCTCTTGTTGAAGAAGTATGAAGACTAGATTTCCGGCAACTCTCATTTCACAACTCAATATTTTCAATGTAGCCACAACTATTCACACCCAAAATTAATACTCTCCACCACACCATGTGCTAAACATACATACTCCATTATCTCAAGCCATTCACGCAAGTCACATAGGCATTCATGCCATCACATAATTACAATAGTTTCCTCGAGAGAGGGTCCACACTTATCTCAACCTCAAACATGGTGAATCTTAACCCAGATCAACACACAAAAAAACCCAATAAAATTAACAGACACATATAAGCCAATACTTCAGAAAAAAAATTCAACAGCCAACTAATTTAATTATTTCAATTCCAAAAGGCATTTCCTCCATTCAAAAATTGGTATAAGGGCCTACCTCTTGCTTCCAAAGTTAGGAGAAACCTTGATATTCTATTTTCTGCCAACTCCCTTCTTTCAAAGCTTTCCAAGCTCCACCAAACCCTTCCTCTAAAACTAATAGAGAGAAATAAAACTAGGGTTAGGTTTTCCTTCTTCAATTTTCGTCGCTTATGTTTTTGATAAATTTTTCTACCTTTAAATATTTTAGAACATATTTTAAATACTCAAAAAAGGGTCCCACTCATAGGTTATCACTATACGGGTTTTATTTTATAAAATATAAGGGAAAATACATTTTTTGACTCATTAAACAACCCCTAAAGTCTAACTTCGAGAATTACCACTTAAAGACAAATAACTACATCCCCACTTAAATAATAAAAATATAAATAGAATATCAATTAAACACATTCATACCACAACACTAAACATAAGTCCACATCTCATTTAAACATCTAAGAAATATGCTAACATAAACAATTATATAAATTTATAAACTCTAATTCTATAAAACATAATTAAAATCATAGTTATTAATTAACTACCATATTATAAATAATCAATAAATCCATGGCACTAAAGTATGTTGGTCTCACACAAGCTCAACAAAAGAGCATTAACAACAACATTCCCTTTAATTGGTTTCACCAATTAGATGCAAGGAATTAGAGGAAAGGGGAAAACATTCCCTTCAATTGGTTTCATCAATTAGATGCAAGGAATTAGAGGAAAGGGGACATAAATGAAATGTAAACATAAATTAAATATATATAAATCATGTAAAGTTATAAGTCTCATGAATACATCATGTAACAAGCAAATAAGGCATATAGTAAGATAAGTGTGAAATTACATGGGTTGAAGATAAACATCAAGGAATAAGGTTTCCTTAGTATGGGTGAATGGTAAAGTGAAAATGGCCCTAGAGGCACAACATCAATTAGAACATGATGAGACATGAAATCACACATGATATGATAAGAGAAGATATGATATTGGGTGATTGGTAAAAGTGCTCTAGGAACATAGTCAAGCATATAAGTACAAAGCGATATGGGGAAAGGCATAATGCCCCCCTAATATAATAGGATAACTCATAATGAGACAATGATAGGATAATGGAGAAAGAGGAAGCCAAGATGCCCTAAATCTAAAAGGGTAGGTCTAGAAGCACGATATGAAAATGTGAGTGCACATGGGGAAATCATGATGGTTCCCAATGTAATAGAATGATATACCACAGTTTGACCACATAATGGATGTAAGTATATGCATCAAGTAATCAAAATAGAAAATAGGCATCATAAGAATTGAGATTATAAGTCTATAAGCATGAGGAGTCTAAAAAACTAAGAAAGCATAACAATCACATAAAATGGTAAAAATGGGCTAAGACAAGGGCATAATAAGGTATGGAAGAGTAATAGGCAAAGATGCTATAAGCAATTCAAAGTAAAAGAAAAAGAATATGCCCCCAAGTGAAACACCATATAGAAGGTGAAATGAGTGTGTGAAGAACAACAAACAAATTATAATTTTAATGAAATTACTTGCACAAAATAAAAATGTTAGAGGAAATAAGCTTCAAATGCCTAATTATACTTAATAGTAATAAACTATTTTGAGGGGGCAATCCTCCAAAAGTCTCCAATAAGAAAAGAATTCACAATATGATGATAATAAACTAGGGATTACCTCCTATATATAGAATACTTATGTCATACATGCCACGAAGGCCAACCTAACTACTTATATAAGACTATATAAATAACCAAATAACTTAATTAAGGGTTATGCTAGCCACAGTTCAACTACACATATCCCAATACAAGAAATGGGTTAAGGGCATAGTATGCCCCTCTTTAGAGAAGTGTTGTCCTCAATGCAAATTAATAGTGGATGATTTTGCATGAAATCTTTATTTTCCCATGTAGTATCTTTGATGGGATAATTACTCCACTTGGTCAAATATTCTATAATCACCCTTGTTTGTAATATCATAGTGCGTGTTTGTGAGTTAGGGTTTTAGATGCATATTATTTAGTGTTTAAAGAGTCGAGGTTTTTCTTTTCACATAGTGACTTTCTTCCCTAGTGTCGTTACTTAAATGTTATCTTATCGCTTGATCCCTTTAAGCTCATGAACTTTACTGGCCTCACTTGTTGTGTACCACTTGTTAGCCTTTCCTAGATTGTTGGTCATATCCCTTAGTCACATGGTCCTTGTGTTTCTCTTGTTGAAGTGCTTTGCTATGTGGTGGTCTATTATTCCATCATACGAGCCCTTTGCATCATTGTTTCCTTGGCAAACCCCCTACCGTCATCATGATGTGCAATTTTGTGACATGTGTTTGTTTGTCTGTTGTGCAGTAGTCCAAGTCATCTTTGTCAAACCTATGTTGTTCCAACATTATTGGTCCTCTTCCATGGGATTGTCTACTATGTCATCAACTTGGTTAGACTAACACCATTTATTGATAGGTGGAATAATATTATTGCATCATGATGACTCTTCACATCACAGCTCTACATAGTGGGCTTGGTCTCACCTCTACCAACACGTGCGATAGCCATTGATTTCTATCAAGATTGATCTAACAACACTTGTGCTACTTGATAATCAAATGTAGGCCTAGCACTTTGCCACTCACCTACATAAACATAATGTGGTGGCAACTATACCTTCTATGAGCTTAGATGTAGATTTCTAAATGTTTAACAAACTAGTAGACTATGAAGTGGCAATTGAGGTGTGAAGCTATAGAATATAAAGGATAGATGGTAGTTCCCCATTGCATTGTATATGTGTTTTGCATTACAACTCTAGAGGTGGGCACCAACATAGAGAATGTGATGTCTAGGCTAGCTATCAATTTGAATTAATGAAATCTAACGGTAGCAGTTTCTCTTGCACTTGCACTAGAAGGGTCCTAATTAGCAGACTAATTGTCATGTGTTCCCATCCTCTGGGTACCACGTACATCCTGGATTTCCCAATTGCTTAATTTTCATTGGCTGGACAAGTGGTAGGTTATTTTTGCTAATTTCAAAAAGGTAGGGATGACAATGGACACATGGTTTATTGTCCTCTCATCGCACAAGCTATTCACATCATGATTTTGAAAGAAGAAAATTTATGGATTGATTCTTATTACTCCTAAGATCGACGATCCCAATTAGAGAAGGATTGAAATGTTTAACATCAACAATGTAAAGAAACTTTGATGTCGTATGAGAATTCAATGCAAGGTATGTATTAAGAAAAATTCATCCCAAGTGATATTTAAAGTGAGAAGAAAGCCATTCCTTCTTACTGTAACACTCTACTATGAAGCTAAGGAGCATGCAAGTATTATAATGGATTCATGAGGAAGTTGAACAAAGGTGTGGTAGGTGGTGTTGTCTTGATTTATCCAGTTGATCGCTTGGTAGTGGTAAAAAATAAATGAGTGATTCATCTTTTCAAATAAAGTTTCTCTAAAATTCCTACCACAACTAGGATTTTTAATGCTTTCCTTATGCATGATTTAAGTTACTAGTAAAATTATTTTTACAAATTGATATAGTTTCCCTAGACATTCAACCATTTTCTAGCCCGTCTCTGCATAAACCCTAGTAACCCTATCATTACAAAATTCAATTGTGTTTGCCTAGTCTACACATTCAAAAAGACCCTTAGACCAAGATCTTTTGGACCAATTCTCTAGATCTTCAAAGAGGTAGAAGAATGCCCAGGGGACTAGGGTATTATCTAATAGGTTGTAGGATTAATTTGAGTCTATCAGAGATGTAATTCTCCCCACTATAGGCTCAGACCTCTACAAATATTAGTTCCCCTTTACAACATCTGGAGGTTTGACTTAAGAAAACTAGTTGTCTCCAGTTTCTTTGTCAACCATGAACTCTTGTATGGGATTTGTGAAAAGTGTGACCCTAAAACCAAATAATTGAGGGATTATAAAAATAGAGTAGTATGCACTGTGAATGGATACCTAATTAGGTTACCTTCACTTTCACATGTACGAACGAGTTCTACATCACCTAACTATTTCAAATTCCCCTCCCTTGCTTTAAGTATCATGATCTTCATAGTGTTGCACATGCAATGTCATTGAATGCACACATACACTATCAAGCAAAGTGTAATAGAATCTTGTGATAGTTATTTTATTAAAAATAATTATTTTTATAGTTTTCATGTCCATGTGCAAATGTGGGCATGACATGTGGTCTCTATGGGCTTAGACTAGGCTTAAAATTTGAGTTTACCAAATAAAAAAAGAGATCAAGGGCCCTGAGTTTGTTGGTGATATCGTATGGTTCTAAATAAGCCCACTAGGAATCAAGTCTTATTGAGTGAAAGGCTCATCAACACCATAAGGGATGAGGTTGGGATCATGCCCCATGTGAATTTTATAGAATATATACCCCTTAGTAATTAGCTCTCAATCAAAGAGGTATCAACTTAGATTTGTGCTCCCAATACCAATAGGTTACAAAAATAATTTAGGTTTGATATAAAATCCTTCATCAAAAAAGAACAAGGAAGAAAATCCATTATTTGTAGTTATTGTGGAGGTGAGAGCCACATCGAGAAATTTAGTCTAAAGAAAAGGAATAATTAAAAACAATAATATAAGCCCAAGAAAGAAAGTTTACAGGATGGTAATATTGATACACATACTTTTGTGGCCATCTCCAAAAAGCATGAAAAATCAACTATGGAGAATATTTTTTAATTGAAAATTAAATCAAGTGTTAAGGGGGATGCTTCAATGCTTTGGATTCTAATAAGAAATACATATTAGACTTAGGGGAATCTTTTCACATGATTGGAGATAGATCTTTATTTATTAATCTTCATGAAGGGTGGAATTTAGATCAAGAAATTAACATTAGAAATAAAATGAAATGTGTGGTTTTAGGGATAGGGATGGTTAATGTGAGAATTGGGACTTCAAAAAATATTTTATTGATTAAAGGATTAGGGGTGAATCTCATTTTAGTATATAAAATTACTCAAGTTAGTTGTGAGTTTGTTTTCACTCCTGATCAAGTCATTGTTAGAAATAGAAAAGATCCAAGTAATAAATTTCTATTGGTGGAGTTGATCATAAAGATAGTCTCTTCAAATTTTTTGGTCTTTTTTGACGATGATATGCATTCTCTCATATTTTTATTGCTTAGAGTTTTATATGTCAAAACATTAGCATGCTAGAATTGGCCACATAAATTATAGTAAGTTATAAGACATAGTTAGATTGAATATAGTTAGTGGATTAGCAAAAGAATTCAAATTTTCAACGTGTGTGCGAAAGTTTTTTTATATATTGAATCAAAGCAAAGAAAATGCAGTGATAAAGGCAACAAAAATTTGCCAAGAAAATAATAAAACTGTCATCTACATATAGCAAACTAACCAAAAGTTACACAATACAACAATATAAGCATCTGGTATGCTCATCCCAGAAGGCAATTACAACAACATACACAGATAATGGGATGAAATAATTATAGCAAGTAAAAACATCAACCTTTGAAGAATGAACCCACACTGTACATAGCAGCTCTTTCCATCTTGTGGCTGTCAGCAAACAATAATTCTACTAGTCATACAAAATTCTGCACCTGTATGGATTTGCCATCTTTCTTAGTACCCCCTATAGCTGAAAACATATTTGTTCTTTTTAAAACTTTGATTTGGCGTTTAATTTACTCCAACTGATGTACAACTTTTACATTTTATTTTTCGACTCCTGAATCTAAGCATAAACAGAAGCAATGTTGAAAAAAAAATTAGAGTAAAGTTTTGGAATTTCAGCTACAGGGTGAGTGGAAGCATTAGTAAAAACAACATTACATCTAATTTTCCATAAATACAATAGAATAACATTTCTTATAGAATTGGCAATGATATTATTCCTCAACCCCAGACCAAGCAGTGCTTCCTTCCACCTTAAATGATGATCAAATATTGCAGGCAAGTCTCTAAAAACTGTATTCTAGAGAATTTTGGTAGTGTTACAATCCCAGAAAATATGTTTGATTTTTTCTTTAGAATGATAATTAAATCATTTAACCGGCTAGACATGCAAAAATCTCAATCTTTCCCCAGCAAGTAACTTGTAATGTAATAACTTCCATGCTAGCATTTGAGCATCGACATCTGATTTTGACTTCCAAATTTGTAGGTTTAAATTTTTCCAGCATTTATGACTTATCCTGCACTTCCATTTAGTGTTATGCAGGGAGCTAAAATTCAAGGATGGAAGAAGATTGAGATATACCTGTTTCAAAGGGAAGGAAAAAAAGTGATGGATAGATAACCAACACCAATCCTTAAAAAAATTACATTCAATCGGGGTACATAGTTTGATGGCAAGATTAGGAGGCACCAAAGATTGTATGTGTATACACCTAAAAATGACACGACTCTACTTAAATAAATATTTTAAATATTTATTTCGTCTTCATATTCCTCTATCGATAAATAAAAATATTATTTTATTTATTTGATTCATTCTCTCCCATTTAATTAAATAAATTACATTTATTTAATTAATTTCATCTACATCAACTTTATTCTTCTAAATAATTAAATAATTTTAATTATTTAATTAAATCATCCATTCTTCCAAATTTAAATAAAATGCAAATTTATTTAAATTAAATCTCCAAAAAAAATATATATATATTTAAATATTTTATTTATTCCTCCAAATTATCTACAAGTAATTAAATAAATCTATTTATTTAATTATGCTTTCTTATCTTCTAAAAAAATCTTCAAATCTTCTAAAAATAAATTCTTCTTGTCACGCAAAAGCAAAAGCTGAGCTAATTGATTTAAAGCTATTAAATTAGAAAAAAATATTCTAATTTATGAAATAAAAACTCATCCTCATCAAGAAAGCAGTTAACTCAACAAAGCTTCTTTTTGAATGACACATCTCCTTCTATTCGCGCACGTTCTCTCGAACATTCTCCTCCGTTGATCTTCTTATTTCTTCTCCACCATTGATCTTCTCTCACACAACTCTATAAATACAACCCTCTTCTTCCATTTCACATATCCATCTTTCGAGTAAACTTATGCTGCAGAAACCATAGCATGCCATTGGCACCCCATTATCATCACTTCATCATCCATCCATTTCATAGTGTGTTGAAGCTCATCTTTAACACACCAAGTATCAAATCCATTTCTCCTTGTCATCTTGAGGAATCTAAGCAAGGAAGCAAGCTTCCTGAGGGCCATCTTCATCACCGAAAGATCAAGAAATAATAGGTGAGCAATGGAAAATGCAAGGTAAAAGGTTGTGTGTATCTCTCTTCTCTATTTTAAATCTTTTTTATCTTCATATTCCATTGATGTTTTGGGTTATTTATTATTCATTTGATAATCCCATTTTCCCCTTAACATTTATGGTGCCCACCGTGGGGCTCTTGCCCTTAATCTAACCAAAAATATGAGTTTCTTAGTGACAGGTTCCAAGGTTTCATACAAACTTCTAACAGGTTCATCTGATGCATACATCCTCTGATCTGATGCGTTTACCTCCTGTTACGGTGCAGACATACTTTTGGCACAAACAACCTCTAAACTAATGCTTTTACCTTTTGTTTTGGTGCCTGCGGTACTACGGTGCATACATCCCCTGTTCTGGCGCTTCTACTTCCTGTTCTAACACCTACAGAGATCTGACGCATGCATCCTAATACACGATGCTTTCATACCATTTTACGATGCATCTGCTGAATTAATACTTTTATCTATTCTTCCTGTACTTTTGACATCTGTCTTAGTGCATCTGTAAAATGGCGCTTACAGTCTCTGTTTCTACACATACAGGCTGTCAAGCGGTGCTTCTAATTTCTAACTATGGTTTTAGGATTTATTTAGATTTTTCTGATTGATGCTAATGTTTGTCTTGCAGGATTAGGAGCTGGATAGATCATTTAGCTGCATTGATTAATTCACTTAGATTAATTAAGGGAAAAAAGTAAAAAAAAAAAATGCATATAAATCTCACGTAGTCTTTAACTAGGAGGATAGTAATTGAACCACTGCTATCTTTGCATATTGCTATCTTTCTTAGTTAGAACATTACAAATCTCACAAATGGAATGAACATTGCTATCTTTTAAACACTTCAAAGTTAACAAATGCATGAGTGCCCAAGTAGATAGCACATTTAGTTTTTTTCCTTTTAACTAGGTTTAGATTAATCATTGTCTTCTATGACTGTTGAATGACAATAGGTTTATTCTCTCCCCTTTATTGGGTGACCAGAATGCCAGACTTGTTATTCCCTTTGTATAACCTTTAGAGGGGGCCTGCCCTTAGATTCCTGCCTGTCCAAGTGGGAATGACCCTGAGTGGAAACAGGCTAAAGCCAAGCCCTATCGATCCACTTTAAATAAATAGTGCTATTGTGTTGCATCGACAACCAACCTCCCCCAAAACCCTCCAAGGCATAACCCTTGGAGGCTGGGAGATTCCATAACAGAGAGTAGTGTTGCCACACGTGTAACCACTCAAATGGTTGCCTTGACTACTTAGCCACTTGTTTAGTATACCAAAAACCCCTATTTATTGATAAAAAAGGTGGATCCTTTGAAGCAGCCTCGATTCATGTGATTCTTAGTAGAGGTAGTAGGGACAATCCTAAGGTTCGGTGGAGGTACGAGCCTAAGGAAACCCAGATCTAGTATGTGTGAGAAGTGAGTGCCATGGAGGGGAGCCAGTGCTACCAAATCCTGGAGCTACATGCTTTGAATATGCATAGCTAGGGGATTCAACAAATACTATCTTATCCAGCCTAGGTTGTACTTGTTCTTGTGTCAAAAAAGTCCAAAAATACAAAAAAATAACAAAAAGATAAAAATCATGAAAACTTCTATGCGCGTGCTGTGTCTTTTGCCATAATTGAAAATCAAAATTCTATAAAGACCAAGTTTTCAAACCAAAAACAAATTTTTTTTGAAAAACATGCTAAAAAATCTGAAAAACCAAGCTAAAAACTAGAATGACGCATTTGCCTCGACCTACAGTGCATTTTCATAGACTTACTATGCATTTGATACCTGTTGCAACACATTTGAAAATTACCAGAGTTGCGCATTTAATTCGACCTATGGTGCATTTGCACTCTGTTCCGGTGCATTTACTGCTGCGCATCCAAACCAGAGAGCTATTCCATACTGCCAAGAGAAAAACTGTCAAACTTTTCAGAATCTATTTCAAACATGTCTCAGTTTTCCCAAGATCTGATTAAAATTGTGCAAGTCAACCATCTCCCTCTTTTTCCGCACCATAGCTTCTTTTTCCACACCATATCATCCAAAAATCTCACAAAATTTCTTCCAAAATCAAACAAGGTGAGAACCAAGCTATTCTTGATCACATCAAACCTCAAACAAACCTAGTGAGTCTCCACTATCAAGGATCGCTTATCCTTTTCTCTCAGAACTCCACTAGTGGCTTGTGTAAGACTAGTCCACATCAAGTAAACGGATTTCTATCATCCTTACTTTGACTATCATTTTGTTCACCCAACTTGTTTGACACCAATTAGATCTAAGGAGAACCTTGCTCAAATCTTGCCACATTCTAGCACCCTTGCTCAAAACTTTCAAACTCACACCATCTGTCTCTCATCACCTTGCATGGTCTTAATGAGGTCACAAAAACAAAAGCAGATTGAAATGGCTGAGAAAACTATTCCAAACTCTCACGAAAGTGATGAGGAAATCTCTATGGAAGAGGTCCTCCAAGCACAGCAAGACCGCAGATTTCAACGCATAATGGATAAGGTACTTGCCCAAGACCCTACCAAATTATTTCTACATCTAGCACATCTAGGAGTCAAGCTCCCTAAAGATTTTGACGTAGAAGCTCTAAAAGAACCTGAGGAAGAAAGAACCCCTGAGGGAAGCACACACGAGGAAGTACCCATAGACAAAAGCAAAGAAACCATTGATTCTATAGACGCCTTGAGCTTAATGACCCAACAGATTCAAGCCTTACAACAACAATTCACAAACATGCAAACAGGAGCATCAACTAAGCATTACTCCCTAGAGGATATTTCACCATATCCTTTTGATAGGACCTTGATCATGTTACCTTTCCCCTCTAAATTTGAGGTGTCAAAGTTTGATAAATATCGAGGAAAAGGTGATCCAAGGGACCACATTAGGGAATTTAATGCTGCTTATCTTGAAGTCACACACAATGATACTTACCTTATGCGACTGTTTCCAAGAAGCTTAGGAGGACAAGCCATGGAGTGGTTTTCTAGACTACCACCCGGGATCAGAACTTTCAATGAACTTGTGGAAAAATTTGTCACGCATTTCTCCTACAATATTGAGCATGACACCTCAATCTTAGATCTTTGTAACACCAAGCAAAAAGGTGGAGAGTCTTTCGCCACCTTCCTACAAAGATGGAGATAGTTGGCAAGTAAGTGCCCTCATCAAATGCCTGAAAAACAAATGTTGGAAATATTTGTCCATAACTTACAAACTAACCTAAGCTATTAGATACAAATCCAATGTCCTACTTCCTTCAGTAAGGTCATTGAGATGGGTCTAATCATCAAAAAAGATTTAATCACAAAGGGTCAAATAAAACTATATAAGGACACTCCTAGTACCAACACCAATGTAGATAAACCAAGATTCTAGACAAAGAACAAAAACATTGTGAATTATGGGGTGGTAGATGCCAAGAATGTGGCACCAAAGCAACCAATCTTCAACTTATCGACTCCTTAAAACAACCCCCCGCAAAACAAACCAAGAAACACTGAATCACGGTTTACAAATTTTCAACCTAGGAGAAAATTCACACCTTTGGGAGAATCATTTGAAACCACCCTACGGAAGTTAATCTCAAGTAAGATCATAACACTTCCATCAGTGCAGGAATATGAACCAAAATTCAAACCTCCTTGGTGGAACGACAACGATTTCTGTTAGTGCTACCGAAATAGGGGCACAAAACCAATGACTGCATTGTGCTCAAACGCACTATCCAAGATTTGATCGAGCAAAATGAAGTGTCACTTGATAGACATACCTCTAATAATGATCATCAGGAATTCAAGGATCCTCTTCCTAACTATGAGCAGGGAGAACCTTCCAACTGAAACAATAGTGAAAATAACAATGCTAATTACACAAACGTCACCTTTGACTATGTTGTTAACCATATCTTGGAAAGTGATTCATGCATCAATGTGATCACTATAAACAAAGATCCTGATTGCAATGTTACCACCCGTAGTAATCGAGTCACTCTTAGAGGAGTCGCCGCCCCTCCAGCTAATTAGTTCAATATCTTAGATCAACTTCACAAGACACCTACACATATCTTCATTCTAGAACTTCTGCGTCTATCCCCATCCCATAGGGCCATACTTGACAAAGCTCTTTCAGAAGCCTCCATTCCTACGAACCTTGCCGAAGAACAATTTCAAACCATGGTAGGTCACATTACCTCACCTCACTTCCTATCATTCACTGAAAAGGATGATATGTCAATCACCCAACCTCATAATGCCTCTCTTCATATTGAAGCATTCATCCACAAACACAAGATAAAAAGGGTCCTAATTGATGGAGGAGCTAGTTTGAATATTTGCACCTTAAAGCTAATCCTTGCATTGGGGTTTGGGGAGAAAGCTATAGATCCAAAAAAGAAAATCACTATCAAAGCCTACAATGAGGAGGAGAGAACTTCCAAGGGAATTGTTACTTTACCAATCAGAGTGGGACCTATAGTAAAAGATGTGGCATGCCAAGTCCTCGATATGGAGCTAGCATATAACATTCTTCTTGGGAGACCATGGATACATGCTCTGAAAGCAGTGCCGTCAACATACCCCAGTGTATCAAATTCCCCTATGAAGGTCAAGAGATCACCATCCAAGGTGATCCCAATTCATTTCAGTATTGCAATTCCATTCAATCTAAACCTGAAGTTGTGATTCCTAATAACCGTGCCTCTACTTCATCTTCATCTCATGTTGACCCAGCTTCACTTGCTTCCACTTCAAAAGCTTCTTAACCTGACCTCAAACTCAAACATAAGGGCTTGGAGGAGTACACAATCTCCCAATCCCTCTGTTTGGCACAACTCTCCCTATCTCCTAGATCATATGGAAGACCTACTATGAGCAAACTGAAAGCAAACAAAACTACCAAAGGTCCATTTGTCAAATGGGGAAGCCTCGAAGATGAGAGTGATGAAAAAGATATCCTGAAATGGTTATACAAAGATGAAGGTAGTTCATCAACACAACATGACCATCACACTATACAAACTGAACAATATGGTCAAGGATTCCAAATGCTACAAAGAATGGGGTATGAAGGACACGGTCCACTCGATGCAAAAAAAGATGGGATCACTGAACCCATCCAACCCCATACCTTGACAGCCTGAGACACTATAGGGCTAGGATATACTAGCGCATCAAGAACCAACAGAGCAAATAAGAATAAAGGCAAACAACCAGAAACATCTGCTAGTAATCTGGTTGATCAAATTCAACAACTGTAGCTGGGAAGTGAGATTGATTCCAATGAATATGAATGGGATAGCCTCTCTAAGCTATCTTGTGATGAGAAAGGTATTGATGTTGTCCACGACTATGACCCAACCCATGCAAATGAGAGACAAGGTCCAAGGGCTAGACCACTAGAGTCCGACCCCTGTAATAACAATAGTGAAAGTCATGAGGAAAGAATGATATCCCCCTTGACGGATCTGCTAATAGAGAGTACCATCACAGACTTTGTCCATGCTTTTAACAACTATGTCTTAACCATCAATGCCATCAAACCGGATCAACCCAATGACCCCTTACCATTGGTACACCCTGAACTCATAGATTGGGACTTACAAGGTACTACCCTTGAACTTGATACCTTTGAGAATGATGAAGCCATCATAGACTATCTTGAGCTTAGAGATCATATACCCATAGGGGACCACAAAGCTAGCTATGTCATAGAACTCAACGAAAAGGCCTATTTTGGAGAGAGTGCCAAGCCTTTCAGTCTCAAAAATGTCAAAATGAAAGAAAGATCTAATGGTGAAAACCATTTTGCGACAGTGTTAGATCATGAAAATAGTAAAAATATAGACGTATCCAATGGTGAAAACCTCTCTGAGGCACCGAAGGATGGAAGGCTTGACCCTCTACCCAATCTTACACATCAGGAGAGATCTTCAATCTTGATCGAACTAGCAGAACCAATCAATGTCAGCACAAGTGATAATCCCAAAATGATTCACATGGCATAGTCTCTAACCATATAAGAAAAGCTAGCATTCACTGACTTCTTCAAGAGAAAACAAATTAACTTTGCATGGACATATGCAAACATGCCACAGCTGCATCTCTCTCTGCTCTCATCCCTCGCACACTAGCCAAGGTTGCGTCTCTCTCTCTGGATATCTCTGATAACCATCCTGCATCTGCCTCTCTCTGAGACTCCGTTGCTCTTAGATGTGCCCTCAGCTACCTAATCTAACCTTGTAACACCGTAAAGGCCTGCTGTTGTAAGTCAGGCTGCGAAGCCTGCCCTGCTTGTCCCTATCCCTATGCCACCTACTACGCTAGAACCTATCCCTACACCTGTTGTGGTGGCGACATCTATCTCTATGGTGCCACTTGTTGTGCTAGTGCCTGTGCCTGTCCTGTAGCCTACAGCTGCACAGCTGCCTACTGACCTAAAGGTCCCTCCCCAGACCTCCTCCTCTGTCTCAGTCTGCCACCTCCTCCTCCATCTCCTCCTCCTCCTCAATCTCCTCCATCATCTCCCTGACCTTCTCTCCCCCTCCTCCATCCCCTCCTCCTCCTGGCAACTCCACCCTCATCATCTGAATCCTCCTCATCTATATGAGGAGCCAACTCTCCAGGTCTTGAATATATCAGAAATGGATGAGCAGCAAACCACTCCTCATAGTCGGGTGTCATACCCGCATCCACTATGTCCCTCCTCATCGACCAAGCTGCATGGGGAATCTGCTGAAAGTTTGCCAAAGCCTCCTCATATGATGCCACAGGACGCCACCTGAATCTCTTTGCATGGGTCCTCACAAAATGCACCTACCCCTGTGGCCTACCCTATACTTGGCCAAACTGCCTTTGTACTCTGCTCACAATCTGTCACTCTAGTATGTACCTTGTCCTGCCAATGAGCCACCAAATCTAGAAATAGTATGGCAACTCATTAGCCTCATCCTCCCATACCTCGCAGTCTAGGTATGGGTGCTAGATAACCTAATCTACATTATCCAGTGCATGTCTCCAATACTCGAGCTTTCCTAGCTTGTGCTAGGAAATCACACCTACATAACCATAGTTGTAGGGCTCACCCCTTTGCCTGTGAAAAAGACATATCAGCCGTGTAATAGCTATGTGCTCCCACAACTAAAACTACAAAAGAGACACACTTGCTGACAAATTGGCCCCTCTGTGATACACAACTTGGTGCATATCTCTATATAAGTGTGCTAGCACACTCACACCCCACGCATACCAAGTCCCGTCGGTGATCATGCTCTCTAGTACCCTCCCCCAACTAGTTAGAAACCCGCGTGACCTCATATCGGGGCATACTACACCATCGATCAGTCCCGCCACTATCCCCGAGAAGTAGTCATAGCAATCATGAATGTCCTGGGTCATCGAACACGCGTCTACACTCAGCCAAGCCAGCGTCATGCTGTGACTCGTACTCTACCAACTCTCCTTGAATAGGGAGGTGCAGAATCTGGTACACATCCTTGAGAGTGATCGCCATCTCCTCAGTCAGAAGATGGAATGTCCCATCCTCACTGTGGAATCACTCCACCGCTATAGTCAACAACCCACGGTTCACACGAACCTCAGGCATGAAGCAAATGTAATGTAGACCCATAGCACCAAGGGCCTCGTGGTCAATCTCTGTCAACATATACCGCTACAACAACAGGAAAGGGAACTACTCTCGTGACATCAAGGTATCCCGAATATCCTCTTACAATCAGGCAAAGCGTAGTGTCAAAGAAATCCATATCTAAGAAAACCTACTCCAAGCAATCAAACTATCCTATCATTGACTTAACATATCAAATTAATCAAAACAACATATCATCTCTTGACTAGATTCTTGGCAATCTCAGAGATCGCTTATCAATTGACGCATCAATCAAGGTGCCAATTGGGTTAATTTCGTTAAGTCAACTGATTTTCCTAGTGCAAATGCACCGATCTAAGTGGCAAATGCGCCGATCCATATCATATGCGCCGCTTCACCATGAATGCTCCAATCCTTGATGTGTATGCATCGTTTTGGTACATGTACCACTTCTTGTGTCATATGCATCGTTCCTCAATGGATGCGCCAACTCATAGCCTGTATGCGCCAAACTATCATATGCACCATAAGATCTATCATACGCACGACTTAGCAGCATATGCACCATTTCAGAGAGCATATGCGCCGAACTACAGTTTGGTGTATCTGTCTTAGCTTTTTTTCCTAAGCATTTATTGCTCTAATAAATGACTTTTAATGAGTTTTGACAAACTACATACCAGTGGTCCTTCCTCAGCTGGCCGATCGAACCATCGGACTCGCTCAAACTGATGCTCTTCACGTGGAATATCCATCTCTCTATCGACTGCTCTAGCTGCCATACTCTCCTAAGCTCTCAATAACCAATCAACTAAGGACAAGTGAGTAAATGAATAGAACTTGTGGACCCAGCTCCTATATATAGCAAGTGAACCATGATTGACTGTGTGACAACTGTGACTACTTCCCATGTCTATTCCTCTAAACCATGTCCTATTTTTCTCCATCCTAACCCGCTTTTCACCTTCTTCTTTGTGAGATTGTCCATCTCACACCTTCTGCCTTCTTCCCGTTCAATCTTCCGAGGGGGCATCCTATCGTTAAACTTATACCAGGGGCAAACTGGGGCATGTATCACTGCCAAAAATTTGTATTCTTGGAAAGAACGTGATAAAACACATTGCATCAAAGAGGGGAAAAATGTATACACCTAAAAATGACATGATTCTACTTAAATAAATATTTTAAATATTTATTTCATCTTCATATTCCTCTATCAATAAATAAATAAATTATTTTATTTATTTGATTCATTCTCTCCATTTAATTAAATAAATTACATTTATTTAATTAATTTCATCTACATCAACTTTATTCTTCTAAATAATTAAATAATTTTAATTATTTAATTAAATCATCCATTCTTCTAAATTTAAATAAAATGCAAATTTATTTAAATTAAATCTCCAAAAAAATAAAATATATTTAAATATTTCATTTATTCCTCCAAATTATCCACAAGTAATTAAATAAATCTATTTATTTAATTATGCTTTCTTATCTTCTAAAAAAATCTTCAAATCTTCTAAAAATAAATTCTTCTTGTCACGCAAAAGAAAAAGCTGAGTTAACTAATTTAAAGCTATTAAATTAGAAAAATATATTCTACTTTAAGAAATAAAAACTCATCCTCATCAAGAAAGCAGTTAACTCAACAAAGCTTCTTTTTGATTGACACGTGTCCTTCTTCTATTCGTGCACATTCTCTTGAACATTCTCCTCTATTGATCTTCTTATTTCTTCTCCACCATTGATCTTCCCTCACACAACTCTATAAATACAACGCTCTTCTTCCATTTCACATATCCATCTTTTGAGTAAACTTATGTTGCAGAAACCATAGTGCGCCATTGGCACCCCATTATCATCACTTCATCATCCATCCATTTCATAGTGTGTTGAAGCTCATCTTTAACACACCAAGTATCGAATCCATTTCTCCTTGTCATCTTGAGGAATCGAAGCAAGGAAGCAAGCTTCCTGAGGCCCATCTTCATCACCGAAAGATCAAGAAAGAATAGGCGAGCAATGGAACACCCAAGGTAAAAGGTTGTGAGTATCTCTCTTCTCTATTTTAAATCCTTTTTATCTTCATATTCCATTGATGTTTTAGGTTATTTATTATTCATTTGATAATCCCAATTTCCCCTTAATAGTATGAAACTAATAAATTGTTTATATTTATTGCTCATCCCATACTTGTCCATAATATATTGCCATGAGAGCCACCACATAAACTCAAAATTCCATAAATCCCTAAACTGTCTAATATTCTTTTTGAAAAGAAAGACCACTGATCTAGGAAACATAATGGCAAGGGGTTTCTCTTGAATTTGAACATGCTTGTTCCACCAAATGGAAGAAGATGAGAAGCTGAAACCATGTTGTAGGGAATCTCTCCATGAGAGGAATTGACACACTTTTTGTCAGGCTTTCCAAATTGATTGCATAGGGGCAGAAGCCTTAATTTGGAAATTAGGAGCAAAGAGAATTTTATCTAACCAATTAATGTCTTTCCATTTCCCTTTTACAACCATTGTGATAAATCTATGTCTGAGTAGTATTTTCCAAGGTTAATCACCTTTAGTAGCTCTAGTAACCCATCTAGCAACCAAATAGGTTCCTTAAGTTTCAAGGTCTATGAGCCCAAGTCCACCTTTGTGTTTAGGCTAAATACAATGCAGCCAAGAGATAACACTATAACCAACATTGTCATCCCATTTGGACCAAAGGAATTGCTTGATAAGCTTGCATAAGTCAGGTCATATCCTTTTCTAGAAGGCATCTAGCACAAAGAAATATAAACATGTGTAGCCAAGAATATTTTATTACCAACCTGTACCTTACCAACCAAATATAGAAATTTGTTACCCCAGCTGGAAAATTTATCTTTTAACTAATTAAGATACCATTTCCACATATTAGCAAGAGATAGACCCAACCCAATAAGAATACCCAAATATCGAGTGATTTCCTCGTGTTTGATTTGCCTCCAATATTTGGGTATCCATTGTGGAATGGGACCAGTCTGATTCATTAGAAACTTAGTCTTTTGATGAGATAGCTTGGATCTAGACACTGAGCAATACAAATTTAGAATATCAAGAACATTATTTATTTCATTCTCTATATTTTGCAGGAAAAGAAGACTATCATCAGCAAAATGAGAATTAATAACCACATTATTTTGAGGAATAGAAATGCCTTGAATAAGATGCAGTTATTTGGTTTTCTACAATAAGTATCCCAACACATCGGTAGTGAGAACATACAAAAAGGGTGATAGGGGACAACATTGCCTAATTGATCGCTGCAAGGGAAATGAATCAGAAATAGATTTATTAATCACAATACTAGCATTTGTATCTTTGAAGAACATAAGAACATGAGAATAGATTTGAGGCCCAAAACCCAACCATTGCATCATTTTGATGATGAATCTCCAACATATTCTGTCATAGGCTTTGTCAAAGTCTAATTTAACAAGGATAGTATTTTGCCCCAATTGTTGCGCCCGTTCACAAGTCTCACAGGCTAAAATAAGATTGTCTAAAATAAATTTGCCTCCAAGGAAACCAGTTTGCTCTGGTCTAACGATGCCCTTGACAACTGGTTTAATTCTTAAAGCTAGTGCTTTAGCAATAGTTTTGTAAGAAGTATTCAAGAGAGTAATAGGGCACCAACCCAAAATAGAATCCTCATTCTTCCCTTTTGGAAGCAACTTAATTAATCCCTTTCTAGTATTTGAATCAAGTGTGCCTCTCTTAAAAGATTCATGGTAAAAAAGATAAAATCATCTTTGATATGAGACCACATGATTTGGTAAAATTCAACATGTAGCCCATCAAAACCAGGACCTTTATTATGATGCATAGAGAAAAGGACCCTCTCCAACTCTTCCAGAGAAAGAATCCAATCTAAAATTTACTGTAACCTGGATCAATTTTTGTAGGAATACAGTTTTTAACGATGTCTTCAAGAGTTTCCTGAACATCATCCCAATTGTTGTCTTCTTTGAAAAGATCCCCATAAAATTTTTGGAAGATAGTTATTATCTCAGTAGGATCTGTGTGATGCACACCATTGTCATCAGTAATTGCACATATTTTTTCTTTCTTATGTTTGTAATTTAAATAATTAAAGAAATATTTTGAGGCTCTATTTCCCTCTTTAATCCATTGAATTTTGGATTGTACTCTAGCACCTTGTCCTCTATAGATGTCCATCTTGCGTAACTGCATTTCAATAGATGCAATGGAGGCTTGGATCTTGGTGTTACTAGGATCCATGAAAAGATGCTTTCTAACATGATCAAGTTTCTCTTGAAGGGATTTTTATTTTCTTTTACACTACCAAGCCATTTGTTTCCCATATGAGAGAAGAAAATTAGTGCATCTAGACAGGGCATCATAGCACCAATCAGTCCAAGAACCATTAATTTGTGGTTTAAGAATGGAATTCCATATACCCACAAGAGCTGCTACACAATTAGGATTTTGTAGGTGAGATGTGATAAGTTTGAATGGTAGATGGTAAGAAGTAAGGTCCGAGTGAGAAAGAGAAATGCAGCAGAGAATCCTAGGGAAATGATCAGAGAGAGTGGTAGAGAAATCCACACTAACCATAGAGCCAGGAGGGAAAGGAAAAACCCAGAGGTTGAGAGAGATATAAAATCTGTCCAGCTTGCTAAATTTCTTGTCTAGTTCAGATCTACAATTGGTCCAAGTGTACTAGTTATTAGCATGAATTGAAAACTTGTCAAACAAGGGATCAACTACACCCAAAGAATTGTGACAAAAGGTCCAACTCTCAAATTCTTCTCTGCTAAGTTTAGAATAGTTAAACCAATTGCAATCATTATGATGTTCCACCATATTAAAATTCCCACCTAAAATCCAATCAACAATAGGGAGATTCAAAGCCATCCAGTTCCATAGGGAAATCCTTTCTTTAGCAAGATTAGAAGCATAGATGGAGCAAAGTCCAATAGTCTACCCATTGATAAAGAGAAGAACCCAAACACAATTGTGAGATGGATCCTCCCCTTTGTTAATGATAAATTTAGATAGCCAAGTTGAAAACCCCAAAATAGCTCCTCCACTACCATCTCTATGAGAAGTATGTAGGAAAACATCTTTCCAAAGATTGTAAAGAGACATTTGAAGGCAGGTATTATTTATCTTTACTTCTTGTAAAAATATAACATTTGGCTTCCATATTTAAATGGTTTTCTTGACACTAAACTTTCTATGAGGGAGAGACATCCCTCTCACATTCCAAGATAGTACTTTGCAATTCATGTTGACTCAAGAAAGGATACTTTCTTCCTCAGCTGGCAATACACTAACATGGTTATTAGATAGCACAGCTTGCTCATTATATTGATTCTTTAGATGCAGAAGGAGACCTAGATCTTTATTGACCACTAGGATGAGAAGGTAAGGAAGGAGAAGGTGAAGGATAATGAGAACGAGTGGGAGAATGATGAGGAGGGGAAGAATGAGTGAGAGAAGAAGGACAAGCCCTAGTAGGAGAGTGCTGAGAAGAAGGAAAGGCAGAGCCAAAATGTTCTTTCCTTTTCCTAACCACTCTCTAACTATCATTCATAATAGCATCTTTGAAATACTGGGGTGAAGAGACTACTACGTTTGTGGGACTAGTCGATGAGAGGGAAGGAGGCTTGATGAGTGGAGAGGGAGATACTTGAGGAATAGAAGAGGTTTGAGCAGATGAATGGGAAGATGGAGGATGCAAAGATGTAACAGGTTGAGTAGGGTGTAACTGTATGGCAGATTGAGCAGATTTAGCCTTCCTAATAGGGTAGTCATGGATCAAGTGTCCTTTTGTTTCGCAATAGAAGCAAGCATTAGGTTTGTTTAAATATACAATAGGCTTCTCTAATTCAAATCTTGGTCCAATTAACTTAATGCTCTTAGGTAAACGTTTATTCAAGTCAATTTCCACACAAACTCGAGGGTGAACTCGAAGACTAGAGAACTTGTCTGAGCTCTGCTTACACCAAATAACCCTGCCAAGTTGAGCAACAATGTCTTTTAGAAAAGGATGGAATGCCAAGTTTAAATAAGGTAGTTTAATCCACATGGGATAGTGCAAACGAGATGGTCCTTCAAGGCGGAACTCAAAGTTCCATGCCTAGAGGTAGCACATCTGTCCACATATAACCCATGTGTCATACTATAGGACTACCTGAGCATGATCTGCTGACTTAAAGTTGTGTTTTTTGAGAGATTGTTTTGGTGAAAGGTGAATTGGATTTCTTGCAGATGCTTAAGAAGTGGCTAGGCAAGCAGGTCTAACATGAAGAGATTGTATTTTCTGCTATGGAGTCATGTGCAAGAACCAAAACCTACTAGACATTCCAGTTGGATGATGTTTGTGGAACACATTCTGTTATGTTAAGGGATGTATCTAGATTTATAATTGGTGTGTGTGAAAGTTGTGTTGTAGGAAAGCACCATTGAAATCCATTTGAGTTAGGAAAATATTGAGTCATCCACTACAATTGATTCATAGTGATTTATGTGAATTAGATTATCCTTCACATTCTAATGTCAATATCTCCTCACCTTTATTGATGATTATAGTAGATGAGTATGGTTTATTTCTTTGAAAGTAAAAGTGAACTATTTGAAGTTTTTCAAAGTCTAGGGCATTAGTTAAAAAATAGAGTGGTAAGAAAATTAAATGCTCATGGACACAAAAAATTGGGGTGAATATTACAATTATGAATTTGAATGTTCTTATGGAAATTATAGTATTAGGGTACAAATAATAGTCTCATATACCCCTCAATAAAATAGAGTGGTTGAGTAGATGAAAATAATTCGTTTATAAATAGCTTATTGTATAATTATATTGCATTTAAAAGTTTACAAAATAAAATTTCTAGGGTTTGGCTATTTCTTGTGATGCATATATTTTGAATATAGTACCTACTAAAGCTCTTATCTATGTAGCCTTTATAGAATATTGGAGTGGAAGGAAAATTTTTATTGGCTATTTTAAATTTTTTGGGTGCATTACCTAGGCATATGTATCCCTAATGAAAGGAGGAAAAAATTAAAATGTAAGAGTTATAAGTGTTTGTTTATGTGTTACAATAAAGAATTAAAGGCTTATAGGTTGTTTTATTTGGTGACAAAAAGATATTTTTATTAATATCTAGATGTAAAATTTGATGAACACTCACAACTTGCAACTATTCCTTCTAACTATACAAAAAAATACTTACAAATTTGGAATTATTTTACAAGAAAATGGAGACTGTATGATGGTGATGATGAGTTATAAACTACTATAATCCTAAGAAATGAAGATAACACCACTAAAAATAAACAACTATCATTTTTATCAACCCTTTTTATAGGTAGTGATGATGAAAATGAAGAGTTTTTGGATAGATAAAAAACAAGGAGTATCAAAGAGATCTATGGGTAGGGATCAAAATTCCATGGATGGAATGTAAGTTCTCTCATTAACAAAGTGTCACAAATTATTAATTTAGTTTCATAGAAGTAAGCTAGAGGGAAAAAAGAAATGGAACAAACCATGAAAAAGAATATGATGCACCGATAAATAAATAGTTTCTCTTGTGATTACAATGAATATGGTTAGATTATTATTTCTTTGGATGCTAGTATTGGGTGGAATATTCATCAAATGGATGTCATAAATGTTTTTTTATTGGGGATCTACATGAAGAAATATATATGAGTTAGCCACCCAGGTTTGTCAATAAACATATTAACCTTGTTTGTAGGTTGAAGAAGTCACTTTATGGTCTTAAAAACAAGTGCCAAGAGTGTGGAATGAGAAGATTTATAGATATTTTTAGCTTCATAGTTTTCAAAATCATAAATTAGATCCAAATTTTATATGAATAGAGTCCAAGTTGAGATTATTCTTGATGAGTGATGTGTTGAATTATTTTCTTGGTTGAGAAGTTTGTAGGCTACATGACAGATTGCTTATCTTACAATAAAAATATGTGTTGGATCTCTTAAAAAGGTTGAAAATGTTTGCTTACAAGTCTACATCTACTCTATTTTAGTTTAGAGTTAAGCTTACTAAGATTTTTTTCTTTGAAGAAGGTAGATGCCACATTATGAGTAATCAGTTGGCAGCTTAATTTACTTAACACACACTAGAGAAGATATATGTTGTCTAGACAATTTATTTATAGATTTACACAAGAGCCCAAAGAAAACCATTATGTTGTAGCCAAAAGAATTTTCTAATATATTTGTCGACAATTCACTTTGGCATTGATTTTTCCTTTAAATCTCAAGTTTATTTGGTAGGTTTAATGTAGTCTAACTTTGAGAATCTTATCAGACAATCATAATTAGTAGCTAGAAAACAAATAATTCTACAAGATAACAATATCCACAATTCAACCAAGAGTATAATCTTCTTCTCCAAAATTTTGAACCCTCTACAAATTGCATCTAATCCTCATATACTTCCCACGTGAGGAATTTCAAGCATACATGATATGAGGAAGTTCAACTGTTGCATCAAGATAGTTAAAAAAATTGAATATTCACAGGCCTTGCAACCACATTCTAACATGTGTCAAGGCTAGGAAAAGGTGCCAAAGACATTTTCTAACTTGAATCACCAATAAGAACATTACCTAAAATTTCTTGTTCCTTTGGAAGTAACCAGTCAGCCCCAAAATTACAAGTTCCACTCAGTCAGAGTTTTCCACTACAATAGGAACCACCCAATTTCATAATTTAACACCTTTTGAAACCTTCATCAGGGATTTGGGAAGTAGTTGGAACACATCAACCATTTTTTATGTTTTGAGAACCATCTAAATATTTGATGCCCTTTGCAAGAAAAATTTGTGCCAAATGGTCAAGGTTTCCAACCCATGTGGAACTACCCTACTTGTGCCAAATGGTCAGGGATTTCCACCCCATGTGGAACTCCTTGATCTCAAAGAAAGCCACTTTTCAAAATTAAAATTTTCAAGAACTCCATCAAGTTTTGGTGAGGCACTTGGAACTCATCAGACATATGGAGTGGAACAAGAACAATCAGGTGTTTCAAGTATTCCTAGAACATCTTGAAACTCTGATGACTTTATAAAGAAGCCCGCCATCAGAGATTTCCACTTCATGTAGAACTATGCAACAACTTAGAACAAGTCATAGATTTCAAATTTTCAAGGATTGTTTCTAGATTAGTCAAAGATTTCTCAGTTAGTTGGAATCACACAATCAAAAGGAACTTTGCCAAAAATGATTAAGTATAAAACCTATCAAAGATTTTAATAGGGATAGGAACTTGTCGAGCTTTTCTAGTGTTCCTCAAGCACTTCAAATCCCTAATTTTGTTCCTAAGCAGGTTTGAAACTCTAATTTCCTTCAAACTTAGTCAATTTGCTCAAATTTCCACCAAAATGAAAATGGAGACACCTATTTGAGCCTTCTACAAGATGAAGTCCTTACTTGACTAAAATTTGTTAGGATTAAGGTGCCATCAACCTTGTAAATCCTATGTAATTAATTACTCCTAATATTGTTTGTAAATTACCCATAAGGGATGAAAGGTTTCACCAGTCGTGGTCTTGTTTTGAAGCCGCATGTTTATATCCGGTCCTCAACCGCTAATTCATCTGCGACGGGGGGTCGCAGGGAGGCTTCCTCCCTGCAAGGGGTCCAGGGGATCATCCCCTCAGCGGGGGCAATGTCCCCAAAACGTCATTTGATTTATATTTTATTATTGTAAATCTAGACCATTTATCATTCGGTCATAGATTCGATGGTCGATATTATGTTGGTTTTCTTTCCCTATAAGGTAACCCACTTTTATAAGGATATTTGTACTACCTTTTTAGTAGAGTTGAGAGTAACAGGTGCCATTGGATTGAATACTAGAGAAGGAGAGGAAGTGCATGTATTGTAATATCATATTTGAAGATAATACAACTTGGAGCCTCTTTTCTTGGTGGAGTTTTTTACCCAAAAGAGTTTTCTCCATATTACATACTATGTTATGTGTTCAGTTCTTAATGCATGTTATTTCTATGTAGTGGTTTTTATTTCTATTGCAATCTCCATTAATTTTACATTGTTTAGAAGACATAAATAAGCTTTGAATTAGATTTCTGTTGTACAGTTTGCACCTTCATTTCTAACATTTGGTATTAGAGCCTAGCTAGCTTTGATTCTTAGATGGTAGTGTGAAGGTTTTTTAGTTGCAGTGGGAGATTTGGTTGTTATTTGTTTGCAGATCTTGTATAGATATCATGGTTTCATCCAATGTTGCTTCTACCTCTCGATTGGACATTGAAAAGTTCAATAGCATGGGTTACGAATTGTGGAAGATAAAAATGGAGGATTTGTTAGAAGAAAGAAACCAGTGGTTGGTTGTTATGAAAGAGAAGAAACCCAATGATGTTACTCCTGATGAGTTAGAAAAACTGGATAAAAAGGCATGCAGTACAATTCGGTTGTGTCTTGCAAATTATGTTCTACTGAATGTTGCGAGTGAAAAGTATGCACATAGCTTGTGGAAGCATCTAGGTGAGATCTACCAAGCCAAGAGTATGGTAAATAAGCTTTATTTAAAGTGTAATTTATTTTCCATGAAAATGAAAGAGGGTGAATCGCTTACAGAGCATTTAAATTCATTTAATTTGTTATTGAGTCAACTAGCATCTGTAGATGTTGAGGTGAATGAGGAAGATAAATATATATATTGCTTCTCTGTTCTTTTCCTAAGTCATGGGAGAATGTTATTTTAGCTATCACTGCTAACCTCATAGATCTGAAGTTAGATGCTCTTGTTTCAATTATGTTGTCACATGAATTGAGGAAGAAAAGTTTAGATAGTTCAGGGGATACTCTCAGTGTCAGGGGAAGGTCTATGGAAAGAGGACCAAAAGGAGATCAAAAGGGGTCTAAAGACAAGTCTAAGGGCCATTTTAAGACTCCTAGAAAGAAGAACAAAGTCAAGTGTTAGAATTGCGAAAAGAGAGGACATGTGAAAAAGGAATGTAGAAACCTGAAGAAATAATGGGATTTCACTACTAATAAGTCTTGGAATGTAGGTGATGAGGTTTTACTTTCTACATGTAATGTTGTTTCTCATGATCATTGGTTGGTTGACTCAGGTTGCTTGTACCACATGACTCCACATAAAGAATGGTTTTCCACACATTAAGAGTATGATGGAGGAAATGTCTACCTCGGGGACAACTCTACATATCCTATTGTTGGATGAGGGAAGCTAATGTTGTGTTTCAGTGATGGGAGAATTAAAACCCTCCCTAGTGTTTTGCATGTTCCTGGAATGGCTAGAAATTTGATTTCTATTTCAAAGTTGAATGATTTGGTAATGCATGTGACATTTGATAAGCATGGTTGTAGATTGGTGAGAGGAAACTTGGTGGTAGCGAAGGGGAAAAAATTAGGAACTCTATTTAAGCTAGAAGCCACTACTATTTGTAATGTCTCTTATGCATCTGAGGATAATACTAAAAATACATGTATGTTGTGGCACCATAGATTGGGCCTCATAAGTCAGTCTGGTTTAAAGACTGTCTTAAATAAAAAATTGTTAAACAGTTTATCCTATTCTGATAAGAGTTTCAAATTTTGTGAACATTGTGTGTTTGGAAAACAGAATAGATGTTGAATCAATTGGAAAATCTAGATATTTGTTTCCTTCATTGATGATGCCTCAATGTTTACCTAGATTTATTTTATGCATTACAAATCTAAAGTTTTCACTAAGTTTAAGGAATTTAAAGCCTTAGTTGAAAAGAAATCAGACCATAAGATAAAGGTTTTGAGATCTGACAATGGAGGGGAATATTGTTCTAAGGAATTTGATGAATTTTGTAAGCATGCAGGTATTGTTAGACATAAGACAACTCCATTTACACCACAACATAATGGAGTGATAGAAAGGATGAATCAAACAATAATGGAAAGAGCCAGAAGTATGTTGAGTGAATCACAATTGAACAAATGCTTTTGGACAGAAGCTATGTGTACTGCGAACTACTTGGTTAACAGATCTCCATGTAAGGCTCTTGTTTCAACTCCTTATGAAATGTGGACAGGTAAGAAACCTTATGTTTGACATTTAAGGGTATTTGGCTATGAGGCTTATGTTCATGTGCCTAAAGGAAAATGAACTAAGTTGGATCCAAAAGCTGAAAAGTGTACTTTCATTGGATATGGTGATAACATAAAAGGTTTTAAGCTTTGGAATCCACTAACCCAAAAGATTATCTATTCTAGAGATGTTATTTTCAAGGAACTTAGTGTTATTTCAAAACTTGAACAACCAAAGGAAAAAGAAGAAAATGTGAAGAGAGCGCATTTTGAGTTAGAGCATGAAGAAGCACCTCATAAAGAACATAATGATGGATTCGGGGTGAAGCAGAAGAAGAAGACTCAAGTGAAAGTTCTGATGAGGAAGGATTTGTTGTGACAAAAGAAGTTGGTAAATATGAGCATGTAGAAGAACCTAAAGAGTCTATTACTCCACCTCTGAGAAGATCCACAAGACAACAGAACCTAGTTGACAGGTATAGCCCACCAAATTTTTGTTGTGTATTTTCTTTATTGAGTATTGACGATGAGACTAGATCCTACAGGGAAGCTATTCATGCAGATGATAGTGAGTCTTGGTAATTAGCCATGTAGGAGGAGATGATGGCTTTAGACTCTTGCAACACCTGGGATCTTGTTTGTTTGCCCAAAGGAAGAAAGGCCATAGGTTGCAAGTGGGTCTTCAAGAAGAAGTATGGAGCAGATGGTTCATTGGAGAAGTACAAGGCTAGACTGGTAGCCAAGGGCCACTCCTAGAGAGAGGGAGTTGACTTCGGTGAAATATTTTCTCCTGTTGCTAAATTAACTTCTATTAGATTTCTCTTATCCATTGTTGCAACTTTTGATTGGGAAATAGAGCAAATGGATGTTAAGACTGCATTCTTGCATGGAGATCTTGAGGAGAAATTTACATGCAACAACCTACAGGTTTTGAGGTAAAAGGGAAAGAACATTGGGTTTGCATATTAAAGAGGTCTATTTATGGTCTAAAACAGTCCTCCAGAATGTGGTGTACCAAAAATTTGATTCATTTGTGTTGAAATTGGGTTTTGTTAGAAGTGAGGAGGATCATTGTGTGTACATTCATTGTATTGATGATTCTATTTTGATCATTGCATTGTATGTTCATGACTTGTTATTTTTTAGCAATACTAAGGGTATGAAGTTGAAATCCCAACTTTCAGGTGCATTCAAAATGAAGGATCTTGTAGCTGCCAGGTATATTTTGGGGATGGAGATCAAAAGGGATAGAGGTAACATAATCCTTTGGTTATCTCAAAGTAAGTATGTGAACACCATTTTGTAGACATTTAGTATGCAGGACTGTAACCCAGTTAGAGTTCCTTTACCCATTGGTAATAATCTTTTATTAGATATGTGTCCAAAGAACAAGGATGATTTAGAGGATGTCTAATGTGCCATATGCTAGTGATACATGGAGTTTGATGTATGCAATGGTTTGTACTAGACCAGATATTGCCCAAGCAATGGGAGTTTTGAGTAGATTTATGTCTAACCCTGGTAGACAACATTGTAATTATGCAAAGATGGTGTTTAAATATCTAGCAGGTACTCCTAATTACAGTTTGGTTTATTCTAGTACTGATAGTGCTAACAAAACTTTGGACATACAAGGATTTGTTGATGCAGATTGGGCAGGTGACTTGGATAGTCAAAGGTCCACTAGTGGCTATGTGTTTACTTTGTTTAGCAAAGCAGTGAGTTGGATGAGAAAAAGGCATCCCACAATTGCTTTGTCCACCACCGAAGAAAAGTATATGGTTGCTACCCATGTCTCTAAGGAGGTAGTTTGGTTGAGGAGATTATGTACAAGTGTTGGTTTTGATTGTAGGATCATTCAAATTGGTTGTGGTAGACAGAGTGCTATTTGTTTGGCCAAGAATCCTATATATCATGCTCAGACTAAGCATGTTGATGTACAGTATCACTTTGTTTGAGAAATGGTTGCAAGAGGACAGATTGAGCTAAAGAAGGTAGACACTTAGGAGAATGTTGTAGATGCTTTGACCAAGCCTTTGAGCACAAAGAAATTTGTTTGGTGCAGAGAGGCCATGGGCATTGCTTCTAGTGCCTAATTATTTTATGGTTTTCCTATAGGTATTTACAATGTATGATGTCAAGTGGGAGAATTTTAGGATTAAGGTGCCATCAACCTTGTAAATCCTATGTAATTAATTGCTCCTAATATTTTTTTGTAAATTACCCATAAGGGATGAAAGGTTTCCCCAGTCGCGGTCTTCTTTCAGCCACATGTTTATATCTAGTCCTTGATGCTAATTCATATATGACGGGGGATCGCAGGAGGGTTTCCCCCTTGCGAGGGGTCTGAGGGGACCATCCTCCTAGTGGGGGGTCCAAGGGTCGCATGCCCTGGTGGGGGTTTGGGGGCAGCGCCCCTGAAACCTCATTTTATTTATATTTTATCATTGTAAATATGGACCATTTGTCATTAGGTCACAGATTTGATGGTCGATATTATGTCATTTTTCTTGCCCTAGAAGGCAACCCCCTTTTATAAGGATATTTGTACTATGTTTTTAGTAGAGTTGAGAGTAACAGGCATCGTTGGATTGAAGACTGAAGAAGGAGAGGAAGTGCATGTATTGTAGTCTCATATTTGAAGACAATACAACTTGGAGCCTCTTTTCTTGGTGGAGTTTTTTACTCGAAAGGGTTTTCTCCACGTTACATATTATGTTATGTGTTCAGTTCTTAATGCATGTTATTTCTATGTAGTGGGTTTTATTTCTATTGCAATCTCCATTGATTCCACATTGTTTAGAGGACATAAATAAGGTTTGGATCAGATTTCTATTGTGTGGTTTGTACCTTCATTTCTAACAAAATTAATATGAAAATACCTCTTGAAACAAACCACCAAAACCAACTGCAACACAACAAAAGTAAGGCAAAAATAAAAATAAAAACTAGAAATATTTTTGGGTGACACAAGATTGCTTGTGAACCTAGATGCTCCTACATCAAACACGTCGCATAAGTTAAATGTTCCATGAATTTGTAACTCATGAACATTTTGGAATTTATGGAATAATAATCCATACTTAACCAATTTTGTAGCATTCATCCAAGAGGCTTCATTTGTTGCTCTATTTTTCCAATAGACCAGATAATCCATATATTCTTCCCCCATGTTCTTTTAGCCACTCATAAATCAATCACTTTATCTACCTCTTCAAATTTCTTCTCAAGCAACTGATGTATCCATCCTTGTGCATCTTGTAAATCTAAATGTGTATCCCCTTATGTCCTTGTTTTCCCTTCATAATACTTGTACAAATCAACAACATTGAAAATGGGAGATATATCTATACTTACTGGAAGTTCAAGGTCATAGGCATTGGATGAAAACTTTCTCAAACCCTACATGGTCCTATCTTCTTCCACTTCAACATTTATATGTCCCCTGAGGGGACCTCTCTTTTCTCAAATGGGTTAAAACCAAATCACCTACATGAAACTCTTGTTCTCTCCAATGCATATCAACATGCTCTTTGTACTTCATGGTACTCTTATCCAAATTTTCTTTCACTTCCTTATGTAACTTGTAAAGGAACTCAACAAAGTCTTTTGCTACAACACTCTTCTTGCCCAAATTTGCACTATCTTTCAATTCATCAACACCCCTACGAATATATCCATAAACAATGTGAAAGGGACTTTTCCCTACACTCCTATTAACTAAATTATTGTATGAAAACTCTACTTGATCCAATATTAAATCCCATTGAGCTGGTTTATCACCTACCATACATCTCAGCAAATTACCAAGACTCCTATTTACAACCTCAATTTGACCATTAGTATGAGGATGATAAGATGAACTAAAACCCAATTGTGTCCCAATTTCTTCCACAAGGTATGCCAAAAATGACAAACAATTTTTTTATTCCGTCTAAAACAATACTTTTAAGCAAGCCATGCAACCTAGCTACCTCCTTGAAAAGTATGTAGCTATGTGTGAAGCATCATTTTAATTCTTACATGGAATAAAATGAACCGTCTTTGAAAATATATCAAGAACAACAAAAATTGAATCATTACCTCTTTGTGTTCAAGGTAATCCCAAAACAAAATCCATACTTTTATGTTTCCATGGTCTCTCGGGTGTAGGTAATGGTTGATATAACCCTGTATTCTTCCTTGCTCCTTTAGCACGTTGGAAAATTCTTCAACCTTGCACCATTTTATTTATATTACACTCATTCCAGGCCAATAATACCCTTCACTCAATTGTGCCAATGTTTTGTCCACTCAAACCTCCACTATGTTTTTCTCTCATCAAATTATCCCTCATTGATGCCTACTCAAGGTGTACACAATCTCTTTCCTTTGAACAAAAACCCTACTTGAATAAAATACTCTAGCCATGGAGTTTTGTCCTTGTCTATTGGATTTTTACAAGCTACCCATTCTTCCTTGAAATCTACATCTTCATACACCTCTCACATAGAATCAAATCCAATGGCATTTATCCTTAACTCATTTAGCAACAAACATCTTCTACTCAATGCATCAACTACTTGGTTAGACTTTCCACTTCTATGTTTCAAAACAAAAGAATATAACTATATAAAAATTCAACCCATTTCATATGCTTATAATTCAATTTACCTTGGTTGTTTATGAATTGCAGAGAATGATGATCTGTATACAATACAAACTCCTTAGGTAGCAAGTAATGTCTTCACTTCTTGAGTGTTTGTACAATTACATAAAATTCTCAAGGTCATACACAAAATGTTTTATCTTGGCTTCAATCAATTTCTCACTGAAGTACACAATTGGCTTTCCTTCTTGACTTAGAACTCCTTGAATCGTTGTTCCATTAGCATCACAATCTTCTTGAAAGGCTTTCCCAAAATCAGGCAGTGCCAACACAAGTTGTTTCATCAATTTTGTCTTCAATAACTAGAAACTCTTTTATGTTGCTACTATCCAAATAAATTCTCTCGTAATACCTTTCATAGTTTCTGTAATAGGTGCACAAATTCCACTAAAATTTCTAATGAACTTCCTATAGAAGCTCACAAAGCCATGAAAACTTTTGGCTTCAAACATACTTTTCGGTGAAGGCCAATCCACAATTACTTTGACCTTTTCTAGATCCATTTTCAATCCCTCTCTGAAAATAACAAATCCCAAATATACCAATTCATTCTTCATAAAACCACATTTCTTCAAATTTACTAACAATTTCTCCTCTTTCAGCCTTTGCAAAACTGCCCTAACATGTAGCAAATGTTCTTCCTATGTTTTACTAAATATCAAAGTATCAACTAAATATAAAATCATGAACTTTCCAAGAAAAGGCTTCAACACTTCATTCATCAATCACATGAAGGTGCTAGGTGCATTTGTCAACCCGAACAACATGACCAACCATTTGTACAAGACATCTTTCATCTTGAACATTATTTTCCACTCAACTCCTTCTCTTGTTTAGATTTGATGGTATCTACTTTTCAAATCAATTTTTGTGAAGTACTTGGCTCCACTAAAACAATCCACCATATCATCCATCTGAGGTAATGAAAACCTATATTTTATTGTTATCTTGTTTATAGTCCTCGAATTTGTACACATTCAACACTCTCCATCCTTATTTGGCATCAGTACTATTGGTACAACACATGGATTGAGACTTTCTCTAATTATCCCTTTATCCAACAATTTTTGCACTTGCCTATTTCTTCATTATCCATAGGTTTCATTCTATATGGTACTTTGTTTGGCAAGCTCACACTAGGTATCAAGTCCATACAATAACTGATATTCCTCATCAATGGAAATCCATCTAGAAACTCCTTCAACAATATGTCTACATATTCATCCAGAATTTCTTGAATTTCTTTTGGAAATTCTTCATTCTTGTTGGCTATCATAGTTGTTATAGGTTTAGGAATAAAATCGTAACATTCTCCCTCTTTCTTCAATTCCTTCAAAAAATTATTTCTAGAAATCAAACAGACTCTTCGATTGTTTTCTACTTCTTACTCTTAATCCTTCAATTGATTCAAGGTAAATTCTTTTCTATCCTTCTTTATGCTATATGTATTGGTTCTTCCATCGTGTATAGCTTGTCTATCAAATTTCCAAGGTCTACCCAAAAAGATATGGCATGCATCAATTGGCATCACATCACATAGAATTTCATCCTTATAACCACCAATTTGAAAGTTTACAAGACATTGTTCTCTTACCACCAATTGATTTTCCTTTTGCAACCAGGAAACTTTGTAGGGACTAGGATGTTTCAATTTTTTCAATTTCAACTTCTTTACCATCTTCAGACTCAATATTGTTAGTACTTCCACTGTCCACTATTACTTTGCAATATTTTCCACCAGATTTTCATCTTGTTCCGAACAAATTTCTTCTTTGGATTGGTTCTTGTATTTCATGTTTAGGGTTTAATAAAATTCTCTACTCATCAAAGATTCTCCATCCTTAGGATCTTTCCCACACTTCAGTGAAGCCACACTTTCATCCTCATCCTATGCCACATTTATTCTTGCATCTTTTCCTTTCCCACTACTTTGTTGTATCTGGGGACATTCAAATGCCCTATACCCAATTTCTCCACATTTGAGACATGTACCACAAAATCCTCTTCCTCTTCCTTCAGAGTAGTCACATCTTTCTCTAGAATAGTCACCTCTTCTTCTAGAATAGTCACCTCTTCCTCTAGAATAGTCAGCTCTTCCTCTATTTTCTTGGGTGCTGGATTGTGAAAGGTGTTGGCTTCTCCTTGTTTGTTCTGATAACCTCTACCATTGCTAGATTGTCCTCTCCTATCTGAGAATCTAGCTCTACCTCTAGAGTTGTTTTGTTTTCTATCAATTTCCTCTTCTACCTTCAAGGCATATTGATAGGCTTATTCAACGCTTTGTATTCCCACCATACTTTAATCTCATCTTGAATGTAATAGTGAAAACCATTGAAATACCTTGATACTTTCTTAGTGTCATCATCTACATGTCTAGCCTAAATATTCAATCTATAAAATCCTTCTACATATTATTTCACGTTTTTCTCCTTTTGCTTTAGATTCTGCAACTTTTTAAACAAACTTATTGGATAGTCGGCTAGTATAATTTTTTCCTTCAACTTAGTCACCATTCTTTCCTAGGATTTGAATTTCTCTTTCCCCTTTCATTGCCTTTCTATTTGTACATGATCCCACCATAGGGATGCATGTCCTTTCAATTTGGTACACACAAATTTCACCTTCTTCAATAGATTCAAAATAAAAGTATTTATCCATATCTAATATCAAGTCAATCAATTCTTCTAGATTATATTTTCATTATAACTAGGAGGATCCAATCTAGGCTTACTACTTATTCTAGACATTACCTACAAAATTCTTCTTTCTGGTTCATCTCCATTCACATCAACTTCTCTTGCCTCTATTTCTTCTTCATCCTTACTTATATCTTCCACATGTACTCCTCTTCATTGCGCCATCTCCATAACATCTAAATGTGTTGTAATTCCTCTCACCATTTCCATAATTACCATATCACCAGCACATGGTGCTCCTCTTCTCCCATGTCCTCTTTGTGTCATGTCTTCTCTAGATTATCTGTAGTTGTAGGTTTGCGCTCACTTCTTCACCCACAAGAAAATTTCAAAACCTCTCTCTTTGACATGCCCATAGTCCACAACAAGGAACCTGCTTTGATACCACATAATATGGTCTAACTCTGAGAATCTTATTAGACAATCAGAATTAGCAACCAGACAATAAAAAAATCTACAAGATAACAATATCCACATTCACAAAAAAAATACAAAATATTTTATTAAATGTGTAGCCATAATTCAATCAAGAGTACAATGAATCACATCAAGATATTGTCTTCTTCTCTTCAACTATAGTCCTTTTCTCCAAAATTATGAACCCTCCACAAATTACATCCAATCCTTATATACTTCCCACATGAGGAAGTTCAACTATTTGATATTGTTGGGATTAAGGTGTCTCAACCTTAGAGTCCTTTTAGGTGTTCCCTAATTTTTAGAAGGTGAAAAAGCAGTTTTGTTTTTTGCTTTTGAGGAAAATGGTGTTTTTAAGTCATTCTAAATAATTTGTTTTGTGCTTTTTGCTTTTTGCTTTTTATCAAAAAGTTGTTTTTTTCTTTTTGTTGAGAAAATAAGGAGTGCCATCTTGATTGACCTTGGGTCTTGTTTAGCAGGTTTCTATTGTAGGAAGTTATCGTTTATGGAAAACCTTATTCTTATCTCATTGGAGCACCCATGAAGAGGATATGTTTTTTTTTGGAAATTTGATTTGGAAAATCTTTTCTGGCTTTAAAACATATTTGAAAGTGGATGCTTTATATGCTTTTGTAGAGGAGTTGGTGGAGAAAGCTAAGCCAAAATTTTGAGGGTGATTTGCTTTTGCAACTCTTGCATTATGTTGTATTTAGTGTGTTTGAAGAGGTTATTTTTTATGCAGGTGTGATAGGTGAAAGTCAGGTGTAGCAGATCAGACATAGTCATGAAACCCTAACCCTACCATCATCAAGGAATCTAACCTAAATGAAATCAAAGAACAATGCAATTCAAGCATAACATCACCTAGACCGTGTGATTCTTTGTTTGAGAGATGTGGACTGCTTCTTCAACAATGAACAATTGCAATGCTGAAAGCTGCCATGATGGATGATAAAAGCTCAATTGGATGCTCAGATGCTCAAGATGCTCAAGATGATAATGTAGGTGCTATATGATTGCTGGATGTCTCATATGGAGTGAGAGGGTGTTTATATAGGACTTAGCCAAGATCAATCAACGGTGGAGATTCAGAGGCTATGTGAATGGCTAGGATTGAAAGTTACTAAATTTAGGTTCCATTAGTTGTGCATGTGAAGGATATGAATGAAATTTGTCTTACAACACATGATTCACTGGACAAGTGTTGGAATGTGATAAAAGATGAGTGTTTAATTCAAATAAAATATTTGAATTAGTTGTAACCTGAGTTGGATATTAATTAAATAAATTAAATTTATTTAATTAATAGGATAAATGAATAAAATGGGATGAGATATGATGTGGAAATTAATTAAATAAATAGAATTTATTTAATTAATTGGGATGGGGATAGGATATGATTGAGAAATGATGTGGAATTAATTAAATATATAAAATTTATTTAATTAATTGGCTTAATGATTAATGATTTAACAAGGTGTTGCTAGACATGGACAAAGTTGGGACAAATTTGGGTGTCTACATTTTTGCCCCTCTTTGATACAATGTTCGATAGAGCGTTGTGTCAAAGAAGATACGATATGCGTTCGATACACAAGTTATGCCCCAGTGTAACTGGCAGGTGATGCCCCCTCGAGAGGGAAGCCAGGCTAACCAGGAAGGGCTGGGTTGGCTCTCGATAGAAGAAAAGGCTAAAAAGAAGGCAGACGCGAAGGAAATGGGGGTTGCATGGAAGAAAATAGGCTGTGGCATAGAAGAATTAGGGTTTTGAGAAGGGCTATAAGTAGGTTCTTCAATGGCAAATAGGCTCATTTGTGCTCAAAAACTAGAGAAACCCAGAGCTCCTGAGAGTGAGAGTTACAGAGCTAGCAGGATGGTTATTCCACGCAGGGATCATCGTGTAGAGTGAGTGAGGACACATGGGTGACCAGAGGGAGCAGGCGCACCGGTATGTTTCAAAACTTTTCCCAAAAGCATGTAATTAATAGCCTAAAAGCGTAATTAATTCACACACATCACCAAAAGTGACTAGGTTAGGGAATAGTCATTGTAGGTCGCTTATGTAGGAGGATAGAATGCTTATGGTATTCTCAGTCGCTTATGGGTGCGGGTAGGTCGCATAGGGGAAAACGGGTCGCATCCTGTCGGCAGGAAAAACACAGCCGAAAAGCGCGTAAAGAGCAAGATGCGTCGCGTATGGATAGAAATGGCTTGCATATAAGCAAATAGTAGTCGCTTGAAGTGTTTTGCCTCGCTTATGGATAGAAATGGCTCGCATAAGGTATATAGTGCGCGTATAGAATGAGAATGCTCGTTGATGGTAATGTAGCTCACTTAAGGTATAAAACTAGGCGCATGTAGAACATAGTGCGCATATGTAGTAAGAGTAAGCGCTTATAGAGGTAGAGCTCGCTTATGGGCAAACAGTAAGCGCATAGGATAAAATAGCTCGCATGTAGTGAAAACAGGGGCGCATGTGCAAAAGAGCTCGCTTTTGGGCAAAACAGTAGCGCATAAGGAAAGGCTGGTCGCTAATAAGCTAGGAAGAAGTGCATGTGGTAAAATGGGACGCTTATGGTAGGTTGAAAATAGAATAGCAAATAGAGAAGCAAATTTTGATATGTATGACTAACGGAATGGACTGACAAGGGTAAATGGATGATGCAGGATGTACTACCACCATTGTTATCACGAGAGCCACATCCGAGAGATTTACGGCTGGTGAGACGGTTAGATGCAGAGGAGCTACTAGTGTTAGAGATCCTGGGCTTAGAGCATGTATCCCGATTAGAGCCAGTGCAGGCACATCGAGGGCTGATGATAGCAATGGTGGAGCGATGGATGAGCGAGCATAGTTCATTCTTGTTACCGACAGGAGAGGCGACCATCACCTTAGAGGATGTATTCCAGATTTTGAGGATTCTGATAGATGGGGATCGTGTGGATTATGATCCGGAGATGGGTCCAGCTGCATTCAGGAGATTGTTTGGGACACCAGACATCGGAGCAGAGGGTTCAGAGATACCGATGGGGAGGATGGAGGAGCTCTGTGACAGGTTACAGCGGGTGGTAGTGGCTATCATTAGATGGCTAGTGGATGATAGGAGAGCCAGAGGTTTTCCCGTAGGATGGGGGACAGTTATGGAGGGCATGTTTTCATATGGCATGAGATATGCATGGGCAGAGTGTGTGTTGGGACAGCTCTATCATTACCTGCATGATTGCGCGTATATGTTTGGAGCGAGTATGTCAGCAGGAGTGACAGTTTTGCATGTATGGGCGTATGAGCACATTCCGGTGACGAGACCAGAGGGATGGGTGGCTAGAGCAGTAGGAGAGCCATTTGCACGGATGTATAGAGGAGCGTTGACATATCGACAGCGCTGAGGTGTGGTATACCAGCGGAGGAGATTGGATGAGGTGGATAGATTTGTATGGAGGCCATGGCTAGGATGTGAGCAGTGGGAGGAGGAGGATGCAGAGCTTGTCTATGCTAGACAGGCGAGATACATTTTTGGATGTGGCATGTATATTATAGAGCGCTATTTGCCAGAGAGAGCTTTGAGACAATTCGGAGAGGCATAGGCAGTACCAGTAGGTGATGCCATTTTTGGGAGGACGAGGCAGGAGGTGTTTGATTGGGGTCCAGAGGTTGTGGTTGACACAGCTTTGGCAGAGAGAGATGGACTATAGCCAGTAGCATGGCAGTGGGGACAGGGTCCTGTAGATCCAGGCACATTACCAGAGTATGATGTATACTGGGCGACAGCTAGGCCGACTCAGTTGACACGAGATGGGGAGATTGGAGAGATTGGGATGGAGAGGCCAGTTTGGAGGAGACGATGACAGGCTCCACCAGCACAGGCAGTTGTGCCAGCTGCACCAGGGATACAGATGCCAGGGCAGGTGCCAGGGCAGCCTGCTATATTAGCAGGGTGAGGCTAAGTATTACAGAGGCTTGTACTATGGAGCTGTGCCAGCAGAGCAGAGACAGCCTAGCTTCAGGAGCAGATCAGGGGCTTCGAGATCACGGAGGTCAGGTGGATCTCGATCAGTAGTCTCAGTGATGGGGCCACCGAGAGATGGAGGACCAGGTACAGGACCTAGTGGTGGTGGTGGTCAGGGTGAGGGAGCTGCCAATAGTCACTAGGGCTACCTTGTGTAATTTGTATCATGATGAGGCCTAGAGCCGATTTTGTACATTTAGTCCATCAGGGCTCAGCTTGTATTGTAGACACTTGTATTTTGACACACATGTATATATATATATATGGCAGTTTTGGCGATCTATATGATGTTGTAATGGTTATGATGTTGATATTATGATAGCTATGCATGTTATGTGTATACTGTGATGGATTATATATGGATTATGGATGGATGTTTATGCAAATGGTAATGAATAGAAAAGGTATGAATATGTAAATTGTAAGGATATGGATAGATGTATGCATATAGGTAGATGGTAAGGAAAGATATACATGATGGACTTATGTATGGCTAACACACTTGTTTTTGCAGGAGCGGGAACATAGACAAAGGATGATGGAAATGATTGATCTTGGCTAAGTATGATGGAGTGGATAGATAGAATGAATAGGTAGGATGATGATGGGCAGCTTTCAAGTAATTGCTCAAAATGAAAAGAAATGCAGTCCTTATGTTTGATATAGCATATGGATGTTATGCACCAGGGTATAAGAGACCAAGGTGTCGAGGTATCCAATGCGCCACTAGCGTGTTACAATCTTGTTTGAACGCATGAGGTCAAGATGTTAAGCCAACATACACAAGATATGAATAACAGCTAGTGTTGGACTTTGACGCTACAAGCAATGGTTTGAGCTTATCTCCACTACACATAATAGTAGCTTGTTGGTTATATGTATGGAGTTAGTCTTAACATAGAATAGTCTCAAATGCATAAGAGACTGTTTAGCTTCTCAAATGCTAGAGATATTGATATGTAAGATGCTAATCCCAACACGTACAAGATACCAATATGCATAGGAAGAGAATAAGATCATCCCGTAAACACGGCATACGAAAGCTATATGACCATGCCCCAATCCTTACTTCATCGCAACATACCAAGATATAAATGGATCAAGGCAGTCTTGATTAGGCATAGAAAAGGGACAAAAGATAAATCAAAAGATAAAACAAAAGATACTGTCATCACGTTCTCTTGCCAAATTTTGGGTGCTCTTGGATAGATCAAGCTGGCGCCTTGTTAAGAGGAAAGCTACATCTTGTTGAAGGCTAAAGTTGTTGATAAACTGTTATAGCAAATGTTGGCTTAAGGCATGCGGACAAATAGCTTCTGGCGTACTTTTGATTGGTTAAAGTGCTGGAGCTTTCAATATACACATGGTTTGCTTCTTGTTTGAGCTAATCAAAGAGAAGAAGATGGATGAGGAAAGAAGATGAAGAAGATGGGGTGGATCATCTATGCTTGAGTACTGGAAACTTCCTTCGTATTCCAGACTGCCTACATACCCTGTATCCACGGGATCAAAGCACATTTACGATGAAGATGAGACATGATGAATATGTAGTTCTGGGTTTTATTGATGATGTAAGTGATGAAAGATAGAAGAATTTGAGCTAAAAGATTGAAGGATGTTTAGAAGAAAGATGAAAGATGAATGATGAAAGGGGCTATTGTCTTAGCCTAAATCAGAGTGCTTCCTTCGCATCTCAGATTGCCTACATACCCTGTATCCACAGGATCAAGGCGTCAACGATAGAGCTATATGTAGTTCTTATTGATGTCGCTAATTGGTTGGATGTTTGATCAAGCGACGTTTGTTGCGATTGTTGGATGAATGTGGATAGATTGTGAAGATATGGGTCCTGGTTGCAAGTCATTAAGTCACATTTGTTGTTGGATATGTGCCATGGCTGAAGTTGATAAGGTTTGTTGTGTTGTGAGCTGAGTTGTTTGATGTGTTATGAGCTAGAGATAACATGATTCACTTCCAAATAAGACTCGACAAATGCCCCCAGTGCGGGATGAGGTTTATTATGCAGAAGCGACAATGTAGAAAAGATGTGGCCAAGATGCTAAGGTGCCAAAAGATATAGGTATCACGACAATGTCTCAAATATGATAGCTAGCATTGGCAAAGATGAAGATGAAGGCGAAAGGCTATGTATGGCATTGCGATGTGGATTGTGATTATGGCTTATACAAGATGAAATGGGGAAATATGATCAAACAAACCAAACAGATGAGGGAAACTGGTCACTACATAGCCCCTGTTTGCCAGGTCTTCACTATGGTACTTATCCAAGGTGCCTGTTTACCAAGTTTTCACCAGAGGACGGATTATTTATCATATTATTTTTATTTTTTTATTTTTTTATTATTTTTTTTATTTTTATTTTTTTATTTATTTTGGGATAGCTGAGATTTATGGATAAAACTTCTTGAGATGAACGCTGTTGACTGGTTCATCCAAGGGAATGCCTTCAGGTGTTGAAAGAGTGTATGCACCTGATCCATAGACTGCTGTGATAATGAAAGGACCAAGCCAATTGGGTTCAAACTTGCCCTGTTTCTCTCGATGTTGTTGATTCCTTTGGTTTTCTTTAAGGACAAGGTCACCAACTTGAAATCTGCGTTCTCTGATCTTTTTGTTGTAGCTGCGGCGTAGCCGGTTTTGATAGACTTGAAGATGGTTCAATGCTGTAAGGCAGCGTTCATCTAATAGCTCAAGATCATGGAGTCTGGATACTCGATACTCTTCATCTGAGATAGTATGTTGCAAGGATATGCGCAAAGAGGGGATCTCAACCTCGATAGGCAAAATAGCTTCAGTGCCATAGACGAGAGCATAGGGTGTGGCTCCAGTGGGAGTTCTGATGCTTGTTCTATATGCCCATAATGCAGGATGCAGTTGTAGATGCCAATCTCGACTAGCTTCATTAACAATCTTTTTAAGGATCTTGATGATTGTCTCATTAGAGGCTTCAACTTGACCATTACTCTGAGGATAATAAGGCGTAGAGAATCTATGTTGAATATGGAATTTGGTGCAAAGATCTCTAACCTCTTGGTTCTTGAAAGGCTGACCATTGTCTGTGACAATAGCTTGAGGAACTCCATAATGGCAGATAATGTAATGTAGGATGAATTTGGCTATTTGTTTGCCTGTGATATAGGTCATTGGTATGGCTTCTACCCACTTCGTAAAATACTCAGTGGCAGTAATAATAAACTTATGACCGTTGGATGAAGTAGGATGGATTTTGCCTATGAGATCAAGTCCCCATTGCGAAAAAGGCCATGGAGTGACAATAGGCTGAAGCTCATGTGCTGGTGCATGTATTAGATCTCCATGTTTCTGACATTGTAGGCATCGCTTTGCAAATTGTTGTGCATCTTTTTCCATAGTTGGCCAATAGTATCCTGCTCGTAGAAGTTTCTTAACAAGGCTAGGGCCAGTGGAATGCGAACCGCAGACACCTTCATGTACTTCATGTAAGGCCGTTTTTGCTTCCTCAGAATCAAGACATCTAAGAAGGATACCATCAAGACTCCGGCGATAAAGGGTGTCTCCTAAGATAGTGTAACGAGAGGCTTGACAGATAAAGGTTTTGCGCTAGGTGTTGGATAGTGGGAGTGGAAAGGTTTGATTACGGCAATACTTGTATATATCCTTGTACCACGATGAGTTGGGACCAACAATTTCACATATAAGCTCAGACTGTGGAACTTCAAATGCTGGGATCAAAAGCTGTTCAACCAAGAATTCACATTTATAGGTGTTAGATGGCATGTCTAAAAGAGATCCAATCATAGCCATGGCATTTGCTGCTCTGTTTTGTAGTCTAGGAATTTGCTCAAAGGTAATATCCTCAAAGTATTTCTTGAAATCATCCACCATTAGCTTGTATGGGAGAAGCTTTTCGTCTTTTGTTTGATATTCATCTAAGACCTGTTTGATAACTAGCTGAGAATCACCAAAGACTCGTAACTGTTTGATAGCCCATTGTACTGCCATGCGCAAGCCTGTGATTAAAGCTTCATACTCTGCTATATTGTTAGTACATGGGAATGCTATTCTATATGATTTAGGTATGCAATCTCCTTGGGGAGTGACAAACAAGATACCTGCTCCAGAACCATGTTGTGTGTATGATCCATCAAAGTATAGTTGCCATCGTGCTAGAGAATTCAAATTAAACAATCCTTCATCAGGGAATTCTGGATATATTGGCTGAATATCTGTGATGGGTGCTGCAGCTAATTGATCAGCAATAACTTGTCCTTTGATAGCTTTGCGGTTCACATATTGTATGTCAAATTCACTTAAGATCATAACCCATTTTGCTAATCTCCCTGTGAGAAGGGCTTTTGAAAGGAGATACTTGAGGGGATCCACATTAGAGATGAGCCTTGTTGTTTGGTTCAGCATATAGTGTCGCAACTTTTGGGAAGCAAACACTAATGCTAAACAAGCTTTTTCCATGAATGAGTAATTGAGTTCATATCCCACAAGGGTTCTGCTGATGTAGTAAATGGCTTGTTCTTTGCCTAAGTCATCATGTTGAGCTAGAAGGGCACCCAAGGCTGCGGTTGTTGATGATATATAGAGCAGTAATGGACGATCAGGTATCAGAGGTACTAACACAAGAGGTGTTGCCAAGTATTCCTTTATCTTATCAAAAGCCTATTGACACTTTTCATCCCACTTAAAAGGTTCACCCTTACGAAGAAGATGTTGAAAAGGATGACATTTATCTGCTAGTTGTGAGATAAATCTGCGGATAGATTGTAGCCTACCTTGTAAACTGCGGAGCTGTTTGAGATTCGTTGGTGGAGGCATTTCTATGATAGCTTTTACCTTGGCTGGGTCCACTTCTATCCCTCATCAAGACACAATATATCCCAACAGTTTTCCTGATGTTACACCAAATACACACTTCTTTGGGTTTAGTCTGACTTGGTATTTTTCTAATCGATCAAAGATTTGTGCCAATACTTGTAGATGTCCTTCTCTTGTCTTGGATTTTCCCAGGATGTCATCAACATAGTCTTCCATGATAGTATGAAAAAGGTCATGAAAAATAACTGTCATGGCTCGTTGATAGGTAGCTCCAGCATTTTTAAGACCAAAAGGCATTACAACCCAGCAATAGGTACCCCATGGACAAATAAAAGATGTTTTATCTTGGTCTTCCTCTGCTATTTGGATTTGATTATAACCTGAAAACCCATCCATCAAAGATAGCATTTCATGTCTGGCTGTAAGATCGACAATATTGTCTATGCTTGGTAGTGGGAAATCATCCTTAGGACAAGCTTTGTTAAGATCTCTAAAGTCTGTGCAGCAATGAACACGTCCATCTGGTTTTGCTACAGGTACCAAATTTGAAACCCATTCTGGATAATCAATAGTCTTTATAAATTTTGCTTCTAACAGTTTCTGAATTTCTGCTTTGACCAATAAGGCAACTTGTGGATGCATTTTGCGCAATTTTTGTTTGACAGGCTTTGCATCAGGAGATACTGCTAAATGATGTACCACAAGTGAAGGATCTAGACCTGGCATGTCTGCATAAGTCCATGCAAAATTTATAGCTCTTCTCATAAAAATGCTGTGAAGTTTCTTCATTCTTTCTCTGATAGTGATGTTGCCAAAAAAGTAATCTTCGGATTCTGCTCTGTTCCCAAGTTCATGTCTTGTGATTTTTCAACTAGCATAGTTGATTTTTCATGGTAATTAGTGGCAACAGGAAGATCAAATCCCTCATCCTCAGGTGCCTCAGAGAGGTTTTCACCTTCGGATACGTCCTTTATTTTTACTTTTTCACGGTCAAGAGGCACCTTTTGGTTTTCACCTAGTGACCTATTTTGTTGAATTTTGTTTATTTCACTTTTACAACTGAAGGATTTGATACTTCCACCAAAATATGCTAGTTTAGGTAAATCCATCATGAAACCTGCTTTATGATCACCTAGTGGAATACCTTGTCTCAAACCCATGAATTCTGCAATGGCTTCATCATTTTCAAATGTATCTAATATCGGTGCCCCCTGTTGGTCCCAATCGATGAGGTCAGGATATACGAGTGAAAGGCTAATGGAGGAATTGTGATGACTAGAAGAGGTTGCGGAAAACATGAAGATGGAATGTTCTTGAAAAAGGTCGGTGATATGAAGGGAGGAGTCATCGATAGTATCTGAATTAGAAGTCTCTCCTACCAAAGAAGGTCCAACGTCAATATCAGAAATACACTTAATGTCTTTGGGTCGCGGTACCTCTGGTTGGTAACCAAGGCCTTGCTTATTAAACTTCTTAGACACAATAATGGGCTCAGTAGGTCCTTGTTCCTGTGATCCCAAGCCGCCATGTCCTTTATAGCCCATGGTCTTTATGATACGAAACCCATTGTTGTAGCACTCTACTTCAAGTTGGACTTGGTCATTTTCATCAAAGAATATCCAAGAGTTGATGTCCTCAATGTCTTCATCATCCAAGAAACCACCTTTAATGAATACTGTAGGGGGAGCTTTGATAACAGCGGAGGATGAAGTTGGCTTGGATGTAGAGGGCTTACCGTGGGATTTAGGAGATAATAGAAGAGTACCAACACAATAGGACTCTTGTAATTTGTATTCACCAGGGCCATGTTCGGTATATTTGATATGGAGGTTGGAAGCGGCTTTGCTAGATGAGGGCTTGAGAAGATCGGATGGGTTGATATAGGATGAAGACGGATATGCCTCGGTGTTGATAGGAATGCGATTCGGACTCTGATATTTAGCTTGAAAGGCACGGCAAAACTCAAATGGATTGGGATCAGCTTGAATGGTAACCTTAACACCCTTATGTGGAAATTTAAGGCATTGGTGGTATGTAGAGGGAACTGCTTTAAGGGTATGGATCCAAGGGCATCCAAGGATGATGTTGTAAGGAAGATCAATATCAAGGACTTGAGAGCGAGTGTCTGTAATGACCGGCCCAACTTGAATAGGCAATAAGATAATCCCTTCGGTATCTCTTTCAGCATCATCATATGCTCTGATGGTAATAACCTTGGAGGTGTCAACATCTTTCTCAGAATATCCCAATTGCTTGATAAGTTTCAAAGAACATATATTAAGACCAGCTCCCCCATCTATCAAGACTCGTTTGATACGGCGTTGTTTAACAAATACTTCAATATGGAGGGCTTCGTTGTGTGACGGATGAATGGAGGGCTGAAGATCTTTGTCGGAAAAGGTCAAATGACAAGGGGCTGCAATGCTAGCGACCATAGATTGGAATTGTGTGATATTAATATTATTAGGCACCGAAGACTCTTGTAAGGCTTTATCAAGGATAGCTTTATGTGCGGGGGATATGCGGAGCAACTCAAGAATAGATATGTGTGTGGGTGTTTTACCAAGGTGATCCAAGAGGTTATAGTCAGAGAGAGATCAAGGAGGATGGGGAGGTGCTCCTTGAATAGTAACTCGACCTCTTCACGTGGTTACGACACAATCAGGTGCTCTCCCTTGGACAGTAATGGTAGAAATGCGAGCATGGTCAATGTGGCCAATGGTAGATGATGCATAGTTATACGGAATAGCATTTCTAGCCTGAAGGTTATTTGTCTGATCATGAGATGGAAGTGGATTCTTGAAAGTCTCTAGATCATAGTTTGATGTTGATTGTTGAGCAGGTTGAGCTGTTGAAGGTGTGACGTTGATTAAACCTTGATCAATGCAGTCTTGGATAACATGTTTTAAGCGCATACAACCATTTGTTTTGTGCCCTTTAACTCGATGGTAATCACAATACTCATTTTCTTTGTACCAAGGAGCTCGAAAGAATGGTTCTCCATTTGGTGGTGCATCAGGTAGAATAATATCTCCTGCTTCAAGTAGCTTTTGAAGAACAACTTCCATGGGTTCCACTAATGGTGTAAATTGTCAGCGTGGATTGGAAGTTTGGCGTTGGTTTCTTCATTGTGGAAAAGGCTGTCTTGGTGTAGAGGCTGCTTGAATGTTGATGGGAGCTCTCATAGTTTGAATATTCTTCACGTCTACAATATCGTCGTTTACAACATTCTTGTTCTTGTTCCAAAAGCGAGACTTATCATTGGAATTTTGGGGAGAATCTTTGTTATCGCGAAAGATCTTAATAGTGCCCTTGGCAATTAAGGCTCGTTCAATAATAACTCCTTTGGAAACTAGTTCGTCAAAGGTGCTAGCACTCTGCAATTGTAGTTGGAATGACAGCTCAGGATGAAGATTTTGAACAAAGATGTCAAGCTGTTGTTTCTCAGGTATTTCCCATGATAATTTGCTAGCCATATTATGCCATCGTTGGGTAAAAGTAGAAAAGGGTTCACCGTTGCGCTATTTGGTATTGACAAGGTCATTCATGTTTACCTCATGTTCAATGTTGAAGGCAAAGTGTGATCGAAATTTGTTTGCTAATTCCGCAAAAGATTTGATGCCTGGGGGTAAATGAGAAAACCATTCAAGAGCTTGTCCTGCTAAGCTTCGAGGAAATAGTCTCAAAAGATACGTATCATCATAAGATACATCAAGACATGCCACAAAAAAGGCTCGAAGATGGTCTTCCAGATTCCCTTTCCCTTTGTATTTATCAAATTGTGGGATTTCAAAATGTGGTGGAAAAGGTATCATATTAAGAGACTTGTCAAATGGATAGGCGCATATGTTTTCGAGAGAAAAAGGTTTCTTGCCTTGTCCTACCCTTTCATCGATCATCTGTTGAACATCTACTGAAGATAATTGCTGTTGTTGCGAAGGGGGTGGAGTATGGTAGGAGATATATTGTGGTTGCAGTTGTGGGATATATGGAGTTGTGACTGTTTGTTGCGGTTGTGTACCCACAATGTATGCCAAAGGATTGGTATGTGATACATATGTGTTGAAGGATTGTTGTTCTTGAGACACAAGCGGCAATTGGGTGTGCATCACATGGGAACTGGATAGTGGATTAATAGTAGTGAATGGTTGGGAAGCTGGGATTTGATTCGTGACATGGTAAGTAATGGAGGGATTGGTAGATACGACAGAAACATTTGGATTTGTATTTTGGACGATATGAGGATGGGTATGTGTCATAGGTTGGGTGACAATAGGAACGCTTTGGGTAGCATAGGATGGATTGATGGTGCGTGAAGGATTGAAAGAATATGACGACATGGATGTAAGTTGATCAACATAAGCGATCTTATTGTTCGGATTGGCTTGAGAAACGGGGGGATCACTCATGTCAATGAGACTGACGTTGGGATTATATGATAGCATGGAGGTATTAGCAGTTGGTATATGGGATATGGTATTTGTATGAGATGTAGTGGATTGTAATGGGTGTGAAGCATGGACGACATGTGTTGTTGGAGTGGTTTGGGAGGTTTGCACACTATAGGACATGGGAATAGCTTGTGATGCTTGAAGTATTTGCGCTTGTGTTACATGGACAGCTTGTGTTACTTGTGGCATGGAAACAGTCATGATAGAAGGAGAGATATGTTGAGGAACATGGAAAGGTGGAATGTTGAGATTTTGTGACATGAGAGGGAACACATTGGTGGGCACTATCAATGGTTCTAAAGTATGCTCTGATTGTGGTGGCTCAAATGAAGCAACAATAGGCAATGAGGATGATGTTTGCGATGTAATAGGAGATGATGTGACTATAGTAGATGGTCCATTCGCAACAACAGTAGTAGTGTTGGGATCTTGCTCTCTAATAGCGGATATGTCAAAGTCCTTTGGTAGTTTAGCACCCATGCGAGCAAGTTGGAGAAAGCAACGATCAGGCTCAGATATCATGAGTTTCTCAACTTGGTCCCATAGATAGGTATCTTGGAATTTCGATGAGTCGTCTTGAGATTGTTCTTCAAAAGTTTCCAAGGATGGTGTAGGTTGCATTCGTTGTGAAGAGGACTCGCCAATAGTGTATCCTTGAGGCATGAACATATGAGGAGGCATACCAGTTGTGAATTGAGTTGCGTCCTTAAGAGGTGTTGTGAATTGTTTCATCTCAGCTTGCAATTTGGCTTCCATTTCAGCTTTCAATTTGGCTTCTATTTCAGCGCGATATTGACTCCTAGTTTGAGGCATGATGTTGATGATGAAGTTGAGCTTGTCAAAGTTTTGAGACCCAAAAGATGATAGTTGGCTGGTTGGTTGATTGGTTGTTATTTTGGTTTGCTGGTTTGGCTAATTCACTTGGTTGATTTGTTTTGGCTGAGTTGTTGTTGTTCAGTTGTTGTTGGTTGTCCCTAGAGGATAGGTCAAACACTCAAAGGAAAGATTGTTTGCTGCTGATGTTTGTTGGAGCTAAAGCTAAAGGATGTTGTTTGCTGAAGCTAAAGCTAAAGGATGACGTTGGTTGAAGCTAAAGCTGAAGGATGACGTTGGTTGAAGCTAAAACTAAAGGATGTTTGCTGATTGAAATGATTGGGTTGATATCTGATTTGCTGGTTGGGGTCTCAAAAAGATGGAAAGCTCATGAGTTATGATTGATTGATAAGCTCAAAAATAGGAGACAAAGTCCAGGTATTTGTTGTTAATCAAAGAGAAGTCGAGAAGCTGATGTTTAAGACTCAAGCAAGCTAGACCTGTGTCTAATTTAGCTGAGGGACTGAGGTTTGCAGGTATTTTAGCTACAAGCGACTGATGATAGCTCAAATGCGACTCAAAGGATGCTAAAGGTGATCAATGATAGCTCAGATGCGATCTGGTTTAGGCTCAACAGAGAATGACAGTGTTAACCAGAAGCGAATGCTATGCCAGAGGCGACGACTGTTGGTGTAAAAAACAATTTTCTGTTGATCAGAGGTGACTCAAATATACCTAAAGGCAACAGTCTGTTGTTCAAAGGCAAGCTCGTTCAGACATAAGGTGACTAACTGCGGCTTAAAGGTGACCTAGTTCAGACAAGATGCGATCAACTGTTGTTCAAATGCGATTTTGTTCAGACAAAAGGCGATCAGTTGTGGTTTAAAGGCGACTCTGTTCAGGTAATATGCGGTCATCTGGGGTTTAAAAGTGACACAGTTCAGCCTATATGCGGGCAACTGTTGTTTAAAAGTGACACAGTTCAGGCAAAAAGTGAATTACTACAGTTCAGAAGCGATGTCTGTGATCTATGCGAGCAGTTTAGGTTCAAAAGCGACTGTGTTTGTCCAAAAGTTGTCTGATTTTGTAGTTTTTCAGCAAGAAAACAGTGATAACAGTCACTCACACTCACAACAAGCACAAACTGATACAACCTAGGCTAGGATAGGACAGTATCCGTTGAATCCCCTGGCCGTACTTATTCAAAGCGGATAGCTTCAGGATCTTGGTAGCACCGGCTCCCCTCCACGGCACTCACTTCTCATGCATACCAAGTTTCGGGCTTCCTGTAAGGCTTGTCCCCACACCAAACCTTAGGATTGTCCCTACTATCTCTACTAAGAACCACGTGAATCAGGGCCGCTTCAAAGGTCCCACCTTTTGCATCAACAGATAGAAGGTTTTTGGCTACTACACAAAGTTGCTAATAAGGGCATCCGTTCGGGTGGCTATACATGCGGCAGCGTTACTCTTCGTTATGGAGTCTCCCAGCCTCCAAGGGTTGTGCCTTGGAGGGTTTTGGGGGAGGTTGGCTGTCGGTATAACGCAACAGCACCCGTTTTGTGGCTTTCGACACAAACACTTTTCTTATATAGCGGTTCGGAAGGACTTGGCTTTAGCCCGTTACCGCTTGGGTCGTATCCCTTCTCACACTGGGAAGGTAGGCCCTCTAAAGATAATGACAAGTTCTCATACACCCAAGATCCATTTGATAGGCAAGGGGAGAGGATACTTTTGCCATTAACTTTGGGTTACAATCAGGCACATGCAAGCAATCAAAAAGATAAATCAAGCACGGAGCAAACAATGGTTCATTTTAAGCACCAAGCCCAAATATGCCTAAATTAGTGAAAAACCACAAATCTTGGACTGATCGAACCTGCAACAGATATGTCAGTAGTTTGATAACCTCCTTTCTTGGACAAATCGATAAGATGCTGCGCAAATACCCAATTAATAGCCAAAAATTAAACTGGAACTGAAACAGACTTGAAAGCAACAAAACTTACTAGATGCGATTCACTGCCGATCGAAAGTGATCTTCATTTTCCCATAGGCGAGATAATGCAGATCATATACGACACCGAAGATACAGTATGCGACACCTGTCAGCTCATAAGTGATGCGCATAAACCACGATGCGATCAATTGAGGGCTAAATGCGAACTGTATCTGCAAAACACAGTCGACAAACAAAACCCTAGCCTAACAGGTGAGCATTATCAGTCCATAAGCAATTTGAATTAATTCAAATGTGGCCTTTGTCAACTCATACGTGATCCAGCTATACCCAGAAGCGACTGGTTGCGAGACAAAAGCGACCTGTATCTGCCAAAAAAAGTCTAAACCCTAACCTGCACAGGCGATCACTCTCAGTTCATAAGCGATTCACATCAGTGTGAAAGCGACTACTGTTAGATCAAAAGCGATGCGAACATCTGTAAAAGCGGCCACTGTTAGGTCAAAAGCGATCCGATTTTGTGCAAAAGCGGCCACTGTCAGGTCAAAAGTGATAAATACAGTCTAAAAGAACCGCAATCAGTGCTAAAATCACAGGTGAGCCTTTTTAAAACAAAAGTGATACAAATTTTACTGTAGGCGACGACTGTCTGTTTAAAGGCGATCCACAGAGGTAAATGCGGCCAGTTCCAGCATAAAAGCGACACAGAGATCTGGAAGCGGCAGATTTTCGTTCAGAAGCGACCGAAATTTACTGCCAGCACCTGCAAAATCTGATCTTCAAAGAAAACAACTCCGAAAAAATGAAGTCAATCAAGGAAGTGAGTCCCACCGGGCGTGCCAAAATGTGATAGGTGAAAGTCAGGTGTAGCAGATCAGACATAGTCATGAAACCCTAACCCTACCATCATCAAGGAAACTAACCTAAATGAAATCAAAGAACAATGCAATTCAAGCATAACATCACCTAGACCGTGCGATTCCTTGTTTGAGAGATGTGGACTGCTTCTTCAACAATGAACAATTGCAATGCTGAAAGCTGCCATGATGGATGATAAAAGCTCAATTGGATGCTCAGATGCTCAAGATGCTCAAGATGATAATGTAGGTGCTATATGATTGTTGGATGTCTCATATGGAGTGAGAGGGTGTTTATATAGGACTTAGCCAAGATCAATCAACGGTGGAGATTCAGAGGCTATGTGAATGGCTAGGATTGAAAGTTACTAAATTTAGGTTCCATTAGTTGTACATGTGAAGGATATGAATGAAAGTTGTCTTACAACACATGATTGACTGGACAAGTGTTGGAATGTGATAAAAGATGAGTGTTTAATTCAAATAAAATATTTGAATTAGTTGTAATCTGAGTTGGATATTAATTAAATAAATTAAATTTATTTAATTAATAGGATAAATGAATAAAATGGGATAAGATATGATGTGGAAATTAATTAAATAAATAGAATTTATTTAATTAATTGGGATGGGGATAGGATATGATTGAGAAATGATGTGGAATTAATTAAATAAATAAAATTTATTTAATTAATTGACTAAGTGGATGAGAATAGGATTTTAATTAAATAAATAAAATTCATTTAATTAATTGGCTTAATGATTAATGATTTAACAAGGTGTTGCTAGACATGGACAAAGTTGGGACAAATTTGGGTGTCTACAACAGAGTTATGCTATCAGTTTTCCTCCAGAGAAGCAAGATGTAATCTCCATGTTAAGGCTTTGAGCTTGTAAGTGTATTGTAACATTGTTGTTGCAGATTAATACATTGGCTTGATGCTTTGGAGTGTGGGTTTTTTTACCTAAAAGGGTTTTCCCCACGTATATTGGTGTTTCTTCTTTTCTATTTCCTTCTGCTTTCACGATATTAAAGTGTTAATTTATACACTAGTAGAATTTTGGCAAATAAATGACTAAGTGACTAAAACTTTTAGTCACGATAACTAAAAATGATCAAAATTCTAGTCATTTTTTGCAACACAGCTATAAGTGACTAAATAAATGACTAATTTGATGGGTAAAAAACACAACTATAAATGACTAAATAATTAGTCACACATAAATATTAGAAAGAGGGAAATTTAGAGAGGGATTTTTTTTCCATGAAAAATAATTCAAACAAAAGAAACCTGACCACATCTACGCTCAAGACATTGTTCATTCATTAGATGTGATGTATAGGGGTTGAATTCACGCTCAAAAATTGGTAAGGCTCATTGATGTCCTCCTTTTTCCATTAATGAATTGGAACACAATCGCTTGAAGATGTTAATTTTATTGTATTTTGTTAAATTTTGTATTGGGCAGACCCATTTTAGAGGGATTTCCTGGAAGTGATAGAAGATTTTCTAGTGAAGGGCATGGCCAGATGCATTGCATTCAATCGCCGAGGAACCTTACTAGTAGGTTTGGTATTCATGCATTTTTTAAATTATAATTTTTTTTTGTTTTTGGTACTCTATTTCATTTATGCCCATTTGCCAGATGCTATGAATATAGACATCAAAATCTAATTCAATTTGTTGACTGTTAATACTCAAATAATACCCCACTCTTATTAGGGATGCACGAAGTTCAAAGCTCAGTTGTGAAGGATCAAAGTTTCACCTAATTGTAGAACTGCTTCAACCTTGCAAACATTTTTAAAAGAAAACAATAAATAATCTTATATTTCTTAATACCCATTTCAGTTTATGCTGGCCCTATTGCAGTTTAGTGGACCCTAAATAGTCATTATTGTGTTGAAGTATTGGTTATTAGTACTAGAGTTGGTGTGTTTTGAAGAGTATTCAATATGCTCCATTGTTAAAATGGGGTTTGATTTTTCTTAATTGTGGTCATCTTAGGTAGTTCAGCTTGGCTTAAAATGCCCAAGTGATGAGCTTGCAAATCAATCTAGGGTTTCTAGCTTTTTTTGTGATATGGAAGTCACCCTTTTGGATGTTTCTCTCCCTGATGATAGTCTAACTAAAATGTCCTTTTAGCATGATGATTTTCCTCTCATGGGAAAATTCATGGGAAGAAGACTAGATGACGTAACACTCTATGGATGGATATGGAATCTATGAGAAGCTGGATACAAAGTTAAATTCTTACTTTTAAGGATTTCTTTCTTCTTCAAGTGTTTCAAGGATAGAGAGTTTTCTCAAACAAGCGTCATGATACTTTTGGCAAATCTGGGTTATTTTTATGTCCTCTAGCAACCATTTTTAGACCTAGATCATCTATTTTTCAAAGGTTCCCTTTTGGATCCCACTTCTACAACCCCCCTCTGGTTTGTAGAGCAGTGAAGACAATTCAGTTGCTTGCAAAGATCTATACCTCTAGACCAATGCTAGTCACAAGTTGCATAGTGCATCATAACAATTGCCTTACACCCTCTATAGTTGTTAGTAGCTAGATGGCACAACCAATTTTAATTATCCATATCTGTAGTTAGGGTAAAATTGCAAATCAGGGCAAATGAATAAACAGCAATGATAAAAACCCTAGCAATGCACAATGAAGCACAAGACAACATGAAAATCAAAATAACAAATGTAAATGCAAATTGATCTCCATGCTATGCTCGATTTATCTCCATTGCTCTTCTCCACCTCGCATGAGCATGCAAGATTTTGAAGGATTATTGTTGGAGGAATGTTGGATGCTCATTTCTGCAGCATAACATTAAGATGAAGATGATATGAGGATGATAGTTGAAGGATGCAAAGGCTCTAATGATATTTTGACAGAATAATGGTACTTGAAGCTCAATGCATTTTTAAAAAATTTGACAAAATAATGGTACTTGAAGCTCAATGCATGCTAATGGCTTATGAGGGGGTTGATTTATAGAAAAGGCTTAATTCAAATGGATGGTTGAGATTAAAAAGCTAATTGATTGATGTGGACGGCTAGGATTGATTCGGTTATCCCACTCTTCAAGGGAGTTGTAGTTATTTGACAAGTGTCAAGGAGAATAGGGCTCATGTGTGCTTGTGTACATAAAAAGTACTACACATAAAAGATATTAAATAAAAGGCTGTAGTACCACTTATCTTTTTAAATGAAAGAGGCACACATGTCAGCTAAATGATAAGATAAATTAATTAAATAAATAAAATTTATTTAATTAGAAAGTCGGCTTATGATGAGAACTTAATTCAAATAAAATATTTGAATTAGTTAGAATATGAGTTGGATATTAATTAAATAAATAAAATTTATTTAATTAATTAGATAGTGGGGAACTTAATTCAATAAAATATTTGAATTAGTTGGGATATGAGTTGGATATTAATTAAATAAATAAAATTTATTTAATTAATTGGAAAGTGGGATTATGATATGATTGGGAAATTAATTAAATAAATAAAATTTATTTAATTAATTGGCTTAATGGATTAGGATAAAATGCTACAAGATGTCTAGGATAATGTTTAACAAGGTGTTGCTAGACATGGACAAAGTTGGGACAATTTTGGGTGTCTACATTTTGCCCCTCTTTGAGATGATGTTCGAGATGATGAGATTTATGTTGAGTAACATCATTTCAAAGAAGTTAAGGTATGGATAGAGGAAAATGATATGTGATGATGATGATGATGACGATGATAGAAAGGATAGTTTGGTGATGCCCCCTCGAGAGGATAGGTGGGTTGGACAAACACAGGTATGCTCTCGAAAAGAAATGGCTTGGCTACAAAAGAAAGCTAAGGGAATGGATAGAAGAAATGGATGATGTGTTATACTGCAATGAATGTGAGCAACCATGATGTTTGATATAGCACAAGACGTTATGCACCAAGGTATAAGGACCAGGGTGACGATGTGTCTCATGCCCCAGCATAATACAACCTTGTCTGGATACAAGATATGAATATTAGCTAGATTGATACCGATGTGATACAAATGCAAGATAAAATGATAACACACACAAGCAAGCAAGCAAGCATGCACAAATGATTCAAAAACAAACAAGGTATTGCCCCTGTCAAGCTGTAAACCAATGATTAATTGTTGATTGTTTTGCTGGTTGAGTGTTGTCATTGCGGGGAAAGCTATATCCCTAGATCAACACAAGGTTGTTTGCTGAGTTGGTTGGCTGGTTGGGTGATTGATTTGGCTTAGAACAAGGCTAGGATCAAGACCATGGATTGTGATTGGATAACTTGGCTTGATTGATTAACTTGCATTTGGATCATTGTTTCGAATGATTGGAAGATGATGAAGGATGAAGATTGATTTGATGAAATGTTGATGATTTGTGGTGGATTGAGCTACTTTTGATTTGCTAAAGTGATTGGATTTGTTCCGATTGGATTTGATGTGCTTGAGTTGATTTTCTTTGGTGTTGATGCTGATGATTGATAGGATTTGTTTTGATGGTTGGCTTGATGTGCTTTGGTTGTGATGTTTGCTATTGCTAGGTTGATTGTTTTGATGATTGGATTGGATTGAATGATGATAGTGATGGTGTGATGATTAGAGTGTCCACTCAAATCTAAGCATAAGCAAGTGTTCTTAGTGTGCTCAAAGGATGTAAAACAAACAAGGTATTGCCCTTGTCAAGTCATAAACCAATGATTGATTATTTGATTGATGATGATAGTGTTGTCATTGCGGGGAAAGCTATATCCCTAAATCAACACAAGGATGTGGAAACACTATATCCCATTGATGCTGATTGATTGGGCTCATAACAAGATTTGGATCAAAACCTGTTGATTTGATTGGATAATGTTGCTTGATTGATTAGCTTGCTTGACATGGATTAGTGTGACTTGGATTTAAGATCATTGCTTAGATTGATTTGATTGATATGATTGGAAGAAGTGATTGATTGAAATGGATGAATGAATGTTATTGATAAGAAGAATTGATGATGATGATGATGATTTTGATTGAATGTTGATGGAGTGGATTGTTTTGGATGATGTGATTGGTTTTATTGCTTGGATTTTTCGTTGGATATTGATTTTTTTATGTTTTTAGAATATTTTAATATTTTTTTGGGATATTTTGATTTTTTTGTGTTTTTGAAAGTTTTGGAACATCAAAGGATTTACAATTTGGGTAGCCTTGAGCTTGATACCAATGACAAGGGAGAAAACCAAGTCTAGGTGCAAGGATGGATGTAGGATGGATGGATAAAAGGATGGGCTCATAGTAAATGGGATGAAAAGGCTCATGAGAGTTGGATGGGATAGAAGACTCATGAGAGTTGGATGGGATGAAAGGTTCATGAGAGTTGGATGGAATGATAAGAGGATAGGCCATATAAGGAATGGATGCTTGCCTCATGATAAACGGATAGGTAGGCTATAGTGGAAAGCTCATGATAAATGGATGGGGATAAGCTATAAGATGGAAAGCTCATGATAAGGATATGCCATAGTGGATGGATCATAAGGGAGCTAGGATGTGATCTCCAAAGGCTATGTTGCATAGGAAGAACTTGCCCCATTCTAGGTGGTAATGCTTAGGATTTTACATGACAAATCTTATGACCATGGAATGATAAGATTGGATTTTACATGATGCTTATGATGATAGGATGACATGATGGATTGGTTTAAATGGGATGGATAAATGGTCAATGGATAGGACTTGGTTTGGAAAGAAGGTATGTCAAGAAATATCCAAACATGTTTCAACATTTTGCCCCTATGTCTTCATCAAAATCAAAAGGAGGAAAGATGGATAGATAGACTCGATATGATAGGTACATGGATGTAATGGCTAATGATGGTAGGATAGGATAGAAAATGATAGGTTGGATGAGACAATGTGCCCCCAAGTGTAAGTGACATAGAAGATCAACCTACACATGACGCCTATTTGTGAGGTTTTCATCATGGTACTTATCCAAGGCGCCTGTTTACCAGGTTTTCACCATTGGACGAAGGGATTTCTCTTTACTTTTTTTATTTTTCTTTTCTTTTTTGCTTTTTTAGATGGGATGACAATTACACATGGTGCCTGTTTGCTAGGTTTTCACCATGGTAATGGATAGGAGGGACTCAAGTGTCTAGTGTTATGAATGTTGGTAGTCCCGCTAGAGAGAATGATGTCATCGCATAGACAATGTCAAGTGTGCTCATAGATGTTGATAAGGGATTGCATGGATTGGAGATGGAGTAGGTAGATAGTGGATGATGAAATGGATTATGGAAGGTTCATGCAAGGATAGATGGATGGGAATAGTGGACTATGATGTGGATTATGTAGGCTTATGTAAAAGCATGGACCATAGGAAGGTGATTGGGGAGATATGTAGGATAATGGATGAAGGATGGGGAGATGGAGGCATGTGGGAATGTTTTGGAATGGAAGGGAACCATGACTAATGGTTGCACACACCGTGATAAACATTGAAGCTTTTGGTTGGATGACAGTGTAGGAAGCAATGGGGTTGTTTGCTTGGGAGATGGTTGACGAAGTGATTTAGGAACCCACATAGATTTAGTATTTTTAATGCTTTTGCTTTGCTTGTGGGATTTTTGAAGGGAATGAAAGTTGTGGATGGAAGTAGGCTTTTGGATGGATATAGGTGGTTGGGATTCTTGAGAGGTGGATAAGGATGCCTCATTTGACTTGCTAGCTATTTGCTTAGGAACCCAAACCACTTTGCTTTTGGGCTTTGCTTTTGGAGGTATGGGCTTGGATAGCTTTGTGAATGTACTTTGCTTTGAGTTTGATTCTTTATGTCCTAAGGTATGAAGACCTTTAGGATATTTGTTAGGATTTTTAGCTTTACAGGCATCAAAATTTTTGCTTTTGAATCCCATGGGGTGGGTGGAGTGGATGGAATGATTGGAATCTTTATGCTTAAACGATGTGTGCTTTTGTTGGCCATGATTAGGGATGTAAGGATACTTATGAATGATAGATATGTTAGGTGTGGGAAGCAATGGTGGCAAGGTGGATGGAGGGATATTAGGAGTTGGTAAAAGTGGAGGCAAAGTGGATGGCAGAAGATGTACGGTCACATGCTTTTGACATTTATAGGATGATGGAGGTGGAATGGATACATATGTTTTGGGTAGATGATGAGGTTTGTGATGGAAAGTGGACTTAAGATGGATGGAGGGATTACCAACATCTTGGCCTTGTTTACCTTGGGGTGTGTATCCAAGGCCATATGAGCATGGGGGGATCTTGACATGGTTTGGCTCCAAAATACCTTGTTCATAAAGACCTAGGCCTTTACCTTGGTAGTTCATGTTTTGGAGTATGCGATGGACAATGGGACTAGGTGTGCTTAGGGAACTAGACTTGAGCTCTTTATTGGATGGAGAAGGTGAAGTGGAGGACAAAGGTTGTTGTTGTCTTAAGGAAGAATACTCATGTATAAGGGTGGTAAGACCAACAGGACATGATAGTGGACTTGAAATGGGATCGATGGTGGATGTGGAAGGAGGATCCTTAGGATCTTGATTAGCATTGTGTTCACTAAAATCCAAGTGATTTGTTTGATCTTCTATGTTGATGTGTTCTTGAGAGGCACATGTCTCATTATGACAAGTGGATGCTTGCTCATTATGGATAGGGCTAGATGGAGGATGACTAGGAGCAATGTGGATATCTCGCTCATGGATAGCTATAGGATTATGGATAGGATCAAGGTGCTCATGGATAGCTTCTTCATAGGTATCATCTTGATCATGGAAAAGATACATGTTATGGATGGGTTGCATAAAAGTGTTTTGATCTGGAGTTGGACTAGGGCTTAATGTTTCCACATGCTTAGGATTAAACCTTTGACATACCTCTTGGGTTACTTGAATGGAAGTGGAAGGCTCTTGGATGGGCTCTTGGTCAACAACATGAGAACATGATGACTCTTGACTTGGATTCATAATAGGAGACTCTTGAATAGGCTTGATGGCTTGTAGGTCACATGATGGGCTTGAAGGGCTAAGAATATTAATTGAGGGCTCTTGGATAGGCTCAAGGATAGGTGGACAACATGATGAGATTATAGGATTGGACATGACCTTTGGAAGTTCTTTGGTAGACTCATGAATGGGTGTTTGACATGGGGGTAGTTTATTCCTAGCTAGTAGCCAATGGATCACATCCTTTGCAAGGGTATGAGTGGATGGGAAATATAATGGATGGATGATAATAGTAGATGACGTTGTAAGCGTAGGACTAGGATTTTGATTAGATGGAAGGATAATGGAGTTTGATGGATTAGGATGTGGACTAGATGGGTGTGACACATGGGATTGGGATGATGTGGCATGATTTCTTATTGTAGGTAGGTACACCTTGTAAACAATTAAGACAAGTATTGGGCGTTGATTTGTATTATGGCCTTTGGTCCTATGGTATGCACAATAATCATGTTCATCATATGGACTTTCTTCACATGGTTTGACTTCAGGAAGTTCAATGAGTTTTTCTTCAAGCATCCTTTGTAAAACTCTCTCAGCCGCATCCTTTGGTGAAGGATTAGAATGACATGGTGATGAAGGTAATGAAGGGCTTGGTGATTTGGAAGGTTGATGGACCAATGGACTAGGAGCAGGATCACATGGTGGTGTTGGGATAGGATTAGTTGGCTCATGTGTTGGTGGGTGATTAGATGATGAAGGCCACTCATAAGATGCATTTGCTAGATTGGTATCTCCCTTGTCAAAGGTAATTAAGTCTTGCATAGGATAACTTGGGCTTGTTTGATTTATGTACAAGGGATTACTTGGACTTGGATGTGCTTCTTGTTGCAAAGGTGGACTTAGGTCTATCAATGGTGCTTGGTGGTCTTGTTGAAAAGGTGTACTTGGACTTGCTTAATTTATGTACAAAGGGCTATTTGGACTTGGATGTTGTTCTTGTAATATCACTTGATTGCCTTGTGGATGGGCTTGGTAGTGCATTGGAATGGTGGTATGAGGGATTGGATAAGCTTGAGGTGGAGGTTGATAGGTTGATGTGGCATTGACTTGGTGGATAGGTGGATTAGGTTGATAGGAAGTGGATGGATATGGCATGTGGCTATAAGGTGGATTAAGTTGATACAAAGTGGATGGATATGACATGTGGCTATGAGGTGGATTAGGTTGATAGTGAATGGCTAAAGATTGTTGTACTTGTGGAGCTTGACTAGTGGCTAAAAGGTGTTGGACTTGGGCTACGAAATGTTGTAGTTGAGATGATTGGCTTGTGTGGGGTTGAGCTCTTTGGATGAAGAATTGTAATATTTCAATGGCGTCTTGGTCTAGGGGTTGTGATCCTTGATAAAGATTTTGGAGGAATCTTTAGAATTTGATTTCTAGGTCCTCTAGCGTAGACATGTTGTCACCCAAGTGTTTGTCTTAAGTCCTTTTAGCAAGTGCTTGTTTAGAGATTTTGATGATGATGTGGCTTATTTGGATGACTTGGCTATGAAGGGTTGGATGATAACTAGGCTATGTTTGGGATGAAAGTGATTGAGTTTGAATGTTATTGGAAGAATGTGTAGGATGACCTGTCTTTATGTGTTTAGGTGTTTATAGCTTGATGTGGTAATATTTAAACAAATGATTATGCATATACACACATGAATCACTCACGCAAGACACATAAGCAAGTTGTTAGTTTGGAAGAATGTGATGATGGTTAAGCAAGCACGTGAAGACACTTCAACAAGTCCTAGTCAAGGCAAGGCCAGTATCACAAGGAGGTTCTAGTGAAAATCCGGGGGACCGGCACCCCATAAGCATCCAGCAAGCCACTTACGACTTTAACTAACCCTACTAGGAGTTTTAATATACACAAAGGTACACCTCCTTTCGAGTTAGCACTGTATGGTGAGCGCTAATACCGGTTAGACTTGGCTTTGGCCTTATCCTCTGATTTTTATAGTGAACCGGATGAAAGTACCGCTTGAGGTCATTCCCTTGGGGTGGATACCAAGGCAGGCCTCTCTAAGGCTAAACAAAAGCAACACAAGTAAATGTTTTTGATCTCCAAGTTCATGTTGGGACGCGAGGAGAGAGCATACACATTTACTTGGTCACACTTGCATGGGGTTCATTAACCTTAGAAGTTCAATGTGTGGAAGACAATGCAAGCACTTATTTGTTTTAAAGCCCAAATCCAAATGTGATAAAAGACAATGGTTCGTTTTAGTCCAATTTTTTGATGTGAATTTGCAAACAATTATTCGTTTTATGCCTAAAATCCAAATGTGTTTGCAAACAATGATTAGAAGATGAGAAATGAAATGATTGCACCCGATTATTTTCACTTTCCAAGTTGCTGTAAATGTTGATGTCAATGTTGCTCCAGCTCCTTATGATCACCTACAACATTAAAAAAAATGATATTATAATGCAAGCATAAAAAATAGGCTCATCAGTTAAGGAAAATTATAATTTTAGATGCATAGCTGAATTAGATTTGATTATTTCGATAGATTTTTGGTTTGAAAATTAAAAAATCAAAGAAGAGAACCCCATTAATTTTTAGAGAGATTTCCAAAAATGTAAAGAAATCAGAAAAATTCCTTGATTTGCGCCCAGAAATGCGGATTTAAGAAAATAGTATAGTCAACAAAGATCTGATTATTTTGCATTGTAAACAACCTCTAAATTAAATCTGTAAAACATAGACCCCCATTAGAATTTCAAGAGCTTTCCAGGAATGTAAAAATTTCTAAAAAATTCATTGATTTGCACCCATAATTGTGATTTTATGAAAAAACATAAAAACATGATAAATCCTGCAAAAATCGCGATAAACCCAAAATTTTTCTGCTGTAGCTTTCGTATATCATGGACAAACTTTTTCTCAAATCTTGTAGAAAAATTCATAGCCGTTTAGAAGATATGATAAAATCTTTAAAACCTAGGGTTTTGTCCAAAAAGTAGCAGATTTGCAACAAAAATTTAATTAAACCTGCAAAACTCAACAATGGGGGTTATATGAATGCAAATTTTTACCACAAAAACCTGCAAAAAAAGATCAAGCGAAGTGAGTCCCACCGAGTGTGCCGAAATGTAGTTAGGGTAAAATTGCAAATCAGGGCAAATGAATAAACAGCAATGATAAAAACCCTAGCAATGCACAATGAAGCACAAGACAACATGAAAATCAAAATAACAAATGTAAATGCAAATTGATCTCCACGCTATGCTCGATTTATCTCCATTGCTCTTCTCCACCTCGCATGAGCATGCAAGATTTTGAAGGATTATTGTTGGAGGAATGTTGGATGCTCATTTCTGCAGCATAACATTAAGATGAAGATGATATGAGGATGATAGTTGAAGGATGCAAAGGCTCTAATGATATTTTGACAGAATAATGGTACTTGAAGCTCAATGCATTTTTAAAAAATTTGACAGAATAATGGTACTTGAAGCTCAATGCATGCTGATGGCTTATGAGGGGGTTGATTTATAGAAAAGGCTTAATTGAAATGGATGGTTGAGATTAAAAAGCTAATTGATTGATATGGACGGCTAGGATTGATTTGGTTATCCCACTCTTCAAGGGAGTTGTAGTTATTTGACAAGTGTCAAGGAGAATAGGGCTCATGTGTGCTTGTGTACATAAAAAGTACTACATATAAAAGATATTAAATAAAAGGCTGTAGTACCACTTATCTTTTTAAATGAAAGAGGCACACATGTCGGCTAAATGATAAGATAAATTAGTTAAATAAATAAAATTTATTTAATTGGAAAGTTGGCTTATGATGAGAACTTAATTCAAATAAAATATTTGAATTAGTTGGAATATGAGTTGGATATTAATTAAATAATTAGATAGTGGGGAACTTAATTCAAATAAAATATTTGAATTAGTTGGGATATGAGTTGGATATTAATTAAATAAATAAAATTTATTTAATTAATTGGAAAGTGGGATTATGATATGATTGGGAAATTAATTAAATAAATAAAATTTATTTAATTAATTGGCTTAATGGATTAGGATAAAATGCTACAAGATGTCTAGGATAATGTTTAACAAGGTGTTTCTAGACATGGACAAAGTTGGGACAATTTTGGGTGTCTGCAATATCAACACTATAAAATTATATGCTTTTGTGCACCATGCAAATGATACTCATGCTTCCTAGCTGGTGCAGGAGCACCTAAGCGAACACCCTAGAGCAAGAAGACACAAATGATCAAAGGAGGAGCCCATGGATCAAATCAAATCAAATGGAACATCCTAGAACCAATTATGGCATATTGTAATGGGCAAAATGATGTAATGATCAAATGTCCTGAGGGTCCTGGTAAGGACCCTAGGACCAAAAAAATAATGCAAGTGGGCCAATAGTGCCTCTAGAGTCAAATAAGAGTCAATTAGAGGGGTCTAAGGCTAGGAATAAGGTATAATGATCCTAAGAAGATCAACCATGATAAACCATGATGTTTTGTTAGAGTAAAAGTCACTTAAAACAAAGTTTAATATTCAAATTTTTGAATAATGCATTTAGGTGGGAAAATAAAGAATGGACAGTTTTGGAAGTTTAAGCATCTCCAACCTTTGGGAGTTTGTTGTGGGAGTCAGGACAAATGTTATATAAACCTTCCCAAGGCATTGGATGTACGGCAATAAAACTTTTGAAGGACTACTTTTGTACAGCAGCCAAAGGAATAACAACAATATCTAATTTTCTTGCATTTTCTTCTCATTTTCTGTTGATTCTTTGAGTATTGGTGTTTGGAAAATGTTTTAGACTCTCATCTAACAATAGTAGATCACTTTCCATGCTCTGAGAAGGTTTTTGTAGATAGTTTTATTGTTGTTTGTGTTGACTGTCCTCAAGAACAGCAGACTGTTCTGTGTAGTTTGAGAGGTGACAATGCATTATAGGACCTTCCCATGAATGTAAGAACCTTTTTCTCATGGTTTAGGTCCTTAATAACATGTATAATATGATTCTAACCTTTGCAAAGTAGGAGGAGAGCAAATAGCAGGAGATCACCGTTGAAAGTCTAAGATTGCATGTGGGAAGAGCATTGAAATGGAGGCTCAGTTATAGCAGCAGGAGATTGGCCTTAATAAGGTGATGGTTTTATAATTTTTGTAGTTCAATATGGTCAAGGACATGGTGTTAGACCTTTGAATGAGGTCTGGAAGTGATTGGAAGAGGGAGATCTAGCAAGCCCTAGGTTTTGAGGCCTAGAAAGGGGGGTTTTGTATTTAAACATGCAAATGAGTAAACCACTGGTTGAAACCTTGAAAATCCTTTGTTTTTAATCCTTTCCTAAGACTATTTTTAGGTTTTGAGTGAGGGGGATAAGTATTTAATAGGGTTCCTTTGTAAAGTGGGTGGATTAGGCCCTGCAGGAAGACAACAGAGTGTCAGAACAGTCATATTTTGTCCAAAACAATAGTAGGTGAGTTTGGGATATGTTAAAGAACTCAATAGAGGGTACTCAAATCAGTCATTATTTTTGGGATTGCTTTGGGAAAGTTTGGAGAAAAGTGCAAATTAGTCGCTAAACAGGGCTACAAGGATTAGGCCTGGTCAAGGGGAGTTGTCAAGAACAGTCAGAAAGGTGCATGAAACCTGTTGAATCTTGTTGGTTGGGGTAGGTTGAGACCCTAGAAGGTACAATAATTCATCTGATAAGTTGGAATCCAAATTTGTGCCTTTTGGTGGAGTTTAAGGCAAGGAGAAGACTAGAGAAGTCTTATTGATTGAAGCCCACAAGCCATTATTGTTTCAAATCTTTGGATCTTGTTAAATTACCTTTGGAGACCTGACATCTCTGCATCATACTAGTATCAGAGCAGCAAGTAGGTCCTTGAGGGTTGGTGAAAGTTGTGAAGATGCCCCCTAAGGATCAAATGGCTAGAGAGAATAATGAATTGAGGGAAGCCTTAGAGGCTAGAGAAAAAGAAGAGAAGAGTATAGGATGCTACAAGAGAAAGAGAGTTAAGACAAGTGAGAAGGAAGAATGCATCAATCTTGGCAAGGTTGGAAGCATTGGAGAAGAATCCTAGAAGGGATGAACAAAATGATTCAGAAGGAGATGAGGAGGCAGATGAGAATCCTCCTGAGGATGAATTAGATCCTGAAGAAAAGAAATTTGTAAGATTACTGAAGGTAGTCCAAGGAAGTGGAACAAAGGCAAACATAGAGTTACCTATCTATCAAGGGAAGATGGATAGTGAAGAGTTATTAGGGTGGATAGATGCCCTTGAAATTTTTTTTGAGTATGAGGAAATGAGTGATCAGAAGAAGATTAAATTTGAAAAAACAAAGTTGAGAGGGACAACACTTACATGGTGGAGTAGTGTGCAAACAGAAAGAGTGGCTAGAGGTGGAACAAGAATCACTTCTTGGGGTAGGATGAAGGATATGATGAAGGATCAGTTTCTTCCATCTGATTACTCCATTCAAACAAAGAGGATGAGGTAGAATTTGAAACAAAAGGACATGGATGTTATGTCCTATCTGAGCAATTTCATAAGCTTAGTATTAGAGGAGGATTAGAAGATGAAGAAGAGAAAGTGGCAAGATACCTTAATGGGCTAAGGTATAACTTGCAAGATGAGATTGGTTTGACCATACCAAAATCAATTGGAGAATGTTTTCAGTTAGCCATCAGGACTGAAGAGAGGGTAAAAAGGAAACAAGAAAGACAAGGAGGTAGTGGTAGAGGATATAGAGGTAGGGGCAAACCTACTAATGAAGGACAGAGTAGCAATGAGAAGGGCAAAGAGTTTTTTGCAGATCAGAGAGGTGGATATAGAGGTGGAGGTAGGTTTGGATCAGGTAGAGGAGTATTCACAGGCAGATGTTATCATTGCAATGAAGTGGGACACACATCTTTCAAATGTCCTAAGAAGGATGATGCTGATAAGAGCAAGGATAGAAGAGTTCATTTGGCACAGGAAGAGCAAAAGAAAGAAGAATAGGAAATGTCATTAGCCTCTCCAGTAATGGTTGGAGAAATGCTTATGGTGGAAAAAGGTAAAATGTAGCAAACACCACAGGTATCTATTTTTAAAACTAATTGTTTAAGCCATGGGAAAATATGCAAGTTGATTATAGATTCAGGTTTGCATGATAATTTAGTCTCTTGGGATGTGGTGCATAAGTTGGGATTGAAAACATTTGATCATCCTAGTCCTTACAATGCCACTTGGGTAAGTCAAGAACAGCAAGTAAGGGTTAATCAGAGGGCATATGTTGATTTTTCAATTGGTCCATATCATGATTCTATTCTATGTGATGTTATTTCAATGGCATGTGGGCATATAATTTTGGGAAGACCATGGCAGTGTTTGAGAAGGACAGTTCATGATGGTTATACAAATAGTCATTTGGTGCACAAAGATGGTAAACAGTTTAAACTAATCCCTTTACCTTGTGGAGACAAGAAAGAACATACTACTATCTGTTTTGGAGAGAAACTAAAGTTGGATGTGCAGGTTGAACAACAGGAACAGTTGCAGTAGAGAAAAGTTTATGAAAAACCTAAAGAGCAGCAAATTTGGGACTTGAGTTGCATCAAGATTGGGGACATTGATTGCCCTATAGGAAGGCAGGAAAGGGAAGGCAAACAACAAGGAAAAACAGATCAAAATCTCAAGATGGAGAAGGCAGAAACACCACAATAGCAAGGTTCTAAGCAAGGACATCAAACCATGTTTTATGATGCTAACATTTTTTGTAAGAGTCATGCAGGTAGAAGGAGAAGGATAACCCTTGGATAATTCATGTTTCCTATCACATCTCAAAGGAACATTTCCAAAAGACTGCAGGAGGTTTGGAGCAGATCACATGACTATTGGGACAAGAGTTTTTATTATGCTGGGGAGTATGGTGCAGGAGCACCTAAGAGAACACCCTGGAGCAAGAAGACACAAGTGATCAAAGGAGGAGCCCATGGATCAAATCAAATCAAATGGAACATCCTAGAACCAATTATGGCATATTGTAATGGGCAAAATGATGTAATGATCAAATGTCCTGAGGGTCCTGGTAAGGACCCTAGGACCAAAAAAATAATGTAAGTGGACCAATAGTGCCTCTAGAGTCAAATAAGATTCAATTAGAGGGGTCTAAGGCTAGGAATAAGGTATAATGATCCTAAGAAGACCAACCATGATGAACCATGATGTTTTGTTAGAGTAAAAGTCACTTAAAACAAAGTTTAATATTCAAATTTTTGAATAATGCATTTAGGTGGGAAAATCAAGAATGGACAGTTTTGGAAGTCTAAGCATCTCCAACCTTTGGGAATTTGTTGTGGGAGTTAGGACAAATGTTATATAAACCTTCCCAAGGCATTGGATGTATGGCAATAAAACTTTTGAAGGACTGTTTTTGTACGGTAGCCAAAGGAATAACAGCAATATCTAGTTTTCTTGCATTTTCTTCTCATTTTCTATTGATTCTTTGAGTATTGGTGTTTGGACAATGTTTTAGACTCTCATCTAACAATAGTAGATCACTTTCCATGCTCTGAGAAGGTTTTTGTAGATAGTTTTATTGTTGTTTGTGTTGACTGTCCTCAAGAACAGCAGACTGTTCTGTGTAGTTTGAGAGGTGACAATGCATTATAGGACCTTCCCATGAATGTAAGAACCTTTTTCTCATGGTGTAGGTCCTTAATAACATGTATAATATGATTCTAACCTTTGCAAAGTAGGAGGAGAGCAAATAGACAGGAGATCACCGTTGAAAGTCTAAGATTGCATGTGGGAAGAGCATTGAAATGGAGGCTCAGTTATAGAAGCAGGAGATTGGCCTTAATAAGGTGATGGTTTTATGATTTTTGAGGTTCAATATGGTCAAGGACATGGTGTTAGACCTTTGAATGAGGTCTGGAAGTGATTGGAAGAGGGAGATCTAGCAAGCCCTAGGTTTTGAGGCCTAGAAAGGGGGGTTTTGTATTTAAACATGTAAATGAGCAAACCACTGGTTGAAACCTTGAAAATCCTTTGTTTTTAATCCTTTCCTAAGACTTTTTTTAGGTTTGGAGTGAGGGAGATAAGTATTTATTAGGGTTCCTTTGTAAAGTGGGTGGATTAGGCCTTACAGGAAGACAACAGAGTGTCAGAACAGTCATATTTTGTCTAAAACAATAGTAGGTGAGTTTGGGATATGTTAAAGAACTCAATAGAGGGTACTCAGGTCAGTCATTATTTTTGGGAGTGCTTTGGGAAAGTTTGGAGAAAAGTGCAAATTAGTCGTTGAACAGGGCTACAAGGATTAGGCCTGGTTAAGGGGAGTTGTCAAGAACCGGTTAGAAAGGTGCATGAAACCTATTGAATCTTTTTGGTTGGGGTAGGTTGAGACCCTAGAAGGTACAAGAATTCATCTGAGAAGTTGGAATCCAAATTTGTGCCTTTTGGTGGAGTTTAAGGCAAGGAGAAGACTAGAGAAGTCTTATTGATTGAAGCCCACAAGCCATTATTGTTTCAAATCTTTTGATCTTGTTAAATTACCTTTGGAGACCTGACATCTATGCATCACTAGCACTCAAAAGCACTCATTGCCACATGTTTACTTGCATTAAGCACATCTAAAAAACTAAACCGAAAATAAAGGGCACTTGATAGCAAGGTTACCCTTCAAATTTAACTCCAAAACCCAACATATAATTTAGCAAAATTACCCCTTAGATTTCAGCTCTATTATCCAATTAATCCTCAAAATTATCAAGACTAACAATTCAGCAATATGACCTCTCAAATTTCAACTCTAAAATCTATCAATTTACTATGCAAGATAACAATTCTTTGGGTTCTCAAGTCTTTATCTTTCTGCTTCCTTTCATTTAGAATCATATGGTCATTCACTTCTCAGGTATTTATCTTTCTACTTCATCACATACTTGCATTATCATGTCATAAGATCTTGAAAACAATACCATGGAAGCCTCAATGCATCTCATACAAAGCCAAATAGTTAAAAAAAAAACAAAGTAAGAAACATACTCAGCAAAAGTGATGACAAATTGACACATTATCTTCTCATTTTTTGTATAGTTGAGAACATTCCAAATGTTTTCAAATGTCAAATTCTTTGATACATCAAATGACTCCTCCAAATTATTACTTCTTTTAAAATAGAAAGCTCATAGTTTATAATACTAAGAAATCATCAATCTTTTTACCATTTCTATGATCTGAAAGAAAATAACAAGCACTCAAGAAAGAATCAAAAATAACAAAGTCAATTAATATGGAAGCCTAAAATAAGCCTCAAACAATACAAGGAAACAAGGATTACAACCTAGTTTGAAGTCTTTCCCAAAATTTTGAATCAAGAGTAAACCACTAATGATAAGAAACAATAATAGGAAATATGGTTTACAACCTGGTCCCCATAAATTGTTGACACAAAGCAACCTAAAGAAAAAAGAAACTAAAAGATGACATTTTTAAATAATCAGAGCTCTATAATTGTTAAGTACATGTACATGCTAAGCCTTTTCTGTACGATGCATAGTACTGGCATGCCCAATGTGTTGATGATTACCACCACCATGAGGATGCTCAACAGGATTCATTGCCACACCACGAACCTTGGGCCAACAATTTCTTTTGACCCTATATTTGTGATATGCATTGCTAGATTTAAGCATTGGCCTTTCTATCCTTCCACCACCAGTAACCTGACCAATCATGGCTCTACAACTACTTGGCACAATCTTCTTAGCTCCGGATGGAAGCTTTCCCCTATAAATTGAAACCAATTTGCAAGACTCATCAAAGAAGGCTATTAAAAATCTACGAAATCAAAAATTACACAAATCTAAACATTAAAAGAGAACTTAGATAATTGTTCCAAAATTATTTCCACTACCTTTGGAATAATTGCATTTATCAGCTCACTGTAACCTTGGAAAAAAATTAAGCATAGAAATATGCCATAAGTCTCCACAAGGTGTACCCCTAGAACTCAAAATAGTTTGAAAATAATTTGGAAAAAGGCACCATTCATAGGACATCATAACATATGCATCACATGTTTGTTGCTAGACAAAAAGCAAGATGATAAACAAAAATGATAATGAGTCAAGGGGAACATCAAGAAGTAGTACATTCAAATTAAATTTCAACCAATTACTAAACGAGCACCACCCACTTTGACTTGTCATAAGTTCAAAATATTAGAATAGGGACATTTTTATGTTTGTAAAGGTGACAACAATCCAACAATGGATCAAACATTTCAGATTGAAATGCAATAGAAATGCATTGCAAATGACAACAATCAAATTTGGAATTACTCAGCTCATAAAAGAATAGTGGAGAAAAGGTAGAAAAATTGTTCTTTGATTTGATCAGGCCAATGAGAAATATTGTCTAAAAAATTCAACTATATCACCATGACTTGTTTTCCTCTACTCCTTCTTACCGCCATACCGCAAGCCTCACTTGAGGCCGCCGTGGGGGCATGGTGTACTTTTTTCCTCTGCTCCTTCTTACCGCCATATTGTAAGCCTCACTTGAGGCCACCATGGGGGCGCAGTGTACTATTTTCCTTTGCTCCTTCTTACTACCATACTATAAGCCTCACTTGAGACCGTCGTGGAGGCACAATTTACTATTTTCCTCTGCTCCTTCTTACCACCATACCGCAAGCCTCACTTGAGGCTGCCATAGGGGTACGATGTATTGTTTTCCTCTGCTCCTTCTTATGCCATACCGCAAGCCTCACTTGAGGCCGATGCAGGGGCGCAGTGTACTATTTTCCTCTTCTCCTTACTGCTATACCACAAGCCTCACTTGAGGCTACTACGGGGATGTGGTGTACTATTTTCCTCTACTCCTTCTTACCACATTACCGCCAGTTATTCTCTTGACTGCCACAGGACCATGGTGAAGTATCATATGCCACTTAAATTTATACCGCCATCCCGCCACTTCATTTTGAGACCGCTGCGGGGCTGCAGTAATCGATCTCTACATACCATGATGCCACAAGTGCAATCTCTTCATACTGCGAGATAGCGATAACTACTCCCTTGTTATCCTTGGTTCCCACACACCCGCTAAGACCTTTTGAGTGACCTGTGGGACTGCAATGAGACACAAAAACATATCAATAGTCAAAAATACAAATATCTTTCATATGGACTTGGTATTGGGTGCTTATGAATGACTCCTGGAATAATTTTAAAAGAAATATGGATCCCTAAGATGGATTTATGGAAGGAAATTTGGATGAAACCAAGTGGGACTATGAGAATTTTGAATGGTCCTAATGAATGACTACAAACCTTTTTATTCTTGTCTTGGCTGGGCCATGTACATACCTATTATGGGTTCCATAGGGTTTCTAGAAGTCTATCTATATAGACCTTACAAATGTCTCATAAACCCTTAGAAAAATTCACAGACCCTCAAAAAGCTTGTGCATACCTTTAATGACTTGATAGAGTTCCTAATGATCATGCAAAGTTTCTCATGGTTTATGTAAGGTCCTCCACTAGCAAGACCTAGTCCTGCTTTAGGACCTCTTAATGGCCAGTGGACATTACCTTCACAACCACCAGTTCCTTATCCAGTTGTTGCTCTAGGTAAATAATCTCCTTGTTGATGGTAAACTTTTAGTTGTATTTCACCTATTATGAAACCATACATACTTAAGTATGTCATTCTATTCAAAGGTAAAATTTTAAATCCTAAATGAAACATTATGGGATAATCTAAAACTTATATAATTACTAAAAGATTGGAGTTAAATATAAGGCCTTAGTTGCTTTTGGTCTCTGTCTTTTGGTTGAATCAGTATCCAACAAAAGCAATGCATGCTTGCTAAAGCAATGAAGTATTTTTGGAAAATTTAGACTATTTCTTTTGGGTTGAATGCTTTTGTAGAGTTTGTAGCCCAAGGCCCAGGCTAAAAGCTTGAGTTTGGGAAAATCAAATCAAAATATTATGGATATGATTATTGGGTTGGGGGTTATATATATGTAGCTGAATCTAAGTCTTAGTGACAATTTTTGATGTCTGCAGCTGGAACTCTGTGAGGTATCAATTCCTGAATGTTCTTTTATCAAATGTATGTATAGATGTGTATCACCTGTAGAACATTGTAGGAGAATCACTATAGAAGATGAATTGACTCCACATACTTCTTAACTAACCCTGTTTCATTTCATGAATACCTAAAACTTCTCAAATGGATAAGCCATCTTTCCATACGAAATACATTTTTCTTGTTTCTAAGAAACATAGTTGAGACTTTGTTGGGTGACAACTTCAAGTGGATGTGAGTTGATCTGTCAAGTGCCCATATTCATATCTGGTAGTCTTTTTTATTTTAATTTAAATCTTTATTGTAGGTTATTTTCCCTATATTATTTATTCTTGGTTTGAACTCCTTGATTTTGTGGTTTTTTGTTAGGACCCAGAGCTTTCATATGTAAGACCAACTACAACGTGCCAAAGGAGTCATCTAGATCATGACTTAGGAGCTGGTTAGTATTCATTAAGTGGTATAATGGTGGTTGAAATGTTCTGGTCTAGACAACTAAGAGATGTACTTGTGTGCTTTGTAGTTTGTTTTTTTAATTTTTTGATGCTTGGAAAAACATCATAAATAGATAGGATGATATTTTTTGTAATTTATTCCTTCAATCACTTGTCATAGGTCCAGTTGGAGGTAGCATAGCTGGTGGAATGGAGGGTGTACCTTATCTACCTATTTATTCAAGCAAAAATATTGCAAGTTCCACTTCGGATCACCAAAGCCTTCACAAAAACATCTACACAAAATTTAATAATGAAGAATTTATGCACAAATTCTCTTTTGAATGATGCACAAAGCCTCCACCACAACACCACACTGTTGCTAAACCTTGCGGTGATACAGATGATTCTCACATCACCGCAAGGCCCAACAACAAATCGTGCGATGTTGCGGTGGAGGTTTTTTGCATCATTCAAAAGAGAATTTGTACATAAATTCTTCATTATTGAATTTTGTGTAGAAATTTTTGTGAAGGCTTTGGTGATCCGAAGTGGAACTTGTAACTACAATATCTGATAAAAATCTACTTCCAAATATGCTTTTGATGGATGTTCATATCCTCATCCAAATCTCCAATTCACACACAGGAAGGAAGGACGCTTTCAAAGGTTGAGGAGTTAGGCTTTACACCCATTGGTTGCATTTTCTTAAAATTTTCTAAGGACTTTTCAGAAAAAATCCCATTATAAACATATCCTTTAATCATGATATTCCGTGATATCACATTACTTTGAGGCATTTTTTGAAATAGTTTGCTTGCCTTGTCTATGTTTCCACATTTTCATGCATGTCTAGCAGGGCACTTGTAACTACAACATATGACAAAAAATCCCTGTTGTTATGCTTTGATGGATGTCCCTTCATTATTAATGGATATTTGATGTAGTGCACATTATTTTAGTTCAAGCTTATTTTTCATATTGTTTCATTTAGCATCACCAATATTCTCCACAAGAACATTGTCCCTGTTTAAAATGATGGAAATAGTTCACATCTCTCAGAACAATTTCTCTTGCAATAATCTTGGAGATGAATTTAGATGCAGTGTGAAAATCAGAACATACTCAAAGGTTCTTAACAACTCTAATGGTTGTACTAGGGGCCATGTTTAACAAACCAAATGCAATTGCTAACTTTTCACTATGGTGGTAGATAAATGATTCTTTTTTCTTCTATCCCACAACATTGAGTAAAAGTCTTGAATCTGGAAATACCCTACTACCTTCATTTGCCAAGCCAATTTCTCTAATTTTGCATAGGTCTCCCATGTTTGTGGATGTGATCTATCTCCTACACAAAAAATCATGTACCATTTTATGCCCTTCAATCCAACTACATGCAGGTATCTTTTTAATTCCTTTATCTTTCATCATTCTCCTTACCATTTGAACCTCATCACACTTGCCTACTTCTGCACATATGTTTTATAGAAGAACATAAGTTGCATCATTTTTAGGGTCCAACCAAAAAAGCAGTGTTGCTAGAACACTTGGCCTACATTCAAATTTTGAATTCTAGGAAATTATATACAGTAAATAGATTGATGGTTGTTTGGATAGTGAAATTTGCTTTCTTAGAAATTAACTAAAATATCTTGTCTTGAAATATCTAGAAGGATTATTTTAATCAAAGAAGATTTTATGGTTATTTTTGTAACAATGATTTTACAGTATAGCTAGCTTTCTATTTTCATTCAAGAGACAAGTCATCAAAGTCAAGCACATACCAAGAAGATGGTACTCTACTTCAAACCCTCAACCTCACTTAGTTTAGTTTGCTTACATGGGGATATTAAGGAAGTTGCTAAACAATTAATATATATCATTTGTTCTTTGTGAAGGAGAATCCTACGAGATCCAATATGGCAGTGGATCAATATCTAGTTGTTGCAAGTATGTGCCTAATCAGTGTTGTCATTGATGTCAACATATCTTTGTTGTCATTAGTGTCAACTGTATCCTATTTTTTTATCTATTTAGAAGATTTATATGTTGAGGATATTGAGAAAATTTGCCTCTCCAGAAGAAACTGTGAGTTGCAGTGAATTGCAGTGAAGACAGTGAGTTGCATGCTGAAGAACAGTCTAGAAGATTGCTCCGCATTTCTTGCCAGTTGAAGATCTTGGTTTGTAGATTGGAAGTTATTCAAAGACATGTCCAAAGATGCCTTTGGTGTGAAGAATTGAGTGAGTTACATTCACCATAGTAAACACTACTTTCTTTGATTATTCACTGGTGCCAAAGAGAAAGTATTTTGCTCCGCATTCCTCCGCATTGAAATATTTTTCTCTGTGATTCTAGAGAGAAGTCTAGGATGATGATAAGTGCCCACAATTGCAATGGTTCATGTTTTGGTGGTCCACAAGCTATCTTTCTTTTATGATAGTTGAAGACAATGAAGTTCATGTGCTCCAGTGTGAATAATCTCATGGATAAAGTGGATTAAGTTTGTGTGGTTGCTCCTAGTTATTTCAATGTGCATGTGGATGCCTCCTGATCATGTTCCTACCTTGACATTGGTCAACGTTAAGGAATTGAGAGCATCTTTGAAGATTATTCCCAGACAACATAGTGTGTAACTAGTCTTAGCCAACTTGGCTAATTCCAATGATTGCAGAGACCCCTTGAAGATTATAGAAGCATGTTATGACATGAAAGATTGTGTTTGAGTCCCAGCTAAGGCATGGCATTATCCACATACATCTATACTACGCTTCCTTAGCATAATTTTGAATTAGGTCAAGACCTATTTTGTAAATGTTTGTAATGCTGACCTTAGAGATTGTTCCAATGGTTGATGATTGTAATGCCGACCTTGATGATCATTCCAAGGTTGATGAAGTGTATAAATACTTGTAATTGAGTCATAGAAAAGAAGTCATTAAGAGAAGATGTGAAGATAAGGAAAGAAGTGAAAAGGCAGAGCAGAGTAGAGGAACTATTGTACTTCAATGTATTAATCTTAGACATGTAGAAGATGCCGATCTTGGCAGTGAGCTGCCAATAGAGTTTAACAACCCTCATTGTAATCTTTCTAGGTTTGAGGTTGAGGCAGTGAGCCTGCTAGACCTAGTTGTACTTCATGGTAGTGAGCCAGCATGTTCTAGTCCCATGGAGTGACCAATCTTGAACATCATTTTTCCCCACCTTGGGGTTTTCCATGTAAAAATCTGGTGTCTCTTATGTTTGATGTTGCATTTGTGTTTATGTTTATGATTTCATGCATTCATTGTTTAATCATAATTATTATGGACAAGTGGTTAATGTTTAAAGTATAGAAGTGGTTGAGTTTTTGGGACAATTGATTCACCCCTCGCCTCTCAGTTGTCTGACACATTTCAGCAATTGGTATTAGAGCGAGGTTCCTCTCAAGAAAGTCTAATAACTTGAGGAAGATCCAAAATGTATTATAAGAAGGAAGCGCCACATTTTAATGGGACGAATTATGGTCTTTGGAAGGCATGAATGAAAAGCCACCTTCTTTGTCTTGGTTACAAAGTATGGAAAGTTGTAGAAGAAAAATACACCAGGCCTCAAAATGGTTTGATGACTGAAGATGAAATCAAAGAATATGAGGTGGATGTTAAAGAAAAAGATGCTCTATTAAGTTCCTTAAGTGACTCAGTGCGGACAAAAGTTGTGGATCTTAAAACTGCAAATGAGGTATGGGAGAAGCTAAAAAATCTGTATGAAGGAGATGATTCTGTGAAGGAGGCCAAGCTACAAAGTTTGAAATTGAAATATGAGGGTTTGAAGATGAATGAAGATGAAAACATAACAGCCTCTATGTAAAGAGTTGATGAACTTGTCACTGGGATAAAAGGTATGGGGGGAACTCTTGGTGATAAGGAAGCTGTGATGAAAATTCTCATATCACTACCAAAGTCCTACAATCACAAGGTAGCTGCAATTGAAGAATTTATACAAGTAAACACTATTGACAGAGATCAGTTACTTGGTAACCTTACTGCCTTTGAAATGAGAGAGTTTGGTGATGCCCTACCAAAAGTTGAGACTGTCTTCAAAGCTAGCACTTCTGGGAAAACATCCAGATCAGAAAAGTACAAGGTAGAATCTAATGATGAGTTTGATGAAATTGAATCCAACTTTGTTGATAGACTCCAAATAGGATCTAGTAAGTTTAAAGGTAAATTACCTTTTAAATGCTTCGCATGTGGTAAAGTAGGCAACTTTGCTTCCAGATGCCTTGAAAGAATTGAAAGAAATAGAAAAAGATATGAGAACATGCCTAGGATCCAAAAGAAATGATATTATGTTGAAGATTTTGATGATGATGGAGTATTAGTTAATGGTGAGCTGGATAATGCTAGTACTTATGGTAATGAATCTAGTTTATTGCTATTAAGGAAGAACCCATGTCTACTAACGCTGCTAGTTGTGTGAAGGAAGAAAAACTAGTGGAAAGTACTTTGGTTGCTTAGGTTGTTGAAGACAAAGATGAATGGCTTATTGATAGTGGTTGTTCTCACCTTATGACTGGTGACAAAAGTGAGTTTGTGAGTTTGGAAAGATATGATGGTTGAAAGGAAGCTAGGTGTGCAGACATCGCTTCCTACACTAATCTAATGAGGAGAGGGCTATGCAAATTCAAATTAATCCTTACAACTACAACAACATAGAACATCTAATAGAGATATCGTAGTAATACACATGAAACCAGAAGTAGACAGAAGAAGAGAGACAAAGATTTATGGTAAGGAAAACCCTTATCAGGTGAAAAACCCCACACTCAGAAAACTGCACAATGTATTAACAAATCTGAAAGTTATATACAATACACTTGCAATGCAAGCTTCAATGGTCTTCGACACTCATGTCTGGAGTCAATCTGGCAGCATAATAGTGCATATAAAACTATGATGCTACTCCCTCTCTAAACACATGTTTATAAAGAAAATACAAGGCAATATTGGACCTATCTTGGGATGGGCATCCAACTTGGCCTCATGGCCTAAAACCCATGCCAAAGGACACTTGGTCAACATTGTAGAATGTGCCTGACACTTGTCCATAGCTCCCATCCCAAAAATGTTGCCTATTTCCAAAATGGGATATGATAGATGCTCTTATGACACTTACGACCATCATAGAATCTGTCATACACAGGCTATAAATAGCATATTCTCTTACAACATGTCATAGTCCACCTTAGGGCATCCAAATAAGCCTTTTTCAAAGATGCTTCATGACACATGTCTTCACCTGTCTTACATGATTTTATTTATGACTCTTACATGTCATAACTTTGTCATAGGAATCCATCATAACTGTTTCAGTCAAATATTCCTTACACAACATGAAAGATGCCAACACATGGAAAAATGCTCCTACCATAAAGTGGGACACCTATCTCCTCATGTGAGGAAAAAATTGCAAGTTGTCATCTTCCATGTAGGATGACACATCACTGTGCCACATCCCACAACATGACAATATGGAATTTAAAATTATTTACAACATAGGCATTTAATTATATATACAAACATATATAATGCGAGGAATTACCAAGGTTGAGACACCTTAATTCCCAACATTCTCTCACTTGTCGAACACCTTGTAGGAGCCAATAGAATAACATGATTTAACTGCTATAGGCCGAGAGGCCTATAAACTCCGAACACCATCTGAACTTCTCTATGCTCACTTGTTTCATCAATGCATCTACAACATTCTTCAAAGTATCTACTTTCTCCAAATTTACCTTTCCATCCTCAACCATGTCTCGCACGAAGTGAAACTGAACATCAATGTGCTTTGTTCTAGCATGGAAAGTTGGATTCTTCACAAGGCAAATTGCACTCTGACTGTCACAACTGATCATGATCTGACCTACATCAACACCAATATTTGAACACAATCTCTTAAGCCAAATGGATTCCTTACAAGCATGAGTTTCTACCATATACTGAACTTCTGTCATGGACAAAGCAACAATTGGTTATCGCTTACTCATCCAACTAATAGCACCACCAAACAGTGTAAACACATAAGCACTGATGGATCTCTTGCTGTCAATGTCACCTACCCAATCTGAATCCACAAATCCATGAATATCAATGGAATGTGGAGGTCCTGTAACATTACCATTATAGCATATGGAATACTCGGAAGTACCCCTCAAATATCTGAACACTCACTTAACTACATCCCAATGAACCTGTCCAAGATTAGCCATAAATCGACTAAGGGCTCCCACTGCTTGGGCAATGTCTGGTCTTGTGCAGACCATAGCATACATCAAACTACCAAAAATAGTAGCATAAGGTACTCTGCTCATGTCCTCCACCTCACTATGAGATCTTGAACAATCCTCAATAGATAACTTTGTTCCCAAAGAAATAGGAACACACAATGGTCCACAATCTGCCATGCTGAACCTTTCCAACACGGTCTTCACATACTTACTCTGGCTTAACCAAAGTTTTATGTTGGTTCTATCTCTTCTAATTTCCATTCCTAGAATGTACCTGGTTGCCCCTAAATCTTTCATTTCAAATTGTGCTAACAACTAAGATTTAAAATTAGAAATCATATTCTTACCCTTCCCAATGAGCAACATATCATCAACATACAATGCAACAATGAGAATACGATCACCATCAAACTTAAAGTACACACAATGATCTAATTTTGATCTCACAAATCTAATTGACAACACAAAGGCATCAAACTTTAAGTACCATCTCCTAGGGGATTGCTTCAAACCATACAAAGACTTCTTAAGTTTGCAAACCAAATTTTCTTTACCTTTCACCATGTAATGCTCTAGCTATGACATGTAGATTTCTTCCTCCAAATCACTATGAAGGAAAGTTTGTTGGATCTAGGGCATACAACTAAGAGGGGGGGGGGGGTGAATCAGTTGTATATAAACTTGCTCTCTATTTCAAACACTTGATTCATCTTGTTAGTTAACAGCATATCAATTAATCATCCATGAAAGTAAAATGCACAAACACAAGAGCAGATAAACATCAACACATTGAACACCAAGATTTTGACGTGGAAAACCCGGTTAAGGGAAAAACCACGGGGTGATTAACCCAAGGATTATTCTCTGTTAAAAGAATAAGAAAAAGAATGGCACTTGCCAATTAGGGCTCACTGCCCGAGCACACTGCTCACAAAGAGGCCCACTGCCTACAAGGAGACACACTGTCTACAAAGTGATAAGAATCATAGTCTTGTACTGGAGAATGACATCTTTACCATGTCCGGATTAGTTCCATTTAAGCCCAAAACCTCTGCTCTGCCTTTCGCACTTCTCTTCACTACACCACTCTCATCCACACAATCCACACATCAAAATGAACTCACAAACCTTTATTTATACAAGACATCGACTTAGGAACAATCATCTAAGTTGGCAATCAACCATAAGAATATCCGCAAGATGAATAACACATCCGGTCAGCCACCACAAGAACATTTGCAGGATGAACAACTCATCCGGTCGGCTAGTCGGAACAAGAACTTCATCCGGAAGAATATCTTCAATTTCAGGCTCTACTATCAATGCGGACCAACAACACAACCTCAACATGATCTAAGAACCTTCACAAGCCTGCCTGAATGACCAGGTACATCTGCACTTTCTCTACGTACTGGAATCTCTTCTCTTCCTCATCTGAAACTTCAAGAACACTGTCTGTCGCCACTGTCACAATGCAAAAGGTACTTCCAGACCTCCAAATCATACACAACTTGAGATGACACATCACAAGGACATCCCAAACACTCCTTCCAATCCATAGATTAGGATTATACAGTTCCAGACCTCACCGGACCTTTCTGTGATCCTCTGTCACCTCTGAACACTTGCCGGAACCGGTTCTACACCGACAGCCACAACTCCTTCAGATCTTCATGCGGACCTCTAAAATTTTAACTGAAGCATCTCAAGACTCATATCTATAAACCCTTTAATCCGCATCCTCCGGTTCATATCCTATATAATACATTTGCCTTCTTCTCTTCACTGTTCCTAACTGAGGCTAATTTTCTCAATATCCTCAGCACACTGCTCATCGAATCCTTCTTGTCAATGCAATATGAGTATGTTGACATCAATGACAACACTGGTTCACCTCATACTTGCAACAATCTCCCCCTTTGTCATTGATGGCAACATATGATGTGAAAAACCATCAAGACAAGAACTTCTCCTTTCTGTCACAGCTCCCCCTATCAACAACATGTCTTCTCCTCATTTACTGCTCTCCCTTTGATCATCAGCTACTTGTTTTTCACATGTCTTCTCTCCCCCTTTGACATCAATGGCAAAGGGCTCATACTTACAATTCTAACACATCAGAATCATACCAGCTGCTCCCCCTTAGTAGCAGCTCCCCATCATCAATCCGGATCACAAGATATGACTATGATATCCACCAAACTGATGCACATCAGTGCATCCTAGTTCATCACCGGAGGGGCCATGACCCCTAACTTCTCCTGGAGATATTCAAATGAGTCCTTGGGAAGAGGTTTAGTAAAGATATCTGCAATTTGATCCTTGGAGGGAACATACTCCAACCTGACTTCTTCCTTGTTCACTTGTTCTCTCAAAAAGTGAAACTTGATAGATATGTGCTTAGTCTTAGAGTGCAATACCAGATTCTTGGAAATATTAATTGCACTTGAATTATCACAGAAAATTGTGATAGGCTCCTCATATTCAACTTTAATGTCTCTTAGCATCTGCTTCATCCATAAGATTTGAGTGCAACTACCTACTGCTGCAATGTATTCTGCTTCAGTTGTAGACAGAGATATTGCATCTTGTTTCTTGCTTAGCCAAGAAACCAATATCTTCCCTAAAAAGAATGCTCCACCACTAGTGCTCTTCCGGTCATCCACATCTCCTGCCCAATCTGCATTTGTGTAAGCATGAAGAGAGAAATTTGGATCTCTAGGGTACCATAGACCATACTCAGCTGTTCCTTTCAAGTATCTAAAAATTCTTTTGATTGCCATAACATGAGATTCTCTAGGATCAGCCTAAAATCTTGCCACAAGACCAACAGCCTGCATTATATCTGGTCTGGTCTGAGTGAGATACAACAATCCGCCAATCATTAATCTATACTTTGTCTGATCTACCTTTGGAGAGTCATCATCTTTGCTCAACTTACATCCGGTTGCCATGGGAGTGTTCATTGGCTTTGAATCTTCCATACCAAATTTCCTTAACAATTCTTTCACATATTTGGTCTGAGAAATGAAGATCCCTTTCTTGTTTGAGTAATTTGCAGACCCAAGAAGAAATTTATTTCACCAAGCATAGACATTTCAAACTCACTTTTCATCTGATTTGCAAAAGTTTTGCACATACTATCTCTTCCTCCAAAAATGATATCATCCACAAACACTTCAACAATCAAAATGTTTTCATGATCAATTTTGAAATATAAGTTACTGTCAGTAGTACCTTTGCTGAATCCAATCTGCACAAGATGCTTATCCAACCTTTCATACCAAGCTCTTGGGGCTTGTTTTAATCCATACAATGCTTTTTTTAACTTGCAGACCATATCATCATTGTCAGACAATTGAAATCCATCTGGTTGTTCAATGTAAACTTCTTCTTCTAGATCACCATTTAGGAAGGCAGACTTGACATCCATCTGATATACCTTGAAGTCTTTAAAGGCAGCAAATGCAAGAAATAATCTGACTGCTTCAATTCTTGCCACCGAAGCAAAGGTCTCTTCAAAATCAATTCCTTCTATTTGAGAGTAGCTTTTGCAGACCAATCTAGCTTTGTTTCTGATTACTTCACCAGCTTCATTTAATTTGTTCCGGAAGACCCATTTGGTTCCAATCACATTCCTGTCTCTAGGTCTGGGAACAAGATCCCAAGTGTGATTTTTCTCAATTTGCATTAATTCATCTTTCATTGCTTTGGTCCAATTTTCATCATTGCAGGCTTCATTTACTATTTTAGGTTCAATCTTTGAAATCAGACAACATTCATCCTAATTTTGAGCAACATTCCTTCTAGTTTGCACACCTTTGCTTCTGTCACCTATGATCTGATCTTCAGAGTGGTTTAGTATTACATACCTTGGAATTTTGGGAGTATCCTGCACTGCTACTTCTTGATCAGGCTCATTCAAACCTATCTCTTCTTCCTGATTTACCGGATCAGGCTGACTCTGTCTTACCGGAGAGGATTGAGTTCCTTGAACCTGAACACCGTCTTGGTCATCTTCATCAAATTCATAAAATCTTGAGGGCTTCTCAATTCCTTCATCAACTTTCACATTAGTGCTTTCTATCATCTTCCTCAGTCTCTTATTGTAACACTGGTATGCTTTTCTTTGAGTGGAGTAACCCAAGAAAATTCTTTCATCACTTCTAGCATCAAACTTTCCTAGATCTTCATCTCTTTTAATATAACACTTGCTACCAAATACTCTGAAATATTTCACAGTAGGAGTGATGCCAAACCAGAGTTCATAGGGGGTCTTACCAGTATTGTTTCTGATTTGAACTCGATTTAGAGTGTAGACTGCAGTGCTGATAGCTTCTTTCCAAAACATCTGAGGAACATCTGCTTCCAACATCATTGTCCTGGCAGTTTCCTGGATGGTCCGGTTCTTTCTCTCAACTACTCCATTCTGCTATAGAGTCCTAGGAGCAGACAACTGTCTCTTTATACCCTGCTTCTCACAAAAGTCAATGAACTCACCAGATGTAAATTCACCACCTCTATCAGACCTTAGACACTTCAGTTTCAATCCGGTTTGATTTTCTACCATAGCTTTGAAGATTTTGAACTTCTCAAATGCTTCTAATTTCTCTTTTAGGAAGGTAACCCACATCATCCGGGAATGGTCATCAATTAACAACATGAAATATCTATCACCTTGCAGACTCTTGATTCTTGTCGGACCACAGAGATCAGTATGTACTAATTCCAACAATCTAGTAGAGGACTGATCTTTGCTTTTGAAAGAGACTTTGCTCTATTTACCTAGCTGACATTCTTTGCACAAACTATTTGTAGGTTTCATCACTTTTGGAAGATCTCTTACAGCCTGAGTATTACTTATCTTGATGATGTTATCAAAATTTACATGACACATTCTTCTATGCCATAACCAACTCTGATCAACTTGAACAAACAGACAACTTTTATTTAAACCAACCAGATGAAAGATATTACCTTTTGTCTGAGTACCAGATGTAATTTCAGTTCTGGAGCTTGTAAAGATTCTGCATTTTCCATTCTTAAACCGGAGATCATAGCCTTTGTCTACTAACTGACCAACACTGAGAAGATTGTGCTTCAATCCTTCAACATATAGTACATTACCTATTTTGCTCTTTCCATCAAAGGAAATAGTTCCCCTACCTCTGATTCTACCAGCAGAATTGTCACCAAACTTTACCATTCCTCCTTCATACCTTTCCAAATCCAAGAACTTATCCTTGTCACCAGTCATATGGTGAGAACATCCACTGTCAATAACCCAATCATCCTTTTCTTCCACTTGAGCAGCCAAAGCTTTTTCCACAACCTTGTGATTGACAGATTTAGAGAGTATTAAATCTTCTTCCTTGATGGCAATAAACACCCATTCATTTTCGGATTTGCTTCCTAGTTCTGATTCATCATCTGTTACTCCTTCATTGTCATCTTCTTCATGAACATAATAGCAGTTCTTTTGAAACCTTTGTCTGTTAGTATTAGACCTTGCAAATCTTTCTGGACATCTTGAAGCAAAATGACCAATCTTATTACAGTTGAAGCACTTAAAGGGTAGTTTTCCTTCATACTTACCAGATCCTCTTTGTAGTCTTTTTGCAATGAGGGCTTCAAGTTGAGCTATCTCTGCTTCTTCTTCTTCCATGTCTCTTCTTGCTTGATCATACCATGACATCTTCCTTGAAGAGTTTTCTCCCGGATCAGATCTCTGTTTACCTTTCACATAGGCACTGGCTTTGAAAGCAGATTCAGTCTTGGGAGGATCATCTCCAAACTCAGTCATTTCAAATGCAGCTAGCTTACCAGCCAATTGTTCTCTTGTGATAGTTGTGTGGGCTCTGAATTCATCAATTGCAGCAACCTTGATTTTGTAGGCAACAGGAAGGGATCTGAGGATTTTGCAATCTCATTTTCATCCAGAGTTCCACCAGCATTTCTAATTCCACACACTAGTTCATTCACTCTTGGCATAAAAGTAGTGATGTTTTCATCATCTCTCATCTTCAATCTTTCAAATTTCCCTTTCAGACTTTGCAACCTTGCACTCTTGACAAACTCATCTCCTTCATACAGAAGTTCCAATTTAGTCAGGATCTCATATGCAGTTGGTAGGTCAATAACATTTGAGAGATCTGAGTCATTCAATGTGCTTAGAAGAGCTTCCTTGGTCCGCAGATTGTTTTCAGCATCTGTGATTTCATTCAAAGTTGTTGGACCACCTTGTGGAGGTACATATGGTTTTGAAACCATGGCCAAGTATGCTTTTCCCATACATTCCAAGTGACATTTCATGCGACCCTTCCAGAGAGTGAAATTGGTTCCATCAAACTTCGGACTATCTTTTTTGTATGACGACATCCTGGATCTCCTCAAGCAGTTAAGCTCTTTTCAGAGGAACTTGGCTCTGATACCAATTGTTGGATCTAGGGCATACAACTGAGAGGGGGGTGAATCAGTTGTATAAAAACTTGCTCTCTATTTCAAACACTTGATTCATCTTGTTAGTTAACAGCATATCAATTAATCATCCATGAAAGTAAAACGCACAAACACAAGAGCAGATAAACATCAACACATTGAACACCAAGATTTTGACGTGGAAAACCCGGTTAAGGGAAAAACCACGGGGTGATTAACCCAAGGATTATTCTCTGTTAAAAGAATAAGAAAAAGAATGGCACTTGCCAATTAGGGCTCACTACCCGAGCACACTGCTCACAAAGAGGCCCACTGCCTACAAGGAGACACACTATCTACAAAGTGATAAGAATCACAGTCTTGAACTAGAGAATGACATCTTTACCATGTTCGGATCAGTTCCATTTAAGCCCAAAACCTCTGCTCTGCCTTTCGCACTTCTCTTCACTACACCACTCTCATCCACACAATCCACACATCAAAATGAACTCACAAACCTTTATTTATACAAGACATCAACTTAGGAACAATCATCTAAGTCGGTAATCAACCATAAAAATATCCACAAGATGAATAACACATCCGGTCAGCCACCACAAGAACATTCGCGGGATGAATAACTCATCTGGTCGGCTAGTCGGAACAAGAACTTCATCCGGAAGAATATCTTCAATTCTGGGCTCTACTATCAATGTGGACCAACAACACAACCTCAACATGATCCAAGAACCTTCACAAGCCTGCCTGAATGACCAGGTACATCCGCACTTTCTCTACGTACTGGAATCTCTTCTCTTCCTCATCCGGAACTTCAAGAACACTATCTGTCGCCACTGTCACAATGCAAAAGGTACTTCTAGACCTCCAAATCATACACAACTCGAGATGACACATCACAAGGACATCCCAAACACTCCTTCCAATCCATAGATTAGGATTATATAGTTCCGGACCTCACCGGACCTTTCTGTGATCCTCTGTCACCTCTAAACACTTGCCGGAACTGGTTCTACACCGACAGCCACAACTCCTTCAGATCTTCATGCGGACCTCTGAAATCTTAACTGAAGCATCTCAAGACTCATATCTATAAACCCTTTAATCCGCATCCTCCGGTTCGCATCCTATACAATACATTTGCCTTCTTCTCTTCACTGTTCCTGACTGAGGCTAATTTTCTCAATATCCTCAGCACACTGCTCATCGAATCCTTCTTGTCAATGCAATATGAGTATGTTGACATCAATGAAAACACTGGTTCACCTCATACTTGCAACAAAGTTGTCTTCACATCTAGCTGTTCTATCTCTAATTCATAAGTTTTTGCAAGAGACAATAGGAATCGAATGGATGTCAGCTTTGCAACAGGAGAGAAGATCTCACCATAATCTATACCCTCCATTTGTGAATACCCCTTCGCAACCTATCTGGCCTTATACTTCTCAACACTGCCATCTGTACCAAATTTCTTCTTGAACACCCATTTGCATCCAATGGATTTCTATCCAAGAGGCAAAGGCACCAAGTCCCAAGTTTGATTCTTTTCCAAAGAAGCCATTTCATCCTCCATGGCCTCCTTCCAAGAACCTACATCTTTCATGTCCATAGCCTTTGATATAGTTCTAGGTTCATCACTGTTAGCAAGCAAAGCAAAAGAACAACTAGAATCAAGCAATGTAAAACCAAACCTTTCAGGTTGTTTTCTTATCCGTGTAGACCTCCTCAAGAGTTGAGGTTGAGGTTCAGCTTCTTCATCTGAGCTTTCAGAGCTACTAGAGCTCTCCTCATCATCAGGTCCAACATTGTGTTTCTATTCAGTCTTCTCAGGGGTAGCAGGAAACTAAACAACATCCTCTTTCTTTTCTTTTTCTTCTAGCTGTAAAACACTGGAAGAAGGTGTAAGCTCTCTGAAGATGACACTTATGCTATACAACACTTTTTAGCCACAGGGTCCCAAAGCTTGTATCCTTTCACACCGACACCATAGCCAATGAAGATACACTTAACAGCCTTGTTCTCCAATTTTGACCGCTTCTCCCTAGGCACATGTGCATATGCCTCACAACCAAAAACATGAAGATGCCTTATTGAAGGCTTTCTACTAGACCACACCTCCATGGGTGTCTTACCAACAAGAGCTGATGTAGGAGATCTGTTTACCAGATAGCAAGCAGTGGCAATAGCTTTAGCTCAAAACTTTTGTTCTAGGCCAGCTCCACTAAGCATACTTCTAGCCTTCTCCATCAGTATCATGTTCATCCTTTTTGCAACTCTATTTTTTTGCGGGGGTGTATGGAGTTGTCTTATGTCTTTCAATCCCAAGTTCCTTACAATATTTATCAAATTTTGTAGAAGAGAACTCACCACCATTGTCAGTTCTCAAACACTTAATCTTTTTACCAGTCTGATTTTCAGCAAAGGCCTTAAACTCCTTAAACTTACTATAGACTTCAGATTTGCTTCTGAGAAAATAAATCCATGTCCTACTGTAATCATCTATGAAAGATACAAAATATACAGATTTTGATAACGAAGGAACATTAACAGGACTAAATACATCCGAATGAACAAGGTCCAACACACTAGAAGACTTATGAGAACTCGAGTAAAACTGAACACGGTTTTGCTTCCCATAAATGCAATGTTCACAAAAGTCAAACTCAAGCTTACAATCATCTAACCCCTCAACGAGGTTTTTATTTTTCAGGGTACGCACACCCTTCTCACCAATGTGGCCAAATCTCTTATGCCATAACATTATCTTTTCAGTAGGAAATTTAACTTCCAAGGCATGATTACAAACATCAAAACTAGAAAAAACAAATCTCTTAACTGCTCGTTCAGATGGTGGGGATGAAGTGACTGCTGCCCTCTTCCTTGAATCAGAAGAACTATTGCATTGTGAAATGCATGCCTCCAACTAAAATAGAGTACCTCTCCTAGTACCCTTAGCAAGCACCATAGCTCCTCTAGTCATCTTGCATCCTTCTTTTGAAAAGACAACCTACACACCTGCATCATTCAAACTACTTACAGAAAGCAGGTTCCGTCCTAAGCCTGGGATATGCATAACACCAGAGATCCCCTTCACTCGACCATCAGGGAATCAGATAGAGACTCTTCTACGACCAATAATCTTCAGATGAGAGTTGTCACCCAAGTACACCTTTCCACCATCGAACTCCTCATACTTAGTAAATCAGTCTCGATGCGAGGTCATGTGGAATGATGCACCAGAGTCAATCAAACACCCATCATCAGATGCATGGGTTTCTAGGGCTGCGATGAAAGCATCACCATCATCTTATCATTTGTCAAAATTTGAATCTGGGTTCTTCTTCTTTTTCTTTTCTTCTTTGCATTCCTTTTGGAAATGTCCAAATTTACCACAGTTCCAACAAACATCCTTGGACTTTCTAGGAGATTTGGATCTCCCACGGGATTTGGATCTACCGTTCTAAGCTTTCTTGTCCTTCTTTTTCCCTTTCTCCTTGGGTCTTCCACAAACTGCAAGAGCCTCTTTAGCTGCATTAGAAGACTTTCTCTGCATCTCTTCGGATAACAGCGAGGAAACCACTTCATCCATTTTGAATGTGGATGTGGTGCTTCTAATAGCCATGACAAGGTGATCCCACGAGTCTGACAAAGAACAAAGCAAGGTCATACACCGATCCTCCTCCTCCATCTTCACACCAATAGATGTCAATTGTGCAACCAGCATGTTAAAAGCATTCATATGTTCAACAACGGATCCTCCATCCTCCATTCGTAGAGAATACAACTTCTTTCTTAGAAAAAGTTTATTAACCAGGGATTTGGCTTGATACACATCTCCCAACTTCTTCTAAAGCAAGGTTGCAGTTTTCTCTTCATGGACATTTAACAACACAGAATTAGCAATACTAAGTTTTATGAGACCCTTAGCCTTCTGATCCTTGAGATCCCACTCATCTTGTGACATTGCAGCTAGTTTAGTTCCATTAACACTTTCCCAAAGGTCTTGGTCAACAAGCATGTCTTCCATCTTGAGCTTCCACATCTCAAAATTAGTGCCATTGAATTCTCCACTTCAAATTTTCTGGATGTGCTTGCCATCTCCTTGCTGCAATAGAATTTAGAATACTCTACACAGACTCCCACTCAACTTAAGATTAGCTCAAAAAACCCCTACCCAACAGTTAAGACCAAAACTGGCCATGCTCTGATACCAACTGAAAGGAAGCTAGGTGTACGGAAATCACTTCCTACACTAATCTAATGAGGAGAGGGCTATGCAAATTCAAATTGGTCCTTACAACTATAGCAACATAGAACATCTAACAGAGATATTGCAGCAATACACATGAAACCAGAAAGTAGACAGAAGAAGAGAGACAAAGATTTACGGTGGGGAAAACCCTTATCGAGTGAAAAACCCCACACTCAGAAACCTGCACAATGTATTAACAAATCTGAAAGTTATTTACAATACACTTGTAATGCAAGCTTCAATGGTCTTTGACACTTGTGTCTGGAGTCAATCTAGAAGCAAAACAATACCTGTAAACCTGTGATGCTACTCCCTCTCCAAACACCTGTTTATATAGAAAATACAAGGCAATATTAGACCTATCTTGGGATGGGCATCCAACTTGGCCTCATGGCCCAAAACCCATGCCTAAGGACACTTGGTCAACATTGTAGAATGTGCTTGACACTTTTCCATAGCTCCCATCCCAAAGAGGTCACCTATTTCCAAAATGGGCTATAACAGATGCTCTTACAACACTTACAACCATCATAGAATCTGTCATAGTGGTTACAACTTACAACTATAAGAGAATCTGTCATACACAAGCTTTAAATAGCATATTCTCTTACAACATGTCATAGTCCACCTTGAGGCACCCAAATAAGCCTTTTTTAAAGATGCTTCATGACACATGTCTTCACCTATCTTACATTCTTCTATTTCTGACTCTTACATGTCATAACTTTATCATAGGAATCCGTCATAATCATTTCGGTCAAACATTCCTTATACAACATGAAAGATGCCGACACATGGCAAAATGCTCCTACCACAAAGTGGGACGCCTATCTCCTCATGTGAGGACAAAATTACAAGTTGTCATCTTCCATGTAGGATGATACATCACTGTGCCACATCGCACAACATGACAATATGAAATTTACAATTATTTATAACATAGGCATTTAATTAATATATACAAACATAAATAATGCAAGGAATTACCAAGGTTGAGACACCTTAATTCCCAACAATGGTGGACTGGTTAGATTTGGAGATGATATAGCTAGTAAGATTTGTGGAAAAGGATCTATTTCTTTTGACGACAAGCATAATGCTGAAGATGTCTTGTATGTGAAAGGATTAAAGCACAATATTTTGAGTGTGAGTTAAATATGTGACAAAGGTTATGATTTAATCTTCAAGGACAATGGATGCAAGATCAAGGAAAGCTTTGGAACAGTCATTGCAACTGGTAAGAAGACTAGAGGTAATATCTATCACTTGAAAGGAACTGATAATTATTGTTTGTTGGCTCAGACTGATGAAAGTTGGCTATGGCATAGAAGGTTGTGTCACATCAATTTTGATAACATTATGAAGATAAGTACTGCACAGGCTATTAGAGATTTGTTAGTGTAGGTTTTTATTTCCTAGTTGGGTTATTTATTTTTCCCTATATTCTTAGGTTTTTCCTACACTTCTATTAATCTCGCTTAGGTTAATAAAGCATGTCTTACTAGGTGAGAGGATTATGAGGTGTCACCTTCCTACATGTGAGCATCCATTATCTATCTTGGGAAGATACTTTGCTATCTTTAGTCTAATAGATGGTTGCTCCTGATTGGTCGGTGTTGCCACCTCCTCCCTCTTCCTAGTCTATATAAGCATGCTACCTGGCTTGTATTTTATATCTTTTATTTTTGCATCCTCTTAATGCTATTTTGCTTCTAGCATTTGCATTAATCTCTTGGAGACTAACTTTGTGTTGCTATTTTGATTTCGTATCGTTTGCATTCATAGTTTAGATATCTATTCTTTGCACTAGTTTTCTAGGTTAATAATCTTTTCAGATTCTAACATGGTATCAGAGCTTTTCTATGTGCAAGAGTAGATTTTAGTTTCCATATTTGATAGATTCAGGGGTGCTAATTAAGCTTATTGTAGTTTTTCAAAAACCTAGTATGCTCTTCTCTTTCATCTTCAGTTGATCTGGAGAATCAGAAAAGTTTGATAGAAACTTTTTAATCTCTGGGGTTTACACATGTGTTTTATGAAATCTGGGTGATTGCAACATTTTTGGTTATATTGGCAGCATTTTTGACTATTCCAACGTGTCTAGGAGGCTTGATAAAGTTATATTTGACTTTTGTTTCACTGAAATTAGAGATCATCAGACACAGTTGTGGAATCGGGGTTTCAAGCTCAAATCTGACAACCAACTTGCATATTTGGTATTTCCAATCAATATTGTAGGTTCCAACATGCCATTGCTTGTCTTAAGTAGTTGATTTAGCCTTTCCATGTCATTTTTTGGTTGCTAGGGTCATTTTTTTATTGCTAAAGGTGTTCTATTTACATTAGAACTACATCTTTTGTACATTAGAAAGAAAAATGCCTTCTAGGTTTTGTTCGCAACATCAAAAAACCATCTGGGTATCTTTTAGTTTTTGCATGAAGTCTATATATTTTGTAGAATCAAACTTAGAAAGCTACAACAACACCCCTCTCCATTGGTAGTTGCAGTTTTGAAGGTAGTATTCAAATGCTCTGTTCTTGCTCATACAGACTCCGTTTCCCATTAATTTTTTTTATTTTAGCTTTTTTTTTGTGCTCTATGCACTAGTGTAGACATTTTTTGATTTTGATGTAGAGAGTTTTTAGAAATTGTAGATTCTTAGTCATGACACTGTACAGTTCTCATTTTGGGAACTTCCGAGGATCATAACTTTCACATATGACCTCGTATTGAGGAGATTCATTGTTTGAAAGTGCATATTTTTTAATTAGATCGTAGTGGTACTATTTATTTCTCTAGGTATTTTGCCAAAGTTGTATTTTCAGCATATGCTCTTCGTGAGGGTTTTGTAATGCATTGAAATCAAGACCACTTAGTATTTCTTGCTAGTGGTAGTTGTACATGCACTAATATAAAGTGCCAAATCATATTTTCTTGGGAGGGTTCTTTGATTGAGTGAAAAGGGGGGGTTGTCTTGGTTGTGTTCTCTTCTTTTCAGCATTTATTCTCTATATTTTTTCATCATAGATCAAACAAATGTGCCCATCCTAACTCCATACAATTACTTTGAGTGGAAATCATGCATGACAATTCACTTAAGGAAAGCTAGATTACATAGGATAACTATGGGACTTGAAACTGAACCTGCTAAAGATGAAGATAAGCCTAAGTGATTTCACAAATGTGATGATGCATATGGAACATTATGTTTGTCTGTTTCTCCTGATTTGCTCTTTCACATTAAGTCTTTGAATTCACCAAATGAAATTTGGACAAAGCTAGAAACACTATTTGGCACACAAGATTCAATGAGGGGTCATATGTTAGAAAATAAACTAATTAGTTTAAGTCTAGGCAATTTCAATACAATCCAAGATTTCTTCACTAAATTGAAATCGCTAAGGCTATAGTTAAAACAATGTGGAATTGAAAAGAAAGATGAACAACTGATTCTTAGTATTCTCTCTAAGCTAAGTTCAGAATATTCTGTGTTTGTTTCTACCTTCTATGCTACTAAGGGCGCACTTGGTACTCAATTCACCATGCCATCTTTAGATGATTTTGCTGTCAATCTCACTCAGGAGTAGGACAAGCTAATTCAGATGGGCACTCTTAAGTCCTCTAAGTCACATGCCTTGGCTGCCAACCAAGGCACAAAAGAACAGAAAGGACAAAGTAGTAACAACAATAGTAAGGATAAGAAACAAAAGAATAGCAAGGAGAAGAAGGATCAAATATCGGTTGCTTCAAAAGCAACTAATGAGACCCAATATTCCAAGGGCAACAAGCCTAAGAAAGAGAAGGTCCAATGTGCCTATTATAAAAGACCTGGTCATGATGAACATAGATGTCTGAAGAAATAAATTGATCACTTCACACACATTCTTGAGAAGAATAATATTAGTGTTCCTGATTCTGTCAAACAGAGTTCTAATGAGGGGTCTAACAAGGCAAAAGAAAACAAGGGGAAAGGAAAGGGCAAGGCCCTTGTAGTAGTTTCTTCTTCACCATCCACTTGGGTTCTTGATTCGGGTGCTTTGCACCACATGGCTTCATCTAAGGAAGAACTTGCATCTTTGGAGTCATGTACTATGCCTTCTATTTTGATGGGTGATGACACTCCTATTGAGGTATGTGGGAGAGGGTCTGTTGATGTGGGGGATGGCACATTCCATGATGTTCTTTGTGTGCCCTCATTATCAACTAATCTTCTATTGGTATACTAGATCACTCACACAGGTTTAGGGGGTTAAGTTCACTCCTAATTCAGTGGAGATTCATGAGTTGCACAGTGGTTCTATAGTTGCAATTGGGAGAGCAGATCATCAGTCATGGCTCTATCTATTTTCTCACTTTGTTCCAAATCCTCCTTCAACTATTTTTCTCACTCATTTTAATGATGTGAGTAGATTATGGCATGAGTGGTTTGACCATCTTAACTTCCGCTACTTGTAGCAGCTCAACCAATAGAGCATGGTTACAGGGTTACTTTCAGTTCAATTTTTAGGTGGTGTTTTCCAAGGTTGCATTCTTGGTAAGCATCCTAAGGAAACGTTTGACAAAGGTAAGGCATGGAGAGCTTCACAGATACTAGAGTTAGTTCACATTGATTTGGCTGGTCCATTTCAGTATCCTTCTTTTAGCAGGGCTAGATATGTCCTCACATTCATTGATGACTTTTCTTGATATACTTGGGTGTACTTTCTCAAAAAAAAGTCTAAGGTATTTGATCACTTTCAGGACTTCAAGACTTTTGTAAAGAAGCAATCTAGGAAAGCCATCAAAGTTTTGTACACTGACAATGGTGGTGAGTATGTTAACCATTAGTTTGAGAGGTTTTGCACTTTAGAGGGGATTGACTTGCAACATTTAGTTCCATACAATCCTCAACAAAATAGTGTTGCAGAATGGAAGAATAGGTCCTTGAAGGAAATGGTGAACTGCATGATTCACTCCAGATCTCTTACACCATAGTATTGGGTAGAGGCCATTAGCTGTGCTTGTTATATCCAAAATCGTGTTCCTCACTGAGCCTTGAAGGGAGTCACTCCTTTTGAAGCTTGGAGCAGTTAGAAACCATCAGTTAAGCACTTTCAAGTTTTTGGTTCTCCTACATGGGCCCACGTTCCTATAGAGAAACACAAGGCCTTAGATCAGAGCAGACCTTTCATATTTGTAGGTTATCCTGATGGTGTGAAGGGTTATCGGTTGCTCCACCCTACTACACATGAGTTGTTCATTGAGAGGAGTGTTCAATTTAAGGAGGGCTCTTCGAGCACACTTTCTATCACTTCTCCAACTCCTACTTTGACATTGGAGTCACTTGGGATACATGACAAATCTTCTAATGAGTCAGATTCACCTAAGCAGTCTTCTACCTCCACTTCTGATGCAAAGAGTGATTCAGAGGACTCACCTCCTTCCTCTCTTAGTCATCATTCAGAGGTTGATGATTCTCCTCTAGATTCTCCATCTTCTAGTCAACTTTAGGCTCAACAGACCTTGCAGTCTATAGGTAATTGGGTTGGGGATCCATCAGACACCAGGTGAACTCGTTCATAGTTCCAGGATGCTCCACATGTCTTCATTGCTACTGCCTCAGATCCACAGTCTTTTCATGAGGCTTCTAGTATTCCTGAGTGGGATACAACTATGCAGGAGGAGTATAGTTCCTTAATGAGGAACCATACTTGGGATCTTTTCCCTCTTCCTAAGGGAAGAAAACTTGTTCGATGTAAGTGGATCTATCAAACAAAATTTGGAGCAAATGGGTCGGTTGATAAGCATAAGGCTCTCTTGGTCGCCAAAGGATTCTCCCAGGTTCCTAGGATTGACTACTCTGAGACTTTTTCGCCAGTTGCCTGAATGAAATCCATCCCACTTGTTCTTTCCATTACTGCAGCCAATCATTGGGAAGTACACCAGATGGATTTGAAGAGTTCTTTTCTTCATGGTGAGATTCAGGAGGACATTTACATGGAGCAGCCACAAGGGTTCATTCAGGATTCTTCACTTGTTTGTCATCTTCAGAAGTTTCTTTATGGCCTCAAACAGGCTCCTTGAGCCTGGTATGCCAAGATGGACTCCTTCCTTCTATCCATTAGGTTCACTCAGTGTCATTCTGATCCCAATGTCTACATTCTGTTGTAGGATGATTCACTCCTATTTTTGGTTCTGTATGTTGATGACTTGTTGATCATAGGGAGTTCTTCATCCACCATTGGGGCTATCAAAACTGCCCTTCATGATAGGTTTTTGATGACTGACTTGGGCTTGTTATATTACTTTCTCAGGATTGAGATCTACCAATCTACTTCTGGGATCACCATCACACAGTCCAAGTATGCTCTAGATTTGCTCTTGAGGTTTCATATGGCTGACTATAAGCCTACTCTGACTCCCTTTCTTTCTAGAGTCAAACTTTAGGCTCAATGTTCTTCCCCACTTGTTGGAGGCACCTTGTACCGACAGCTTGTTGGGAGTCTCATTTATTTGACTCATATGAGACCCAACATTTAATATGTTGTAGGCATGGTCTCTTGATTCATGCAGGAGCCCATGAGCTACACTAGAAAGCAGCCAAGCGGATCCTTCACTATATTTAGGGTTCTCATAGTTTTGGGATTCTCTACGTAGCGGGCATTGAGCTTGACTTGGTGGGCTACACAGATTCAGATTGGGCAGGTGATTCCCAAGATCACAAGTATACTTCAGGTTACAACTTCTCACTTGGTTCAGGTCCTATTTGTTGGTCGAGCAAGAAGCAGTCTACTATTGCTCTATCTTCTACTAAGGCCGAGTATCAGGGGGCTGTGAATGCAGCCACTGAAGCCATTTGGCTTCAAAATCTTCTCACTAAGTTTGGTATCTAGATCAGACGGTCATCAGTCATATTTTGTGACAACCAGAGTGCCATTCAGATCTCACAGAATCTGGTCCATCATCAACAGACCAAACACACAGAGGTCCACATGCACTACATCCAAGAGCTCATACATGGCCATGTCGTTGACCTTCGCTATTGTCCGACTTCTGAGCAGGTTGTTGATATCTTCACCAAACCCTTCACTAAGAGCAAGTTCCTTCATTTGCGAGCTTTGTTGGGCATGTGGGATGCTTCATCTTCTGGGGGGCTTCTTCCTCTCACTTGGAGTCCTGACTCTCTCTATTTGGGGGGGGGGGGGGCTTTTCTCTCTCTTTGGGGGGGAATTTTATGTACATGGGTACTCATCAGGCTTGATTTGTCGGGACCCAATTCTACATCCACCTAAGCTTTGCTTATAGGGGGTGTTAGTGTAGGTTTTTATTTCCTCGTTGGATTATTTATTTTTTCCTATATTCTTAGGTTTTTCCTACACTTCTATTAATCTCGCTTAGGTTAATAAAGCATGTCTTATTAGGTGAGAGGATTATGAGGTGTCACATTCCTACATGTGAGCATCCATTAGCTATCTTGGGAAGATACTTTGCTATTTTTAGTCCGATAGATGGTTGCTCCTGATTGGTCATTGTTGCCACCTCCTCCCTCTTCCTAGTCTATATAAGTATGCTACCTGGCTTGTATTTTGTATCTTTTGTTTTTGCATCCTCTTAATGCTATTTTTCTTCTAGCATTTGCATTACTCTCTTGGAGACTAACTCTATGTTGCTATTTTAATTTCGTATCATTTACATTCATAGTTTAGATATCTATTCTTTGCACTAGTTTTTTGGGTTAATAATCTTTTTAGATTCTAACAAGATTTGCCTAAGCTTGTGAAGCCTGCTAATCCTATTTGCAAGGAGTGTCAATTTGGGAAACAAACAAGAACAAGTTTCAAAAGCAAGGACCAATTAATTGATGGACTACTGGAACTAGTGCATACAGATTTGTGTGGACCTACCAGAGTAAGAAGTCTACAAGGAGATAGGTACTTCATGTTATTTATTGATGATTATTCTAAAATGACTTGGATTACCTTTTTGAAGGAAAAAGCATAAGCTCTAGATAAGTTGAAGGCATTCAAGGCAATGGTTGAAAATGAGATGGATTTGAAAATCAAATGTTTGAGGTCTGACAGAGGAGGAGAGTTTACATCAAATGAATTTAATTTCTTTTGTGAAGAATATGGGATAAAGAGACAATTATCTACATCTAGAACTCCACAACAAAATGGAGTTGTTCAAAGGAAAAACAAAATAGTTCAAGAAGCTGCTAGAACCATGATGAAGGAAGTTGATCTTCTGGAAGTATATTGGAGAGAGGTAATTCACAATATTGTATACATCCTAAATAGAGTCCAAGTTAAAGGTAATAATTCTAAGACTCCTTATGAATTGTGGTATGGTAAAGTCCCTACTATGAAATATCTCAAAGTTTTTGGTAGCAAATGTTATATCAAAAGAGAAGAAGATCTAGGCAAATTTGATGCTAGATGTGATGAAGGAATCTTCCTTGGTTACTCCACCAATAGCAAGGCCTACCGGTGCTACAATAAGAGGATAAATAAGATTATTGAGAGTGCAAATGTCAAAGTTGATGAAAGGAAGGAGAAGTGTTTAGAACCAAGTGGATGTGAAGAAGATGGACCAGACGTTTTAGCAAGAAAAGAAGTGGTGCAACATGAAGATAGTTCAGATGAAGAGGAACAAGCTCTAGAAAGTGTTACCAAGACACCAAGGTATGTAAAACTTAATCATTCTGAAGATCAAATCATAGGAGATAAGAGCAAAGGAATCCTGACCAGAAGAAGAGCTACAGAAGAACAAGTAAATTTCTATCTGATTTCGAAGATTAAACCTAAAACTATGAATGAAGATTGCAATGATAAGAATTGGGTAAAGACTATGAAAGAAGAACTAATGCAGATAGAGAAGAATCAGACTTGAGATCTTGTTCCCATACCGGCAGATAAAAATGTAATTAGCACCAAGTGGGTCTTCAAAAACAAGGTGAATGAGAATGGTGAAGTGGTAAGAAACAAGGCAAGGTTGGTATGCAAAGGATACTCTCAAGTTGAAGGAATAGATTTTGAGGAAACATTTGCACCAATGGAAAGGATTGAAGCTATAAGAATGTTTTTGGTATTTGCAGCCTACAAAGATTTTAAGCTATATCAGATGGATGTGAAGTTTGTATTCTTGAATGGAGAATTGGAAGAAGAAGTCTATATTGAACAACCAGAAGGATTCCAGTCATTAGATTAGGGTGATATGATATGCAGATTGAAGAAGGCATTGTATGGATTAAAACAAGCCCCTAGGGCCTAGTATGCTAGGTTAGATAAGCATTTGATATAGTTAGGGTTCAGCAAGGGTACTACCGACAACAATATCTATTTCAAGATCAGTAATGAACAAATCCTAATCACTGCAGTCTTTGTTGATGACATTATTTTTGGAGGCAATGAAGGTATGTGCATAGTTTTTGCTAGGGAAATGCAAAGTGAATTTGAAATGTCCATGTTTGGTGAGATGAATTTCTTTTTAGGTCTACAAATAAATCAATCAGATAAAGGTATCTTCATTTCTTAGTCTAAGTATGTGAAAGAGTTGTTAAAGAAGTTTGGGATATTGGAAGACTCTAAACTGGTAAATACTCCCATGATAACTAGTTGTAAGTTAAACAAAAATGATGATTCACCTATGGCAAATCAGAAAAGGTACAAATCTATGATTGGAGGATTACTTTATCTGACTCAAACCAGACCTGACATAATGCATGCAGTTTGTCTTGTGGCAAGATTTCAAGGAAAACCTAAGGAGTCACATGTGATGGCAGTCTAGAGAATTCTAAGATATTTGAAAGGCACAATGGATTATGGTTTGTGGTATCCAAAGGATAATGATTTCACTCTCAGTGCATACATTGATGTAGATTAGGCCAGAGATGAGGATGATAGAAAAAGTACAAGAGAAGGTGCATTCTTCTTGGTAAAAAGGATGGTATCTTGGTTAAGAAAGAAACAAGATTTAATATCTTTGTCCACTATAGAGACATAATATATTGCAGTGGCACGCAGTTGCACTCAAGTGTTATGGATGAAGCAGACATTGAAGGACATCAGAATTGTATATGAAAATCCAATTGCAATCTTTTGTGACAATACAACTGCCATAAACATATCAAAGAATCTAGTAATGCATTTAAGGACAAAGTACATATCCATAAGATATCACTTTTTGAGAGAAAAGGTGACAGAGAATGAAATCCAGTTGGAGTATGTATCTACAAAAGACCAGATTGTAGACATTTTCACCAAGCCTCTACATAAGGATACCTTTAAGTATCTTAGAGAAAAGTTAGGGGTTATCACCCCTCCTTTTCTAAACTAAGATGCACAAGAGTGCATTAGTTCGGTGGTGATTAGAGTTCCTTCTTCAGATCCAGATTGATGCTTTTAGGGCTACTTCTCAGGAAGAGTAGTCAGAGAGTTTAGAAGAGAGATTCGATCAGAGCAGTAGAGTGAAAGTATGGTCCCTTTGCCATTGATGTCAAAGGGGGAGAGAAATCATGTGAAAAACTCAGAGAGAAAGAGTGCAGATGTGCAAAGAGATAGGGGGAGAATCTTATCTTGATGGCTCTTGCAGTTTTTCACATCATATGTTGCCATCAATGACAAAGGGGGAGATTGTTGCAAGTATGTGCCTAATCAGTGTTCTCATTGATGTCGACATAACTTTGTTGTCATTAGTGTCAACTATATCCTATTTTGTTACCTGTTCAGAAGCTTTATATGTTGAGGATATTGAGAAAATTGCCTCTCCGGAAGAAACTGAGTTGCAGTGAATTGTAGTGAAGACAGTGAGTTGCATGTTGAAGAATAGTCCAAAAGATTGCTCTACATTTGTTGCTGGTTGAAGATCTTAGTCTGCAAATTGGAATTTATTTAGAGACATGTCTAAAGATGCTAAATCTTGAGTTTGAGCCTTCGATGTGAAGAAATGAGTGAGTTACATTCACCAAAGTAAACACTGCTTTCTCTGATTATTCATTGGTGCCAGAGAAAGTATTTTGCTCCACATTCCTCTGCATTGAAGTATTTTGCTCTATAGTTCTAAAGGGAAGTCTAGGATGATGATAAGTGCCCACAATTGTAATGGTTCATGTTTTGGTGGTCCGCAAGCTATCTTTATTTTATGACAATTGAAGACAGTGAAGTTCATGTGCTCCGGTGTGAAGAATCTCGTGGATAAAGTGGATTAAGTTTGTGTGGTTGCTCTTGGTGATTTCAATGTGCTTGTGGATGTCTCATGATCATGTTCCTACCTTGACATTGGTCTACGTTAAGGAATTAAGACTGTGTTTGAATATCATTCCCAGACAACATAGCGTGTAACCAGTCTTAGCCGACATGGTTAATTCCAATTAGTGTGGAGATCCCTTAAAGATTATAGAAGTGTGTTGTGGCATGGAAGATCATGTTTGAGTCCCAACTAAGGCGTGGCATGATCTGCATACATCTATACTACATTTCCTTAGCATAATTTTGAATTAGGTCAAGACCTATTTTGTAAATGTTTGTAATGCCAACCTTGGGGATTGCTCCAATGGTTAATGATTGTAATGCTGACCTTGATGATCATTCCAAGGTTGATGAAGTGTATAAATACTTGTAATTGAGTCGTGGAAAAGAAGTCCTTGAGTGAAGATGTGAAGATAAGGAAAGAAGTGAAAAGGCAGAGCAGAGTAGAGGAACTATTGTACTTCAATGTATTAATCTCAGAAATGTAGAAGATGCTGATCTTGGCAGTGAGCCTAGTAGTGAGCCGCCAGTAGGGTTTAACAACCCTCATTGTAATCTTTCTAGGTGTAGGGTTGAGGCAGTAAGCCTGCTAGACCTAGTTGTACTTCATGGCAATGAGCCAACATGTTCTAGTCCTATGGAGTGACCAAGCCTAAACATCATTTTTCAAAGAGTGCAATATATATTGAGAGCTAATCCTCTCCATGGTTTTTCCCCACCTTGGGGTTTTCCACATAAAAATCTAGTGTCTCTTGTGTTTGATGTTTCATCTGTGTTTAATTTTCTGATTTCATGAATTCATTGTTTAATCATAATAATTGTGGACAAGTGGTTAATGTTTAAAGTGCAGAAGTGGTTGTGTTTTTGGGAGAACTAGTTCACGCCCCCCCTCTCAGTTGTCTGATGCATTTCAACACGAGTTTCTTAAGTAAAGATGATGCCACAGTTGGGAAACTTGTTGTGAAACATCAGATTAGTAATTTTTGGATGTTAAGGCTTCCCAATTGGATATTAAAGATCTTTTCTCATCAACTTAATTTGGAATTTATGTATAAATGGATTCTTTCATGGTGCAGATCTTTACTGAGACAACACATGAACCAGGGTTGACATTTTTGTTGTCTAAGTCTGAAGGCATTCTTGGGCTTGGTTTCTAGGAAATTTCTATTGATAATGTTCCAGTCTGGTTAGTGTTGATAGCCTTCATTCTATAATGTCAACTTCATTCTATAATATGAGTGTATCACCTTTCTTAAACTTTGAACAAGGTTCTAAAATCAAGGGTTCAATATGCATATTTTAGGCCTATGTTGAACACTCTATTTAAGGCATTTGTTGACAAGGCTACAATTTTTTAATTGATTTATCTTTCTACTATGTTTGGACTTACTTTTGTAAACTTGCAATATACAATGCACTTTTATTCTTTCTAAATTGAGACTAATAGTAATTTTGTTCGTTGTATTGAGGCACAACTTCATTCATGGTGGAAAAGGCGGTACCTTGTTGCTCATATCAGATGGCACATTGCATATAAAGGAGGAAAGATTCTAGGGTTATTGTTGGTTACATTGAAGGAGAGAGATTCATATATGGGACAAAATCAACACTCTCCTTGGATTCTACATGTTATAGCTTGCTCTAGGAAGATTGGCCACATTGTAGAAGTTTTAAGAGATGAAAGGGGCATGTGCTTGCATTCAAGGGATGCAAGCATGCATTTACACACTAGTAACAATTTGGCAGATGACATAGAGTGCATACCTAGGTAACAATAGTAGTGATGAATTATTTTCAAGGAATTTGGAAAAGATACAGTGATGTCAAAGGTAGTCAAGGCATTCAATAGAGGAGCAATGTTCTACATTGATGGGAGGCAGAGTACAAGTGAAAGTATGATAGAATAATGAGCTAGGTAGTGGCAGTCATTAGGCATTATTATTTTATAAAGGGAAAATGCATGATAGTAGGTTGACAAATGATTGGACAATGCATTTCAAGAAGCTACAAGTTTGATTAGGACAATGTATAGCCTAGTCATAAGGCAATGTTGAATAACAATCCATGACAATTGAGGCATCCTACCAAAGATGACAGTCATCAGAGGCATAATCATCAGAGATAAAGACAATTTATTGCTACAGGTAACAATTCATAGTGGCATCTTATGAACTAGAGCAAGTTAGGTGCACGAGACAAGATCTCTACAGAGATGACAGTGTGATCTTGAACTAGGATAGTGAGCTTCATGGGATAGTCATGGATTTGTGAAGAAGACATCTATGAATGTCTTTGTGCTTCTATGCTCAGTGATACTTAGAAACTCAATTTCTTGCATATTCTTTGATCTATGTATTGTAACCATGAAGGTTTTTTTAGCAAAGAGAAAGCATTGTAACTTATTTTCAGATATGTATGATGTTTGTAAGCATTTTTTAATCAATAAAACAAGCTTTTTTTAGCTTCTCAAAGCTGTTTCATTGTGCAAGCTTCAAAATATACTACTAAATATACTAATGACTAAGTGCAAGCTTCAAAATGACTAAATATACTACTAATTGACATCAATTAATAATTAAATTGATTAAATATACTACCAATTGACAAAAATCAATGAACAATGAATAAAAATGACTAAATATACTACCAAATTGATCAAAATGATGATTAAAATTAATGACTAAATACACTACCAATGGACATAAATCAGTGAATAAAAATGACTAAATAAGTTACCAGTTAACCACAATCAATGACTAAATTAATGACTAAATATATTAGTGAAAAATAAATGACTAAATAAGTGACCAAATTACAACAATCAATGAATAAATCAACGACTAAATATACTACCAAATCGATCAATCAAAACAACCAATAAATGAATAAAAATGGTTTAGTCATCAATTTGGTCACATTATAAATGATTGGCAATAAACTACTAATGGTCACGTGACCATGTTTGGTCATTTATAAGTAGTTTTTTTAGTAATATATTGTTGTTTCTGTACTAGTGATATGTCATTATGCTATTGAAATTCTCTTAGATTTGTAAGCTACATTCTCTTTCCTCTAAGGGTTAATGTGATGAGAAATCGACTATGTTTCTTCTTTAAGGGCATAGTAGTATGTGCTTGCATCAAGTTATCGAATATATGTTTAAGTAAAATATAGGATGCTATTAGGTGCATTTTGGGTTCTCTTTCTCTTTCAATTTGGTATCAGAGCTACGGTGGTTCCATGGTTGCATGAGATTGCATGTGTTGGTTACATGGTGTTTAAGGTTCTGGGTGTTGAACACACAAAAGTATTGAGAGGGAGGATGAATCAGTACTTATTCAAATTCTTATCTTTCAACATCATTCAAACTATCTTAAGAATTTAAAACATGAAAGGAATATGAACATAGAAGCACACATCCATAACACCAGATTTACATGGAAAAACCTAGAAGGGAAAAACCATGGTGAGAAAGCTTCTTGGATCTACTGTCCAAATCCATCATCACAAATAAAAATAAGATTACAATATTATTTATGGGCTACAACCCAAAGGAAGTTGTAACTCCCTAAACAGTTACAACATTTACAACATTTACACAACAATTCTCCAATCTTTGTATCACAAAACTTATCTAACTAAAAAAAAACTGACTGTTAATCACTTCAGCCTCTGCAAGACTATCTCTCCTTTGTACAACTACAATATCAACCTCTGCCACAACCAAACAACTTCATAAACTCTTCTCCATCATTACTTCACCAATACTTGCCTCTGCAACAATATCCTATTACATCAAATTGGTCCCATCCACATTTCATCATTAATTCTACTTCTGCGGTAAGTTTATATGTGCAAAATCAATGCTATCACTTAGTACACAACACATATATTACTCAAAAAATTTGATCTTTCATTTATATTGTCTGCAAGCTTCAAAATATTTCTCCTTGGTTGGCCAAGATTAAACATCTAGCATGAAATGTGTAAAGGCCATAATAGTCAGCTCCCAAACATATGCGGTCAACAAAATTCCAATGCAGTTCAAGAGAAAGACATAACCAGGTCCTATCTTACCTTAGCACACACTTCCATGCTGGTGTAAACTCCAAAACACATGGCATAATCATCTGAATATATTAGGTCGGCACAACAAACACTTAACCTTCCTTACATTTAGCTCCAGACCAAAAGTAGTACCAGAGGAGACAATGTTACATCATGCAGACCACACAAAAAGAATTATATGATCTATAAATTATTCCTGTATATTCCTTATACCATTTCAAGTCATCAAATGCTAGCACAGACACATAAACTTTGATTCCGGTATGCATAACAACTTTTCTTACATAGTCTTAAGATAGAACAATGAAAAGTGTACTTGTGGTGAACATAATCATTTGAAACTTGAACAACACATACCAACCAGCCATATGAGCATACATTTCAATTAGTAGGACCAAAAACCATTATGTGGTGATCTACGGTGTCTTTTGTTTTCTCCCTCTACTTATCATTACCATCAACCAAATCTGTCTTCATAGAGCTGACTCTAGAGAAGAATTTGCGGTACAAATTAACACTTGAAACTTGACACTTGCATACTTGATACCTTTATCTACCTGTCCTCCAAACTAAAACATCATATATTTATCTGTGGAGAAGTGTGGAGCATTCTCTTGTCTCCCTGTGACTGCACTTATCCTATTTTAACATTGTCTTCACACTTCTATCTCCAAAACACTTTGCAGTAAACTTTTGGACCTCAAACATGAAACATAGGTACTTGAGTGCAATACCTCACCATTAGTCTAATCCACAGGCCTTTACCTTCAACTGTGGTAGAATGCAGTACATTCTTGTAAGCTTGTAACACTTTCCTTGACTTGTACTACACTTAGACAATTTCCTTCAATCTTTTATAACTTTCTTCATCAGGCAGCAGACATCACAAGTTCATAACACCAACATATAGCATGAATCCAACTCAACTCATCAAATACTTTAAATACAATCAACATATCAAAGAAATGGACTTACACTTGAACTTTCAAAGATATGGTATAACTGTCTATAGATGATACTGATCCATCTCCTTTACTTCACAACTCTTCTGATCAATTTCTTCTTTTTCTTCTCCTTTGATCACCATACTACTATGCAATCTTCCATATTTGGTGTCATCACATACGATGCAAAACTCCACACCACTATTGACATCAATGACAACACATGTGCAACAATCTCCTCCTTTAACATCAATGGAAAAGAGCTAGTGGTCTTCCTCTATTCCAAAAAAAATAAGTAGGCTACCCTTGTCTAAATATTTCTTATTACCTATTATCAATCTGTTTACGGTAAAAAGAGGAAAAGATATGTTTTTGGTTTGTTTCAAGGGTTTATGTTGATCCTCCTTTCACCACTAAACATTCAAGGACATTCAACTGAGTAGAGAACTCTATTATAGATCTCCTGTCACTTGGAACATAGGGGAAGATTGGAATTGTGTGAACTTGTTTAATTAATTCCATTTATGCTTAAAACCCTAATTTCATAAAATCATAAACAAACAAACAAATCATGGAAATGATCACACACAGAGATATTAAATGACAACCAAATACATACCAGATTTTAAAGTTTGGTGTATGGAAAAGTTAGGGACTAATGAGCAGGTGCCCTAGTCTAGTCTACCTGGGATCTGTGAAAAATGTTTGTAACCTGATCCTGCTGTCACAGACATTTCACCACTTCAAAATCTAGAGGACTAATGAGCAAGCGCCCTAGTCCAAGCTCTAATTTTCTTCTTTACTTTGCACTTCTGAAAGTTTGTAATGCCTCCCTGCAACTCCACTTCTTCCACTTCTAAAACCTATAACCTACAATCATAGAAAATTGGGTTGGGGATTGTGGTTTTTAGAGGCTTGCATTGGTCAAGCCCCAAAGAGACATTCAAGTCATCTTAACATCGTTGTTAGATAAAGAGTGTGTATCCCTATAGGACAGAGGAGAAATCCAAATGATAAATGATAGAAAACACAATAGATATCACCTTGAAGTGTAGTTCTCATGGAAGGAAGATGCTCCTTTCATGCCATGAGGAGATGGAGCCAAATCTACATAAACAAACACAATAATAACAAAATACTACTATATAACACAATAAATGCTTTGAATCACTTTTGCATAAAGTCACAAGTTCATAATGCCCATCTAGTTTACAAATGAATACTTAAACATACTTATATATGCAACTAAACAACTTCCTACCAAGAAAATCATAATTCAAACTTGAGGTGTTGGCATAGGACCTAATAACGGTCACATAACTAACACATGAAAATAGGGCCTGACCCAAAATAGGTAGGACTAGGGCATGGGTTCCCAAGTCCTCCCCCCTATTTTAGGTAGGAGTCATCATAAGTACATCCCCTAGGTCCCATTTGTCATAAAACTCAGGGGTTTTCTTCACCAAAAGTCATCATTAACATGCAAGATGATCTAAATGCATTCTAAAGGACCTAAGAGCTAAACCTTAGGAGGGAAAAGCCCCCAAGGGGACATTTTTTGACATAACATTTAGCCCCCACTTTAATGTATGTATAAACACAAGGTCAATACATGCATTAAAGCAAGGTAAACAAACATAGCAGATGCACCAAGCATAGTGAAGACATGCCAAACACATTGAAGATAGTAACAGGCATGCAAAACATGGAGAAGATATTAACAATCATGCAAGACATGAAGAAGACAACATTGAAGACACGCAAAACGTAGTGAATGTAGTGATTATTTATTTTTCTTTTTTTCATTTTCTCATATATGAAATGCAAATGCAAGTATAAGGAAAGTAAACACACAACCCAAATGCACGAGGAGCTCATCACCACCAGTCTTGAAACTGTTGTTACTAATTTTTTGTTCACACTTAAAATTAGTTGGACCTAAGTGTAATTGTTCATAAGTGATAATAGAAAACTTCAAAGGTATGCATTCATTGAATGGTTGATGCCTTGACAAAGTGGAAGAGAATATCTAGTTGACAGGATAAGCCATCAGTCCAATCAAGACTGATAAGTTATCATGACAAAAGAATTGATTGTCAAGAAATCAAATATTCAAGGAGATAAAGTTGTTCTACATAGTTTGATCTTTTAGGAGTTATAACTTAAATTGATTATTCAGTTAATCAGTTTTGAATGAAAGAAAGATAGATATTTGTATTACACTATTATTTCATGTCATGTTTTGAACATATATTCAAGAATCTATTACTTTATCTCATGCATTGATTGAAAAAGGAAATACATATACATCATATGCATAAGAGAAATTAACTAATCATGTTCAAAAGAAGTGTTCAAATGTGTCCCACACAAACCATGGGAGTAACTAGACCAAGCAATTGCAGACATGCAAGCTATGTATCTGTTTGATAAAAGAAAAAGAAATAAATATCTAATAAATCTAAACATCCATCATTGCTTGATGATGGAGATTGTTGTTGAAGCTGACCTTCAAGTCTTCAGTCTTCACTCCATGCCATCATCATTTGAACCTACAAAATTTTGGGGACAAGCCTATTAGTGCTCTGGATGTTTATAGTTATCACATGCTTTTATCAAACAGAGACATCTACTTATCACATCATGCATTCAAATAAGAAATCAAATCAGATAATGACACAAATTAGGAAGAAATCATGAAGAAGATCAATCAATGCTATCAGGTACTTTTTTATGCTAACTTGTTTGTTCACTATGTAGGTATAGGACAAGTTTTGTTGTTGATTTGAAGACAAATAAACATGTGGATTAAATGTGTCTCCCACAAGGGTTTGAGGCCAGCATGTTTCTTTTCATTTTTTTAAAAGAGTATCAGAAAGGATAGCATGCATCATTCTAAGCTATATCATGCATAATCTAATCAACTTACACAAAAGATATGTCATCATGACATTGTTATAGTTGATTGGAGAAAATCAAAGTGACATGATACAGGTATTCAAAGCTTCAAACCATCAAGATACATAGGATACAGTGAAACAGTTTAGGTGAAGCAACACTTTATATGAGGTATTTCTTAAATTGTTCTCATATTGTTAAAGATGATCAAAGTTTAACAGTGATATCACATTCAAGTTGCAATTATGTCATAGAGATAGTTAAACAAATCCCACATGGAATAGTAGATGAGACAGCCTCCAAGATGAGACAATCATATATACACTATGCCAACTTGACTGTCATAAGAGAAAACCTCACAAGAATATATGAAATAAGTGTAGCAGTCACATGCTAGAGGCAAAGATGTAGATGATAGATACATACAACATACTCTCTGAAGAGCATTCATCAAATAATAAAGACTGTCACTTAGTACTAAAGACCTTATAGGAAGAACAAGCTATGGGGCATCTACATATATCATCATTGACATGACAGTCGAGTATAAATCAAAAAGCAAGAGACAGTCATATCTAGAAAGAAGGATTCAAATACATTGAGCACGGTGGAATGTTAAGAATGCTACAGTCCAAAGTTAATAACGTGGATTCCATGCATTTCATCAACTATTTTGATGAAACAAACCTTATCTCATACACCTTGAAGCTACAGTGATGTAATGGTACAGTCAACAAAATGCCATAAAGAATGATACATTGTAAAATAAAAAAAAGACAAGTACAGTCATCTTCATCATAGATAGTCAGGACAGTGATCAATGAAGTGGCTTACACAGGCAAGAGACAGACAGAGTATATTTCATTTGCCATATCCATCTACAAAAGTACATCAATGATGAAGGAGGAACATCAGAAAAAGAACAAGACTTATATCAAGTGCTATAGTGATGATTGACAAGGAACATGAAATTCACAAGGTAAATAGTCCTCTTTCTTCTATGCCATTTGTTATATCATGAGACAGTCATAGTAATCAATTACCATGGTCAAAGATAAAGAAAAATGCTTGATATATGTGTTAGATTGAGACCCAAATGATAAGATAAGTAGTCATTATGTACAAAGGCAGATACATATGTATTTAAAGAATGCATAATAGCCAAGGAGAGATATGAACATGTTAAGGATGCTACAAGTATACCTTTAAAATTCACAAGGACAAGTACAGGTGTAAGGAGAGATAAGAACATGACATCTATGATAAAGTATAAATCCAGATGCAATAAAGACAGTACACAGTCAAGAGATGATGCCACAGTCAAACAATCCATCATAGTATAGTTAGCAACCTAAGGAGATGTATCATATGCAAATAAGCTAAAGAGACCATCTATGTTATAGGAGAGCCTCCCAGAGGTGTCAATGTATGAGCCTTATGCAAATGGAGGTAAATGATAATAGTTATCATATGGAATATCAAAAAATTTGTTATCATTCAGAATATAAAAAAAAAAGAAACTTGCTATTATACAAGGACAACTACAGTGGGACAGAAGAGATAAAATGTATCATCATCAATGCCATGATAGTCACAAGGATGAGAAGGTGTTGTGTGAAGCTCCATTTATTAATACTTCAACTCTTAATGCTTTTGCCTATAGGGAGACCATAGTTAAGGAAGTGCTATACAGAGGGAAAGACTGTTCATGATAAAGAGTAAACCCATCTGATAAAAGATCAAACCCTAGTGCTCATTTTTGCACCCACAGCCAAGAGGATTCAGATAAAAGATAGATAGTCATAGCCATGCCAGAGGAGCAAAATTTCTCACAATAATAGGTATACTCATCTACATATTAAACAAGGTCTTTTCAAAGAAATATAAAACCCTTGTTTCTTACAAGTATGAGAAAGAGTAGTGAATACCACAGGAGAGTGGCCATAACTATTTGAAGCCATGAAAGTGCAAGATGAGAAAACCCTTAACAGAAGGTTCAAACCCTTGTTTTTTCTCTTCAGTCATAGTCAAAAGGGAAAAAGATAGTAGTGAAGGAGAGTAGCCATGGCAGTGTGAAGGAGTTTTTGTGCAAGGAGAGTTGAAACCCTAGCTTCAAAACTTATAAACCCTCAATGGTTTACATAGTTTGGTGCCTATACACAGAAAGAACATGGCTGTGACAAGGTGGAGGCCTTGAAAATAGAAGAAAACAGTAAACCTTCATCTCAAAATGTCAAACCCTCAAGTTTTCTGCATCTACAGACAAGTCAAAGCCAAAAGGAGATATATACAGCCATGGCCAACAGTGATAAGCCATTTTTTGCCAAAAAATGCAATACCCATGACCATATACAACCTTTGTCATTATTTTAAACTGTAAAAGGAGACAAATGAAGCTATAGAGGATGAAAAATGACCAGTGCTTACCTCTTTTACTGACTGGACAAGAGATCTTTCCACGGCCTCACAGTGGCCTTAAGCTTTCAAGAATAGATGAAGAACATGAAAGAAGAAAGATATAGAAATAGAAAAGAAATGTTTTAAAGAATGCATGATGATGAAGAGAGTTATTCAAAAGAAGAAGGCCACAACCATGAAAGGATAAAGCTACAGATCAATAAAATGCCTCATATAAAACTCAAACAAATGTTACCTTCCCCATTAACGGTGGCAGAGTTCCAAGGTTTCAACCAAGAAGAGTTGTTGAAGGGAGAAAGACCAAAGTCATGATGGGGCATTCAAACCCTAAGCCAACATAATGCAATTGCAGAGCTTCAAAGAAAGAAGACCAAATGGATAATGAGAAAATTTTAGGGTTGTCTCCTTACTTTTTTTCGAAGTTTCTATTTTACCAATTGTGTTTTTGACTTACAAAAACAAATAATTACCTTATCCAAAGGAGTGCCATGGTCAAGACCTTATTCTTGAAAGATCCTAGCCATCATAGCATGGAGTGGCCAACAGCAATGCTTAGGACTTAATTCTTATCAAGTCAAGAAGGCCCATATGATGGGAGAGAAAGGCTTCATGCCTTATAAACATTTTAAAGATTCCTTGTTGGTCAGGTAATGCATAGACCAAAATTCACATGCTAAAGTTCCTTGTCTGTATTCAAAACATCAAAAGGTTGAATACTTCTTGATTATGCATGGTGGCTAATAAAGCAAAGAAGGTGTGATTTTAGACATGGTATGCATGAGGTTGTGCAAGGAGTTTTCCAAGTTAAGAATTTATGCATGGTGGCAGTATAATGGTGTAGATATAATGGAGTATTTTAATGCATGGGGGTTTTATGCATAATGAAGTTGTAAATTTCCTTGATATTAAGTTGCATATGGAGATATAAGGTGGCTTTAAAAAAAAATGATATATATGTGCACTAAGGCACCAAAGGGAGTTATAAGGATGTTTATGCATATTGTTTTTGTGCATGGAGTGTCATGATGCATGTAGTGAATTAAGAGTTTTATCTTATAGAGATATAATGTTTCTTTCATTGATCTTGGAGTGATAAGGGTAAAAATTTTGCCTTAATAAGTAGTTGAATCATGCAAAATAGGCAAGTGTAAATGGAGTGATAACGAGCGATATTTTCTTCTAATCATGCACGATTTTACAAAGTCATTAATTGTAAATAAATAATAAAGTAATATTTTCCAAATTATTTTATTATTTTCCACAAGTTGTAAAATCAAAAATAGAACAAATTGTAACCAATAATCAAGTAGTTTTCTCTTACTTTATTATTTACTCACAATCAATTTTGCTCATGCAAAATCATGCAAATTGATTAGTTGAGTTAACTAGGTCACCTAGGAGGTCTTGCATGATTTTTTGAAGTATTTTTAGGGTTCTTGGTCAAATTTTTGGTCAAGCATATGGAGAGGCCCAAATTGGAGCTATTTTTGCTCAATTTGTGGCAGTTTTAGGCCCTATTTTTGAGGATTTTGGAGGTTTCTCAAGAATGATTGTTTTTAGAGGTAGTTATCTACAAGTACATATTTTTGCATGCCTCTTAGAGAGAGAAAACCTATATATTGTAAAGAAAAAGTTTGTTTTTTCTAGTTCTTGATTCTCATTCTGATTCAAACAGATTGGAGAATTCTTGTAGTTCCCTTTTTTTATATAGTTTTATTGAGAGATCGGCAGGTTATAGGTTATACTTTTATCTTCTTTGTAGAGCTTTCCTTTGTTTATTTTAGATCAGTTGAATTACCTTTCCTTTTAGTGCTGATTATTGAAGTGATTTTGATGAAATTTTGTTGTGTTTTATTATTAAACCTTTAAAATTATTGTCTCACTTCCTTGCTTGCAGCATTAAGCATATATTCATCATAGGTCTTAGGTTGTGTTAACCAGAAATCATCTTTTTGTGTTGTGAAAAAACCATTTCCTTCATAAAAACCTATTTTCAAACCTTCCTTAAAATTACTTTTGTGATATTTATGTCAAGTCTAGATTATGTAAAAGTCATATTTCTGAGCAAACATTGTGGATCAGATTGCATTATTTTTATCCAAATCAAGTGCATCACCAAATTTTACCTTTAAGCATTCTTTTAGTTCTTTCTTCCCTTTTCCAAAATAGTAAAAACATACATCTCAATAGAACATTTTAAGGGAACCAGCCCATAATTTGGAGGTCTAAACTCGTCATAGAGCACCCACAACCTGAGATTAGTCCCATGTTACATGGAATTGTAGTGCTTTACCAGCCTTACATCCAGGTGCAATTCCTAGTGATAATAGTTTTTGGCATGCCTGGTGGGACTTTGAACTGATTTTCAGTTCAAAAGGACTTATTTCCTTTTGCTGTTTTTGGTATGAACAAAAGAATTTTAGCCTTTTAGAGGTTCATTATCAAGTACCTGGTGACTCTAATACTTTAGTTTTTTCAAATCAAATCTTGAAGCCTATAAAAAATATCAAACAAGGTCAAGTAAAATTTTTGAGAAGAAGCATAATCAGTTATCTCCACCAAAAAGGAGAATAAAAGCAGATAAAAAGTCCAATACAATAGATTTATCAGTTGTTACAGATCTGCCAGGTGCACATCTTGAGTTTGCTTCACATCAGAATCTATTGTTTGCAAATATATCATCAGAAATTTTTAGTTCTCCACCAGCAAGCCCAAGAGATCAGATTCTTGTTTTCCAAGAGCAACCTCTTCTTCTTGAGTTTACAAAGGAAGAACCTATCTTACAAGAAATTTTCCAAGTAGTTATAGTCCAAACACCAGCTCAAGTTCTACCCACTCCAATGTCTTTACTAGGAGGAGGAGTACTACCACCTCATGGTGGAGGAGCTGGAGGAGTTTTACCACCTCCTAGTGGAGGAGGAGGTGGAAGAAATCCACCACCACCTTGAAATTGGCCTTTTGTGTCATTTAATGGAGGCAATGAATCTGAATCAGCATGATGACATACCTGTTGATGATTGTTTTGAGGCAGTCATAACAATTAGTTAAAATTCACATAAAATGAACCAAAACTGACTTGAAAGATATGAAGGAATCGGTTAAGATTCGCTTAATCCCAAGTTTAATATGGTCAGGTCTTGACCCGTTGGGCAAATTCAGTTGGTCAATGTGAAGCTGTAATGTTCAAGGGGCCTTATGTAGTTTAGGGTTTCCTGTTGGTTAACTGGACTTAAACTTATGCAAAAAAAAGATTATAAATATCAGTGTATTGTTCACTCTCCTTTTGCATAAAAGTGTAACTATGCTGTAAAGCTTTCAAATGGTCTTCTTAAATTATTACAGCTTTTTCCTCTTAAATATTTATGAAAACTGTCCACTTTCAACTATGTTATGCATGCTCTTTCAAAAATGAGACAATTTCCTTTGAATTTCTACGTTTTTTAGCTAAGTATTTTCAGATTGGTTGGGAAAAGTTAGAAAGATCTAATCTAAACATCATTCATTCTACTGAAAGATCTAATTGTTCTGTTATCCACTGTATAAGTATTGCAGCAAATTGATCAAATCTATAGACAAAACTCTAAGTGTAAGTTCTGAGCATTTTCACAAACATACACTTAAAATTGCAAGCTTTAAGAGAAAATATTTCAAACACAATGAAGAGAAAGAAAACACTCAGAAGATAGATGCAGAATTCTAGATTCAATTGTATTAGAAATAGATAGTCACATAAGATTTATAATGTATGAATGACTCTTAGCTTCATTGACCAAATTACAGAAAACTTACAAGCTGTACAGATACAGTAAGGAAGCTAGATGTTCCATGCATTCCTTATTGCAGACACAGGTGACCTCCTTCTTCTACTTCTAAACTAAAAGGTCCCTCTATTCTAAATGTTACATTTTACAAATCTCTGCTGCTACAAAATCTCTATGTAGCCCCTATGTAAAGTTTTACAGTGTATAGAGGCAAAATATATAGACTTTGATTGTCCTCAATACAGCTCAAAACTCTAGTTTAAACCCTGGTTCAAACTTCTGGTTACAATAATAAATGCTGGAGATCAAATCTCCCAAAATATCTCTGAGCATACATCCAATCTGGGTGAAATATGCCATTCTGGAAACCCTAGCAGCTCAATAATAACTTATATGGTCTGTTGCAATAATGTCTTTAGCTGCATTTTGTCCTCATCAATGAAGACCCTTGACTTCCTCACCCTTTATCCTTATCTTCCTCTGATCCTAAAATCAGATTTCCTCATTCGTGACGTCACCGCCATTAAGCCTCAGCTCCCTCTTCAACTACAAACCTGCAAAAATGAATAAGCAATAAGTATCATCATTTAATAAACTTGCAGGAAGAAAAACAGCTGCCAAATCTAGTCGTGACTATGTGAACGCATCAATCGGGCCCTAAATCTGTGGAAATCACATCCAAAAATGCATGTACAGAGCTTAGAGAAGTCGGGTCAACTATCGTTGACCAAAAACATGCATTCGGGCCTCAAAATCGACCTCCAAATTCCTATCGCTCCATCTTTTGCCACTCATTCCTCTGTTTAAATCCTTGTAGACTTGATATACAAGTCAGACAGGACACCTTGGTTAAATTGGATTTAAATCCGCCTTCGATTCCATGGTTTGCATGTCGCAATGTATGCTTGATAATATACAAGTTGGATGTGATACGACTTTTCTATTATGGACTTTTATTTCGAATCCAGCTTGTATGTATGCAACGTATATCGGTTTGTATATCACAATATACAAACACCAAATATACAAGCATTTAACTCTAATTTATGATTTTTCAATTCCGCTCGATGTATACATGCAGTGTATCTTTTAAATATTCAATTCGGACGTAATACAAGCATTTAACCAAACTTAATCCTTCGTTGGGATCTGCCCTTTATACTCCTAGCAATGTAATAATATGCAAGGCGTGAAATATACAAGGACTTCTCATTATTTCATATTCACTTCAAGTTCACCCCTTGTATATTTCATTTGTATGTATCCTCTGATATACAAGTCGGATGCGATACAAAGTCTTAATCAGATTCCAACCCCCTTTTGGGTTCCGGCTTGTATGTGTGCAATGTATGTTTTAGTTATACAATCGGGTATACATACAAGCGTTTAACTTGATTCTAATCTTTTTGGATTCCACATTGTATGCCAGTGATGTATGTTTCAAAACATACAAGCCACAAAATATACAACAAATTAACTCCTTTTCGTAACCCCTTGGATTCTGCGCGATGCATATTTCGTTGTATGTCATAGTGTATGTATAAAACATACATTGCACCAAATATACAATGATTTAACATTATTCTATAGCTATTTCGATTTCGCCCCTTTTATATTTTGATGTATGTTTGCTTTGAGTGTTTAAATATACAAGTTCAAAATGTACAAGGAATTAATCAATTTTCATAACTCCCTTCGGGTCCGCCGAATGCATAAAGTGTTTGTATCTTGGCAGTGTATGTAAGATATATACATTGCGGATACATGCAATGAATTAACCACTTTTAATAAACTTCAAGTCCGTGCAATGTATATTTACAATGCATACCACCGAAATATACAAGCCTGCGAAGATACAACGAGTTAACACCGTTTAATAACCTTTTCGAGACCGCCATGTATGAAGTGCCCTATATATTCTACCTGCCAAACATACAAATGTGGGATACAAAGCGGATCTAAAACATCAATTCATTTTAACCTAAAACCACTTTGGGTCCACCTTGTATGTATATTTCAAAAACCTTAACCAAATGCATACAAGGAAAAAAGAATATACAATCGGTCTTGTATGCAAATCTGATACACAAGACCCATTTCGCAACTTTGCATGTGAGTGACATACAAGAGACCTAACATACAAAATCAAATGCATATGCAACCCAATTTCAAAAGGGAAATGCGACTAAGTAAAAAAAACAAAACCCTTTGCATATACAAATGACCCTGTATATGCAAAGCGATATACAAACCTAAATGTACATTTTACCAAAATGATCATAACTTGTAAAATATGGTGAATTTTAAGATGGTTCAAAAAGCAACCCTAGCTCATTTTTTACAAGGAATCCAACCATATCATGCCCTGGTATTAAAAATGCATTTTTTCTCTATTTTTACCAAAGTCTGCAACTTTAACCCTCTTTCCCTTTACCACCAATAGACCCACAGAAACAAAATAGAAGTAAAAAAGCAAAGCGACAGTAGGGGTCCTCATTTTGCTAAGGAGTAAAATGGGGTGTGTTGTGAACATCACAACTACTAGCAACCAAACAAAACAATTAAATTCCAAGCATTTGAGAAAACTAAATGAAATAAATCCATAACTTCCAATTATCCTTCCTATAAATTATTATTCAAATTGAGACCTAAGGTATTCAATAAGGGTGCATGAATTTTCATTTTCAGTTCAAGTGTGTGCACGTGATTAATTATCCTCATCTTGAAGATCGGTTGAACAAACCAGTGACTGACATTAGCCTATGTAGTTGAGGATATTCCCTCATAGCCAATCGGATAGAGCCTTGCTGCCAACGAGCATCCATAGCCCCAACAAGGTTATCATTACAATTCTCCTAAGTAGAGCCCCACTACCAGCGAGCGTCTATAGCCTCGGTAGAGTTACTTAGATGGCTTAATTTGGATTTTCAGTATAATCCACTTTATTTATTTATTTATTATTTATTTATTTTTTATTTTTGGTGGATATTTCACAAGATATAGCAATTTGTAACTTTATGATGCAAGGAATGAGCACTTGCTAAAATTAAGCTGAGAATTGTAATGGTAGCAAGGGTGACCTCAGATTTTTCACCTAATATCTACACTGGTAGGTTCTGTAGACACCTAAAAATGTCTCGACCACCAAACTGATTCCCGACATCCCTAAACTTACCAATTCCCTTTCCAACTAATTAATTAAATTTTTATTTAATTAATCACCCCTTTCATTTTCTAAATCCACACCATTTTATCCCAAAATTGAATTAATTTTATTAATTCAATAGTCCAAACCTTAGCCAAATGATTTTATAAATATGCAAAATTTATTAAATCAATTCCCCATATTCCCCAAATCTAATTAATTAGTTAAAACCATGTTAACTAATTAATCCAGCCTACTAATTAGCCTATCCCTACCCTAGACAATTAAATAGCTATTATTTAATTGCCTACTCTAGCCTATCCCATCCTAGCCTTAGGATTAATTAATTAAATCAATAATTAATTAATCTTATCCCCCCTCTAATCCCTCTACTAATTTATTCCAGCCATATTAATTAGGTTAATCACCCTAATTAAGAAAGTCAAATCCTCATTAGCACTTCTCTCCACACCTCCCAAATTTAAAATTCAAATAAATCACACATCACATTTACTCCTCTTACACATCCCTTACACATGTCATATCCACTCTTCCCCAAATGAATTTTTAATTCATTTTACCCTTCCCCATGTGAATTTTTAATTCACAAATAATCCATCTCACCCAACCTCATTTATTCACCCCTTTCCCAAAAATGAATAAAAGATTTACTTTTATTCCTAGCCCTCCATCTTCCAAGATCAAATCTAGGCCCTCCACCTCACTTTCATCCTCCACCATTGATCTCTCCAATCAATCTCCACCCTTGGATCAAAATCCTCTCTAAAAGTCTATAAATACAACATCTCACAAGTCATTTTCATCATCCATTCTCATGCAAAGTTACCATGCCAAAATCACCTTTGAGTTAATAGTGAGTTGCATATTTGAAGAGCATTTCACATTTGAATCAATATTCTAGGGATCATCTTAGTCTTAGGAGCTTCTTTTGGGTGCAAAGGCTCCTTCATTCCCTTGATGGGATTAGGTTGTGCATGTGAGGTATAATCTCTTGTGTTTTTGCATTTGATTTAGTGTTTTCTCTCATTTTGCATTATCTAATCTACATTGGCATGCCCGGTGGGACCCACAAGGTCCAATCTAATCCTTGTTTGTGAGTTGTTGTGTTAGTATTCAGCCTTTTGTAGGATCAGCGCTATTCGACAGTCGCAGCAACGCCATAACTACCGTATTTCAGTGCCATTTCTCCTTTGGCGCTATTTCTACACGATTATATTTTTTAGGCTAACCCTACTCACGTCTGATTTTTGCTTTTTCTGCTGTTTCCTATGCTTTTTGTTCTCTGTTTTGTAGGAAAACAAGGAATTACAGGGGGAGGTTATGGCAAATTTTTGACAGAATCGGCCAAACAGCATCAGTTCTGCATTTTGACGCCATCCTTTAGATCAGCGCCATCCGTGTCTACCTGAGGATTCAGAAACACCGCGCAGTGGCGCCTTCATTAGTGTCGATTATCGCTATTCTCTGTTTTAGCACATAACTTAGGATTAATTAGCGCTATCGTCTGTAACAATGCTTTTCAATTAGCGCTATCTTAGGTTGTAATTAGCGCCTTACGTTATTTTAGCGCCATTTTACATAAGTCGGGTTGTTTTGCCCGCAGTGGCGCCTATGTATGTCAGTTTTAGCGCTATTTCATATTTCTATTTTTACAGGTACTACGGATACTAACAAAATTTTTTGCAGGATGGTTTGGTAGTTAGTTAGCAAACATTTCAATTTGGGAACTAAAACGAACCTTTGTTTGCTTTGTTAGGTTTTAGACAAACATTTCCATTTAGTGTTCTAAAATCAAACCAAACAACTCCTTGATTGAAGTGTGTGATCATAACATTTGCTTTTGGTGCTCTAAAATATACTTCTTTCTTTTGTGTGTCAACAAACAAACAATCAAAACACTTCAATTTGGGCTATAAAAAGAACAACAAATTGCATACTTCATTGGGTAAAAAGAACAACAAACTTGCATTTCCACGCATCTAATCAAAAAAATCTATAAAATTGTGTGAAGTGTCTTTGTGATTGTGTCAAGTAGAGTGAGAAAGTGTATGCTCTTCCCTCGCACCTTTTTGGTGATCTTGGGAATCAAAAACTTCTCACAACACTTTGCATTAATCACCCCCCATCTAATCCAAAGATCTAAAATTGAACCATGTTGAGTGTGATATAATCATAGGGAACACGTATGCTCTCCCCTCGCATCTTTGTATGAACTTGGGGATCAAAAGTGTTTTCATGATTGTATTGCTTTTGTAAACCTTAGAGGGCCTGCCACCCTGCTTCGAAAGGTGGGAACGACCCAAGCGGCAACAAGCTAAAGCCAAGCTCTTCCAAGCCGCTATATAAAATAAGGCATTTGGGATGAAAGTCTCAAGCGATAGGTGTTGTTTTGTTATACCGACAGCCAACCTCCCCATAAACCCTCCAAGGTGCAACCCTTGGAGGCTGGGAGACTCCATAACGGAGAGTAGCGATGCCGCACGTATAACCACCTGAACGGATGCCCTTACTAAGAGCCATTGTTGTAGTAAGCCAAAATCCTTCTATTTGTTGACGCAGAGGGCAAAAGCCTTGAAGCGGCCCCGATTCATGCGGTTCTTAGCCGAGGTAGCAGGGACAATCTAAAGGTTTGGAGAGGGTCAAGCCTTATAAGAAACTCAGATCTTGGTATGTGTGAGAAGTGTGTGCAAATGTAAGGAGGAGCCGGTGCTACCAAGATCCTGGAGCTACCCGCTTTGAATAGGCGCAGCTAGGGGATTCAACAAATACTGTCCCATTCTCGCCATAGGTTGTAAAAATGTGCTTGTTCTAAACAAAGTCATATCATTTCACAAACAAAAATCATTGCTTGTTTTGCGTTCAAATGTGTGTTAAAGTGCATTGATTTTTCACAAACAACTTGCCAAGAGACAGAACACATCAATTGTCACAGTCTAAACAATCAAATTCAAAAATTTGCCATCAAAAGTCTGTCAAACCCTGTTTCAGTGCCATATCACTCTTATTGTAGCGCCTTTTCACCCGTGGATTGGCGCTATTTTTGAGATTGACGTGCTTGAGATAGAACAAACTAGTTGGTCACATCTGAAACAGACAAACCCAAAATCTACCTTCAGAAATTCAAAAATTTGCATCAGAAGTCTGTCAAACCCTGTTTCAGCGCCATATCACTCTTATTGTAGCGCCTTTTCACCCGTGTATTGGCGCTATTTTGAGATTGACTTGGCTGAGACAGAACAAACCAGTTGGTCACATCCGAAATAGACAAACCCAAAATCTACCTTCAGAAATTCAAAAATTTGCCATCAGAAGTCTGTCAAACCCTGTTTCAGCGCCATATCACTCTTATTGTAGCACCTTTTCACCCGTGTATTGGCACTATTTTGAGATTGACTTGCCTGAGACAGAACAAGCCAGTTGGTCACATCCTAAACAGACAAATCCAAAAATCCGCCATCAGAAGTCCCAAAAATTTGCCATCAGGAATCTGTGTAAATTGTTTTAGCGCTATATCTGTCTGATTGTAGCGCCTTTTCACCAATGGATTGGCGCTATTCTTAGATTGACTTGCCTGAAGCAGAGACCCATTTTGTTGTGATCTACACCTTCTATTTTGCCATAATCCATACCCATCTCTTAGAAATCCACTAACCGTCCAGCCATTTTTCTTCCAAAATTTTCCAAATTACACATTCTCTTTGACCTTAGAGGATCACTCACCACCCTTGTTGGACCCCTTTGATACATCATAATCAGCCCAAATACATATCTATCCATCCCCCTTCATTTCTTTTGCATATCTCCTTGGACCAATATAAAATCATTTCAAAAATTCATATCCAAATCAAAACCTCATCAAATCACCAATCAAATCTTGTCACCCTTTTGAGCCAAAGTTAGATCTAGGTCCTATCATTAACATCACGTTTTCCTTGAAAAGTCATTAGTCTACATTTCAAGAAAAACAAATCACCTCTCTTTGTGTAAGGTCATTAGTCTACCCCAAACAAAGAAAATCATCATCCTTTGTGTGCCAAATCAAAATCTAGATCTTATCCAAAAGCTCAATTCGAGAAACATCAACAATATCATCCTCACCATCCTAAATCAATCAAAAAATCAAAAACATCAAATCCATTTCTTATCATCCACCTCTGGTCCAAAATTTGTGCAAAAAATATCAATATCACCCATTCATATCACCCTTAGGATAAAACCTTTGGAAAACATATCGATCGTCATCATATCCCTCTACTCCATCTCACGACCACATCCATCTTTGGGTCCAACACAATCAATTCGATTCTCTAAGGTCTCCACCTCATCCCACATCTAGAAATCAAATCCATACGTGTATGCCCACCACAAGATCACAACACAAAAGAAATCAAGAAATGGCGGAACGATGGCCCTTTGGCATGCCTAACACCGATAGTACCAACATACCCATCTATCAAACATACAATCCACCTACATATTCCTTCATCCCCCCATTTGGCGCCAACGACCCTTTTCACTTCTTACCACAAGCACCAACACCAACCCCACCACCACCACAAAATGTCCCCATCATACCCCAAGATGACCTAGATGTCTTGACTTTCACGCAAGATGCTGATAATATGGACCTACTTGATAAAGTCCTAAGATCGGATCCAAAGAGATATCTTGACCATCTTCTCAAACTTGATGCTCAACTTCCCCCCGTCACAACATCATCACAACCATCCACTTCTACAGTTGTCCCAACCCCATCAAATACCCAAGCATCTACATCACATACCCAACCCACCATCTCTCAAACGTCAACACCTAACGTATCTACCACATCCACAACCTCAACCGCTACCACATCTACTACTTCCACATCCACTGCTAACATCTCCCAACCTGTCATCACCTCCACTACCATGACTACCGTCAACCCTTCCGCTTCAAACACAACGGGCATACAAGGCAACATCACACAAGCAAATACCTCCACAAGTGTGCCCCCACCAAACCCTCACACCCTTGCATACCTACGACAACTATTCGCATAACAATCCCACAACACGTCTAACCCATCCAACGTCCACATACCCAACGTCAATCTCACAAGTCAACACAATCCCAATCCCCAAATACCACCACATGTTCTCCAACAACTATACGCACACCAACAACAACAGACACCAATCAATCCAAACTCCAACCCGCAATACCAACATCTCATCCAAACCAATCCCCAACACCAACATCTCAATCCAAACCCCAACCCGCAATACCAACATCTCATCCAAACCAACCCACAACATCAACATCTCATCCAAACCAATCCCCAACACCAACTTCCACCCCACCTCCAATATCTCACCAATCAACAACCCTACACGTTTCAACCACAACAACCACAGGATTTCAACACCGCGCTACAAAGCTTAATCCAAAAGGTGGATGACTTACAAACTGGGGGCAAATGCAAATACTATTCTTTTGAGGATATTTGTCCCTACCCGTTTGATCGCACCTTGTACATGCCCCCTTTCCCTAAAAACTTTGAAACGCCAAAATTTGACAAATACAAGGGAAAGGGAGACCCTAGAGACCACCTAAGGGAATTCTATATTGCTTGCCTCGAAGTCTCTCACAATGACACGTATCTTATGAGACTCTTCCCAAGAAGTCTTGGTGGCCAAGCCACTAAATGGTTTGCCCATCTGCCACCAGGAATTCGAACATTTCCCAAGCTTGCGGAGAAGTTTGTCAATCACTTTTCCTACAACTTTGAACATGAGGTGTCAATGACCGACCTTTGTAACACCAAACAAAAGAACGGCGAAGCTTTCGCTTCTTTCCTACAAAGGTGGAGGGGCCTAGCAAGCAAGCTCCCATGGCCTATTCCTGAAAAACAACTTGTCACCATGTTCGTGGCCAATCTCAATCAGGAATTAGGCTTTCACTTATAGATCCTGTGCGCATCTACCTTTGAAGAGGTTATCGACAAAGGCACCACTATGGAACGAGCCCTCATTGCCAAGGGTTCCATCAAACTTTACGATCCCAAGTCCAACAACAACAACAACAATAACAATAACCACAAATCCAATCATAACACCCCCAACAACAACAACAATACCAACACGCAATCTAATGATAAATCATGTTATTGGGGGAAGAACAAGAATAATTTGAACGACGGCGTCACCAATGTAAAGGCCGTCCAACACATCCAAAATCACACACCGGCACACACGTATGCAGCGAACACCAATAACCAACGAGGACCAAACAAACTCCGCAAACCTCACCGAAATTTCACGCCATTAGCAGAACCTATTGAGGACATCCTCGATCGATGTCTCAAGCAAGGAGAAATCACACTCCCGCCTATCAGACCACACCAAGACAATGACCTCAAGGCAGCATGGTATAATGAAAATGATTATTGCGAATACCACCACGTGGCAGGTCATAAAACAGTGGACTGCATGCAAATAAAACATTGTATCCAAGACCTAATAGATCAAAATCTTGTCAACCTTGAACACAGTACACAGCCATCACCAAATGCCAATCTTGGAGCTTACAAGGATCCCTTACCCAACCATAACAAAGCTTCATCATCCAATCAAGCGTACAATGTCACTCCACCACCCACACACTACGACTCCATTGTCGGCCGCATTGAACCCTCATCCCACTCTGTCAACACAATCACCATTTGGGCACAAGCACCCGATTGCGCCGTCACAACCCGTCGAGGCCATGTCTCAATCCGCACTGCCCCTCCCACTGAACCAACACCCCCATCCACATCTGATCCCCTCCCCCCTCATCCAAATGCCCGTCCATCACCCACCGCTCGATACAACCTCCTAGACCATCTAGGAAAGACACCCGCGCAAATCTCCATCCTTGAGCTACTTCGTACATCACCCCGCCACAAGGACATTCTCAACAAGGCCCTTTTGGAAACACAAGTCCCTGCAAACTTGGATGTCAATCAATTTCAAGCCATGGTCGGCCATATTGCCACACCACACCATATCACATTTTCTGAAAAAGACCTTCCTGCCTCCGAGCACCTACATAATGATGCACTACATATCGAGGTCCGCATTCACAAACACACCATTAAAAGGGTCCTAATAGATGGTGGTTCCGGCCTAAATATATGCACTTTAAAATTGCTAAAACACTTGGGGTACTCAGATGTGGTTGTGGATGCTAGCGAGTGCATAACAATCAAAGGATATGATGACACCGAGAGGCTATCAGAAGGTACCATAAAGCTTCCTATTCAAGTGGGACAGAAAATCCTTGAAACCAAATGTTAGGTTCTGGATCTTGACCTCCCTTATAACATTCTTCTCAGCCACCCATGGATCCATGCCATGCAAGCCGTCCCCTCCACTTTCCATCAATGTCTCAAATTCCCCCACAACGGCACTGAAGTCACTATCTATGCCGATCCTCGTCCTTTCCAATACTGTAGTTTTCTGGAAGGACACAACCAAACCTTCTGTCCGTACAATAAAGCCACCAACCAAATCACCCCAACAGCTTCCACTTCATACATCGACCCTGCCAACATCGCCACCACTTCATCCCAAACACCTTCACCACCTGAGGTCAAGCTCAAGCTCAGCGACCAAGGCTGTGGAGAATACAACCTTCACGGCACCTTTTGCGTGGGCTTATTACCCACTCCTAAGACATTTGGCACTCCGCACACAGAGGCAGCTGACACAGTCATCATCAAATGCAAACCCTCACCCGTCTTTGAGAAAAAACACCTTCTGGATCAGGACATACTTGAAGATATTTCATCCTGGATTTACAAGGATGAGGAAACAGAACAAGACATCCCCACCATCCCAGCAAATAGTTATGGCAAAGGTTCTGAGATAGTCAAAAGCATGGGTTACAAAGGACAAGGCGGCATTGGCCTTCATGAACAGGGCATTGTGGAACCACTGCAAGCAATAAGGAACCCCTATACTCAAGGGTTGGGGTATGGTCAACCACAATGCATCCTTAATACCGGTGAATGTATCTTAGCTGAGTTTGCTCCAGTTTTTCTAGATGTCGACCACATTAACGAAACGGACCTACAAGACTCCTTTAGCGACTTTGCCAATTTCTTCGCCTCCTCCATTTGCACCATCTACTCTATCACTACTCTCGCCTCATCACCTAATGACCTACCATTAGTATACCCTGACCTCATCGACTGGGACCAACGAGGACCTCCTATTTTGGATATTGCACCTAATGACGAAGCCATTGCTAAAATGATGGGAGTAAGAGACAACTTCCCCTTGGGAGACCACAGAGTTGGATACATCATGGAACTCAATCCAGCTGCCTATTTTGGGGAGACAACCCCTGCTTCTAGTCGCAAAAATACAAAAACAAAAAATGGATCTGATAGTGAAAACCGTTCCACGGCAATGTCAGATCCTAAAAAAGTAAAAATAAAGGACATATCTCCTGCTGAAAACCTCCATGAGGCGCCAGGAGATGGAAGCATGGGCCTCCCTGAAATCGATAGAGTATATCCTGACAGATCACCCATCTTGGTTGAACCAGCATAGGAAATGAATCTAGGGACAGAGGAAGAGCCAAAAATCACATATCGAGCAGAATCTCTCAGCCTGTTCGAACAGGAGGACTTCTTGGCATTCTTCACACACAGAAATCACAACTTTGCATGGACCTACGCAGACATGCCAGGGCTAGATCCCGCCTTGGTTGTACATCATCTTGCAGTGCGTCCTAATGCCAAACCAGTCAAACAGAAGCTCCGAAAGATGAATCCTCAGGTGGCCTTCTTGTCAAAGTAGAGCTTAAAAAGTTACTAGAAGTGGGGTTCATACGTCCAATTGATTATCCTGAATGGGTCTCGAATCTAGTACCTGTTGCTAAACTAGATGGCAGAATCCGCTGTTGCACTGACTTCAGAGACCTCAACAAGGCCTGCCCAAAAGATGACTTCCCTCTTCCCAACATTGACATGATCATGGATCTTACCGTAGGGCATGAGATGCTATCCCTCATGGATGGCTTTTTAGGATACAATCAAATCAAAATTGCCGAAGAAGATCAGCACAAAACATCCTTTATATGCCCATGGGGGACATACTGTTGGGTAGTAATGCCGTTCGGCCTAAAGAATGCAGGAGCTACTTATCAACGAGCAATGACTGTCATCTTCCATGACCTCTTTCACCACATCATGGAGGACTACGTTGATGACTTACTTGGCAAATCAAAGACCCAAGAAGAGCACTTAGACGTGCTAGCCAAGATCTTTGACAGGTTAGAGCAATATAATGTTCGTCTAAATCCAAAAAAATGTGTCTTTGGCGTCACTTCAGGCAAATTATTGGGATACATAGTCTCTAGATGAGGAATCGAGGTGGACCCGGCAAAAGTCAAGGCTATTACTGAAATGCCACCTCCTAAAACCTTGAAACAATTGAGAAGCCTACAAGGTAAACTACAGTCTATTCACCGATTCATTGCTCAACTTGCTGACAAATTCCAACCATTCCAGCATCTCCTCCGAAAAGATACAGCTTTCACCTGGACTACTCAGTGTCAGGATGCCTTTGACCAGCTAAAAGCATATCTGGCTAATCCCCCTATCCTATCTCCACCAAGACAAGGAGAGCCCCTCCTCTTGTATGTTTCCGCAACTGACACAGCAATTGGGGCTTTGTTAGCACAACACGATGAACAGGGAAAGGAAAGAGCCATCTACTACATCAGCCGCACCTTGATTTCCTATGAGCTTAACTACACACAAATTGAACGAGCATGCCTGGCCCTCGTCTTCACATCACAAAAGTTAAGACATTATATGCTCAATCATAAGACTAATCTCATTGCTAAGATTGACCCACTCAAATATTTGCTAAATAGAGCAACTCTCACAGGAAGGATGGCAAAATGGGTCATGATTCTCACCGAATTTGACATAGAATACACAGAGAGGAAGACAATCAAAGGACAAGTCATAGCAGATCAACTAGCTGAGGCACCTATTCAGGCAGAGCATCCTACAATAGCAAAATTTCCAGACGAGGCCATCTTGACAATCACACCAACCACAGATACATGGAAGATGTATTTTGATGGATCCTACACTCACAGAGGCTCGGGGGCAGGTGTCTTGTTTGTTACCCCTCAAGGTGACACGATCCCTAAATCATTCAAAATCACATTTCCATGCACCAATAATGTAGCAGAATATGAGGCCCTCATCACAAGTCTCCGAATGGCCATCCAATGGAAAATAGACAAACTAACTGTGTATGGTGACTCTCAACTAGTCATCGGGCAAGTTAATAATGAATATAAAACCAAGGACGACAAGCTTCTTCCCTATAAGAAGATGGTCGATGACTTTAAAGATTATTTTGGTGACATCCACTTTGAGCAGATCCCAAGGTTAAACAACAAAGCGGCAGATGCCATGGCCACCATTGGATCTCTGGTTGACATGAAGCAAGGCAACAAGAAATGTGAATTCCTGATCGAAGAGCTCCCCATTCCAGCATATGACGTTCCCCAATCTGAATTAGTGTGCGAAATTGTTGGTCCCTTATCCCCCTGGTATCAGGAAACTTACCTCTATCTTCACGATAACATCCTCCCCAACAACCTATCCCCATCACAGAAAAAATCCTTCATCTGTCGAGCTTCCTATTTCATCCTTGTAGGTGACACCCTCTACAAAAGAAGTCTTGATGGTACGCTTCTACGATGTTTAGACTCTAGGGAAGCCGAGACAGCTTTGGAAGAGGTACACGTAGGTATTTGTGGGGCACATTCAAGTGGACCAGCTCTTTCTAAGAAGATCCTGAGGACTGGTTATTATTGGCCCACCATGGACAAAGATGCACATCAGTTTATCAGAAAATGCCTCCCATGCCAACAGCACGGTGATCTCATCCACGCACCAGCACAGGAGCTGCAACCAATCACAACACCATGGCCTTTTTCACAGTAGGGACTCGACCTCGTAGGTAAAATACACCCTTCATCTTCCAACGGCCATAAATTCATAATAACTGCTACCGAATACTTCACAAAGTGGGTGGAAGCAATACCACTCACCTTCACCACAGGCATCCAAATCTCCAAGTTCATTCTCCACTACATCATCTGCCGCTACAGTATCCCCCATTCCATTGTCACTGATAATGGGAAGCCATTTAAGAACCAAGAAGTTTGCACTTTGTGTGAAAAGTTCAACATCAAACATCGCTTCTCCACGCCATATTACCCCCAAGGAAACGGTCAAGCAGAGGCTTCTAACAAAACCATCCTCCGCATCTTAAAGAAGACAGTCAATGAAGCTGGCCGCGACTGGCACCTCCAACTTAACCCCGCCCTATGGGCTTACCGCACTAGCATCCGCACTCCTACTGGAGCCACTCCATACTCACTAGTATTCGGATCAGAAGCCATTTTACCTATAGAGGTTGAGCTCCCATCCCTCCGAGTATCACTGCAAAATATTATCTCTGATGAAGACTATCGTGTCTTAAGGTTGCATCAACTTGAATTGTTGGATGAGAAACACCTGAATGCATTAAATCACTTACAGGCATACCAAAACCGCCTCAGAAGAAGCTACAACAAAAAGATCAGAACCAGAAAGTTTGAGGTAGGTGACCTGGTCCTAATGGAAAATCAAAAGAACCTACAAGAGCGTCTGAAGCAAGGAAAATTTGAACCTAATTGGCTAGGACCTTATGTCATCACCGCCGACTATGGGTCAGGAGCTTATCAGCTTGAAACACCTGAGGGGCAGCCTCTAGATGGCGCCAATATTCCTCTAAAATGGCGACAAAATCGCCTTAGCCTACGCTGGTGGATAGCGCCAATCTGCAGGATTGCGCTAATCCGCCTTGTCTATGGCACCACGCGCTCCTAACCCATATCCCGAAACCCAAAAACATGTGCGTAAAGTAAAAAATCACAAAGTTCGGGTTAGGCCCTACCTGGGGTCCAGCCTCGGGTGACCACCCGACCTCTCGGAATCACTCTGAGATGTGATGAAGTTGCGGGAACTGTGGGTTGCGCTCGCCCATCTCTCCTTTGTCTTTTCTTCTAGAAGGTCAAAAGTGTGCAAATGTGGCACTCTTTGGGCCCACTTTTCCTAATATAGTGGGCCATGTCCTCCCTCCATCCCTTCCTTTTCCCTCCAGGGTGCAGATCTCAGCCTTTTTCCTCCGTTTTTCCTCCCACCATCTTCTTTTTCCAGCACCTCTCCAACTTTCACTTTCGTCACATCCTTTCGAGAGTTTACCTGCAAAATTGTTATTTTTCCCGCCAACCTCTCGAGGGGGCATCCCTTATCCATCTCATTCCTTCCCGGCAGCTGGGGCATATTTTTCTTCTTTGACCTGACGCCACTTCCCTCCCAGGTCCTGACGCCACGTCAAAGAGGGGCAAATGTAGACACCTAAAAATGTCTCGACCACCAAACTGATTCCTGACATCCCTAAACTTACCAATTCCCTTTCGAACTAATTAATTAAATTTTTATTTAATTAATCACCCCTTTCATTTTCTAAATCCACACCATTTTATCCCAAAATTGAATTAATTTTATTAATTCAATAGTCCAAACCTTAGCCAAATGATTTTATAAATATGCAAAATTTATTAAATCAATTCCCCATTTTTTCCAAATCCAATTAATTAGTTAAAACCATGTTAACTAATTAATCCAGCCTACTAATTAGCCTATCCCTACCCTAGACAATTAAATAGCTATTATTTAATTGCCTACTCTAGCCTATCCCATCCTAGCCTTAGGATTAATTAATTAAATCACTAATTAATTAATCTTATCCCCCCTCTAATCCATCTACTAATTTATTCCAGCCATATTAATTAGGTTAATCACCCTAATTAAGAAAGTCAAATCCTCATTAGCACTTCTCTCCACACCTCCCAAATTTAAAATTCAAATAAATCACACATCACATTTACTCCTCTTACACATCCCTTACACATGTCATATCCACTCTTCCCCAAATGAATTTTTAATTCATTTTACCCTTCCCCATGTGAATTTTTAATTCACAAATAATCCATCTCACCCAACCTCATTTATTCACCCCTTTCCCAAAAATGAATAAAAGATTTACTTTTATTCCTAGCCCTCCATCTTCCAAGATCAAATCTAGGCCCTCCACCTCACTTTCATCCTCCACCATTGATCTCTCCAATCAATCTCCACCCTTGGATCAAAATCCTCTCCAAAAGTCTATAAATACAACCTCTCATAAGTCATTTTCATCATCCATTCTCATGCAAAGTTACCATGCCAAAATCACCTTTGAGTTAATAGTGAGTTGCATATTTGAAGAGCATTTCACATTTGAATCAATATTCTAGGGATCATCTTAGTCTTAGGAGCTTCTTTTGGGTGCAAAGGCTCCTTCTTTCCCTTGATGGGATTAGGTTGTGCATGTGAGGTATAATCTCTTGTGTTTTTGCATTTGATTTAGTGTTTTCTCTCATTTTGCATTATTTAATCTACAGGTTCAACAAACCCAAGGATTTTAGGTGTGTCATCATGAGAAACCTCCCTTGAATTCCCAATCACTATTATTGAATACAAAATTTTAGAAGCTAAGCAACTCTCTACATTCATGACAGTCACAAAAAGTTATGCATAAATTGCAAATGATTAACCTGAATATTCTGAATTTTATGCTATTTTTAATGGTTGTTAGCCTGTTCCTTAATACTCTAAAGTAAAACAAAGATCCTTGCTGAGGAGACAACAAACAAACAAACAAACAAACTGTACAAGAAAAACACAACAAAGCAAAAGAAGACTGTACATACAAAAGAACAGAAACAAAACAACAAATAGAAAGAAACAAAAAACAAAACTATACAAACAACTAACCTACAAAAGAAAACAACAAAAGAAAATAGAAAACAAAGAAAATAAAACTATACACTACCCACACTATATTACACAAAAATGGACTGCCCTTTACCTCAAGCCTAGAAGTAGTGTTTCAAATGTTGGCCATTAACTGGTAATGGCACATCTTCCCCTGTCAAGGCCTTAAGTCTAAATGTGTTGTCTCCTATTATTTCTGAGACTTGTAATGGGCCTAACCATAGTTTATCAAATTTTCCATGGCTCCCTTTCTTTTCATGTGCTTTGTCCCAGCACAGCACTAAGTCTGATATCCTAAATATTTTGACTCTTGCCCTCTTATCAAACCATCTCTTAACTATTGCTTGGTGTTTGGCAAATTTCTTGATGGCTTGGCCTCTTTTCTCTTCTAATTGTAGCATTTGTACTATCCTGGCTTCCCTATGATTATCAAAGCCTAAAAACTCATTGGCAAACTTCTAGATTGGTATTCTTAGATTTACTAGAAGTATGGGATTAGTCCCATAAACTAAATGATAAGGTGTGCTACCAAAGGCCGTTTTGAACTTGGTCCTATCTACCCATAATGCGTATTTTAACAAGGTATTCCACTCTCTAGGACTCTTTGCAATCATCTTCTTGATTATATCTAATAAAATTTTGTTCATAGACTCAGCTAATCCATTACCTTGAGGGTGATAATTTGAAGAAAACTTTAAAACAATCCTGTATTCAAATGCCCATTTAGAAAATTTTAAAGAAGAGAAAGCAGGGCCGTTATCACATACCAATGAATAGGGAGTTCCAAACCTGGTGATGATGTTTTCTTCAAGAAACTTGATAACTACCTCAGTTGTGGAGAATTTGCAGCATGTAGCCTCAGTCCACCTTGTATAGTAGTCTGTCACCGTTAGTACGAACTTGTGTCCTACAGAAGATGGAGGATTGATTACTCCAATGAAATCTAGGCCCCATTGTGCAGATGGTCTTGATTCTATCACAGGTTGTAATGGATGGGCCTGATTCCTTCCCTTATCTACTGCAGTCTGATAGGTGTGGCAACTCTTGATGTGACTCTCTGTATCTTTGAACATCATGGGCCAGTAATAGCCTGCCCTCAATATTTTGTGTGTCGTAGCTAGATGGGAACCATGACCTGTTCCATATTTGTCATGTAGTTATGTCAACACTTTATCCGCTTCAGCTCTATTTAGACATCTCAAATAAATTCTATCATGGTTCTTCCTGAATAGAAGACCTCCTTGTACCATATATTTCTGTGCTTTAATCTTCAAAGTTCTCCTCTGAGAAGCTTTCATCCTATTTGGGTACTTTCCAGCTATTAGAAAAGTGTTTAAATCGCCATACCAGTCTAATGCGTCATGGAAATTTAGTACATACTGCTGTTTTATCAAATCTAGGTCTATGTTTGCTATTGTTTGCACTAACGCTTGCCCTCTGACCAGCTTCATGGGAATAATTTCCATGTCAAACTCTTGCAGCGTGGTGATCCATTTGGCTCTCTTTTCTCCAGGTTCGTTCTGCATCAGCAGCATCTTTACTGCTGCGTCTAGCACTATGGCTTTGATCTGGCTGCGCAGAATATAATGTTTAAATTTCTTCACATCCTTCATTAACGCAAATGCTTGTCTTTCAGTATCCAGATACCTCAGTTGTGCATCCTTCAAAGGCATGCTCATAAATGTAATGGGTCTTTCTTCATTATCTACACCCTTCTGAGTCAGGGCAGCTGCGACTGAATGTGAAGATGCAAAGGAATAGATATAGAATGACTTTATGTAGTCTAGGCTTGCTAGTACAGGGGCATCATAAATGGCTCACTTAATATCCTCAAATGTAGCTCTAGCCACAGGCGTCCACTCCATCTGCGCATCCTTCTTTAACATGGCATTTAACGGCTGCACGATTTTTGCAAAACCTATGATAAACTTATGAACAAAGTTAATCTTACCAAAAAATGATTTTAACTCTTTCCTACTGTTTGGTATTTGCAAATTATTTATCGATTCTATTCTATCTAAGTCAATCGATATTCCATCTTCAGAAATGACATGCCCTAGTAATTTACCTTCAGTTACCCCAAATGAACATTTTTTAGGATTAAGGGAAATACCGTACCTCTCACATCGCTTAAGTATTTTCCTGAGATCTTCGGCGTGAGTGGATGCATCCTTGGAATACACAGTCAGATCATCCATATACACGACAATGCACTTACCTAATAACCCACAGAATGCAATGTCCATGGCTCTCTGAAAAGTGGCACCTGCATTGATTAGACCAAAAGGCATTCTCCTATATGCATAATTACCCCATTTACAAGTCAAGGTGGTTTTTATTCTGTCATCTCTATCTATTAAAACCTGGTTATAGCCCAAGAAACCATCTAAGAAAGACATCATCTTTGCCCCATTTACTACTTGCAGCACTTCATCTATTGGAGGCAGAGGATAATTATCCTTTTCAAATGCTTTGTTCAAGTTTCTAAAATCTATGCATAACCGGATGTCTCCATTTTTTTTTTTACTGGTACTAGGTTAACTACCCAGACTAAATGTCTGACTGGAAAAATTATTCCAGCAGACAGTAATTTTTTAACTTCCTCAAAGATTAAAGGCTCTAAAATGGTGTTCACAGGCCTTTGTTTTTGCCTGAATGGTTTAACCTCTGGTCTCAAAGGTATTATGTGAGTTATGATGGACGTATCATAGGTTTTCAAGTCTTCATATGTCCATGCTATTACGTGCTTATAATCTTTCAAAGCATCTAAAATTTCTTTTCTTATTTTCTCAGAGCAAGCCTTTCCAATCGGCACATTTTGTGGATTTTGCTCTGTCCCTAAATTGTGTAAATCACACTTACTCCCTTCTGTTTTGGGTAAGTCTTTCTGTCTCATCACTCCATCGAAGTCAAAAATATGTTCTAATTCAATTACTCCTTTGGGTAAAAAGTTGTTCTTCAAGTTGATTATATCTTCTTCGTCCCATGTTGTCTCAGGCCTTTCTTGCTCATCAATGATTTGGGCCTCAAATACCTCACTACAAGTCAGAAAGTCAATAATTTACTGATCCCCTCCAAATACCTGAAAGTGTGTAACATTGTCTAGGATACTGGGAACATTAACTAATTCTATAGTAAATCGTCTCAAACCTGACAGTGTCAAGGGTTCTAATGTGCTAGAAACAACTGCTAGTGCATCTGGCCCGTGGTTCAGCTCTCTAGGGATGTGCTCTATGTTGAAAGCATCGAATGAATCTATTAAACCCCATACTCTATGTCTGTAACAAATCATTTTCTTGTAATTGCAAGCATATAGTTTCCTTACTTGTCTGACTATTAGTTCAGAGTCTGAAAATACCTTAATCATTTTCACTTTCTTCTTGATGGCCATGACAAGTCCCAAAATTAAGGCTTCATATTCAGCAGTATTGTTAGTACAAGAAAACTGTAGTCTGTATGCTGCTAGGTATGATTTACCCTGAGGATCTATGAGTTCAACACCCACACCCACACCCTGTTTTGATTTGGACCCGTCACATTTTAGTGTCCATATGCCATCTTTACTTTTCAGACCTTTTATTCTAGCACGCTTTGTTCCTTCTATTACTTGTGAGGTGCTGGTATGTTTATTCATGGGTATTTCCATTTGGTCAACTTGCATATGTGTATTTTCAGCTTGCAAATCAGAAAGACAACTACCCTTGTCCTTTATCCCCTCTAAAATTAGAGCATCTATATTACTCTGAAAGTCTCTCTATGTTTGATCAGGGTTCACATTTTCCTCTTGTAATTCTACCCTCTTCATACAATTTTTGTATTCATATTCAATGATGTCTTTGCGCATTCCACAATTCTCCTCAGAATGTGGCCTATCATGGACCCTACATCTGTTTTTATACAATTTACATTGGACTGGCAGATTTTGTTTAATGCATTCTTCCACCTATTGTCTAATGACATGGCCAAATTTGTCTATTGCACTGTTTTCTTCATCCGAAGAATTTCCATCAGACTCAATGAATAATGTTGTCTCCTTGCTTACACATTTTTCTCTAATGTTTAACATCATGATCTCTTCAATTTACACCCCATTGTTAGTAATCCTGTAAACACCAGGTTCAACAACAGCATATAATATTTCATTTGTTTGATTATACTCTGTTATCATATGTTTCATCTTGGGTTCTACCTCTATCCTAATCTGGTTTGGGACACCTCTCCAAGGTAGCCACATATGTGAAAAATTAGTGGCCATATATCCGTTTAATGTCTTGGACCAATCCCTACTCAGCAACATTCCATAATTCACGGGTATGTCCACTATTTGAATGTCAATGAATTAGCTTACCCTAGGGTCCGAAGCTAATTGCATCTGAATGTTCATTAATTCTTCTATCACACTAACCTCAGTTTTATCTAACTGTGTGACAACCTTAGCAGATCTGGTGGGAGTCAGCCTGAGAGTTTTACATATCCCTAAGGGCATTATGTTGGCAGAGGCACCAGAGTCTACCATGCAATTATGTATGTTCTTCCCACACAATCTAATAGTTAACAAGAAAGGAGGAGCATCCTTCTTATCAGCATACATTACTACGTTTGTATTGGAAGGCTGCTCAACTTTCTTACTTTTCTCTTTAGGCGGTGAATCTCTATTAAGATCAACTATATCAGCAGCAACCTCATCTATCATGGATGTATCTAGAGATCTTATAAAAGCATTTCTAATCCCTGATGTCTTCATTAATTCACTCAGAGGTATACTAACATTTATTTTCTTTATTTCCTCTGACAAGTAACTCATTAATCTTGTTGTTTCTACTATTTCAGTTTTACTTGTTTGGGCCTTTTCTACTGCTATTCCACTGTTTGTATGATGATTAGCTTTAAGTATGTGGGGGTTGTTGCTAGCATTCTAATCTGGGGGTATATTGAAGTTGTTAGGAGGAATGGAAGTGGTGAAAGGTCCTCCTGGCCTAGTATTGTTCCTTAAATTATAGGTGTGGTTTTTATTTGTCTGTTGAAAAGCCTACACCTCTTATGTTTTAGTTAGTACCTCATTTTCTATTTCAAAAGGAAATTGAAAAGCATTTAACACAAAAGCTAATTCAGGATAAAGATTTTCACAAAAGTATGGTTCGTCCTCTAACAATTCATCTTCTTTCTCTTCTGTAGTTGCAAAGGTAAAGGTTTCTAAGACTAAAGCTGTATCATACCCTGAGGGTACTACCTCATTACCCTTGGGAATGAGAAACTCAGAAGTAGGGGGCTGCACGTCTATATTAAATATGTTGGCTGCTAAATGGAACTATGGACAGTCAAGCTCAGCATGGGCATTGGTATTGTGAAATCTACACCAATTTTTCTGTACTGTATTGGCCATTTGGATGTCAGCCGTTTGTTTTGCATCATGATTATCTATATTCTTAAAAGGAGAAGCTAGAGTACCATTGTTTGGTCTAGTGTTCCATGTCCTGGGTGGCCTAGGTTGATTCTGATTTTTGTTATTGTTACCCCACGCCCTATTATCTACTGCTGGTCCCCTGTTTTGCATTGGTTGCCCTTGGTTATGACCCTGATGCTGATTATAGTTTTGGCTCTGATTTGAACATTGGCCTTGGCTATTATTTTGGGTATGGCTCTGATTATAGTTCTGATTGTAATGCTAATTTAGATTTGAATTATAGTTCTAATTTTGGCCTTGGTTATAATTCTGATTATGGTTGTATCCTTGGTTACCTCTTCCATAGAGGTTCTCATTTCTTAGTTGTGTCACTTCGGTGGTTAATCTTTTCAAATGTGCAGTGATCTCTTTAATTTCTTCCCTTTCCTCCTGTGCTTTTGCCACAGTTGTGTCTCTAGGAGGTCGGAAGAAAGGCTGACCATTATTTTGACTATTGTTAGTGGTGTTACCTATGTAAGGGGTTATGGCTTGGATTGGGGTAGGACTATACATAGGTGTGTAAGACAGGACTAGATTTAATAATGGAGCGTGATGCGTAGGGGCTCCATTCCATGGTTGTGCCTGATTTCGCATCCCAAAATTTCCTCCATTAACAAATGGGCTACAAGTTGTGTGCCTCATCTCTTGATTTACTAAGGCTACCTCTTTATAGGCTTTGGATATTGAATCTATGTCAGGTTTTCTTTTGACAAACATGGTAGTTAAAGGATCTAAGGCCGCGTAGTACATAGCCAATAGAGTATCATCATCTACAGTGTAAGGGGCTACTAACCTAGAGTAGGCCTTTTGAAATCTGTCATTGAAATTATCAATCAACTCTCCCTCACCTTGTTTTATAGTAGCCAATTTATGATACAAGATGCAAGGATCAATGGGTCCTCTAAATCTAGACAGAAATGCTTCTTCCATTAGTGACCAGGAAGAAATGTAGCCATTGGGTAAGTTTACATACCAGTTAGATGCTTGTTCATTAAAGGTGTAGGGAAACAATCTACACACAATGTCCTCGTGCTCTAATCTAAACCTAAAGCATGCTTCCTTGAATATTCTAATGTGGTCTTCTAGATCTTGGTGCAACTGGTATTTGGGGCATATCTTTTCCAGATTTTTGGGCATCTCATTATAATCATTGAAGTGTATGGGGGAGTCTGCATTAAAATAAGCCATCGCAGGTATCTATGCTTGACCTGAACCTATAGGGATACCTGGATTCACTGGTAGGATAGGATCTTTAGGAGGACTAGGACCTCTAGGAGTACCTAAACCAAGATTTAAAGATCTGTCAGGACTCAAAAAGTTATGAATGGTATAAGGTAATCTAGGGGGTGTTCCAAATGAACCTCCCACTTGCGATATTTTTGGATTCCAAATCAAAGGGCTCTTACTTTGCCTGATATCAGGTAATTACACAAATATATCCCCTAAACTAGATCTAGACCTAGTCACTCTATCATTGTTATTAGCCAGTTTTTCTTGAAACAAACCCTAACTCAAGTGGGCCCTCCTTCTAGTGCCAAGAAAACTGTTGATGATTGTTTTGAGGCAGTCATAACAATTAGTTAAAATTCACATAAAATGAACCAAAACTGACTTGAAAGATATGAAGGAATCGGTTAAGATTCGCTTAATCCCAAGTTTAATATGGTTAGGTCTTGACCTGTTGGGCAAATTCAGTTGGTCAATGTGAAGCTGTAATGTTCAAGGGGCCTTATGTAGTTTAGGGTTTCCTGTTGGTTAACTGGACTTAAACTTATGCAAAAAAAAGATTATAAATATCAGTGTATTGTTCACTCTCCTTTTGCATAAAAGTGTAACTATGCTGCAAAGCTTTCAAATGGTCTTCTTAAATTATTACAACTTTTTCCTCTTAAATATTGATGAAAATTGTCCACTTTCAACTCTGTTATGCATGCTCTTTCAAATATGAGACAATTTCCTTTGAATTTCTACGTTTTTTAGCTAAGTATTTTTAGATTGGTTGGGAAAAGTTAGAAAGATCTAATCTAAACATCATTCGTTGTACCAAAGGATTTAATTGTTCTATTATCCACTGTATAAGTATTGCAGCAAATTGATCAAATCCACAGACAAAACTCTAAGTGTAAGTTCTGAGCATTTTCACAAACATACACTTAAAATTGCAAGCTCTAAGAGAAAATGTTTCAAACACAATGAAGAGCAAGAAAACACTCAGAAGATAGATGTAAAATTCCAGAATCAATTGTATTAGAAACAGACAGTCACATAAGATTTACAATGTCTAAATGACTCTTAGCTTCATTGACCAAATTACAGAAAACTTACAAGCTTTACAGATACAGTAAGGAAGCTAGATGTTCCACGCATTCCTTATTGCAGACACAGGTGACCTCCTTCTTCTACTTCTAAACTAAAAGGTCCCTCTATTCTAAATGTTACGTTTTACAAATCTCTGCTGCTACAAAATCTCTATGTAGCCCCTGTGTAAAGTTTTATAGTGTATAGAGGCACAATATATAGACTTTGATTGTCCTCAATACAACTCAAAACTCTAGTTTAAACCCTGGTTCAAACTTCTGGTTACAATAATAAATGCTAGAGATCAAATCTCCCAAAATATCTCTGAGCATACATCCAATCTGGGTGAAATATGCCATTCTGGAAACCCTAGCAGCTCAATAATAACTTTTGTGGTCTGCTGCAATAATGTCTTCAGCTACATTTTGTCCTCATCAATGAAGACCCTTGACTTCCTCGCCCTTTATCCTTATCTTCCTCTGCTCCTGAAATCAGATTTCCTCCTTCGTGACGTCACCGCCATTAAGCCTCAGCTCCCTCTTCAACTGCAAACCTGCAAAAATGAATAAGAAATAAGTATCATCATTTAATAAACCTGCAGGAAGAAAAATAGCTGCCAAATCTAGTCGTGACTGTGTGAACTCATCAATCGGGCCCTAAATCTGTGGAAATCACATCCAAAAATGCATGTACAATGCTTAGAGAAGTTGGGTCAACTATCGTTGACCAAAAACATGCATTCGGGCCTCAAAATTAACCTCCAAATTCCTATCGCTCCATCTTTTCCTGCTCATTCCTCTATTTAAATCCTTGTATACTCGATATACAAGTTAGATGGGACACCTCCGTTAAATCGGATTTAACTCCGCCTTCGATTCCACGGTTTGCATGTCGCAATGTATGCTTGATAATATACAAGTTGGATGCGATACAACGACTTTCCTATTATGGACTTTTATTTCGAATCCGGCTTGTATGTATGCAACGTATATTGGTTTGTATATTACAATATACAAACGCCAAAATATACAAGCATTTAACTCTAATTTATGATTTTTCAATTCCGCTCGATGTATACATGTAGTGTATCTTTTAGATATTCAATTCAGACGTGATACAAGCATTTAACCAAATTTAATCCTTCGTTGGGATTTGCCCTGTATACTCCTAGCAATGTAATAATATGCAAGGCGTGAAATATACAAGGACTTCTTGTTATTTCATATTCACTTCAAGTCCGCCCCTTCTATATTTTGTTTATATGTATCCTCCAATATACAAGTCAGATGCGATACAAAGTCTTAATCGGATTCCAACCCCCTTTTGGGTTCCGGCTTGTATGTGTGCAATGTATGTTTTAGATATACAATCGGGTATACATACAAGTGTTTAACTCAATTCTAATCTTTTTGGATTCCACATTGTATGCCAGTGATGTATGTTCTGAAACATACAAGCCACGGAATATACAACGAATTAACTCCTTTTCGTAACCCCTTGAATTCCGCGCAATGCATATTTTGTTGGATGTCATAGTGTATGTATGAAATATACATTCCGCCAAATATACAATGATTTAACATTATTCTATAGCTATTTCGATTCCACCCCTTGTATATTTCGATGTATGTTTGCTTTGAATGTTTAAATATACAAGTCCGAAATGTACAAGGAATTAATCAATTTTCATAACTCCCTTCGGGTCTGCTAAATGCATAAAGTGTTTGTATCTTGGCAGTGTATGTAAGATATATACATTGCGGATACATGCATTGAATTAACCACTTTTAATAAACTTCAAGTCCGCGCGATGTATATTTGCAATGCATACCACCGAAATATACAAGCCTACGAAGATACAATGATTTAACACTGTTTAATAACCTTTTCGGGTCCACCATGTATGAAGTGCCCTGTATATTCTACCTGCCAAACATACAAACATGGGATACAAAGTGGATCTGAAACATCAATTCATTTTAACCTAAAACCACTTTGGGTCCACCTTGCATGTATATTTCAAAAACCTTAACCAAATGCATTCAAGGAAAAAAGAATATACAATCGGTCTTGTATGCAAATCCAATACACAAGACCCATTTCGTGACTTTGCATGTGAGCGACATACAAGAGACCTAACATACAAAATCAAATGCATATGCAACCTGATTTCAAAAGGCAAATGCGACTAAGTAAAAAAAACAAAACCCTTTGCATATACAAATGACCCTGTATATGCAAAGCGATATACAAACCTGAATGTACATTTTACCAAAATGATCATAACTTGCAAAATATGGCAAATTTTAAGATGGTTCAAAAAGCAACCCTGGCTCATTTTTTACAAGGAATCCAACCATATCATGCCCTAGTACTGAAAATGCATTTTTTCTCTATTTTTACCAAAGTCTGCAACTTTAACCCTCTTTCCCTTTACCATCAACAGACCCACAGAAACAAAACAGAAGCAAAAAAGCAAAGTGACAGTAGGGGTCATCATTTTGCTAAGGGGTAAAATGAGGCGTGTTGTGAACATCACAACAATACCGATGGCTGCATTGAAAAGTTTACCAAGTTTTATAGGAGAAGGTGGGACTACACCCATTGAACATATCAAAGATGTGGCTTCTTTATGTGTTGTTCACCACATCACCGAAGAGAACATTACAATCAGGTTGTTGGCAGCATCACTAAAAGGTAAAGCTCTTCAATGGTTTAGAGGCTTAAGAGTCAATTCAATTAGATCTTAGAATGAATGAGGTACTGCTTTGAATAGGCAATTTCAAGACAAATTTGATCATTTATCATTAGTTGAATAAATGACTACTATTAAGAGGGCTCCACAAGAGCAAATGATAGATTTTAATTTCAGATTTCAGAAAACATGGAATAGAATCCATGAAACAGTGAAACCATCACCAGAGCATGCTTTTTTGTATTATTTAAGGGCATTAAATTTTGATATTGTTGTTATAATACAATATATGGGAGGGGTATCTTTACCAGTCGATTTTGATATTGCAATAAGAGCAGAAAATAGTTTAATACAAGCTGGTAAGATAGCACCTAGGCCCCCAATGCCAATTTTTCTAGATATACAACCTCTAATTCCAATTTCAGCCCCACATATTTCAGCAATACCATCTTTTGGTTATCAAGAAAATGCACAAAATGGTACAGATCCCATTCATTCTAAATTTAGAGAGTTGAAAGAAAACTAGCAAAGTATAGCAAAAATACTACAGACTATGAGAAATGACCTAGTGAGTTTGAAACTCCAAACAAACTAGAATAATAGACCTTACCAAGTAGCCCCTTACCATGCAAATAGACCTGGTTATCAGGTAGATTATAAAGGTCAAAGGAGGAATTATAACAATAGGCCAAATCAGCAATACAATCTAAATGCTATAAGCACATCAAAGGAAATAGTGCCTATATAGAACAACATGGTTCAAGACTATGCATGGTGTTATCCCTATAATCAGCCTCATAATTAGGCTACTTTCCCAAATGGAATAGTAAGTCAAGCTTTAATGGTACAGAATAACTATGCTACTGCTGAAAATTTAGCAAGTGATGTAAACAACCAGCTGGACATTCAGACTCAGTATGTTAATCCTAATGCAGCTTTAATGAATTGGTAGGCTAATGAATTTTGTGGTGTAAATCAGTTGCCAGGTCAAAAGCAATCTTTTACTAATATTGCAGCAAACACAAGATCAAAAATGAGAGTTGTTGACTTGCAACAGCAGTCCAAAAATGTAAATCAACAAGCTGATACTAGTAAACAGCAAGCTAGAAATGTACCACAGCAAGCTGATAAAGGAAAAAATCTAGTTTCTACAATTCAAAATGAACAGAATCAAGCTTCTACATCAAAGGATTTGCACATTTTATCAAGACAGCCAACTACAGAAATTAAACAGCTAGCAAAAGACCAACCAGAGGTTGCTGTCACAAAAGTACAACAAAAGGCTAGTGGTCCTACTTTTAATATTTTGGATCATATGAAAAAGACAACAGTAAGCATGTCTATTTTAGATGCTTTACACATTCCAGGACAAAATGATTTATTACAAAATGCATTATCTCAGTTGCCTTTGTCAAATGAAGTACAAAAATCACAACAATCTTAGATTATGATTGCAAATGAGGCAAAAAAAAGAATAGAACAACCTAAACTAGTAGGCAAACCTCCACCATTTTATGTCACTTTGATTGTAGGTGACTATTTAGTACATAATTGCATAATAGATTTAGGAGCCAGCAGTTCAGTTATGCCAAAACAACTAGCTAATAAGTTAGGTCTGAAATATGAACCTATTGTTAGAGGTGTTGTACAAATGGATGGAACTGAAGTGAGTACAGTTGGAATGTTAAAAAATGTAGGCCTTACTTTGCATGCTTGTCCAAACTTTGTTATATACTAGGACATTTATGTCATTGATCTGCCACCTACCTTTGCCATTTGCTTATCCAGAGATTTTACGGCAAGGTTAGGAGGGTATTTATCATCTGATTAGACGCATTTATTCTTCAGAACTAGATATGGAACCAAAGTTACAATCAAGTCTGAACCACTAGAAAAAGATCATTTGGAACCTTACACATCTAGTTCTATAAATGCAAATCTTCTCATTTTTTTATCAAGAGGATATGATTCCTGTCCAAGATCCAAACACACCTTTAGAGGGAATTCCAAATATGGTTTTAGACTAATGGGCAACAAAAAATCATGAAACAAATCCATTTGAGCAAATGGATGAGATTGGCCTTGGTGTGTACATGATTCAAGAAAATAATACACTTATTCCAAATATGATTAAAGAGAAAAAACAACAAACTGTAGAGTCTGAAAATTATGTTCGGGAACTATATTTTGATGGTTCTAGAAGCAAGGTAGGAGCTAGAGGAGGTGTTATTTTAGTTTCTCCCACAGGTGAGAAATATTATTCATCTTTCAAATTTGCTTTCAGCTATTCTAACAACTCAGCTGAATATGAGGCTTTAGTTCATGGACTAGAATGGGCAAGGAAAAGAAAAATTAGGTGTGTTAGTGCCTGAATTGACTGACAGTTTTTGAGCAATTTTTATGCAGGCACCTTCCCTAAATATCCAAAAAATGTTCTAAGTGTTGGACCTCCTCGGCATTTTTCAGCTGCAGCATCATATTTTCTTCGAGGAGGAAGTCATCATCATCATGTTTGCTTCGATGATGGTCAGCATCATCATGTTTTCTGTCGACTTGTTTTTCATCAGGATCATCATATTTCAATATCGGGTGATGTTTGGATATCATCCCGATCCTGCTGATGAGCTACAGTGTGCCTTGATCTTCTTGCGGGGGGTGATTTTTCAAATATCTGGTGATCTTCCGATTATCACCCTGCCCTTTTATGATGATGATGTCACCCCGATCTCCCGAAGGGGTCATTTTCTAAGTAGTTCGACCCGACCTATTTTTCTTAAGGGTCGTCATCATCATCATCATATTTCCGGTTATCGCCGTGTTGCTTGCGAGGGTCATCATATTGTCTACCTGCATGATCTTTCGCTGGGGTGATATTTTAACATCGGGTGATCTTTGTTAAGATCATCCTGATGATGTTGCTGTAAAGTTCTAAGTGTGACCCGATTTTTCATCATGGTCATCATATTTTGGACGTCAGGATGATCTTAGTCAATATCATCCTGATGTTGTTGTATCACTTCATGTTCGTTGTTTTATCATCCTGATGATGCTGACGTCATTCTTACGTCAGGGTGATATCCACTTTTCTGCCTGTCTGCATCATGATATTTCCGAAGGGAGATATCCGCCTGTCGGCTTCGTGCATTATCTAGTGGGGGGTGATCTTTTCAAATATCTGGCATATTCATCTATCACCCCGATCTTATAGTGGAGCTACAGTGTAGCATGATATTTGTGCATCAGGATGATATTTCCAAATATCCGGTTATCTTCCGAATATCATCCTGATGTCGATATGATGATGACGTCATCAAGGTCCGGGGGGGTCATATTTCTAACACTGATCATCTTGTGGAGATCCCTCGATATTTGCAAACATGATGATGACATCATCCGGATATGAGGAGGTGCGCAGTAGGTAGATATGCTGATGACGTCAGCAGGATATGACGGTGACGTCATCAGGATGTTCATCGGCCAGACTTTTGGTATCGGCTAAGCAGGAGGATCTTCCTCCGATGGATTAGGTTGTGCCGATGAAGGCGATTATCATGCAGGTTATATTGCGATATGATGCTGACGTCAGGGTGATATTTCAAGCGACAGGATATCATGCTGTTGGAGGATGATGATGAAGTCTTATACTAGTGTCATCAGGAGCAAAAGCACCGACATTATATATGCTCGTGGCCTAGTATATAAAGTGTTGAAAAGGTCGCCGCGGGGTGCATGTGGGATAATTGATATCCTGCATATTTGAAATATCATGACGATGAATCTTGGCGGGAAATGGTTGCGATGCACAGTTTGACATTTTCCCGAGGCCGCGGGTTGGTGCACCATTAATGGCGAAGGTTGCAGAGGTATGGACGGATCTGGTACCCGATTGAAGGTGTACATCAACGGACAGTGGCGCAGGGCTCGAGGTTTCTTCCTGTCTCCTCCCCTACCTGCTTCATTCATGTTTGGGCGCCAATCTGGTAATGCGTTGAGCACCATTTTTCTGATACTGTGTATCTGGCAGGATTTTTGGTCAACCATGTAATTAATTGCTGTGGTACACTACCTGGCTGTTATAAGCAGGAAGTGTTACTCATTTTTGGTTGTTGAAAGTTGAAGATTTTTGGCTCTATAATTCAAAACAAGCTGATCTGGTTGCTCTGTACAGCTAAACCTGTGAGTCTATGTATCTCTTGTTGTATGTTTTGGCACGAACCCACTGATTTCATGATTAATCTTATATGAGAAATGCTATCTTAGCATGTGTTTTGTTAATTCTGTCTCCAGTATTGCATGTATTCTTCTTCTGAATCTGGATATTTGGGTAATGTTTAGATTCTAGAGCATAGAATTCCTATGTTGAATGTCTGATCTTTTAACTTCTGCTCAAGGGGTAGATTAAACTATTTTCAGGTTGAACATTGGGAAGGGTATACTGCAGTAGGGATGCCATAAGTAGAGATAACTTAACACTCTGTATTGGGAGATATCTGTAAGGCAGGTATCACATATATCCCCCTGAAATCCAGTTTTAGCTGTTCATGTTGATCATTCACAGGTGTATGTCTACTGACTCCAGGCCCTGGATAGGCACCAATCTTGCTTTGTGTTTGTGTTACAACCATGTCCAGCTTTGCATCCAAACTTAAAATCCAAATCAAAATCTAAAACAACCATTAGGACATTAGAATTAGTTTTAGGATCCTCAGTCCTCTGTCTACAACTGCAAATAGGCCCAAAGCTAGCCCCTTTGCTCTTATCTTTCAGTTTTGGTCTACTTACAGGAGGACTTATCTGCTTTCTGTCAGCATCCCAGCCTTGTATGCATATCCTCATGGATGTTGAGTAGGGAATACCCCCCTAGGTTTTGCAGAGCCTGAAGAAGAAGAGGAGATAAAATACAGAGTCTATCTCCTACACTGTTGGCCCCTGGCCCAGAGATCCTGTTGATCACTGATGGCTACCTTGTAGGGAAATCTGGGAATAAGCATCCAGTCTGGGAAAAAGTCAACAGAAATTGGCGACTCCGCTGGTGGAGAAAATTGATGAAAAAGTGTTATATCTTGTGGCCCATCTGAGTCACCAACAAAATGATGCTCTGCTGGTGGAATGAACCTGGAAAAGTAGCTTTCAGCTATTGAAAATTTTGTCCTCTCTGGAGAGGTGGCGACTCTGCAAAAAAGATCTGAATGCACATGAAAGATGGATGTATGTGATGTGACAAAAATGTGTTGTTCATTTTTCTGCATCTGTATGAGAAAAGGTACCTTGTTCCTTCCCCTTTATATTTGCTATTTTGCTGCATAAGTTAGATGCCAGGGGAAGCCTTAGGTCTTAGACAGACAAAGGATGTCTAAGAGTAAGTTTTTTTTATGAATCCAAGTATGAATTATCCCGTACTCAGTGGTGAAATGTCGAATAAAAGAATAGAAGAGATAAGAAATAGGTTGATATTCTTAGAGGCTGAGCAGGCCCAGTTAAAAAGCAGTAACCCTGTTGTGTCTGCCAGTTAGAAGGCTAAACCTCTTCTCAGCCCTTTTGATCCTTTGTATGACCAACTGGATTTGTCATGGGTGGATTATAAAGTAGAAACTATGCCTGCTAGGATATACTGTCAGATGCCTAGATTTAGTGGTCACAATGTATGTGATGGGAATGCACATATCCAAAATTTTCACAGTTTTATGGGAAAATATTCATTCAGAGATGAGGATATGTGGATGAGGTTTTTTGTTAGGTCCTTTGATGCAAAAGCAAAAGACTGGTATTTGAGCTTTCCAAAGAAATCCTTTGCCTGTTGGGATGAGCTTGCTGACTGTTTCAAGGAAGAATTTGCAAAAGAACCGGCTGATCTTGTTGCAGAATCGATGAGAATCAGAAAACAAGATGAAGAGCCATGTGTTGATTTCAGTCATAGGTTTGCAATAGCCCTTTCACAGATCCCAGAAGTCTTCAGACCTGATATTTCAGCCTGTGTTGGCATATTCTTTGAAGCTTTTGAGGAGGGCTTTAGTGCAATACTGAGGGATTTCAAGGTGACAAGTATGCAGATGGCATACAGGTTCATAGAAAAGATAGAAAAAATCAGAAATGTGTACCTGCTAAAACCCTTGTCCCCAGGCCTTGGTGTGAAAAATCGTTGTAAAGCTGCAAATGACCAAATAATTAAGGCATCATGTGAAGATGAAAAGATGAATATTGAAGGTGCTAGTGAAAGGACTAATGAGGATTCCCATTGCAATGATGAGGCATCTGACCATGAAAACAATAACGAGGTTGTGGACAGCAATGAACAACTTTTGGAATGGACCTGTGGAGATAATTGTGAGTATTGTACTCAAGACAGAGAAGATATAAGCAAACAGAGAAACAGTCCTATGTGTGACCCATTGACTTCTTTTCAAACACATGGGGATCGTGAAGAGCAGTCAGAGATTGAAACAAGTGCTGGTTCAGAGCATGATTGTTTTTCATTTGATGGCTGTTTTGCTTATGACACACAAGCTGATACTCCTCCACAAAGGGAATCCATTGGTGATGAAGATGCATGTTCTGCTGCCCATGAACAAATGGCATACTATGATCAAGCTGATGTACCTGGATCACCCATCTTTGACACATATGGTGATGAGGATTTATTTGAGTATGGTGAGGATCTAGACATTGTTTTTGGTTTGGATTCTGTTTCTCATCCTGATGAAAGAGGAAACAACATACATCAGGTAAGTGACTGTGAAAATGTGCCTGATTTGAAAGAGATGCCAGAGCCTGATCTTTTCCAGCTTGGTGTACCAGATGGTTGTGTACATGATGTACACAATTATGATTTTGAAAGCTTTTCTTTTGATGTGCCAGTATATACAATGAGCTCTGATCTTCCTAGCTGTGTGGTGGACTTTGAGTGTTTCCTATTTTCAGTCCAGCTAGGAGATCATGTTGCAATGCATGATGATGATATAGATGATAAGTGCTATATGCCATATGAGTATGCATTGCTTGATACATTCTACACCCACATGTCACATGATGCTGAAGGTTATCTACACAGGTTTGACAATGACAAGCCAAATCAAAGGGTTGAGTGTGCAGATGACAAGGTTTGTTTGTGGGTGGATCCTGACAGTATCTCCAGGCTTGACCCAGTGCATGCAGATGAAAACAAGATATTTGACAAAGGGAGATACATGTTTTTCTTTTCTTGGTGGCCTTAGGCCATCAAGTGTGTTTGGTGATGCAGGTCAGTGCAGTATTTGACTCTGTGCCCAATGGATAAGGGACTAATCTGCATCCCAGAGTTCTGGGGTTCTCGCTGCAGTCTTGCACCTGCACGTCCCCAGACAGAGCCAGTGTTAGTGCCTGAATTGACTGACAGTTTTTGAGCAATTTTCATGCAGGCACCTTCCCTAAATATCCAAAAAATGTTCTAAGTGTTGGACCTCCTCGGCATTTTTCAGCTACAGCATCATATTTTCTTCGAGGAGGAAGTCATCATCATCATGTTTGCTTCGATGGTGGTCAGCATCATCATGTTTTCTGTCGACTTGTTTTTCATCAGGATCATCATATTTCAATATCGGGTGATGTTTTGGATATCATCCCGATCCTGCTGATGAGCTACAGTGTGCCTTGATCTTCTTGCGGGGGGTGATTTTTCAAATATCTGGTGATCTTCCGATTATCACCCTGCCCTTTTATGATGATGATGTCACCCTGATCTCTCGAAGGGGTCATTTTCTAAGTAGTTCGACCTGACCTATTTTTCTTAAGGGTCGTCATCATCATCATCATATTTCTGGTTATCGCCGTGTTGCTTGCGAGGGTCATCATATTGTCTACCTGCATGATCTTTCGCTGGGGTGATATTTTAACATTAGGTGATCTTTGTTAAGATCATCCTGATGATGTTGCTGTAAAGTTCTAAGTGTGACCCAATTTTTCATCGTGGTCATCATATTTTGGACGTCAGGATGATCTTAGTCAATATCATCCTGATGTTGTTGTATCACTTCATGTTCGTTGTTTTATCATCCTGATGATGCTGAGTCATTCTTACGTCAGGGTGATATCCACTTTTCTGCCTGTCTGCATCATGATATTTCCGAAGGGAGATATCCGCCTGTCGGCTTCGTGCATTATCTAGTGGGGGGTGATCTTTTCAAATATCTGGCATATTCATCTATCACCCCGATCTTATAGTGGAGCTACAGTGCAGCATGATATTTGTGCATCAGGATGATATTTCCAAATATCCGGTTATCTTCCGAATATCATCCTGATGTCGATATGATGATGACGTCATCAAGGTCCGGGGGGGTCATATTTCTAACACTGATCATCTTGTGGAGATCCCCCGATATTTGCAAACATGATGATGATGTCATCCGGATATGAGGAGGTGCGCAGTAGGTAGATATGCTGATGACATCAGCAGGATATGACGGTGACGTCATCAGGATGTTCATCGGCCAGACTTTTGGTATCGGCTAAGCAGGAGGATCTTCCTCCGATGGATCAGGTTGTGCCGATGAAGGCGATTATCATGCAGGTTATATTGCGATATGATGCTGACGTCAGGGTGATATTTCAAGCGACAGGATATCATGCTGTTGGAGGATGATGATGAAGTCTTATACTAGTGTCGTCAGGAGCAAAAGTACCGACATTATATATGCTCGTGGCCTGGTATATAAAGTGTTGAAAAGGTCGCCGCGGGGTGCATGTGGGATAATTGATATCCTGCATATTTGAAATATCATGACGATGAATCTTGGCGGGAAATGGTTGCGATGCACAGTTTGACGTTTTCCCGAGGCCGCGGGTTGGTGCGCCATTAATGGCGAAGGTTGCAGAGGTATGGACGGATCTGGTACCCGATTGAAGGTGTACATCAACAGACAGTGGCGCAGGGCTTGAGGTTTCTTCCTTTCTCCTCCCCTACCTGCTGCATTCATGTTTGGGCGCCAATCTAGTAATGCGTTGAGCGCCATTTTTCTGATACTGTGTATCTGGCGGGATTTTTGGTCAACCATGTAATTAATTGCTGTGGTACACTACCTGGCTGTTATAAGCAGGAAGTGTTACTCATTTTTGGTTGTTGAAAGTTGAAGATTTTTGGCTCTGTAATTCAAAACAAGCTGATCTGGTTGCTCTGTACAGCTAAACCTGTGAGTCTATGTATCTCTTGTTGTATGTTTTGGCACGAACCCACTGATTTCATGATTAATCTTATATGAGAAATGCTATCTTAGCATGTGTTTTGTTAATTCTGTCTCCAGTATTGCATGTATTCTTCTTCTGAATCTGGATATTTGGGTAATGTTTAGATTCTAGAGCATAGAATTCCTATGTTGAATGTCTAATCTTTTAACTTCTGCTCAAGGGGTAGATTAAACTATTTTTAGGTTGAACATTGGGAAGGGTATACTGCAGTAGGGATGCCATAAGTAGAGATAACTTAACACTCTGTATTGGGAGATATCTGTAAGGCAGGTATCACATATATCCCCCTGAAATCTAGTTTTAGCTGTTCATGTTGATCATTCACAGGTGTATGTCTACTGACTCCAGGCCCTGGATAGGCACCAATCTTGCTTTGTGTTTGTGTTACAACCATGTCCAGCTTTGCATCCAAACTTAAAATCCAAATCAAAATCTAAAACAACCATTAGGACATTAGAATTAGTTTTAGGATCCTCAGTCCTCTGTCTACAACTGCAAATAGGCCCAAAGCTAGCCCCTTTGCTCTTATCTTTCAGTTTTGGTCTACTTACAGGAGGACTTATCTGCTTTCTGTCAGCATCCCAGCCTTGTATGCATATCCTCATGGATGTTGAGTAGGGAATACCCCCCTAGGTTTTGCAGAGCCTGAAGAAGAAGAGGAGATAAAATACAGAGTCTATCTCCTACACTGTTGGCCCCTGGCCCAGAGATCCTGTTGATCACTGATGGCTACCTTGTAGGGAAATCTGGGAATAAGCATCCAGTCTGGGAAAAAGTCAACAAGGTGTTTAAAAGTTTTTGGAGACAATGAGTTAGTAGTTAAACAAGTAAGAAACCTTGCTGCTACAAAAAATGACTTGCTGAAATTATACAAACATAGAGTTTGGGACATGATAGAAGAGTTTGATGCATTTAATCTGATATCTATACCTCGAACTAATAACAAGCAAGCTGACAAACTAGCTGCTATAGGAGCTGAGTATGATATTCATGCTGAAATGAAGAATATTCACTGTCCTTTATATGTCAAAGTTGATGTTAGACCATCAGTTCTAGATAATAATGTCAGTTGGCAAGTGTTTGACAGTGATGAACAGATTGTAAATTTCTTAATGGAAGAGGTTGAATTTTTTGTAGGTAATCAACAGAAATTTGTACAGCAATATGATGATCAAATACTTTAGTTAAGATCAAATAAGCTACCCAAGGGCTTAGTGACCTTAGAATCTATCTTTAATACTAATGACCAAGTAAGAAAAGACAAGGCCAACTTGTTAATAAAGCAAGAGCATTATCAGCCTATTGAGATCTTTAAAGAAAAGTTGCTCAAGCTGGGAAAGATTTGTAGAAAACAAGAACAACAAGCATTCATCCAGCTTTGTCAAGAGTTTAGTGACATTTTTGCATGGGAATATGGAGATATGAAAGGTTTCAACCCTGAGTTAGCTCAACATACAATAGAGCTAGAACCCAAACCTAAACCTATCAGATAGAAGCAAAGGCCACTGAATTCTAAACTGGAATTACTCATGAAGATAGAACTCAACAAACTCATTGAAGGTAATATCATTTTTCCTATCAAACATACTTCATGGGTTTTCTAACTTAGTTCCTGTCAGAAAGAAAAATGGGGAAATCAGATTGTGTGTTGATTTCTATGATTTAAATAGAGCATCATTAAAGGATCATTATCCTTTACCATCTATGGAATAGATATTACAGGTTGTTTCTAGATTAGAGATTCTTGTTATTGGATGGTTATTCAAGTTATAACCAAATTCTTGTAAAAGAGGAAGATTAGTACAAGACAACTTTTACTACAAAATGGGGCACACTGGCATACAGAAAGATGCCATTTGGTTTATCAAATGTAGGTGCAACATTTTAGAGAGCAATGGACATGAATTTTTAAGGTCTAATCAATAAAATTATGCTTGTATACTTAGATGATGTGACTATTTTTTCTAAAAAAGTTGAAGATCATTTTCATCATTTAAGACTAATCTTTGAAAGATGTAGAGAATTTGGAGTATCATTAAATCCAAAGAAGAGTATTTTTTCTATTCATGAAGGCAAATTGTTGGGACACATTGTGTCTAAAGATGGAATATCAATTGATCTTGAAATAATCATAGCAATATTGGCATTACCTCTTCCTACACACAAGAAAGGCTTACAAAGCTTTCTAGGAAGAATTAACTTTGTAAGAAGGTTTATTCCTAATATAGCAGCACTTTTACAACCTCTTACAATAATGTTGAAGAAGAATATTTCTTTCAGTTGGACCAAAGAAGGAAAGCAAATCTTTGAATAAATAAAGGAGGCACTTGCTACTGCACCCACTTTGATAAATCCAAACTTTGATAAGGACTTTATTTTATATGCATTTGGCAATGTGGATACTATATCAGCTATGCTTTGTCAGCAAAACAATGAAGGAATGGAACAACTTGTGGCATTTTTCAGCCAAGTTCTACATGACTATGAGGTAAGATATTCTTTTGTTGAAAAGTATGTATTAGTTGTTATCAAGAGCCTAAAGAAGTTCAAACATATGCTTTCAAATAATAGAATTCAGTTAATGGTTGCTCACCCCACAGGGAAAGAATTTTTGCTCAGTAAAGATTTAAATGATAAGAGAGCAGGGTGGATAACCAAGGTCATGGAATATGACATACAAATAAAGGTAACCAAGCTAGTCTGAGACAAAGGACTATGTGAACAACTTGTAGAAAATGAAGGATACATCAAAGAACTTGAAGGAGAGACTAAGATAGTGGTTCAAAATGATGAAACAGGTGTTGTTCCAGACCCCCTACAAGTTGGGTGCATGATGTGATTTAGTATCTACACACTGGTGATTGTCCACAAGGCCTGGACAGATCTAAAAGAAGATATTATAGATTATAGGAAATTCCTTATGCTATAATTGATGGAATTCTGTACAAGAGAGATTTTAACAATATTTTACTGAGATGTGTACAGCCAGATCAGACTCAAAGGATTCTAGAAGAATTTCATGATGGACATGTTGGAGGTCATTTTGCAGCTAGAACAACAGCTCTGAAAATTATGAGAGCTGGTTACTATTGGCCTGACATGTTCAAAGATACTCATGAATGGGTAAAGAAATGTTTAAAGTGTTCAGTTTTTGCAATAAACAAAGACTGGCAGCAATGCCCTTGCATCTAATTCAAGTGGAACAACCATTTCACAAGTGGGGATTGGACTTCATTGGTCCTATTAATCCACCTTCAACCCAAGGACACAAGTGCATTTTGACTGCTACTGATTATTTCACTAAATGAACTGAAGCAGTTGCTTTAAAAGATGCTAATGAAACATCAATCCTAAATTTTTGTCAAGATCTAGTGTCCAGGTTTGGAACTCCTGACTCAATTATTTCAAATAATGCTTTAGCATTTATTGGATTAAGAATATCTGATTGGTCTATCAAAAACACTATATTTTTGAATACTTCATCAAATTATTACCCTCAAGGTAATGGACAAGTCGAATCAACTAACAAAAATCTGATTAAGATCATAAAGAAAACAGTTGATGAGAATCAGAGGTCTTGGCATGATAAGTTAAAGTTAGCATTATGGGTTGATAGGATTACACCCAAAAGATCAACAGGTAATTCAACCTATGTGCTTACATATGGAAAAGAAGCAAAGCTGCCAATAACAGTGGAGTTGCCAACACTTAGCTACATAAAAGAGATAGAATTACTTGAAGAACAACCAATGGAAATCAGGCTTGCATAGTTGATTGAACTTAAAGAAATCAAAAAGGAGGCCTTGAAAACATTGGAAGCACACCAGGCCCAAACGAAAAGGACTTTTGATAAGAGAGCAGTACCAAGAGTCTATAAAGAAGGAGACATAGTTTTCAAGTGGAATGAGTTGAAGAGCAGACCAGGACATCATACAAAGTTTGATGCAATGTGAGATGGACCATATATAATCACAAAATGCAAACAATACAATGTTTTTCAGCTTGCTAAGTTAGATGGTGAGGTGTTGTCAATCCCAATTAATGGGATTCACCTCAAGTTATGCTACTAGTAAGACAACCTTATGCTGCAAATAAGTGCTTTTGCATAGTTAGTTTTAGTTTTGTTGTTTTGTTTCCAAGAAGTGCTTTTGCACATGTTGATAGTTTTGTTTTAAGAAAATCAGTTTTAGTTTCAGTTTTCAATTAGTTGTTGCTGCTACTTTCAGTTAGTGTGAGTTGCAAAATTTCTCTAAAATAAGGGCATAAATGACTCTATGCCTAAGGGAAAGGCTAGGCTATTGGTTCTAAACTGTTTAGCAGGCCAACACCCCTGAGAGGTCACCACAAATGTTACTATTTTTTTGTTCACACTTAAAATTAGTTGGACCTAAGTGTAATTGTTCAAAAGTGATAATAAAAAACTTCAAAGTTATGCATTCATTGAATGGTTGATGCCTTGATAGAGTGGAAGAGAATATCCAGTTGTCAAGATAACCCATCAGTTCAATCAAGACTTATAAGTTATCATGACAAAAGAATTGATTGTCAAGAAATCAAACATTCAAGGAGATACAGTTGTTCTCCATAGTTTGATCTTTTAGGAGTTATAAGTTAAATTGATTATTCAGTTAATTAGTTTTGAATTAAAGAAAGAAAGATATTTGTATTGCACTATTATTTCATGTCATGTTTTGAACATACATTCAAGAATCTATTACTTTATCTCATGCATTTATTGAAAAAGGAAATACATATACATCATATGCATAAGAGAAATTAACTGATCATGTTTAAAAGAAGTGTTAAAATGTGTCCCACACAAGCCGTGGGAGTAACTAGATTGAGCAATTGTAGACATGCAAACTATGTATCTGTTTGATAAAAGAAAAAGAAATGAATATCTGATAAATATAAACATCCATCATTGCCAGATGATGGACATTGCTGTTGAAGCCGACCTTCAAGTCTTCAGTCTTCACTCTATGCCATCATCATTTGAACCTGCGAAATTTTGGGGACAACCCTATTAGTGCTCTAGATGTTTACAATTATCACATGCTTTTATCAAATAGAGGCATCTACTTATCACATCATGCATTTAGATAAGAAATTAGATTAGATAATGACACAAATCAGAAAGAAATCATGAAGGAGATCAATCAATGGTATCAGGTACTTTTTTATGCTAACTTGTTTGTTTACTGTGCAGGTATAGGACAAGTTTTGTTGCTGATTTGAAGACAAATAAACATGTGCATTAAATGTGGCTCCCACAAAGGTTTGAGCCTAGCATGTTTCTTTTCATTTTTTGAAAAGAGTATCAGAAAAGATAGGATGCATTAGTCTAAGCTATACCATGCATCATCTAATCAACTTACACAAAAGATATGTCATCATGATATTGTTACAGTTGATTGGAGCAAATCAAAGTGAAATGATGCAGGTATTCAAAGCTTCAAACCATCAAGATACATAGGATACAGTGAAACAGTTCAGGTGAACCAGCACTCTATACCAGGTATTTTTTGTATTGTTCTCATATTGTTAAAGATGATCAAAGTTTAACAGTGATATCACATTCAAGTTGCAAGTACGTCATAGAGACAGTCAAACAAATGTCATGTGGAACAGTAGATGGGACAACGTCCAAGATGAGACAATCATATATACACTATGCCAACTTGACTGTCATAAAATAAAAGCTCACAAAAATATATGAAATAAGTGTAGCAGTCACATGCTAGAGACAAAGATGTAGATGATAGATACATACAACATACTCTCTAAAGAGCATTCATCAAATAATAAATACTGTCACTTAGTACCAAAGACCTTATAGGAAGAACAAGCTATGGGGTAGCTACATACATCATCATTGACATCACAATCAAGTACAAATCAAAAAGCAAGAGACAGTCATATCTAGAAAGAAGGATTCAAATACATTGAGCATAGTGGAATATTAAGAATGCTACAATCCAAAGATAATAAGGTGGATTCCATGCATTTCATCAACTATTTTGATCAAACAAACCTTATCTCATACACCTTGGACTTACAGTGATGCAATGGTACAGTCAGCAAAATGCCATAAAGAATGATACATTGTAAAACAAAAAAAGACAAGTACAGTCATCTTCATCATAGATAGTCAGGACAGTGATCAATGAAGTGGCTTACACAGGCAAGAGACAGACAAAGTATATTTCAGTTGCCATATCCATCTACAAAAGTACATCAATGATGGAGGAACATTAGAAAAAGAACAAGACTTATATCAAGTGCTACAGTGATGATTGACAAGGAACATGAAATTCACAAGGTAAATAGTCCTCTTTCTTCTATGCCATTTGTTTTATCACGAGATAGTCATAGTAATCAATTACCATGGTAGCAAAGATAAAGATAAATGCTTGATATATGTGTTACTGTGACACCCAAATGATAAGATAAGCAACCATTATGTACAAATGTAGATACAAATGTATTTAAAGAATGCATAACAACCAAGGAGAGATATGAACATGTTAAGGATGCTACAGGTATACCTTTAAAATGCACAAAGACAACTACAAGTGTAAGGAGAGATAAGAACATGACATCTATGATAAATTATAAATCTAGATGCAACAAAGACAGTACATAGTAAAGAGATGATGCCACAGTAAAATGGTCCATCATATTACATTTAGCAAACTAAGGAGATATATCATATGCAAATGAGCTAAAGAGACCATCTATGTTACAGGAGAGCCTCCTAGAGGTGTCAATGTATGAGCCTTATGCAAATGGAGGTAGATGATAACAATTATCATAGGGAGTATCAAAAAATTTGTTAACATTCATAATATCAAAAAAAAAACTTGCTATTATACAAGGACAGCTATAGTGGGACAGAAGAGATAAAATGTATCATCATTAATGCCATGACAATCACAAGGAGGAGAGGGTGTTGTGTGAAGCTCCATTCATTAATACTTCAACTCTTAATGCTTTTACCTACAGGGAGACCATAGTCAAGGAAGTGCTATACAGAGGGAAAGACTATTCATGATAAAGAGTAAACCCATCTGATAAAAGATCAAACCCTAGTGCTCATTTTTGCACCCACAACCAAGAGGATTCAGATAAAAGAGAGATAGTCATAGCCATGCCAGAGGAGCAAAATTTCTCACGATAATAGGTATACTCATCTACATATTAAACAAGGTCTTTTCAAAGAAATATCAAACCCTTGTTTCTTACAAGTAAGAGAAACAATAGTGAATACCACAAGAGAGTTGCCATAACTGTTTGAAGCCATGAAAGTGCAAGATGAGCAAACCCTTGATAGAAGGTTCAAACCCTTGTTTTTTCTCTTCAGTCACAGTCAAAAGAGAAAAAGATAGCAGTGAAGGAGAGTAGCCATGGCAGTGTGAAGGAGTTTTTGTGCAAGAAGGGTTGAAACCCTAGCTTCAAAACTTATAAACCCTCAACAGTTTACACATTTTGGTGCCTATACACAGAAAGAGCATGGCCATGACAAGGTGGAGGCCTTGAAAATAGAAGGAAACAACAAACCTTCATCTCAAAATGTTAAACCCTCAGGTTTTCTACATCTACAAACAAGTCAAAGCCAAAAGGAGATATATACAGTCATGGCCGATAGTGATAAGCCATTTTTTGCCAAAAAATGCAATACCCATGACCATATACAACCTTTGTCATTTTTTTAAACTGTAAAAGGAGACAAATGAAGCTATAGAGGATGAAAAATGACAAGTGATTATGTCTTTTGCTCACTAGAAGAGAGATCTTTCCATGGCCTCATAGTGGCCTTAAGCTTTCAAGAACAAATGAAGAGCATGAAAGAAGAAAGATACAGATACAGGAAAGAAAGGTGTTAAAGAATGCATGATGATGGAGAGAGTTATTCAAAAGAAGAAATCCACAACCATGAAAGGATAAAGCTACAGATCAATAAAATGCCTCATATAATATTGAAACAAATGTTACCTTCCCCATTAACGGTGCAGAGTTCCAAGGTTTCAACCAAGAAGAGTCATTGAAGGGAGAAAGACCAAAGTCATGATGGGACATTCAAACCCTAAGCCAGCATAATGAAGTTGCAAAGCTTCGAAGAAGGAAGACCAAATGAGTAATGAGCAACTTTTAGGGTTGTCTCCTTACTTTTGTTCGAAGTTTTTATTTTACCAAGTGTGTTTTTGACTTACAAAAACAAATAATTACCTTATCCAAAGGAGTACCATGGTCAAGACCTTATTCTTGAAAGATCCTAGCCATCATAGCATGGAGTGGCCGACAACAATGCTTAGGAGTTAATTCTTATTAAGTCAAGAAGGCCCATATGATGGGAGAGAAAGGCTTCATGCCTTATAAACTTTTTAAAGATTCTTTGGTGGTCGGATAATGTATAGACCAAAATTCACATGCTAAAGTTCCTTGTCTATATTCAAAACATCAAAAGGTTGAATACTTCCTAATTATGCATGGTGGCTAATAAAGCCAAGAAGGTGTGATTTTAGACATGGTATGCATGAGGCTGTGCATGGAGTTTTCCAAGTTAAGCATTTATGCATGGTGGTAGTATAATGGTGCAGATATAATGGAGTATTTTGATGCATGGGGTTTTTATGCATAGTGAAGTTGTAAGTTTCCTTGATATTTATGTGCACTAAGGCACCAAAGGGAGTCATAAGGATGTTTATGCATATTGTTTTTGTGCATGGAGTGTCATGATGCATGGAGTGAATTACGAGTTTTATCTTACAGAGAGAGATAATGTTTATTTCATTGATCTTGGAGTGATAAGGGTAAAAATTTTCCCTTAATAAGTAGTTGAATCATGTAAAATAGGCAAGTGTAAATGGAGTGATAAGGAGTGATATTTTCTTCTAATCATGCACAATTTTACAAAGTCATTAATTGTAAATAAATAATAAAGTAATATTTTCCAAATTACTTTATTATTTTCCACAAGTTGTAAAATCAGAAATAGAACAAATTATAACCAATAATAAAGTAATTTTCTATTACTTTATTATTTACTCACAATCAATTTTGCTCATGCAAAATCATGCAAATTGATTAGTTGAGTTAACTAGGCCACCTAAGAGGTCTTGCATGATTTTTTGGAGTATTTTTAGGGTTCTTGGTCAACTTTTTGGTCAAGCATATGGAGAGGCCCAAATTGGAGCTATTTTTGCTCAATTTGTGGCAGTTTTAGGTCCTATTTTTGAGGATTTTGGAGGTTGCTCAGGAATGATTATTTTTAGAGACAGTTATCTACAAGTCCATATTTTTGCATGCCTCTTGGAGAGAGCACACCTATATATTGTAAAGAAATTTTTTATTTTTGCTAGTTCTTGATTCTCATTCTAATTCAGACAGATTGGAGAATTCTTGTAGCTCACTTTTTTTTTACAGTTTTATTGAGAGATTGACAGGTTACAGGTTATACTTTTGTCTTCTTTGTAGAGCTTTCCTTTGTTTATTCAGATTAGTTGAATTACATTTCCTTTTAGTGCTGATTATTGAAGTGATTTTGATGAAATTTTGTTGTGTTTTATTATTAAACCTTTAAAATTATTGTCTCACTTCCTTGCTCATAGCATTAAGCATATATTCATCATAGGTCTTATGTTGTGTTAACCAGAAGTAGTGTTTTTGTGTTGTGAAAAAACCATTTACTTCATAAAAACCTATTTTCAAACCTTCCTTAGAATCACTTTTGTGATATTTATGCCAAGTCTGGATTGTGTAAAAGTAAGATTTTTGAGCAAACATTGTGGATCAGATTGCATTATTTTTATCCAAATCAGGTGCATCAACAAATTTTACCTTTAAGCATTCTTTTAGTTCTTTCTTCCCTTTTCCAAAATAGTAAAAACATACATCTCAATAGAACATTTTAAGGGAACCAACCCATAATATAGAGGTCTAATCTCGTCATAGGGCACCCACAACCTGAGATTAGTCCCATGTTACATGGAATTGCAGTGCTTTACCAGCCTTGCATACGGGTGCAATTCCCAGTGATAACAACTGCATAAGGGGCAACAAACATGCCAAACAAATGTCAAAGTGTAGGAGGAGCTCATCACCACTAGTCTTGCAACTACACTTGAGAACAAACATGCCATTGAAATCCCAAAGCATAGGAGGAGCTCATTGTCACTGATCTTGAAACTATGCTTGGGAACAAACATGCCATACACACACATGGAAGACACGAAGAAAACACATAAAACATGGTTAGGAGGGTCCACAAAGTGAACTATCTAGGTCGTGTAACTAGAGTAAATACAATAGAAACAACTCAAAGATATAAAGCAAATGCATATGTAGTCATTCAGTATATCATAGAATTCAAATACAGATTGGCTGACAACATGCAGTCTTACAATTATTGCTCAGATGCCTGATTATAGAATATCAGAATATGCATGAGATATGGCTTTAAAGCTCCTTCGCAAGAATTCAAACTATCAACTTGTAAACTATGAATTTCACTACTTTCGTAGGTATCTATTACATCAATATATCATCTCCAGAACATAGGATTCCTCTGCAACGGCCAAAGAAGATCACAAAATCCAATGAAGAGTTGTAATGTGTGTACACGGATAGGTCAGACCTAATCGAATAAAACTCCTCCGCAAATGAATGGAATGATGTACGGATCTCAAGGAAGGTTAGCCACGAACCAAATGACATTAAATGATGTGTAATTTAGCTCTGTAGGTCAAGAAATGCTCCACAAGTCTTCTCCTTCAGCTGATTATCTGAGACTGTTAGGATGCTTTGTTATGAGAAAATAGTCAATCTTCTGATAGAGATATCTTACCAGTACCTGATCCAAATGCTCTAAAAATTGGATATGATGTGCCTGGATGTATCTAGATGCTAAGTCTAGCTCTGCAAGGTCTAAAATGTAACTGCCGAAAAATGCAGACCAAGATATAGAAACTGCTACTAACTGAACTAAACTAAAAAATGAAAAGAAACAAACTAAAATGCAAACAAACTGAAATGTAAATGTTGTTTTGGTTGATGCAAGATTGCTCTTGCATTAGACATCTGAGGTTATTAAAAAAAAGTGAGTCCCTCACTTTGCTGGGGCTAGAGGATAACCAAGATGGTCCACCTCAGCCTGAGAAATCTAAGATGAGTCTTCTTTCAGTCTTCCTTTCCACTTCACCATACTTCTCATCAACTCAAATCACATACAAAACCTATCATCTGTATTTTCTCTTCAAGAGGATTTCCAAAATATATTCAACCCTGTATGATGATCCACAAAACAACAACTTCAATGTTCCTGCCAAGATGACTTTTCATATTTTGTCTTCTCTCCACAATTATTTCAATCCTTGATATTCTTGCATCTACAAAAATGGTCTCTTCAAATTCATTGTCCTACAAATCAATTTCAATGTGCATAAAACCTTTCATATTCTTTTCTCTGCAAAAGAAATTCAATCACTTGCATATAATTCTTTCAAAAAAATTTATCTTCATGAAGCCTTTCCCCTGCAAACAAAATACCCTTTCATTTGCATAATAAAAAAATTAATATTAATCCAATTCAATTTTCCTCCTCTTTGTAAAAACCCTTCAACTTCTTCATCTCTATAAAAATATCTTTAATTTGCATATTTAGAACTCCAAAAATCAAATCACAATGAAATGATATTTCATATTCCTCTTCATTCAAAAAACCTTTCAATTTTCTTCTCTACAAATATAAATATTCTCCAATCTACAAATATTGTCTTCAAAAATCCTCATAAAAATAACATCAAAAAGAGCTTTATACATCTCTTAAAATTTCCAAAAAATCAAAGTTTTTATAAAGCAATTTTTGTTTACTTATAAGTCTCCTTCATAATAGCCTTCCACTATGCCACTGAGAATAGAAAAAAATCTCCACAAAAATCTCCAAAAAAAAATTTGTTAAAAATTTCTCCTTAAAAATCTCATAAAATCCACTTGATGTCATAAAAGATGACATTTAAAAAGCCATGGAATTTGGAGAAAGTAAATTTTCTAATATAAAATAAAAATAAAAAATAAGTCATAAATATGACTTATGCATGCTCCACATAAAATATGCATCGACCTCACATTTAATTCAATGCTCTTTTTTTATTAAAGCTTTTCATATAAATCATGCACCTCTTAAAATATAAATCATGCTCCCATTAAATATTTAATGCCAATTTTTTTATATATATCATTCTCCCCATTTAAAATAACCCCTATAACCTTTCCTTTGTTTTTTTTTAATTGAGCTCTCCATAATAATCAAGCTCCAAGATGCTTTTCATGCTTTATGAAAATAAAGCACTTTATAATCTTAAGGATTCGATGGTCTTCATTTTGTGGTCTAAATTCAATGCCTTTTAATGAGTCGTGCTCCCTTAAACCAGCTCCACTTACATTTGAAGACTTTTTCATATTTAACCCATGTTCTCCAACTTAAGCGTATTTAATGCTTTATTAAATGCTTATTACATTAGATGTTTTTCTCAAATCTTTTGATGCCACATGTAGATCAAGTCCATGAGTAAATCATGTGTAGATATCTATCTATCTCTGCAGATGTAAATTCACTGTATGTCTTGAGATTAAGTGAAGTATCATCATCAACACTAATGAAGACTATGCCACTAACCTCATGTCACAACTATCAACATCAACAAATGAAGATCAAATGTAACTGAGAACAAATAAAGACCATACCATCAAACCACTCTCATTTAGAAGACCAAGCCACTATTTACTATTTGCAATTGTCAAAAAACCATGATGCCATTGAATACATATGACAAAACTACCAAAGATCACTGTATGTCATTGAAATGAACATCAGAGCCAAACTATGAGCATCAGATAGAAACATCAAATGCCACCAATGATATATCCCTTGAAAAGAATCAAGACATCATATATCATACCATACCATGCCAAGAAATACCATGACACCATCAAACACCTTTTGAAATCAATCTCCTTATGACACCATCAAATTGGTATAAAACTTCTTGAAGTATGAATACTTGAATGAAGAATCAAAAACTTCATACTAATAACAATGAAGAACATAAAGAAAATATTGTGCCACCAACACAACCTTCAACAATCTCCTAATCATGTACCAGAAGTCACTAACATGATTTGATTCCATTCCTTCTGGCTGTGAACAACATGGCTGCATGAAACATACATTGTCAATCAACTTTGTATAACAAGACATATGCATTGCATTATTCCTACATCATCATTACTTGAACTCATGTATGATCAATACAAATAAGTTAGCATCAATCGTCACTTAACCAACTACTTTTTGACATCAATGATAATCTACTTTCATCACATACTTCACTCTTAGGGTCATCTTCCAAAGGAATCGAAGAAATTCTCTTTCCATTAGATGTTATAGTGTATGTATTCTTTCTCCCATCATGTATAGATTTTCTATCACACTGACAAGGTCTACCCAATAAGATATGACATACATCTATAGGCATAATATCACACAAGGCTTCATCATGATAAGATCCTATATGAAATTTCACCAAACATTGTTCACTCACCAGTACCTTATCGTCATCTTGAATCCATGCTATCTGATAGGGCTTAGGGTACTGCAATCTTTCCAACTTTATCCTAGTCACCATCTCTTCTGAAACTAGGTTATCTGAACTACCACTATTAATTACAACTTTACAACATTTACCTCTTGATTTGCATATGGTTTTGAAAAAACTTTTCCTCTGCGGTGGTTCTTCATTTGTCTCTATTTGAAATAGTTCTCTCCTCATCACAAGTGATTCTCCTTTCTTAGGTTTGCCAACTGAACTAGGTCATCCAATAGGTTCTTCTTCTACATAGGCTTCTCTTCCATTGTTCTCTGTTCTCTTGTTTGTACTCCCTTGATTACATTCAAATGCTCTATATCCTTCACCTCCACACTTGAAACAGGTTCCTTTGAATGTTCTCCTATCAGTTCCTCTTCCTTCTCTTATGTATCCTTCACTCTGATATGGGCTAGGGTTTCCTTTGCAATAGAAAGTTCTATCATCTCTTCGGTATGCATTGTTATCTCTATCCTCTTTGAATGTGTTCTCTTTCCTATTCTGCTTTCCTTTGTAGTAGAAAGTTCTATCATCTCTTCAGTATGCATTGTTATCTCTATCCTCCTTCTTGAATCTATTCTCTTTCCTATTTTGCTCTGCATATGATCTCTCTCCTCTAGAAAATGTTCTACCTCTCTAAATTTTACCTCCTCTGTCTCTCTGTCTTTGATCATGCCTCTTATTCAACTTTTCTTCAACCTTCAGGGTAAACTGATATAATTTTTCCATTGATGTATCTATCGACTTTCTCTTTGCTTGATCCACTATGTCTATCCTTATGATCTATTGATAACTGAGAGGGGGGGTGAATCAGTTATCTTGATTATTTCAGCTTTCTGAACTTTCTTAATAATTAGTGCAACATCAATTCAAACAAACAAACATAAGCATGAAATAGAATTCACATGACACAATATTTTTGACGTGGAAACCCTGTTAAGGGAGAAAACTACAGGGTGATTAACCCAAGATTGTATTCTCTGTTAGAAGAATGGAAGTACAAAATGGCACTTGCCAATTAGGGCTCATTGCCTAAGCACACTGCTCACAAGAGGCACACTGCCTACAAGAGACACACTGTCTACAATTTATAAAGAGTGTAATACAATACTTGAATTGATAAGGAGCATCAACATATGCTAGAGTTCAGTTCTGGTTTAAGCTCTGTATACTGATCTACTGCACTTCATCTTTCCTCTTCTTTTATGCTGCTCTTCTTTCACATACTTGATCTTCCTTTCTGCTTTTATTCGGCTCTACTACTTTTGTTCGCACATCACTTACAACCATAACACCTCTCATAACTAAATCCATCTTGTATATATATCCGCACAAGTGATTTCATCACCTTTCTAGTCGGCACCTAGAATAGTCAATCTTTTCACAAACTCTGATCTGTCGGCTGAATCCTTGCACACCAAGTAATGTGGATCAAGGATATACTTGTGGAAATCATTAATCATGTCGGCCAAACATAATTCATGCCTTCATAACCTTTACCAACATCAGTAGCACATCCAAAATAATGTCTGATGTTCTGCCAGTCAGTTCTTCCTCTGTTCACACTGTCACTTGGGAACCTGACACTTAAGCATTCATATCTCTTTATCCTTTCCACATTGGAGGCTCAAACCTTGGAATCTATCAATCAAGATACTCCTCTTGACTTCCCCAAATCCACACTTCACTGAGATACTTCTGCTGAGAGATCTGGACCTGTCTGTCAGACCTTACTGACTGCTCTGTTCTTGTTTACCAGACCACAACATTCTTCACTCTGACTTCTGGTATAGACATACCATGTCCTGCAGATGTGTGGGATGAACTTTGTTGCCATCAATGACAACATTCATGAATCCATATAGTGTCTCTTGCCAACAATCTCCCCCTTTGGCATTGATGGCAACATTTAGTGAAAAATGACTAAGTGTTTACACTGTGCTCCCCCTTGGCTGATGCTCTATTTTTATATACATTTTCCAAAGCTCCCCCTTAGTTGGATTCCTCATTTTTCACTGCTCTTCACTCCCCCTTTGACATCAATGGCAAAGGGTAGGGTCCGCATATCAAAACTTTCAAAAATTCAACTATACTTAGCCGCATAAGTATATACATATGGCATACTTACATATACTAAAGTATGTCTACAAAAGTTGTCTTCAATTGAATAAGTTTTGTAGCCCAACTTTGCTTCATTCTGTCCAAAATTGAAATATGACCACTCAACAGGAACACAAAAGCATCTGCCCTTTTTAGATCTGTTGGATCATTGGTCTGGGCTGTGATTTGAGCTTCACTTATGGCCTCATGCATGGCCTCTAACTTAGGGATGATGATCCTTCTAAGTTCACCCATCCGGCTGATTATGTTCTTCCTTTCCTTCTCAAAATTCTTTATTGCATTTGTGATTGCAATAGTCTGACACCCTTGATTTACTATGGAGGATGAGAGAGGATCAAAACTTTGAGACAGACTTAATAGTTTATCCTCTTGTTCTTTTACTTTTCTCTCAATATCTTTGGTCACTGTGGGCCAAGATAAGCAAAATTTGTACACATTTCTGCCATCTTTAAGAGCATTTTCCAACCTCTTTATCCCAATATCAATAACTTTCCTATCATTTGCTATCAGACCCTGTACTTCAGAGAATCTCTTATCCAAAAACTCCTTCCGGACCTTTTCTTCAGCTGACTTCTCTAGAGAATCAAAATGTGTGCTAACACTATTGACTAGAGTTTTGAGATTACCAGATGTGGAGGCTATGGGATCTTTCTGAAAAGATGGCATGATCTTTTCCAACATTTCGGATGTTGCCTCTATAAGTTCATAGTCTTCCATGTGAGACTTTAGGAGTTTTTCTTTAGCCTTTGCATTAGCAAATGAAGCTATCTTCATTGTCTGTACCAGAGAAAGAGAATCAAAATTAAATGGTCCTTGTAGAAGCTCCGGTTCATCAATCTCCATTGTTTCTTTGTTTAGGAATTCTTGGACAGTTTTTGCAGTGTCTCTTGCTGAAGACAGATGTTTCTTCTCTTATGCACTCTTACCACTAGCAGTTGTGGTTTTCTCTGTTGAAGTCTTCTCTCCTTCTGCAACCTTGGTACTGTCATCTTCTTTTTCCTTCACCTCTGCTTCTTTCTCCTATATTCTTTCTTCTCCTTTAGATCTGGAGACTGTAGGGGAAACTGGAGGAGAAATGTTAGTCTGTTCAAGGCCCACCTCTTCTGTCATTTTCTCAGTAGATTCTTCTGCAACACTTGTAGTCAAGGGATCAGTACCCAAGTCCTCTATAATAGGCAGATTAAATCTTTTGAAGGCCTTCTGAAGGATCTCTTCTGTGTCCTTGGCTACCTTGTCAGTCTCACCAAGCATAAGTTGATTCATCCTTGCTTTACTTCTAAACTCATCCTTACAATCTTTGAATACCATATTCATTGTCTTGGGGTCGATTAAAGGATATAGCTGAATTGCTAACTGTTCCCAGATTTCTAGGTCTTTGGCTTGGGCATTGTTCTTTCTTATTTCTAGTTCCTTCTCCAAGCTTTTGGGGATTAGAGATATAATTTCAATGAATGCTTTGTTGTAGATATTTAGATACCTGACTGTGGCATCTTGTAATATCTTCTGATCTGCTTCACCATAATCATCATAGAACTCAACCATTGGCTAAAGATTTCCATCCACTGTGATTGATTTGATTATATCATCAATGTGAAGAGTGGGTTTTTCAACATATTCCTCTGTCTTTTCTTCTTCCTTCTGTCCGATAGAGGGTTGGTCAAATGTTTTCTTCTTTTTCTTCATTTTCCTAATTTCTTCATCAGATTCAGTTTCCTCTTCATCCCTTTGACTGGCATAGGCTCTTGTAGCTTTTGTCTTTGTTCTTTTCTCTCCTTTGCTGGATGATTGTGCTTCTGGTTCTAATGTCCTTGAGCCTTTGGCAGTGGTAGGTGCAGATCTCTTTGATGATCTGGTCTAGGTGGAAGGTTTTGCCAGAGCACTTTCCTCATTTTTCTTTTCTGCCTTCTTCTTCTCTTCCTCAGCCCTTTCCATCTTTTTCCTGTGGGCATCAAGTGCCTCCTTTGAGATACCAAGGCCTTGGGCAACATTTTCTACTTCTTTTCTCACCTTCCTCTTGATCTCTGGTTCTCTGAGTTCCACATGAATCTTTACACTCAGCTCCTCAAAGGTTCCAAACCTTTCTACCTTTGGATCCTTTGGCTGACTTAGCATGTGTTGAACATGTAGCTCCATAATTTGTTTATCAACTTCATACCCCATGGGCATGATCCATACAGTTCTTGGTTCTACTGCCTCCATTAGGCACTGATCAGTCTCTACCATAAAACATATTGTGTCTTTGTATTTCTCAACAAGAGACTGGGGAATCCTTTCTCTTGCTTGCATCATGTTCTAAAAATTCTTGAAATATCCCCACAGGGCTATATTTCTTGCTTTAGCATCCCCAAGTTCATGCAAGTAATCTCTGATCTGAATTGCTACCGGTTTGTCATTTTGCCATACCCATCCATTTGATCCGGACAACTCATTCATGAAGTAGAAAAATAGGCATATTATTAGTCCACCATATTTAAAGGAGTTTTTCTTGTCCTTTTTGATCTTCTGTATGTTTTCCATTAATTGGCTCAAAAGAAGTTCACAGAGATCATATTCTGCATTCTTTCTCAGCATCTCATAGGCAGTGTATACTGCAGTTTCGAATACTGAATTCTCCCTACTGGAATGATATATTTTGTATCCTATTATCATAGATGCATACTTGATATCTGGGTCAGTAATATCTTCAATGGTCATTGCCCTCTTATCAAATTTTGATCTGGTGGCCTCAGTTACAATGTTGTTTTTGATAGATTTGAGGACAGGAATTCCTCCAGAGGAGTGTAAACAAGTTACTGCCCTAATTGCTTCCTTGGTGATTTTGCAAGGTCTGTTAAGCCATAGAAAGTTGTCATGTACCCTACTCAACACATACCGGACCCATTCATCTTCTTCAATGCAGGGGAAATGAATGAACTAATCAAAATGTTTCTCCTAGATGCCCTTATATTCTGGTTTAAGCTCAAAAGCATTGTCTATCAATTGTTTGTGATAGATATCTCTTAGTTTGAATTCCCCAAACTCTTCAAGATTTGCATGTGTGTAATCCCTAATATCTTTTGTGTGCAGAACACCATGTGGAACACTAGAGAAGGCTCCTAGAGGATCTACCTCCAAGGATTTGTATGGATGCTTCTTAAATATAGGGCGAGGTCTATCATAAATCTTTAATATATTTGGAGTACCCATCATCAAGGAATCTTGCAGAGAGATGTCAAGAACAAAGAATACCTTTTACGCTGTTTAGGGCACACAAGATGAAATCTGGATTGGGTTGTATGAAGAATCATCTTGATCTTTGGGAGAAGTTGTTGCAAAGCTCCTTTTCTCTCTTCTTCGCATGTGAGTGTACAAATGATCAGTGAATGAACTCTTTCATTTTTGAGAAGCCCTAATTTTCATTCGGCAATAAATACGTAACCTAATTCATTCTGATCTGCCTTGTTTGTCTTATTTAGAGATAAAACCTTTCCAGACCACTGAGACAGATTTTGAAGTTATTCTAAGAGAGTAGTGATAATCTATCTTCCTTTCATTAGTCATTTGATCTATTTGCAGATCAAGACACCATAGTTTGAATCATACCAGACCGAACCTGTAAGGAATCTATTTTTACCGGAAGATTGTTTTATCGGATTAATTCTGGTAGGATTAGATTCTTCAAATCTTCTTGCGGATCTCTCAAATCTTTGCCATACCCCTTTTAGATGTTTCTTGTATGACCCCTTTTAATCCGCAGCTCTCCTTGTGCTAGTTCTGGCACCAATTGACTGGCTGGGGGAACAAGGTTTTCTTTGTGTCTCCCCCTGAGCCAGATCTCATTTTTTTTAATTTTCGGAAGGAATATCAGCACCAGAGTCTGGTGTGGATCCATCCCCTACATTCTCTATACTTTTCTTCACCCAAATCTTGTTCATCTCACTTTGAACTTCATCCGCATTTACTTTTTGTTTCCCTTTATCTTGATTCTAATAATATACCAAACCTCTTTTATCCTGATTCTTGCTTTTGTAGAATTTTGCTATATGACTAGATCTATTGCAAATTTGGAAAACAACATTTCTTTGCATATTTGATTGATATCCTCTTGATCTGCATTGATTAGCCATATGACCCATTCTATTCCATGCAAAGCATCTACCATTGAATGAATTGTTCATTTGCATATTTCTGCATTCATGAGATTTGTGACCATACCTTTTGTAGTTGAAGCACTGTCTGGAGAAGGATGTGTTAGTCTGATTTATTCTCCTTTTGCACTGATTAGCTTTATGACCAAAGTTATTGCAGTTGTGGCAGTATCCATTGAAGGATGGATATCTTTGAGCATTAAGCTACCTTACCGGAGGACTTCTAGGCTTGTTCCTTGGATTTTCTGATCTGAGATTCTTCTGACCAGATCCAGAGCTTTCTCCTTTCTCATATCCCAAACCACACTTGTCATCTACCCTCTTTTGGCTTTGAAGAAGAACTTCAAGTTGGGCATAAATTATCTTGAATTTCTCTTTATATTCATTTGCTGTTTGAAGATCCCTTTTGAGAGAGACAATTTGATCCTCAAGTTTTTCTTCATTATCTTTAGCATCTTCAAGATCAGATTCAAGATGTCTGATAATTCTATCCATCTTGTGGCAATCTTCTGATTTCTCCTTGAGAGATTGTCTTAAATTATCTTTAGTTTTTCTTTTCTCTTCAATCTCTTGGGTAAACTTTATAATTCCTGATTCCATTTCATGTCTTACCATAATGATTTCTTTTGATAGCTTTTCACATAACTTGGTTTTCTCCTTCAAATCTTCATTTACATCACTTTCTTCACCTTGACTTGCCAATTGCTGAAGTTGCTCCTTTCTCTTTTTCATAGAGAGACTTAATTTGTCTTTTATTTCTCTCATAAAATCATCAGCCTGTTTGAGTCTTTCCTTTAATTCATTGACTTCAGAGTTTGACTGCTCAAGATCATCAAGGGCAGTCTTGAGTTGATCCCTTAAACCATATGCATCCATTTGGATTCCCAGATCTTCCTCAAGCTGTTAGACTCTATTTAGGAGGAACTTAGCTCTGATACCAATTGTTGATAATTGAGAGGGGGGGTGAATCAGTTATCTTAATTATTTCATCTTTCTGAACTTTCTTAATAATTAGTGTAGCATCAATTCAAACAAGCAAACATAAGCATGAAATAGAATTACACATGACACAATATTTTTGACGTGGAAACCCTGTTAAGGGAGAAAACCACGGGGTGATTAACCCAAGATTGTATTCTCTGTTAGAAGAATGGAAGTACAAAATGGCACTTGCCAATTAGGGCTCACTGCCTGAGCACACTGCCTACAAGAGGCACACTGTCTACAATTTATAAAGAGTGTAATACAATTCTTGAACTGATAAGGAGCATCAACATATGCTAGAGTTTAGTTCTGGTTTAGGCTCTATATACTAATCTGCTGCACTTCATCTTTCCTCTTCTTTTATGCTGCTCTTCTTTCACATACTTGATCTTCCTTTCTACTTTTATTCAGCTCTACTACTTTTGTTCGCACATCACTTACAACCACAACACCTCCCATAACTAAATCCATCTTGTATATATATCCACACAAGTGATTTCATCACCTTTCTAGTCAGCACCTGGAATAGTCAATCTTTTCACAAACTCTGATCTGTCAGCTGAATCCTTGCACACCAAGTAATGCGGATCAAGGATATACTTGTGGAAATCATTAATCATGTCGGCCAAACATAATTCATGCCTTCATAACCTTTACCAACATCAGTAGCACATCCAGAATAATGTCTGATGTTCTGCCAGTCAGTTCTTCCTCTGTTCACACTGTCACTTGGGAACCCGACACTTAAGCATTCATATCTCTTTATCCTTTCCACACCGGAGACTCAAACCTTGGAATCTATCAGTCAAGATACTCCTCTTGACTTCCCCAAATCCGTACTTCACTGAGATACTTCTGCTAAGAGATCCGGACCTATCTATCGGACCTTACTAACTGCTTTGTTCTTGTTTACTGGACCACAACATTCTTCACTCTGACTTCCGGTATAGACATACCATGTCCTGCGGATGTGTGGGATGAACTTTGTTGCCATCAATGACAACATTCATGAATCCATATAGTGTCTCTTGCCGACATGATCATCTTATGAAATTCTTCAGTATACTCCTTCACATATTTCTCCTTTTGTCTCAGGTTTTGCAATCTCTTCAACAGTTCTAACTCATAGTCCGCAGGTATAAACTGGTTCTTCAATTTTATCACCATCCTACCCCATTTTGTAATCTTTTCCTTTCCTCTTCTATTTCTATCTAACTAAACTTCTTTCCACCATATAGTAGCATGTCCTTTCAGCTTTGTCTTTGCAAATTTCACCTTCTCCAAATCTTCAATTTCTTCATACTCAAAGTATTCTTCCATGTCATTTATCCAATCAATCAACTCTTCGAGATTCAAATTGCCAGTGTAATTAGGTACATCAACTCTAGGTCTCTTCCCAATCTTTGAAATAGCTTGCAACATCTTAACTTGATCTGATTCTTCTTCTTCTTCATCTCCTAGGGTTTCTTCAGTTTGATTCGCAGATTAAAATTCTTTATCATCACTCTCTTTTCTTCTATCTTCTTCAATAGCATCTAGTCTAATTCGCATGGTTTTCATCATTTGGACATCATCTCATCCATTCTTCTAGCCATTGTTCCAATAGCAGGGATTCTCCTCGGTGGCATTCTTCCTAGGATCAAGTGTAATGCCTCAAATTTGGTGATCGGGCTACAAGGTGACAAATGCCTCACAATCGGCGATTAGTTGCAACACAAGTAACATGCCTCAAATTCAGTGACCTGCTCATAGCAAGATCTTATGAAATTCCTTTGCCAAATTCACTCAATTCGCTCCCAAAGATTCAAACTTTCACTCTGATACCACTTGGTGCAATCATGGTTAGGAGGGTCCACAAAGTGAACTATCCAGGCCGTGCAGCTAGAGTAAACATAATGGAAACAACTCAAAGATATAAAGCAAATGTAGATGCAGTCATTCAATATATCATAGAATTCAAATATAGATTCGTTGGCAACATGCGGGCTTACAATTAGGGCTCACAAGCCTAATTACAGAATATCAGAATATGTACATGATATGGCTTTGAAGCTCCTTCACAAGAATTCAAACTATCAACTTGTAAACTATGAATTTTACTACTTTCCTAGGCATCTATTACATCAATATATATCATCTCCAGAACATAAGATTTCTCTGTGTCAGCCAAAGAAGATCACAAACTCCAATGAAGTGCTATAATATGTGTATATGGATAGGTCAGACATAATTGAATAGAACTCCTCCACAAATGAATGGAATGATGTTTGGATGTCAAGGAAGGTAGGCCATGAACCAAACAACATTGAATGTTGTGTAATTTAGCTCCACAAGTCTTCTCCTTTAGCTGATTATCTGAGACTATCAGGATGCTTTGTTCTAAAAAAATACTCGATCTTCTAATAGTGAATTTTATCGGTACCTGATCCAAATGCTCTAAAAATTGGATATGATGTGCCTGAATGTGTCTAGATGCTAAGTCTAGCTCTGCAAGGTCTAAAATGTAACTATGGCAGAATACAGACCAAAATACAAAAATTGCTATTGATTGAACTAAAAAATGAAAAGAAACAAACTAAAATGTAAACAAATTGAAATACAAATGTTTTTTTGGTTGATGCAAGATTGCTCTTGAACCAGGAACTCTCCTGCATCAGTGTAGGAGGAGCTTGTCACCACCAGTATTGAAACTACACTTGAGAACAAACATGCCATACAAATCCCAAAGCATAGGAGGAGCTCATCGCCACCGGTCTTGAAACTATGCTTAGGAACAAAAATGCCATACACACACACATGGAAGACATGAAGAAAACACAACAAATAAGTGATGGAAGAAACCTATTGCTAGGTTTGCAGCCATCTTAGGCACATTACAAGCGCACACCGATGATTGCGCATCGCCACAACAATTGTCAAAGACATGCTTGAGGGTTAGGATAGTCTCATATCTGCCCTGCCTACTCAAAGGAGTTTTAGAAAATGATAAGATGTGCAATATCCTAGAGAAATACACCATCCCTTCCTCTATAGAGGGCTTAAAATAAAAATGATATGCATGATATCCCACCTCTACAAAGGACTTAAGTGATTGCAATATAAAAAGAAAGATGTGCACTCGCTCGAAGATACATCCTGCCTCCGTAGAGGGCTTCAAACATGCTTCATTAGTACCAAAATCATACGACAGCTTACCTTATATATGCCCGCACCTTAAGGTGGTTGATATCATGTAACAATATCAAGCACGTTAAGGTAGAGTGAAAACACACAGGGGAACATGAGCTCTCACAAAGCCCATGCTACCTAAAGGTGACATGTACTTTTATGATCACCAAATGTTCCCACAAACACAATTTCCTACAAGAAAAGGTGTTAGCATCCATATAATCATGATAAACAATGCATATAATCATTCACATAAAGAGCTGAGGAAAACAAGATCCAAGATAAACAAAGTGCATGGAGTAGCAGTATTGTTATGTTTTGAAAGTGTGCTAAGACAACATCAAGATAGCACATGGAGTGATTCTACTAGCCAATTGTTGGATAATATATATCAACCCCATCATCATGTATGGACTAGATCCATTTTTTTATTTTTACTGAAGGGACACTAGGTCCATATCAGTATAATAAGTTTTTTGTCTCCGTCGGCTAGATAGAACCACTAGAGGAAGATAAACAATAAATCAAGAGAGAAGAACAAATGCCTTAGGGACAATCACGTAGGAGGGTGCCCCCAAGTCACCAAATGCAATGCTATGTCCTTCAGACACAACACACACCAGTAAAAAATAGAGGAAAACCAATATAGAAGAATGATGATACAATAAGTAGAAGGTCACAATAGAGGCATTCTCCCAGTATCCTTAACCTTACAAGAGAATCAAGGGTCATCCTAGGAGGCCTAAACAATACATAACAAATCACAGGGGGAACACAACATGAGAGCAGAGGTCACATAAATATCTAGGAGGAGGCCATCCTTAAGAGCAACTATAATAGGTGCTACAATGAGTGTGGCTTAGGGAGGGAGAAATACACTTATTCACTATCAGGTTAGGAGGTGGAAGAAGTGATTTTTTTTAGTGATCTCGACATCCATCCATAAGGGATTTAATTACCTTTCCTCATCCGCTAGTGTTGCATCTTTTGAAGAGAGAGCATAGGAATGAAGGGAAGATAAGGTGTTGTGAGGATGATTATTAATGCTTGTATATTTAGTGATGTTCCAAGAATATGCAACCAAAGGAGAGGTATACATAGTTTTCACATCCTTAGTGATATCCAAGGGACTTGAACATTCAACCAAAGGAGAGAGATCAAGAATTTTTACTTCCTTAATGGTGTCCAAAGTACTTGAATATTCAACTAAAGGAAGAAGGTATATGGGATGAGATCCATAGAGGCTTCATGCACTATGGTAGGAGGAGAATTTTTATTATTGTTGAATGAATGCTCATTATCTATCCATGGAATTTTCTTTGTTGGAAGGGGTTCTTTATTCACCAATGCTTCATCTTGGCTAGAGAGAGCATTGGAATAAAGAGATGGTGGAAGGTCTTCATTCACTAATGCTTCATTTTGGCTAGAGAGAGCATTGGAATGAAGATATGGTGGTATGATGTTTATAAATTCATCTTCTTGTGCCAAAGTGTCATCTTTGGGAGAAAGGTCATAAGGTAAAACAAAGTTATCATCGCATGTATTAACAATAGGAGGCGTAGTGGAATGTTCAATAGAGATAAAGTCATCTAGGGCTTATCTAACATATTGAGGTCATCACTACTAAATATATTATTGGCTATAAATTTAGTGAGATCATCTAATATCAGAGGATATATTCCCATGAGATTTGTGAAGCTATCAAAATCAGATATATAGTAGAGGATTTCGTATGTGGAACACATTGAAATATCAACATCATAAATGCATGTTATTTGTTCCAAGAATTGAGGATATTCATGAGTAACTTGGAAACATTATCAATGTCTATGATGTATGCCAACAAAGATTCCAAAGATTAATAACAAGAAGTATCCATGATATATGCAATGACCTAAAATGCTTGATTTTCACCTTTTTCTCAAATTTTCAATGCAAATCACTAGAAGAAGAGGTGTTGTAAGGAAATTGATGAGGGGAATAAAATAATATGTTTAATATCAGTCCAATAAACCAATAATATCCTTCACAACATGCCTTTAGTGCAGATCTATAATGATGACAAGTCAAAACCTAGTGAAAATACACTAAAAACATGCAATTTTCACCAATTTTCAATGCAAATGTCTAATAGAAAGGGTTGTTGCAAGTATGTGCCTAACTGGTGTTGTCATTGATGTCAACATACTCCTATTGCATTGACAATAGGGATTGGATGAGTTGTATGTTGAGGATATTGAGAAAATTAGTCCTATCAAGAATAGAGAAGAACAGTGAAGATAGTAAGGTAAAGATCCCAGCTAAGATGAAGATTAGAGGATGTGCATAAAAGGGTTTGTAGATATGTGTCTTAAGATGATCCAGTAAATATTTGAGAGGTCTGCATGAATATCTGAAGAAGTTATGGCCACTTGAGTAAAACTAGTTCTGGCAGGTGTTTAGAGGTGACAGATTGACACAGATAGGTCCAGTGAGATCCAGAAATGCAATATCTTGTTCTACAGATTTGGTGGAGTGTTTAGGAAGTCAGTGTGAATTGATAACTCAATTAGTTCATGGTCTGGAGGTCCGTAAGCATCTATTCCAATATGACAGTGATGACAGACTGTGTTCTTGAGGTTCTGGATGAAGGAGAGAAAGATTTCAGTAAGCAAAAGTAGTGTGGATGTTCTTGGTGATTCAGGCAAGCTTGTGGAGGTCTTTGGATTGTGTCTAGTTCATGTTGGTGGTCTTCATTGAAGATTGAGCTCGTAATTGAATAATTACTTCTAGATGATGATGTTCTTCCTAAGTCTGGCTGACCGAATGAGTTACACATCCTGCGGATGATCTTGAAGATGTTCTGTGAAGCATGGCATGTTCCTAAAAGAAGATTAAAGTCTTAGATCTATGTGGCTGATAGTGTGATGATCCACATGAAGTCTTTTGTAATTAGTCAAGTTGTATTTTCTCTATAAAGTGTGCCGACTTGGATGATTATCCCTAAGTTGATGTCTTGTATAAATAAGAAGTTGTGAAGTCATTTCAAAAGCATCTGGGTAGAGATGAGAGTGTGGTAGAGAGTAGAGAAGTGAAAGGCAAAGAAAAAGTATTGGGCTTAAATGGAATAGACTCAAGCACGGTGAAGATGTTATTCTTTAGTTCAAGTATGTAATATTTATCATTTTGTAGACAGTGTGTCTCCTGTAGGCAGTGAGCCCTAATTGGCATGTGCCATTTTGTTCTTCTTATTATTTTAATAGAGAATACAATCTTGGGTTAGTCACCCCATGGTTTTTCCCTTAATCGGGTTTTCCACATTAAAATCTTGGTGTCATATGTGTTAATGTGTTTCTGCTCTTGAATTGTTGCATTATGTTTCCATGATTGATTTATTATTATGCTGCTGAATTACAAAGAGGATTTAAGTGATTAATAGGAAGAAAGTTTTGAGACAACTGATTCACCCCCTCTTAGTTGTCTGTCTTGAATCTAACAATTGGTATCAGAGCTAAGTTCCTCTAAAAGGAGCTTAACCGCTTGAGGAGATCTAGGATGTCATCCTATAAGAAGGATAGTCTGAGGTTTGATGGAACCAATTTCACTCTTTGGAAAAGCTACATGGAATGTCACTTGCAATGTATGAGAATGCAATATTGGATCATAACTTCAAAGAAGTATGTTCCTCCACAGAATGGTCTGAGAACCATAGATGAAATCAGAGATGCTGAAAACAATCTTTAGGCGAAAGAAGCTCTACTAAGTGCCTTATCTAATTCAAAGCTGACAAATGTTATAGATCTAAATACTGCTTATGAGATTTGGGGAAAAATGGAACTTCTGCATGAAGGAAACAAGTATGTTAAATGTGCCAAGCTACAGAGTCTGAAAGGAAAATTCAAAAACCTGAAGATGAGGGAAGATGAAAATATCGCTACTTTTATACCAAGAGTAAATGAGCTTGTTTGTGGCATTAGATGTGCTGGTGGAATCCTAGATGAAGATGAGATTGTTGCAAAAGTTCTCAGATCCCTACCTGCTTCTTACAAATAAAAGGTAGTTGCCATTGAAGAATTCAGATCTTTTTCAAATATCACAAGAGATCAATTGGTTGGAAAATTAGCTGCATTTGAATTGGCCATGTTTAGAGATGCACCCCCTAAGACTAAATCTGTATTCAAAGCTAGTGCCTTTGTAAAAGGCAAACAAAAGTTTGATCTGGGAGAGAACTCTTCAAAGAAACTATCATGGTATGAAAAAGCAAGAAAAGATCTGGAAGAAGATGAAGCAGAAGTTGCTCAACTAGAAGCCCTTATTGCATAAAGACTACCAAGAGGATCCAGTAAGTATGAAGGAAAATTGCCCTTCAAATGTTTCAACTGCAATAAGATTGGTCATTTTGCCTCAAGGTGTCTGGAAAGATTTTCAAGAGCAAATCCAAATAGATCAAGATTCCAAAAGAAATGTTACTATGTTCATGAAGATGATGATGATGAAGGAGTAACAAATGATGAATCAGAGATAGGAAACAAATCTAGAAGTGACTGGGTGTTTATTGCCATCAAGGAAGAATATCCAATGCCCTTTGAATATGCCAATCATAAAGTGATAGAAAGAGCTCTGGCTACCCAAGTTGAAGAAAAGGATGATTGGGTCATTGACAATGGATGCTCCCACCATATGATAGGTGACAAAAATAAGTTCATAGATTTGGAAAGATATGAAGGAGGAGTGGTAAAGTTTGGTGATAATTCTGCTGGCAAGATCAGAGGTAGAGGAACTATTTCTTTTGATGGAAAGAACAAAACTAGTAATGTACTATATGTTGAAGGTCTGAAGCACAATCGTCTTAGTGTTGGATAGTTGGTGGACAAAGGCTATGATCTCCAATTCAAAAATGGAAAATGTAAGACCTTTGAAAGTTCCAGAATAGAGATTGCATCCGGTACTCAAACAAAATGTAATATCTTCCACTTGGTTGGTACTAGTAAAAGGTGTTTATTTGTTTAAATTGATCAGCATTGGTTGTGGAATAGGAGAATGTGTCATGTGAATTTTGATAATAGTATCAAGATAAGCAACACTCAGGCTGTAAGAGATCTTCCAAGACTAGTGAAACCTACTAATAGTTTGTGCAAAGAATGTTAGTTGGGTAAGCAGAACAGAGTCACATTCAAAAGTAAGGAACAATCTTCTACCGGATTGTTGGAATTAGTACATACTGATCTATGTGGTCAGGCAAGAATCAGGAGTGTGCAAGGTGATATATACTTCATGTTATTAATTGATGACCACTCCCGGATAATGTGGGTGACTTTTCTGAAAGAGAAATCTGAGGCTCTTGAGAAATTCAAAATATTCAAGGCTATGGTACAGAATGAAACTGGATTGAGCATAAAATGTCTGAGGTCTAATAGAGGTGGAGTATTCACATCTGGTGAGTTCATAGAATTCTGTGAGAAACATGGGATAAAAAGATAGTTGCCTTCTCCAAGGACTCCATAGCAGAATGGAATAGTGGAGAGAAAGAATCAGACCATCCATGAAGCATCTAGAACCATGATGATGGAAGCAAATGTTCCTCAGATCTACTGGAGAGAAGATGTAAGCACTGCAGTCTATACTCTTAATCAAGTACAAATCAGAAGCAATACTGGTAAGACCCCTTATGAACTTTGGTCTGACATCACTCCCACTGTGAAGTATTTAAGAGACTTTGGTAGAAAATGTTATATTAAAAGAGATGAAGACCTTGGAAAATTTAATGCTAGAAGTGATGAAGGAATATTCTTGGGTTATTCCACTCAAAGCAAAGCATATCAGTGTTATAACAAGAGATTGAGAAAGATTATAGAAAGTACAAATGTGAAGGTTGATGAAGGTATTGAAAAACCCTTAAGGTTTTATGAATATGATGAAGATGATCAAAATGATGTTTTGGTCCAAGAAGTCCAAGCCCCTTCTGAAATTTAGATCTAGACTGATCCGGAGAATCAAGAAGAAGAGATAAGTTTGAATGAACCTATTTAAGAAATAAAAGTGCAAGAAAGTCCCAAAATTCCCAGGTATGTAAGACTGAATCACTCTGAAGATTAGATCATAGGTGATAAAAGCAAAGGTGTTCAAACAAGAAGAAAGATTGTTCAAGACTCAGAAAAGTATTGTCTGATTTCAAAGTTTGAACCAAAAACTGTGAGTGAAGCATGTAATGATGAAAGCTGGTCTAAAACAATGGAGGAAGAGTTGATGCAAATTGAGAAAAATCACACTTGGGATCTTGTTCCTAGACCTAGAAACAAGAATGTGATTGGAACCAAATGGGTCTTCCAAAATAAACTAAATGAGGATGGTGAAGTAGTCATAAATAAAGCCAGATTGGTCTGTAAGGGTTATTCCCAAGTAGAAGGAGTTGATTTTGAAGAGACTTTTCTCCGGTGGCAAGAATTGAAGTAGTGAGATTATATCTTGCCTTTGCTGTCTTTAAGGACTTCAAAGTATATCAGATGGATGTCAAGTTTGCCTTCCTAAATGGTGACTTGGAAGAAGAAGTATACACTGAGCAACCAAATGGATTTCAATTGTTTGATCATGGTGATATGGTCTGCAAGTTAAAGAAAGTACTATATGGACTCAAACAAGCATCGAGAGCCTAGTATGAAAGACTGGATAAGCATCTTTTGAAGATTGGTTTCAACAAAGGTACTGTTGATAGTAACTTGTACTTCAAAATTGATCATGAAAATATCTTAATTGTTGAAGTGTTTGTTGATGATATCATTTTTGGAGGAAGAGATAGTATGTGCAAAACTTTTGCAAATCAAATGAAAAGTGAATTTGAGATGTCCATGTTTGGGGAAATGAATTTCTCTTGGGTCTGCAAATTATTCAAACAAAGAAAGGAATCTTCATTTCATAGACCAAATATGTGAAAGAATTGTTGAAGAAATTTGGGATGGAAGACTCAAAACCAATGAGTACTCCCATGGCAACTAGATGTAAATTGAAAAAAGATGATGACTCTCCTAAGGCTGATCAGAAAATGTATAGGTCAATGATTGGAGGATTATTGTATCTCACTCAAACTAGACCTGACATTATGAATGTTGTTGGTCTTTTTGCTAGATTCCAAACTGATCCTAGAGAATCTCATGTCATGGTAATCAAGAGGATTCTTAGATATCTAAAAGGGATAGTTGAGTATGGTTTATGGTATCCTAGAGATCATGATTTCTCTCTTCATGCATATACAGATGCAGATTGGGTAGGAGATGTGGATGACCAGAAGAGTACCAGTGGTGGAACATTCTTTTTGGGGAAAAGATTGGTTTCTTGGATAAGCAAGAAACAAGAGGCAATATCTCAGTCCACTACAGAAGCAGAATATATTACAGCAGCAGGTAGTTGCACTCAAGTATTGTGGATGAAGCAAATGTGAAGAGACATCAGAGTGGAGTATGAGGAACCTATCACAATCTTCTATGATAATTCAAGTGCAATAAATATATCGAAAAATCTAGTGTTGCATTCAAAGATAAAACATATATCCATCAAGTTTCATTTTCTGAGAGAGTAGGTGAACAAGAATGAAGTCAGATTGGAGTTTGTGGCCTCCAAGGATCAGATTGCAAATATTTTTACTAAACCTCTACCCAAGGACTCTTTTGAGTATCTCAGGGAGAAGTTAGGGGTTATTACTCCCCAGTTCTAAATTAAGGTGCACTGATGTGCATTAGTCTAGTGGATCTCACAGTCATATCTTTTGGTCCAGATTGATGATGGGAATCTGCTACTTAGGGGGAGCAGTTGGTATGATTTTGAGTGATGCAAGTATGTGCCCTTTGCCATTGATGTCAAAGGGGGAGAGAAGACATGTGAAAAACAAAAAGTGGTCGCTGAACAAAGGGGGAGTAGTAAAGGAAGAGAAGACATATGAATGGTTGTTGTTGATAGAGGGAGTTATGTCAGTGAGGAGAAGTTCTTGTCTTGATGGTTAAAACAGTTTTTCACATCATATGTTGCCATCAATGACAAAGGGGGAGATTATTGCAAGTATGGACCTAACTGGTGTTGTCATTGATGTCAACATACTCCTATTGCATTGATGATAAGGATTGGATGAGTTATATGATGAGGATATTGAGAAAATTAGTCCTATCAGGAATAGAGAAGAACAACGAAGACAATAAGGTAAAGATCCTAGCTAAGATGAAGATCAGAGGATGCGCATCAAAGGGGTTGTAGATATGTGTCTTAAGATAATCGAGTAAATATTTGAGAGGTCTGCATGAAGATCTGAAGAAGTTATGGCCACTTGAGTAAAACTAGTTCTGGCAGATGTTCAAAGGTAACAGAGTGACACAGATAGGTTCGGTGAGATCTGAAAATATAATATCTTGTTCTGCAGATTTGGTGGAGTGTTTAGGAAGTCAATGTGAATTGACAACTCAATTGGTTCATGGTCTGGAGGTCTGTAAGCATCTATTCTAATATGACAGTGATGAGAGACTATGTTCTTGAGGTTCCGGATGAAGGAGAAAGATTTCAGTAAGCAGAAGTAGTATGGATGTTCTTGGTGATTTAGGCAAACTTGTGGAGATATTTGGATTGTGTCCAGTTTGTGTTGGTGGTCCACATTGAAGATTGAGCTCTTAACTGAAGAATTACTTCTGGATGATGATATTCTTCCTAAGTCTGGCTGACCGGATGAGTTACACATCCTGCAGATGATCTTGAAGATGTTATGTGAAACATGGTGTGTTCCTAAAAGAAGATTGAAGTCCCAGATCTATGTGGCCGATAGTGTGATGATCCACATGAAGTATTTTGTAATTAGTCAAGTTGTATTTGCTCTATAAAGTGTGCTGACTTGGATGATTATCCCTAAGTTGATGTCTTGTATAAATAAGAAGTTGTGAAGTCATTTCAAAAGCATTTGGGCATAGATGAGAGTGTGGTAGAGAGCAGAGAAGCGAAAGGTAGAGAAGAAGTATTGGGCTTAAATGGAACTAACTCAGACATGGTGAAGATGCTATTCTTTAGTTCAAGTATGTAATATTTATCATTCTATAGATAGTGTGTCTCCTGTAGGCATAGGCCTCTTGTGAGTAGTGTACCGAGGCAGTGAGCCCTAATTGGCATGTGCCATTTTGTTCTTCTTATTCTTTTAACAGAGAATACAATCTTGGGTTAGTCACCCAGTGGTTTTTCCCTTAACCGGGTTTTCCATGTTAAAATCTTGGTGTCATATGTGTTAATGTGTTTCTTCTCTTGAATTGTTGCATTATGTTTCCATTATTGATTTATTATTATGCTGTTGAATTACAAAGAGGATTTAAGTGATTAATAGGAAGAAAGTTTTGAGATAGCTGATTCACCCCCCTCTCAATTGTCTGTCTTGAAACTAACAAGGGAATTGTGAGGAATTTGAGGAGGGGAAGAAGATTATAACCCTAATAATAGTGATTTAGTGCAGAAAAATTCTTCACAACACACCTATGATGCAATTCTAGAGAGATGATAAGGCCAAATCTAGTGAAAATGCAAGGTTTTCAAACCCTAGACATGAAATTTTGCAAGAAAGCCACTATGATGCAACACTAAAATTATAAATCAGTCCTAAATGAGTATTTAAAACATTAGTAAAATATGAAACAATATTTTAACCACAAACCCTAGCTAATGCATATACTAGGTTGTATGAAAAATGTACAATTTCAAGCAATTTTTAACAATTTAATCATGAAAATGCAATGTAAATGAATGATGAATGATGAATTTCTATAATTTAGTTCAGATCTAATGATAATAATAGAAATTACATGGAATTAAATGCAAATTAATTCAAATTATTTAAAAATGCAAGCTAAAAATGCCAATTTTTTCAAAATTTTCAAAATTGTACAATTTTTTAATAATTTTTCAAATGCAACAAGATGAGAATGAAATTAATGGAAATCTCAAGTAAAAAACTCAGCAAGGTGCAAAATTCATTAAAAACATGGGTTCACCAAAATGTTTGGGGTAAAAAGAGGGAAATATATGTTTTTGGTTTGTTTCAAGGGTTTATGTTGATCCTCCTTTCACCACTAAACATTCAAGGACATTCAACTGAGTAGAGAACTCTACTATAGATTTCCTATCACTTGGAACATAGGGGAAGATTGGAATTGTGTGAACTTGTTCAATTAAGCCTAATTATGCTTAAAACCCTAATTTTGCAAAATCATAAACAAACAGACAAACACAGAAAGTGATCGGACACACAGATACTAAATGACAACCAAATACATACCAAATTTTGAAGTTTGGTGTGCAGAAATGTCATGGACTAATGAGTGGACACCCTAGTCCAATGTAGCTACTTTTGTCAAGATCTCTAAAGAATGTCTACAACCTGATCCTGTTGTCATAGAGATTTCATCTCTTTGGAATCGAGAGGACTAATGAGCAGGTGCCCTAGTCCAAGCTCTAATTTTCTTGTTTACTTTGCACTTCTGATAGTCTGTAATACCTCCCGACAACTCCACTTCTTCTACATCTAAAACCTGTAACCTGTTGTTAGTGCCTGCATAAAATTCAGATTTCAAGCATTTAAATTCGCAGGCACTTTCCAAAAACTTCTAAGTCCCCCAGCCTCCTGATTCTTGTGCATATGTCTTTGTATATACATGGACATTTGTATGTACAAGTGCAGTTGTACAGTGGTGAGCCCAAAGAAGAGGTTCAATCGGCCTTCAAAAATGCAAAAAATGGTTGTATGCATTGTTGTATGCATATCGGGTTTAGAAATTATGCTTGTATGTCACAGATTCTCAGAATATTTTGTTCTTATATGTTGGGTTGTATGTATGTTTTGTATTGTATATTCAATATACAATGGCTAGATACAAAGCAAACATGCAAAGCAGAATGTACATTGGGTAGATACAAAGGCGACTGCACATGCAAAGGGTGGGGCCCAATGCACATATAAAGACGATTGTATCTCAAATATACAAGTCACATTGTATATGAATTATACAAGAAGACATACAAGGTAATGTGTGAAGAAGGTTAGATACAAAGGTTTTTTCCTTGTATGTCAAGTTGTTTGTATATGTGACATGCATTTACATATACAAGAGAATTATGCAAGCAACAGATGCAAAGAAATATACAAGAGGGTATGGTCAAAGTCAGTAGTCTTCAAAAGCATGGTGGGCCCGCGCGGTTGTATAACCTGCAATTGTATGTATGTGAATATACAATGCAAAATATACAAGGCATACATACAATTCCCAGACGCAAGTGAAAAGTTTGTTTTGCCAAGTTTCAGTTTGGAATCCGCAACTTGTATATTCGCATTGTATATGCTATATACAAGGCCAATATAAAAAGAATGAAGATACAAAGCCCGGATTTCAAATTTCTTTCAATCTGATTGATACAGTGGCTAGCGTCTGTAGAATGTATATTGTGCATTGTATATGCCGATATACAACGAAAAGTGCAATGGAATAGATACAAGCCAGATTTCAAAGTGATTCCAGTATGCTTCATAATAATGATTTGAAATCTGCTAGTTGTATATTGCATTTGTATACCGAATATACAATGGCAATATGCATAAAGAGGAGATACAAGCCAGACCTGAGTACGGTTTCAAGGTGTTCTATAAATATTTGGGGTCCATACTTTGTATACAGGAAGTTGTATGTATATGCATGTTCTTTTGCATATACAAGGCAAAAAAAGGCAAAATGAGGTGGAAAGGGCAAAATGAAGTCAGCGATGGAAACAAGAGACACCTGCGTGGTGCAATCTAATTGGCTAGTGACTTTTCAAAGCAATTTCATGCCGTAGATTTCACCGAGAGGGAGGAAATTGATGACCGGTTTTAAATTTCTAGAAGGCAAACGATTTCTTTGTATCTGCAACTATTTTTTGAGTGGGAAAGGTTTCAAAAACATGTAACCACTGCATTCTAGAGGGCCGTGGGTAGGTTGGCATTGATGGCAACATTAGCAAAGGTGTGGATCGACTAATTGACAGGCCAGCTACCATTTTCAATGAAAATCTTCAAGCGGCGGCACATTCCCCAATTTCACCTACTTCTTTCCCCTTCCTCATGCTGCATTCAATATTTTGAGTGCCATTCTCACGGTGTAGTGTATCTAGCGAAATTTTGAAAAGACCATTATACTGAGTGTTGAGGGCACAATCTTGCATAAAAGGCAAATTGTGTTACTCATTTTTGGTTGTTGAAGACTTGGGCAGTTTTTTGGAAAAAATAATGAAAACAAAGCCTTTCTTAGCTATTATGTCTCATTTTGGAGTTTATGTGTTGCATTTTGAATGCATGTTGCACAAATTTTTAGTTTCATTGTTGTTTTATATGAAAAATGCATTGTTGCATGTGTTTAGTTGTTTGTCTCCATTTACTGTATGCATAGCTTCTTTTGAATCTGGTTGTTAAGGGTTCCTCAGATTCTAGAATATAGACTTTCTATATTACATGCTTGATCTCTAACTTCCATTCAAGGAGTGGATTAAATTGTTTTAGGTTAAGTATGAAGAAGGATGTATGTCAGCCAGGATATTTGTAAGTGGAGGCAGCTAAATACTTAGTCTTGGGTGGTGTTTGTAAGGCAAATACCAGTCCTAACCCCTTGAAACTTGAATGCCAGTGTAAATCATTCACTTGTATACATCTAGTTGACTCCTTGCCCTGAGATAGGCACCAGTCTGCTCCCTATGTAGTAGTTATGATCCAAAACCCCTTGTCTTGCATCCAAAATATAAAACAAATCATTTCATTATTCCAACCTGTTAGTTGTAGGAGTAGAAGTAGGACCCCTGCATACTCTCATTCCAAACCAGTTAGATATGTCCAAGAACCCTGCCAGACTTGTGATCTATCATGCAAATCTTGGTCCATATGTGAGAGTATTCTACCTATTATTGTAAAGCTAAATCTTTCTATCATTGGGCGAGTCACAATTCAAACCTTTAGCTATAGGGATACCCCCCTTGGTGTGGTAGAACCAGAAGTGAAGGGGAGGTAGCTCACGCAACTTCCTATATTTGTTGGCTGAATCTACATGTGCATTGGAACTGGCAAACCCTCTGTCGATTTGGAGAGAAAGACCTAACACCTGCAATCATAGAAAAGTGGGTTGGGGGTTGCGGTGTTTAGAGGCTTGCCTCGCTCAAACCCTGGAGAGACATTCAAGTCTTTTGAACACCGTTGTCAAATAAAGAGTGTGTATCCCTATGGGATAGAGGCAAAATCCAAATGATAAATGATAGAAAACATAATAGATATCACTTTGAAGTGTAGATCTCATGGAAGGAAGATACTTCTTTCATGCCATGAGGAGATGGAGCCAAATCTGCATAAACAAACATAATAACAACAAAATACTGCTCTGCAACACAATGAATGCTTTGAATCACTTTTGCATAAAGTCACAAGTTCACAATGCCCATCTAGTTTACAAATGAATTCCTAAACATGCTTATATATGCAACTAAACAACTTCCCGCCAAGAAATTCATAATTTAAACTTGAGGTGTCGACATAGGACCTAATAACGGTCACATAACTGACACATGAAAATAGGACCTAACCTAATATAAGGTAGGACTAGGGCATGTGCACCCAAGTCCTCCCCCCTATTTTAGGCAGGAGTCATCATAAGTACATCCCCTGGGTCCCATTCATCATAAAACTCAGGGGTTTTCTTCACCAGAAGTCATCATTAACATGCAAGATGATCTAAATGTATTCTAAAGGACCCATGAGCTAAACCTTAGGAGGGAAAAGCCCCTAAGGGGACATTTTCTGACATAACACAATCAACTCCCCCTAAGGAGTAGCCTTTATCTCTTCAAAACTGATTTAGCAAGATTGTTCTTCAAGATTATATGTACAATGTGCCTTGTTCATATCAAAATAGTTCACTGCTTATTTTTATTTTATTCACCACATATCTATACATTCATAAAAATTTGTCTTACCTTCACAATTTTTTTTGTTCACTTGGAAGGTAGAATATTTTTTGTAAATCACCTTCAACTAGGCAAGAGTTGTGTTCCAGTTCTTCTTTGTAGAAGACAAAATGTGTGATTAAATTTTAAACTAGATGTACAATTCTTCTACCTATTCCAAAGTGGATAGCACTTTTACTTTTTGAGCCACATTCTCTACTTTAGTCAGGATACTAGTTAATATTGCTAACCTCATACTCACTACTTCCCTTAGCTGACCTATTTCTCCTTTGATTTGCTCTCTTTGGTCTAGGAGTTGCTTCAACTGAGTATGAAGATTTTCAATTTGGACTCTAATAGTTCCATCTTTATCCTTTAGAGGATCATATACTCTAGCCACTTGAATTAACTATGACTTAATAGAGTCAGCTTGATCCTTTATGCTCTTTGTAGTTGCTAGCCAGTTCAAACAAAATTGCTACAAAATCTTGGCATCCTTAATACATTTCTGAATGTTTTTCATTTTTTCTTGTAAAATATTATGTGCCTTTGCACATCTATCAGACACACTAGCCAATCTTTTACTATTTACCTACCTTGTTATCTTGTTCTCAGCTTGCTTCTCTAGATAAGATGAATGAGCCTTGAAAGACTCCAACATAAATTTCATCTACTAAATAGGAGGCAAGGAGGGATCTCTTCTTGCCTTAGGCAATTCCTCCTATATTAACTTGATTGCTTCTAAAATCTCAGCTTCTTCAATTTTTTGTTACAAAATTTCTTGAGGACTGAAGTATATCAACTAGCTACAACTTGTGAAGTAGAGATATATTGGACAAGTTAACTTGTCCATCTAACACTAGAAACTGTAAAAGTTGTAGAGTAACCATCGGTTATATTTGCATTTGTTAGGCGAAGAATTCTTTAATGGAATCAATCGGAGAGGAGGAGGAAGATGTATCTTGTTCCTTTTTTGAGTTCTCCCCTGTATCAACATTTTCATGCCTTGTTTGTTGTTCAGGATTATCCTGCTACTCTATATTCACTGGAGAGGAATCATTATGCACAACATTATGATCCAAAGAAGCATTTCTTTCTCCTTTTACAACTTGTTCTTGATCTTGTGTTACTTTCTCTTCTTTCTCCTCTTGAGGAACTTGATGTTTAGGGTTGTGTGGAGGAGATGATGTCATGTGAGGTGGAGAAGTAGTGTTAGGTGGTGGAGAAACTTGTGGTTTCTCCACATATTTAGTTCCTTTTCCTCACCCAAGACTTTCTTTGTCACATCCTTTGTTTCCTTCTAAATTTCTCTTTTTCACCTTCCTTCATGCTCATAAGAGTGTCCACTCTTTGCTTTGTCCTTAATTCCTAAGATTACATTTGAGACAATTTATCCTTTTCTTCTTGAGACATAGAGGACTCGACCTTTTAAAGAGCTTGTTGCCTTAGCTCATCATTCATTTTAATAGCTTCTTCTCTTTTTTACCTTAGAGCCTGAGCTAGGCTTTCTGGTACCTTTTCAATGACATCAATCATGGGCAAATTGTATTTAAGCATATACATAACTACATCCTTTACAATGGTGCTCTAGTCCTTAGGAGGAACATCTAGATACAAATCAGTTGTGTGCTTTAATAACCCATGTTGTTTAATTCCACTAAAGATAACTTCTAAATTAAGAGGTCCTTTTGTCATTGGAGGATTTTTCTTAGATTTCTTCCCTTTTATTTTTAGCTTAGAAGTTTCCTCTTCTCCTTCTTCTTCTTCCTCTTCAATCTCTTATATCTTAACCTTCTTTATTTTGGCTTGTGGTTTAGGTCTTACATGCTTCTTTTCCTAGTCTTCTTCTATGCTAGTGTTTTAGAGGATGCCCTTCTTTTAGTGGACATTGTTTGTGCAAATCCAGAGGGTTGCAGTGCATTTACAGTAGCAGAAGTAGATCTGCTAGTCCTTCTTAAACCTTGTGCAGCTAGTAGAACAATAGAAGTTTGATGTGTTTCCTCCATAGGGGCTTCTAATGTGGTTTTAGATGAAATTCCCCATATCTTATGCAACTCACCTTTCTTCGTCTCAAATTGTTCCTCTGCATTCTTCTTATGCATTTTGTTCATAATCTCATCATAGGTTCCAAATCTTTTAGCAATGGTGTCTTTGGGTTTGTTGAGAAGCATATCAGCATAGACCTTTATTTCTTCTCCAGAGACTTCATATGGAAATTTAGGGATCTATGCAATTCTAGGCTCTCAACAACCTCCATATAGGTATAATCCTTGTCAACTAAAAAAGTGATCTTCTCCCTATATTGTTGTACATAATTGTAAGGGACTCTTTCTTTGGCATGCATGTTGGTTTGAAGGGTTTTGAAGAAACCCCAATGCATTGTCTTATAGTGATTTGGATCACTAAACCCTCTTATGTTACTCTTAATTTGGGCAGCAACAAGGATATGTTGTTGCTAGACCTTTCCACTAAAACTAGGTAGCCCATTCAGAAAATAGAATGCAAGATAGATAATTAAGGTGCTAAACTTGAAAATGTATCCAGCTTCTTTTGTCCTTCTCAATTTCTCTAGGAGTTGTTCTTGTTGGCAAGAGACACTGTGTGGCTTCATGAGTGTTGTCATTGATGGCAACAAAGTCCATTCCACACATCCGCAGCACATGGTATGTCTATACCGGAAGTTAGATTGAAGAGTATTTTGGTCCGGTGAGCAAGAACAGAGCATGCAGCAAGGTCTGACAATCAGGTCCGGATCTCTCAGAGGAAGTATCTCAACAAAGTGCAGACTTGGGGAAGTCAAGAGGAGTACTATGACTGGTACATTCTAGAGATTGAGCCTCCAGTGATGAAAGAGTGAAAAGATATGAGCACCTAAGTGTTGGGTTCCTGTTTGGCAGAGTAGACTGAGGAAGAACTGACTGGTAGAGCATTAGACCTTAATCCGGATGAGGAATTGATGGTGATCAAGCTTCTTGAGGGATCATTCATGGTTGGCCAACATGATTGATGACTTCTATAACTATCTCTTTGATACGCATCACTTAATAAGCAAGGATTCAGTCAACAGACCAGAGTTTGGGAAATCTTGAGTATTCCGGTTGCTGACTAGAAAGATGTTGAAATCCTTGGTGCAGATATATATACCATATGGATTTCAATGTGAAGGTGTGTATGGTGTATTGTGAAGTGTGAAGAAAAGTAGAAAGAAGTGTAGAAGTAGCAATACAAATCCGGTATGTGACAGAACAACAACACCAAGCAAAGGAAGAATGAAGTGCAGTAGATCAGTGTATTGAGCCTAACTGGAACTGAACCTCAGCATATGTGGATGCCTTTGATCACTTCAAATACCTGGTTACTTTTTATATACCTTGTAGACAGTGAGTCTCTTATAGGCAGTGAGCCTCTTGTGAGCAGTGTGCTCAGGCAGTGAGCCCTAATTGGCAAGTGCCATTTTGTACTTCTTATTCTTTTAATAGAGAATACAATCTTGGGTTAGTCACCCCATGGTTTTTCCCTTAATAGGGTTTTCCATGTAAAAATCCTTATGTTATGTGTGTTAATTTCATTTCTACTTTCATGTTCATTTATGCTTATATGTTTTGATACTGCACTATTGTTAAAGAAGAAAAGAAAGTTAAGAAGTTTAAGATAACTAATTCACCCCCCCTCTCAGTTATCTACCTTGTTTCCAACAATTGGTATTAGAGCCAAGTACCTCTAGACAGAGCCTAACAGCTTGAGGAAGGTCTGAGAATCACAATGGATATGTATGGTATGAGGGAACAACTTCAATCTGCCCTAGATGTTCTTGAGCAATCTCACTTTGAAGTCAATAACCTGAGAGAAAGACTCAAACAAGCTGATGATTTCATAAATGAACTCAAAGAAAAACTAAGTATCTCAGTGAAGAAAAGAAAGGAACTACTTCAACAATTAGCAAGTCAAAGTGAAGCCAATGATACTAAAGAAGATTTGAATGAGAAAAATAAGTTATGTGAGAAGCTATCAAAAGAGGTCATTATGGTAAGACATGAAATGGAATCAGGGGTTATGAAATTCACTCAAGAAATTAAAGAGAAAAGAAAAATTGAAGATAATCTAAAACAATCTCTCAAGGAGAAATCAGAAGACTGCCACAAAATGGATAGAATAATCAGGCATCTGGAATCTGATCTTGAAGAAGCTAGAGATAATGAAGAACAACTTGAGAATTAGATAGACACTCTTAAAAGGGATCTTCAAACATTAATTGAATACAAAGAAAAATTCAAGATAAGCTCTGCTCAACTTGAAGTTCTTCTTGAAAGCCAAAAGATGGTAGATGACAAGCATGGATTGGGATATGAGAAAGGTGAAAGCTCCAAATCCGGTCAGAGGAACTTTGGATTTGGAAATCCAAGGAACAGATCTAGAAGACCTCTGGTAAGGCAACCAAATGCTCAAAGATATCCATCCTTCAATGGATACTGCTACAATTGCAATAACTTTGGTCATAAAGCAAATCAGTGTAGAAGAAGAATGAATCAGGCTAATTCATCCTTCTCTAGATAGTGTTTTAACTGCAAAAGGTATGGTCACAAATCTCATGAATGTAGAAATATGCAAATAAACAATTCATTCAATGGTAGATGCTTTGCATGCAATAGAATGGGACATATGGCTAATCAATGTAGATCAAGAGGATACCAGTAAAATATGCAAAGAAATGTTGTTTGCTACAATTGCAATAGATCTGGTCATATTGCCAAATTATGTAGAAGTAAGAATCAGGACAAAAAGGGTCCAATGCATCATAACCAAAATCAAGACAAAGGAAAAGGAAAAGTGAATGCAGATGAAATTCAAAGGGAAATGAACAAAATTTGGGTGAAGTATAGAAAATGTTGAGTATGGATCCATACCAGAATCTGGTGCTGATATTCCTTCCAGAAACTAAATAGATGAGCTCTAGCTCAGGGGGAGTCACAAAAGAAAACAATTTCCCCCAGCCAATCAATTAGTGCCAAAAATTGGCACATGAAGTGTTGTGGATTAAAAGGACTCTCAAAGAAATATCTAAATATCCCTTGATCAAAATATGAAAGATCTGCAAGGAGTTTGAAAAGATTAATCATCCCAGATTAATCTGGTTTGACAGTCATCCGGTAAAAGCAAGATTTTCATAGTTAGATCTGGTATGATTCAAAAAATGAAAATATCTTGATCTGCGGATAAATGGAATGATTGAAGAAAGGAAGATAGATTGTCAATAATCACCAAGTGCATCTCAGTGATCCGAAAAGATCTCTCTCAAAACAAGAAGAACAAGGCAACTGGAATGACTTAAGTTGTACATTTATTGTAAAATGGAATTAGGGTTTGCGCATAAATAAAAGGGTTCTTTTGTTCATCATTTGCACATTTGCATTTGAGAAGAAGAAAGAAGGAGCTATGCAAGAAGATTGCATCAACCCTCTCAAGGATCAACCATAGAATTCGATTCAACCAACAATCTCTTTAGCTCTTATCATGAACCCTAGAAGTGTAAAAAGGTATTTCTGTTCTTGGATATCTCTCATTGAATCTTTTGCAAATGGCTACTCCAAATGTTGTTAAGATTACTGATAGGCCGTGCCCTAAGTTCAAGAAACATCCTTACAAATCCCTAGAAGTTGATCCATTAGGCGCCTTCTCTAGCATTCCGCATGGAGTTCTACATGTAGAAGATGTTAGGGTTTACATACACACAATTATTAAGGAATTTGGAGAATCCAAACTAATGGATATCTATCACAATGAACTAATAGATGAATCATTTGAACTTAAACCCCAATACAAGGCCATCCAAGATAAGCATTTTGGACATTGCATCCATTTCCCCTATTTTACAAAAGATGAATGGGTCTGGTATGTTCTGAGCAGAATGCATGATAACTTCATGTGGTTGATGAGGCCATTTAAGATCACAAAAGATGCCATTAGGACAGTAACCGGATTGCACTCATCCGATGGGTTGCCTGCTCTCATATTAGTCAAAAAACAAACTGTGAGGCTGCCAGATCAAAATTTGACAAGAGAGTAATGATAATAGAGGATATCACAGATCTAGATATCAAATTTGCTTCTATGATAATTGGTTAAAAGATATATCACTCCAGCAAGGAGAATTCTGTATCTAGAATAGTAATATACACTGTTTATCAGATGCTAAGGGAAAATGCTGATTATGATCTTTGTGAGATTCTCCTAAACCAACTGTTAGAGAATTTGTAGAAAATAAAGAAGGATAAGAAGAATTCATTTAAGTATGGTGGCTTGATACTATGTCTATTTTTCTACTATATGAATGAGCTACCTGGAACTAGTTGCTGGATATGGCAAAATGACAGACCTGTTTCCATACAGATCAGAGATTAAATGCATGGCCTTGGTGATGCCAAGGCTTAAAGCACAGCTCTTTGGGGATATTTCAATAATTTCCAAGGTATGATGTAGGCCAGAGAAAGAATTCCCCAATCCATGGTTAAAAAATACAAGGATACAGTGTGCTTTATGGTAGACACTGATCAATGCCTAATGGAGGCAATGGAGCCAAGGACAGTCTAGATTATGCCAATGGGGTATGAAGTAGATAAGAAAATCCTAGAGTTGCATATCCAACACTTGCTGAGTCAGCCCAAGGACCCTGAGGCAGAAATGTTTGGAACCTTTCAAGAATTGAGTTTGAAAATTCATGTTGAACAAAGACAACCAGAAATGAAGAGAAAAGTGAGAAGGGAAGTAGAGGAAGTTGCCAAAAGATATGGCATCTCAAAAGAATTAGTTGATGCAAATAGAGAAAAATTAGAAAGAGCTGAGAAGGAGAGACAAGAAGCAGAGAAAGAAAGTAATCTAGTGCAAGTCCCCTCCCAGACTAGATCCTCCAAAAGCTTTGCACTTGCCACCTCTAAGAGCCAAAAGGCCTCCAAATCAGAAGCCAAGACATCTGGTAAGGAAGAAAAAAGAAAAAAAACCAAGGCCACAAGGACCTCTATAAGTCAGAAGGATGATGAAGAGATAGAAACAAATGAGGAGGTTAAGAAAATGAAGAAGAAGAAGAAGAAAACATTAGGTGGATCTTCTGCCAGTGTAAATAAAGAAGAAGAGACAGAATAATTTGTTGAAAGGTCCACTCCTTCTATTGATAATGTTATCAAGGAAGTCACAGTGGATGGAAATCTACAACCATTAACTAAATTTTATGATAAGTATAATGACACTAACAAAAGAATATTGGAGGAAGCTACAGTCAAGTACTTGAATATCTATAATAAAGCATTCATTGAAATCATCTCTCTAATCCCCAAGAGTTTAGAGAAAATACTTGAACTCAGAAAAGACAATGCCAAAGAAAAAGATATGGAGATTTGGGAACAGATAGCTATTCAGCTCTATCCTTCCATCACTCCAAAACAAATGAACATGATCTTCAAGGATTGCAAGGATGAGTTCTGGAGCAAAGCCAGAATGAACAAGCTTATGCTCGGAGAGACTGATCAGGTGCCAAAAGAGACTGAAGACATTCTCCAGAATGTATATAAAAGATTCAATCTTCCTATTATAGAGGACATAAGTGATGAACCTTCTGCCATGGATGTCGAAGGACTAAGTGTATCAAAGGAAGATCCTACTGAGAAAATTGCTTAAGAATCAAAGGAGATAGGTGAGGAGAAGACTAAGGACCTAGATTCCTCTGCTCCAGAAGAGGAAGTCCATGAAGAAGTAAATATCTCTCATCTAGATCCCCCAGCAGACTCTGGAACTGAAGGAGAAGCAAGAAAAGAGGAGAAAGCAAGTCAAGAAGAGGAGAAAAAGGGAAGAGAAGAAGAACAAATAGAGAAGATCTCTGTTGACACCTCTGAGGCTGCAAGAGGAAAGAAGTCTCCGGTAAGAGACACTGTAGAATGAATTAAAGACTTCTTGACCAAGGAAATGATGGAATTAGATGAACCGGATTTGTTTCAAGGACCATTCAATTTTGACTCTCTCTCTCTCCAGTCCAGACAATGAAGGTAGCATCTTTTGCTCAAGCCAAAGCAAAAGAAAAGCTTTTGAAGTCTCACATGGAAGACTATGAGCTGATAGAGATTGCATCCAGTGTGTTGGAGAAGATCATGCCATCCTTCCAGAAGGATCCTTTGGCCTCTTCGTCTGGTAATCTGAAATCTCTTGTTAATTCTGTTAGCATACATTTTGATTCCTTGGAGAAATCAGCAGAAGAGAAAGTACAGAAAGAGTTTCTGGGTAAGAGATTCTCTGAAGTATAGGGGCTAATAGAAAATGATAGGATAAATCTAAATATTGGAATAAAGAGACTAGAAAATGCTCTTAAAGATGGCAGAGAATTATACAAATTTTGTTTATCTTGGTCCACAGTGACAACAGACATTGTAAAGAAGGTGGAAGAACAAGACGGAAAACTATCAAGTTTATCCCAAAGTTTTGATCCTCTCACCTCATCCATAATGAATCAAGAGTGCTAGACTATTTCCACTATAAATGAGATAAAGAGGCTTGAGAAGGAGAAGAAAAATAGAATAAGCAGAATGAGTGAACTAAGAGGGATAATTATCCCTAAGTTAGAGGCAATGCATGAGGCCCTAACTGATGCTTAGTCTATAGCCTGGATCAGTGATCTAGTAGATTTAAAGAGGGCATAAGCCTTTGCATTCTTGTTAAGTAGTCACATCTCAATTTTGGACATGATGAAGCAGAGTTGGGCAATAGAATTTGACCAGTTGAAAACCACTTTTGCAGATATACTTAAGTATATGTAAGTATAGCTTGTATATATACTTATGCGGCTATGTATAGGTAAAATTTTGCAAATCTTGGTGTACGGATTCCACCCTTTGCCATTGATGTCAAAGGGGGAGTGAGGAGTAGTGAAAAATGTGGAATCTAGCTAAGGGGGAGCTCTGGAAAAGTGTACATTAGAACAAACCATCAGCCAAGGGGGAGTGTAGTGTGACACTTAGTCATTTTTCACTAAGTGTTGCCATCAATGCCAAAGGGGGAGATTGTTGGCAAGAGACACTGTGTGGCTTCATGAGTGTTGTCATTGATGGAAACAAAGTCCATTCCACACATCCACAACACATGGTATGTCGATACTGGAAGTCAAATTGAAGAGTATTTTGGTCTAGTGAGCAAGAATAGAGCATGCAGCAAGGTCTCACAATCAGATCCGGATCTCTCAGAGGAAGTATCTCAACAAGGTGCGGACTTGAGGAAGTCAAGAGGAGTACTATGATTGCTACATTCCAGAGATTGAGCCTCTGGTGATGAAAGAGTGAAAAGATATGAGCACCTAAGTGTTGGGTTCCTATTTGGTAGAGTAGACTGAGGAAGAACTGACGAACAGAGCATTAGACCTTAATCTAGATGAGGAATTGATGGTGATCAAGCTTCTTGAGGGATAATTCATGGTTGGCTAACATGATTGATGACTTCTATAACTATCTCTTTGCTACGCATCACTTAATAAGCAAGGATTCAGCCGACAGACCAGAGTTTGGGAAAATCTTGAGTATTCCGGATGTCGACTAGAAAGATGTTGAAATCCTTGGTACGGATATATATACCAGATGGATTTTGATGTGAAGGTGTGTATGGTGTATTGTGAAGTGTGAAGAAAAGTAGAAAGAAGTGTAGAAGTAGCAATACAAATCCGGTATGTGACAGAACAACAACACCAAGCAAAGGAAGAATGAAGTGCAGCAGATCAGTGTATTGAGCCTAACCAGAACTGAACCTTAGCATATGTGGATGCCTTTGATTTGTTCAAATACCTGGTTACTTTCTATATACCTTGTAGACAGTGAGTCACTTGTAGGTAGTGAGCCTCTTGTGAGCAGTGTACTCAGGTAGTGAGCCCTAATTGGCAAGTGCCATTTTGTACTTCTTATTCTTTTAATAGAGAATACAATCTTGGGTTAGTCACCCCATGGTTTTTCCCTTAACAGGGTTTTCCACGTAAAAATCCTTCTGTTATGTGTGTTGATTTCATTTCTACTTTCATGTTCATTTATGCTTATATGTTTTGATACTGCACTATTGTTAAAGAAGAAAAGAAAGTTAAGAAGTTTAAGATAACTAATTCACCCCCCCTCTCAATTATCTACCTTGTTTCCAACAATTCTCTCATGACCTCACATAGGTCAATGTCTTTAACTTCCTTAACTATTTGGTAGGTAGTATGAATGGCAATACCAGTGGTAGAACCCTCTCTATTTGTGAAGTAAACTTTATATGCAATTCCCATTGCATCATAATAGACACCTAGATCAGTTATGTCATTCACAATTAGATTCTTCTTGTCAAACTTTACTTCGGTCATCTCAGTAACCTTCTCATTCTTAATTGACTTCATCACCAGTACAGATCTAATGGAACACAACCCAATAACTTCCCTGATTGCATCTTTAGTAATTTGGTAGGGCTTGTCTAGATACATGAACTTGTCATGAATTCTTCTCAATATGTATCTCACCCATTTGTGCCCATCACAAAAATTAGGATAATCTTTCCAAATGTCCAGATGCTTGGCCCCCATATTTGCATATTCTGATTTATAGGTAGCATCATTGTCTAGAAGTTAATTTCTAAGCTCCTCAAATTTGACATGATTAATTTCATCTAGCTTTGAGTGAATGTTGTATACCTAAAAATAGCTTGAGTCGAATTAAATAAATATTTTTATATTTATTTTATTCCTATTCTTCTATCAATAAATAAATATCATAATGTATTTATCTGATTCACATTCATCTTAGTCTTTCAAAAAATCAATTTATTTATTAAATCATCCAAATTCCTCTAAATCATCCTTAATTGAATAATCCTAAATTATTTAATTGATCATCATCCCAAAGTCCTAAGTCTATAAAATCCACATCATCTAATCCACATCATCACTTCCACCTCACTTTACACCTCATCATGTTGCACACATAATTGAATATTTTTAATATTTAATTAGGCAATTATCTTCACCCACATGTCCTATTTATCCTCTAACCATTCCTATTCTCAAGAACTTGGTTCCTCCATGTCATCTTAGTCAAAGGACACTTAGAGACACATTTCTCATTAGTTCCTAGATTCCTTCCAATCTCCCTACAAAGAAGGACTCCTTCTTTGACCCATGTTCTTTGGTCCTTGAGATCATTGTGACAAGTGGCCTCTTGCTCACACCTTTCTCTCCACCTTGTCATCATAGGAGGAACATCTCCCCCTTTTGATCTCCCTCATCCCAACTAATCAAATATCCACCGTACACCTCATATGACTTATTCTCCACCATTGAGATTGTGACACTTGGATCTTGGCCTCCTTAAGCCTATAAAAGGAACCTCTTACTCCTCCATTTGATCATCTCAAGCTTTAGCAAACTTATGCTGCCAAAATCATTCTAGTGTGTCTTTGGCTTATACTCTCATTTGTCATTGCATCCATTAGCATCATAATCTCATCTAGCTGCATATCAATATCACTATCCATGGCTTCATATCATAATCTCCATCATTCATCTTAGTGTTGCATTGTAGTTTATCTCACTTTGTATAATCCTTCACAAAAGCCATTCTCTCTTTGTTATCTTAAAACAACAAGGAAGTCTACTTCTGAGAGCTCAATCATAATCCACAAAGATCATTGAAGAGATAGGCAACAATGGAAGACACGAGGTAAATCAGTTTGCAAGGTATAACTTTGGTTTATTGCATTTATCTTATTTTCATTGGAGTATTGAATATTTAAGTAGATTCTACTATAGTTCATATTTTCAATCACAAATGTAAATCTTAAAATCTTCTGTATAAACAACATATGTTGGTATATTTGAAAATACTCCTTTCCTATCGACCTCCATTGCCTTCAAAGGGTATTTCTTATACTTTGGTCTAGGTTTCTCAGTAACATCAACTAGTTGGGGAGTCACCATCACAAATTTCTATGAATTTAGCAACTAGGGTTTTAAGAAGTAGTTCTAATAAATACCTCTTTGTTCAATCGCTAGGGTTTTACCTTTAACTTAATTCTCCTCAAATTCACCAAATTCTTTGAAAGACTTCTCTGTCAGCTCCAGATGTAAATGCTTGATCATGAATGAGTTTTGATTGTCCAAAATAATCATAAGTATCTTGCAAATTGTCGTAACATTCCATAATTAGTGCACCTTTAACAAGTTAGGTGAACTGCTACCAAAGTGCTTTGTAGATCTACAGAGACTAAAAAATATTCTGCAATCCTTCGCATCTTGTGATTTTTCTCTGGAAAATTAGGGGAAATAAATTATCTTGCCACATCAACAAATTTAGCAATCAATTTTATGCCAATCCATCAGTAAGCCTAGCTTCTACTTGTGGAAGCCACATATATTTAGGGGAGAAAGAATAGATGTACACTAGTTAGCTTCCCCTGACCATATGCCTTATCTTAATCAGCAATGGAGTCCTCTGTACTAGGCAGAGACACAAATTTATCCTTTTCATCACTTTGTTTTGTCATCCTTCTTCATATCTTTGCCATTTCCTTCATTAGTTGAGTCACAATTTTCTATATTTTCTTGTGCTAAACAGGTGGTTCCATAGAACCACTTTTGTAGAATCTTGCTCTATGCCCCAAGTTGTTGCATTTATTGCAAACAACATTATATATTAGAGTCACACCATTTCTCCTCATTTTAGTTCTACACTCAATAGCCCTGTGACCAAATTATTGCATGCAAAGCAATATCCATCAAAGGAATAAGAGATTCTAGCATCATGCTTTGGAGGCACATATGAATTATTCCTCATGTTATCATTTATTCTATCATTAGTTCTACAATCAATATCCTTATGACTAAACTTATTGCAAGAATAACAGTAACCATAAAAGGATTAAGAGAACCTGGGATTAGTATCTTGTCTAGGAGGAGATCTCTTGGGATCTTTCTTCTTCTGATTGCTGGCCTATATGAAGTCATCATCATTCAAATTATGCTCCTCACCTTCAATCTCCTCAGAACCTTCAGTGCAAGGCTCTTCCTTTTTCATTTCAAACATGCCTTCAGGTACATCTGTTTTAGGACTCTAGTTTTTCTCAAATCCAATGCCACCTTTACTCTTTAAAGGTCTTTGACTGCTGATTATCTCATCAAGGATATCAGTGCTTTTCTTCAATTTTAGACCTTTGTCTATCTGATCCTTTGATTTCTCCAATTCTTTCCTCAAAGAGACAATTTCTTCTTCAAGTTTGGAGCATTCAACTAATTTGTCAATGATCTTGGTATTTAAACCATCTACAATCTTCTTACTTTCTTCTACTTAAACTTTTAGCTTGGCAATTGCTTCTTTTGATTTTATGAGCTTGATCTTATATTCTTCATTTTCACTTCTTGTTACATCCAGGTCTTCTAGGGAAGAGATGAGTTCTCCTTCATAATCAACTACACAATCTTCTTGATTATAAACTATCATGTATATATCATCTTCCAGAGGATTCTTTTCATTAAATAGTACTTCAGATCCCATGTGTTCCACTCCAAGATCTACCTCAGCTATTAAGTTGCATTAAAGGAACTTAGCTATGATACCAATTGTTGAACACATAGAAGTATTGAGAGAGGGGTGAATCATTACTTATTCAAATTCTTTTCTTTTAACATCATTCAAACTATCTTAAGCATTTAAAACATGAAAGGCACATGAACACAAAAGCACACATCCATAACACTAGATTTACATGGAAAACCATAGAAGAGAAAAACCATGATGAGCAAGCTACTTGGATCTATTGTCCAAATCCAATCTCACAAATAAAAACAAGATTACAATATTATTTATGGTCAACAACCCAAAGGAAGCTATAACTCCATGAACAATTACAACATTTACAATATTTACACAACAATTCTTCAATCTCTATAGCACAAAACTTATCTGACTCAAACAAAACTAATTGCTAATCACTTCAGCCTCTGCATAGATATATCTCCTCTACACAACTACAATATCAACTTCCAAAACAACCAAATAGCTTCAAAAACTTTTCTCCATCATTACTTCACCAACACTTGCCTCTGCAACAATATCCTATACCTTAAACTAGTCTTGTCCACATTTCATGATTAATTCTGCTTCTGCAGTAAGTTTATTTACACAAAATCAATGCTATCACTTAGTACAAAACACATATATTACTCAACAACTTTGATCTTTCATTTATATTCTCCACATGATTCAAGATATTTCTCCTTGGTTGGTATAGATGAAATGTGTAAAGGCCATAATAGTTGGCTCCTAAACATATGTGGTCAACAAAATTTCAATGCAGTTCAAGAGAAAGACATAATTAGGTCCTATCTTACCTTGGCACACACTTGCATGCTAGCGCACACTCCAAAACACATGGCATAATCATCAACATATATCAGGTCGTCACAACAAACACTTAACCTTCTTACATTTATCTCCAGACCAAAAGCGGTACCGAAGTAGATGATGTTACATCATGTGGACTACACAAAGAGAATTATGGTATCTATAAATTATCCCTGTACATACCTTCTACCATTTCAAGTCATCACATGCTGGCACAGACACATAAATTATGAATATGTTATCCTTAACAACTCTGCTTACATAATCTTAAGATAGAACAATGAAAAGTGTAATTGTGGTGAACATAATCATCTAAAACTTAAAAATCACATACCAACCAGCCATATGAGCATATATTTCAATCAATAGGGCCAAAAACCATTGTGTGGTGATCTACAATGTCTTTTACTTTCTCCCTCTACTTATCATTACCATCAACCATTTATGTCTTTATAGAGCTGACTCTAGAGAAGCCTCTGTGGTACAAATTAACACTTGAAACCTGACACTTGCATACATGATACTTATATCTACCTATCCTCTAAACTACAACATCATATCTTCATCTGTGGAGAAGTGCAGAGCATTCTCTTATCTCCCTGTGATTGTACTTACCCTATTTCAACAATATCTTCACACTTCTATCTCCAAAACACTTTGCGGTAAACTTTATGACCTCAAACCTAAAACATAGGTACTTGACTACAATAATCAACCATTAGTCTAATCCATAGGCCCTTACCTTCAACTGCAGTAGAATACAATACCTTCTTATAAGCCCATAACACCTTCCTTGACTTGTACTACACTTAGACAATTTCCTTCAATATTTTTATAACTTTCTTCATCAGACGGTAGACATCATGAGTTCATAACACCAGCATATATATGAATCCAACCCAACTCATCAAATATTTTAAATACAATCAACATATCAAAGAAATGGACTTACACATGAACTTTAGAAGATATAGTATAAATGTGTATAGATGATACTGATCCATCTCCTTTACTTCACAACTCTTTTAATCAATCTCTTCTTTGTCTTCTCCTCTTATTACCATATTGTTTCAATCTTCCATATTTGGTGTCATCACTTACAATGCAACACTTCATACCATTCTTGACATCAATGACAACACATGTACAACACTGGCTATTTCTTCTACTATGATTTCTTAGCTTGGCAAACTTGAGGGAATTTGTAGGAAGGAATTGGTTGATTATTAATCCTTGTTTGAGTGGAAGTCTTGTAGTTGATCTTATTTTTAGGTTACAATAGAAATTTGAAGGATGGAGAACATGAAGTATTATGGAGTTGATCATGTGGTTACATTTAATATGATATTGATTTGGAGCTCCTATTTGATAGTATGTAATAATCCTCATGCATGGTGGCTATGTTTTTTCATTCTATGGTCATTTGCAACAAAGTAATCATGTTGGATTTTTTTTCTTAGCTCCCTCATCACATGGAGAAACTTGTATTGTCATGACTATGGTTGGATGTGCTTATGTTGGGTGCTTGGTTTTAGTCCTTGGCATTGGAGAGCACTGTTTTGTTAACCTCAAATGCATGTAGGTTGTGGAGTTGGTCATTGGATGATCTGAAAACTTTTGGAACAACCTAGCTCATTTTTATGCTTGTACATGGTGGTGTTTGTGGAGTTGGCCTACAAGTGGGCCTAGGGTTCCTAGACCTCTTCTTCTTTTTGGTTGGTTGTACTTGTATGTCTCAGTTTGATGTTGGTTGGATCTAAGGGTTTTGTATATTTTTCATTCAAAATCTATGGTTATGCTTATCTATGTTATTACATTATTTTGGGTTAACTATTTTGGTGGTTTTCAGACTTGTGGGTCTTCCAGATGATAAGTGGATATGGATTTCCATGTGTGTCAGTGACATGGTGGTTTTGTAGGTTTTACATGTTTAATCAAAACTTGTGGTTTTGTAGATCTACAGATAAACTATTTTTCAAATTATGATACCTTGGGGTGTTTCTTGATGTAATAGTTGTAGGTTGACATGTATGCTTTGTGCATGGTGTGAGGAGGTTTCTAGCCTTCTTAGTGTGGAGATGTTGGTATGTGATTAGTCACTCATCATTTGTGTAGTGTTTGTTTGATGGGTTCCTTGACTATGGTTACTCATTGTGGATTTGTTTTGGTAAATTGGGTCTAGGGTTGATCTAGTGTTTGAGTCTTGAAATCTACATGGTATCTTCTTTGTAATAATAGTTTGTAAGTTACTAATGGGATGATGAGTTTGCATGTTGCACTGATTTGAGATCTACGAGTTATGCAGTTTTTGGGTATGTGTAACTCATTGATTGCAATGACATAACTTAGATGTGGAGTATCTATATCCACAAGATTGATTCAATGTTGATGTAGACTTTGTTAGTTGGCCTTATATGTGGTCATTTGTGCATTGGTATGTTGCTTTGGGATGAGAGTATGGATGTTTTTGAGTGCCAGGATAGTTGATTATTGGGACTTGTAGCATGTTTATCACAATGTCATGGATAACTTCAAGGATACATGCTTATATGTGAGCTTTTAACAGTGATGGTTTTATCTTCTTGTTTGGAGATCTTGGTTCTACTTTATTATTTTGTATTGCTGGTATTGCAGGTGAATTATTAGATGGTGTTAGAGCCATGGATGATCTTCATTCAGAGGATGGTTATCACGATGCCTTGATAAGCTTGATATCACAGTTTTAGTGGGAGCTTTGATAGTGATGTGGATCTATCACTTGGTGATGGATGTTCTTCTACAGTGGTTGTAGGTGTCATGGTAATGCTTTTGGATTATGATTCTTATATGTTGTGAATTATTTTGACATCTTGAGTTCCATTATTAGGGGATCATTATCTTCATGTGATTAGAGATGGTATTGTGCCATGATGGACTCTTATTTCTAAGATTGGATTTTTGGCATGATGGTGCCCTTTTGGCAAGATATGTTCATTGGAGTAGGAAGTGATCTCCTAGGAGGAGATGTTAGATCATGATGTCATATGTGTTCCTATATTTTTTGCAAACATGTAGTGGGAGCTTTGACAGTTGTCAGATGAAGTTCTCTTTGATTTTGAGTATTAATCATTTGCTTGAAGCTTCATGATTTTGCAAGATGCATTTGAAGTTGGCATGAATTGGTTGATAGATGCTCATGGATACTAGAGAGACTTGAGGTGAGCCTAGAGATCTCTTGTTGTGGGGATCATGTGTTGGAATGATGAAATTTTAGTAGAAAGAACGAGGAGCCTTCACCTAGGTATGGACACAAGTTCATGTTTGGAGATGAGAGGAGATTGTTCTTGGAGAGAGTCTATGAGGCTTGGTGTATCTGAATCGATCATTTTCATTCCCCACTCTTAGTTCACTCAAAAAAAATGATCTGATAGGTATTGCCCATGTTGTTTCATATTCATTTTGTTTTATGCTTTGATTTCTCATAGATATGGATATTGAGCTATAGTTTCTAGTTTTGGAGGGTTCATTTGAGGAGTATTTGGCTGGCTATCTCCTTGGGTAAATGGTTTGATTTATGACAAGTTTTGGAGATGTTATTGGGTTGTATTCTTATTTTTGGAATAGATTTTTTGAGTTTGATCTTTCTTGGATAGAGAAGGTTACATCCTTTTTTTGTTATATGAGATATATGTTTTGTTTGATCTAATGAGATTGAACAATTGGGTGTTGTTAAGGATTTTTAGTTGGAGTTTGGTGAAAGAAATCTTACTTGGCATAAGTTAGCACTTGGTGGTGTTGGCAAAAGGACATGGTATGGTTTGCAGTTTCTCTTTATGGTCTTATGTTTCTTCCTAGAGGTTCTTATTCATCTAGTATGATCATCTACTATTGTTGTACTTTATTGTTTTTAGCAATAGTATGTGTTCTTTTAATGTATATCATTTGAGATGTGGAGGACGTGGTAGAAGTGGAGGAGATCAAAGGTGATAGAGTGAGTAGAAAACTATTTGTGGAAGTATGCTATGTTTTGCAGCAGGTTGGTTGCATTTTGCAGATCATTGTGATTGTTCTTTGTATTACATGATTTGATTATAAGCCACACTTTTATGTAAGTTCTGAATGGTAGGCTATGAGTTTCTTTGGTTGGCATTGTTCATGTAGTATGATTCCTAGGATGTATGTATGTCTTTGGTAGATTGTTCTTCATTAGACTGCTATATCAAGGGTGGTGCAGGGCACCTAGGAGCACCTTGGTTCCTAAAGTCACTTTGTTTGCATTTTTTTTGAAAGTTGTGGTTTTGATTGTAATAAGGCTTTAGCCATGAGTATATGGTCCTTTTTGTGTGGTCAAGATGATTGAGGTGACCATATAAACCTCAATCATGCTTAGTCCACTTGGATCCTTGTTATGCCACTTAGGCCTAGAAGGTATAAGGGTTGGTTTTTGAGTTTATTTTTATTGTTTGTGTGTTTTATCATGTTTTGGGAGTATGGAGGATGTTTTGGTTCCATTGGACAAGAAAAACAAATCGCCATCCTTTGGAAAATGCAAAAACTCTATAGTGTCAAGTGTTGTCAATGGTGTCAATGACACATTGACCGGTTGCAACTTCATTTTGGTTATTAAAACTATTTGTAGAAGTTGTAAACTGACTTGGATAGGTTGATATGGAGGAAATATTTCTCTAGTATGGAGGAGGAAGTTTTTGTACAGAATTTGGGCACAAAAATCAAGAAAACTGACTATTTTTCACTATTTTTATTGCTATGTATAGACTGTATGGACTGAAATCTTGGTCTAATGTACTTTTTCTGAAACTAGAGAGAGTCTGGGTTCAAATGCAACTAGTTTGAGGTCTTGAAGTGGTCGGAGTCAAAAGTTATTGAATTTTCTTTCAAAACTAGTCTAGAAACCCTGTTTTCTAGGGCAGTCCCACAAATTTGGCCCTAGAATGCATTTCCACTAATGAAATTTCATGCCACTCAGTGAAATGCAGGCTAGGGGTGTATACTACTTGATTCCAAAAGCATTTTCTGAGAAAATATAGTTTACTATTTTTAATGTGATGCCCTAGGTCAAATATCTCTATGTATTTGACTGAAATTATGCAATTTGATGATGTAAATGACAAAAGTCTGAGAGAGTGAGTGAATGAATGGTGGATTTGTGTTGTTTGGGGATGGTAGAGTCATTCCAAGTTCCTGCCCCTAACCTATGCACCCAATTTTGAGCACTTGCTTTGTAACCTAGCCTAAATTGATCAATTAGGCCTAGAGACCTAGTAGGCATTTTGGATTGCTAGAGTAGAGTTGGAGTAGGAGATTTGGAGGTTTGTTAGGGTCCCTTGAAGGGTGTTCAATTCCATCATTTGTTTGCCTAGACCTTTGGAATTTTGTCAAGTTTTGTTGAGAAAACCTAGTTTGGAGGGCTAGTAGCCTTACTAGTCAAGGTATAGGTTGAAGAGTTTTAGGAAGTTGGAGATCAAACCAACTACATAGAAAGTGTTTGTTGATCTGTCTTAAGATGTTAGAGAAGCCTTAGGGGTTGGACAATAGTCTGGACACCAAATCCTTCATATGCCTTGTATGTGCCTTTGGTTGGTTGGTTGGTTGAAGGCTAGTTGAAGTGGGTGAGTGGGCAAAGGACAATAGAGTAAACCTTTGTGTGTTGCTTCCCTTGTGCCACTCTACATCAAAGGGTCTCCATATTTTTTGCACATCAATGGTTTTGGTGCGTTTGTTATCATGGGAGATGGTAACTTTGAGCAGGACAAGGGATTATACAGGGATGAGAGCTACAGTATGGGTTGGATATGTCATGTGAAGAAGTTCTATCAATTGTGGGTTTTTTAGTTAGATGTAAACAACTAGTTGTGGTTGTTGTTTTAACTGTTTTGGAGCATTCATGCTTGATCATGTTTTGGAGGTGTTTTGATGTAGCCAACAACATACACTCAATAAAATTGTGTCATTAATCATGTGTGAGAGCCAAAGATTTGGAACACTGAAAAAAAAACTTCTATTCACCAACTCTGCTGCTACAATGAGAGAAAACTCTCTTATATCCAAGAAAACAAAAAAATCAAAAAATTACCTTTTTTGGCAAATTTAGACAATTGTCAGATTTTGCCATTTTAGGTAATTTTACAATCATATCTTGAGAATCCAATTTTTCCCAAAAACTTCCTAAAGATAAGGTAGGATGAAAAGTCAACTAACATCCTAAATTTGAAACATGAGTTTCAAGTTATTAAAAAAAGCAACTTTTTAAAAAATAGAACAAAACACTAAATTGCCATTTTAAGGGCCAAGATGAAAGTTGCAAGCCCCGAAAAAGTGCCAAGATGAGGTCGAATTGACTAGGGTGGGTTGGGAAACCACTGGCCACCTCATAACGCATCCACCTATAAAATTTTCTAGAAAACCCACATCTGAGTCAAAAGTTATGACCTCTAGAAGTCCCTGCATCATTCTCCTTTGGTTGAAAAGAATGCAGCTCCTACAAGTGAGTGTCTTCAAACTGCTGCCATTTGACTGGATCTAACCTCTGTACTTCTTACTCTATAATCCACATGCTATCTGTTGGTGGCAATCCTTCCCACTATACTAAATACTTGTTGTAATGCCCTTGCCGAGTGTAGATAGTTTTCTTATCAATAACCTGTGCAATCTTTTCCTTCTTCTTATGGGGAATGTGGTGGTGCCATGGCACTTCTAGTTGACTATCTTCAACATCATCCTCACCATGGAATGAATATAAATAAGAAATATTAAACACAGGAGAAATATCGAGATCATCTGGTAAATTGACCTCATATGTATTATCATTGATCTTCTTTGTAATTTTGCAAGGACCAATTTTTCTGTACTTCAACTTGTGGTATGTTCCAGTAGGAAACCACTCTTTTCTCAAATATACCATCACTAAGTCACCTTCATTGAATGTTTGATGTCACCTACTAGTATCCACTATATTCTTGTACCTCTCATTACTGTCTTGCAACTTCTGTCTCACTTCTTTCTGCAACTGTTGAAGGTGTTCTGCAAATGCTTCCCCATCATCACTAACCCTATCTTTCATTGGTAGTTGTACTAAATCTAGAACACCTTGAGGATTCCTTCCATACACAATATGGAAAGGGGACTTTCCCATTGATTTGTTAACAGAACTATTATAGGCAAATTTGGCCTAGGGTAATACCATGTCCCATTGTTTTGGCTTTTCTCTAACAATACACCTCAAGAAATTTCCCAAACTCTGATTAACTACCTCTATTTGCCCATCCATTTGAGGATGATAAGCACTACTAAACTATAACTTAGTACCATCTTCTTCCATAAAGTCCTCTAGAAATGACTGAGGAATTTGGTATCCCTATCAGAGGTAATAGTCTTTGGAACACCATGTAGTCGAACAACTTCTAAAAAAAAAAACTCTGCTACCCTTGTTGCATCATTAGTTTTCTTACAGGCAATAAAATGAACCATCTTGGAGAACCTATCAACAACTACAAAAATGGAGTCATTACCTCATTGAGTATGTGGAAGTCCCAACATAAAGTCCATGCTCAAATCTATCCATGGTGCAGTTGGTACTAGTAATGGCATATACAACCCTGTATTCTGTGAATGTCCCTTAGCCACTTGGCAGATTCTACACCTTGTTACATACTTAGTTATATCCCTTTTCATCTTTGGCCAGTAATATTTATCTTCTATCAAGGCTATTGTCTTGTCCTTCCCAAAATGTCCAGCCAACCCACTACTATGAAATTCTCTGATAATGTTTTCCCTTATAGAGCCAACTAGTATGCATAGTTGTTTTCCTTTAAATAGATACTCATCTTGTATAAAATATTCACCCCTAAAGTGATCCAAGTTACCAAATACTGGTGCCTTCAATTGTTCCATAATCTCCCAAAAATCATCATCAGACTCATAAAATTTTTTGATGGCATCAAAACCAATCATCTCAATTTCCATTGTGGTCAAAAGTGCAACACGCCTACTTAAATAATCGGCAACCTGATTTTGTTTTCTAGACCTATGCTTCAACACAAAATTGTAACCCTGCAAGAAAGAGACCCACTTGGCATGCCTACTATTCAACTTTTTCAGTTTGTTCAAGTATCTCAGTGCAATATGATTTGTAAACAATACAAACTCTTAGGGAACTAGATAATGTCTCCAATGCCTCAATGCTTGAACAATTGCATAAAATTCCAAATCATAAGTAGAATAATTCTTTCTCACGTCATTTATCTTTTCACTAAAGAAAGCTATAGGTTTTCCATCTTGGCTAAGCACAACACCTATTTCCACATGGGAGGCATCTCATTCTACTTCAAATACCTTATCAAAATTTGGCAATGCAAGTATAGGTGCTTCTGTTACCTTTTGCTTCAAGTAATTAAAGCTCTCCTCAACATCCTTGGTCCATATAAACTCCCTTCCTTTGGTGCAATCTATTATAGGAGCTATAATACTACTAAAATTTTGAATTAACTTTTGATAGAAAGTGGCCAAGCCATGAAAACTTTTTACCTCTGTGATGCTACTTGGACTAGGCCATTCTAGAATTGCCCTAACCTTTTCTGGATCCATTATGACACCATCTTTAGAAATGACAAAGCCTAAAAAACCAAACTGTCCCGCATGAACCTACACTTTTTCAAATTGGCATAGATCTTCTCCTTCCTTAACACACCAAAGATGATCCTCAAGTGTTGTAGGTGCTCTTCTTTGTTGTTACTAAATACCAAATATCATCAAAATAAACTACCACAAACTTACCAATGCAAGGTCGTAGTATAGTGTTCATCAATCTCATAAATGTACTAGGTGCATTTTATAACCCAAATGGCATAACCATCCACTCATATAATCCGTCTCCAGTCTTAAAGGTTGTCTTCCACTCATCCCCTTCTTGGATCCGGATTTGGTGGTAGCCACTTCGTAGGTCGATCTTGCTGAAATATTTGGCCCGTACAAGGACATCCATCATGTCCTCCATACGAGGTATAGGAAATTGATACTTGATGGTAATCTTATTAATTGCTCTGCTATCAGTGCACATCCTCCATGTTCCATCTTTCTTTGGGGTCAACAATGTAGGTACAACACATGGGCTCATGCTCTCTCTCACCACACCTTTACTTATGAGTTTGGTTACTTGCTTATTCATCTCTGCATGTTGTGTTGGATTCATTCTATAAGCTACTTGGTTGGGTAGAGTTGCTCCTAGAATCAAATCAATATGATGTTGAATATCTCTCTTTGGTGGTAGACCATCAGGCAATTCATCAGGCAAAACATCAACAAATTCTTTCAATAGCTTTGCTACTTCTGGGGGAACTGAAATGTCTTCCTCTTCACCTTTTTTCACTAATAATGCATAGCAACACCCTGTCACCTTCATTTCTTTAACAAGATCTCTTTCAGACAACATAGTCTCACCTTTTCCTTCATCCTTGAAGGGCAATAAAATCACCTTAGAGCCATCTTTCCAAAAGGTGTATGTGTTTTTCTCTCCATCATGCATAACGTTTCTATCATACTGCCATGGCCTTCCCAATAACATATGACAGACATCCATTGGGACAACATCACACCATATCTCATCTTGATAGATCTTCCCTATGCTAAACTTAATTAGGCATCTTTTATCAATGGTGACTTCATTTCCCTTTTTAAACCATGCAACATGGTACATATGAGGATGTTTTTCACAGTGTAATTTCAATTTTTGTACCATTTCTTTAGAAACCATATTTTCACAACTACCTCTATCAACAATAACTTGACATACCTTACCACCTGAAGTGCGTCTAGTTCTAAAGATATTAGTTCGAAGCCATGAACCATCAGAGCTTTTGGCTTGTGTTTTCTCCTTCTCTAGAATCACCATTACTCTTCTCATCATGAGACTTTCTCCCACATCTGGTGGAACCTCTAGTTCCGTCCCTTCCACTTCATGCTGCATTTGAATTAGGTTCACCCTAGGTTGTTCTCCTTGATTTCTTTCTTGCATGTTATAATTTGAGCATTCAAATGCCCTATGGCCTTCTTCTCCACATCTGAAGCAAGTGAAAGGCCTTCTCTAGTTTTACCATCCTCTATCGCTACCATAACCTCTACCTCTTTGAAATCCCCTTCCTCATTCTTGATTCAGAGGATCTTGTCAAGTGTCTACTTGTTTTTCCAATCCATGGGATGACTCTCCCCTGCCATAATTTGAACCTCCTCAAAATGGGGTTGATGTACCCCTTCTTCCTCCTCTATTCCTCTAATGGTACTGTCTATTTTGTTTTTCTTCAGCCTTTAGAGCCAATTGGTAAGCCTCTTCCATGTTGTTGAGTCAATGCATGGTCAATTCATATTGAATAGAGAATTTCAAGCCATTCACATATCTAGCAGCCATTTGTTCATTAGTCTCTTGATGCTTTATATGTATAGATAGCATATAAAACTTATTTGTATAATCTTGCACAGAAGAGAGGTTCTGCTTTAAATTTTGAAACCTACGAAAAACAGTTTGCGCATAATCTATGGGAAAAAAATTTCTCTCAACTACTTCTCCATTTCATTCCATGTCCTGATCTTATCCTTGCCTTTCCTTGTTCGTTCCTTTTGAAGATGATCCCACCAAATCACTACATGACCCTTTAATTTGGTGCATGCAAATTTCACCTTCTTTTCCTCTGTCATAGATTTCCATTCAAAAAAAATTCTCATGTCATTCAACCAGTCTATCAACTCCTCTAGTTTAAGACTACCTGTATAATCTGAAACATCTACCTTGATCCATTCATTTTTCCCTTCTAAGGCTCTGAGCATCCTCTCTTCAAAACTCATGCCTTCTAATTCTTCTTCTTCATTTTCTGTATCTTGATTTGCACCTCCTCGACCTATCTCTTCATCAGATTCATCTCCTCCTCTACCCAGTCTTTGGTTTTCCATCCGTGTTGTAAGTTCTGCTATTTACCTTTGCAAATTTTGCATTTCTCTATGCATCTGGGCAAGACCGCCTCTTCCTCTTCCTCTCCCAGCCATCTTCCTGCTCTGATACCAAATGATGTAGCCAACAACATACACTCAATAAAATTGTGCCATTAATCATGTGTGAGAGCCAAAGATTTGGAACACTGAAAAAAAAACTTCTATTCACCAACTCTACTACTACAATGAGAGAAAATTCTTATATCCAAGAAAACAAAAAAAATCAAAAAATTACCTTTTTTGGCAGATTTCGACAATTGTCAGATTTTGCCATGTTAGGTAATTTTACAATCATATCTTGAGAATCCAGTTTTTTCCCAAAAACTTCCTAAAGCTAAGGTAGGACAAAAAGCCAACTAACATCCTAAATTTGAAACATGAGTTTCGAGTTATTAAAAAAAGCACCTTTTAAAAAAATAGAAAAAAACACTAAATTGTCATTTTGAGGGCCAAGATGAAAGTTTCAAGCCCCGAAAAAGTGCCAAGACAAGGTCCAACCGACTAGGGTGGGTTGGGAAACCACTGGCCACCTCGTAACACATCCACCTATAAAATTTTGTAGAAAACCCACATCTGAGTCAAAAGTTATGACCTCTGAAAGTCCCTGCATCATGTTTGGACTTTAGATTTGTGTTCTAGTAATGGGTTTGAAGTTGACACTTTGGTGAATGTTGCAGATGCATTGAAAAATCCAGTGAGCATAGAGAAGTTCAAATGGTATTTGAGTTACATGGACCTTGAGGCCTGATCAGCTAGCTACTATAGACTCTTGATAGGTCTTTGACAAGTGGGAGAATGTTTGGATTAAGGTGTCTCAACCTTAGAGTCCTTTTTGGTGTTTCCTATTTTTTAGGAGGTTAAAAATTAGTTTTTCTTTTTTGCTTTTTTAGAAATGGTGTTTTTAAGCCATTCTAAAAAAAGTTGTTTTGTGATTTTTGCTTTTTCTCAAAAAGCTATTTTTTGCTTTTTGTTGAGAAAAAACAAGGAGTGCCACCTCAGTTGATCTTGGGTCTTGTTTAGTAGGTTTCTACTGTGGGAAGTTACTGTTTATGGAAAATCTTATTCTTATCTCTTTGGAGAACCCATGAAGAGGACATGCTTTATTTTTTGGAAATTTGATTTGGAAAAGATTTGCAAGTCAGAAAATATTCTTTTTTGGGAAGTGGACACCTAGGAAAGAAAGCATAAGCTTTTATGGCTTTAAAACAGATTTGAAAGAGGATGCTTTGTATGCTTTTGTAGAGGAGTTGGTGGAGAAAGTTAAGCCAACCTTTTTAGGGCACTTTGCTTTTACAACTCTTGCATTATGTTTTATTTAGTGTGTTTGAAGAGGTTATTTTTTATGCAGGGTTATGTTGTTAGTTTTCCTCCAGAGAACAAAGATGTAAATCTCCATGTTAAGGCTTTGAGCCTACAAGTGTATTGTAACATTGTTGTTAAAAATTAATACATTGGTTCTATGCTTTGGAGTGCGGGCTTTTTACTCGAAAGGGTTTTCCCCACGTATATTGGTGTTTCTTCTTTTCTATCTATTTTCTTCTTCTTTCATGATTTTAAAGTGTTAATTTACATGCCGTTATGCTGCTAAAATTTTATTAGATCTATAAGCTACACTATCTTTCCTCTAAGGGTTAATGTGATGGGAAATCAACTATGTCTATTTCCACTTTAAGGGCATAATAGTATGTGCTTGCATTAAGTTATTAAATATCTATTCAAGTAAAATATAGGATGATGTTAGGTGCATGTTGGGTTCTCTTTCCCTTTCAGATATAAGGAAGTTCAACTGTTGCTTCAAAATAATTAACAAAAATTGAACAGTCGTGTAGGCCTTGCAACCACATTCTAGCATGTGTCGAGGCTGGGAAAAGGTGTCAAAGACATTTTGTAACTTGAATTAGCAATAAGAATATTACCTACAATTTCTACTTCCTTTGGAAGTAATCGATTGACCCTAAAGTTACGAGTTCCACTTGGTCATATTTTTCAACTCTAATAGGGACCACCCAATTTCATAATTTTAACACCTTTTGAAACCTTCATCATGGATTTGGGAAGTAGTTGGAACACATCAAACATTTGAATGATGTTTTAGGAACCATCTAAATCTCTGGTTCCCTTTTCAAGAAGAACTTGTGCCAAATGGTCAGGGATTTCCACCCCATGTGGAACTACCTCATATCAAAGAAAGTCACTTTTCAAACTTAAATGTTTTAAGAACTCCATTAGGTTTTGGTGAGGAACTTGGAACTCTCAGACATATGGAGTGGAACAAGAGAAATCAGGTGTTTCAAGTGTTCCTGGAACACCTTGAAACCCTGATGACTTTATGAAAAAGCCTATCATCGAAGATTTCCATTTCATGTGGAACTATGCGACAACTTGGAACTATAAGTCAGAGATTTCAAAGATTTCAAGAACTGTTCTAGTTTGTCAGAGATTTCCCTATTAGTTGGAACTACCCAATAGAAAGGAACTCCGCTAAAAATGACTAAGTATAAAACCCATTAGAGATTTTAATAGGGACAAGAACTCATCAATCTTTTCTAGTGTTCCTATAACACTTCAAATCCTTGATTTTGTTCCTAAGCGGGTCTGAAACTCTGATTTCCTTTAAACTTAGTCAAATTTGCTCAAACTTCCACCAAAATGAAACTAGAGACACCCATTTGAGCTTTCTACAAGATTAAGACCTTACTTGACCAAAATTAATTTGAAAATGCAATTTGAAACAAGTCACCAAAACCAACTGCAACACAACAAAAGTAAGGCAAAGCTAAAAACAAAAACTAGAAATATTTTTCGGTGTCACATGATTGCTTATGAACCTAGATGCTTCTATGTCAAGGTTATACATATTTAGATTGGTGCAATGAGATGATAAGAAATCTATTGGTAGTTATATTTTTCAACATGGATTAGGCCCCATTACATGAAGTATAAAAAAATTATATTTTTGTGTTCAGATGAGGTAGAATACAAAGCCAAGAAAGGAAGTAACTTAGATTTGGAATATTTTATTTGCTCAAGTTATTCTTTCCACTACTTTGATGATCAAAGCACAATACAAGTTCTAAAAAATTAAGTCTTCCACTCTAAAACCAAACATATAGAGATTGATATTCATTACATTTGAGGCCTTTTTCAAACTCAAAATTTGAACTACAATATTAGCTTAGTGATGAACAAACAAGTGATATATTTACTAAGAGTAAACCAAAAATTTAAAGATGTGAGTGATGCTTGGAACGATGGAGGTGGACAATAAGGGGGAAAAGCATAATGCCCTCCTTTTCCCTTGTTTTGAATTCCTTCTAATCAATATTAAGGGGGAATGTTAGTAGAAGACACTAGAACTATGAAATCTCTAGAAAATAAAAGACTCTAAAAATTAAGATTATTTAAAAGTCTCAAGAAATTAAGAATGTTACCAATTTTTAATTTTAGATTTTAAATTGTCTACAAGTTCTATGAAATTATAAACTATAAACTATAAATTTATCATTGCATTCAAATATAGTGCATTAGATTGTATACAATACAAGTTAGATTATTTCATACACTTGTTTGATATTTTATTGTTAGTACTTTCCTTTTTCTAGGATTCTAATATTTTCATCTCCATAATTTTTTTGAATTTGTTTGCCTCAGAAATTGTACTAGTAGAAAAATTAATTTTTTTCCTCTAATGATGATGTTTTGTTGGAATCTATATTCTAGAAAAAAAATAGAAAACTAATATTCTAATTGGCCTATCTATATTTTTCTCATTTAACTTTCAAATTTTTCATTTTTAAAATTAGAAAAAATTGGAAATCAATCACATATCGTCAAAACAAGAAATTAAAACTACTTATAATGTTTTGCTACTTCCCTATTAGTTTTCCTTAAAAACTATGCAGGGACAAAAATATTAGTAATTTATATAAAACTGGTTGTATGCACTCTTACAATGCACTATTTTTTTATTTTTTATTCTTCTTATGTGCAATGGCCTCTTCTACATAATTTTGGATCACAACACTACACAATAAAAATTGTTTTAATGGTGGAGTTTCTACAAGCTTTCACAAATCATGATAATGATCTTGTATGTATGTTTAATATAATCTAAGCCAAAACTAAAAGCTAAGGAATATAAAGAAGCATATTTAGGTTTCCTCAGTTTAATTTGAATACCTCATTGCATAACTAATCTTATTTGTGGACTTGTGCTTCATTATAATTTAATAATATCTTTTGTCAGCTACACAAATATCCTCCTAGATGGATTAGAAACATAGAACAAGTTTTGTTCAAACTATGGGGGTAAGAAATGGTAACACTACATCAAGAATGATGTTTAAAATCTAAGTCATGGTCTCAACTAACAACAAGATCTTCACATTCATAGTTCTCATGGAAAAGTATATTTTGAACTTTTAAAAATAGACAAATTAATTAAAGTAGTGGCTATGTATTTGAACTAAATTTCTCTTTTTCCTCTTTTCCATTATTCTTTGGCTATGCCTTCAAGCCCAATTAATTTGTAAATGTTTGTTTTCTCAATTTTATAATTGAAGCATTATGAAGAACACTTTAAATGCAAAGGGAAAGCTTCACAAAGAATAATTATATGGAAAGATGTTTCTTTTTGCACTATGAGAGAGGCTAGAAGTAAGTAACTAACATTCATTAGCATTGTAGAGATAAATCTTACACAAGAATTAAATAGTAGGTAAATATCATGAATTCCTCATTTCCACTTTCACTGAAATGGATATTATGTAAGAAGAAGTTAGTTACTTCACATATTCTAGGAGAGAATCTGAGGTGGTTTGGCTTCAAGAATAATTTGGTATAGAAGAAGTTGTCCCACCATAGTCACAAGAAAATGAAATTCCATAATAGTGAAATTATTCTCAATTCAAAACAAAATATTTAAAAACAAAAATAATTTATGCAATAATTACTAAATTCAACTTAACTCTAACTCGTAAACAACTTAAGTAAAAAAATGGAAAAAAATAGGCCTTTAAGACTATTAAGATTACATAGTTTACAAGAAAGTTTTGATGAAAGGAATGCAAACCTCTACAACATCCAGTGTAGAAGAAAAAAAAGGTGCATGGAGGTGCTCACTTGACTTGTGATTTTCCACATCTTCTACCTATGGGAAATGATAAATATGATGTGATGAATCCTTTATTTTGTCATGAGAGGCCTCATATATATTGACATTTTACTTTTAGTGTAGAGTGTATCAAAGGACTTGTGATGATTATTCTTATGATCATCGTACACTTTGACCAACCATTGGTTTAAAATAAATAGACTAAAACTCCCTTAGGGACTTCATAGACTTACTAGCTTCAATGCTTTCTATTATTCTCACCACTTATTTATAGTGGCATATGTCCTCTTGATCATCCATTTCATATTTTGTTATATCATTTATTGTCTATTTTTATGCATCCTACTACCCTTTTGTGTGTTATTTCTGATGGATTTATTAATTATCTACTTTTATGCACCCATCTCCCTTTTTTGGGTTCATTCTATAGATTTATTTTTTATTCATTGTCATTACATTCAATACTATTCACCATCACATTACATGTCACGAGAACACAAAATTTTGTAACTTTCTTTTTGTTTTCTTTTTTTCCCAAATACTATTAGGGAAATTGAAAGAAAAAATAAAAAAGAAAACTTGTCATGTTTAAGAAGTGACTTTGGCTTTATAACATAGGCATATTATTAGACTTTTCTATAATTTATTGAATCTCATTGTACATAGGCTTATTACTATTATACTTCTACTCACACAAGTATGTGCAATATTATGATCTTGTTTTCATTTTTTCTTTCATGGTTAAGTCTTTCGAAGAGTTGTTATTGAGCAATTTGATTTTTAGTGTGAAATACGCCTAGCACACCTCATTATAGTGGAGGCATACTTTTTAATCTTTCTTTTGAAGTTGGAACCAAGAGTTGGACTCAATTAATTATACCTCCATTCAAAAATCTAGTAATTTAATCATTTTTTAATATTGGATGTTTTGTTACAGTTATTGTTAATTTGACCTAATTCAAATATTTAGTGACTTTACCCATCTACCTTTTGCATGTTTGGTTGTTTGTAAAAGGAATAGTTTTGGCTTAGTGGATAACATAATATTTTCATGTTTATTTTATATAAAAATTAATTTATTCAATTAAAAAATGATTTTGGATTGTAAGCTTATATTAATTGTTTATAAACTATTAAATTTTGCTCGCGTTTAAGTATATTGTTCAAGGTTGATATTTTTGCAATATCTAATGAGATATTTTTAAAGAAAATTAGTTCATGCATTATATTGTTCAAAAGATTCAAAGTGGTAGTGAGATCTATATGACTATGGTAAGCGTTAAAATTAAAGTCAAGAATTATGAAAAAGAACTAGGTTGGTACTATTATGTATTTACTCTTGATCCTAGCATGCACATCCAATTTCCTATCTTTTAAGGGTCAATGGCTACTTCAAATAAGAATATGTGATCTATTCCAACATTATTCACTAGATGGTCCACTAATTACACAATATCATTTTAGTCTACACATAGTTGATGGATTTATAAAAGTAAGCAAGCTAGTTCCAAATTCTATAACAAACCTAAAAAAAATAGAATTAGATTCAAACCATCTCCACTAGATTTCATAATTCATGCAAACATGAGAAGTAAGAAATTTGAGTCTTGTAGTGACCATAGTTCTTATTGTCTAATATTTTTAATCTTCTTTGGATACATTTGCAACAATTACATGAATAACAAGAGAGCTAAGAGAGTAGAACTTATCAACAACCATAAGATGGTCTTAGCATTTTATATCTTTTCTTATCTTAATACAAATGATTTTACATTAGGTGGTAGAATAACTTGTGTTTTTCATTCATAGGAGTTCTTATAATGGCTTGACATTCAAAATAGTCCTAAAAATCTCACTCCTTGTATTATCCACATCCCCTATAGGAAGGAATAGATTAAGATTTCTTATTTTTATTTTTTGGCCATCTACCATTACTTTTATTTTATAGCATCTTACACTTCTGTGTGGAGTAGATTGTGTAACAATATGTACTATTTGTTAGCAAGTGTATGGCCATGAGTAAGAGCTTATTGTCTTCACTTTTGTAAAATATTCCTTCACCCAAAAATTAGAATACTATAACATAAATAATCCCTACTCTAGGATCTTTTGGATTCTAATGTTTTCATCTCCATAGATTTTTCAATTTATTTGCCTAAAAAAATGTGTGGGTAGAAAAATTAATCTATTTTTATAATGTTATTGTTTCTTCTAGAATTATTTTTCTTAAGAAATATAAGAAACTAATATTTAGATTGGTTTGTCTATATTTTTGTTGGTTAACGAATTAATTTTGTATTTGTTAAAAATTATGGAAAAAACATTTAATAAAAAACTAGGGGTTAAAAAAATTAAAATAGTTTCCTAATGTTTGCTTTTTGTATTAGAAATTACCCATGTGTATAAAGGATATGATTTTTTCAAGAGGAAATTTTTGGATTGAAAAACTAGTTTTTTTTAGCCATTTCCTTGCAAGGTGGTAGGCTATATCCATTTTGAACAAGTGTTAGGCTATGTCAGAGCTTGGCTCCACAAGACTCAAAACTTGAGAAATATCATCTTGTGCCCCCTTTGTTTCCTTTCCATGCTCTGCCCATCAATTATATTCGATATAAGACATATTCAATGAGCCCATTTTGTTCAATGTGTTCACTCAATGGTGTACTTGTTTTCCCTTTATCCTTCAATTGTTTGTCCATGTTAATAGCCTTCAATAATCTATTAGGATTAATGCTACGCCCTTAATATTGGTGTACATAGGGTTATGAATAGTCGGCTTGTGGCTATCTTAACTCCTAATTAAGTCATATTATCATTATTATATTGTTATTTAGTTGTTTAGGTCGGCCTAAGGCTTCTATAGGTCTATCTAAGTCGGCATGGGTGATATCCTAGGCATAAATAGGTATATATAGGGGTAGTGAGTCTCATTTCATATGATATTGAGTATTGTGTTCTCAGTGAAGACTGTTGGAGGTATCCCCCTCGAAGTGGCATATTATTATAAAGTATTTTCAGCATATTTACTATTATATTCAGATATTGTGCAAGTTATTTCATTACAAGTGGTATCAGAGCATGATCTTGGCACCGTAGAGGCAAGATTTTTTCTCAACATTGGAGGCGATTTTGGGAAGAGCATAACTTTCAGATTTTAGCGAATTTTTTAAAGATTTTTAAAGGGTTTTTGAATACCATATTAAAGAAGATACAGTCCAGATTTCAGAGGAATGGAAGCAAAAATAAGCGAGTTATTGCAAAATTAGGGTTTCCAACAAATTCGCTCTCAAGGCAGCAAATTTGCTAATTTTTTGGATTTTTTTCTGGGTAAGTGGTATCTTGGCCTTAGTAAGTTACAGTAAAAATTTCAGAAAATTTACATTTCATTTGTGTGATTTATTTCAAAAATATTGGTTTCCATCATGACGGGGCCTGCAACAAGAGGCAAAAAGAATGCTGCCACACCGGGGAAATCCTCTGATAAGGATGAGGAAATAATAGAGGATAGTAATCCCAATGAGGAAATGAGTAAGGTCAAAGAAGATGTGTCCTCAATTAAGAGGGATATGTGTGACCTAAGAGGAGATATATCAGATCTACGAAGCATGTTCAGCGCCTATATGAATGAACCAAGAAAGGAGTTCTCAAGCAACCAAGGTGAAACCTTCAAGTCGGCTAATAATGATACAAATTTTAATACTCCTATGGGATCTAGGAATTTCTTTCCTAAGGTGGATATGCGCAAGTTCGATGGTAAGGATCCTCTAACATGGATTAACCAAATGGAGAATTTTTTTGAAGTACATCAAATCCCATATGGACAAAAGGTCACGATGGCTTCCCTATATCTAGAACCAGATCAATTCATTTGGTATCGTTGGCTTTGTACTCATCGGAGAAAAAAGGGTCTCACCGTCTCATGGTCAATTTTTACAGAAGAACTCCAAGCACAATATAGCAATAGTGTGACAGACAACTTCTTCAGCCAGCTTGCTAAACTTCAACAAACAGGATCAGTTAAGGATTATATTCAAAAATTCCAAAATCTATCATTAAGAGTGGATACAATTACAGAAGAGAACTTGAATGATTTATTCTTGGGTGGTCTCAAGGATTACATTCAACATGAGGTACGTATGTTTAGTCCTAGCTCATTAAATGAGTCTTTTATCTTGGCACGCAGGGTAGAGGAGAAATATTTGATTCCTAGAAAGCAAGGGGCTAATATGACAAGAGAGAAAGGATATTCAACACCTTCTCTTCCTCAACCTACTAGGTTGACTCCCCAGCAAATTGAGGAGAAAAGAGCAAAAGGGTTGTGTTTCAATTGTGATAGCAAATGCAGTCGAGGACATAAATGTAGTGAAAAGAAATTGTTCTATATTGAAGGTCCAAGTGAGGAAGAAGAGGAGGAACCCATATTAGAGGAGGATAGGGAGTCAAGTGAGGAATCACATGATGCTCAGCCAATCATTTCTTGTCATGCACTCTCAGGTTTCAGTGCACCACAAACTCTCAAGGTAGTGGGTTTCTTAAAGAAGCAGAAAGTAACAGTGTTGATCAACTCAGGTAGTACTCATAATTTCATCAACAAAAAGTTGGCAACTCGTCTAAATTGTTTTATATATCCAGCCCCAGAGTTTCAGGTTTTGATTGCAGATGGGGGTACAGTTAGTTGTTCGGGGAAGTGTCATAGCATTAAATTATCCATGGGAGATTATCAACTTGATACCCCAATGTATGCAATATCCATGGGTGCAGCAGATATTGTTTTGGGAGTACAATGGCTTACTACATTGGGAACAATTGAGATGAACTTCCAAGAACTATTCATGAGATTTCAATCAGAAGGAAAGGTAGTGGAGCTAAGGGGGTTGAAGGCAAATCCCCACAGATGGTAAGCTCTCATCAAATGCAAAAGTTGCTTAAGAAAGGAGCAGATGGATTTGTGGCCCAGCTATGTTCATTAGAAGTCTCTCAATCTAATGCTCCTACTCATCCAGATTTACAAGCAATAATTGATCGTCACTCAGTGGTTCTTGGAGATATGCCTAAAGGACTTCCTCCTAAGAGGGATCATGACCATGCCATACAACTAGTTCCAGGGAGCCAACCACCAAACATCAGGCCTTATAGGTACCCACACATACAAAAAAGTGAGATAGAAAAAATTGTTGAGGAGATGCTAGAGGCAGGAATTATCAGGCATAGCCAAAGTGCTTACTCCTCGCCTGTGGTGATGGTGCGTAAGAAGGATGAAACTTGGCGCATGTGTCCAGATTATAGAGTGCTCAACATGTACACCATTAAAGATAAGTTTCCTATTCCAGTCATTGATGATTTGCTAGATGAATTGAATGGAGCTATGTATTTTACCAAGTTAGATCTTAGATCTGGTTATCATCAAATTCGGATTAAGGAGGAAGATATTTGTAAGATAGCATTCCGAACTCATGAGGGTCATTATGAATTTTTGGTGATGCCATTTGGCCTTACCAATGCACCATCTACATTCCAAAGTTTGATGAATTCCATTTTTAAGAAGTTCTTGAGAAAGTTTGTGTTAGTGTTCTTTGATGATATATTGATTTATAGCAAGACTTGGGAAGAACATTTGCAGCATGTAGATCAAGCATTACAATTACTCAAAGATCATCAACTCTATGCTAAGCCATCCAAGTGTGCTTTTGGTCTTAAGGAGGTGGAGTATTTGGGACACATAGTTTCACATGAAGGAGTAAAGGTGGACCCTAACAAAATTAAGGCTATCATGGAATGGCCTATTCCAAAAACCATTAAGAAACTGAGGGGTTTCTTGGGATTGACAGGGTACTATAGAAGATTTGTGAAGAATTATGGTCGTATAGCAGCACCCCTCACCACTCTCTTGAAGAAGGATTCTTTTCATTGGAATGAGTCTGCTAATGTAGCATTTGAGCAATTGAAGGAGGCTATGTGTACAACTCCAGTGCTTGCCACTCCGGACTTCACCAAGGAATTCATTGTGGAATGTGATGCTTCTAGAAATGGGATAGGAGCAGTTCTCATGCAAGAAGGTCGACCAATTGCTTTTGAGAGTCGTCAATTAAAGGGTAAAAATCAGCTCAAACCTATTTATGAGAAGGAAATGCTAGCAATCCTTCACGCAGTTAAACAATGGAGGCCTTATTTAATGGGTCGACACTTCAAGGTTAAGACAGATCATGATAGCCTAAAATATTTTTTGGAACAAAGACTATCCTCTGAAGAGCAACAAAAATGGGTCACTAAGATGTTGGGATATGACTTTGAGATTGTATATAAGAAAGGGAAGGAAAATATTGTGGCTGATGCACTTTCTAGGAAGGATGAGAAAGATGAAGCCTTATTGTGTGCCCTTTCAATATTACAAGCAAATTGGGTGGAAGAGGCCAAAGCAGAATGGCAAAATGATGTTGCAACAAGTAATCTCATCCAACAATTAAAAAGTGATCCTAGTAGTTCAGATAAGTTTTGTTTGAAGGGAGATATTCTTTGGTATAAAGAGCGTTTGTATCTCTGCAAGAATTCCACTCTTAAACACAAGATTCTCACAGAGCTACATGAGTCCCCAGTTGGTGGTCATTCAGGATTTTTGAAGACATATCATCGGGTCAAGCAAGATTTTTTTTGGGAAGGGTTAAAAGGTGATGTTCAAAAATTTGTGGCTGAATGTTTGGTTTGTCAAAGAAATAAGAGGGAGACAATTAAGACACCAGGTCTCTTGCAGCCCTTATCTATTCCTAGCCAGCGTTGGGAAGAGGTATCCATGGACTTCATCACAGGGCTTCCCAAATCTAAAGGTCATAATGTCATCATGGTAGTAGTTGATCGCCTCACTAAATATGCACATTTCATTGCATTATCACATCCTTTTACAGCAAGTGCAGTGGCAAAAGTTTTCTTGGAGAATATCCAAAAGCTACATGGTACACCTAAGGTTATTGTCAGTGATCGTGATCCTATCTTTACTAGTCACTTTTGGAAAGATTTATTCTCATGTTTGGGTACTCAATTGGCTCATAGTTCTTCATACCATCCTCAATCAGATGGGCAAACTGAGGTTGTTAATAAATGTTTGGAAGGATATCTACGTTGTTTCACTTCAGAAAAGCAATCTCAATGGGTAGATTGGCTACCACTGGCAGAATGGTGGTATAACACTTCTTTTCATAGCTCATCAAAAATGTCTCCATTTTTGGCACTTTATGGATATCATCCTCCTTCCATCACATCATCATTAAAGGTGTCACCAAGAGTTCAGGCAGTAGAGGACCACTTGCATCATCAACAACAGGTACTTTCAGGACTCAAGGAGAATTTAGCTATGGCACAAAATCGAATGAAACAACAAGCGGACCAACATCGTAGTGAAAGAAATTTTGAAGTTGGGGATTGGGTCTTCTTGAGATTGCAGCCTTATAAACAAATCTCAATGAAGCAACACAAAAAGACTAATAAGTTGTCTCCAAGATATTATGGGCCATACCAAATCATGCAAAAGATTGGTAGCGTGGCCTACAAGCTAGAGTTGCCACCAACAACAAAGATACATCCAGTTTTTCATGTTTCTTGTTTGAAGAAGGTAATTGGGCAGAATATTCCTACTCAAACAGTACTACCAGAACTCGATGAAGAAGGAAGAATAATTTTGGAACCAGAGGTCATTCTTCAAACTCGCACAAAGAAGATGAGGAATAGAACCCTCACTCAGTATCTTATCCAATGGAAGAATTTACTAGTTGAAGAGGCCACATGGGAGGATGAGGAGTTCATTCAAAAGAATCCACACTTGGTTAGCATTGAGGACAATGCTTCTTTGAAGAAGGGGGGCATGCTACGCCCTTAATATTGGTGTACATAGGGTTATGAATAGTCGGCTTGTGGCTATCTTAACTCCTAATTAAGTCATATTATCATTATTATATTGTTATTTAGTTGTTTAGGTCGGCCTAAGGCTTCTATAGGTCTATCTAAGTCGGCCTGGGTGATATCCTAGGCATAAATAGGTATATATAGGGGTAGTGAGTCTCATTTCATATGATATTGAGTATTGTGTTCTCAGTGAAGACTGTTGGAGGTATCCCCCTCGAAGTGGATTAGGAGGTTGCCCCCTCGAAGTGGCATATTATTATAAAGTATTTTCAGCATATTTACTATTATATTCAGATATTGTGCAAGTTATTTCATTACAATTAAGGTGTTATCAACCTTGTAAATTTGATTAATTTAATTACTCCTAATATTATAATTATAAATGCAAACATAAGGGAAGTAGAATCCATCGACTATAGTAATTATCTAATTATGGTGACTTGTAGTATTTATTTGTTCTTATCTCAGGATATTAACAAGGTGAAATAAGGGTGTCCAAGTTCATTAATTGATTTTATGACAATTTTAAGAGAATATCCCAGATTGTAGCTAATGTGTTGTAACAAAATTGGTTAATTTTGGATAGTTATGACAAACTATAACAAAGCATCTTATGATAGCATGTAAGAGGCTATTATTAGCCAGCTATTGAGTTCCCAGAGATTGGGCATGGGATTTGGGTAAAAATTGGGTACACCATTTGGGGAAGTCGTTATGAAAGATGTCATATTGCATTTATTGCTAGAATCTTTAGACACACAAAGTGGGTGTTCAATTTTGCCAAATATTGAGCACCATTTTTCTATGTAATTTTGTATGAGAGCTTGATTATTATTTAGTAGAAGCTTTAGAGTGCATTTTTTATGAGAGTTGTTTATTTATAGGTACACAGGTGCAGTTGGATTTGGATTCAGGGTTGAAGGAAATTGATGTATTATAGTCTCTTTGAAGATAATATAATTTTTTCCTCTTTTCCTAGTGGAGTTTTTTTACCTAAAAGGGTTTTCTCCACATAAATCTACGTGTTGTGTATGGATCTTGAGTATTGTTGATTTCTTTGATACTAGTTTACATCTTCATTTGATATTCTACAATATAATTTCATATTTACAAGTTTATTTCAGATTTCCATATTATAGTGGTTTCCTTCATTTCTAACATTTGATATCAGATCTTGGCCAACTTTATTTATTGGGTGGAAGTGTGAAGGTTCTATGTACTATAGTGGGAGTTCTAGTCTTGTAGATTTGTGTGTGTGCAAATCATGGCTACATCTACATTAAAAAAAATTAATGGATCAAACTATGAGCTATGGAAGAATAAAATGGAGGATCTCCTTAAAGAGAGGGATCAATGGATAGTGGCATCAAAACATAAGAAGCTTGATATTGTTAGTCAAGAGGAGTGGACAAAATGGATAAAAAGGGATGGGTCATAATCCAGTTATATCTTGCAGACTCTGTCCTACTAAATGTCTCTGAGGAAAAGAATACATATACTTTATGGAAATGGTTGGGTGAGATTTATCAAGCCAAGAGTCTAGTAAACTAACTATATTTATAAAGAAAATTGTTTTCTCTTAAGATGAAGGAAGATGAATATGTTGTAGAGAATTTTAATTCTTTTAATTTAATTTTGAGTCAATTAGACTATGTTGATGTTAAGATTGTAGAAAAAGACAAATGTATTATGTTTCTTTGTTCTTTACTTGAGTCTTGGGAAAATTTCATTCTTTCTATCATTGCTAAACTTATAGATCCAAAGATGGATTCTCTTGTTGCAATTCTATTGTCACATGAAATGAGGAAGAAAGCTATGGATAGCTTGGTGAATGCTCTTCACGTTAGGGGAAGGTCTAAATAAAGAGGACCAAAAGGATATTAGAAGGGGCCTAAGAAATCAAAAGGCAGGTCTAAAACTCTTGGAAAGAAGAACAAAGTCAAGTGTTGGAACTGTGGAAAAAGAAGACATGTTAAGAAGGAATACATAAACAAAAATAAACAATGGGATTCCTCCACAAAAAAAGTCATCTAATGCAAGTGATAGGTTTTACTTTATGCTTGTAATATTATATCTAATGAACATTGGTTGGTTGACTCAAGGTTCTCTTATCACAAGACTCCTCATAAGGAGTGGTTCTCCACATATGAAGAATATGATGGAGGTAATGTCTACCTTGGGGAAAACACTACATATCCAATAGTTGGATGGGGAAAGTATAGATGTATTTAAGTGATGGGAAGATTAAAACCCTCCCTGATGTTTTGCATATTGCTAGATTGGATAGAAATCTTATTTTTGTTTCAAAGCTGAATGATTTAAGAATGCATGTAACATTTAACAAGCATGGTTGTAGATTGGTGAGAGGAAGCTTGGTAGTAGAAAGGGGAACAAGGATGGAAAATTTGTCTAGGCTTAATGCCACTACTATTTGCAAATCCACCTATGGGTGTGTGTATGAAGATGGGGGGCCAAAAAGTGGTCACCCCACTTTTTAGTGCTAGGAAACCATAACATGGTTGTGTTATAACATGATCACATATTCGACTACTAAATAAAGTGAAAAAACACAGTCCCGCAACTTCACTTTTTTAGTTTCATTTTCCTATTGCATCCAAAATGTGACTAGGGCTTTAACATGAGCATGTGTTGAAAGAATTGAAGGAGAAGACCATAAAACACAATGTCACATCACCAATCCCATTGTGGATGAGGGAAAAAAGGTTGAGCAACTGAAGAAGGTAGGGTTTTATCAATTTTCTTCATTTCAAAACAAAATGAAGTTATTTTTCATTTTTTTAATTGAATTTTTCTTTTTAATTTTTCAGTTAATGAATCATTGCAAAACCCCGATCCAGATGTTGAAATTCCTATTGAAGAGCAACCTCAAAACCCTCAAACTTTGCCTTCATGTCCTCACCCTCCACGTGACATCCAACACAATTATTTAAGCCAAATCGAAGAAAATAAAAAAAAACTTCAATCCTTAGTTGAAACATTGAAAAATCTAAATAAAAGCAACAATCATAGGAGAACCCTTGCCACTTCACTAGAGTTAATTATTTCTCATATTTACTTAGTTACAAAGAAAATCAATGATTAGAAGGACTATAGGGAGGAGTGTCAACAATTCTAATCTAATAAATTATCATACAAATAAGTCAAAGATAAGAAAATTTTGAAAGCTGATCTATGTGCACTTTTCATCGATCCTAAAATGTAATAACCATTACATGGGAGTTGCAAATGATTCCCAATTTATTGGTGTGTGCATGAAGAAATATCCCAAAACTTTTGGGATAGATGGTACATGGTTTTTGATGACCTCCCTTGTAATAATAATGAGGTCCCCCAATATTTTTTGAGGAAACTCTATTGTGAGTTTGTCCTCAAGGATATCCCAAACTACTTTGACATCTGAGAGTTCTAGGGCAGAGGTAGTGTCTTTGCACAAGATAGATAGGGTGCACGTCATGCCCAAGACTGTCCACTGAGACCCATTATGAGGCCACAACATGTCTCACTCCCTTCAACTTTCAATGAGAGTGTTGAGGTGGAGACACTGCATTCCCTGACTTCCCTCACCTAGACTTTAGCATAGGATGGCGGTGATCTTTTGTAGGCTAGAGAGGGTGAGAGAAATACACATCATCGGTTCCCCCATCTTTGCGGGTCATGTGGGGCATTATGTTATGTTGGGACCTAGGATGCATACATTCTAGAGCATCAGGACAATGTGATGTATGAGCAAAAGTAGGTGATGGACACATCCATATTCGATGATATTGTTCTCATAGATGACCTCTTACAACATATGTTTGGTATTGACTCCTAGGTAATTTTTTACAAGGTTCTACAATTTAATATATTTGTATTTGAAATCTCTAATTAATTATATGAGTAGATATTATAAATTAAAATTAATGTGTCTAATTGTTTGCACTATGAAATTCTAGGTTCAAAGTTTTATCCTAATGTAGGAGCACCCAGTGGTGTAAGGGCAATCTTGCATCACCAAAAAGAAGTTAATTCAAAATAATTGTAGTTGTTTTCATTTCTTTCCATAATTAGTGTTTCTGGTTCCATAATATCTAGAGTAATGATGTAGGACTTTCAGTTTTTCTAAAACTGCTAAAAATAGCAACCTGCCTATTTTGGAAAGTTTAACTGCCATTTTAGGAAAGTTTGCATTTGAGCATGGATTGAAGCGAAAACTTACAAACATTTACATAATGAAAATATAAGACCTTTGGCGAAGGAATCAAGAAAAGATCATTTGTGAGCTGAAAGATATTATAGTTTTTGTTTTCCGAAAAGCCCTTGAAAATTTCTAAAATGAGATATGAGGCACTAAAACATTCCATAACATCCCAAAAAGTTGACAAAAATCCATTTACAAAATTTTGGCATGATAGTTCACATCGCGAGCTTTCCGATGCTTAAAATGGTTCGTCAATCGGACACCCGGATCAAAAGTTATGCTTCCCGGAAGTTGGCCTACTTTTGGATGGAGTTGCAAATTTTGAAATTTAGCTAGAGGCTGCCAAAAAGTACTATTAATGACTATTTTGGGAACCCTGGGCAGTAGTAGAGTGAAGGGGGCAAGTGTGGAGTCAAGAATAGGTGAGAAAACAGAAACCCTAGCTGATTTGGGGTTACAGAAGGTAGAAGATTCCAGAGCCTGGTGATGTGTAGCTGTAGTGTGTTGCAGCCTATGGAGGATTGATTCCTCTTATTGTAATTGAGCTTCTATAATGTAATGAGTTGCCCAGATCAATAAATAAATATTCTATTTTCTATGTTCTATTTTTGTTGTTGTGTGTTTTATGATTTGCCCCCTTCATCAAGTGGTATCAGAGCAAGGGTTCTTGAGTGTGTAGACAAATCACCGACCGACTTCTTACCCTTTTTATTCTTCTTACCCTTTCCCTTCGGCCTCCTACCCCTCCCCTTCTACTTCTTATCCCCCTTCAGTTTAGGAGGTTGCATGTACAGAGTAGGTTGCTCTAATACCATTTTGGGATCAGTAAGATGGCACGTTACTGGAAGCTTAGCTGGAGACTGTGCTGTAGGGTGCTTGGACGGAGTAGGTGGCTTAGCCACCACTGACAGTGATTGAATCAATTCACGCTGTTTAGCAAGTTCTGATAAAACTAATATTCAAATGGTTTACTTCCATAACTTCTCACGATTCGATGGTATTCTATTAATGAAATATTATGCTTCTCGTGCGAATAAGGGATACACCATCAAACCTCTCATGAGGAACCTTAGGCTTTATGAGTTATCAGTGTATAAGGGAAAGAAATGGCTGTTCTGTCTAAGAGATTCATACACTCTTCTACCTAGTAGTCTGGCTACATTGGCTAAGACTTTATGTCCACAATTAGGCTCTAAAGGATCCATCCCAAATGACGAAGTGCGAGTGTCGAATCTGATGGATCTTAGAGAACAACTCTTGGAGTATATGATACAGGATATTCGTCTATTAGGTGGTGTTATGCTTAAGGCTTAAGAGATTTATTGGAATCAGTACAAAGTGGATATCGAGAATTGCTTGACATTGTCAGTGCTAGCTATGACCATTTATCGTACGAGCTATTACGATCCAATTAGTTGGCCTATCCATATCCCAAGCAGGAACGAAGATACATTCATTCGGGATGGGTATTATGGAGGCCATGCTGATACGTATAAGCCATATGGTGAAAATTTGTACTACTATGATGTTAACTCATTATACCCATATATCATGAAATCTTGTCCTATGCCAGGTGGTACGCCTGTATGGCATGCTAATTTGGAAGGCCAGGAATTGTCCAACTTGTATGGATTTATCGAGGCTTATGTAGTGTGTCCTAGTACCATTAAAATACCATTCTTACCATATAGGGATCATAATGATACTTTACTATTCCTAACTGGTAAATTTGTTGGTGTGTATTTCAGCGAAGAATTGATTTATGCACGCGACGTAGGTTACAAGATCTTCCCAAATATGGGCTACTTGTTTGAGAAGAAGCCTAGTCCTTTCGACAGCTTTGTGACATCCCTCTTCGGGAGAAGGCAAGAAGCTAAGCTATCCGGTGATGAAGCTATGGCTTATGGCTACAAGATACTCATGAACTCGCTCTACGGTAGATTAGGTATCAATCCCAAAAGTACTATAACAGAGGTATGCAATAGGGAAAGATATGACTATTTGACACAGAGGGACAATTTGATCTTTGGGGACAAGCTGAGTGAACAATACTATATCGTAAGCTACGTCAGCAATACCGATAATGTCGAAGACAAAGACTGGAATCCTCCAAAGATCTCAGCTGTTCAATTGGCAGCTGCAATTATAGCTCATTCTCGTATTCATATGTACAAATACATTTCCAGACCTGACTGCTACTACACCGATACTGACTCTGCCATTCTAGGAAGTCCTCTCCTAGAAGATGAAATCTCTCCCACCGAATTGGGTGGTGGTGAGTTGAAGGTTGGAGGGTGCTTTTGGGCACTTTATTTAATTTTAACCAGAGTATGAAGAAGTCTTCCTTACTAAGGCTAGAGTAGATTAGAGGGGAGGGGTTTAGTTAGGGCTGCCAGAAAGCGGAGGTTGGGAGGAAGAACAAGAAGTTGTAGGAGATCTTGCAGAAGTTAGGTTGTTGAGGGCCATTTCTAGGATTGGAAAGAGGCCCAGGATCAAAGTTTCTACATATTCTAGAGATTTTAATCTAGGACAGCTTATTGATTGGATCAATGACATGGAGGAGTATTTTGAGTATGAAGATGTGGAGGACCCAGATCAGGTCAAGTTGTAAAAACAAAGTTAAAGGGCCTTGCCAGTATTTGGTGGAAGGAGGTCCAGTTAGAGAGGAATATAAGAGGAAAAGGAAAGATCACTAGATGGGATCGGATAGTGGAGAAACTGAAGAAGCTGCAAGGACTGAAGCAAGGAAACAAGTCTATTAAGGAGTATATAGAAGAATTTTATAAGATTACTATCAGAACCAGTCATGTAGAGCCCAACAAGGAGAAGGTAGCCCATTACATTAATGGGTTGAGGCTAAGTATTCAAGAGGAGCTGAGCCTAGTTAAAATGATCACCATAGAAGATGCGTACTAGTTTTCCCTGAAGGTGGAAGAGAAGCTGAATAAAAGATTTGATAGCAAGAAAAGGGGAAGAGATCAAGGCGGAAGGACTAGTGGAAGACCATATGGAGGCCATAATGAAGATCAAAAGATAATTTAAGAAGTTGGCACCAATCAAAATCAGAGAGGGGATAATGCCTACCACCCTCGTGACTAGAACAATGGTGAGCAAAGAGGAAGAGGAAGAGGCAGACCTGGGCAAGGACCCAAAAGAGGAGTTTTCAGAGGAAACTATTTCCAATGTAGATAAGAAGGGCATCAAGCATACGAGTGTCCACAACATCAAGGAAGGACAAATAGAAGACCTGAAGGTAATGCATGAGTTGCACATGTAGATGAAGATGTGCAATCTGAGTATTCTGAACTTACTGAAAGGGGAGAAATTCTAGTTGTCAGAAGAACTTTGCTGAATGAGGAGAAAGAACCCAATCAGAGGAAGAGTTTATTCTACACAAGGTGCAAATGTGAAGGTAAGTGTTGTGACATTATTATTGACAATAGAAGTACTGACAATCTTGTTTAAGAGAAGATGGTTGACAAGTTGAACTTGACAAGAAGAAAGCATCCACATCCATATCGGATTGCATGGTTACAGAAGGACCACAAAGCTTTGGTCAATGAGAAGTGTTTAGTCAAGTTCAAGATTGGGGACTACCATGATGAGGTGCTATGTGATATCATACCGATGGATGCATATCATATGCTATTAGGGAGGTCATGGTAGTATGATAGGAGCATTGTCCATGATGGTCGTGCAAACACATATTCCCTAACAAAGGATGGAGTTCGCCATAAGTTGAAGCCCTTGAAGGAGGTGGAAGAAAAGGTATGTAGTATTGCCAAAATTTGCTTGGTAGATGGTAGAAAATTTTTGGAGGGTATGAAGCATGAGCATCATTGCTTTGCATTAATTCCTAAGATTAGTCAAGAGAAATGTGAAGATGTACTAGTAGAAGTCTCAGAAATGTTGGAATAATTTCAAGATATTGTCTTTGATAATGTACTAGAAGGTTTACCACCAGTGAGGAAGATAAGTCATCAAATAGATTTGATACCAGGAGCTAGTTTACCAAATAAAGTAGCCCATAGAATGACTCCAGCAGAGAGTGAAGAGTTGAAGAGACAAGTTCAGGAGTTGTTGAGGAAGGGATTGATAAGAGAGAGCCTAAGTCCATGTGTGGTACCTGCAGTACTAGCACCAAAGAAAGATGGAGTGGAGAATGTGTACAGACTCTCGAGCCATAAATAAGATCATGATCAAGTATAGGTTTCCATTGCCAAGAATGGATGACATAATGGATTGTTTGAGTGGAGCCAAGTACTTCACAAAGATTGACCTGAAGAGTGGGTATCACTAGATCTGAATTAGAGAAGGAGATGAATGGAAGACAGCCTTCAAAACAAAGGAGGGTTTGTATGAGTGGTTAGTCATGCCATTTGAGCTAACCAACACACCGAGCACATTCATGCGGCTCATGAATGAGGTGTTGAAAGAATTTTTAGTAATTTTTGTTATTGTTTATTTGGATGATATTTTGATTTTCAGTAAGACTTGGGATGAGCATCTGATGCATATTAGAAGAGTTTTAGAAAAGATGAGGGAGGAGAAGTTGCTGATTAATCTAAAGAAATGTAGTTTTGCAAAGAAGGAGTTGGTATACCTAGGATTTGTTGTCTCAGAGGAAGGTCTTAAGATGAACCCAGAGAAGGTGAGAGCTATCCTTGATTTGCCTATGCCAAGGAGTGCCATAAAGGTAAGATCTTTTCATGGTTTGGTAAGTTTTTACAAAAAGTTTATTAGGAATTTTAGTAGCATTTGTGCACCCCTAACTGAGACAATGAGAGGGGATAGAAAAGAGTTTAAATGGACTAAAAGAGTAGACAAAAGCTTTGATACATTAAAGTAGAAAGTCACAGAGCAACCTATTTTAGCACTTCCAAATTTTAATAAGGTATTTCAGGTAGATTGTGATGCAAGTCGTAGTGCTATAGGAGCTGTTTTGAGTCAAGAAGGTAAGCCCATTACCTATTTTAGTGAGAAGTTTAATGATGCCAAGAAAAAGTATTCTATTTATGACCAGGAGTTTTATGCAATAGTTTAGGCTTTGAAGAAATGGAGACATTATTTGTTGCTAAAGGAGTTTGTTTGTTTTATATACTGATCATCAGGCTTTGCAGTATCTTAATAGTCAAGGAAAGTTGAACCAGAGGCACTTAAAATGGGTTGAGTTTTTGTAGAGCTATACTTTTGTTCTGAAGCACAGGAGTGGGAAGTCCAACAAAGTTGTAGATGCCTTGAGCAGAAGGCAAAATTTGTTGATAGAAATGAAGATAGAGGTTGTTGGGTTCGATGATCTCAAAAGTTTGTATCCTGAAGATCCAGATTTTGTAGAGGACTAGAAGCTTGTTTGGAACCTATTACTTTGGACAGGAGAAAATGGTTGGATTTCATAATCCAAGATGGCATGTTGTTTAGAGGAAGCCAGTTGTGCATTCCAAGGAGTTCCATGAGAGAGAACCTAATTAAGGAGAAGCATAGTGAAGGATTAGCTGGACACTTTGGTTGAGATAAGACCATTGCTATTGTTGGTGAAAATTATTATTGGCCACAGTTGGAGTAGGATGTGAGGAAATTTATGCAAAGTTGCAGAGTATGTCAGATGGTGAAAGGAGCAAGTCAGAATATAAGTCTATATCAGCCACTACCTGTACCAGAGAAGCCATGGTATTATATTAGTATGAATTTTGTTCTTGGTTTACCAAGGACATAGAAAGGACATGATTCCATTTTTGTGGTGGTGGGTAGATTCTCAAAGATGACCCATTTTATTCCTTGCAAGAAGACTAATGATGCTATTCATATTGCAGAGTTATTTTTTAGGGAGGTGGTGAGATTACATGGTCTACCAAAGAGCATAGTTTCAGATCGAGATACCAAGTTTGTTGGTTATTTCTAGAGGACATTGTGGAAGAAGTTGAAAATAGATTTGAAGTTTAGTTCTGCACACCATCCATAGACTGATGGATAGACAGAAGTGGTGAATAGGAGTTTGGGTAACTTGCTATGATGCTTAACAGGAGATAAGCCCAAGGGATGGGATTTGATTTTACCACAGGTAGAATTTGCCTACAACAATTATGTCAATAGGAGTACTGGTAAATCACCATTCCAAATTGTATATGGCAATAGCCCGAGAAATGCTTCTGAGTTAAGGAAGCTGGACAAAGGAGAAAAGACAAGTGCTGAAGCTGAAGACTTTGTAGAACATCTCAAGAATTTGTATGAAGAGGTGAGAAAGCACATTAATAAGATGAATATTTAGTACAAGGCTAAGGCAGACTAGAAGATGAGGTATAAGGAGTTCCAAGTAGGAGATGAAGTCATGGTTCACTTGAGAAAAGAAAGGTTCCTAATTGGAACATACAATAAATTGAAAATGAAGAAATTTGGACCATGCAAAATCCTAAAGAAGCATGATTTGGGAAATGCATATGAGGTAGAGTTGCTGAGTGGGATTAATATTTCCCCTGTGTTCAACATTGTTGATTTAATAGAATATCATGAGGGTGGCATAGAGGATGGAACAACAAAAGAACAGTGGAGTATTCCGGCATCTACTTCAATGGAGGAGATAGAAGAGATCTTGGATAGCCGTGTGGGAAGTGCTCGGAACAAGCAATATGAAGAATATATGGTGAAATGGAAAGGAAGGCCTGTTGAATATTCTTCTTGGTTGTCTAAGGAAGAGGTTGACCATTTGGGTTTTCCTCACACAAACACCTGAGACGTCACAGGGTCACTTCTTAAATTACCTTGGGTGTCTGATGCAGGAGCATCCAGTGGTGTAAGGGCAATCTTACATCACCCAAAAATAAGTTAATTCAAAATCATTGTAGATGTTTTCATTTCTTTCCATAATTAGTGTTTTTAGTTCCATAATCTCCTAAATAATGATGTAGGACTTTCAATTTTTTCCAAATTGATAAAAATAGCAAACTGCCAGATTTGGAAAGTTTACCTACCATTTTAGGAAAGTTTGCATTTGGGCACAGATTAAAGAAAAAACTTACAGAAAGTTACATAATGGAAATATAAGACCTTTGGCAAAGGAATCAGGTAAAGATCATTTGTGAGCTGAAAGATATTAAAGTTTTTGTTTTCTAAAAAGCCCCTAAAAATTTCTGAAATGAGATATGAGGCACTAAAACATCTAATAATGTCCCAAAAAGTTGATGGAAATTCATTTACAAATTTCCAGCATGATAGTTCACATCGCGAGCTTTCCGGTGCTTAAAACAGTTTGTCAATCGAACACTCGGATCAAAAGTTATGCTTCCCGAAAGTTGACTTACTTTTGGAGGGAGTTTCAAATTTTAAAATTTAGCTGGAGGCCACCAAAAAGTGTTATTTATGACTATTTTGGGAACCCTGGGTGGTAGTAGAGTTAGGGGGCAAGTGTGGAGTCAAGAATAGGTAGGAAAATAGAAACCCTAGCTGATTTGGGGTTGCAGAAGGTAGATGATTATAGAGTCTTGTGATAAGAAGCTGTAATGTGTTGCAAGCTGTGGATGGTTGATTCCTCTGATTGTATTTGAGCTTCTATAATGTAATAAGTTGTCCAAATCAATAAAATCAAGTTCTATTTTCTATGTGCAATTTCTATTGTTGCGTGTTTTATGATTTACCCCCTTCATCACATCCTGTGTCTATAAGTCATTTAGTGTAGGGTTATGAGAGTAGGTCCAGTCAACAAGTATGTAATTTATCACAAGATCATAAAATATAGTGCATGTAAAAAAAATTTCATATATCAAGGGTAATCTTATTTAGTTACAATTTGATGATGAAAAGGTGGATGTTGGAGAATCACCATTAGGACAATTTCCTTGGTCCCTAGGCAGAGCCACTTCACTGAGGTAAATTTTACCATTTCTAATGATTATGCATTAAAATAATGTTATGTATCTATTTTTCTCAAATAACCTTGAACTCTATTTTCAGATGTTGAATATATAGACTCCTCATCTTTGTCAGTCAGCAGAGGTGGGCATTGCTACAACTATTTTATCTGTAAATCCTTTGATTGAGGTACGAGCCAGTAACATGTAAATGTCATTTTATATTTCTTGTTTTATCTCACATCATTTAATGTACATACATGATATTCATGTTTACTCAAATTTGCTTCATCATGCTTCTCACAAGGATGTCACAACTTCTACCCATCCAAGTACAGAAGAAGAGAGACAACAAATGATTGAGAGGGATCACCAGTTGGCACTAAGTGATTGATTACTTATGTCATGTTATATATTTTAAATATTTTCTATATTAATGCGGATATTGTTTGATTGTATTAATAGGTGGAACTTCAAAAATCTCTATCGAGGACGTCTAGTCAACTAGTGATAGAGGATGATTCATTGACTGGTTCACCATCTTCATGGTCTAGCAAGGGCTGTCAATTATTTGATGCTAGAAGTCCATAGGATATTTAATTTTTGGACATTTTTTTACATATGCCTATTTGGCTTTGTAAACATACTTTTGTATGTTATTGATGTATATCGTTGTATATGCCTTTTGTTGATAATTGAGAGGGGGGGTGAATCAGTTATCTTAATTACTTTAGCTTTCTGTTCTTCTTTAACAACTAATGCAACATCAAATCACATAAGCATGCATAACCATGAAAGGAGAAATAAAATCAATACACATAACACAATGATTTTGACGTGGAAAACCCTATTAAGGGAAAAACCATGGGGTGATTAACCCAAGATTGTATTCTCTGTTAAAAGAATAGAAGTACAAAATGGCACTTGCCAATTAGGGCTCACTCCCCGAGCACAATGCTCACAAGAGGCTCATTGCCTATAAGATATAAAGAAATTAACTAGGTGATTGAACTGATGAGAAGCATCCACATATGCTGAGGATCAGTTCTGGTTAGGCTCAATACACTGATCTACTGCACTTCATTCTTCCTCTTCTTTGGTGCTATTGTCCTGTCACATACTGGACCTATATAGCTACTTTCACACTACTCTCTGCTTTTCTTCGTACAACACAACACACCACACACACCTTCATACCGAAATCAATTTGGTATATATATCCGCATCAATGATTTCAATCATCTTTCTAGTCAGCATCCAGAAAACTCAAGATATTTCCAAACTCTAGTCTGTCAGCTGAATCCATGCTTGCTAAGTGATGTGTATCAACAAGATAGTTATAGAAGTTATCAATCACATCGGCCAATCATGAATGATACCTCAAGAAACTTGATCACCATCAATATCTCATCTGGATTAAGATCTGATGCTCTGCCAGTCAGTTCTTCCTCAGTCTTCTCTACCAAATAGGAACCCAACACTTAGGTGTTCATATCTTTTCACTCTTTCATCACCAGAGGCTCAATCTCTAGAATTTATTAGTCATGGTACTCCTCTTGACTTCCCCAAGTCCGCACTTTATTGAGATACTTCCTCTGAGAGATCCAAACCTAATTGTTGGACCTTACTGCATGCTCTGTTCTTGCTCACCGGACCAAAATACTCTTCAATCTAACTTCTGGTATAGACATACCATGTCCTATGGATGTGTGGGATGTACTTTGTTGCCATCAATGACAACACTCATGAAGCCACACAGTGTCTCTTGCCAACAATCTCCCCCTTTGGCATTAATGGCAATACATAGTGAAAAATGACTAAGTGTTATAGCATACTCCCCCTTGGCTGATGCTCTGTTCTTATGTACACTTTTTTTGGAGCTCCCCCTTAGCTAGATTCCACATTTTTCACTGCTCCTCACTCCTCCTTTGACATCAATGGCAAAGGGTAGGATCCATATACCAAAATTTCCAAAAACAATCTATACTTGGCCACATAAATATATATATATAACATACTTACATATACTGAAGTATATCTGCAAAAGTTGTCTTCAACTGGACAAATTCTATTGCCCAACTCTGCTTCATCCTATCCAAAATTGAGATGTGACCACTCAACCAGAATACAAAAGCTTCTGCCCTCTTTAGATCTGTCGGATCACTGGTCCGGGCTGTGGTCTGAGCATCAGTTAGGGCCTCATGCATGGCCTCTAACTTAAGGATAATTATCCCTCTAAGTTCACCCATCCTACTTATTATATTCTTCCTTTCCTTTTCAAGTTTCTTTAGTTCATTTAGAATGACAATAGTCTGACATTCTTGGTTTATTATGGATGTGGTGAGAGGATCAAAATTCTAAGATAAACTTGATAGTTTATCCTCTTATTATTTCACTTTCTTCTCAATATCCTTTGTCACTTTAGACTAGGATAAACAAAATTTATATATTTCTCTACCATCTTTAAGAGCATTTTCTAAGCTTTTTATTCCAATATCCATAATTCTCCTATCATTAGTTATTAGCCCTTGTACTTCAGAGAATCTCTTAGCCAAAAACTCTTTCCGGACTTTCTCTTCTATTGCTTTCTCTAAAGAGTTAAAATGTGTATTAACAGAATTAACAAGAGATTTCAGATTACCAGATGAGGAGGCTGAAAGATCCTTCTGAAAGGATGGCATGATCTTCTCTAATACACCAGATGCAATCTCTATCATCTCACAATCTTCCATGTGAGACTTCAGAAGTTTTTCTTTTGCCTTTGCTGAAGCAAAGGATGCTATCTTCATTGTTTGAACTAGGGAGAGGGAATCAAAATTGAATGGTCCTTGAAGCAGTTCTGGTTCATCTAATTCCATCATTTCTTTTGTTTGGAAGTCTTTGACTGCTTATGTAGTGTCTCTTGCCAGAGACAAAGTTTTCCTCCCTTCTATGGCCTCAAAGCTGTCATCTAGGGTTTTCACTATTTGATCTTTTTCTCTTCCCTTGACTTCTTCTTGACAACTTTTCTCATCTTTTCTTTCTTCTCCTTTAGTTCCAGAGTCAAAAGGGGGATCCAGAAGAGAGATGTTTACTTCTTCAGGGACTTCTTCTTCCAGAGCAGAGGAATCTAGATTCTTAGTTTTCTCCTCACCTATCTCCTTTGATTCTTCTACAGTTTTCTCTAAAGGATCTACCTTTGATGTACTTAGTCCTTCATCATCCATGACAGAAGGTTCATCACCTAAGTCCTCTATAACAGGGAGATTGAATTTCATGAAGGCATTCTGGAGGATGTCTTCAGTATCTTTTGCCACTTTGTCAGTCTCTCCAAGCATAAGCTGATTCATTCTTGCTTTGCTCTTGAACTCATCCTTGCAATCCTTGAAGATCATGTTCATTTGTTTTGGAGTGATGGAAGGGTAGAGCTGAATAGCTATCTGTTCCCAGATCTCTAGGTCCTTTGCCTTAGCATTGTTGTTTCTTATTTCAAGTTCCTTCTCTAGGCTTTTGGGAATTAAGGAGATGATTTCAATGAATTCTTTGTTATAGATGTTTAAATACCTGACTGTAGCTTCTTGCAGGATCTTTTGATCAGCTTCACTATAATCATCATAAAATTTAGTCATTGGTTTCAAGTTCCCATCCACAGTGACTGATTTGATGATATCATCAATGTAGAGAGTAGTCCTTTCAACGAATTCTTCTTCCTCTTCTTCCTTGTTATGACCGGTTGAGGGTTCACCAGATGTTTTCTTCTTCTTCTTCATTTTCTTGATCTCCTCATTGGATTCTGTCTCTTCATCATCCTTCTAACTTGTATAGGACCTTGTTTCTTTTTTCTTTGTTCTCTTCTCTCCCTTTCTAGATGTTTGGGCTTCTGGTTTTGATGCCTTTTGGCTCTTAGAGGTGGCAGGTGCAGAGCTTTTGGAGGATTTTGTCTGGGAGGGGGCTTGCATTGGAGCACTTTCTTTTACTGTTTCTTTCCTTTCTTTCTTTGCCCTTTCCATCTTCTCTCTGTTGGCATCAACTACCTCCTTTGATATTCCATGCCTCTTGGTGAGTTCTTCTACTTCCCTTCTCACTTTTCTCTTGATCTCAGGCTATCTTAGTTCAACATGAACTTTTACACTCAGCTCTTGGAAGGTTCCAAACCTTTCTGCCTTAGGGTCCTTGGGTTGACTCAGTAGGTGTTGGATATGCAGCTCTAGGATTTTCTCATCAACCTCATACCCCATTGGCATGATCCATACTATTCTTTGTTCCACTACCTCCATTAGGCATTGATCAGTGTCTACCATAAAGCACACTGTATCCTTGTATTTCTCAACCAATGATTGGGGGATTCTTTCTCTAGCTTGCATCATACTTTGAAAGTTCTTGAAGTATCCCTAGAGAGCTATATTTTAAGCCTTGGCATCACCAAGCCCATGCATGTAATCTCTTATTTGAATGGCAACTAGTCTATCATTTTTCCATACCCAACCACTAGATCTAGGTAGCTCATTCATAAAGTAAAAGAACAAACACAGCATTAGCCCACCATACTTGAATGAGTTCTTCTTGTCCTTCTTGATCTTTTGTAGGTTTTCCAATAGTTGGCTCAAAAGAAGCTCACAAAGATCATAATCTGCATTCTCCCTTAACATCTAATAAGCAGCATAGATTGCAGTTCTAAATATAGAATTCTCCCTGCTGGAGTGATATATCTTATAGCCAATTATCATAGATGCAAACTTGATATCTAGATCAGTGATATCTTCTATAGTCATTGCTCTCTTGTCAAATTTTGATCTGATAGCCTAACTTACAGTTTGATTTTTGACTGATTTGAGAGCAGGCAACCCACCAGATGAGTGCAATCTGGTTACTGCCCTAATTGCATCCTTGGTTATCTTGAATAGCCTCATCAACCACATAAAGTTGTCATGTATTCTACTCAGAACATACCAGACCCAATCATCTTCAGCAAAATAGGGGAAATCATTGCAATGTCCAAAATGCTTATCCTAGATGGCCTTGTACTAAGGTTTGAGTTCAAATGATTAATCTATCAATTCCTTGTGGTAGATATCTATCAGCTTGGATTCCCCAAATTCTTCAATGTTTGTGTGTATGTAAACCCTAACATCTTCTACATGTAGAACTCCATGCAGAATTCTAGAAAATGCACCTAAGGGATCAACTTCTAGGGATTTATAGGGATTTTTTTGAATTTAGGATGCGGCCTATTAGTGATCTTCACAACATTTAGAGTAGCCATCTTTCAAAGATTTAGAGAGAGATATTAAGAGCAGAAAATACCTTTTACGCTTCTAGGGTTCACGATATGAGCCGGATTGGATTGCTGGATGAATTGACTTCTGCGGTTGATCTTTGAGAGGTTTGAGACAATTTTGTTGTAGAGCTCCTTTTCTCTTCTTCTCGAATGCAAATGTGCAAATGATGAATCAAAGAACCCTTTTATTTCGGTGCAAACCCTAATTCTATTTTGCAATAAATGCACAACCTAAGTTATTCCGGTTGCCTTGTTTTCCTTGTTCTGAGAGAGATCTTTCCAGATCATTGAGATGCACCTAGAATGATAACTTACAATGTATCTCCCTTTCTCCAATCATTCCATCTAATGACAAATCCAAATATTTCAATTTTGAATTATACCGGATCTAACTATGAAAGTCCTGCTTTTGCCGGATGACTATCAAACCAAATTAATCTTGGATGATTAACCTTTTCAAACTCCTTGTGGATCTTTCAAATCTTTACCAAGGGTTATTTAGATGTTTCTTTGAGGGCCATTTTACTCTGCAACCTTCCATGTGCCAATTTCGGGCACCAATTGACTGGCTGGGGGAACTTGTTTTCTTTTGTGACTCCCTCTGAGCCAGAGCTCATCTATTTAGTTTTCAAAAGGAATATCAGCACTAAATTCTGGTACAGATCCATCCCCAACATTTTATGTACTTCTCTTCACCCAAATCTTGTTCATCTCCCTTTTAATTTCATCAGCATTTACTTTTCATTTTCCTTTGTTTTGGTTTTGATTATGATGTACCGGACCCTTTTTGTCCTGAATCTTACTTCTATAGAATTTAGCAATATGACCGGATCTATTGCAATTATAGCAAACAACATTTCTTTGTATATTTGACTAGTATCCTCTTGATCTACATTGATTAGCCATATGTCCCATTCTATTGCATGCAAAGCATCTACCATTGAATGAATTGTTCATTTACATATTTATACACTCATGGGATTTGTGACCATACCTTTTATAGTTAAAACACTGATCAGAGAAGGATGAATTAGTCTGATTCATTCTTTTTCTGCACTAATTTGATTTATGACCAAAGTTATTGCATTTGTGGCATCTTATCCATTAAATGATGGATATCTTTGAGCATTTGGTTGCCTTACCAGAGGTCTTCTAGGTCTGTTCCTTGGATTTCCTGATCCAGAGTTCTTCTGACCGGATCCAGAGCTTTCCCCTTTCTCATACCCCAAGCCTTGCTTGTCATCTACTCTCTTTTGACTTTCAAGAAGAACTTCAAGTTGAGTAGAGCTTATCTTGAATTTATCTTTGTATTCATTTGCTATTTGAAGATCCCTTTTAAGAGTGTCTATCCGATTCTCAAGTTGTTCTTCATTGTCTCTAGCTTCTTCAAGATCAGATTCCAGATGCCTAATTATTCTATCCATTTTGTGATAGTCCTGACTTCTCCTTGAGAGATTATTTTAGATTATCTTCACTTTTTCTTTTCTCTTCAATTTCTTGGGTGAATTTCATAACTCCTGATTCCATTTCATGTCTTACCATAATTACCTCTTTTGATAACTTCTCACATAACTTGGTTTTCTCATTCAGATCTTCATTAGTATCATTGGCTTCACTTTGACTTGCTAATTGTTGAAGCGGTTCCTTTCTTTTCTTCATTGAGATACTTAGTTTTTCTTTGAGTTTATTTATGAAATCATCATCTTGTTGGAGTCTTTCCCTCAGGTTATTTACTTTAGAGCAAGATTGCTCAAGATCATCTAGGGTAGACTGAAGTTGTTCCCTCTTACCATACATATCCATTGAGATTCCCAGATCTTCCTAAAGCTGTTAGGCTCTGTTAGGATGAACTTAGCTCTAATACCAATTGTTGATAACTGAGAGGGGGAGGGGGGTGAATCAGTTATCTTAATTACTTTAGCTTTCTATTCTTCTTTAACAACTAATGCAACATCAAATCACATAACCATGCATAACCATGAAAGTAGAAATAAAATCAATACACATAACACAATGATTTTGACGTGGAAAATCCTATTAAGGGAAAAACCACAGGGTGATTAACCCAAGATTGTATTCTCTGTTAAAAGAATAGAAGTACAAAATGGCACTTGCCAATTAGGGCCCACTGCCTGAGTACACTGTTCACAAGAGGTTCATTGCCTATAAGATATAAATAAAGTAACCAGGTGATTGAACTGATAAGAAGCATCCACATATGCTGAGGATCAGTTTCGGTTAGGCTCAATACACTGATCTACTACTCTTTATTCTTCCTCTTCTTTGGTGCTGCTGTCCTATCACATACCAGACCTGTATAGCTGCTTTCACGCTACTCTCTACTTTTCTTCGCACAACACAACACACCACACACACCTTCATACCGAAATCAATCTGGTATATATATCTGTATCAATTATTTCAATCATCTTTCTAGTCAGCATCGTGAAAACTCAAGATATTTCCAAACTCTGGTCTGTCGGCTGAATCCATGCTTGCTAAGTGATGCGTATCAACAAGATAGTTATAGAAGTCATCAATCATGTCAGCCAATCATGAATGATACCTCAAGAAACTTGATCGCCATCAATATCTCATCTAGATTAAGGTCTGATACTCTGCCGGTCAGTTCTTCCTCAGTCTTCTCTGCCAAATAGGAACCCAACACTTAGGTGTTCATATCTTTTCACTCTTTCATCACCAGAGGCTCAATCTCTGGAATTCATTAATCATGGTACTTCTCTTGACTTCCCCAAGTCCGCACTTTATTGAGATACTTCCTCTGAGAGATCCAGACCTGATTGTCAGACCTTGCTGCATGCTCTCTTCTTGCTCACCGGACCAAAATACTCTTCAATCTGACTTCCAGTATAGACATGCCATGTCCTGCGGATGTGTGGGATGAATTTTGTTGCCATCAATGACAACACTCATGAAGCCACACAGTGTCTCTTGCCAACAAGAACATATAGTGTCTCATGAAGACACATTTTTTTACATATGCCTATTTGGCTTTGTAAACATACTTTTGTATGTTATCGATGTATATCATTGTATATGCCTTTATGGATTTATTTGTACATGCCTGTATGGCTTGATATATACACTATATGTTATTTTTAGGATATTATGTATATATGATATTATGTATATTTTCATGACATTATATATATGTTCATGACATTATATATGTTGACAACATCCTTGCAAAATACATTTTGTGCATATCTTGCAATTATTGCATTTCTTTGAGGCATCATGTCAAACAGTTTACGTGCCCTGTCTATGCTTCCACACTATGCATACATGTCTACAAGGGCAACTGTAATTAGAACATTTGACAAAATTCCTATATTGTTTATTCTTTGATGGTTATCCACACCCTATTTTGAAGATCTTATTTTTGCATAGGAAAGGAGGATGTTGGATAAGGTTGTGGAATTTGGCTTGACACTTGCTAATTGCATTTTCCTTAAAGTTTCTTTAAAGCCTTATCAAAAAATCATATTTGTGTATATCTTGCAATCATTTCATTCTATGAGACAACATTTCTTTGAGGCATCATGCCAAATAGTTCACGTGCATTATTTATGCTTCCACACAAGTTGCCTACATGTCTACAAGGGCTTTTGCAAATACAACATATGAAAAAATTCCTATATCCTTTATTCTTTGATGGTTGTCCATACCAGTTCCAAAGATCCTAATTTGGCACATGTAGGGAGGATGCTTGAAAAGGTTATGGAATTTAGCTTTTTACACATGCCAATTGCATTTTCTTGAAAGTTTATAAAGCCTTTTCAAAAAATCCATTTTGTGCATATCTTACAATCATTGCATTCCATGAGATGGCATCTCTTTGAGGTGTCATGCCAAACTGTTCACATACCTTGTCTATGTTTCCACACTTTGCATACATATCTACAAGGGCAGTTGCAAATACAACATCTAACAAAATTCCTATATCCTTTATGCTTTGATGGTTGTCCATACCCTGTTCCAAAGATCCCACTTTGGCATATGCAAGGAGGATGCTAGATAAGGTTTTGAAATTTGGATTTACACCTGCCAATTGTATTTTCTTTAAAGTTTCATTGAAGCCTTGTCAAAAATCCATTTTGTGCATATCTTGCAATCATTGCATTCCATGAGACAACATTTCTTTGAGGCATCATGTCAAATAGTTCATGTGCATTGTCTATGCTTCCACACAAGTTGCATACATGTTGATGCAGGAGCATCTAGGTTTACGTGCAATCCTCATCAACTAAAAAGATTTGTTTTTACCTTCTTGTTGTCTATTTTGGCTGCAGGAGTTGCTGCAAGAGTGAATTGATCAAATTTGGAGAATTTTCCTAAGGAAGTTGGCCAAGTAAGGGGTTGATCTTGAAGAAGGTCCAAATGGGTATCCATACCTCAATTTTGGTGAAGTTATACTCCACCGCGACTTTTGATACCTATCGACCTGGCGCTAAAATCCTATCCTACCGACTTGGCACTAAAATCTAGTCTCACCGAAAATCCGCACTAGCATTCAATGAATAAGTTTACGCTAATATGCTAAGGTTTGGACTTGTGCTAAAAACAACTCTTACCGACCATGTCCGTCATCCTCGAATCCTCTACTAAGTCCGTCGAAGCCAAAATCCGTGCTGAGTGATTTCACACTGTCTGCGCTAAAAGTCTTCATTATCGACCTTGCACTAAGTTTTGGTTCCACTGCCTAAGTCAGTCAACATTAGAATCCACATAGGATGGTCAGATGGAATCACCACCTTGCACTAAGATGCTCACTGTCTAACTTAGCGCTAAATTGTTTGATCATTGACTTGCACTAAAATGAAGATGTACTGACAAAGTCAGTCGAGGCCAAATTCTACGCTAGTCAGTTGAAACGAATTTCAATGCTTTTCTCTATAAAATTTGGCAGAAGCCAAATCTAGTGCTTTCTCCTTTGTGCTGAAATCCTGTTGGACCGACTTTCCCACCAGCGAACCAGAAATGTCAAAAAGTCAATGTTGACAGTTTGTATGGACGTTCCAAGGGTAAATCAAGGCATGACATGTGTCAAGATCATTAATGAAGGTCAGTGGCTTCCAAAGAGGTCTATAAATTCTTGGGATTTGTTCTTTGAGGAGAGCTTCTCCTTACTCAAGGTTGTAGTACATTTTTTGGGAGTCTTCCTAAAGATTTCTCTTGAATGCATGATCAGTTTGATCTACATCTTGTAGCATTGTAAGGGTGAGGCCAATATTTTGTAATGTAGTTGGACTCCTACTGTAATCTCTTGCATATCAATAAAGCATTGTTGTTCTATTTTTCTATTGTTATTGTTTTGTTGTGATTCATTATTGATGCTTGGTTTAACTGTCTAATAAGACTCTTGAACCTTGACCTGCATTAAGTGGTATCAGAGCGAAGTTTTGCACTCCTTGAGGCCGTGGGATCACTACAGAGGATTTGAGACATGGAACACCGAAGGAGAGGACCACCTCCAAGGATTGGAGATGCAGTGTTGGTAGAAATGCTCAGAGGCATCACAGCCAGGTTGGATGCAATGGAAAGAGTGCAGCGTAGAGGAGTACTTGTAGCATATGTAAGTGACAATGAGGAGGTAGAAGTTAGTGAAGAGGAAGTAGAAGATGGAGAAGATGGATTTGAGGGGAGGTTTCTGCATGCAATGACAAAGATTGTCAGTAAACCCCATGTTGAGTTACCTAGTTATAATGGTAGTCTAAAACCAGATGAGCTAACTGACTTGATTTCAGAAATGGAAATTTTTTTGAGTTAGAATCTATTGAAGACCCTAAGAGGGTAAAACTTGCAGCTTCAAAGTTGAAAGGACATGCATCTCTGTGGTGGGATCATATCCAAGTTGAGAGACAAAGGAAAGGGAAGGAAAAGATTAAGACCTGGGAGAGGATGTTAACCAAGTTGAAGGTGAAATTTTTGCCTGCCGATCATCAGATCACCATGTTCAAGATGTTGCAGAACCTCAAGCAGAGGGAGAAAAGTGTGAAAGATTACATTGAACAATTTTATAGATTGAATATTAGGGTTGGTCACATTAAAGATGATGTCGAGAAGATTTCTAGGTATCTAAATGGGTTACATTATTTGACCCAAGATGAAATTAGCATGGTTAGAATTACCAACATAGAAGAAGCCCATCAATTTGCATTAAAGGGAGAAGAAATGATCTCTAGAAGGTAGAATAGCTCTAGAGGAAGAGGTAAACCCTCCAAAGGAAGAGGGTAGTTAAAAACTAGACATGGATCTTAGGATAAGCAAGGTGAAGCAAGTTCTTCCAATACCCAAGGCGGTAGAGGAAGGGGTGATTAGCCTAGGGTAGAGGCAGTTTTGATAGAGGAAGAGGGTTCAGTGGAACATCTTTCCAGTGTGGGAAAGCTAGACATAGGGCATTTGAATGTCCTCAAGTACAATAGAGCATTGGTAAAGGAAAGGAGATTAGAGCCTATATAGCATAAGCTGAGGAAGAGAGTGTGGCTAGTGCAGCCTCACTGAAGTGTGGAGAAGAAGCTGAGGATGGAGAATCCTTGATGATGAAGAATTCCTTCTAGCACCAGAGAAGGTACGAGAGGAACCAAAATAGTGAAGAAGTCTATTTAGAACTAGATGTAAGTCTAGAGGCAAATGCTATAAGGTCATTGTGGACAATGACAGTACTAACACTTTAGTGTCAGAAGAAATGGTGTAGAAGTTAAAATTGAAATGATTGAAGCATCCCACTCCTTACAAGGTCTCTTGGCTACAAAAGGGACATTAATTACTAGTAAGTGAGCAATTCCTTGTCAAATTTCATATTGGAAATTATAAAGATGAGATATTGTGTGATGTTATGCCAATGGGTGCATGTCACTTGCTGTTGGGCAGACCTTGGCAATATGATAGGTAGACCATTCATGATGGAAAGAGTAATTACATAACACTCAAGAAGGATGGGGTTGAGTATGTGTTGAACCCCTTGAAGGATAAGGATGTTGGGAGAGGAAATAGGGTTTGTCTAGTAAGTGCAAAATAATTCTTAAAGGAAATCAGAAAGGAGAAGGTTTGTTATGCTTTCCTACCTCAAGTTGCAGAAATTATGATAGCTGAGAAAAGGGTAGAAGTTCCCACAGAAGTCCAAGAAATTCTGAGTGAGTTTGATGACATACTAATGAAGGACTTACCTGATGGATTACCTCTAATGAGAAGCATAAGTCACTGCATGGATTTGATACCGAGAGAAAGCCTACCAAACAAGGCACCATATAGGATGATACCTATGGAAAATGAAGAGGTGAATAGGCAAGTGCAGGAGCTACTGGATAAAGGACTAATTAGGAAAAGTCTCAGTCCATGTGTTGTACCAGTAGTATTGTCACCTAAGAAATATGGAAAATGGCAGATGTGCACTGGTTCAAGAGCTATAAATAAGATAACCATTAAGTACATGTTTCCATTGCCTCGTATGGATGACTTAATGGATTGTTTGAGCGGAGAAAAGTATTTCAACAAGATTGACTTGAAGCGTGGATACCACCAAATCAGAATTAGAGAAGGGGATGAGTGGAAGACAACATTCAAAACCAAGGATGGACTATATGAGTGGTTAGTGATGCCATTTGGGTTGACGAATGTACCCAACACTTTTATGAGGTTGATGAATGAGGTAATGAAACTATTCCTTAGAAAGTTTGCCATAGTTTATTTGGATGACATTTTGGTTTTCAACAAGACAAAGGAGGAGCACCTACTACATCTAAGGGCAGTCTTGCAAAGATTAAAAGAAGAGAAGTTACTGGTAAACATGGATAAGTGTAGTTTTATGCAAAAGGAATTAGTATATTTGGGTTTTGTAGTATTAGAAGAGGGGTTGAAGATGGATCCAGAGAAGGTTAAGGCAATATTGGAGTGGCCTTCACCGAAAAACATGTTTGAGGCCAGAAGTTTTCATGGATTGGCAAGCTTCTATAAGAAGTTCATTAGAAATTTCAGTGGAATATGTGCACCAATAACTGAAATAATGAAGGGTGTTAGGAAAGAAGTCCAATGGATAGCTACAATAGAAAAGAGTTTTTAGCTGTTGAAGAAGAAGGTGACAGAACAGCCAGTGTTGGCATTGCCATACTTTAACAAAGTTGTCCAAGTGGATTGTGATGCTAGTGGTAGTGCAATTGGGGGAGTGTTAAGTTAAGAAGGTAGACCCATTGCCTACTTCAATGAGAAACTTAATGAAGAAAAAAGGAAATACTTAGTTTATGACCAAGAATTCTATGGTATAGTGCAGGCCTTAAATAAGTGGTGCCATTATCTACTGTCAAATGAGTTTGTGTTGTATACTGATCATCATGCCTTACAGTACATTAATAGTCAAGGTAAGCTAAACCAGAGACATATGAAGTGGGTGGAGTTCCTACAAAGTTATTCATTTGTTTTGAAACATCAGAGTGGTCAGTCAAATTGGGTAGCAGATGCACTTAGCAGAAGATGTTTGTTGATGAATGAGTTAAGGGTTAATGTTGCTGGCTTTGATGCAATGAAGGATTTGTATCTAGATGATCCTAATTTTAAGGAAGCATGGGTTGTTAGTAAGAGTCCAGTGGTAGGAGATAGGACACCATGGTTGGAATATTCTATCCAGGATGGTTTGTTGTTCAAAGGACAAAAATTATGCATTCCTAGAAGTTCAATGAGGGAGAATCTAATCTAGGAAAAGCATAGTGGAGGCTTAAGTGGACACTTTGGGGTAGATAAAATAGTGGCATAGCTGAATGAAACTTAATTTTGGCCTAGAATGAGTGCATAAGTGAAGAGACTAGTACAAGGCTCCAGGGTCTGTTAGCATGCCAAAGGAGTATGACAGAATACATGACTATATCAGCCATTGCCCATACCTAATAGACCATGGGAGCATATAAGTATGGATTTTGTTCTGGGATTTCCTCAGGCACAATGAGGTCATGATTCCATTTTTGTTGTTGTGGACAAATTTTCAAAGATGGTTCATTTTATACCATGTTAGAAGACTAGTGATGCATCCCACATAGCTACATTATTTTTCAGAGAGTGGTTAGGTTGCATGGGTTGCCTAAGAGCATAGTTTCAGACTAGGAAACAAAGTTTCTTGTTCATTTTTGGCATACATTAAGGAAGATAATAGGCACTAAATTAGGTTTCAACTCAACTTATCATCCACAGACTGATGGACACATTGAGGTTGTGAACAAAAGTTTAGGAAATCTATTGAGATGTTTGGTCGGAGATAAACCACATCAGTGGGATCTTATCCTGGCACAAGTAGAATTTACTTATAACAATTCTGTAAACAGAAGTGTAGGAAGGAATCCTTTTCAAATAGTCTATGGGTACAACTCTAAGATAGTACAAATTTATATAGGAAGAGTGATATTGCCGAAGATTTTGCAGAATACCTTCATGAGGTTCATAAGGAAGTGAAGGAACAGTTGGAGAGGAGTGCCAATAAGTACAAGGAACATGGTGATGTGCATCGGAGGGAACAAGAGTTTCAGGTAGGAGACTTAGTTTTGGTACATTTGAGGAAGGAAATGTTTCCATAGGGAACATATAATAAATTGAAATTTGAGAAGATAGGTTCATGCAAGGTGTTGAGGAAGTTCTTATCCAATTCCTATGAGATTGAGTTTCCAGCAGGGATAGATATATCACCTATTTTCAAGTTTGCTAATTTGTATAACTTCTATGAAGGAGAGTCAAGTTCACAAGGAGGAATACATTCACATTCAGCTAATGCATAAGGGTGGATAGGTCAATTGCCTAAAAAGAAGATGGAGAAAGTGGATCAGGTGATTGACTCTCGAGTGATTAAAAGGACCAGAGGAAAGGAGTACAAGGAGTATCTAGTCAGATGGAAGGACCAAGCTACAGATGAAGCTTCTTAGCTGACTTCTACAGAACTTGTCAAGTTTGGGATTCCAATTCTAGACTTGCCAAAATGTTCTTGAGTTTTTAAATCATGGAACATTTTAGTTACCTGGCATGTCTAATGCAGGAGCATCTGGGTTCACATGCAATCTTCATCAACCAAAAAGGTTTGTTTTTATCTTCTTGTCTGTTTTAGTTGCAGAAGTTGCTGCAAGAGTGAATTAATCAAATTTGGAGAATTTTCCTAAGGAAGTTGGCCAAGTAAGGGGTTGATCTTGAAGAAGATCCAAATGGGTATTCGTACCTCAATTTTGGTGAAGATCTAGCCAAAATTGGTGAAGTTATGCTCCAGCGTGGCTTTTGATACCTACCGACCTGGCACTAAAATCCTGTCCTACCAACCTAGCGCTAAAATCTAGTCACACCAAAAATCTGCGCTAGCATTCAATGAACAAGTTTACGCTAATATGCTAAGGTTTGGACTTGCGCTAAAAACAACTCTTATTGACCATGTCCATCACCCTCGAATCCTTCGCTTAGTCCATTGATGCCAAAATTTGTGTTGAGCAATTTCACACTATCTGTGCTAAAAGTCTTCATCACTGACCTTACGCTAAACTCTGGTTCCACTGCCTAAGTTGGTTGACATTAGAATCCATGCAGGATGGTTGGATGGAATCGTTGCCTTGTGCTAAGATGCTCACTGTCTGACTTAGCGCTAAATTGTTTGATCACTAACTTGCACTAAATTGAAGATGCACTGAGAAAGTCAGTTGAGGCCAAATTCCACACTAGTCGGTTGAAACCAATTTCAGTGCTTTTCTCTGTAAAAGTTGGCGGAAGCCAAATCTAGGGCTTTCTCCTTTACGTTGAAATCCTATTAGACTGACTTTCCCACCAGTGAACCGAAAACATCAAAAAGTCAATTTTGATAGTTTGTATAGCTGTTCCAAGGGAAAATCAAGGCATGACACATGTCAAGATCATTAATGAAGGTTGGTGGCTACCAAAGAGGTCTATAAATTCTTGGGATTTGTTCTTTGAGGAGAGCTTCTCCTTACTCAAGGTTGTAGTACATTTTTTGGGAGTCTTCCTGAAGATTTCTCCTGAATGCATGATCAGTTTGATCTGGATCTTGTAGCACTGTAAGGCTAAGGCCAATATTTTGTAATGCAATTGGACTCCTGCTGTAATCTCTTGCATATGAATAAAGCATTATTGTTTTGTTGTTCTGTTGTTATTGTTTTGTTGTGATTCGTTATTGCTGCTTGATTTAACTGTCTAATAAGACTCTTGAACCTTGACTTGCATTACATGTCTACAAGGGCAATTGCAAATACAACATTTGACAAAATTCCTATGTCCTTTATGTTGGAAACAAGGCAGATAACTGAGAGGGGGGGTGAATCAGTTATCTTAAATATTCAACTTTCTTTTGTTCTTCAACAATTAGTGCAGCATCAAAACATATAACCATACATTATCATGAGAGAAGAAAAGAAATCAACACACATAACACAAGGATTTTTACGTGGAAAACCCAGTCAAGGGAAAAACCATAGGGTGACTAACCCAAGATTGTATTCTCTGTTAAAAGAATAGAAAGAACAAAAATAACACTTGCCAATTAGGGTTCACTACCTGAGCACACTGCTCACAAGAGGTTCACTTCCTACAATAGTTTATAGAAAGAAACCAGGTACTTGAACTGATGAGAAGCATCCACATATGCTAAGGTTTAGTTCCTGTTAGGCTCAATATACTGATCTACTGCACTTCATTCTTCCTATGTTTTAGTGTTGTTGTTCTATCACATACCTGACCTATATTGATGCTTCCACACTGCTCTCTACTTTTCTTCGCATTTCACCACTTACCACACACCACTTCACATCGAAATCCATCTGGTATATATATCCATACAAAGGAATTCAACATCTTTCTAGTCAGCATCCGGAATACTCAAGATTTTCCCAAACTTTGGTCTATCGGCTGAATCCTTGCTTACTAAGTGATGCATATCAAAGAGATAGTCATAGAATTCATCAATCATGTTGGCCAACCATGAATGATCCCTCAAGAAGCTTGATCACCATCAATTCCTCATCTGGATTAAGGTCTGATGCTCTATCGGTCAGTTCTTCCTTAGTCTACTCTGCCAAACAGGAACCCAACACTTAGGTGCTCATATCTTTTCACTCTTTCATCACCGGAGGCTCAATCTCTGGAATGCAACAGTCATGGTACTCCTCTTGACTTTCCCAAGTCTACACTTTGCTGAGGTACTTCCTCTAAGAGATCTGGACCTAATTGTCAGACCTTACTGCATGCTCTATTCTTGCTTACCAGACCAAAACACTCTTCAATTTGACTTCCAGTATAGACATACCATGTGTTGCGGATGTGTGGAATGGACTTTGTTGCCATAAATGACAACACACATGAAGCCACACAGTGTCTCTTGCCAACAATCTCCCCCTTTGGCATTGATGACAACACTTAGTGAAAAATGACTTAGTGTCATAATAAACTCCCCCTTTTCTGATGCTCTATTCATATGTACACTTTTCCAGAGCTCCCCCTTAGCTAGATTTCACATTTTTCACTGCTCCTCACTCCCCCTTTGACATCAATGGCAAAGGGTGAAATCTGCACACTAGAATTTGCAAAAAGTAGCCTATACATAGTTGCATATATACAAGTTATACTTACATAAAGTTGAGTATATCCACAAAAGTATTCTTTAACTGTACAACTTATGTCGCCCAACTCTGCTTCATCCTGTCCAAAATTGAGATGTGACCACTTAGCAAAAATGCAAAAGCTTATGCCCTCTTTAGGTATGTCGGATCACTGGTCCAGGCTGTGGTCTGGGTATCAATTAGGGCCTCATGCATTGCCTCTAACTTGGGGATAATTATCCCTCTTAGTTCACTTAGCCTACTTATTCTATTCTTTTTTTCCTTATCAAGCCTCTTTATTTCATTAATAGTGGCAATAGTCTGACACTCTTGATTTATTATGGAAGAGGTGAGAGAATCAAAATTTTGAGATAAACTTGACAGTTTACTCTCTTGTTCTTCCACCTTCTTGGCAATGTCTACTATTACTGTGGACCAAGATAGACAAACTTTATATAAGTCTTTACCATCTTTAAGAGCATTTTCTAGGCTCTTTATTCTAATATCCAGATTTCTTCTATCATTTTCTATAAGTCCTTGTACTTCAGAGAATCTCTTTCCCAAAAACTCTTTCCAGACTTTCTCTTCTGCTGACTTCTCCAAAGAATCAAAATGTGTGCTAATAGAATTAACAAGAGCTTTCAATTTACCAGATGAAGAGGCTGAAAGATCCTTTTGGAAGGATGGCATGATCTTCTCCAACACACCAAATACAATCTCTATCAGCTCACAGTCTTCCATGTGAGACTTCAGAGGCTTTTCTTTTGCTTTGGCTTGAGCAAAAGATGCTACCTTCATTGTCTAGACCAGAGAGAGAGTCAAAATTGAATGGTCCTTGAAATAGCTCTAGTTCATCTAATTCCATCATTTCCTTGGTCAAGAAGTCTTTAACTGCTTCTGCTGACAAGACTTCTTTCCTCTTGCAGCCTCAGATGTGTCAACAAAGACCTTCTCTATTTGTTCTTCTTCTCTTCCCTTTTTCTCCTTTTCTTGACTTGCTTTCTCCTCTTTTCTTGCTTCTCCTTCAGTTCCGGAGTTTGCTGAGGGATCCAAATGAGAGATGTTTACTTCTTCATGGACTTCCTCTTCCAGAGTAGAGGAGTGTAGGTCCTTAGTCTTCTCCTCACCTATCTCCTTTGATTCTTCTGCAATTTTCTCAGTAGGATCTTCCTTTGATACACTTAGTCCTTCGACATCCATGGCAGAAGGTTCATCACTTATGTCTTCTATAATAGGAAGATTGAATCTTTTATATACATTCCAGAGGATGTCTTCAGTCTCTTTTGCCACCTAATCAGTCTCTCCGAGCATAAGCTTGTTCATTCTCGCTTTGCTCCAGAACTCATCCTTGCAATCCTTGAAGATCATGTTCATTTGTTTAGGATTGATGGAAGGATAGAGCTGAATAGCTATCTATTCCCAGATCTCCATATCCTTTTCCTTACCATTGTCTTTTCTAAGTTCAAGTATTTTCTCTAAACTCTTGGGGATTAGAGAGATGATTTCAATGAATGCTTTATTATAGATATTCAAGTACTTGATTGTGGTTTCCTCCAATAATCTTTTGTCAGTGTCATTATATTCATCATAAAATTTAGTTATGGGATGTAGATTCCCATCTACACTGACTGCTTTGATGATATCATCAAAAAAAGGAGTAGGCCTTTCAACAAATTCTTCTGCTTCTTCTTCTTTGTTCTTGTTAGTAGATGATTCCACAAATGTTTTCTTTTTCTTCTTCATTTTCTTAACCTCCTCATCTGTCTCTGTCTCTTCATCATCCTTGTGGCTTGTGTATAACCTTGTGGCCTTGGTCTTTGTTCTCTTCTCTCCTTTTCTAGATGTCTTTGCTTCCAGTTTTGAAGCTTTTGAGCTCTTAGAGGTGGCAGGTGCAGAGCTCTTTGAGGATCTAGTTTGGGAGGAGGCTTGCACCGAAACACTTTCTTTTTCTGCTTATTGTCTCTCTTTTTCTGCTCTTTCTACCTTCTCTCTATTGGCATCAACTGCCTCCTTTGATAAGACATATTTCTTTGCAAATTCCTCTACTTCCTTCCTGACTTTTCTCTTTATTTCAGGTTGCCTTAGTTCAACATGAATTTTTACACTCAATTCTTGAAAGGTGCCAAACCTTTCTGCCTCAGGGTCCTTAGGCTGACTTAGTAGGTGTTGGACATGTAGTTCCAGAATTTTCTCATCCACCTCATAGCCCATTGGCATAATCCAGACTATTCTTGGTTCCATTGCCTCCATTAGGCATTGATCAGTGTCTACCATGAAGCACACTGTATCCTTGTATTTTTCAACTAGAGATTGGGGGATTCTCTCTCTGGCCTGCATCATGCCTTGGAAGTTTTTGAAGTAACCCCAGAGTGTTGTGCTTTGTGCCTTGGCATCACCAAGCCCATACATATAGTCTTTGATTTGTATGGCCATAGGTCTGTCATTTTGCCATACCCAACCACTGGATCCGGGTAGCTCATTCATATAGTAAAAGAATATACATAGTATCAAGCCACCATACTTAAATGAATTCTTATTATCCTTCTTTATTTTCTGTAAGTTCTCTAACAGTTGGTTCAGGAGAAGCTCACAAAGATCATAGTCAGCATTTTTCCTTAGCATTTCATATGCAGTATATATGGCAGTTCCAGATACTAAATTTTCCCTCCTGGAGTGATAGATTTTGTAACCAATTATCATAAAGGCAAATTTGATAACCGGATCTATGATGTCTTCTATTATCATTGCCCTCTTGTCAAATTTTGATCTGGTAGCCTCACTTATAGTTTGGTTTTTGATTTGAGAGCAGGCAACCCATTGGATGAGTGCAATCTAGTTACCACCCTAATGGCATCTTTTGTGATCTTAAATGGCCTCACCAACCACATAAAGTTGTCATGCATTTTGCTCAGAACATACTGGACCCATTCATCTTCTGTAAAACAGGGGAAATGGATGCAATGTCCAAAATGCTTATCCCAAATGGCCTTGTATTGGGGTTTAAGTTCAAATGATTCATCTATTAGTTCCTTGTGATAGATATCCATCAGTTTGGATTCTCTAAATTCCTCAATATTTGCGTGTATGTAAACCCTGACATCTTCTACATGCAGAACTCCATGCGGAATGCTAGAGAATGCGCCTAGGGGATCAAATTCTAGGGATTTGTAAGGATGTTTCTTGAACTTAGGGTGCAGCCTATCAGTGATCTTAACAACATTCAAAGTAGCCATCTTTCAAAAGATTCAGAGAGAGATATTCAAGAGCGAAAATACCTTTTTATGCTTCTAGGGTTCACGATAAGAGCCGAAAAGATCATTGGTTGAATCAAATTCTGCCGTTGATCCTTAAGAGAGTTGAAGCAATCTTGTTGCAGAGCTCCTTCTTTCTTCTTCTTGAATGCAAATGTGCAAATGATGAACAAAAGAACCCTTTTATTTCAGCGCAAACCCTAATTCTATTTTGCAATAAATGTACAACTTAAGTCATTCCGGTTGCTTTATTCTTCTTGTTCTAAGAGAGATCTTTCCGAATCACTGAGATGCACTTAGAGTTATTCTTGGTGATTATTGACAATCTATCTTCCTTTCTCCAATCATTCCATTTATCTGCAGATCAAGATATTTCAATTTTTGAATCATACCGGATCTAACTGTGAAAATCTTGCTTTTGCCAAATGATTGTCAAACTAGATTAATCTGGGATGATTAACCTTTTCAAAATCATTGTGGATCTTTCATACTTGGACCAAGGTTTATTTAGATGTTTCTCTGAGAGCCCTTTTGATTCGCAACACTTCATGTGCCAATTTTAGGCACCAATTGACTGGCTGGGGGATATTGTTTTCTTTTGTGACTCCCCCTAAGCCAGAGCTCATCTATTTAGTTTCTGGAAGGAATATCAGCACCAGATTCTAGTGCAGATCCATCCTCAACATTTTTTGTACTTCTCTTTACCCAAATCTTGTTCATTTCCCTTTTCATTTGTCTTGATTCTGGTTATGAAGCACCAAACCCTTTTTGTCCCGATTCTTACTTCTACAAAATTTGGCAATATGACCGGATCTATTGCAATTGTAGAAAACAACATTTCTTTGCATATTTGACTGGTATCCTCTTGATCTACATTGATTAGCTATATGTCCCATTCTATTGCATGCAAAGCATCTACCATTGAATGAATTGTTTATTTGCATATTTCTACATTCATGAGATTTGTGACCATACCTTTTGTAGTTAAAGCACTGTCCAGAGAAGGATGAATTAGTCAGATTCATTCTTCTTCTACACTGATTTGATTTATGACTGAAGTTATTGCAATTGTAGCAGCATCCATTGAAGGATGGATATCTTTGAGCATTTGGTTGTCGTATCAGAGGTCTTCTAGGTCTGTTCCTTGGATTTCCTAATCCAGAGTTCTTTTAACCGGATCCAGAGCTTTCACCTTTCTCATACCCCAAGCCACGCTTGTCATCTACCCTCTTTTGGATTTTAAGAAGAACTTCAAGTTGAGTAGAGCTTATCTTGAATTTCTCTTTGTATTCATTTGTAGTTTGAAGATCCCTTTTAAGAGTATCTATCTAATTTTCAAGTTGTTCTTCATTATCTCTAGCTTCTTCAAGATCAGATTCCAAATGCTTGATTATTCTATCCATTTTGTGGCAGTCTCCTGACTTCTCCTTGATAGATTATTTTAAATTATCTTCAATTTTTCTTTTCTCTTCAATTTCTTGGGTGAATTTCATAACCCCTGATTCCATTTCATGTCTTACCATAATGACCTCTTTTGATAGCTTCTCACATAACTTGTTTTTCTCATTCAGATCTTCATTAGTATCATTGGATTCACTTTGACTTGCTAATTGTTGAAGTAGTTCTTTTCTTTTCTTCAGTGAGATACTTAGTTTTTCTTTGAGTTCATTTATGAAATCATCCTCTTGTTTGAGTCTTTCCCTCAGGTTATTGACTTCAGAGTGAGATTGCTCAAGATCATCTAGGGAAGACTGAAGTTGTTCCCTCATACCATACATATCCATTGAGATTCCTAGATCTTCCTCAAGTTGTTAGGCTCTATTTGGAGGAACTTAACTCTGATACCAATTGTTGGAAACAAGGCAGATAACTAAGAGGGGGTGTGAATCAGTTATCTTAAATATTCAACTTTCTTTTGTTCTTTAACAATTAGTGCAGTATCAAAACATATAACCATACATTATCATGAGAGTAGAAAAGAAATCAACACACATAACACAAGGATTTTTACGTGGAAAACCTGGTTAAAGGAAAAACCATGGGGTGACTAACCCAAGATTGTATTCTCTGTTAAAAGAATAGAAAGAACAAAAATGACACTTGCCAATTAGGGCTCATTGCCCGAGCACACTACTCACAAGAGGCTCACTGCCTACAATAGTTTATAGAAAGAAACCAGGTACTTGAACTAATGAGAAGCATCCACATATGCTGAGGTTCAGTTCTGGTTAGGCTCAATATACTGATCTACTGCACTTCATTCTTCCTCTATTTTAGTGCTGCTGTTCTGTCACATACTAGACTTATATTGTTGCTTCCACACTGCTCTCTACTTTTCTTCACACTTCACCACTTACCACACACCACTTCACATCAAAATCCATCTGGTGTATATATCCACACTAAGGAATTTAACATCTTTCTAGTCAACATCTGGAATACTCAAGATTTTCCCAAACTCTGGTCTGTCAGCTGAATCCTTGCTTACTAAGTGATGCGTATCAAAGAGATAGTCATAGAATTCATCAATCATGTCAGCCAACCATGAATGATCCCTCAAGAAGCTTGATCACCATCAATTCCTCATCCAGATTAAGGTCTGATGCTCTGCCGGTCAGTTCTTCCTCAATCTACTCTGCCAAATAGGAACCCAACACTTAGGTGCTCATATCTTTTCACTCTTTCATCATCGGAGGCTCAATCTTTGGAATGTAGCAGTCATGGTACTCCTCTTGACTTTCCCAAGTCCATACTTTGCTGAGATACTTCCTCTGAGAGATCCGGACCTGATTGTCAGACCTTGCTACATGCTCTGTTCTTGCTCACCAAACCAAAACACTTTTCAATCTGACTTCTGGTATAGACATACCATGTGTTGCAGATGTCTGGAATGGACTTTGTTGCCATCAATGACCACACTCATAAAGCCACACAGTGTCTCTTGCCAACACTTTAGTCATTGATGGGTGTCCATATCCTATTCCAAAGATACTAATTTGGTACTGGTAGGGAGGATGCTTGCAAAGGTTATATAATTTGGTTTTACATGTTCCAATTGCATTTGTTTGAAATTTTCTAAAGCCTTTTCAAAAAATCCATTTTGTGCATATCTTGCAACCATTGCATTCCATGAGATGGCATCTATTTGAGGCATTATGTCAAACAATTCATGTGCCTTGCCTATGCTTACACACTTTGCATACATGTCTATAAGAGTAGTTGCAAATAGAACATCTGACAAAATTCATATATCCTTTATGCTTTGATGTTTGTCCATGCCCTATTTTGAAGATCCCATTTTGGCATATAGGCAAGGAGGATGTTGGATAATATTCTGGAATTTGGCTTGACACTCGTCAATTGAATTTTCTTGAAAGTTTCTTTAAAGCCTTATCAAAAAATCCATTTTGTGCATATCTTGAAATCATTGCATTCCATGAGACAATATTCCTTTAAGGCATCATGTCAAATAGTTCATGTGCATTATCTATGCTTCCACACAAGTTGTATACATGTCTACAAGGACAGTTGCAAATACAACATCTGGCAAAATTCCTATATCCTTTATTCTTTAATGGTTGTCCATACCCTATCCCAAAGATCCTAATTTGTCACACGCAGGGAGAATGCTTGCAAAGTTTATGGAATTTGGTTTTACATGTGCCAATTGCATTTGCTTGAAAGTTTCTAAAGCCTTTTCAAAAAATACATTTTATGCATATCTTACAATCATTGCATTCAATAGTTGGCATCTCTTTGAGGTATCATGAAAAATAGTTCACATGCCTTATCTTTGCTTCCACACTTTGCATACATGTCTACAAGGGCAGCTGCAAATAGAACATCTGAAAAAATTCCTATATCCTTTATGTTTTAATGGTTGTCCACACCTTGTTCCAAAGATCCTATTTTAGCATAGGCAAGGAGGATGTTGGATAAGGTTGTGGAATTTGGCTTGACACCAGCCAATTGCATTTTCTTGAAAGTTTCTTTAAAGCCTTATCAAAAAATCCATTTTGTGCGTATCTTGCAATCATTTCATTCCATGAGACAACATTCCTTTGAGGTGTGATGTCAAATAGTTCATGTGCATTGTCTATGCTTCCACACAAATTGCATACATGTCTACAAGGGCAGTTGCAAATACAACATTTGACAAAATTCCTATATCCTTTATTCTTTGATGGTTGTCCATACCCTATTCCAAAGCTCCTAATTTGGCACAGGTAGGAGGATGCTTGCAAAGGTTATGGAATTTGGTTTTACACATGCCAATTGCATTTTCTTGAAAGTTTCTAAAGCCTTTTCAAAAAATCCATTTTGTGTGTATCTTGTAATCATTGCATTCCATGAGATGGAATCTTTTTGAGGTGTCATGCCAAACCATTCACATGCCTTGTCTATGCTTCCACACTTTGCATACATGTCTATAAGGGAAACTACAAATACAACATCTGACAAAATTCCTATTCCTTTATGCTTTGATGGATGTCCATACCTTGTTATGAAGATCCTATTTTGGCATAGGCAAGAAGGATGTTGGATAATGTTGTGGAATTTGGATTTACTCCTGCCAATTGCATTTACTTGTAAGTTTCTTTGAAGCCTTATCAAAAAATCCATTTTGTGCATATCTTGCAATCATTGCATTCCATGAGACAACATTTCCCCCATTTCCCTCATGTTTATGTCAGCTTGTATTTGAGTTACAATATTCCTTCATTTTTTACATGCATAACATGCTATAATTGTACATGCTTACTAGTGATTCATGATACAATGAAGCACAACATGATGAAATAAGAAAATACATATTTACAACACTTAAGAATATGTAGTAGTGTTTCTCATGTCAACAATACATGTTATATCCCTTACTTTCTCATGCAAAATGGATAAACTATGTTTTCATCTTCACATACATGGCTTACAGCATGTGACAATAAACCACTACAAGTTGTATATGTGCTTAACAACAAGTATACATGTGATACAACACCCCAAAAAACACATTGACTTAGGTGAGTGGTTCTTTTATTAGTGGTGGTGTTCATTTTGGACATAAAATAATAATGGTTATTTTTAAACAAATTATTCATGGAACTTGTAATTTACAACCTTAATCTTTAAGCCTATTCCTTTTGTAATTTGAAACAAAAGATGGAATTCTTACCCACATTCTATGCACCTACATTAGTGTCCAATGTACTTTAACACATAGGGAGAGAGACATAGGGAGAACACCATTGATGAAAACCAAGGTCTTTGCTTATGAATAAGACATCTTCTTGTTGCTACTACAATCTTAGGTATGTCACAATTTTGTATGCTTTTGACAGTGATAATGAGGGTTTTGGATGCTCAACAAGGTTACCCTCCACTCATGACACCCTCATAATATCCTCATAATTATTTCCTTGATGATCTAATGACTAACTCAATAGGATAACATCATGGATTCATTAGAAAAAGGCAAGCCCATTATGTAATACTAAAGACAAGAACCCTAGTAGCCATAGGTAATATCCTTACATACAAACATCAATCAAATATACATGGAAGACTATCAAACCACAATGTCAGTCTAAAAAAATGAAATTTAATCCATTTTGAAACTTCTACCATAGCTACAATAGTCAAAACAACAACAAATCCTTCCATTTTTCCAAAAAACATCATAAACCCTAGTTTGGTAACCATTTCATGTGATTTTTGTAGCACATTCTTTAAGTTGTGTTTTTCCATTATGTTTTGTCTACTTAAACACTAGATACATGTGCTTACAAGATTATATTTTGATGTTTTAGATGATGTTATCTATCCCATTATTACATTTTTCTTTTGCTAACATGATCATATCTTTTACATTTTTCTTGTGCTAAAATGGATTGGAATGGGGTAATCATCTTCAAGATTGTAAGAACCTTTTATTAATGCCCTAAAAAACATTGGATCAAGTGCAAACACAATATAAACCTAAGGAGAGCAGAGGAAACACCTAAACATGGAGATTACATCATAGCTTTTAGTTTAGTTTCATCTACTAGAAACTTGTGCTAGGACTAAATTTCTGCATTCGACATCTCTTGGGGCCAAACAAATAGCACCAAAATGTTTTGGTGGGTGGGTAAATGCTAGGGGAGGTATCTTTTCAGTGGTGAAGCCTCTTGGTCATTCTTGGCTACATTAGATGGAGGCAATCTCTTAAGAGCCCTAAGACAAAAAAGGTGTCAAACTTTGGACTAGATGTTCTATCAAACCGTGACACCTAGGAACATCTTCTTTGCATGTATAGGTGGATGTCAGGTCCACCTACAAATACCTATCTCAGTTTTTAAATCAATTTTTTTCTCATGTTATGGCAAGGAATGAATTGTTCCAAAATGCTTTAATTTCATGTAGTGGAAAAGTGCTAGGAGTGAAATTTTGCATTCCACACCTTGTGGGGCCCAACGGACTGTGCCAACACATCAGGATGGGAGGGTAAACACTAGGGGAGGTCTCTTTTCATGCACCAAGTGCCCCAGACATTCTTGGTTGTAGGCTATTGGCAAAGTCACTTGAGATCCCTAAGAGAGACAAAATGAATCTGTTTGACCGTGCTTAAATTAAACGCATTCTTGCAAAATGCTTCAATGGCATTCAACACAACCTTGCCATGAGCCATATTTTTTGTTCTACTCATTGTGGGGCCCAACAGACTATGCCTAAACATCAAGGTGGCTAGTTAAATGCTAGGGGAGGTCTCTTTTCATGTGCCAAGTGCCCCAGACATTCTGAGATGCAGGCTACCAGCAAACTCACTTGAGATCCTTGAGAGAAAAAAATTGCCAAACTTTGATGGAGCAGTTCTCAGAATTTGTAGCACCTAGGAATGTTCTATTTGGACCTATAGGTGCATGCAAGGTCCATCCACAAGAACCTCTCTCAATTTTTGTCAACTCCAATCCATTTGACCCTGCCAAAATTAAACGCATTCTTGAAAAATGCTTCAATGGCATTCAACACAACCTTGCCAGGATCCATATTTTTTGTTATGCTCATTGTGGGGCCCAAAAAATTGTACCAACACATTGTGTTGGGTGGTTAAACACTAGGGGCGGTCTTTTTTCGTGCACCAAGTGCCCCAGACATTCTAGGCTGCAAGCTACCAACAAATTCCATAAACATGACTTTGTCGATAGCCTGCAGCCCGAAATGTCAAGGGCACTCGGTGCACCAAAAGAGACCTTCACTAGAGTTTACCTACCCACCCTGATGTGTTGATGTAGTCTGTTGGGCCCCACGATGAGCAGAACAAAAAATATAGCTCCTGGCAAGGTTGTACTGAATGCCACTGAAGCATTTTGTAAGAATGTATTTAATTTTGGCACAGTCAAATGGATTGGAGTTGACAAAAACCAAGAGAGGTTTTTGTGGATGGACCCCACATTCACTTGTAGGTCCAAACATAACATTCCCAAGTTCCACGAACTCCAAGAACCGCTCTATCAAAGTTTGGCAGTTTTTTGCTCTTAGAGATCTCAAGTGACTTTGTTGGTAGCTTGCAACCTGGAATGTCTGGGGCACTTGGCACACAAAAAGGGACCTCTCCTAGCATTTAATTTCCCACCTTGATGTTTTGGCATAGTCTGTTGAGCCCCATGATGAGTAGAACAAAATATATGGCTCCTGACAGGGTTGTGTTGAATGCCACTAAAGCATTTTGCAAGAATGCCTTTAATTTCAGCATGGTCAAATGAGTTGGAGTTGGTAAAAACTAAGAGAAGTTATTATGTACAGACCCCACATGCACCTGTAGGTCCAAATGGAACATTCTCAGGTGCCATGAATTTTGATAACCGCTCTGTCAAAGTTTGGCAGTTTTTTGCTCTCAGGGATCTCATCCTACAACTCAGAACATCTAGGGCACTCAGTGCATAAAAAGAGACATCCCTTATCATTTATCCATCCACCCCGATGTTTTGGTGGAGTTGCTTTGGCCTCATGAGGTGTGGAATGCAAAATTTCACTCCTAACACCTTTCCAATGCATGAAACTAAAGCATTTTGGAACAATGTGTTCATTGCCACCACAGGAAAATGAAATTAATTTAAAAAATGAGGTAGGTATTTATAGGTAGATATGATATCCACCAATACATGTGAAGAAGATGTTCCTAGGTGTCATGGTTTGATAGAATAGTTGGTCCAAAGTTTGACACCTTTTTTGTCTTAGGGCTCTTAAGAGACTATCTTCATCCATTGTAGTCGACAACAACCAGGAGGCTTCACCACCAAAAAAGACACCTCCCCTAGCATTTACCCACCCACCTAGATGTGTTGTTGTTTTCATTTGGACCCAAGAGATGTTGAATGCAAAAATTTAGTCCTAGCACCTTTCTAGTAGACGAAACTAAACTAAGTGTTGTACTTGGCTATTGATGAAAAAGTTTGATAGTGGTTCTTTGGCATGACCCTACTATAAAGGTGTTCTCACTTGATCCAACGTGTTGTAGGGAATCAATTAAGGTTTCCATTACCACTGCTACCAATTCTTAGCACCAAATTTGAAGAAACACATGAGGGTTTGTAAGATGGAATCCTTGTCATTAAAATTCATAGTAACATCATGATATTATGGTCTTAATCTCCTCATAGGATATGACAAAGCTAGTTTGAAATAAGATCCTTATATGATTTCATGATGCAAAGATAATTTTGATGTGTAATTTACAACTTTGGTTTCTATGAATGAAACCATAATGTAACATGATGAAAAAGTCTTTGAACGAATCCCTATCACTATGATGCATGAAGAACTATGGTTGCTCCCAAGCCTGATAGAGGATATTTTGGTCAAGAATACCACCATTGGTTCTATGAAACCTTAAAAATCTTAGGTCTTGAAAGACAAATGATAACAATAATCAAGTTGACTCCAAAGGACATAATGGCATGACCCTTCAAGCAAACAAGACCTGTCAAACAAACATAATGACATGACCCTTCAAGAGAATGAACAAGGTTCATCAAATTGACTCCAAAGGAAATATCATCATGAAATAATCATGAAAATATACCTTACTTTTCTACCAAAACCAACTTCATAAGGATTATGCCTACCTCCATCATACTCAAATCCTACATGCAAATGCAATTTCACTATTTAGCTAAAATGAGTACACCAACCTGATGAAATGAGACAATACCATAAAAATACCTCCCCATGGTATAGTCTTTGGTCTGCCTTACCCATCCTCTCATTTGAGGATGATCTTTCTTTTTATCTTTGGATATATATGAACTCTAAATATAAATATATTTTTCTTGTTGTCCACTTGTTCAAATATGCAAATGTCTCCTTCCATGATCTTATTATGACAAGAAAAATATGCCCACCCCACACTTAGGGTAGGTCTATGTTCATGAAAAAGGAAGCTAACCTCCCATTCATTACAATCATTCACTTGGTAATTGAAGAGGACATTCACCTATTTTTAGGAACTCCTGTACTCCCAAATCATTACAAAAACTGAGTTTCTATTATACCAATCCTCCTAGTAAAGGTACAAATCAAATGCATGCTTTGAAAGTTGAAATAAATTAAATTAAAGACTTACAATTTGTATTTTCTTCCATTTCTTCAATAGCATCATTGTTTTCCTCATCAAAAACCAATTCAATCAGCAACTTGTTGTCCATTGGTTGACTTAAACTGTATACTATGTTATACGTATCAATATTGGTATTCATAAGATGAAAAGCAGTGATATTTTTCACACACCATATTCTTTGAAATATCTTAACCTTAAAATATGAGTTTGATCAAACCACTTGACTTAGTTTGATCAAACCAACTCACCAATCATGACCAGGTGGGGAATATCAAAATGCATAAACAACCATGTCATTCAGTCATGAGCTCTATAATGAAACAAAGCTAATCAACCAACACCAAGGAGCACATATAAGAAGGTAAGAAAAATGTCAAAAATATAGAAGATGAATTAAGGATAGAAAAGAAAAATAGCATACCTTTCTATCATTCCACTGATTCAATCTAATGAACCATCTAGATTTGTTCTACCCTTTATGGTGTCAAGTATTGCTTCATGGTCAGACTCGCAAACTTTCCACAAGTTGCTATTTAATGGTCTACCCCCATATTTTATCAAATGGATGTTTGATGCCACAACAAGGTTAGAATAATGAAGAATCTTCCTATGTGTGTCAAAGTCCTCGAACAACTACACATGAGACTTCTTCATTCAATACCTTCTAATCCATGTTTCAATAACAACCATTAATCCCATAGGATAATCAATTTTTTCTCCATCTATGACAGGGGCTGTCAATTTCTTTTTTGCCTCAACACAACAACATAAATAATAATCCATTCCCTCATCATTATCTTCATCCGCAATAACTGTTAGTTTCAAGACAGACAACTGAGAGGAGGGGGTGAATCAGTTGTCCAAAAACTTTCCTTTTATTAATCACTTAAATCCTTCTTGTAATTTAGTAGCATAATAATAAATCAATCATGGAAACATAATGCAACAATTCAAGAGCAGAAACACATTAACACATATGATACCAAGATTTTAACATGGAAAACCCGGTTAAGGGAAAAACCACAGGGTGACTAACCCAAGATTGTATTCTCTGTTAAAAGAAATAAGAAGAACATAATGGCACATGCTAATTAGGCCTCACTACCTGAGCACACTGCTCACAAGAGGCCCACTACCTACAGGAGACACACTATCTATAGTATGATAAATATTACATACTTGAACTGAAGAATAGCATCTTCACCATGCTTGAGTCAGTTCCATTTAAGCTCAACACTTCTTCTCTACCTTTCGCTCTTCTCCTCTCTACCACACTCTCATCTTAACCAAGATACTTTTGAAATGACGTCACAACTCTTATTTATACAAGACATCATCAAAGTCGGCATACTTTACATAGTAAATACATAAATACAACTTGATTAATTACAAAAGACTTCATGCCAATCACCACACTATTGGCCACACATATCTGGGACTTCAATCTTCTTTGAGGAACATGCCATGCTTCACAGAACATCTTCAAGATCATCCGCAAGATGTGTAACTCATCCGGTTGGCCAAGTTTAGGAAGAACATCATCATCTGAAAGTAATTCTTTAATTACGAGCTCCATCTTTAATGTGGACCACCAACACAAACTAGACACAATCCAGAGACCCCCACAAGCTTGCCTAAATCACCAAGAACATCCACACTACTTTTGCTTACTGAAATCATTCTCTCCTTCATCTAGAACCTCAAGAACACAGTCTGTCATCACTGTCATATTGGAATAGATGCTTGTGAACCTCCAAACCATGAACCAATTGAGTTGTCAATTTTCATTGACTTCCTAAACACTCCACCAAATCTGCAGAACAAGATATTGCATTTCCGGATCTCACCAGACCTATTTGTGTCACTCTGTCACCTCTGAACATCTGCCAGAACCAGTTTTACTTATATGGCCATAACTTCTTCAAATCTTCATGTGGACCTCTCAAATCTTTACTGGAACACCTTTAGACACATATCTACAAACCCTTTAATGCGTATCCTTTGATCTTCATCTTAGCTGGGATCTTCACTTCACTATCTTCACTGTTCTTCTCTATTTCTGATAGGACTAATTTTCTCAATATCCTCAGCATACAACTCATCCACTCCTTGATATCAATGCAATAGGAGTATGTTAACATCAATGACAACAACAGTTAGGCCCATACTTGTAACAATCTCCCCCTTTGTCATTGATGACAACATATGGTGTGAAAAAATGTTTTAACCATCAAGACAAGAACTTCTCCTTACTGACTGACATAACTCCCCTTATCAATAATAACCATTCACATGTCTTCTCTTCCTTTACTGCTCCCCCTTTGATCAGCAACCACTTCTTTTTTTTCACATGTCTTCTCTCCCCCTTTGACATCAATGGCAAAGGGCACATACTTGCATCAATCAGAATCATACAGACTGCTCCCCTTGAGTAGCAACTTCTTATCATCAATCTAGACCACAAGATATGACTGTGAGATCCACCGGACTGATGCACATTAGTGCACCTTAATTCAGAACCGGAGGGGTAATAACCCCTAACTTCTCCCTGAGATACTCAAAAGAGTCCTTAGCTAGAGGTTTAGTAAAAATATCTGCAATCTGATCCTTGGAGGGTACAAACTCCAATCTGACTTCATTTTTGTTCACTTGCTCTCTCAAAAAGTGAAACTTGATGGATATATGTTTTGTCTTTGAGTGCAACACTAGATTTTTTGATATAGTTATTGCACTTGAATTATCACAAAAAATTGTGATAGGTTCCTCATACTCCACTTTGATGTCTCTTAGCATTTGTTTCATCCACAGTACTTGAGTGCAACTACCTGCTGCTACAATATATTCTACTTCTGCAGTGGACAGAGATATTGCCTCTTGTTTCTTGCTTAGCCAAGAAACTAATATTTTCCCTAAAAAGAATGCTCCACCACTGGTACTCTTCTGGTCATCCACATCTCCTTCCCAATCCACATCTGTATATGCATGAAGAGACAAATCATGATCTCTAGGATACCATAAACCATACTCAACTATTCCTTTTAGATATCTAAGAATCCTCTTGATTGCCATGACATGAGATTCTCTAGGATTAGCTTGGAATCTAGAAATAAGACCAACAACATTCATAATGTCAGGTCTAGTTTGAGGAAGATACAGTAGTCCTCTAATTATTGACCTATACTTTTTCTAATCAGCCTTAGGAGAGTCATCATCTTTTCTCAATTTACATTTGGTTGTCATGGGAGTATTCATTGGTTTTGAGTCTTCCATCCCAAATTTCTTCAACAATTCTTTCACATATTTGGTTTGTGAGATGAAGATTTCCTTTCTTTGTTTGAGTGATTTGCAGACCCAAGAAGAAATTCATTTCCCCAAACATGGGCATCTCAAATTCACTTTTCATTTGATTTGCAAAAGTTTTGTACATGCTATCTCTTCCTCCAAAAATGATATCATCAACAAATACTTCAACAATCAAGATATTTTCATGATCAATTTTGAAGTACAAGTTACTGTCAGCAGTACCTTTGTTAAAACCAATCTTCAAAAGATACTTATCCAGTCTTTCATACCAGGCTCTTGGGGCTTGTTTGAGTCCATACAATGCTTTCTTCAACTTGCAAACCATATCACCATGATCAGACAATTGAAATCCATTCGGTTGCTTAATGTATACTTCTTCTTCCAAGTCACCATTCATGAAGGCAGACTTGACATCCATCTGATATACTTTGAAATCCTTGAAGGTAGCAAAGGCAAGAAATAATCTGACTGCTTCAATTCTTGCCACCAGAGTAAAAGTTTCTTCAAAATCAATTCCTTCTACTTGAGAATAACCCTTACAGACCAATCTGGCTTTGTTTCTGACTACTTCACCATCTTCATTCAGTTTATTTTGGAAGACCCATTTGGTTCCAATCACATTTTTTTTCTAAGTCTGGGAACAAGATCCCAAGTGTGATTTTTCTCAATTTGCATCAGCTCTTCCTTCATTTCTTTAGTCCATCTTTCATCGTTGCATGCTTCACTCACTATTTTTGGTTCAATCTTTGAAATTAGACAATACTTTTCTGAGTCTTGAGCAATCTTTCTTCTTGTTTGAACACCTTTGCTTTTATCACCCATGATCTAATCTTCAGAGTGATTCAGTCTTACATACCTAGGAGTTTTGGGAATTTCTTGCACTTCTATTTCTTGAACAGGTTCATTCAAACTTATCTCTTCTTCCTGATTCTCCGGATCAGTCTGGATCTAAATTTCAGAAGGGGCTTGGACTTCTTGGACCAAAACATCATTCTGATCATCTTCTTCATATTCATAAAACATTGAGGGTTTTTCAATACCTTCATCAACCTTCACATTTGTACTTTCTATAATCTTTCTCAATCTCTTGTTATAACACTGGTATGCTTTGCTTTGAGTAGAATATCCCAAGAATATTCCTTCATCACTTCTAGCATCAAATTTGCCAAGTTCTTCATCTCTTTTAATGTAACATTTGCTACCAAAGACTTTGAAATACTTCACAGTGGGAGTGACACCAAACCAGAGTTCATAAGGGGTCTTCCCAGTATTGCTTCTGATTTGTACTCGATTAAGAGTATAGACAATAGTGCTTACAGCTTCTCTCTAGTAGATTTGAAGAACATTTGCTTCCATCATCATGGTTCCTGGATGGTCTGGTTCTTTCTCTTCACTACTCCATTCTGCTATGGAGTCCTTGGAGTAGATAACTGTCTTTTTATCCCATGTTTCTCACAGAATTATATGAACTCTTCGGATGTGAATTCTCCACCTCTATCAGACTTGAGACATTTTATGTTTAATCTGGATTCATTCTCTACCATAGCCTTGAATATTTTGAATTTCTCAAGAGCCTCAGATTTTTCTTTCAGAAAAGTCACCCACATCATCTGGGAGTGGTCATCAATTAATAACATGAAGTATCTATCACCTTACAAACTCCTAATTCTTGTCGGTCCACATAGATCAGTATGTACTAAGTCCAACAATCTGGTAGAAGATTGTTCCTTACTTTTGAATGTGACTGTGCTCTGCTTACCCAACTGACATTCTTTGCACAAACTATTAGTAGGTTTCACCAATCTTGGAAAATCTCTTACAGCCTGAGTGTTGCTTATCTTGATGATATTATCAAAATTCACATGACACATTCTCCTATGCCACAACTGACTCTAATCAATTTGAACAAATAAACAACTTTTGCCAGTACCAACCAAGTGGAAGATGTTACCTTTTGTTTGAGTACCGGATGCAATCTCTGTTCCAGAACTTTCAAAGATCTTGCATTTTCTATTTTTGAATCAGAGATCATAGCCTTTGTCCACCAACTGTCCAACATTGAGAAGATTGTGCTTTAGACCTTCAACATACAGTACATTACTGGTTTTGTTCTTTCCATCAAAAGAAATAGTTCCTCTACCTATGATTCTGCTAGTATAATTATCACCAAATTTTACAACTCCTCCTTCATATCTTTCCAATTCTATGAACTTATTTTTGTCACTTGTCATATGGTGGGAGCATCCACTGTCAATGACCCAATCATCCTTTTCTTCAACTTGGGTAGCTAGAGCTCTATCATTTTATGATTGACAGATTCAAAGGGCATTGGATCTTCTTCCTTGATGGCAATAAACACCCAGTCACTTCCAGATTTGTTTCCTATCTCTGATTCATCACCTGTTACTCCTTCATCATCATCATCTTCTTGAACATAGTAACATTTCTTTTGGAATCTTTATCTGTTTGGATTTTCCCTTGAAAATCTTTTTGGACACCTTGAGGCAAAATGACCAATCTTATTGTAGTTGAAACATTTGAAGGGCAATTTTCCTTCATACTTACCAGATCCTCTCGGTAGTCTTATTGCAATAGGAGCTTCAAGTTGAGCAGCTTCTTCTTCATCTTCTTCCAGATCTTTTCTTGCTTTTTCATACCATGATAGTTTCTTTGAGGAGTTCTCTCCTAGATCAAACTTTTGTTTGCCTTTTACAGAGGCACTAGCTTTGAATATAGATTCAGTCTTGGGGGTGTATCTCCAAACTCAGCCAATTCAAATGTAGCTAATTTTCCAAGCAATTGATCTCTTGTGATATTTGAAAAAGATCTGAATTCTTCAATAGTAGCAACCTTGTATTTGTAAGAAGGAGGTAGGGATCTGAGAACTTTCGCAACAATCTCATCTTCATCCAAGATTCCACCAGCACACCTAATGCCACAAACAAGCTCATTTACTTTTGGCATAAATGTAGTGATATTCTCATCTTCATTCATCTTCAGGTTTTCAAATTTTCCTTTCAGACTTTGTAGCTTGGCACATTTAACATATTTGTCTCCTTCATGCAGAAGTTGTAGTTTTTAAATCTATAACATTTGTCAGCTCTAAATCAGATAAGTCACTTAATAAAGCTTCTTTAGCCCAAATATTGTCTTCAGTATCTTTGATTTCATCTATAGTTGTCAGACCATTCTTTGGAGGAACATACTTCTTTGAAGCCATGATCCAATATTGCTTTCCCATACATTGCAAGTGGCATTCCATGCGGCTTTTCCAAAGAGTGTAATTGGTTCCATCAAACCTTAGACTATCCTTCTTGTAGGAAGACATCATGGATCTCCTCAAGCGATTAAGCTCCTTTTAGAGGAACTTAGCTCTGATACCAATTGTTAGTTTCAAGACAGACAACTGAGAGGGGGGGTAAATCAGTTGTCCCAAAACTTTCCTTTTATTAACCAATTAAATCCTTCTTGTAATTCAGTAGCATAATAATAAATCAATCATGGAAACACAATGCAACAATTCAAGAATAGAAACACGTTAACACATGACACCAAGATTTTAATGTGGAAAACCTGATTAAGGGAAAAACCATGGGGTGACTAACCCAAGATTGTATTCTCTGTTAAAAGAAATAAGAAGAACAAAATGGCACATGCCAATTAGGGCTCACTGCTTGAGCACACTGCTCACAAGAGGCCCACTGCCTACAAGAGACACACTGTCTATAGAATGGTAAATATTACATAATTGAACTGAAGAATAGCATCTTCACCATGCTTGAGTCAGTTCCATTTAATCTCAACTCTTCTGCTCTACCTTTCGCTCTTCTCCTCTCTACCCCACTCTCATCTTCACCAAGATACTTTTGAAATGACTTCACAACTCTTGTTTATACAAGACATCAACTTTGGGATAATCATCAAAGTCAGCATACTTTACAGAGAAAATACACAAATACAACTTGACTAATTACAAAAGACTTCATGCAAATCACCACACTGTCAGCCACACAGATCTGGGACCTTCAATCTTCTTTGAGGAACACGCAATGCTTCGCAGAACATCTTCAAGATCATCTGCAAGATGTGTAACTCATCCAGTCAACCAAGTTTAGGAAGAACATCATTTGGAAGTAATTCATCAATTATGAGCTCCATCTTTAATGCGGACCACCAACACAAATTGGATACCATCCAGAGACCCCCACAAGCTTGCTTGAATCACCAAGAACATCCACACTACTTCTGCTTACTGAAATCATTCTCTCCTTCATCCAGAACCTCAAGAACACAGTCTGTCATCACTGTCATATTGGAGATGCTTGTGGACCTCTAGACCATGAACCAATTGAGTTGTCAATTTTCATTGACTTCCTAAACACTCCACCAAATCCGCAGAACAAGATATTGCATTTCCTGATTTCATCGGACCTATTTGTGTCACTTTGTCACCTCTGAACATCTGCCAGAACTAGTTTTACTCATATGGCTATAACTTCTTCAAATCTTCAAGCAGACCTCTCAAATCTTTACTGGATCACCTTTAGACACATATGTACAAACCCTTTGATGCGCATCTTTTGATCTTCATCTTAACTGGGATCTTCACTTCACTGTCTTCACTGTTCTTCTCTATTTCTGATAGGACTAATTTTCTCAATATCCTCAGTGTACAACTTGTCCAATCCTTGATATCAATGCAATAGGAGTATGTTGACATCAATGACAACACCAGTTAGGCCCATACTTGCAACAATAACTGCATATACATCCCTACAATAAATTACACAAACAAATGTAAATTTAATAAATGATAAAAAATACTACATCATAATCTAAAATAAATAAATAAATTTGTTAACATATTACCTGGTTCAACTACATCTAAAATATGGTCAAAGTCAATCGATGATTCCATCTGCACAGGTTGTAGTGCTCCTAGAAGTTGATATGTCAAAAGTGGGCTTAAAGATCTAGCATGGCATTCATCGAAGCATTCTTTTGACTCACAATCATTCCAAGAAAGATCCATACACAATGACTAAAAACACACCATCTACCTCAAATAAATAGTCCATGGAACTGCATTTGAGTTTCTAAAAGAGTGGAACTCACTTGATCCTATCACTATACAACAATATTCATATTTTGCAATGTTAGCTTCTTCTATCAACCAAAATAATCTACAAACTATAGGCTTACATTCATTACCTAGACCCATTATAGAGTTTCACCATTCGATGAAGGATGTTACATATAACAACTTTGCACTATCCTTGTACTTCAACTCCTCTTGTGCTAAGGCTCTTTTAATACATGGTCAAACACCATCATGCTCCCCTTTTCCATGCCTTACCTCAGAGAATTTCCATATATGTTGAACACCACTGAATATATGCATCATACTCAACTAATAGAACATTTGTAAATTCTTAAATTGTGATGTACAATTATCTAACCTTATGATATGTAGATCAATCATGGTGTTCCTTCTATTGATCAAATGACCATAGAACATCTGAAATCAACCTTGTACAAACTATGTAGAATGTGTATGATCTATCCCTAAACCCTAACCCCTAAACCTTTATCTCCCTATCTCTATCATCCCTCTATCTCTAAATTCCCTAAATAAGCCCACCTTGCACTTAGGGTAGGTCTAAGTTCCCTAAACCCTGACCCTTAACCCTCTCTCCCTCTCCATCTTCCTCCCTCTCCCTTATTAACAAATGAAATGGAAACAAGAAAAATAGGACATGCAAAGAGGGATGAGGATATAAATTGGGAGGATGAAATGGGAACAAGATAAAATGAAAGTTGATTGGATGTGAAGAATGATGATAGGAGAGGTGGAAAATAGGGAAATAGGGAAAAATTGGTGGGATCTAAATGAAAAGGAAAATTAGGAAAGCTAGGGTTTAGAGGTGAAAAAGAGAGGGGAGGAGGTGAAAAAAGAAGTCAAATAGACATAAAAAGATGAAGATGAATGATACGAGAGAGAGAGAGAGAGAGAGGATATATAAATATAATTCAAGAGTTATAGAGAGGGGGTCCATAAAGAAAACAAGATAGAGAGAGGGAGAGAGATATATGCATAAAATTCATTTTAACTACTTTATAATGCGCTCACATGTTTGCCTGCTTTGGGAAATTCCAACTGTAAGGGTTGGATTTGTTGAACACATAGAAGTACTTAGAGGGAGGGTAAATCAGTACATAATCAAATTCTTTACCTCCAACAATATTTAAACAAATGTAAGCATCAAACCATGAAAAATAGAACAACACAAAAGCACACAACCATGACACCAGATTTATGTGGAAAGCTCTAGAAGGGAAAAACCACAGTGAACATGTTGCTTGGATCTACTATCCAAATCTAGCCTCACAAATAGAGACAAGATTACATTATCATTTATGGGCTACAACCTAAAGGGAGTTGCAACTCCTTGAACTACTACAACACTTACAATATTTACACAACTATTCTTCAACCTCTATAACACAAAACTTATATGACTCAAAAGTTTCTTCCACAAAACAAACTGCTTCAACCTTCTACTAACCTTTCCACAACACTGCACTACTAACTTCTTGTTATTGTCTTCTACACAAACACCATACCAAATTTCACAACATCAAGACACCTTCAACAACTCTTTTGTATCATCACATCACCCACAATTACCTTCGCAACAATATCACATTAAATAAACTAGTCCTTTCCACTTATTATCATCAAAACTACTTTTGCGGTTAGTTTATTCACACATTATCAACACTATCACACAATACATATTCCATACATCACTCAACAACATTGATCTTACATTTATATCCTCTGCAGGCTTCAAAATCTTTCTCCTTGGTCTGCCAAGATGAAATGTGCAACATAGAATGTGCAATGGCCACAACAATTGGCTCACAAACATAGGTAGCAAGTAGAAATCCAATGTGGTTCAATAACAAGATATAATTAGGTCCTTTATCTTAGCACAATCCTCCATGTTGGCACACACTCCCAAACACATGGCAAAATCATCATACACCAATTCAGCTCTGTAAACACTCATCCTTCCTTACATTTAGCTCCAGACCTAAAGTGGTACCAGAGGAGATGAAATTACATCATGTGGACCACTCAAAAAGCATTTTATGATTTGTAAGTCATCCCTATACACTCCTTTGATTATTTCAAGAAATTTCATGTTGGTGCAAACATTAAAACTTAGATGTCGGTGTCCTTAACATACTCTACTTACATAGTCTTGAAGTAAAACAATGAAAATCATACTTGCGGTAAACATAACCATTTGAAACTTGAACAGAGCCATCCATCTGATCCATTGTGCTTACCTTCCCATCAACAAAGCCAATTACTAGTGTGTAGTGAACTTCGGTGGCTTCAACTGTCTCCTTCTACTTACTTTAATCAAAACCAAGACATGTCTTCACACAAATGACTTTGGAGAAGCATATACGGTACATAGTATCACTTGAAACTTAAAATCTACATACCTTTCACTTATGTACAGTTGTCCTCCAAACCGCAATACCATATCTTCATCTGTGGAGAAGTGCAGAGCATTTTCCCATCTCTTTGTGACTGCACTTACACTATTTCATAACTGCCTTCACTATTCTAACTCTAAGACACTTTACAATAGACTGTGTGATCTCAAATTTGAAACATAGATACCTAAGTGTAATATCTAGCCATTTGTCCAATCTGTAGGCCCATATCTTCAAATGCAAAAGAATGTGGTACATTCTTTTAACCCTGTGACACCTTTCCTAACTTGAACTTTACTTAGCTAGATTTCATCAAACTATTAAAGCATTCTTTCTCCAGTGCCAAGTCATAAGTCTTCATATCATCCAGATATGACATAATTCACCTAGCATAGCATCCATGACACAACATACCAAATATATTGAAATCATACACTTAGCATGAACTTACACATGAACTTTAGAAGATAAGGTATGATTATGTACAGATGATACAGATCTTCTTATATTCCATCATATCTGCTCCTTTAATCTATTGGTGCAACTGTGTATAGATGATATTGATCATTGGTCTCACACCACCACCATTCCTTTGACTTGTTCCTCTGACTGCTCAACATATTCACATTTTCCTTTGCTTTCCATATTTCCACTCAGTTGACATCAATGACAACACATGCAACAATCTCCCCCTTTGTCATTGATGGCAACACTTATTCTTATATGCACACTTTTCTCCCCCTTTGACATCAATGGTAAAGAGCTAGTGGTCTTCCTCTATTCCTATAAAACATATAGACTCCCCTTGTCTAAACAATCCTTATCATACTTTATCAATCCACTCCCCCTGAGGAGTAGCCTTTGTCTCTTCAAAATTGATGTAAGAAAATTTTGTTCTTCAATCTCCTTATGATATACACAGTCATTATATACAAAGTACCTTGCTAATGTCAAAATAGCACTGACTATACCTACATTATTCTCCATATATCTATACAATCATCAAAATTTGTCTTACCTCCACAAATCTTCTATTTATTTAGAAGGTAGAACATTCTTGTAAATTACCTTTAACTAGGAAAGAGTTGTATCCCAATTCTTCTTTGCAGAAGACAAAATGTGTAATTGCCTTTCAAGTTAAATGTACCATTCTTTTGCTTCCTCCAAAGTGGTTGGCACCTTTACTTTTTGTGCAACATTTTCAACTTCTGTCAAAATGTCAGTCACGACAACTAGCCTTAGACTCACCACTTCCCTTAGCTATCCAATTTCAATCTTTATTTGCTCTCTTTAGTCCAAAATGTGCTTTAGTTGGGAATGGATATTTTCTATTTGTGCTGTAGTGGCTCTATCTTTATCCTTCAAAGGATCATATACTTTGGCCACTTGAGTTAATTGTGACTCAATAGAGTCAACTTGATCCTTTATACTCTTTGTAGTTGATGGCTAGTTCAAGCAAAATTGATAAAAAAAATTTGCATCTTCTAAACATTTTTGGATGTTTTTCATTTTTTTCTTGCAAATTGTTATGTGCCTTAGTACATCTACTAGATGCATCAGTCAGTCTTTTACTATTTACCTATTCAATTATCTTTTTCTCAACTTGATTCTCAAGATAAGATGAATGAGCCTTGAAAGACTCATCATAAGTTTCATCTGTTGAGAAGGAGGCAAAGTTGGATCTCTCTTTGTCTCAAGCAATTCTTCTTGAATTATCTTAATTTCCTCTTCCAAAACCTCAACTCCTTCCACTTGTTGCTACAAAATCTCTTGCCTTGTGGTGGATTAGAGTATACATCCTAGTTGTACCTTTTGGAGCCAAGATATGCTGGACAAGTTAACTTGTCCATCTAGCACAGAAAACTATTGGAGTTGTAGAGTAACTACCAGTTGAATTTGTATTTGTTGGGCCAAAAGTTCCTTGATTGAATCAACTGAAGAGGAGGGGGAAGAAGTGTCTTGTCCTTTTTCTGATCTCTCCCCTACATCAACATTAACCTACTCCTCTTGTTGATCAGGGCTACCCTAATGCTTTATATTTTATAGATGAGGACTATCATGCACAACATTATGATCCATAGATGCATTCCCTTCTCCTTGTGCAACCTGGTCCTCTTTCTCCTCTTGAGGATTTTGCTAATGTGTGTCATATGGAGGAGATACTACAATGTGAGGTGGAGAAACATCAGTGTGCGGTGCAGACACTTGTGGTTGTTCCACATTTTCAGTTAACCTTACTCCTTCAAAACATTTCTTTGTTACTTCTCTAGTCTCCTTTTGAATCTTATCTTTATCCTCTTTGTCCATGCTCATAAGGGTGTCTACCCCCTACTTTGTCCTTAACTCTTCATCCTGCATTTGAATCATTTTATCCTTTTCTTCTTGGGATATAGAAGCTCCAACCTTGTCAAGAGCTTGTTGTCTTAACTCCACATCCATTTCTATGGCACTTTTTCTTCTCTACCTTAGAGCCTGAGCTAGGCTCTCTGAAACATTTTCAAGCATGTCATTCAAGGGCACATTAAAATTAAGCATATACATTACTATATACTTTTCTATAGTACTCTGATCTACAGGTAGCACATCTAGATATAAATCTATTGTATCTTTTAGTATGCCATAATACACAATTGCATTAAAAATTGCATCCAATTGTAAAGGCTCATGTTTAGGCACCACTAGAGGAGTTTTCTTAGACTTCTTCTCTTTATTCTTCAACTGAGAGGTGCCTTCATCTCCTTCTTCTTCCTCTTCAAACTCCTCAATATTAACCTTCTTTCTCTTGGTAGGTTGCTTTGGTCTGGCATGCTTCTTCTCTGTAGTCTTCACATGTGCTAATGTTTCAGAAGCTATCCTTCTTCCTATAGACATAGTTTGTACAAATCCAAAGGTTTGTGGTGCATTTACAATAGAAGATGTGGATTTTTTGGTCCTTCAAAACTCTTATGCAACTGGTGGAATAGCAGGAGCATGTTGTGTTTCCTCTACAGGGGCTTCTAATGTGGATTCAGGTGAAATACCCCAATTCTTATGCATCTCACCCTTATGCTTCTCAAGATGCTCCTCTACACTTTTCTTATGCATCTTGTTCATTATTTCATCATCTGTTCCAAACCTCTCGGCAGTTGTGTCTTTTGGTTTGCTGAGAAAAATATCAGCATAGGTCTTTATTTCTTCTCCTGAGACCTCATATGGCAATTTTGGAATCCATGCAGTTCTATGCTCAACTTCCTCCATGTAGGTATAATCCTTGTCAACTAAAAATATGATTTTCTCCTCATATTGTTGTACTAAATTGAAAGGGACTCTATCTTTGGCTTGCATGTTGGTTTGCAGGTTTTTGAAGAAACCCCAGTACATTGTACTATAGTGATTTGAATCACTAAAACCTCTTATGTGACTCTTGATTTGAGTGGCAACAAGAATATGTTGTTGCCAGACCTTTCCTCTAAAATCAGGTAGTTCATTCAAAAAGTAAAAAAGAAAGGCAAATGACCAAGGTACCATACCTAAAATTGTAAGCAATTTCCTTTTTTCTTCTTAAATTCTCCAAGAGTTGTTCTCTCATGACCTCGCAGAGGTCAAAGTCTTTTCCTTCCTTAACCATGCAGTAAGCGGTGTGAATTTTTGTACCAGTGGCAGATCCTTATCTGTTTGCGAAATATACTTTATAAGTAATACCCATAACCACATATCGGACACCTAGGTTAGTTATGTCATTTACCATCATGGTCCTCTTGTCAAATTTAGCACCTGTCAACCCAGTGACCTCATTTTTAATGGATTTCATCACCGGTACAGGTCTGATGGAACTTAGCCTAGTAACTACCCTAATTACATCCTTAGTAATTCTGTAGTGCTTATCCAAATACATAAATTCATCATGAATCTTGCTCAAAATATATCTTACCCATTCAAGATTATCATAGAAGTCATGGTAATCCTTCCATATGCTCAGTTGCTTGACCCCACATTGGTATATTTTTGTTTTTAGCTAACATCATCATCTAGGATTTGATCTCTTAGCTCCTCAAACTTCACATGATTGATCTCATCCAGCTTTGAGTGAATGTAAAACCTAACATCTTCTGTATATACTGCATATGCCAAAAAATTTGAAATGCCCCTTCCTTATAGACCTCCATTGCCTTATAAGGATATTTCTTATACTTCAGTCTTGGTTTCTTAGTAACATCCACCAATTGAGGAGTAGCCATTTCAAATTTCTTCAAATTTAGAAACTAGGGTTCAATGAAATAACAATTCTAAGAAATACCTTTATATTCAGTTGCTAGGGTTTCAAATTCGCCAAGTGCTCTGAATGCCTTCTTATCTATTTAGCTTCGGATACAAATTTAGTTGCTAGGGTTTCAGAGGCATAAGTATCTTGTATTTTCCCTAACTTTCCATAATTAATGCACCTTTATCAGGTTAGGTGGACTTCTACTGGAGTGCTCTGTAAGTCCACAATGACTCAAATCTATTCTGCAATCCTCTACATCTTATGTTTTTGTTCCAAAATTTTGGGAGAAAGAAACTATCTTGCCTTATCAACCACCTCATCTGTCAATTTCATGTCAACTCATCTGTAAGCCTAGCTTCCATTGTAGAAGCCACAAAAATTCAAGGGGAAGAATAGATATGCACTGGTTAGCTCCCCCTAACCCCATGCCTTTTTTAATCAGAAATTAAGTCTTCTACACTAGGAAGAAGCACCAATTCTTCTTCTCATTATCTTGTTCTATCTTCTTTCTCCATATCTTTGTCATTTCCTTCTTTTGCTGAGTCACAGTTTCCTCTATCTTCTTGTGCTAAACAGGTGGCTTCTTAGAGCCACTTTTGTAGGATCTTGCTTTATTCACAAGGTTGTTGTACTTGTATCAAGAAACATTATATTTCGAAGTCATACCATTTCTCCTTACTTTAGTTCTACACTCAACGGCCCTATGTCCAAACTTATTACATGCATAGAAATAACCAAAAGGAATAAGAGATCACAACATCATGTTTTGGAGGCACAAATAAAATCTTCCTCAAGTAATAATTTCTTATTCCCTTCATTCTACAATCAATTGCCTTATGACCAAATTTATTGCAAGAATAACAGTAACCATAGAAGGATTGAGAGAACTTGGGATTAGTAGCCTGTCTAGGAGGAGATCTCTTGAAATATTTCTTCTAATCACTAATATGTATGATGCCATCATCATCCAACTCATATTCCTCATCTTCAGTTTCCTCAGAGTATTTAGTGTAGGGTTCTTCCTTTTTCATTTCAAACATGCCTCTAGGTACATTTGTTTCAGAACTCTGACCTTTCACAAATCCAATGCCACCTTTATTATTTAGAGGTCTTTGACTATTGATTATTTCATCAAGGATGTTGGTGCTTTTCTTCAGTTTTAGACCCTTGTCTATTTGATCCTTTGCTTTCTCCAATTCCTTCCTCAGAGAGACAATTTCTTCTTCAAGTTCAGAGCATTCAGCTAATTTATCATTGAGCTTAGCATTCAAACAATCTGCAACCTTCTTACCTTCTTCAACTTGAGCTTTCAATTTGACATTTGCTTCTTTTGATTGTTTGAGCTTAATCTTATATTCTTCATTTTCTCTCCTTGCAGCATCAATATCTTCTATGGTAGAAATGAGTTCTCCTTCAAAATCAGATTCACAATCTTCAGGATTAAAACCTGTCATGTCTTTATCATCTTCTGGAGGATTCTTGTCATTCAACAGTACTTTAGTTTCCATGTGTTCCACTCCAAGATCTACCTCATTTGTTAGACTACATTCAAGGAACTTAGCTCTCATACCAATTTTTGAACACATAGAAGTTCTAAGAGGGGGGTGAATCAATACTTAATCAAATTCTTTACTTCCAAAAGTAGTTAAACAAATGTACACATTAAACCATGAAAAACAAAAGAACAAAAGCACATGACCATGACACTAGATTTACATGGAAAACCCTAGAAGGGAAAAACCATGGTGAGCAAGTTGCTTGGATCTGTTGTCCAAATCTAGCCTCACAAATAGAAACAAGATTACATTATCATTTATGGGCTAGAACCCAAAGGAAGTTACAACGCCCTGAAGTGCTACAACACTTACAATTTTTACACAACTATTCTTCAACCTCTGTAACACAAAACTTATCTGACTCAGAAGTTTCTTCCACAAAATAGACTACTTCGACCTTATGTTGACCTTTCCAGAACACTATACTACTAACTTCTTGTTATTCTCTTCTACACAAACACCATACCAGCTTCTGCCATATCAATACACCTTTAGCAACTCTTTTGTATCATCACATCACCCACAATTACCTTCACAATAGTATCAAATTACATAAACTGGTCCTTTCCATATTTCATCATCAAAACTACCTCTATGGTTAGTTTATTCACACATTATCAACACTATCACACAATACATATTCCATACATCACTCAACAACTTTGATATTAGATTTATATCCTCTGCAAGCTTCAAAAAAAATTTCCTTGGTCAACCAAGTTGAAATGTGCAACATGAAACATGCAATGGCCACAATAGTCGGCTCCCAAACATATGCAGTAACTGGAAATCCAATGTGGTTCAATAACAAGATATAATCAGGTCCTATTTTCCCGTAGCACACTCTTCCATGATGGCGCACACTCCCAAACACATGGAAAAATCATCATACACCAAGTCAACTCTGCAAACACTTATCCTTCCTTGCATTTAGCTCTAGACCTAAAGAGGTACCAGAGGAGATGAAATTACATCATGCGGACCACTCAAAAAGAATTTTATGATTTGTAAGTCATCCCTATACACTCCTTTGATTATTTCAAACCATTTCATGCTGACACAAACATTAAAACTCAAATGTCAGTGTCCTTAACATACTCTGGTTACACAGTCTTGAGGTAAAACAATGAAAATCATACTTGTGGTATACATAACCATTTGAAACTTGAACAGAGCCATCCAACCAATCCGATGTGCTTATCTTTCCATTAGCAAAGACAAATACCAGTGTGCAGTGAAGTGCGGTGGCTTCAACTATCTCCTTCTACTTACTAATTAGCACCAAGATATGTCTTCACACAGCTAACTCTAGAGAATCATCTGTGGTACATATTATCACTTGAAACTTGAAATCTGCATACCTTTCACTTATGTATAGCTATCCTCCAAACTGCAATACCATATCTTTATTTGCAAAGAAGTGTTGACCATTTTCTTGTCTCTCTGTGACTGCACTTACCCTGTTTCATTACTGCCTTCATTCGTCTGACTCTAAAACACTTTGTGGTAGACTTTGTGATCTCAAATTTGAAGCATAGATACCTAAGTGTAATATCTAGCCATCTATCCAATCTACATGCCCATATCTTTAGATGCAGTAGAATGCGATACATTCTTTTGAGCCTGTGACACCTTTCCTGACTTAAACTTTACTTAGCCAGATTTCTTCAAACTATTGCAACGTTCTTTCTCCAGTGCCAAGTCACAAGTCTTCATATCATCCAAATATGACATAATTCACCCAGCATAGCATCCATGATATAAGATACCAAAGATATTGAAAGCATAGAGTTAGTATGAACTTATACATGAACTTCATAAGATAAGGTATGATTGTGTACAGATGATATTGATCTTCTTATCTTCCATCATCTCTGCTCTTTTAATCTATTGGTTCAACTATATATAGATGATACTAATCCTTTGTCTCACATCATCAATTTTCCTTTGACCTATTCCTTTGACTGCTCAACATATTCACATTTGTGTTTGCTTTCCATATTGCCACTTAGTTGACATCAATGACAACACATATACAACAGGATTTGCCTTGGGCATCTAACCCAGAGGGTTGGAGGTATCTTTTGGATGCCAAGGATGTGTTTTTCACAAAAGTTAGAAATTTTGAACAAATATCGTGCATGCTCCCTCTATGGTTTACACATTTTTCAATATCAATACAAAAAAATACTAGGATGAATTCAAGTTTTTTATTATCTTTCTAACCATGTATTTTTTCAAAAACCTAATAACATTAAGGTTTCCATCTTCAAGTTCTTTTGCTAATGTGTTCTTTTTTTTCAAAAAACCTATGTCTAGTATTTTTGGTGTCATTTTTTACACATTTATTGAAATTTGAAACAAATTACATTTTTAGATTCTAGACTCAATTCTATACACATTGAAAAAAATTGATTTTTTATTAGTTTTCAAAAAAATTGGGGGGCACACTCAAATTTTCATTTTTCAGGATGGGTCCACTTTGAAAATTCATAAAAAGTTCATATATTCATAAAAAATTAATAGAAAAAACAAACATAAACTACATGGTGTTAGCCCTATTTGAACCTCTTAATCTCCACCATTTTTAGAAAAAAATAGTAGTTTTGAAACTAGACTTGAAGAACTACAAATTGTGTTCTTATCACATCTTCTAATTTTGAGCGTGGCTATCTTCAATTTTTCATCCAAGATCTTTTTTCTGATTTTAGGAATAAAATGGCCACTTTTGACCCCCTTTTGGCTCCCCATTTCCATGCACATACCTCTATGTGATAGAAAAATCTAAAAATACATGTATGTTGTGGTATCGTAGATTGGGCCATAGAGGTAAAATTGTTTTAAAATTATTAATACAAATTTGTTGGATGGTTTATCCTATTTTGATTAGCACTTTGATTTTTGTGAGCACTGTGTGTTTAGTAAACAAAATAAAGCATTATTTCCTATAGGAAGTAATAAGGCGAAAGATAAATTAGAAATTATTCATATGGATGTGTTTGGTCCTGTGGATAATGATTCAAATAATAAGTCATGTTATTTTGTTACCTTCATTGATGATGTATCTAGATTTACATGGATTTACTTTATGAAGCATAAATATGCATTTTTCACTAAGTTTAAGGATTTTAAAGTCTTAGTAGAAAACCAATCAAGATTGAAAATAAAAGTATTGATATCTAACAATGGAGGGGAATCTTGCTCTAAGGAATTTGATGAGTTTTGCAAGCATGTGGGTTTCATTAGACAAAAATCAACTCCATATACATGACAACAAAATGGTGTTGCAGAAAGGATTCAAACTGAATAATTATGGAAAGAGCCAAATGTATGTTGAGTGATGCATAGTTGGACAAATGCTTTTAGGTAGAAGCTATGAGTATCTCTTGCTACTTGATAAGCATATATCCTTATAAGGCTCTTGATTCAACACCTTATGAAGTGTGGACAGGTAAGAAACCTTCTGTTTCACATTTAAGGGTTTTTTAATGTTAAAGGTTATAAACTTTAGAATCCTATAACCAAGAAAGTTGTATATTCTAGAGATGTGATTTTTAGGGAACTTTGAGCTATTTTTGATCCTATACAACTAGAAGAAAAAGAAAAAAAGGGATAATGCATTTTCATTTATAGCAAGAAGATGCACATTAGGAAGAATAAAATTATGGATTTGAGGATGGAGAAGAAGAAGATGTGATGAGTGTCTGGTAGCACTCATCCAAACATACCCTTTTACTCCCTTTTCTCATCTTTATACACTACCTGTCCTGGTAATTGTACTATAGGAACTATGAAGTCTTGTTTTAATTATGGTAATAAGAGATGAAATGTTGAAGTTACTATTATGATGAGAAGACCTATGTTTGAAGTGAAACTGATAGAATTATGTAGAATTATCTCTTTTTGTTTCACAGGTATCCATCACTCAAGCATAAGACAATTTTGGGAACTCCAGAGATTATCCTAATTATCTTCGAAGATGAGAAAGAGGGACACTACACAACACTCCAACATTTTCCAATATTGTTGGAGGATTTTCAGAGCTAAAGTAGCAAAACAGGGAAGACTGGTGATTATAAAGACCTCCAAAGCTGTGTCCTAACTGAAAGGAAGCTAGGTGTGCATAAATTGCTTCCTACACTAATCTAATGAGGAGAGGGCTATGAAAATTCAATTTTATCCTAACTATTGTAGTAATGTTAAACCATTAACATGAGATATTGTAGCAAAACACAAGAACTAGAAAGTAGATAGAAGAAGAGAGACAAAGATTTACGGTGGGCAAAACCCTTATCGAGTGAAAAACCCCACACTTAGAAACCTGCACAATGTATTAACAAATCTGAAAGAATGTTTACAATACACTTGAAATGCAAGCTTCAATGGTCTTTGACACTTGTATCTGGAGTCAATCCAGTAGCATAACAATACCTATAAACCTGTAATACAACTCCCTCTCCAAGCACCTATTTATATAGAATATACAAGGCAATATTGGACCTTTCTTGGAATGGGCATCCAACTTGGCTTCATGGACCAAAACCCATGCCTAAGGACACTTGGTCAACATTGTAGAATGTGCCTGACACTTGTCCATAGCTCCCATCCCAAAGGGGTCACCTATTTCCAAAATGGGCTACGATAGATGCTCTTACGACACTTAAGACCGTCATAGAATCTGTCATAGCGGTTACAACTTACAGCTATAAGAGAATCTTTCATACATAGGCTATAAATAGCATATTAACTTACAACTTGTCATAGTCCACCTTGGGGTACCCAAATATGCCTTTTTCAAAGATGATTTACGACACATGTCTTCACCTGTCTTACATGCTTCTATTTTTTATTCTTACATGTCATAGATTCGTCATAAGAATCCGTCATAACCATTTTGGTCAAACATTCCCTTACACAACATGGAAGATGCTGACACATGGAAAAATGCTTCTACCACAAAGTGGGATTCCTATCTCCTCATGTGAGGACAAAATTACAAGTTGTCATATTCCATGTAGGATTGACACATCACCGTGCCACATCCTACAATATGACAATATGGAATTTTACAAATATTTACAACATAGGCAATTAAATAATAAATACAAACATTAATAATGTAAGGAATTACCAAGGTTGAGACACCTTAACTCCCAACATTCTCCCACTTGTCAAACACCTTGTAAGAGCCAATAGAATAATAGGATTTAACTACTATAGGCCGAGAGGCCCATAAACTTTGAACACCATCTGAACTTCTCTATGCTCACTTGTTTCGTCAATGCATCAGCAACATTCTTCAAAGTATCTACCTTCTCCAAATTTACCTTTCCATCCTCAACCATGTCTCGTATGAAGTGAAACTGAACATCAATGTTCTTGGTTCTAGCATGGAAAGTTAGATTCTTTGCAAGGCAAATTGCACTCTGACTGTCACAACTAATCGTGATCTGACCTACATCAACACCAATATCAGAACACAATCTCTTAAGCCAAATGGATTCCTTACAAGCATGAGTTGCTACCATATACTTAGCTTCTGTTGTGGACAAAGAAACAATAGGTTGTCACTTACTCATCCAACTAATAGCACCACCAAATAGTGTAAACACATAAGCACTGGTGGATCTCCTGCTGTCAATGTCACCTGCCCAATTTGAATCCACAAATTCACGAATGTCAATAGAATGCGGAGGTCCTGTAACATTACCATGATAGAAAATGGAATACTCGAAAGTACCCCTCAAATATCTGACCACTCACTTAACTACATCCCAATGAACTCGTCCAGGATTAACCATAAATCAACTAAGGACTCCCATTGGTTGGGCAATGTCTGGTCTTGTGCAGACCATAGCATACATCAAACTGCCAATGGCACTAGCATAAGGTACTCTGCTCATGTCCTCCACCTCATTAGGAGATTTTGGACAATCCTCAATAGATAACTTTGTCCCCAAAGAAATAGGAACACACTATGGTTTACAATCTGCCATGCTAAATCTATCCAACACAATCTTCACATACTTACTCTAGCTTAACCAAAGTTTTCTGTTAGCTCTGTCTCTTTTGATTTCCATTCCTAGAATGTACCTGGCTACCCCTAAATCTTTCATTTCAAATTGTGCTAACAACTAAGATTTGAAATTAGAAATCATATTCTTACACTTCCAAATGAGCAACATATCATCAACATATAATGCAATAATGAGAATACGATCACCATCAAACTTAAAATACACACAGTGATCCAATTTTGATCTCACAAATCCAATTAACAACACAAAGGCATCAAATTTCAAGTACCATCTCCTAGGGGATTGCTTCAAACCATACAAAGACTTCTTTCATTTGCAAACCAATTTTTCTTTACCTTTCACCATGTAATGCTCTGGCTGTGACATGTAGATTTCTTCCTCCAAATCACCATGAAGGAAAGTTGTCTTCACATCCATCTATTCTACCTCCAAGTCATAAGATTCTGGGAGAGACAACAAGAATCAAATGGATGCTAGCTTTGCAATGGGAAAGAAGATCTCACCATAATCTATACCCTCCACTTGTGAATACCCCTTCACAACCAATCTGGCCTTATGCTTCTCCACACTACCATCTGTACCAATCTTCTTCTTGAACACCCATTTGCATCCAACGGGTTTCCATCTAGGAGGCAAAGGCACCAAGTCCCAAGTTTGATTCTTTTCCAAAGAAGCCATTTCATCCTCCATGGCCTCCTTCCAAGAACCTGCATCTTTCATGTCCAAAGCCTCTGATACAATTCTAGGTTCATCATTGTTAGTGAGTAAAGCATAAGCACAACTAGAATCAAGCAATGTAAAACCAAACCTTTCAGGTTGCTTTCTTATCCATGTAGACCTCCTCAAGGGCTGAGGTTGAGGTTCAGCTTCTTCATTTGAGCTTTCAGAGCTTCTAGAGCTCTCCTCATCATCAAGTCCAACATTGTCTTTCTATTCAGTCTTCTCAGGGGTAGGAGGAAACTGAACAACATTCTCTTTCTTTACTTTTTCTTTTGGCTGTAAAATAGTAGAAGAAGGTGTAAGCTCTCTGAAGATGACACTTCTGCTATACAACACTTTTTCAGCCACAGGGTCCCAAATCTTGTATCCTTTCACACCGACACCATAGCCAATGAAGATACACTTAATAGCCTTGTTCTCCAACTTTGACTACTTCTCCCTAGGCACATGTGCATATGCCTCACAACATTGTCTTTTTGTTTAGTCTTCTTAGGGGTAGGAGGAAACTGAACAACATCCTCTTTCTTTACTTTTTCTTCTGGCTATAAAATAGTGGAAGAAGGTGTAAGCTCTCTGAAGATGACACTTCTGCTATACAACACTTTTTCAGCCACAGGGTCCCAAAGCTTGTATCCTTTCACACTGACACCATAGCCAATGAAGATACACTTAACAACCTTGTTCTCTAACTTTGCCTGCTTCTCCCTAGGCACATGTGCATATGCCTCACAACCAAAAACATGAAGATGCCTTATTGAAGGCTTTCTACCAGACCACACTTCCATGGGTGTCTTACCAACAAGAGCTGATGTAGGAGATCTGTTTACTAGATAGCAGGCAGTGGCAACAGATTCAGCCCAAAATTTTTGTTCTAGGCTAGCTCCACTAAGCATACTCCTAGCCTTCTCCATCAGTGTCCTATTCATCCTTTCTGTAACTCCATTTTGTTGCGGGGTGTATGGAGTTGTCTTATGTCTTTCAATCCCAAGTTCCTTGCAATATTTATCAAATTATGTAGAACAAAACTCACCATCATTATCAGTTCTCAAACATTTAATCTTTTTACCAGTCTGATTTTTAGCAAAGGCCTTAAACTCCTTAAACTTGCTATAGACTTCAGATTTTCTTCTGAGAAAATAAATCCATATCCTTCTACTGTAATCATCTATAAAAGATACAAAATATATAGACTTTGATAATGAAGGAACATTAACAGGACCAAACACATCAGAATGAATAAGGTCTAACACACCAGAAAACTTATGAGAACTCGAGTAAAACTGAACACGGTTTTGTTTTCCATAAATGCAATGTTCACAAAAGTCAAACTCAAGATTACAATCATCTAACCCCTCAATGAGGTTCTTATTTTTTAGGGTACGTAGACCCTTCTCACCAATGTGGCCAAATCTCTTATGCCATAACATTGTCTTTTCAACAAGAAGTTCAACTTCCAATGCACGATTACAACCATTAAGACTAGAAACAATAGATTTCTTCACTACTCATTCAGATGGTGGGGATGGAGTGACTGATGCCCTCTTCCTTGAGTTAGAAAAACTATTGCATTGTGAAATGCATGCCTCCAGCTAAAACAGAGTACCTATCCTAATACCCTTAGCAAGCACCATAGCTCCTCTAGTCATCTTGCATCCTTCTTTCGAAAAGACAACCTGCACACCTGCATCATTCAACATACTTATAGAAAGTAGGTTCCATGCTAAGCCTGGGATGTGCATAACCCTAGAGATCCCCTTGACTCATCCATCAGGGAATTAGATAGAGACTCTTCCACGACCAACAATCTTTAGATGAGAGTCATCACCCAGATACACCTTTCCACCATCGAACTCCTCATACTTGGTAAACTAGTCTTGATGTGAGGTCATGTGGAATGATGCACCAAAGTCAATCAACCACACATCATTAGATGCATGGGTTGCCAAGGCTGCGATGAAAACATCACCATCATCTTGTGACTTGTCAGAATCTTAATTAGGAGCTTTCTTCTTCTTTTTCTTCTCCTCTTTGCATTCCTTTTAGAAATGCCTGGTTTTGCCATAGTTCCAACAAAGAGCCTTGGACTTTCTAGGAGATTTGGATCTCCCATGGGATTTGGATCTACCCTTCTCAACTTTCTTGTCCCTCTTCTTCCCTTTCTCCTTGGGTCTTCCACGAACTGCAAGGGCCTCTTTGGCTGCCTCAAAAGACTTTCTCCGCATCTCTTTAGACAACAGCGAAGAAACGACTTCTTCCATTTTGAATGTGGATGTGGTGCTTCCAATAGCCATGACAAGATGATCCCATGAGTCCAGCATAGAACAAAGCAGGGTCATACACCAATCCTCCTCCATCGTCACACCAATAGATGTCAATTGTATAACCAGGATGTTAAAAGTATTCAATTGTTCAGTGATAGATCCTCCACCCTCCATTCTAAGAGAATACAACTTCTTTCTCAGGAAAAGTTTATTAACCAGGGATTTGTCTTGATACACATCCCCCAACTTCTTCCAAAGTAGTTTTGTAGTAGTCTCCTCATGGACATTTAACAGAACAGTATCAGCAAGACTAAGTCTTATGAGACCCTTAGCCTTCTGATCCTTGAGATCCCACTCATCTTGTGACATTACAACTGGTTTAGTTCCATTAACACTTTCCCAAAGGTCTCGGTCTACAAGCATGTCTTCCATCTTGAGCTTCCATAGCTTGAAATTAATGCCATTGAATTTCTCCACTTCAAATCTTCTGAATGTGCTTGCCATCTCCTTGCTGCAACAAGATACATAATACTCTGCACAAACTCCCACTCAACCTAAGATCAACTCAAAAAATTTCTACCCAACAACTAGGACCAAAGGTGATCAAGCTCTGATACCAACTGAAAGGAAGCTAGGTGTGCAGAAATCGCTTCCTACACTAATCTAATGAGGAGAGGGCTATGCAAATTCAATTTTATCCTAACTATTGTACCAATGTTAAACCATTAACATGAGATATTGCAGAAAAACACATGAACAAAAAAAGTAGATAGAAGAAGAGAGACAAAGATTTACAGTGGGGAAAACCCTTATCGGATGAAAAACCCCACACTCAGAAACCTGCACAATGTATTAACAAATCTTAAAGAATGTTTACAATACACTTGCAATACAAGATTCAATGGTCTTCGACACTTGTATCTGGAGTCAATCCGACAGCATAATAGTACCTGTAAACCTATAATACAAGTCCCTCTCGAAGCACAAGTGTTTATATAGAATATACAAGGCAATATTGGACCTTTCTTGGAATGGGCATCTAACTTAGATTCATGGACCAAAACCCACACCTAAGGACACTTGGTCAACATTATAAAATGTGCCTGACACTTGTCCATAGCTCCCATCCAAATGAGATCATCTATTTCCAAAATGGGCTATGACTGATGCTCTTACGACACATACAACCATCATGGAATCTGTCATAGTAGTTACAGCTTACAACTGTAAGAGAATCTGTCATACACAGGCTATAAATAGAATATTCTCTTACAACATGTCATAGTTCACCTTGGGGCACCCAAATATGCCTTTTTCAAAATGCTTTACGACACATGTCTTCACATGTCTTCACCTATCTTACATGCTTCTATTTCTAACTCTTACATGTCATAGATTCGTCATAGGAATCCATTATAACTGTTTCAGTCAAACATTCCCTTACACAACATGGAAGATGCCGACACATGGTAAAATGCTCCTACCACAAAGTGGAATGCCTATCTCCTCATGTGAGGACAAAATTACAAGTTGTCATATTCCATGTAGGATTGACACATCACCATGCCACATCCCACAATATGATAATATGGAATTTTACAAATATTTACAACATAGGCAATTAAATAATAAATACAAACATTAACAATGTAAGGAATTAACAAGGTTGAGACACCTTAATTCCCAACACTAACAAGGTTTTTAAGCATCTCTAGAGTTGCTGGCAACTGCATAGAGTCTCTAGAGCTGTACAAGGTCTCTAGAGTTGAACAAAGTCTCCAGGGCCACTAAACTAGAAGAATCTCTATAGCTTCTGAAGAGCTATGGAGTTCTACATATCAAGGCTAGATTGTTGAAGAAGATAACTCTAGTGGTCAAAAGGGGCACAAGACACTTATATTTGGTTTTTCATGAGTTAGAGGACTTCTCATAGGTCATTATTTTTGAGAAGTTAAGTTCCTATTTATTAGGCCTTCCACGACCTATTTTGGTTAAAAGTCGTGTTGCAAGTATGTGCCTAAACGGTGTAGTCATTGATGTCAACATATCTGTGTTGTCATTGGTGTAAACTATGCTCCTATCTTGTTGTATTTTTGTAATGAGTAAGATGATTTGTGTTTACCTATCTAAGCAACCTTGATGTTGAGGATATTGAGAAAATTAGCCTCTCCAGTAGAAACAGTGAGTTACAGTGGAAATAATGTATTGCATATAGAAAAATAGTCTAGAAGAATGCTATGCATTTTCTGTAGAATGAATATCTTTGTCTATAGATTGAAATTTATTTAGAAATCCATCTGAAGATGCTATGTTCTGAGTTTGAGCCTCCGATATGAAGAATTGAGTGAGTTATGTTCACCATAGTGAAAATAGATTCTTTTTTATGTTTGGTAATGACAGGAAGAAAGTATTACGCTCCGCATTCCTCGGCATTGAAGTATTTTGATCTATGGTTCTAGAGATAAGTTTGAGACAATGTTAAGTACCTTCAACTCCAATGGTTCATGATTTGGAAGTCCGCAAGCTATCTATTCTTTATGACAGTGGATGACAGTGTTGTTCTTGTGTTCTAGTTTGAAGAATATGATGGGTAAAGTGTTTGGGTATTGTGTGGATGTTTCTGATGATTATAATGTGCTTGTGGATGTCTCTTGATAATGTTCCTACCTTTGGATTGGTCCATGGAGAGAAATTTAGATCGTGGATGAAGAATGCTCTTAGATCTACCTAATGTTCTCATTAGTCTTGGCTGACTCGATTGATTTCATTATTTGCAGAGAAGCTTTGAAGATTGTAGAGGCGTGACATGATGTGGAAGATTGTATTTGAGTCCCAGCTAAGGAGCAATGTGATATGCATACATCTTTACATATTTTCCTTAGTCAATTTTGCTTTAGGTCCAGACCTATTCTGTGTATGTTTGTAATGCCGACCTTGGAGATTGTTCCAACGGTTGATGAATGTATCGTTGAACTTGATGTACATACCAAGGTTGGTGACTTGTAAAAAGACTTGTAATGAATTGTGAAAAGTAGTATGAGTGTGCGAATATGAGAAGATAAGTGTGAAGGTGTGAAAGAGTAGGGTAGAGAAGTTTTATTGTGCTTCAAAGGAACTAAACTCAGGCATGGAGTAGATGCTACTTAATCAGTTCACCATTTTGGTAGTGAGCTAACCCTTGGTAGTCAGCCATGTCTTTGACAGTGAGTCGTTCTTTGCAGTGAATAATCTAGGTAGTGAGCCTTGTAGGCAGTGAGACTTTGTTTTTCGGTATTGATATAACTTATATATTTCTATGGGCTAACACCCACATGGTTTTTCCCTTTTAGGGTTTTCCACATAAAAATCTAGTGTCTTTTGTGTTGATTATGTTATTGTGTTGAGCTTCTCATTTTATGCTTTCATGGCTATATCAGAATAAAAGTAATTGATAAGTTGATGTTCATAATTGGTTAAAAGTTTTAGGATAACTAATTCAACCCCCTCTCAGTTGTTTGGTGCAGTTCAACAATTGGTATCAGAGCCAAGTTCCTTAGAAGAAAGCCTAACAGCTTGAGGAAGATCCAGGATGTCTTATATGAAGGAAGCTCCATAGTTTGATGGGACAAATTCTACTCTTTGGAAGGTACGGATGAAAAGCCATCTCCTCTGTCTTGGTTATAAAGCATGGCTAGCTACACAGTCACAATTTATCATGCCTAGAGGTGGTTTGACAACTGAGGATCAAATCAAAGAATATGAGTTGGATGTCAAAGCAAAGGATGCTCTGTTAAGTTCCTTAAGTGACTCAGTGTTGACAAAAGTTGTGGACCTTGAATCTGTAAATGAGGTATGGGAGAAGCTAAAAAATCTGTATGAAGGAGATGATTATGTAAGAGAAGCTAAGCTACAGAGCCTAAAAGTCAAATATGAGGGTTTGAAGATGAATGAAGATGAAAACATAACATCCTTTATGCAAAGAGTTGATGAACTTGTCACTGGAATAAAAGGTATGGGAGGAACTCTCAGTGATAAGGAAATTGTGATGAAAATTCTCAGATCACTACCAAAGTCCTACAGTCACAAGGTAGTTTCTATTGAAGAATTTATGACTGTAAAAACTATTGATAGAGATCAGTTACTTGGAAAGCTTACAGCCTTTGAGATGAGAGAATTTGGTGATGCCCTACCAAAAGTTGAATCAGCTTTTAAAGCCAGTACTTTAGAAAAGATTTCCAGAGCTGAGAAATATAAAGTGGATGGTGAAATTGAAGCTAACTTTGTTGACATGTTGCAAAGAGGTTATGGTAAATTCAAAGGTAAATTACCTTTCAAGTGTTTCTCTTGTGGTAAAGTAGGACATTAGGCTTCCAGATGTCCTGAAAGAATTGAAATAAATAAGAAAAGATATGGGAGCAGGCCTAGAATTCCAAAGAAATGTTACTATGTTAGAGATTTTGATGATGGAGTGACTGATGATGAATATGATGATGCTAGTAACAGTGCAAATAAATTCTTTTTTATTTCTATTAAAGAAGATCTTATGTCTACCAATTCTACTAGTTGTGTGAAGGAAGAAAAACCAGTGGAAGAAAGTGCTTTGGCTGTTCAGGTTGAGAAGGATAAGGATGAATGGATTATTGATTGTGGATGCTCACATCACATGGCCGGTGACAAAAGTAAGTTTGTAACTTTTGAAAAGTATGATGGAGGATTGGTTAGGTTTGGAGATAATGCGGCTAGTAAGATTTGTGGAAAAGGATCTATTTCATTTGATGGAAAGCATAATACTAATAATTTCCTATATGTGAAGGGTCTGAAGCATAGTCTTTTGAGTGTTGGTCAGATGTGTGACAAAGGATATGATCTAAGATTCAAAGATAATGGGTGCAAGATCTTGGAAAGCTCTAAAACTGTGATTTCTACTGGTAAGAAGACAAAAGGTAACATCTATCAATCAAGAGGAACTAATGATTATTGTTTATTGGCTCAGGTAGATGAAACTTGGTTGTGGCATAGAAGGATGTGTCATATAAACTTTGATAATCTGGTAAAGATAAGTTCAAGTTAGATTGTGAGAGATTTACCAAAACTTGTGAAACCATCCAATACAATCTGCAAGGAATGTCAGTTAGGGAAGAAGACAAGAACAAGTTTCAAGAACAAAGAGAAATTCCCTACCGGTTTGCTGGATCTAGTGCATATAGATCTCTGTGGTCCTACAAGGGTGAGACATCTACAAGGAGATAGGTACTTCATGTTGCTCATTGATGATTATTCTAGAATGACTTGGGTTACTTTTCTAAGAGACAAACCATAAGCCCTAGAGAAGTTCAAATCTTTCAAGGTAGTGGTTGAGAATGAAATAGAATTGAAATACAAATGCTTGAGGTCTGATAGAGGAGGTGAATTCACATCAAATGAATTCAACATTTTATGTGAAGAGCATGGGATAAAAAGATAGTTGTCTGCACCTAGGACTCCTTAGCAAAATGAAGTTGTGGAAAGGAAAAATAGGACAGTTCAAGAGGCTACCAAGACAATGATGAAGGAAGTAGATCCGCTAGAATTCTTTTGGAAAGAGGCTATCCATACTACTATTTACATCCAAAATAGAGTTCAAGTGAAAGGTAATGGTACTCAAACTCCTTATGAATTGTGGTATGGAAGAGTTCCTACAGTAAAATATTTCAAAATATTTGGAAGAAAATGCTATATCAAGAGAGATGAAGATCTAGAAAAGTTTGATGCAAGGTGTGATGAAGGAATCTTCCTTGGATACTCTACCAAGAGTAAGGTCTACCGGTGCTACAACAAAAGGCTCAAAAAGATTGTTGAGAGTGCAAATGTGAAGGTAGATGAAGGCAAGGAGAAGATATCATACCTAAATTACTATGAACCAGATGAACCTATGACTGTAATGGATGAAGAAAAATATGAGCAAGAAGATAGTCAAGATGAAGAAGAGGCTCCGAAAATTGTTGTCAAGAATCCTAGGTATGTGAGGATCAATCATTCTGAAGATCATATTATAGGTGACAAAAACAAAGGTCTGCTGACAAGGAGAAGAGCTACAGAGGAACAAGTCAATTATTGTTTGCTTTCAAAGGTTGAACCAAAGACTGTGAATGAAGCATGCAATGATGAAAGATGGGTAAAAGCCATGGAGAAAGAGCTGATGCAAATAGAAAAGAATGATACTTGGGAATTAGTTCCCAGACCTGCTGACAAAAATGTTATTGGAACCAAATGGGTTTTTAGGAATAAGTTGAATGAGAATGGAGAAGTTGTAAGGAATAAGGCAAAGCTTGTATGTAAAGGACACTCTCATATTAAAGGAATATATTTTGAAGAAACTTTTACTCCTGTAGCTTAGATTGAGGCAATCAAAATATTTCTGGCATTTGCATCCCACAAAGATTTTAAAGTGTATCAGATGGATGTGAAGTCTGCATTTCTAAATGGTGAGTTGGAAGAGGAAGTTTACATTAAGTAATCGAAAGGATTTAGGTTATCAGACCAAAGTGATTTTGTGTGCAGATTGAAGAAAGTGTTGTATGGACTCAAGCAAGCTCCTAGAGCCTGGTATACAAGGTTGGATAAGTACTTATTACAGTTAGGGTTCAATAAAGGTATTGCTGATAGTAATATTTATTTCAAAATTAATGGTGATCAAATTCTAATTGTTGAAGTCTTTGGTGATGATATTATCTTCGAAGGAAATGAAAGTATGTGTATGAAATTTGTTACTAAAATGCAAAAAGAGTTTGAGATGTCCATGTTTGGTGAGATGAATTTCTTTCTAGGTCTACAAATAAACCAATCAGATAAAGGAATCTTCATATCTCAATCTAAGTATGTGAAAGAGTTGTTGAAGAAGTTTGGGATGGAAGACTATAAACCAATATGTACTCCCATGGTGACTGGTTGCAAGTTGAGAAAAACTAATGAATCACCTAAGGCTAATCAGAAAAAATACAGATCCATGATTAGAGGATTGTTTTATCTAACTCAAACCAAACCTAATATTATGAATGCAGTTTGTCTTGTTGCAAGGTTTCAAGCTGATCCAAGAGACTCACATGTGATGGTAGTTAAGAGAATACTGAGATATTTAAAAGGTACTCTAGATCACGGCTTATGGTATCCAAAGGACAATGATTGCACTCTCAGTGCTTATACGGATGCTGATTGGGCCAGAGATGTTGACGACGGGAAGAGTACAAGTGGAGGTGCCTTCTTCTTGGGTAATAGATTGGTCTCATGACTGAGCAAGAAACAAGATTCAATCTCTTTTTTAACTGCAAAAGTAGAGTATATTGCAGTAGCATGTTGTTGTACTCAAGTGTTATGGATGAAATAGACTTTGAAGGACATAAGAGTTGTGTATGAAGATCCAATTGCAATTTTTTGTGACAATACAATTGCCATAAATATTTCAAAGAATCCAATGATGCATTCAAGAACAAAGCACATATCAATAAGGTATCACTTTTTTAGAGAGAAGGTGATAGAGAATGAAGTAAAATTGGAATATGTGTCCACAAAGGATTAGATTGCAAACATCTTCATGCCTCTACCTAAAGATACCTTTGAGTATCTCAGAGAAAAGTTAGGGGTCATGATGTAGGAGCATCCAATGGTGTAAGGGCAATCTTGCATCACCCAAAAAAGATGTGTTTCAAAATTGTTGATGTTCTTTCCATTTCTTTTCAAAATTTATGTTTCTAGTTCCATAATCGCTTGAATAATGATGTAGAACTTTTAGTTTTTCCAAACTGCTAAAAATAGCAACCTACTATTTTTAGAAAATTTGCATTTGGGCATGGAATGAAGTGAAAATTTACAGGAAGCTTCATAACTAAAAAATAAGACCTCTGGTGAAGGAATCATGCAAAGATCATTTACGAGCTGAAAGATATTAAAGTTTTTGTTTCCTAAAAAATGCCTGAAAATTATTCAAACTCAGGTTTGAGGCACTAAATGGTCTCGTATGGGCCCGAAAATGGCTGGAACCAATAGAGCAGGTTCTTAGTGCATAGAGCACTCCATGAGCTTTCCGACGCATAAAATGATTCATCAATCGGACACCTGGATCAAAAGTTATGGCTCCTGAAAGTTGACCTATTTTTGGAGGGAGATGCAAATTTCGAAATTAGGTTGTTGGCTGCCAAAAAGGCTATTAATAACCATTTTTGGGAACCTTGGGTAGTAGTAGAGTTAAGGGGGAAGTGTGGAGTCAAGAATAGGTGGGAAAATAGAAACCCTATCTAATTTGGGGTTACAGAAGGTAGATGATTCCAGAGTCTTGGGATAGGAAGCTGTAATGTGTTGTAGCCTATGGAGAGTTGATTGCTCTGATTGTATTTGAGCTTCTGTAATGTAATAAGTTGTCCAAATCAATAAAGAAAGTTCTATTTTCTATGTGCAATTTTTGTTGTTGTGTGTTTTATGATTTACCCCCTTCATTAGGTCATTACCCTTCCTGCCCTAAACTAAGATGCATGGGAATGCATCAATCTAGTAGAGCTCAAAGTGTCATTCCTTGATCTGGATTGATGTTCTGAAGGCTACCTCTCAGGGGGGTAGCTAGATGTTTCTGATAAAGTAAGTGGATCATAGAAATAGCATGCAAGTATGTGCCCTTTGCCATTGATGTCAAAGGGGGAGAGAAATCATGTGAAAAACCCAGGGGGAGAAAGAATGTAGATGTGTAAAGAGAAAGGGGGAGAAACTTGTCTTGATGGTCTTTTCAGTTTTTCACATCATATGTTGCCATCAATGACAAAGGGGGAGATTGTTGCAAGTATGTGCCTAAATGGTGTTGTCATTGATGTCAACATATCTGTGATGTCATTGGTGTCAACTGTGCTCCTATCTTGTTGTCTGTTTGTAATGAGTAAGATGACTTATGTTTACTTATCTAAGCAACCTTGATGTTGAGGATATTGAGAAAATTAACCTCTCCAATAGAAATCATGAGTTGCAGTGGAAATAGTGTATTGCATATAGAAAAATAGTCTAGAAGAATGCTCCGCATTTTCTGTAGAATGAATGTCTTTGTCTGCGGATTGAAAGTTATTTAGAAATCCATCTGAAGATGCTATGTTTAGAGTTTGAGCCTCTGGTATGAAGAATTGAGTGAGTTATGTTCACCAGAGTGAAAATAGCTTCTTTTATATGTTTGGCAATGACAGGGAGAAATTATTATGCTCTGCATTCCTCTGCATTGAACTATTTTGATCTATGGTTCTAGAGATAAGTCTAAGACAATGTTAAGTACCTTTGGTGTAGTCACAGTAGGAGGGTTCGTAGAATGAACTGTCCAGGCCATGCAGCAAGAGTAAAAACAATGGAAACAACTCAAAGATATGAGACAAACACAGATTCAATCATTCAATATATAATAGAATTCAAATACAAGCTGGCCGGCATCATGTAGGCTCACAATTAGGGCTCAAAGGCCTAATTACAAAATATTAGAGTATGCGCAAGATATAGCTTTGAAGCTTCTTCACACCAAATCTAAACTAATGATTATGAATCAATTGCTAACTACTTGCCTAGGGATCTATTACATCCTTATATATCATCTCTGGTACAAAAGATTCCTCTGCATCGGCCAAGGAAGGTCACAAATTCCAATGAAGAGCTATAATGTGTGTACATGGATAGGTCGGACCTAATCATATAGAACACCTCTATAAATGAATGGAATGATGTACGGATCTTGGGGGAGCTCAGCCATGGACCAAAGATAATTGATTGATGTGTCATTAGGCTCCACAAGTTAAGGAATGCTCCGCAAGTCTTCTCCTTAGCTAATTATCAGAGATTGTCAGGATGCCCTGTTCTAAGAAAAGAATCGATCTTCTGATAGCGATAACTTTCTGGTAACTGATCCAAAAGCTCTAAATTCTAGATATGATGTAGATGAATGAGTCTATATGCTAAGTCCATCTCCACAAGATGTGAAATACAACTATAGTAGAATGTGAACCAAAATACAGAAATTGCTTCTGACTAAACTGCCTAAACTAAACTAGAAAAAGGAAACAAACTGAAATGCAAATGTTTTTGGTTGATGCAAGATTACTCTTGAACTAGGGATGCTCCTACATCAACCTTCAACTCCAATGGTTCATGATTTGGTGGTCTGGAAGCTATCTATTCTTTATGATAGTGGCTGACAGTATCGTTCCTGTGCTCCTATTTGAAGAATCTGATGGGTAAAGTGTTTGGGTATTGTGTGGATGTTTCTAATTATTATAATGTGCTTGTAGATGTCTCCTAATTGTATTCCTACCTTCAAATTGATCCATGGAGATAAATTTGGATCGTGGATGAAGAATGCTCTTAGAAGACGTAATATTCTCATTAGTCTTGGCCAACTCAATTGATTTCATTATTTACAAAGAAGCTTTAAAGATTGTAGAGGCGTGACGTGATGTGGAAGATTGTATTTGAGTCCCAGCTAAGGAGCAATGTGATCCACATACATCTTTACATATTTTCCTTAGTCTATTTCATTTTAGGTCCAAACCTATTCTGTGTATGTTTGTAATGTCAACCTTGGAAATTATTCCAACGGCTGATGAATGTATTGTTGACCTTAATGTACATTCCAAGGTTGATGGCTTGTATAAAGACTTGTAATGAATTGTGAAAAGAAGTATGAGTGTGTGAATATGAGAGGATAATTGCGAAGGTGTGAAAGAGTAGGGCAGAGAAGTTTTAATTGTGCTTCAAAGGAACTAAACTCAGGCATGGGGTAGATACTACTTAATTAGTTCACCATTTTGGTAGTGAACCACCCTTGGCAGTGAGCCACCTCTTTGGTAGTGAGTCATTCTTTGTAGTGAGCAATTTGGGTAGTGAGCCCTGTAGGCAGTGAGCCTTTGTTTGTCAGTATTGATATAGCTTATATATTTATGTGGGCTAACACCCATCGTGGTTTTTCCCTTTTAAGGTTTTCCATGTAAAAATATGGTGTCTTATGTGTTGATTATGTTATTGTGTTGAGCTTCTCATTTTATGCTTTCATGGATATATCAGAATAAAAGTAATTGATAAGTTAATGTTCATAATTGGTTAAAATTTTTAGGACAACTGATTCACCCCCTCTTAGTTGTCTGGTGCAGTTCAATAAGTTGAACTCTAGATTTAAGGACACTTTTAGTGTCACTTAAGTCCTTTTTAAGATTTGCATGATTATAGTCTTAATAGGCAATTGCATGTTTTAGTTCTAGAATAAGATATCTTTTATATCTCAAGTTGAATTGAGAGGAAAGATATTTAACTCCATAAATATGATATTGCCTAGACTAATATATATTGATGGAGGCAGCAAAATAAGAATAGATTTTTTAGGAGATTTTTATGTAATTTCATCTTTTAGCGGAAACATATATTTCTGAATGCAATGTACTTTGAATAGACTAGATCAAGGAAAGTAGTATTGTTATACTTTTGCTCTGAAATCTTTGTTTAGCCTTCAGTTTTGAAGGTGTGGAGCAAGATCCCACTCCCACCAATAGATAGGAGGCTAGTATATTATTTGCTTTATCATGTTATTTGAGCTTTCTTAAATATAGTGTTTTCCTATTTTAATGAGATAGATCAATTACTGTTAAAGCAATCTTGTTTATGTTTTAAATGAATGTTTAGATTTTTGTGAATCAGATAGATCATTTTAGTAGAGTACTGTTTCAGTTCTTAGATCAAGTTTTCTTTTAAAACAAGTAATTAGAAGCATAATTTTGATTGATTAAGGAGGTTCAATTCAATAGATTAGTTAAGGATTGTTGATTATCAAGTTTCTATTGTAGACATCCATGGACACAACCCTGGATTTGACACATAAAATATGATTAAATGCCAAGGTATGGTGACCCTTGTCATTTTTGGCATCATTGCCAGGGAATCTGTGTTAATAGCAACTCTAGTTAAAAGTCCCATTTAGGATTAGAACAATCATGTATGGTTAGACCTAGAGACCCAAGAGGTAGATATATCAAGTAGACACCGCATCTTATAGGTGAAAGCAATAGGGTAGGACATATCTATTTGAAAAGGAAGAACATTTATGACCTACCTTGGAAGTCACACAACAATTAGATATCCCCACAAGCCCTAAAAACCTTACACTGTCTGAGTACATATAAGAACTTTAGAAAAAACACGAAGCAAATTTGTTAAGAGGATACATATTACCAGAAACTCATCCTGAATCTTGGAAAGAAGAAACATCTCAAGAATATCCATTAAACATGGGAGATAATCATGACCAAACATACCCTCTACAAGAGAATGTAAGAACTTTTTCATATCCCATTGTTCTCGACCCTAGGGAAAATGCGCTTATAAAAAACATTTCCCCCTCATATCTTCTAACATTCAGGGGAATTCCTTCTAAGGCTTCAAATCAGTTCCTCTTTGAGTTCAAAGTCTTATGTCAAACATATGACTATGGATATGACAACAAAAAGCTCAAACTTTTCCCATCTACACTGAAGGATTCTGCCATGAGATGGTTCATGGGATTAGCCCCAGATTCTATCCTCTCATGGGAGAAAATGGAAATAGAGTTCCTAGACAAATACCAAGACTACTATAGAATTAGTGTAGAAAGGAAGAGTTATTTATAATTAAGAAGAAAGAGGGAGAGAGCTTAGAGGACTACTTGGATATATTAGACTTTTCCCTTAGAAGGTATGGTAACCCTATAGCACACAATTTGGCCAAAACCTTGTTCATAAGAGGGTTGGATAAGGAGTCAAAGCAAGCATTGGATCTAATGGGAAGGGGGAATATCAAAAAAATGGACATACCTGCAATTGAGGAAATTTACAGAAACTACTCTAGGACACAATATGAAGTAAGAGCACCAAGGTCTCTAAAAGGGAAAGATGATATATGGTAGTTAATGGAGGAGTTTGCAAACCTAAAAAAGATATATCTTAGTTCAGTTGAATACCACCTTAGATGGGATTTAGGAAGAGAATTAAACAATTGAACCCCTATCAATTTACTACCCTAGATGTAGAAATAAACACCTTTTGAGAGATTGCCTATTGGATAAATCTAAGATCTATCAAATCTATGATAAAGAGAACCCTACTAGTCACTGTGATCAACTCCCAACCTTGAAAAGACTGACTAAAAAGAATTCCCAAATAGAGGAGGAGATGAATTATGTAGGACAGAAACAAGTTAGTCATTTCCCTTACAACCAATATCCAAACCAGGCTTCTGATAGGGGCCCCTCAAATTAGAGAAACAACCAATGGAATTCAACTTGGCATGGACCTCAAAACATTCCTCCATGGGTACAAAAAGATTAGTCAAACCTACAATGGTAAAACCAACAATGGAAAGACTAGTCTTGGAGTAATCAACAGTGGCCACAATAGCTTCCATCATAATTTGGACCACAAAATATGTAGCCTCAATGGGGTCCTCAGTAGGGCTATAATCAACAGTTCCAAGGACAACCTATATGTTTCCCAAACCAACAACAAGCACTTATAACTAGAGCAACAAACAAATAGGGACAAACTCAAAATGAGCCAATTAGTTACCCACCCCTACCAAATCAACCTATAGCAAACCCATGCAATAAATAGGGAGCAACTATATATATGACTGAGCAGGAAAACATGGTTGATGTAAACTCTATTTATTTGAATAACCTCCAGCTACATTCTGGGAAAGCTCTTCCAAGACCATCTCCTCCACTTATAGTTGAAGTTATAGATGACATGGAACCTAGAAAATCCATCCCACCAACCCTAGGAGGAGATTACAGTAGAAAAGGTTCCACAAGAATAACCCTCAAGTAACTTCAGAGTTCCTCATAAAGGAACAATTCTGGAGATCACCTCCGAGGCTGCTTCCAAAACACACTCCAGAGCTGCTTTGGAGATTGAAAAGTAGACACCATACCCAGAATGGCTCAAAAAGCATGTTCCCCAAAAAATAGTTCTACTAAAACAAGTCCAACCCACTATTGAATCAAAACTTTTGTAAGAAATTAGGCAGCTAAACATTGAAATTCTACTCCTCCAAGCAATCAAAGTTGTTCATGAACTAAATCAATTTATCAAACAACATTGTGTTAAGGCTTAGGGTAGGAAGAAAGCTTTTGTACTACCATTTAGGTGGAAGGAAAAGTGGTGGAATTTCTAGTGGGATAAATGCTCCTCCCAAAGTATGGGGATCCTGGGAACCTTATCATAACAGTCCATATCTCAGGAGTTGAAATATCCAATGTTTTAGTTTACTTAGGAGTAGAAATAAATGTCATGACAATTCACACACTAGATAAATTAGCCCTTACAAGCATTCAGGCCACTTTCACAATTTTATAATTGGCTGATCAATCAGTAGCCACTACAAAAGGGGTGTTGGTTGATGTCCTAATTGTTGTGGAATCATGGGAATTTCCAGTTGATTTTATGATCTTAGAGCCAAGAAATCAAAGCTATGCTTATCCTCTTATTTTAGGTAAACCATGGCTGACTACTGTAACATTGTCCATTGATTGGAGAACTAGGGATATGGTCATCTCAAATGGCTTGGACATGAAAAAAATCTCCTTATATCCCCAAGATAAACCATCCATACATTATTCAAGGAAGGTATGGGTAGATGAGCCTAACAACATGGAAAACAATACCTCCTTAGCTATGGTCACTGCCACAGAACACTTGGGAGAATTGGAAGAAGAAATAAAATATGATACACTTGAAAATATAACTCACATTCTCATTGGAAAAGACACTTGATGGACTTAGCTCAAAACTCAAGGAAAGAACTTTTGATTTATTCCCATTGTACCCTTGCTAATATCATTCCTTGTGGGGAAACCTTCTACAAAGACCTAGCTACTTTTCATTTGTTGCTTCCACATTTTTTCCCTCTTAACACTATGAGTCTAGAATATGGGGTAGGAGCAACCATGGAACAGATTACAAAGCAAGTCATAGTCTTACCTAGGAAAAGATTAAACATCAATACTCAGTTAACAGCACAACAAGAAGGAGCACTTCTTGATCTTCTTATCTCCCATCCAAAAGCTTTAGCTTGGAAATATAAATACATGAAGGGTATCCCTCCTAAAATTTGCACCCATCACATATATACAGAAGATGTCAAGCCTGTTAGACAACCCCAAAGAACGTTAAACCTTGCACTCAAAGACATTGTCAAAACTTAGATAGAAAAACTTCTATAGGCTGGATTCATTTATCCTATCTTAGATAGCCAGTTGGTTTCACCCTTAATTATAGTGCCTAAAACAATAGGAAATGGAGAGTATGAATTGATTATAGAGAGCTAAAGAAGGCCACAAAAAAGGATTATTTTCCCTTGTTGTTCATTGTCCAAGTACTAGATAACCTAGCAGGGAAAAAGTACTTTTCATTCCTACATGGGTTTAGTGGATATAACCAAATCCAAGTGGCACCAGAAGACAAGGATAAAGCTACCTTCACATGCTCATGGGGAACCTTTACATATAGAGTCCTTCCATTTGGCCTGTATAACGCTCCAACTACCTTTTAGAGGGTTGTTTTAACCATTTTTGCTAAACTAGACAATGAGTGTATGGAGGTCTACATGGATGACTTTATTGTTTATGGGAACACCTTTGAAGAAGGCCTCAAGAATCTGGAGAAAGTGTTGTAATGTCATGAGAAGAATCAATTGTCCTTAAACCGTGAGAAATGTTTTATGATGGTGGAACAAGGAATTGTCCTTGGGCATCACATATCAGCAGAAGGAATCAAAGTAGATCCAAAAAAGGTAGAAGTGATTAAACAATTGCCCCAACTAAAAACCAAACTGATGTTAGGAGTTTCTTAGGTCATGTAGGATACTATAGGAGGTTCATAGAAAATTTTAGCAAGATAGTTTACGCAATGTTTTCCTTGTTGACCAAGGACACTGGATTTTAGTGGATAGAAAACTACCAAACAACATTTTAGACCATCAAAGAAAAACCTACAATCACACCTATTTTGAGGAGACCTAATTGGAATCTTCCATTCCACATCCAAAGAGATGCATCAAATGAATCAATAGGGGCAATACTAGGACAAAACAAGAAGGGGAAGGCATACATGTAACTTACTACATAAGTAAAAACCTTACCCCTACTAAGAAGAACTACACAACAACTAAGAAAGAATTCATGTTAGTCATCTATGCCATCAACAAATTCAGACACTACATCACAGGGTACAAAATCTTTGTACACACTGATCATGCAACCATTAAATATTTAATGAACAAACTGGTGGTAGGTGCAAGAATCATCATATGGCTATTACTATTGCAAGAATTTGATATCACTATCATAGATAAGCTAAGAAAATTCAATTTGGTTGCTGAATTTTTGTCAATGTTGCATACAGGTGAAGAAAACCAGCTAGTGGAAGATAGGTTCCTAGATGAACATCTCTTTGATGTATCTTCCAATACACCTTGGTTTGTTGATATAGAAAATTTATTGGCTACAAGATTGTTTTCTTCTCATTTCACTTATAAACAAAAAAAGAGATTAGTAAAGGAAATTTTATCCTATAAATGGTTGAATGGTCTATTGTTCAAATGTGGTCCTAACTTTGTGTTGCGTAGGTGTTGAAGAGATGATAAAAATTTTGATGGGTTAAGGACATGTCATGATGAACCCATAGGTGGATATTAATCCTCACAAAGGACAATCCACAAGATCATTGGAGCTAGTTATTATTGGCCATGTCTCCATAGGGATGTGAAGGGGTATGTGAAGCAATGTGATCAATGTCAAAGGATGGGTCAACCAACTTTCACCCAGGACATGACACTTCACCCCTAAGTGGTTTTAGAACTATTTGAGAAATGGGGCTTGGATTTTGTGGGGCCTATCTTTCCAACATCTTCAGTAAATAAATACATCTTGGTATGCATGAATTTGACCAAATGGGTCGAAGTTCAAGCATTACAATTTGCAAGAGAAGAAAAACTTATTGATTTCCTATATAACAGAATCTTCTTAAGGTTTGGAGCCCCAAGAGAAATAGTTTCATATAGAGGTCCACAATTTACCTCTCAAGTGATACACACTTTCATAGATTTGTACCAGGTCAAGCATAGAAATTCTTCACCCTATCATTCCCAATCAAATGGGTAGGTGAAGGTAACAAATAGAAAGCTAGAAAATATCTTGACAAGGATGGTGGCAATGAATAGGAAAGATTGGGCTAGTAGGTTACATGAAGCAGTATGGGATTACAACACCACATGGAAGTCAACAACCAAGTTCTCACCTTATGAACTTGTTTATGGGAAGAAACCAATATTGTCAATAGAGTTTGAATTCAAACACTTAGGACATCACTGGACATTGGACTACCATTGTCTATAGAATAGCAACATCAAATTCTTCAACTCAATGAATGAGATGAAATTGAGATGGAGGCCATACAGTAGACAAAACTCATTCAGCATCAGAGGAAGTAGTGGCATGACCAGCACATCAAGAAGAGGAAATTTCAGCAAGGATATTGGGTTCTCTTATATGATTCTATGTTTAAGGAGTTCAATAGAAAATTACAAACTCATTGGATGGGACCTTACCAAATCAAGGAAGTTTATGATAGTGGAATAGTCTAGCTGGCACCCATTGATGGAAGGGAAAACACATTCTTAGTGAATGGTCATAGAATTTGCCTCTACCAACAACCATCCACAAAAGAAGAGTTTACCAAGGACTTGTCCTTGCTAATAGAGGTCACATCCTCTGGCACAAATTGAAAAGATTCAATGGATAAAAAAAATAAAAAATAAAAGAAGGGTCGAAAACTAGTAATATGGTGGCCCTTCTCAAAAAAAGAAGAAAAAATAAAAGAGAAATATTGAAAACCAATCAAATGGTCTAGTATTTCTCACCTAGGGAATTAAAACCTAACAAATGGTGGTTCTCTTTTTCATGCAGGAATCAATCAGGAGTATCTCTAGAGCCAACCATGAGCATCTCCAGAGCCAACTTGGAGCACCTCTAGCGCTTCAAAAGATAGAGAGGATGTCCGACCTCTAGAACCTACCTCTCCAAACATAAAAGAAGGGGCATCAAAAAGGCGATGAAGTCATCATGACTTCACACACCCCACTTTCAAAAAAGGAGGCCACATTGAGCACTCATTGCACCCAACCGCCATCTAGCCTTATCTTCACATTAATTGCTTATGTTATCCACTGACATAAAGCAGTCCTATCAATCATCAAAGGGACTTGACATTCCATGTTCTACAAACATCATGACAAGTGACCAAGAAAGATACACATGGATGTAGGATCACATCATATCTAATGAAGGCATTAGTACAAAAATCCAAGCATACCATCCAATCATTACAAATAGTAATCCATGTATTTCTCTTAAATTAGCTAATAATGATAGGTCTTTTCATTTTCTATTTTGTGCAAGTTACTTGGACTTCGGTACACTACCATTACTCCCAGTTCCATCAAACACATGTCACCTTAACTGTCCACCTAACACATCCACTCTATAGTGTCATAACCCTCCTTCATACATTATTAACCCTCATTTCTAAAATTACAAGCCATATCTTTCTCCTAACCAGTTCAATAGTCATCAGCCACAGCCAAATGAAATAAATTTTCCAACTCTAGAGTTCATAAAACAAAGAGAGCTCCAGAGGTAAATTCATTCTATAAAAATAGAGGAAGCTCTGGGGATAGGATCATTCTGTGGAAATAGAGGGAGATCTGAAGGAAAGATCATTATGGTGAAAGCTACTTAGAGGAAGGTAGTTAAAACTAAGTGTTTGCAAATAAAAGAACAAGAGAAAAGGAGGGTAAATCATCTTCAAAGTGCAGAATGGGGATTAAAAAGAAGTTGGAGATAGAGACATCATAAGGACTACTTCAAGACCAGGCATCAGTTGATGTGTTAAGAGAGACTAGATGGCTCAAGTTCTTGGAGAAATTAGAGGGCTATGAAGAGGACATCATAGAGTAATTTCTCTCCAATCTAAAGAATAACCAAACACAAGTATGAGGGGTAACTATCTTTATTTCTGCCACCACCATTAGTAGAATATATAGCCTCCCAAAATAAGGTGAGAGGTTCTATCATCTAAAAACCATGTACTTTGATTTGATAAAAATTTTCTCCATAGATAATGATCCTAAAATTAAAACACACATGAATAAGGGTGAAGTCAAGGGGATAGTTAGGACCACCCTCCCTCAGCCATGGTAATCCTTGACCATGTGGCTAATGAATTATTTCACTTGTGATGGGCAATTTTCACTAGTGTTAGGGCCCATCATGAAAATGCTCATTTTCCTAAGGCATGGACATACACATGCTGAGTACAGAATCAATTTGCCCAACTTCCTCTATTCTGTAGTCGGCATTAGTAGAGAACTACTAGCAGTGGAAGGTGTTACAAGTATGGGCCTAACCGGTGTTGTCATTGATGTCAACATACTCTTGTTTCATTGATGATAAGGATTGGATGAGCTGTATGCTGAGGATATTGAGAAAATTAGTCCTATTAGGAATAGAGAAGAATAGTGAAGATAGTGAGGCAAAGATTCCAGCTAAGATGAAGACCAGAGGATGCGCATCAAAGGGTTTGTAGATATGTGTCTTAAGATGATCCAGTAAAGATTTCAAAGGTACGCATGAAGATCTGAAGAAGTTATGGCCACTCAAGTAAAACCAGCTCGGCAGATGTTCAAAGGTGATAGAGTAACACAAATAGGTCCAGTGAGCTCCAGAAATGCAATATCTTGTTCTGCGGATTTGGTGGAGTGTTTACGAAGTCAATGTGAATTGTCAACTTAATTAGTTCATGGTCTGGAGGTCCGCAAGCATCTATTCTAATATGACAGTGATGACAGACTATGTTCTTGAGGTTCTAGATGAAGGAGAGAATGATTTTAGTAAGCAGAAGTAGTGTGGATGTTCTTGGTGATTTAGGAAAGCTTGTGGAGGTCATTGGATTGTGTCAGTTCATGTTGGAGGTCCGCATTGAAGATTGAGCTCACAATTAAAGAATTACTTCAGGATGATGATGTTCTTCCCAAGTTAGGCCGACCAGATGAGTTACACATCCTGCAGATGATCTTGAAGATGTTCTGTGAAGAATGGTGTGTTCCTAAAGGAAGATTGAAGTCTTAGATCTATGTGGCTGACAGTGTGTTGATTCACATGAAGTCTTTTGTAATTAGTCATGTTGTATTTATGTGTTTTCTCTGTAATGTAATGCTGACTTGGATGATTATCCCTAAGTTGATGTCTTGTATAAATAAGGAGTTGTAAAGTCATTTCAAAGACATGAGAGTGGGATGAGAGTGTGGTAAAGAGTAGAGGAGTGAAAGGAAGAACATAAATATTGAGCTTAAATGGAACTAACTCAAGCATGGTGAAGATGCTATTCTTCAATTCAAGTATGTAATACTTATTATTCTGTAGATAGTGTGTCTCCTGTAGGTAGTGGGCCTCTTGTGAGTAGTGTGCTCAGGCAGTGAACCCTACTTGGCATGTGCCATTTGTTCTTTCTATTCTTCTAATAGAGAATACAATCTTGGGTTAGTCACCCCATGGTTTTTCCCCTAACCAGGTTTTCCAAGTCAAAAATCTTGGTGTCATATGTGTTAATGTGTTTTTGCTCTTGAATTGCTGCATTATATTTCCACGATTGATTTATTATTAAGCTGCTAATGGTTAAAGTGATTAATTGGAAGAAAGGTTTTGGACAACTGATTCACCCTCCCTCTCAGTTGTCTATCCTAATTCTAACAATTGGTATCAGAGCTAAGTTCCTCTAAAAGGAGCTTAACCACTTGAGGAGATCTAGGATGCCGTCCTACAAGAAGGATAGTCTGAGGTTTGATGGAACCAATTTCACTCTTTGGAAAAGTCACATGGAATGCCACTTGCAATGTATGGGAATGCAGTATTGGATTATGGCTTCAAAGAAGTATGATACCCCATAGAATGGTTTGCGCACCATAGATGAAATCAGAGATACTGAAAACAATCTGCGGGCTAAAGAAGCTCTTCTAAGTGCCTTATCTAATTCGGAGCTGATAAATGTTGTTGATCTAAAAACTGCTTATGAGATTTGGAAAAAACTAGAACTTCTGCATGAAGGAGACAAGTATGTTAAATGTACCAAGCTACAGAGTCTGAAAGGAAAATTTGAAAACCTGAAGATGAGCGAAGATGAAAATATCACTACATTTATGCCCAAAGTAAATGAGCTTATTTGTGGCATTAGATGTGCTGGTGGAATCTTGGATGAAGATAAGATTGTTGGCAAAGTTCTCAGATCCCTTCCTGATTCTTACAAATACAAGGTTGTTGCCATTGAATAATTCAGATCCTATTCAGGTATCACAAGAGATCAATTAGTTGGTAAATTGGTTGCATTTGAATTGACCAAGTTTGGAGATGCCCCCCAAGACTGAATCTGCATTCAAAGCTAGTGCCTCTGTGAAAGATAAACAAAGGTTTGATCCGGGAGAGAACTCTTCAAGGAAACTATCATGGTATGAAAAAGCAAGAAAAGACCTGGAAGAAGATGAAGCAGAAGCTGCTCAACTTGAAGACCTTATTACTAAAAGACTGCCAAGAGGATCCGGTAAGTATGAAAGGAAATATTCTTTTAAATGTTTTAACTCTAATAAGATTGGTCATTTTGCCTCAAAATGTCTAGAAATATTTTCAAGGCCAAATCCTAACAGAACAAGGTTTCAAAAGAATTGTTACTATGTCCATGAAGATGATGATGAAGGAGTAATAGATGATGAATCAGAAACAGGAAACAAATCTGGAAGTGACTGGGTGTTTATTGCCATCAAGGAAGAAGATCCAATGCCCTCTGAATCTATCAATCATAAAATTGTAGAAAGAGCTCTAGCTGCCCAAGTTGAAGAAAAGGATGATTGGGTCATTGACAGTGGATGCTCCCACCATATGACAGGTGACAAAAATAAGTTCATAGATTTGGAAAGGTATGAAGGAGTGGTAAAATTTGGTGATAATTCTATTGGCAGAATCAGAGGTAGAGGAACTATTTCTTTTGATGAAAAGAACAAAACCAGTGATGTATTGTATGTTGAAGGATTGAAGCACAATCTTCTCAGTGTTGGACAGTTAGTGGACAAAGGCTATGATCTCCGATTCAAAAATGGAAAATGCAAGATCTTTGAAAGTTTCAGAACAGAGATTACATCCGGTACCCAGACTAAAGGTAACATCTTCCAGTTGGTTAGTACTGGTAAAAGTTGTTTATTTGTTCAAATTGATCAGAGTTGGTTGTGGCATAGAAGAATGTGTCATGTGAATTTTGATAATATCATTAAAATAAGCAACACCCATGCTATGAGAGATCTTCCAAAACTGGTGAAACCTACTAATAGTTTGTGTAAAGAATGCCAGTTGGGTAAGCAGAGCAGAGTCACATTCAGAAGTAAGGAATAGTCTTCTATCAGATTATTGGACTTAGTTCATACCAATTTATGTGGTTCGGCAAGAATCAGGAATGTGTAAGGTGATAGATACTTCATGCTATTAATTGATGACTACTCCCGAATGATGTGGGTAACTTTTCTGAAAGAAGAATTAGAGGCTCTTGAGAAATTCAAAATATTCAATGCTATGGTAGAAAATGAAACCGGACTAAACATAAAATGTCTGAGGTCTGATAGAAGTGGAGAGTTCACATTCGGTGAGTTCATAGAATTCTGTGAGAAACATGGAATAAAAAGATAGTTGTCTGCTCCAAGGACTCCACAGCAAAATGGAGTAGTGGAGAGAAAGAACCAGACCATCCAAGAAGCATCTAGAACCATGATGATGGAAGAAAATGTCCCTCAGATTTACTAGAGAGAAGTTGTAAGCACTACAGTCTATACTCTTAATTGAGTACAAGTCAGAAGTAATACTGGTAAGACTTCTTATGAACTTTGGTTTGGCATCACTCCCACTGTGAAGTATTTCAGAGTTTTTGGTCGCAAATGTTACATTAAAAGAGATGAAGATCTAGGCAAGTTTTATGCTAGAAGTGATGAAAGAATATTCTCGGGTTATTCTACTCAAAGCAAAGCTTACTGATGTTACAACAAAAGATTGAGAAAGATTATAGAAAGTACAAATGTGAAGGTTGATGAAGGTATTGAAAACCCCTCAAGGTTTCATGAATATGATGAAGATGATCAGAAAAATGTTTTGATTCAAGGATTCCAAGCCCCTTCTGAAATTCAGATTCAGACTGATCTAGTGAATCAAGTAGAAGAGATGAGTTTGAATGAGCCTGTTCAGGAAATGGAAGTGCAAGAAAGTCCCAAAATTCCTAGGTATGTAAGACTGAATCATTCTAAAGATTAAATCATAGGTGATAAAAGAAAAGGTGTTCAAACAAGAAGAAAGTTTGCTCAAGACTTAGATGAGTATTGTCTAATTTCAAATATTGAACCAAAGTCAGCAAATGAAGCTTATAATGATGAAAGTTGGACTAAAGCAATGGAGGAAGAGCTGATGCGAATTGAGAAAAATCACACTTGGGATCTTATTCCCAGACCTAGAAACAAGAATGTGATTGGAACCAAATGGGTCTTCCAGAACAAACTGAATGAAATTGGTGAAGTAGTCAGAAACAAAGCCAGATTGGTCTGCAAGGGTTACTCTCAAATAGAAGGAGTTGATTTTGAAGAAACTTTTGCTCCGATGGCTAGAATTGAAGTAGTCAGGTTATTTCTTGCCTTTGTTGCCTTCAAGGACTTCAAAGTATATTAGATGGATGTCAAGTCTGCCTTCCTGAATGGTGACTTGGAAGAAGAAGTTTACATTGAGCAACTGAATGGATTTCAATTGTCTGATCATGGTGATATGGTCTGCAAGTTGAAGAAAGCATTGTATGGACTCAAGCAAGCCCCAAGAGCCTAGTATGAAAGATTGGATAAGCATCTTTTGAAGATTGGTATCAACAAAGGTACTACTAATAGTAATTTGTACTTTAAAATTGATCATGAAAACATCTTGATTGTTGAAGTATTTGTTGATGATATCATTTTTGGAGGAAGAGATAGTTTGTGAAAAACTTTTGCAAATCAAATGAAAAGTGAATTTGAGATGTCCATGCTCGGGGAAATGAATTTCTTCTTGGGTATACAAATCATTCAAACAAAGAAAGGAATCTTTATTTCTCAAACCAAATATGTGAAAGAATTGTTGAAGAAATTTGGGATGGAAGAATCAAAACCAATGAGTACTCCCATGGAAACTAGATGTAAATTAAGAAAAGATGATGACTCTCCTAAGGCTAATCAGAAAAAGTACAGGTCAATGATTGGAGGATTGTTGTATCTCACTTAAACTAGACCTGACATTATGAATGATGTTGGTCTTGTTGCTAGATTCCAAGCTGATCCTAGAGAATCTCATGTCATGGAAAACAAGAGGATTTTTAGATATCTAAAAGGGACAATTGAGTATGGTTTGTGGTATCCTAGAGATCATGATTTCTCTCTTCATGCATATATAGATGCAGATTGGGCAGTAGATGTGGATGATCGGAAGAGTACTAGTGGTGGAGCATTCTTTTTGGGCAAGAGATTGGTTTCTTGGCTAAGCAAGAAACAAGAGGTAATATATTTGTCCACAACTGAAGAAGAATATATTGCACAAGTAGTTGCACTCAAGTTTTGTGAATGAAGCAAATGCTAAGAGACATCAGAGTGGAGTATGAGGAACCTATCACAATCTTCTATGATAATTCAAGTGCAATAAATATATCTAAGAATCTGATGTTGCATTCAAAGACTAAACATATATCCATCAAGTTTCACTTTTTGAGAGAGAAAGTGAACAAGAATGAAGTCAGATTGGAGTTTGTGCCTTCCAAGGATCAAATTGCAGATATTTTTACTAAACCTCCTCCTAAGGACTCTTTTGAGTATCTCAGGGAGAAGTTAGGGGTTATTACCCCTCCAATTATGAACTAAGGTGCACTGATGTGCATTAGTCTGGTGAATTTTAGTCATATCTTGTGGTCCAAATTGATGTTTGGGAAGCTGCCACTTAGGGGGAGCAGTTGGTATGATTCTGAAGTGATGCAAGTATGTGCCCTTTGCCATTGATGTCAAAGGGGGAGAGAGAGAAGACATGTGAAAAATAAGTGGTTGCTGATCAAAGGTGGAGTAGTAATGGAAGAGAAGACATGTGAATGGTTGTGTTGATAGGGGGAGTTGTGTCAGTGAGAAGAAGTACTTGTCTTGATGGTTAAAATAGTTTTTCACATCATATGTTGCCATCAATGACAAAGGGGGAGATTGTTGCAAGTATGGGCCTAACCGGTGTTGTCATTGATGTCAACATACTCTTGTTGCATTGATGATAAGGATTGGATGAGCTATATGTTGAGGATATTGAGAAAATTAGTCCTATCAGGAACAAAGAAGAATAGTGAAGATAGTGAGGCAAAGATTCCAACTAAGATGAAGATCAGAGGATGTGCATCAAATGGTTTGTAGATATGTGTCTTAAGATGATCCAGTAAAGATTTCAAAGGTCTGCATGAAGATCTGAAGAAGTTATGGCCACTCAAGCAAAACCAACTCTGGCAGATGTTTAGAGGTGACAGAGTAACACAGATAGGTCCAGTAAACTCCAGAAATGCAATATCTTTTTTTGTGGATTTGGTGGAGTGTTTACAAAGTCAATGTGAATTTTCAACTCAATTGGTTCATGGTCTAGAGGTCCGCAAGCATCTATTCCAATATGATAGTGATGACAGACTATGTTCTTGAGGTTTTGGATGAAGGAGAGAATGATTTTAGTAAGAAGAAGTAGTGTGGATGTTCTTGGTGATTCAGGAAAGCTTTTGGAGGTCTTTGGATTGTGTCCAGTTCATGTTGGAGGTCCACATTGAAGATTGAGATTGTAATTGAAGAATTACTTTCGGATGATGATGTTCTTCCCAAGTTAGGCCGATTGGATGAGTTACACATCCTACAGATGATCTTGAAGATGTTCTTTGAAGAATGGCGTGTTCCTAAAGGAAGATTGAAGTCTCAGATCTGTGTGGCTGATAGTGTGTTGATCCACATGAAGTCTTTTTGTAATTAGTCATGTTGTATTTATGTGTTTGCTTTGTAATGTAATGCTGACTTGGATGATTATCCCTAAGTCGATGTCTTGTATAAATAAGGAGTTGTAAAGTCATTTCAAAGACATGAGAGTGGGATGAGAGTGTGGTAAAGAGCAGAGGAGCGAAAGGAAGAACAGAAATATTAAGCTTAAATGGAACTAACTCAAGCATGGTGAAGATGCTATTCTTCAGTTCAAGTATGAAATACTTATTATTCTGTAGATAGTGTGTCTCCTATAGGCAGTGGGCCTCTTATGAGTAGTGTGCTCAGGCAGTAAGCCCTAATTGGCATGTGCCATTTATTCTTTCTATTCTTCTAACAAAGAATACAATCTTGGGTTAGTCACCCCATGGTTTTTCCCTTAACCGGGTTTTCCACATCAAAAATCTTGGTGTCATATGTGTTAATGTGTTTTTTCTCTTAAATTGCTGCATTATATTTCTATGATTGATTTATTATTAAGCTACTAAGGGTTTAAGTGATTAATTGGAAGAAAAGTTTGAAGAACTGATTCACCCCCCCTCTCAATTGTCTATCCTAATTCTAATAGAAGGGTCTTCTGAAACACCATGGTCTCATACATTTAATTTTCAAACACCACTTTATCTCCAAGAGAGGAGGGGAGGCCTTATGGTAGGAATTTCTTGATGATACCCATAGGCCTAAGAAAAAGGGCAAGAAAACAACAGTAGAGTCACCTCCCTCCACTCAGGAGATAGAAGAAGAGAGACCAACTCCATCTACCTCTTCCCCATCTACTGAGAAGAGGAAAAGGGGGAAGGAGATTATGGGGAATCATTTTTTGCACCTAAGCATGTAGAAGCCACACCTAAGGAACAACCCCATAAAACACCTCACAAATCAAAAAGAAAATTAACCTTGGCTGAGGAGTCCACCCCAGTAAGAAAGATGAGAGGTGTTGTAAGTGAAGAAAAAGAAACAAAGGAGCCTACAAAGACTCCCAAACCTCAGAAACACAAGAATAAGGTGAGTGAGGAAGAAGCAAAAGAGGAGTCTCCAGAAACTCCTAAACCACACAAACCCAAAAAGAAGGAGGACTCCACCAGTACTAACACTCCTCCCTTGTTGAGAAGAAGAAAAAGAGGGAAGGTGACTGAGAAGAGAACTCTAGAGATCCATGTTCCTCAAATTACCCAAGCTTTGGAGGTGACACACAATGAACCCCAAACCATCTCATCAAATTCAAAGGAAGCAACACCAGTGTCAGAGACACATACAACACAAGTGCTCCTAAGAAGAAAACAAAAGAGACAACCAACTCAGGTAGAAAGGGACATTGCACTCCTGGCTGAGGTACTTGTTAGTTTTAGAACCTCCATGACCCCTCCTCAGGAGCAGGTTGGGCCATCACATGCCCCAGGGTCTACTACAAACAAATAAATAGAAGAACAAGAGGAGGCATAGATGGAAGGGGCAGAGGAACAAGAAGAGCAGGATAATGTTAGAGGACAAGAGGATATTGGGGTCCTAGATGTAGACATGGTAGAGGGGTTAGAAATAGATAGCTACTCCCATCCATTTGACCAAGAAGATATTAAAATCTCCAGAGAGTAGCAATTAATGGAGGAGATTGAAAATCTAAAAAGATTGCTATGGGGTAAACAATTGATCATCACAGACCTTAAAAGGTCATGCAAGAGGAGTTAGCTAAAGACCAATAGATCAGTGACCTAAAGAAGCAAGTGGAGGAAAAAGGAAAGTTCATTAAGGAAAAAGAGGTTAAGGTTAGGAAAAAGGATGCAAAGATAACATAGAAGGACATCCACACCTCTGATGTTATCAAGGCCAGAGATAACAACATTTTAATCTCAGCCCTGGTTGAAAAATTGCATAATTAGGCCTAGGAATTGACAAAGGCCAACAATAAAATTGATGATCAAGCAGAGTTGATCCAGGAATTGGTTGTTCTAATTTATACCAATGACCAAAGCACACAAATAGATGTCTCTTTGAGGACATTCTAGTTGGATATCCCTAGAGCCTTGTTCAAATGGGAAAGAAGGTGTAGGGAATTGGAAGGTATGACTATTATGGTGCAATTATAGAGGGCAGTCACTGTCAAAACTGACAAAGTAAAGACCCTAGAAGAAAAGTCATGATAGTGTTTACCCTCTCATAAAAAATCCTTGCATGTAGACCCCCCTAGTGGAAATTATGCAATGTTTCTATAGGAATAGGTCCTCCAAAGGAAACTTTCATTAGTTCTCTCCAACTTGACTGAAAACATACAGGATGGGAATGGCTTCTTCAAGGTATATATGTAGAGCAAGGATGAAGAAAAGAATTTCCTATGAACTATATTTGCATAACTTATTCATTGAAGATCACACATTCTTCATCAATCTTTTTGTAAGAGAGTTCCAACTGAGGGCATTCATGTCATTGATGAGGAACCATCAGAGATGGAATGAGAGAATGGAGGCCTACACAAAGAAGGCAATAGGAGTCTATTCCCCAAAAGTAAAAATTCTACCACTATACCAGAATCACCTACAAGAGTGTGCCATTGAATTTGGGTTGTTCATGCATACTTCATCTGATCAAATTATGGCAATTTGTAAGAAGATGTGGAATACCCTCACCCATGATTAGAAAATGAGGGACATAGTATCCCCATCTAACCTTAAATGGTTCATGAAGAAGGCAACGCTATATCCAAATTGATGGACAAATATAAGCAAGAGTGGATAGGGGGATGTTTTAGGCCACCCCTAATCATTGAGCCCCTGCCCATGTGGGCTGAACAACTGGAAGATACTAGGTTTCAAGAATGAGTGAAGTAGGTTGATCAATTCAGAGGGAATGACAATACAAGCACCAAGACTTGGTCAATCTATGAACAGGAGTACAACCTCTCAAATAGGTTGTACAAGCTCAATAAATCTAGGTTGTGAGAAGTGCAAGAGGACCTACAAACCCTCAAGCTTGGGGGAATGATGAGTGTTAGGTAGCACTCATCCAGACATACCCTTTTACTCCCTTTTTCTCATCTTCATACGCTACCTATCCTAGTAGTTGCACTATAGGAAATGTGAAGTCTTGTTTTAATTATGCTAATAAGAGATGAAATGTTGAAATTACTGTTATGATGAGAAGACCTATGTTTGAAGACAGAATCATGCAAATTATCTCTTTTTGTTTCACAGGTATCCATCACTTAGGTGGAAGACAATTTTGGGAACTCTAGAGATGGTCCTAATTATCTCCGAAGCTGAGCAGGAGGGACACTACACATCACCCCAACATTTTCTAGAATTGTTGGAGGATCTTCAGAGTTGAACTAGTAGGAAAGGGAAGATTGGTGATCATGAAGAATTTCAGAGCTGTGTCTTAACAAGATTTGTAAGCATCTCTGGAGTTGCACAGGGCCTCTAGAGTTGAACAGAGTCTCCAGTGTTGTTGAAGTGCCAAAATCTCTGGAGCTTTTGAGGAGCTACGAAGTTCCGCATATCAAGGCTAGAGTGTCTAATAAGATAACTCCAGTGGTTCAAAGGGGCACAATACACTTATATTTAGTTTTGCATGAGTTAGAGGACTTCTCATAGTTCATTTTTTTAGAAGTTAAGTTCCTTTTTATCAAGGTCTCCATGAAATATTTTGGTTAAAAGTCAAACTCTGGATTTAAGGACACCTTCAGTGTCACTTAAGTCCTTTTTAAGATTTGCATGATTATACTTTCAATAGGAAGTTACATGTTCTAGTTCTAGAATAAGATATCTTTTATATCTTAAGTTGAACTAAGAGGAAAGATAGTTAACTCCAGAAATATGATATCACCCAGATTGATATATATTGATGGAAGCAGCAGAAAAAGAATAGATTTTTTAGTAGATTTTTATGTAATTTCATATTTCAGAAAAAAACATATATCTTTGAATACAATATACTTTGGATAGACTGAATTAAGGAAAGAAGTATTGTTATACTTTTTCTTTGAAATCTTTGTTTAGTCTTTAGTTCAGAAGGTGTGGAGCAAGGGCCCACTCCCACAAATAGATAGGAGGCTAGTATATTCTCTACTTTATCATGTTATTTCAAATTTCTTAAATATAGTATTTTCCTATTTTCATGAGATAGATCAATTAATGTTAAAATAATCTTTTTTCTATTTTAAATGAATGTTTAGATTTTTGTGAATCAGATAGATCATTTCAGCAAAGTACTGTTTAGGTTCTTAGATCAGGTTTTCTTTTCAAGAAAGTAATTAGAAGCATAAGTTTGATTAATTAGGGAAGTTCAATTTAGTAGATTAGTTAAGTATTATTGATTATCAAGTTTCTATTGTAGACAGCCATGGACACAACCCTAAATTTGACAAATAAAATATGATCAAATGGAAAGGTACGTCGACCCTTGTCAAGAGGGTTCAAGTGAAAGTTCTGAAGAGGAAGACTATATGATTACAAAACAAGTTGAGAATTTAGAAGAACAAGAGGAATAACCCTTTACTCTACCCTTGAGAACATCCACAAGATAGTGAAATCTAGTTGACAGGTATTATACACCATATTTTTGTTGTGTATTTTATTTATTGAGTATTGATGATGAACCCGGATCCTACAAGGAAGCTATTATTATAAATGATAGTGAGTCTTGGAAACTAGCCATGTAGAAGGAGATAATGGCATTAGAATCTTGTGATACCTAGGATCTTGTTCATTTTCCTTAAGGAAGGAAGGCCATTGGATGTAAGTGGGTCTACAAAAATAATTTTAGAGTAGATGGTTCATTGGAAAAGTACAAGAGTAGACTGATTGCCAAGGGCTACTCCCAGAGAGAGGGAGTTGATTTCAGTGATAGTTTCTCTCCTATTACAAAATTATCTTCTATTAGATTTCTCTTATCCATAGCTACTGCTTATGATTTTGAATTTGAGCAAATGGATGTTAAGACTATATTTTTGCATGGAGATTTGGAATAAGAAATTTATATGCTATAGCCAAAAGGTTTTAAGGTAAAAGGAAAAGAACACTTGGTTCAAGCAGATTGAAACAATCTCTTTATGGTTTGAAATAATCATCCTAGATGTGGTATCAAAAGTTTAATTATTTTATGTTGAAATTGGGTTTTGTGAGAAGTGAAGAAGATCATTGTATTTACATTGGATGTATTGATGGTCAAATACTATTTGTTTCATTGTATGTGGATGACATGTTTTTCAGTAACACCAAGGGTATGATTAATGAGCTAAAATCTCAACTTTCAGGTGCATTTGAGATGAAGGATCTATGGGTAGAAAGGTAAATATTGGGAATGGAAATCAAAAGAGATCAAGGTAATAGAAAGTTTTGGTTATCTCAAAGTAAGTATGTGAATACTATTTTGCACAGATTTAATATGTAGGACTATAAGCCAATTAGAATTCCTTTACAAGTTGGCACTAAGCTTACGTTAGATATGTATCCCATGTGTGAAGTTGATTTTGAGGATATGTATAATGTGTCATATTCTAGTGTTGTAGGAATTTTGATGTATGAAATGGTATGCACTAGGTCAAATATTACCCAAGTAGTGGGAGTTTTCAGTAGGTTTATGTTTAACTAGGTGGTAGAGAGCATTGGAATTATGCAAAGAGGGTGTTAAGATATTTGCATGGTACCTATGATTATTGTTTGGTTTGTTTTGGTACTAATATAGTGAAGATAAGACATTGGACATATAGGGTTTTGTTGATGTAGATTGAGCAGGTGACTTGGATAGTTGAAGGTCCACTAGTGGCTATGTGTTTACTCTATTTGGAGGATTTGTGAGTTGGAGGGGTAAAAGGTAGCCCAGGGTTGCTTTGTCCACCACCAAGTCAAGGTAAATGGCTACTACTCATGTGTCTAAGGATCTATTATGGTTGCATAGATTGTGTATAGGTATTGGTTTTAATTATATGATAATTCAGATTGGTTGTGATAGCTAGAATGCAATTTGTTTGGCCAAGAGTCCTATGTATCATGCTTGGACTAAGCATGTGGATGTTCAGTATCACTTTGTTCAAGAAATGGATGCAAATGGATAGATTGAGTTGAAGAAAATTGACGCTTAGGTGAATGTTGCAAATTATCTTACCAAACCTGTGAGTACAAAAAAGTTCACTTGGTGTAAGGAGGCCATGTGCCTTGTTTCTTGTCCTTAGTTGATTTATTGTTTCTTATGGTTGTATTTACAATGTATGATGTCAAGTGGTAAAATGTTAGGATTAAGGTGTCATCAACTTGTAAATTTGATTAATTTCATTACTCCTAATATATTATAATTGTAAATGCAAACATAAGGGAAGTAGAATCCAACAACTGCAGTAATTATTTAATTATAGTGACTTGTAATATTTATTCTTATATTGGGATAGTTAACAGGTGAAATAGGTGCATCCAGGTTCATTAATTGATTTTATGATAGTTGTACGAGAATCTTCTAGATTGTAGCTTACGTGTTGTAAGAGAATCAGTTTATTTTGGATAGTTATGACAACTATGGTAGAGCATCTTATGACAGCCTATAAGAGGCTATTATTAGCTAGTTATTAAATTCCCATAGGTGGGGCATCAGATTTGGGTCAAAATTAGGTGCACCATTTGAGGAAGTAGCTATGATAGATGTCATATTGCATTTATTGCCAGAATCTTTAGCTACACAAAGTGGGCATTTAATTTTTCCCAATATTGAGTACCATTTTTCTATGACATTTTGTATGAGAGTTTGATTATTATTTAACAGAAGCTTCGGAGCAAATTTTGTATGAGAGTTGTTTATTTATAGATACATACGTGTAGTTGGATTTAGATGTAGGATTGAAGGAAATTGATGTATTGTAATCTCTTTGAATACAAATTTGTCCTCTTTCCCTAGTGGAGATTTTTATGTAAAAGGGTTTTCTTTGAGTAAATCTATGTGTTATGTGTATGGCTCTTAAGTATGTTGATTTCGTTGATACTAGTTTACATCTTCATGTGATATTATATAGTATAATTCCATATTTATAATTTTATTTCAGATTTCCATATATTGTAGTGGTTTCCTTTATTTCTAATAGAATCCTCTAAGTATTGAAGTGTTTCAGTAGGTTCACTAGTTCATGAACCCATTGAAAACTTAAATTTCAAATCTTATATTTCAGTGATTTGATAGGTTCATAAACTAGAAAACCTACTATAAAGGTTCATAAGTTCTTAAGTCACCCAAAACACCAAAGAAAGAAAGAAGAAGAAAGTCAAAAGGAAGAAATGTTTCAACTTTTCAATAGGTTTGCGAACTAGCAAACCTACTGAAAAGGTTCTTAGGTTCTCAAAATGCCTAAGTTGTCAAAAAGGAAGAAGATAAAGAAAGTGTTTGGCTTTTTGGTAGGTCCACAAATTGATGAACCTACCGAAAAGGTTCTAAGGTTTGTGAAAGGCCCGAAAGGCCAAAATAGGAGAACAAATATGATGAAGAGATAGGTATTTTGGCAAGTTTGTGAGTTCACAAACTCATCAAAATGTCAAAAGATAGATAAAAGAAGAAAAATATTTTGGAAAGTTTGTGGGTTCAAGAACTTTATCAAAACACTAAAAAGGAGTGAAGGAAGAAACAAGTTACAAAAATAAATGTTTTGACAAGTTTGTGAGTACGCATACTTGTTGAATCATCAAAAAGAGAAGGAGAAAAAGTAAACAAAAGATTAAACATTTTAGCAAGTGTGTTGGTTCATGAACTTGCTGAAATGTTGAAAGTTTCATGAGTTCATGAAAAGCCCAAAAGCTTGAAAGGAAGAAATGTTTCAGCAAGTTTGCATGTTTGCGAACTCCTTGAAATGGTGAAAGAAGTTTAAAAGGAAGTTGTTTAGGGTGAAAATAGGGAAGAGAGATAGAAGACTTCAAGTCCCACACTTTCACACACTAAAATATTATGGAAGAAAGGGATAACTTTAGGGATAAACTACTAATTTCCAATGTTCCCTTTTCCTGTTAATTAGGTCTGTATGATTGTTTTGATCAGGTTTTTACAAGCTAGTTTCTCTCACTAAGCATGAAACCCTAAATTGTTAATAAAATTATAATAACTTAATTTCTAACACAGATATGAATGAAATGATTATAGAAATGCAGAGGAAATAGTTCAAAGATAGTGTACTCAGAAATAGAGAACCTGTTGGACTAGGGTGCCAATGCCAGTGCCCTGAAAGTTTCTAAATGATAGGATTTTCTGCAATATATGTCTTTTAAGCTCCAGAGGCTTCCAAATCCTAAAGAAATCACCCATTTAGACTAGGGCGTTAGTGTTAGTGTCCCAAAAGTCTCAGAATCTTGAAATCCAAATTATGTGATGATTGTGTCTATAATATCCATCTTCCTGTTGCTCCTTTCTGCTAGATCTCAACAAATTCAACTTGTACATGCAAAAGGAGGAGAAAGATAGTTGTGGCTATATAGGGGCTTGCCTCAGTCAAGCCCCATTTTTGGTATTCCTACCTCAACAATAGCCCAAGATAAAAATCTGCAAATGTGTGCATTCATCTAACAAATGTACATGCATAAACATAAAACCCTAGATGACTCAAGCATCAAGGAAAGATAAAAATTTTACTTCACTCAATGAACAAACACAACTTTACCTTAAGGAGATGAAAGAAATGAAGAATTGTATGAACAAGCAGGTGATGCAATCATGTCTGTGGAGGATTCCAAACTTGATGTTGGATGCTTGAACCCTTCTCCCGATCATGCAAAAGGTGTACAAACCCTAGGAAGAGCAAGACAGTCTCAAGATCTTGATTCCTAATCTCCATCCATTATCTCCATGACAGAAAATTCAAATAACTTCAAAGAGCTTCAACAAATCACTGATCTTTAATGATAATTTTGGAAAAGTTTTGGTATAAAGTTTGCATATAGATTGTGTCTAATAAAATGATTTTCAAATGTATTTAAATATCTAACCTTAGGAATTTCAAATTTTGAAATAAGATGTCGACATCACAAAAAAAATGAAAATTTGAAAATAGAATCCCAGAATGCATGACAGGGGCTAACATCCCTCCAAAATTCAAAACCCCAAGAAATAAGGTAGGACAAGGGTGCTAGCACCCAAGTCTAAGCCTTGATATCCTAATCAGGTCTACCTTAAAGAGGTTTGGGGATCCCAAATCCAAGCTTACTTTTCACCTTCAGTCTTGAGTTATTCCCAAATATGACATTCTTTCAGTTAGACATAAGTCAATCAGGGTTTAGGAAGGTCTAAAATAAACTAGGTTGAAAGGTCACCAAAGGAGAGGATCTAAACTATGAGAAATTGTACCATTCCATGCAGGAGGACAATTTCTAACATAACATTTAGCCCCCACTTTAGTGACCATATGACACTACGTGCATATGCAACTAAAGGAAAGTAAATACATCAATCATGAAAAGGATACTCTAGAGGATATCAAAATGTTGTTGCAAAAGAGGAAGAAGCCCCCAAGTTTGTAATCCCACAAGACCACAAAGTTAAGAACCACAACCTACAAAGGAACACTTGTCAGAAAATAAAAATTGAATGAACTTGCAACTACCACAAATAAGTTAGTTCATAAACACTAAGGGGCTTGATTGATGAGACATGATGAGGGAAGAAGTCAAGGGAGATATATGCCCCCCTTGTTTTTGCTTGCTTAGTCTGAAAAGTAGAAACAAGGAGATATCTACATGCGCTGATTTCGAGGAACCTTGATGAGAAATGTGTTGTCAGGGTTTTTTGGACAAACAACACCCAAGCACAACACATTAGGATAGGATAGAGAGTGGAACCAGGATTCTAACACAACAGATGGCATGAAAAATCTGAGTTTGACAACTCAAGATAGAGGCTTAAGAGTGAAACTGTTTAATTTTGCACCTAGATAGTGATAGGAGTTCTCATCCACTTACTATATGTAAAGGGAGTTGTCACTTTTCATTATTCATTCTTACTTGTCATTGTGTAGAGGAGAGAAGGAGAAGGAGGAAGAGATTGATGATGCCGACCCAACATCTGTACCATCTTCCGCGACTAGAGATGCTTTAAGCCCGAGTGGTAAAGAGACGTTTTGAGGCCTAGGTAGGGTCCTAATCCTTGCTTGTACTATCATTATTTCTGTATTCTTTAAGTTTTATTATTTTTTGTGCCTTTTAGATCATACTGGACAAGGGTCCCCATAAGGGGCACCCAAGTCCACTCAAGTCACCCAAGTCCACTTAGGGCACCCAGGTCCTCCTAGGGTGCCCAAGTCCAGAAAGGACAAGGGCCCCAGGGACAGGGCATTGATTGCTATTATTTATACTAGGTGATTATTTAATGCTTGTATACTGATCCAACTTCTCAGTATTTGTATTGTGTAGGTTATTCTCCTGATGCGAGAGCATATAGGTGGTCACTTGATATTGCTTCTTCAAGATCACATCCGTACCATGACCAACCCGGAGAAAGGCCACTTACAATCAGTAGGGCTGCAGTGGGTGTTTGATATAAGCCATAATTATATTTCATTGCAGTATGCTAATGGCACTAATAGAGAGGTGGAATGCAGATACTTCTACATTCCATCTACCCACAGGGAAGATGACTATCACATTAGAGGATGTCTACTGAATCATATGCCTATCTGTATGCGGGGAGACAATGAGGATTGTAGAGTGTCTCTCAGCAGAGTACACATGGGAGAGTCAGATGTACTATTTAGGCCACACAGTCACTCAGGCAGAGCGTGGGCACATTCAGCTTTGATTATTAGAGCAAGGATGTGCTAACATCCCTTTGATTTAGAGGATTATAATTGCGATTGTGGCATTAGCAATTACACTGGATGGATGAGGTACTCACCTTCATGGGGGCCTTGTTCACACTATCAGGGTGATGGAGGAGCAGGGGACAACCTACACATGGGGACATAGTATTCTTGCATACCTCTATCGCGAGTTGGGATGGTATGTTCATTATGAGGCACACAGCTTGATGTGTTGAACATTACTATAGGTCTAGGCCTTTGAGCATATCAGATGCATGTGGCCTACAAGTTTTCCCATAGATCCAACATTTACCTATCCATGAGTCCATGTCTATCCTCTTGTCAAATGCTAGAGAGATAGTGATCTACTATACTAGAGAGTTGTATTTGATAGACTACAACGATATCGTCTGGAGACCATATCGTGACTATATAGCATGACCAGGTTAGTAGAGACAGTTAGTGAGGATGCAGAGGGATTAGCTGATGGTCAGTTGCCTCGATCACATTGTTGTCTAGTTTACTTTGATAGGGTAGCATGGCAGTTCATATGCCAAAATGATGTACCTATGATGCATTTGAGCTATGCACGCTATGTGCGTAGCATAGTTAAGGAAAACAACCCCTGAGGGCCAACAGTAGCAGATGTAGCAATTAGTGATGATGATGTTATAGAGGATGTAGAGCCTATATCTAATGCAGACAATGTCAGAGTTACCCAAGCATATCTGATCTGGTGGCAGATAGCGTAGCTTACTCCTATCTATCTGCTCAGTCACCCTATAGGTGATCCTCGACCTTGGGTCGGTCATGCGAGTGACATAGGGGTAGAGGATGATATTAGTGACTTTACTATCTATTATGATCTAGATGATGACGAGGATGATTACAATGATGAGGAGGTCCCGTCATGATACATCTTTAGAGTGAGACTAGGGCAAGATCAGTAGGAGGCAAATAGTGACGAGGAAGCTGAGTCCCAGTCACGATTGAAAGCTTGAGGTCCATCCCCTGTAGATGTGAGGAGATCAAGCTAGCACGAGTGAGAGGAGACCAATAGTCATATGCCCCCAGCTACAGAGTTAGCTATAGAGATAGTCAAACCATCAGCTATCTGAGATCCATCTTGGTGAGATGGAGATCTAGATAGGATGCTTTCTATATATATAGATGCAGTTATTTGTGACTATTTATTTATGATGTCTATATGAGGTATTGATATCTATTTTTTTTCTTTTTGTAGTTGGGACAAATGTATGGCGCAACTTGGTGAGCTGCGTTATAGCAGAGATAGTTCCAGCCGATGCGACTGAGTAGTGGATGTGGATGGGATACTTGCCACATTCATCCGCAGGGGAGGATGCAAAGCTCTTTATGCCTTTTGTGAGATAAAGGTTATTGGTGGATTCTGTTCTAGATCACTTTGCATGGAGAGAAAGGAGTTACTTTAGAGAGTTGAGCATGCAGAGACGAAGCTCCAGATGCTACGAGATCAGGCTACAATAGTACCCACACCTAAGGGAGATCCTATCACGAGTGAGATTTTACTTCCTGAGTTATGTTAGGTGAGAGATGATAGGGATAGGCTCTTGGCCGAGTTAGAGAGAGCTACATTTGAGAGAGATCGACATCAATAGATGTATAGAGAGTCACATGACGAGGTGCTAGGCCTGAGAGGAGAGATCAGGGGGTTACAATTGCAGAGTCTATCTAGGAGTCATTTGCGATCCTTAGTAACATATGGTTAGGACTTCATCACACGTGCACCATGAGGTCCCAAGGGCATAGGTGACTGAGGTTCAACTATGTGATGTATATTATGCACTACAAAGTCCCATCTTAATGTATAGGATAGTCGACTCTAATGTATATGTAAATTGATGATGATATATATATTGTTTTTCTATTGTTTTTTTTAATGTTGTCTAATCTATCACATGTGATTTATGTAAAATGCAACTAGTGATAAATGTTAAATGCTCATGTGGAAATGTGATTAATACTAATGTTATACTTAAACAATTCTTTGTAGAATATAAAGTAAAAAGTACAATGATTAATGAATTTCACACATAACCATTATTCTATGCTCGTCTCAGTTAATACAAAGGTGATCTCCAATAAAACATGTTTAAACAAGATACAACAATTATTAACTGAAAAAGATTCTATGCTAAATGAATTAAGACAAAATAATCATATCTTGTTGAAATTGAAGCTAAACTAACTGAATAAGTTTTGCTTTTTAAAGTGACATTTAACATTTAAGCATAAAATTTATTGAGGTGCACAGCATTAATAGGTTCTTTAAGAGGCATACCTTGTTTGTTGGCTAGCTTATACACTCCTGATCCAAAGGCTTCAGTAACAATGTACGGTCTAAGCCAATTAGGGTTGAACTTTCCTTTTTCTCCAGGAGGTGTGTTCACATTGCATTGATTCTTATAAAGTACCAAGTCTCCAACATCGAATGAATGGTGTATGACACATTCATTATACAATCATTGTATACTCTTTTGATGGGCCTTAAGATTCTCAAGAGTGTTAATACGTTGTTTATCCAGCATTTCATGTTGTTGTAATCTCTTTTCTCTTTCCATGTCATTGTCGATAACATCTCTCAAGGAGACTCTCAATGAAGGAATTTCAAGTTCCAAGGGCTTTATAGTGTTAGTGCCATAAACAAGATTATATGGGGTAGTTCTAGTAGCCATACGAATGCTTATTCTATAAGCCCATAATGGCTAGGATAATTGAGTATGCCAATCTTTTTTATGTTTGTTAACATTTTTTTGTAAAATTTGTCCTATAACCTTATTTAAATCTTTTCTTGGCCATTTGATTGAGGATAATAAGGCATAGAGAAGTGATGTTGAATGTGATACTTTTCAAGAAATTTCTCACATCCTTGTTCTTGAATGGCATGTTATTGTCAGAGACCAACGAGGAAGGAATACCAAATCAAGAGATTATGTTATCTTGTATAAAATGACAAATTACATCAGTAGTTGAGGATCATAAAGGTACATCTTCAACACACTTCATGAAGTAATCAGTAGCAGTAATTATAAAGGTATGTCCTTGAGAAGAAGGGGGAGAAATTTTACCATTTGAATCCAAGTCCCAAATAGAAAATGGCCAAGGTGACACTTGGGCACGAAGTTCTTGGGCAGGTGCTTAGATTAAATGTTGATGTTGTTGAAATTACAGGCACTTCTTGACATAAGCGAAAGAATTGTGTTCCATACATTGCTAATAATACCCCATACATATTAATTTTTGTACCAATGATTTTCCTCCAAAATGTCCTCCACAAGCACCAAAGTGAGCTTCTTCTAAAGCTATCAGAATCTCTGAATTACTAAGACATCAGAGAAGAACAACATTATAACTTCATCTATATAAGATATTAGATATAATGATATATCGTACTACAAGTTTACGTAGGCAAACTTGAGCATTTTTAGATGTTGAATTAGGGATGGTTCCATCGCACAGATAGTTGAATATATGGGAGAACCATTCATCAGAGTTTATATCACAATAGAGATCAGTACTTGTGACTACAGGATCTTCTACAGCCAGTATTCTAAGATTATGAATAATAAAGATAAATTCGTCAAGAGAATCGTTAGGGGATATAAGGGAAGTTGTGCTTGCCATTGCATCCGCATGTTGATTGTCTTTCCTTGGAATAGTATCAATTGAAAAGAACATAAATCACTTTAATAGGGACAAAGAGAAGTCATGATATTGAGATAGTTTGTCTTGTTTCACTTGATATGATCCATTTATTTGTCTTATAATTAGTTTTGTATCACCATATATAGTGAGGTTTTTGATGTTTAGAGCCAAAGCAGCATGAAGTCCTGCAATAAGAGCTTCATAATCAGCAATGTTGTTTGTGCATGAGAAGTTTAGGTGGTAAGACATAGGAATAAGCTTACCTATAGGAGGTAATAGTATGACACCAGCGCTGGAGCATGTTCAACATCTTGATCCATAAAAATACAATTCCCATTTATCTTCCTTATCAATAGCTAAGATTTGATCATCAGTGAATGTCTCTTGATTTTGTATAGCAAAAGGGGAAGGTGCTTCGGCTAAATGGTCGGTTAATGCTTGTCCTTTAATTGCTTTCTGAGATATAAATTTGAGATCAAATTTAGTTAATGACATAACCCATTTAGCAAGGTGACTAGAAAGATCTGTTTTAGCAAATAGTTGTTTCAAAGGATCAAATTTTACCATTACATGTATCTCAGCATTTAGAAGATAATGCCTGAACTTTTGTGTTGTGAATACAAGAGCTAAGCATTGTTTCTCAATGATAGTATATCACACTTCATAATCAAGCAACATTTGACTGATGTAATATACAACACATTCTTTGCCTTCAATATCATGTTGTGCTAACAAGGCTGCAAGAGCATTATTAGATGTTGAGGTGTAAAGGATACAAGGTTTATCAAAAATAGCAGGTTGTAAAACAAGAGGTTTAGTGAGATAAATTTTTAAGTCCTCAAAAGCCTTCTGACATTTCAAATTCCATTAAAATTTTGAATCCTTCATTAGTAGTTGAGTAAAAGGGTGAGTCTTATCCATGAGTTGTGAGAGAAATCAGCGAATGGCTTGTATCTTCCCTTGTAAACTACAAAGTTGAGATATATTTTTAGGTACTGGCATGTTAACAATCGCATCAATATTTTTCATATCTACTTCAATACCACAATTTGAATCTATGAATCCCAATAGTTTCCCACTGTCTACACCAAATACATACTTACAGGGATTTAATTGCATGTTGTATTTCTTTATTCATTCAAAGATTTGTCGAAGAGTCAGTATGATCTTGGCAATTAATGGACTTCACCAAAATGTCATCAACATAGTCTTCTAAAATATTGTGCATGTAATCATGAAATATAAGAGTTATAGCACGTTGGTAAGTTGTGTTGGAGTCCAAGACAACAACTGAGAGGGGGGTGAATCAGTGTTGTGAAAACTTTTAACTTTTTGCAACTTTTAATTTACAAGACAAAGAGAATAAAGGAGACATCAATAATCTATCAAATTCATATGCACAAGTATGATGATGAAAAGAGAGAAATGAAAACTTATGTGTAAATCATCCAAAACACACATATAAAGGCAAATCATGACACAGGGATTACTAGAGTGGAAAAACCTCATGGGGTAAAAAAAACACTCAAAATTGCCTCACTGGCTTATTCAAAACCTCATTGGTTACAACAAGGTCTCACTAACCATTCAAGCCTCATTGGCTACAAAGAGGTCTCACTGAACAACAAAGCCTCACTGGCACATAAAGCCTCACTGGAAAATGCAATCACCATCAAAAATAATACAAGTAATACAGAGGGTTTCTTTGTTTCAATACAAGCCCCTGAATTTGCATATCTCTATTCAATCACACTTAATCTGAATATCAGTCTCAATTCACCTGATGCACAATCAATTGCATATTATCTTCATGGTTCAATCTATAAATTATCTGCATAAAGTCTTCATCCTTGTTTGATTTATTCCTACAAAAACCATGATCTCATATCTCTCTCAAATCATATGATTCATTTGTATTTTCTTTTCAAAAGAATTTTCAGAAATATGTCTTCATCACTGCATTTTATCCACATCCTAAATTCATAACACACTGAACCTACAATGTCATTATATAAAAATTTGAATGATTTTTCACATTCTTCAAGGCCTGTATGCATTCTCCTTCATTGAATCCTGCATAAAAAAATATAAAATTTATTCTTTGCATCTATGACAAAATCTAAATCTTCAATACCATTCATCTTCTCCAATCCCTGTGAGAGACATAAAAACTCTTTGTTCATATGCATGAAGTCATTTCATATTCCTTTTCTTTAAAAAATCATCTCCATTTTTTTATATTCTCAACACTACAAAAACTCCTTCAAACTCATCTTCTGCAAAATAACTTCAAGAAATAAATCATTCTACCTTTTTAGAAAATGAAAAATCTCTCTAATATTCTTTAAACTCTTCATCTTCCCTACAAATACATTTTCAGCTTCTGTGCAAAATAAATGAATGATGTCCACCATAAAATGTCTTCAACAATTTTAACCAATCTGCCCCCAAAAAATATCTCATCAGACTCACAACTCAAAAAATCATATGTAAAAAGAAAACTATAAATTCCCTTAAGTTTTCTTACAAAAGAATAATATCTTATAAAGAAACTTTCCTTCTTAAAATTAGACTACTCCTTAATATTCTTCCTGCCACGAAGGAGAGTTTAAAAATAGAAAGAAAAATCTTCATAAAATCTTCTTAAAGATTCCACAAAGATCTGCCTTAAAAAAGTCTAATAATAGGCATTAAAAAAACATTCACTGTAGTTGACATCTCCATGCACATCAATGTTTGATCTCATAGAAGACGGTCATGATTTAAATGTCATCCCTAGATATATCCTTTCACGCTCACCATAGTTTTAAATACGACCATCCATTATGATATTGGAGCCCAACACATAAAGAGGAAACCGGTGCAAGTGGTGGAGGAGAGTGAAGATGTCGGTTACTCCACGACACTTAAACCCTTTAGAAGGTCACATTTAAGTGACACTACCTTCTATAAGAAGTCAATGACCTGTTATAACTTAAAGTGCAAGTGTCATATGATTGATGTTTGATCCTTTCAAATAACTAGAGGATTTTAGGATTTGAATAATATAGATCTTTACAAAATCCTATCACATTTATGTGACAATAAATCATCTACTCCATTTCAAGAATCATATTGCTATTATACTGATATTATACTACCTTTTGTCATCATGTCATAGTCTAAGCATATTTAGATTTGTTTTCAAATGATTTCAAGACAAGAAAAACTTTATGGTTTGAGTGTAAACAAAACAAATTTCATAAGAACAAATTCCTTATCAAGAACCATCATAAGTTAGGACCAAGTGATTACATCTGCTAATCACCATATGCTTTAACAAATCCATTTCACTTGAAATTATACTTTTCTCATATCCTGATTCATCTTATGTTCTTCATCACATGGAGCAACTTAGTTCACAAGCTTTGAAAGACCTTACTTGGAATATATGTAATGACTGAGAAATTGAAGACGATTCTGCATTTGACCATGAAGAGAGACAATATCATTATACTATGGCATGACAAACACCACCTTATTTCTTACCTTGCTAGTCATCCTGAGAAGAAGCAACTCTTTCAAATGAACAACTCCTGATGTTCCATGACCATAACACAATTCTTGATGTATGATTTGATTCCTTTATGTCTTGTTTTGATGCAATCCCATAATGAAGTTTTCTGCCATGAATGACAACTACACCTCTGTTGGGTGAATATTTTGTCTTTAACTAACTGATGGAAAAATGGTTATATCGCCACAACTATAATGAGAAATTTCTCTCCTCTCAGTAAGGGGAGGTTCCCTTTTTTAACTACTTTCAAACTTATCTATTCTAACACTAATCTTTAGGGTGAATCCATATCATCCATTTCTCTTTTTTCAGAAATGATGTTTACAATTTAAAATAGCAATTTCACAATACAAATCAAAATAACCAAGAAACTCACGATAGCACAAAGTCTATCATTGCTCCTTTTGCTAATTTAAAATTTAGAACTGAATAGGATAAGGTGCAGCCCAAAGTCTTCATCGAATACTATGATAAAAGCACACGATCATAAAAGATAGCAGCAACTCAAATTCTTTCCAATATCTTTTAATCCAAAACATAAAATCACAAACCCAAAGATAATTATTGCAGCACAAAGTCTCCAAAATTAGCTTTAGAACATCTCCTAGATTACCCAAACTCACACTACAATTTGATCAAATAGATAAGATTGTATAAGGAAAAGGACATAAGAATAATTTCCAATACACCACAAGTTATTCCAATGCAAAGATTGAACAATGGCTTGATTTTCTATTCACTTGATAAAATATGATTTACAATTTGAACACAAAGTTTCAAAATGCTCTTCAATTTGGAAGAGTTTCACTTCAATAACTAAAAGATAAAAAGTACAATAGAGGCCCTCTTTATTTATAGGGAGGAACCTAGAGAAAAAATAGGGAAATCCTAACTACTTTGACTTATTCAAACAAAAGAGTCCTATTTGACTTATGACTTCTTTTGTCTCATGTGTAATTACATTTTGGAAAATTACACATGAGTATGTCCATAATAAAATTCCAATTACATATACAAGAATGAAAATAAACTAAGGTATTGAAAAGGAACTTCAGCTTCCTCCATCATTCTTCTTCAAAAAGTTCTGATATATAGTTTGCATTTCTACCATTTCACACACATCAGGCTTGGCTGTATTCTTTGAGATAGTACGAGCCCAAAGAACTGCATCTTTCACTACCTTTATCACCTTCTCATGCTTTTCAAGGTTGTCCTTTAGATTTTCAAAAGTTGAATGCTAATCATAAAGGTTGTCCATCGAAACCACTGTAGGCACTTCATCTTCAAATTTATGTTGCACCATTTTCTCAAAAGCATCTATCATTTTCTCTACTGAAAGAAACTTGTGACCTTCACCTGTCAAAGTGCATGGGATTTCCTCTAACCTATGTACAAGCAAGACATTGTTGTCTTCACTGTTTTCACATGCTTGGCACAAGTCATCAACTAAACCCTTTACTACATTGATGCGATGGACAAGGGATTCCTTAGTCTTAAGATAAACTCTCAGTTTGAGATGACCCCAATAGTTATTAGATTCTTTATTTTGATCTTCTTCACTCAATCCACTCCTCTAAGCTTCCCCCCTGATCTTGTAGTTCTTGAGAAAGTAAATCAATAAGATTATCAAGCTCAACTTTTGCCTTGTCCATGTTTCCTTTTCTTTCCACTATGGTCAGCAATAGAACTCTTCCTTGTGCCAACAAATGCTCCAAAATATCACCAACTGCTCTCCCTCTGGCCTAAGCTTTTTCCACCTTTTGAATCAAAGGATCTTCTACTGTTACCACCATAGGATCCACAATCTCAGATCATTTTACTATTTTCTAAAGAACAACAGCAAGTTGTTCTGCTTTGGCTTTATACTGCTCTTTCTCCTTCTTGACCTCATCATATTTCTCAAGCAAGGTGCTGGCAGTAGTTTGAAAATATGCCTTAATACCTTCATGAGTTAGCTTACCTAGCTCAACTCTTGAGACAACATAATCATTCATATCGAAAGTGTCAATAGTAGCATCCTCTGGTGGCTTGGCAAATTTTACATATCTGATTCCTTTTTCATTAATGAGTCTAGAAACAGTCTTAGGCTTCTTCTTCAAAGTCTTTGATTTAAAAAGCAACAACTTTTCAATATCAATTTCATCTGGTGAAATTGCTTGCTTCTTTCTCTTAGGAGTGTACACAGACAACCATGGAGGAAGTATAGAAGCACCAACATTCAAAGAAGAATCCACTACCTATTTTTCTAGATCCATACTTACACCTATTATGGTAACAATAGGACTGGTGTTGGTAAAAACTATACTTGTGTCAACAACTTTCTCTGAACCATCTAGAAGATGTTTCAAAATAGATTGTTCACCAATATCAAAATATGGGGAAGATAAACTTGGAATGGAACCAGAAGAATCAAATACAATCCCAAAATTTGTTCTCAAAGAAGGGGGGTATTATCAAAAAAAAAAAACCAAAATGGGTGAAATAGGAACATTTGAAACTACAAGAAAACTACCAAAAATAGGAACATGAAGTAGAGGCGTAGAAACTTGGGATTTTGATGGGAGATCCTTCTATGGGGAAAGTTGTAATTTACCAATTTGTTCCTATTCTACATTCTCATCCTCACCTTGTTCTGTTTCATCTTCCTCATCAAGCTTTTTAGACATTTCTGCTTGTTGGGCATCATTAGATTTCTCAGTATTTTGTTGTTCAGTATCAACCTCTTCAACCTCCACTTACTAAACATTTGTGTCCTTAGTGCCTGATTTAGAGACATTAGAAGTTCCTGTAACCTCCTTCTTCTTCTCTCCCTTATATACAAATTTGATTTTTGGCTTATGTACTTTAGAAGAGGAGTGAGTGTCACTTTTATTCTTGGTCCAGTTTTCCACCTTCTGGCCTGTTTGATCTTAAACTTCTATCTCTGATCCAGTAAGGAATTCTTTCAGACTAATCCCTTTTCTTTCCAACCATAGATTTGTATTAGCCAGAATTGGCTGAAACCTTTTCCTTATTGAAGTCTCCTCTTTGACTGACCATTTGACCTCTGGAAGAGGTGAGGCCTCAACATTTTCAGTATTGTATTTGGGATCTAAAACATTCCCATCATCTTCCATTCCCTCTGAAATATCTACAAGGCCCAGTTCTTCAATCTGACTCAAATGGAGTCTACAATAATCTAGTTTTCTGATCTCATTTTGTGTTTTGAGATCAGCCCAAATATCTTCAACCATTGGCATGTGGAAAGTTGACTTTCTTTTGATTTTATCCTATACCCTTCTGAAATCAAAATGATCTCTTTTCTTGAAAGTCTTCATTGTGACCAGTTGCATTTCAGATTCAACTATTTTGGCCTTGGTAGCCGACTAGACTGAGTACCTTCCAATTTCTACAAGAAACTTAATTCTTGACTTTTTCAGCTCCATTTGTTTATTGTGGACCACAATCAGCTATCTACATAGTTCCATAAGAACAATCCTGTCACTGGGATACTGTGGAAGTATATATGGATAACCAAGATAATATCCTACTCTGAGATATGTGAAATTAGGAAACTATAAGAACAAGCAGCCAAAAGAATTTACAACTTCCCAAGCTTCATCTATAACTCTCTTCTGAACAAGCTCATTATCCAACAAGCACATAAAGACTGAGAAGAATGCATCGTCAACCCTACGGAAATGATGGATTGATCCTTTTAGAGTGATTTGAGGATAATACTCATACACGGGAACCAATCTCCTATCACCAACCTGAGTGAGACCAGGAAAACTCCTCATGCTCGCAGCAGCATACACCAAATATGAGGTCATATAAAACTTGAAGGTGGTATTGACTTTTACCAATTGCTCATGCAAAGGATTATTAATCTCTTCTCCCCAAAAGATTTGTTGTGTACGCCTGAGAATCACCTTGATGTATGTGTACATCCATTCCTGAAACTTGGACAAAGAAGGGAGACCTCTTATACGACTCAACAATGTAATCAAGTCACAGACCTCCTCCACAAAGTCACTTCTCAGGAGATCTTTTAGCCATCTAGTCAAATTGCTCTGAGGTATCTTCAACCACTTACTGTTTATATGTCTCCTCACGGCTTCCACATCTTCATCATAATCCTTTTTCCCTTGAGCAAAATCAATTTTTCCAATATTTACAATAGGACACATGAAGATTTTTTCAAGAAATTTTGCATCCAGTCTCATGATCACATTCCCTTGGGAATCAGACACGGTTCTAGTATCCCTGTTATAATGACTAGCTACTTGAAGAACAAACTCAGGATTGTGGGCAGCAATAGGAAAAGAGGCAACCAAGTGAATATTACTGTTGATGATCTTTTGCATATATCGAGAAGGATTTGACTGTTTGGTTCTATCCACGATCTCGTCCATGTCCACATGTCCTATCTATATATCCCTAATCTCATCAACATTAGACTACACTGAAGTAACAAGAAAGACCCCTTGGTATTTGTACTTCATGATCTTAGCTTTGGATGGAGACGGCTCCGACATTAGCTTTGAAGAGAAAACTGGAAAGGTGTTTACCAAAGATATTTATTGAAAACTACAAAAAGCCATGATCTCGCAGTTAGGGGAAAGATAGGCAAATTGGGGTTACTACAAATTGACAATCATGAACACAAGAATGCACATTGATGGACTTGAGAGCACGCAAAATGAAGTAAAAGGCAAAAGCGGGCCAATAGGCTTTGAAAGCAAATTTTCCCAATGTTAGGAAAAATTCAATGAAATATGCATGGGCGGTCAAAATGACCGCTCCTGCATATGAGGTAAGTTTGTTGTCATGCACGGTTGGCCATTTTGGTTGCCATTGCATGTGGGAAAAAACTGTATGGTGCAGGAGCACCTATCCTACAGTGGCCTACATGAGGCATTTAGTTGTTTTATGCTTAGTTTTATGTTTTCAATAAGGTCCTAATTGGACATTCAATGTAATAAGGTCTATTTGACTAAGATATGCTATTTTTAGATCGGTTGGTTAGAGTTAGTTAGAGTCTGTTGAACAACTGTAGTTCCCAGCCGCTTGGAGGCAAGTCTGTACTACCAGTGGTAACTAGATAAATACCCTGGGATTTGATGGACGAAGGCATCTAGGTTTTATGGTAGTTGAAATCAACCTATTGCATTGTGCTGTTAGAAAATAGAGTACTGTAATGACATCTTTTGAAAGCTAATAAGATCCTGTTGCATTTGAATTCATTGTGTAATTGATTTCCTGTATTGAGGCTGGATGGATTCTTTTATCCATTCCCCCGATTGATTCTGTGAATCAAAGGAATGGTCATGTACAATAGTTTAGAGTTTAGTTTGCATTGTCTGTTTGGTTGCAGGATCGCAGGTCAGAGGTGTTGAGAACCCTAGCATGGGTATGTGCTAGGTTGTGCAAGTTGGAAAGAGTTTGAGAAACCACCCAGGAAACGGATCGGGCCATCACTGGAGATTGCGCGGATCAAACTGTGAAAATCTATGAAGTTCTCAAAATTATACAATTTGTGTATATATCCCCTTTATATGCTGGATATACATTTCCTGCATATATCGCAAGGTGCTCGTGGATGCAATTACTGTGTATATCACCTTTGTAGGTTCTGGGTCAACAGATAGTCAAACATACATTAGACAAGGGGTATGGTGAGTGTGTACTCGGCGGAAGCATCGGTGGGAGAATAAGGATCGGAGCAAAGATTCTAAGTGGAGCCGATGGTATCAGGTGTTGCCGATAGGAGTATGTCAGAGTGGCAAGAGTGTCGGCAGGAAACTTTAGGGATTCACCGATGAGGAAAGTCTTGGCGATGAGAGCTATCATTACGGCATCGGTGTAATGGTTACAAAGTGTATCGGTGTGAGGTTGGATATTGGCGAAGGGGTTCAAAGTTGGGCCGATGGTGGAGTCCGGCATTGGTAGTGTCGAGAAGACAAAGGAGATCGGCAAGAGGCTTAAGGTGTTCACCAATAGTGAAGATCCCGCCGATAGGCGAAAAGTTGATTCTTCATTGGCAAGAGGATAGCGATCAGCAGAAGAAGTAAAGGTGGTGCCGACAGGAGGATGTGTTGCCAATGGACAAGTGAAGTGGAGATTTGTACATACAATGCCGATTGTATGTTATTCCAAATGTATGTTAAGGATTTCATAGATGTTGGTATAGCCCTCTGCATCATAGTGGTATCAGAGCTCAGCAAAAGGTCTGGGCTATTTGTGTGTTGATTCTGTCCCTAAGAAGACAGAGGTAGAGGAGTGAGAGGTTGACAAGATGCCTCCTAAAGGTAATGGTACTACACGGGAGTTGCAGTAGATGAAGGAAAAACATGCTAGAGAGATGAGGAAGATGAAGGAGCTTGCTGAAGCACTTCAAGCCAGGCTTGTAGCATTGGAGAAGAACAAAAAGAGGGAAGTGGAAGACAGTGAATCAGAAGAAGAGGAAGATGATACTGAAGAGTATGAAGAGGTAGCTAAAGATCTGAATGCTGAAGATCAGAGATTTATAAAACTATTAAAGGCAGTGTAGAGTGAGAAACCTAAGGTAAACGTTGATGTTTCAAAGTATAATGGAAGTTTGGATGAAGATGAGTTACTTGATTGGATTGCTGCATTAGATAATCACTTTGAATGTGAAGATGTTGCTAAGGATCAGATGGTAAAGATTACAAAGACCAAGTTAGGAGGTCATGCTTTGGTATGGTGGGATTATGTACAATCTGAGAGAAGGAAACAAGGAAAGTCAAAGATCACTTCATGGGATAAAACGGTAGCAAGGATCAAAGGTAAATTCTTGCCCAAGGATTATGAAATTCAGATGTTTAAGAAGCTACATTTTTTAAGGCAAAAGGAAATGGATGTGAAGGCATACACTGAGGTGTTTTACAATTTGAGTATGAGATCTGGTCATCATGAGAATGAGATAGAAAAGGTGGCTAGATACTTGGCTGGTTTGAGATTGAACATATAGGATGAGTTAGTTTTAGCTAACCCAAGGAGTGTAGAGGATTGTTATCAAATGGCAATCAGGATTGAAGGAAAGATGAATAGAAGACAAGATAAGTCCATGAGAGGAAGAGGCAGCAATATGAGGGGAAGAGGATCAACCCCTACAATGAGGCAAACCAATGAGGATCAAGAAGACACTAGTAAAGGACAAGAGCAGTCTGATTTCAAAGGTGGATGGAAAGGTACTAGAGGCAGACTTGGAGGTGGTAGAGGTTCTACTACATTTTCTTGTAAGTGTTACACTTGTGGTGAATATGGGCATCCATTTTTCAAATGTCCAACAAAAGCAACAAGTTCAGGAGGAGAAAAGAGGGCAAATCTGGTCCAAGAAGCTGATAAACAAAGTGCAAGAAGCTCAAACACTCAGCAAAGTGTGAAGGAGACTCCTGATAATTATGGGTATCCGGAGGAGGGAGAAGCATTGATGTTAGGAAGGACAATCTTGAAGACATCAAAGGATATGATGCAAAGAAGAGCTCTTTTCAAGACCACATGCAAGAGCAAAGGTAAAATATGTAAGGTTGTAATTGATTCTGGCTCAACAGATAACATGGTATCTCAGGAAATAGTGGATAAACTGAATTTAGAAAGGATTCCACATCAAAACCCTTACAAAGCATCTTGGGTGAGTGATAGTCAATCACTTTTGGTATATGAACAGGCATATGTTGATTTTCAAATTGGGGTTTATAATGATAGAGTTTTGTGTGACATATTGCCCATGGAATGTTGTCACCTCTTGTTGGGTAGGCCATGGCAATTTGATAGGAGAGCATTGTATGATGGGTATGCAAATACCTACACCATTAAGAAAGATGGGAAAACTATTGTGTTGATACCATTACAGGAAGAAGCTGCAGCACAGAAGGCAGCAAAAATCATTTTAGTGGGAGAGAAGGAGTTTGTGAAGATGCCTACAGCAGCAGGCATAAAGGCAGTTGAGGATACTATAGGGAAAGAAGTTGTTAAGGACAATAGTTTGAAGAAAGGTTCAGTTTTGACTGACAGAGGTCAGGCACAGACCAAACAGCAGGTTTATGAGCAGCCACAAATTGATTGGCAAGACAAGGATGTGATTGTAGTTGGGACTCTTGTTTGTCCTATAAAAGTTGAAAGGAAGACAGATTTGAACATTGCAGAAGTTCAAGAAGCAATTCCTAAGGTTATTCAATCAGGTATTCAGACAGAGGTGCTGGTAAGACAAACTGGCAGACACAGGGTATGTATGAACAGAGCCTACATTGACAAGCATGAGAGTTTACTTACAAGACAACAAGTTACAGTTCTAAAAACTTGGAGTAGCCAAGAGACAGCAGAGTATAAAGCTGGAACAGGGCAGAACACTAAGATGGCAAAGAGTAAAGGTGGAATTCTTTCACAACCTAACTCATGGGACATGAGTTCTTTTTCTGTTGGGGAGTATGGTGCAGGAGCACCTATCCTACAATGGCCTACATGAGGCATTTAGTTGTTTTATGCTTAGTTTTATGTTTTCAATAAGGTCCTAATTGGACATTCAATGTAATAAGGTCTATTTGACCAAGATATGCTATTTTTAGATCAGTTGGTTAGAGTTAGTTGGAGTCTGTTGAACAGTTGTAGTTCCCAGCCGCTTGGAGAGATTTCCCAGCCACTTGGAGGCAAGTCTGTACTACTAGTGGTAACTAGATAAATACCCTGGGATTTGATGGACGAATGCATCTAGGTTTTATCGTAGTTGAAATCAACCTATTGCATTGTGCTGTTGGAAAATAGAGTACTGTAATTGCATCTTTTGAAAGCTAATAAGATCCTGTTGCATTTGAATTCACTGTGTAATTGATTTCCTGTATTGAGGCCGGATGGATTCTTTTATCCATTCCCCCGGTTGATTGTACGAATTGGAGGAATGGTCATGTACAGTAGTTTAGAGTTTAGTTTGCATTGTCTATTTATTTGCAGGATTGCAGGTTAGAGGTGTTGAGAACCCTAGCATGGGTATGTGCTAGGTCGTGCAGGTTGGAAAGAGTTTGAGAAACCACCCAAGAAACAGATCAGACCATCGCTAGAGATTGCGAGGATCAAACTGTGAAAATCTGTGAAGTTCTCAAAATTATACAATTTGTGTATATATCCCCTTTGTATGCGGGATATACATTTCTTGCATATATCGCAAGGTGCTCGTGGATGTAATTACTGTGTATATCACCTTTGTAGGTTCTAGGTCAACAGATAGTCAAACATACATTGGACAAGGGGTATGGTGAGTGTGTACTCGGCGGAAGCATCGGTGGGAGAATAAGGATCAGAGAGAAGATTCTAAGTGGAGCCAATGGTATCGGGTGTTGCCGATAGGAGTATGTCAAAGTGACAAGAGTGTCGGAAAGAAACTTTAGGGATTCACCCATGAGGAAAGTCTTGGCGATGAGAGCTATCATCAGGGCATCGGTGTAATGGTTACCAAGTGTATCAGTGTGAGGTTGGATATCGGTGAAGGGGTTCAAAGTTGGGCCGATAGTAGAGGTCTAGCCGATGGTGGAGTCCAGCATTGGTAGTGTCAGGAAGACAAAGGAGATCGACAAGAGGCTTAAGGTGTTCGCCGATAGTGAAGATCCCGCCAATAGGTGAAAAGTTGAGTCTTCATCGGCAAGAGGATAGCGATCGACAGAAGAAGTAAATGTGGTGCCGACGGGAGGATGTGTTGTCGATGGACAAGTGAAGTGGAGATTTGTACATACAATGCTGATTGTATGTTATTCCAAATGTATGTTAAGGTTTTTGTAGAGGTTGGTATAGCCCTCTGCATCACTGTAAGTTATAGAGTGCATGCACAAGTGGCAAAAATGCCTGCCAGTATATATTGGAAAAAGTATTTATATGTATAATCATTCAGGATGACCGCTTATACACATTATTATTAAAAACATTAAACTCCTATGCGAAAGCGGTGATTTCTACATCTAATGCATATTGAAAAAAAAACTGTTTAAGGATTTCATGTAGGGGTGATGCAAAAGGTGCATAAGCGGCGAATTTTACCACTTATGCATGCGAGGGGTAAAATTTGACTTATGTGTAGGATCAACAAAATCTGCTGCTATTGCATGAGAGGAATAGAGCAAGACTAATTGTCTAAGCGGAGAATTTGCCTGCTGATGCATATAGGGTTTTTCATGTGTTTGGTGTAGGAGAGGCAAATTCACCTGCCATTACACATAAAAATGAAAACACGTACTAGCAGCCAACATACGCAATGATATATGTTCCTAAGACCAAGACCTAACTTAAAAATTGGTTTAACTCAAAAGGCTGAAAGAAACCAAGGTTTACTAAAGGCTATGGTCTCAAAATGACTCGGAAGAAAAGAAAATGAACATTGAAGAATGATTTGCTTAAAAACCTTTAAACAATACAATTTCAGAAGACACAAACAATCATTTCATCTAGAAAGGAAACAACAACAAAAATGAAAGTTAAAGACTTACCTGTCAAAAACAACTTAAACCCTAGATGTGATCACGAACAATGAAATGATTCGATCCACAATTTACTCTATCCAAACACTCTTAGTTGAATCTTTGAGGGTTTGTCTCCAAAGTTTGAGAAAGATAACTAAACAAAAATAGTGACTAAACACCTTTTAAAAGATTTAAAACAATGTATTAATGATGACACAAGTACCATCAATGACACTTGAGTTTGAGATTTGCAAGATCATGCTATGGTGGTAAGAATGACCGACAACACATGAGTTAGGTACCTTATGCAAGAGTGGCACTAACGACCATCATTACATATTAAACTATAACAAGGAACATGCATGGGTGGCAATTTTTGCTACTAATGCATGTTAATAAAAAACGAGACAATCAAAACTTGTAAAAGCAGCAATTTTGGTTGACCTAACACAAAAATAGAAAAATATGCAAGAGCGGTAGATTTTGCCGACATTGCACATGAAGACTTAAAAATTTACTAACACCTTAAAATGATCAAAATTGATATTTTGACAAGATTACGACCTAGTTGATTTTCATGAATCCTGAGGAATCAATCTAGAGGAATGTCACAAGCTATTCTATAGTGTTAAATGAATTTGCATGAGGCCAAGAGAACTTGTCTTGATTTGCAAACTTAGAGTGTAGGCTACGAAACAAACAAGTTTTGTAGGGGTTGTCTACAAAAATGAGCGTAGCTAATTTTGAGAACAACAGATGGCTCTAATTGGGGAACTTCCTTTGATCATTCTTTAAAATGATCAGAGGGAGAAGAATCCAGTCTCTAAGTGCCTTTATCCATGCCAATGGGCCATAGAGTCAAGCTACCAAAAAGAAAAAGACAAAAAAGACTAAACAAAAATAAAAAATAAAAAAATAAAAACTATACAAATGTACAAATGAACTTATCTGATACTTCAAGGATTGAAGTGTTTCAGATGTTATCCACTATGAGGCAGCAAGAATGGTGTTCCATCATGATACTCCAATAAGAAGCAATTTTCACCACAAAGTTGATGAATGGCAAACGAGCCTCTCCATAGGGAATCAAACTTCCCATGCATTCCTTTTGGTTCTCTCCTCTTGTCCCATAACAAGATTTGATCTGCAATTTGAAACTCACGATCCTGTGCCTTCTTGTCAAAAAGCTTCTTTACCTAATTTTGATGTTCAACAATACGGTCTACTACCATAACCCACTACTCTTAAAGTTCAGTGAGGTACATTATCTTTTTTTCAATAGAACTTTCAAAAGTTCTATCTTCTACTGCCTTTGCCAACTTCAATGCCGACAACTCCAAGGTAATGGGTATCTCTGCATTCAGACCATATAGAAGCTAAAATGGTGACATACTTATTGCCCTTTTGGGGGTAATCATTTCTGCCCATAAACCATCAAACAACGCTTTATGCCAAGTTCTCTGATTATCTTCAACCGATTTCCTAATAATGGTAACCAAATTTTTGTTACTAGATTATGCTTGATCATTCCCTTGCGGATAATAGTTTGAAGAATGAGAAAGGATGATCTCATGTTCATAGCAAAAACTAGAGATCTCATTGGAAGAGAAACAAGTAGCATTGTCTGCTACAATTTTGTTTGGAACTCCAAACTGGGAAATGATATTTTCCTTAAGAAAATTACATACCACTTCAGAAGTAGCATGCTTAACTGGAATGGCCTCCACCCACTTGGTGAAGTAATCAGTTGCAGTGAGAACAAAATTGTGTCCCGCACTTGACGGTGGATTCATAGCACCAATGAATTCAATGCCCCATTGCTGAAAAGGTTCTTCAATTACAACTGGCTTGAGTGGTAGTGCAACCAACTTAGGCTTTCCAACAAACTACTGATAGAGCTCACACCTACCTACCTAGTTATACATATCCTAAAACAATGTGGGCCAATAGTACCTAACCTACAAAATTTTATAAGTCGTCACAGGTATAGAAAAATGTCCTCCACAAGTCAAACTGTGAAAAGACTCCAAAAGTCTGCTTTGTTGTGCTTTATCCCCACAATGGAGAAAAACTCCATCAAGGCTTCTTTTATACAATCCATTGTCCCACAAGACATAGTCCGCAGCCTTTAACCTGATAGTTTGCTTCTCTTTATAGGATAGATGAGAAGGACAATCACCATAGGTAAGAAAATCAGAAATATTAGAATACCACTCATCTGTAGTAGTAACAAAGAGAACAATTGGCATATCCTCAACTTCATCCTTTTCATCACCTGTTTCTTTTGGTACATTGTCAGCAATCAACTGACACAAACCTCTGCCACACACAAGCTTGATAGGTTTGATATCAAGATCTAACTCTTGAATTTTGGCAATCCAATTGCCTCTTTTGGTCCTAAACTCCTGTTGAGTCAAGATAGATTTCACTATCGTGTCTGGCACCAAAACAATAGTATGTGAATTCAAAATATAAAACCGGAAATGCTTTACCACCTTGACCACGACATAAACATGTTTCTCCATATTTGAGTATTTCAATTTATGAGCCTTTAGAGGACAACTCATAAATGAAATAGGAGATTCCATACCTTCCTCATTCTACTAAACAAGAATGGTTGAAAGTGTATGCTTAGAAGCATAACTGTACATTATGAAGTCCTTGGTATAATCAGGACAAACCAGAACTGGAGCATTAGCTATGGCTCTCTTAATGTTCTCAAATGCTGCTTTACCTTCCGCACTCCACCAGAAAGTAGTCTTACCCTTCATCATGTTGACAATGTGATGGGTTTTCTCTATGAATTCTAGAATGAACCTCCGCAGAAAATTCACCTTTCTGAAGAAAGAATGAATTGCAATCTTACTAGCAGGCAAAGTAAGACTCTAGATATACTTGACTCTTTCTGAGTCAATCTTAGTACCTTCTTTGGACACAATGTGACCGAGAAGCTTACCCTCCATAACCCCAAAAATTGATTTCTTACGATGAAGAGAAATACCATTTTGAAGACATCGTTCTAGAACCTGTTGTAAATGGTAGGCATGATCTTGATGTTGTTTAGAGAAAATAGTCAAGTCATCAAGGTACACTACAATGAATTTCCCCATCTCATCTTTGAAAGTGAGGTCCATTGCTCTTTGGAAGGTAGTGCCAGCATTGATCAAGCCAAACAACATCTTGTGGTATGCAAATGTGCCCCAAGGTGTTGTAAAAGAAGTCTTGTATTGATTTGCTTCACTAACCTCTACTTGATTATAGCCTAAAAAAACATCTAACATAGACAACATCTTTGAACCAGTTACAGTTTGTAACACTTGGTCCATAATAAGAAAAGAGTAGTTATCTTTTAAATAAGACTAGTTGAGATTTCTAAACTCAACATAAATACGAATTTCACCATTCTTCTTTCTCATAGGAACAATATTTGCAATCCAAGTAGAATGATGAATAGGAAAAATTATCCTTGCATTCAACATTTTCTGGATTTCAGAAAGAATAGTACTTGATATTTTGGGATTATATTACCTCTATTTTTGCTTGAGGCAATGACCCAACCTTGAGAGGGATTTCATGTTGAATCTCCTTAGGTCTGAAAGACTTCAAATCATCATAAGAATACACCAAAACATCAATGTAATGATGAAGAAGTGTAATGAATTTGAATTTCTCATCAGTAGTGCAACACCTCCCAATGTTAACCATTTTGGGATCTGCTTCAGAACTCAAATTTACTTGTTCGAATTCCATGGATGAACTTGGATCAAGTTGTTGCTACTGTTTGACATATCTATCATGCTTATAAAATAACTTTTCTAAAGAAACCAAACCTTTTGGAATCTTCTTCCCTTTTAGCTGAAGAAACTCCTCACAGTTTTTGAATCTATTTTAGAAACATATTCATGTGGCAAAGAATCACTACCATCAAAATAGAGTTCATCAAAGTTATCTGTCTTCTCTAAGAAAGTAATGATCTAATTATCACCATTGAAGACCTGCCAATGGTTGGCATTATCTAGCACACTTGGTCAGAAAACCAACTCAATTGTGTACTTGTTACCTTTGAAGTCCTTATGGGGAACCATAAGGGTGGCAGAGACAGCTAATGAATCAGCACAATCATTAAACTCTCTCAGTACTGTAGAGATGTTGAAAGCATCAAAACCTTCGATGTAATCCCAAACACAATTATGGTAATGCCTCAGCCTTTCATTCTTTCTCTGATAAAGATTTCTCACTTGGCAAACCACAAGTTTAGCATCACCTTGTGCATGAAGATTCTTAATACCTTTAACATGAGCAGCCTCCATTCCAAGCAATAATGACTCATATTCAGCGATGCTATTAGTATTGTCGAACTACAGCTTATAAGAGAAAGGAAAGATATCACCTTGTGGAGATATCAAAACAACTCTGGCTCCAGATCCGGTGGAAGAACAACTGCCATCAAATTCTAAAACCCAAACGTCATTTGAATTTTTTACTTTGATGTTTATGTTACCAGTAGATTCTTCTTCATTAGAAAGAGAAGATTCTAACATCACTATGCTCTCATCTGGACTTTCATCTGATTTACTAGAAGTATCCTCTGATTCTACATCTAAATATCTGAACTCTCGTCTAATGAACTAGAAGTATCTTTAGTAGACAAGAAATAATTACCCATTCCCAAAGACTCAAACAAAATTTGGGCTTTGGGATTTGCAGTTTGGGTAACAATATATTTTGCCTCCTTCTCAGGAAGCAACTTTTACATGACACCTTTAATAGGTATCCTTGCCTCGGATAGGTGTTTAGTTCTCCACCTACATCTTTACAAAAATTACGCTCGAGAAAAATGCCATAAGAAGTTGGAACATCAGCCACTAGGATGGTCATTATCTAGAAAGGCTGCAAATGCAAATTGGGCATCTTTGATTTGGCCCAACAATGGCACTTTCTTATTTTCCATTGAGAAACACCTCCCAAAGGTCTTGTTCAAAGTAAGACCAAGGGCATCTGCCACTTTGGCAGGCATGACATTATCGGAAGCCCCAGAGTCTATTATACAATTACTTAACTTGTGGCCATTGACCAATAGAGAAACATAGAAAGGTTCTATTTTCCCTAGAGCAACAAGGAGAGTAGTGACAAGATTATTTTGGGTGGAATTGTTCTTTGAGGAGTCGTGGGTAGTCCTAGAAGAATCATGCCCTATAGGGACACTCTTGTTTTTAACGTATTTAGCTAACCTATCAAATTGTTCAGGATTAGCTTGTAAATACTTTACCTCAGACATTTGAATTTTGGTTTTCCTAGGATGATCTATTATGTCAAATAGCTAAAATAAACCAGATACAGAGGAAGGAAATCAATCATTCTAGGTTTTATTCAGGGTAGTACTGATCTGAGGAACAGAAGTAAAAGAAACAGGATTGTTAGATGAACTTACTTGCTTATTGACAACTGGGTCCTTTGATTGAAAAGGCAACGAAGGTCCTCGTTTGGCAATTGAGATCATAGGCTGAGGTTCCTCTCTTGTAATTCAGAAAATCAATGGTAGAGTCACCAGCTAATTCTTCTTCTCCTTTAGTAAAAAGATTAGCATCATTCTCCTGATCTAAATCAGATTGGAAAGAACTATCATGTTTTGCTTCATAGTCACCAACTATTGAGTTCACAGACGATGTTTCAATGGCAATCTTCCCCTATGTGGGTGGAAGACGATTTTGTTGCCCTTGGTTTCTAGCAGCATTGCCTTGATATGAATTGTTGGGAAATGTCCTCCTTAGAATATCCCTATAAGAAGGGGTAGACATACCTTGGGACATTTGATTTTTCAAAGCTAGCAACTCATTTGCTAACTTTTGCACCATAGGATCTGTGGTGCTTGTGGAAGAATTATCAACAAAGGACTGACCTCTATTTTTGTTAGAATATCTTCTTATCTTACCCACAAGGATAAGATCATCTTCAACCTCCGTAGCCAAAATTTGAGCTGCAGGAAGATCTGCAGGGCCAGCCTGCCTTAACAAAAAGCTTACCTCAGGAAGTTGAGTATTGTTGAAGAAACATTTAAGATTCTCTGTCATCAGTTGAGCAGTTGTAGGAATCCTATTTGTCAATTTATTGAACTTGGCGATGAATTCTCGCATGGGTTCATGTGGCTCTTTCTTCATCTGTGATAGTTGAGCTAACAAGGCATGTGCATCTTCCACAGGCTTGAACCTAGCTTCAAACTTGGTTTTGAGAGTATTCCAACTAGTTATGGTTTGATCTTGAAGGTGGTAAAACCAATCTGCAGCAGCAACTTGCAGTGTTTCTACAAAAAGTCATACTGCCACATCTTCATGTTCCACCCCAAGCACACCACAAGCTATACAAAAAGCTGCAATGTGTTCATCTGAATGAAATTTCCCATCACCATAGAATTTATGGAAATTCTTCCTTGAACTATGAAGTAGTTCATGCAAAGGTGGTGTTAAATTCAAAGGACCAAAAGTATTACCCATGGGCCTTGAGCTGCCATTATGCACTGATTGAAAGGTGGGATGACAAACCTTTGAGGGATTCAAATAGATTAAACCCTGTTAGTACTAGAGCTAGAAGCTTCACCTAGTATTGGAGACCTGGCGTTGGTAGGAGGAAAACTCCTAGTTCGTTGAAGCCGAGGTTGTGGAGGCAAAAGACCAAAGTTATTTTGCTACACCAACTCAAATACAAGATCAATAATACCTTAAGCTCTCTTGCTTCTTGTATACCGTGAGCCTACCAAAATGAAATGTACTCAACAAAGATTTGGAAACAACTTTAAAATAATGGAAGAGGACGAAATGCTTCAACTCAAAGCATAAGGCTCTAAGTTGCGCGTTCTTCCCTAGTAGAGTGGCCAAAAAATTGTTGGGTGAATATTTTGGTTATATCGCCACAGCTATAATGAGAAAGATCTCTCCTCTCAACAAGGGGAGGTTCCCTTTTTTAACTACTTTCAAACTTATCTATTCTAACACTAATCTTCAGGGTGAATCCATATCATCTATTTCTCTTTTTTCAGAAATGATGTTTACAATTTAAAATAGCAATTTCACAATACAAATCAAAATAACCAAGAAACTCACAAAAGTACAAAGTCTATCATTGCTCCTTTTTCTAATTTAAAATTTAGAACTGAATAGGATAAGGTGTAGCACAAAGTCTTCACCGAATACTATGATAAAAGCACACGATCATAAAATATAGTAGAAACTCAAAGTCTTTCCAATATCTTTTACTCCAAAACATAAAATCACAAACCCAAAGATAATTATTGTGGCACAAAGTCTCCAAAATTAGCTTTAGAACATCTCCTAGATTACCCAAACTCACACTACAATTCGATCAAATAGATAAGATAGTATAAGGAAAATGACATAAGAACAATTTCCAATACACCACAAGTTATTCCAATGCAAAGATTGAATGATCGCTTGCTTTTCTATTCACTTGATAAAATATGATTTACAATTTGAACACAAAGTCTCAAAATGCTCTTCAATTTGGCAGAGTTTTGCTTCAATAACTAAAAGATAAAAAGTACAATAGAGGCCCTCTTTACTTATAGGGAGGAACCTAGAGCAAAAATAGGGAAATCCTAACTACTTTGACTTATGCAAACAAAAGAGTCCTATTTTGACTTATGACTTCTTTTGTCTCATATGTAATTACATTTTGGAAAATTATATATGAGTATGTCTATAAGAAAATTCAAATTACATATACAAGAATGAAAATAAACTAAGGTATTGAAAAGGAACTTAACCTTCGTCCATCATTCTTCTTCAAAAAGTTCTGATATATAGTTTGAACTACTACAATTTCACACACATCAAACTTGGCTATATTCTCTAAGATAGTACGAGCCTGAAGAACTGCATCTTTCACTGCCTTTATCGCCTTCTCATGCTTTTCAAGGTTATCCTTCAAATTTTCTAAAGTTGAATGCTGATCATAAAGGTTGTCCATTGAAACCACTGTAGGCACTTCATCTTCAAATTTTTGTTGCACCATTTTCTCAAAAGCATCTATCATTTCCTCCGCTGAAAGAAACTTGTGACCTTCACCTATCAGAGTGCATGGGAGTTCCTCCAAGCTGTGTAGAAGCAACACATTGCTGTCTTCACTATTTTCACATGCTTGGCACAAGTCATCAAGTAAACCCTTTATAGATTGATGCAGTGGACAAGGGATTCCTTAGTCTTAATATAAGACTCTCGGATTGAGATGACCCCAATGGTTATTAGATTCTTTATTTTGATCTTCTTCATATCAATCCACTCCTCTAAGCTTCCCTCCTAATCTTGTAGTTCTTGAGAAAGTAAATCAATAAGATTATAAAGCTCAACTTTTGCCTTGTCCATATTTCCTTTTCTTTACACTGTGGTCCATAATAGAACTCTTCCTTGTGCCAATAGATGCTCCACAATATCACCAACTACTCTCCCTCTAGCCTGAGCTTTTTCAAACTTTTGAATCAAAGGATCTTCTACCATTACCGCCATAGGCTCCACAATCTCAGATGATTTTACTATTTTCTGAAGAACAAAGGCAAGTTGTTCTAATTTGGCTTTATACTACTCTTTCTCCTTCTTGACCTCATCATATTTCTCAAGCAAGGTGCTGGCAGTAGTTTGAAAATATGCCTTAATACCTTCATGAGTTAGCGTACCTAGCTCAACTCTTGAGACAACATAATAATTCATATTGAAAGTGTCAATAGTAGCATCCTTTGGTGGCTTGGCAATTTCTGCATATTTGATTCCTTTTTCATTAATGAGTCTAGAAACAGTCTTGGGCTTCTTCTTTAGAGTCTTTGATTTAACAGGAAACAACTTTTCAATATCAATTTCATCTGGTGAAATTGCTTGCTTCTTTCTCTTAGGAGTGTACGCAGACAACTATGGATGAAGTATAGAAGCACCAACATTCAGAGAAGAATCCACTACCTGTTTTGTCAGATCGATACTTATACATGTTATGGTAACAATAGGATTGGTGTTGGTAAAAACTACACCTGTGTCAACAACTTTCTCTTAACCATCTAGGAGATGTTCCAAAATAGATTGCTCACCAATATCAAAAGATGGGGAAGATAAACTTGGAATGGAACTAGAAGAATCAAATATAGTCCCAAAACTTGTTCTCAAAGAAGGGGGGGTATTATCAGAAGAAACAACCAAAATGGGTGAAATAGGAACATTTGAAACTACAAGAAAACTACCAGAAATAGGAACATGAAGTAGAGGCGTAGAAACTTGGGATTCTGATGGGAGCTCCTTCTGTGGGGAAAGTTGTAATTTACCGAGTTGTTCTTGTTCTACATTCTCATCCTCTCCTTGTTCTGTTTCATCTTCCTCATCAAGATTTTTAGACATTTCTTCTTGTTGGGCATCATTAGATTTCTCAATATTTTGTTGTTCAGTGTCAACCTCTTCAACCTCCATTTTCTCAACATTTGTGTCCTCAGCGCCTGATTTAGAGACATTAGAAGTTCCTGCAACCTCCTTCTTCTTCTCTTCCTTATATACAAATTTGATTTTTGGCTTATGTACTTTAGAAGAGGAGGGAGTGTCACTTTTATTCTTGGTCCAGTTTTCCACCTTTTGTCCTGTTTGCTCTTGAACTTCTATCTCTGATCCAGTAAGGAATTCTTTCAGACTAATCCCTTTGCATTCCAACCGTAGATTTGTATTAGCTAGTATTGGCTGAAACCTTTTCCTTATTGAAGTCTCCTCTTTGACTGACCATTTGACCTCTGGAAGAGGTGAGGCCTCAACATTCTCAATATTGTATTTGGGATCTAAAACATTCCCATCATCTTCCATTCCCTCCAGAATATCTGCAAGGTCCAGTTCTTCAATCTAACTCAAATGGAGTCTACAATAATCTAGTTTTCTGATCTCATTTTATGTTCTGAGATCAGCCAAAATATCTTCAACCATTGACATGTGGAAAGTTGACTTTCTTTTGATTTTATCCTATACCCTTCTGAAATCAAAACAATCATTTTTCTTGAAAGTCGTCATTGTGACTAGTTGCATTTCATATTCAACTATTTTGGCCTTGGTAGCTGACTGACTGAGTACCTTCCAATTTCTACAGAAAACTTAATTCCTAACTTTTTCAGCTCAATTTATTTATTGTGCACCACAATTAGCTGTCTACATAGTTCCATGAGAACAATACTTGTTGGCAAGAGACACTATGTAGCTTCTTGAGTGTTGTCATTGATGGCAACAAAGTCCATCCCACTCATCCATAGCACATAATATGTCTATACCGGAAGCCAGATTGAAGAGTGTTTTGGTCTGATGAATAAGAATAGAGCATGTAGCAAGGTCCAACAATCAGGTCTAGATCTCTCAAAGGATGTATCTCAAAAAAGTTTAGACTTGGGGAAGTCAAGAGGAGTACCATGACTGCCACATTCCAGAGATTGAACCTTCAGTGATGAAAGAGTGAAAAGATATGAGCATCTAAGTGTTGGGTTTCTGACAGGCAGAGCAGACTAAGGAAGAACTGGCTGGCAGAGTATCAAATTCTAATCCGGATGAGAAATTGATGGTGGTCAAGCTATTTGAGAGATCATACATTGTTGGCTGACATGAATGATGACTTCTATGTCTATAATTTTGATACGCATCACATGTTAAGCATGGATTTAGCTAACAGACCAATATTTAGTAAATATCTTGAGTATTCTAGTTGTCAACTAGAAAGATGTTGAATTCCTTGGTGCGGATATATATATTAGATGGATTTCGGTATGAAGGTGTGTGGTGTGACAATGTGCGAAGAAAGGCAGAGAAAAATGTGGAAGCAGTAATACAAGTCCGGTATGTGATAGAATAGTAACACTAAAGCAGAGGAAGAATGAAGTGCAGTAGATCAGTTTATTGAGCCTAACTAGAACTGAACCTCAACATATGTGGATGCCTCTGATCAGTTCAAAAACCTGGTTACTTTCTATATACCTTGTAGATAGTGAGTCTCTTGTAGGCAGTGAGCCTCTTGTCAGCAGTGTGCTCAGGTAGTGAGCCCTTGTCATGCCCGCATTTCCCATGTGGTCACGAGACACAACACATGTGTCATGACCACATTTGCCATGTGGTCATGACACGAATTACGAAAAAAATTTCTACCTATCCCTAGGAACCCCCTCGCACATGTCTGCATGCTCGGTGGCAATACGCATAAGGCGTAAACATGTCAACATACTTTGAGGAGGTGCATTGCCCCACACAGTCCCCTACGTGATGATAGCCTTCTAGGTGGTATGTGACATGAAGTGTGTCACTTTTAGGGTTAGAATGATTTCAATCTGAACCCTAAGTCTCCTAGGTGTGAAGATGATTTCGCCAGCTTCAATCCTAACCTTAACTCAGGTTAAAAAGAAATCAAAATAATGATTAAGTAAAATGGCATGATGGCGCATGATTAAAGTGGAATGATGGAAAATAAATAATAAAATAACGTAAAATTAAAACCCTAGAAATCTAGGAAAAATTTGACAACATAACACGTTTTCAATAAACACAAAGTAAAGTTTAAAATAAATCACCAATAAGGAATTAAATAAAATTTAAGAATAAAAATTAAATTAAAACTTAAGAACAAAATTCAAAATGATTTAAAAATAATAAAATAAATATCCTACCAAGGTCAAATAAATTGGCCTTGCATAAAAAGATTAAACATTTGTAATAAAATAAAATAATAACAAGACGTCAAATAAATCCAAAAGAAGAAAATTAAGTCTGTTATTAAATAAAATTTTGGCATTATGTTTAATAACTAACTCGAACATTTAAAATAGAAGGGGGAAGAGTTTAAATAACTCTACCCGTAAAATAATAGCAAAATAAATAAATAATTAAAAAGGATAATAAACACGCTAAGGAGGAATAAAATAATTTAATTAACCCAACCAAAATAAAATTCAAAACAAAGGAAAATACTCTTCCCAAATAAGATAAATTCAATTTCCCCAAAATAAAATTAATAAAATAACTCATAATGCAATGAGACAAAAAAAATGCAATTCCCTATTTAAAATAAAACAAAAATTAAAAGGGGCACAAGAAGGAAATAAGGGCAAGTAAAATAGAGGATTTGAAATTAAATACAAACAAATATCCTCACACACTCCTCTCCATCTAAAATATTGTTTTCTAAAAATTGGATATGCCCTGATTCAATTAAAAATTGGTTTTCTAAATGAGAAGCCCTAAATTTATTTTATTGTTTCTCTTTTTGTTGTTGCCCTAATCTTTTTCCTCATTCTCTTTTCTTTTGTTTTGGTTTAGCCTCCTTGTATGCAGGTTAGGGTTTTTGATAAAGGTCATGAAAGGAGCTTGCTGCTCCAACCCACAGAGGTATACACAGTCATAGAGTACCATCCCTTTTTTTAACTGATATATATATATATATAATGCTAACAATGTCAAGAATATTTTACAGGATGCAGGGTTTAAAGACCAGAGGAGAGCCGAACAACGGCCGAGTGAGGGTGGAGTGGAGGGAGGTATACGGCAGAGTGTTGAGGTTGCAGAGTGTAGGATGGAGACGGCGGGGAAAACAGAGTGTAGGGTTAGGGGGTGTGGAGGCCGAGAAGGGGCGGCATGGTGTCGCGGGGTTAACTGTAGATGGTGGGTGGTGTGGTGTCACGGTGGGCACTGTGGTGGGTGATGCCCACCATAGCGCCACCCAAATGTTATCTTTTTTTAAAACTTTTTTTTGTTTGTTATATATACTGTAAGACCCCACGGCCAGTACAGTCTGCCCATGGGGCATGTCTCAGCAGCTTTCTTTCTTAAATATAAATTTTGTTAAAATAAATTTTGGTTAAAGATGTTTATATATATATATATATATACACACACATAAATATATGTGTATATATATATGTGTGTGTGTATATAGATATAAGTGTATACACATATATATATTATAATCTATACAACAAAAGAATAACTTCAATATTTTCTTTTCAATCTTAGTATAAACATAGTATCATTCGAAAGGGAAAGAACAGCAAGCTAAATTCCTATAACACAATACAACCCAGTGTGTATATATATATATATATATATATTCATATACATTCATATATATATGTATAAATATATATACATACACATTGCACTCCATTTCTCCTATAATGTTATAAGATAGAATACTAACTTGCAAATTGTAACATAAATAAACCAATAACACTTCTCTGTTTTTTTTTAAGCATAAATATATATACAGAATATATTATATTTCTTTTTTCTTTGATGCAACAATAAAGTAGAAAACTACAATTTCATGTAAATTTTCTAACATCTCTTTTCTTTTCTATAATAGCAACTACTAATACAACTGTCAATACAATAATAGAAACTAATTAAATTTTTCTCTTTCTTTCTTGTATGCAATAACATTTATTTAATAAAACTTATGTATATTTTCTTTTGAAAGGAAAACATGACAGCAACAAAAAGGTATTTTATCATGTATTTCACAAACTTCCCAACTCCACAAAATAGGAAATAAACAGGATTTAAATAAAATGAAGAGATTGTTTACATTACAAAATTTTTGAAAGCCAACTCCATGAGTATAAAACTTTTACAAAATTAAAATACAATAAGGCCATAATGGCCATGGATCAATAGCCAATAAAATACTACTAAAGCCACACAAAAATGGGTTTCTCATCCACTCCATTACTTCAAAAATGAACCTGCAAGTAAAACACAACAAAAAGAACAACCCAGCCACTTCGAAATGTCTTCCTCCCTACCATAGACCTGCAAGAAGGTCACCCTCGAGCTAGGGAGGTAGGGATTCACACGGGTGCACACTCAACAACAAGAATCAAACAACATCAACACAAAAACAACCCCAAGGATAACACATAACTCAACTCATGAAAATAAGTTTGATGAGGGTAGGGAATGGACCCTGCTACTTCAAAGGCCACCCAAAATACTAAAATACCAATCTCATGGCCTTAAGCCAAAAATCTCTAAAATCACAACTCTCCACAGAATCACAAAATAATACTCCATGGCACTCTTGCCATTCAAATAATCTCCTCAAACAAGTGAAATCCCTCAAGGCATAAATAACGAAATGTGGGAGTGACCTCAAGGAGGTTCCTTTCCCCTACCCAAACAAGTTGAGCCTTACCTCCAAATGGAGGTGCTCTTACCATACTCCCATCCCACACAAAAATAAAGAAACAACAACCAACAAAAAACACAAACACATCACAATAAAAAGCAAGGGTGAAGAAACATAGTTCATGAGGCTTACCTTCAAAGCCCTATAATGGAAGCACATTTGGTGATGAGCTCCAAGCTTCTCCAAACCTTCCAATCTCCAAGAATTTCTCTAACTTCCCCAAAATTGCTCCCAAAAAAATAGAAAGAAACTCAAACATGCCAGAACCCCACACTCCTCAACAAGAGGAGGTAATATAGCCCATCAATTTTGGCCTTGAGGAATGAAAATGTGACACTTGTCACCTTCTTCTTCCTCCTCCAATGCCACTTGCAAGGGAGAGGAAGTGTGAGGGTGACAAGTGTCATCCTCCAATTCCATCTCAATCCTCACCTTATCCACTTGTGCTCTCACACATGTGTGAAAGGACAAGTGGTGAGGTGGTATACCCACTCAAACCTCCAAGAGGATAGGGGGTGTCATATGGCATCCTATTACTCTCTCAAAGAGCCATCATCCTCCAAGATGCTCTCACACATGTGTGAGAGTCTTGGAGGAAGATCCCACACACTTGGGAGTCTTGGAGACCTCCCAAGTCTTCCTTGGGAAAGGATTCCCAAACTTTGGGAAGGGAGATGAGTCTTTCCCAAAGCATGACTCATCTCCCACCTTCTCTAATTTTAAATTTCGTCACTTTGACTAAACCATAGTTTAGAGTGACCAAAAGTGAGCTAATCCAAGGGTTAGTTAGTCAAAATTGACACTACACCCATGGGTAACCACCTAGGGTAAATTTTGGGACACTAGGGTTCACCAAGGGGGTCATAAATCCACTTTAAATGGCCTCAAAAATAAAAAAAATTACCAAGTGGTGTAAGTCAATAAAAATTATACAACACTTAATATTAATTAATTAAAACAAAAGGGTACTAGGCCAAAATGATAAAATTTAAATCAAGCACTTAAATCAACACTCAATTTTCAAACGTGATCCTTATCCCTCTTGGAAATGGATTGGTTTCACAGGAAATAACATTGGTGTGAATTCTACCTCCAATTTCCCATGGCTTGGGAATGTAAAACCTACACATCTCGATCAAGTGTCAATCATATCATAAATAATCATAGCTAAAGCAACTGGAATTAAATTCAAGCCATCGATTACAACAATAATCAACTATCACATAAATCTGAATTAAACTGCATTTTTCTATCACATGTCAGATAATCATCACATAAATAACTAAAAATTACATCACAAAACATCATCTAATATATCTCGTATGTCAAATCACAAAATAGCATCAAATATGATCAAATCAAATCACCATATGTCTAATCAATGTCATATCGAATCAGGAGATATAATCAAGTCTGTAAAATGAAACATAGTCTCTAACAAGTCTGATAATGTCATCAACTGAAATGCATAACAATCAAAATAAGGAAGGAAAAATAATCAGCCTCACATCCTCCCCCCTAAGACTAAACTTCCTCCTAGAAGTCATCAAAAAGGTGAGGATAGAGTGCCCTCAAACTAGCTGCATCCTCCCAAGTCATTGTGACCTCATCATAACGATCCCACTAGACCCTAACCTGGTCTAGCTCTCGACCTCGAAGGCCTAGTGTTTGATGAGCCAATATACGAATTGGCTCCAAAGCCAATTGCTTGTCTGCCTCTACCTGTAGAGCACTCCAGTCCAATACGTGAGATAAATCAGATATATATCCCCTCAATACAGAAATATGAAAGACATCGTGGATACGTGACAGGCTAGGTGGCAACACTTGACGATAGCCAATAGGTCCTATCCACTCCAAGATCTCAAAGGGTCCTACAAACTGTGGTGCGATCTTAGAGCCCTTTCCATAACAGATAGGACTCTTGTGTAGCCGCACTCTAAGGAATACCCTATCACCCAATGAGAAGCTCCTATCAGTCCTCTTAGCATCGGCATACTTCTTCTGCCTATCCTGTACCTCCCGAAGTCTCTGCCTAATCAGTGTGACCTATTGCTCCATATCTTAAACTAGCTTTGGACCAATGGCAACTCTTTCCTCTATCTGATCCCAACTCAATGGTGTCCTGCATGGTCTGCCGTATAAAGCTTGAAAGGGAGGCATACCCAACGAGCTGTGATGCCCATTATTGTAGGCAAACTCAACCAGATACAGATACTCCTCCCATCTAGACTGATGGTCCATAACATACATTTGAAGCATGTCCTCCAACACCTGATTCACCCACTCTGTCTATCCATCTATCTCAGGATGATAAGCGGAGCTAAAGTTGAGCTGTGTGCCCAATGCCTGCTGCAAGGCTCTCCAGAATGCTGAAGTGAAACTAGATCTCTATCCGAAATGATGTGGTGAGGTACTCTATGTAATCTCACAATATCATCTAAGAATACTCTCGCCACTGTTGGCGCATTGTACGTCATGCATATAGATGAGAAATGCGCCACCTTGGTCAACTTGTCGACTGTCACCACGATGGCAACATGGCGATGCGAAGACATAGGAAGACCAACAATAAAATCCATGGAAATGGTGTCCCATTTTCACTCAGGTATCTCATGTGGGTATAGAAGACCTGCTGGATGTTGATGCTCAGCCTTGACCCTCTAGTACTCAAGGCATCGAGCAACAAACTTTGCAATATCTCATCTCATACCCACCCAATGGTACAACTGTCATAGGTCGGCATGCATCTTCTTCACCCCCAAATGTGCTACATATGGTGCTCTGTGAGCCTCTGATAACACTACAGTATGTAGGTCACCTACGCAGGGTACATAGATGCGCTGTCGATGACGAAGTAACCCATCTGCCTCAAGTGAATACCCTGCAAACTTGCACACAAGGGCCCTCTATGAACTGATCTCGTACTGCACCTCAAGAAACCACTCATCCTCTAGCAGATGCTAAATAATGCGTCCTCTCAAGTCCACACTCAGAGTCAAGGTCAAGAGCTCGTGGTGCCTCTGACTCAATGCGTCAGCAACCATGTTCTCCTTCCCTTTGATGTAGTGGACATCAAAGTCATACTCATAAAGAAACTCCATCCAACGCCGCTGACAAGCGTTCAGATTCAGCTGTGTAAAGATATACTGAAGGCTGTGGTGATCTAAATGGAGCTCAAAGTGACGACCCAATAAGAAATGTCTCCAACGAACTAGAGCATGAACCACTACCGCTAACTCCAAGTCATGTGTGGGGTAGTTCAGCTCATGGGTCTTGAGATTTCACGACTCATACACGATCGCTCTACCACCTTGCATAAGTACGACTCCCAATCCCTCAAGTGATGCATCTATGCAAACCATAAAATCTACTGTAGGATCAGGAACTGCTAAAATGGGAGTGCTAGTAAAACGCTCCTTAAGGACACCGAAGGCCCTCTCACACTACTCAGTCCATAGAAAACTCTTCCCTTTCTGTTGAAGGGAAGTGATGGGGTGCACTATCTGAGAAAAACCCTCAACAAAGAGACGGTAATAACTAGCTAACCCCATAAACCTCTTGACCTCTGTCACACTAGTTGGTGCTGGCCAATCCCTGATAGCCCTGATCTTTAATGGATCTACTGAGATTCCATCGCCAGATAGGATATGGCCCAGATACTGAACCTCTGTCCTAAAAAATGCACACATCGCCAAGTTCCCATAAAGATTCTGCTCCCTCAAACACTGTAGAACCTGATGAAGGTGCCCCTCATGCTCCTCCTCGATCTGTGAATAGATCAAAATGTCATCGAGGAAAATGATCACGAACCGATCCAAATAGGTACAAAACACCCCGTTCATGAGACTCATGAACACTACAGGGGTGTTTGTCAAGCTGAAGGGAACCACAGTGAACTCATAGTGGCCATATCGAGTCTGAAAGGTAGTCTTATGGATGTCTGCCTATGTGATACGTAGTTGATGATAACCGGACTTTAGGTCAATCTTAGAGAACACCCTGGCTCCCTGCATCTGATCGAAAAGATCATCAATCCTGGGTAGAGGATAACTGTTCTTCACCATCACCTTATTCAACTACCTATAGTCCATGCACAAACGAAGAGACCCATCCTTCTTCTTCATGAAGATGACAGGAGCGCCCCAAGGTGAAATGCTCAGTTGGATGTGCCCCTTCTCAAGCAAGTCCTTCAACTGTAACTTGACCTCTGTGAGCTCATGTGTGGTCATCCTGTAGGGTGCACGAGACACTGGCTCGACACCTGGCACTAGGTCAATGTGAAAGTCTACCTCATGACGGGGTGGCATCCCTAGTAACTCTACTGGAAACACATTGGCAAACTCTCTAAGGATGGGATGATCATCCAAAGATGCCTCAGGCTTGTCATCTAATCTGTCACTCACTATGATGGCGAACATCTAACATCCCTTCTGCATGCAACTCTTAAGCTGCTGAGTGGATATCATATGCACTGTTGTGGGCTTCTACATGCCCACTATCTCAACTGATGTACCGTGATTGTCTATATAGTTGATCGCCTTTCGGTGACAATCTAGCTTGGCTCGATGGGCCGCAAGCTAATCCATACCCAACACCACATCGTAGGATCCCAATTTCATAACTCTAAGGTCACATACTATGGTAAAGGGTCCCAAAGAAATCTCGTAGTCGTGGACTAAGGCATCTACTATCATCTTGGGCCCTGAGGCCAACTCAACAACCCACCTATCACCCTGCCTAGAGGCCACCAGCCTGCAACGCTCCACTAACAATGGAGATATGAAAGAGTCAGTAGCACCAAAATTAAAGAGAATAGAAATGGGGATACCCCCAATCATACCTGACATCTCAATCACTGAAGCCTAAAAATTAGCCTGGCAGTTATCAACCGCTATGAACATACGGTGGGACCTACCCACATCAACAATCTGCTCAGATCCTCCTGCACAAGGCTGTCCCCCTGCTATAAAACCCTGTGGAAACTCTTTGGCTAGGTGTCCAGCTCCACCACAAACATAACAAGGGCCCCTAGCCTGTACCTGCCTAGTCTGAGTCCTACTCGACTACTGTTGTCCTAATCTACCAATAGACCCCTGTGAGCCCCTATAAGACTATTGCGACCTCATGGGTCCCGCAGGTAGTCCCTGCTGCTTCTGATCTCTGCACGGGCCTTGCTGCTACCAAGCTCTATTATGTCCCCCATGTGCCCTTTGCTGTGTCCTAGCTCTCTATTGCTGTTGTGGCTGCTATTACTGTGGGGGCCTAGGAGGTAAGGGTGTGGAACTAAATCCTCCCCTATGAGGTGGCTATGATGGTCTACGGAAACTCTACTGATGCTGTTGCTATCTGTGATCCTAAAATGGAGGGCATGAACTCTGCCCTCATCACTAAATCTCCTCAGCGATATATGCCTTCTCGGTAGCATCACTCAAAGTCTAGGGGTCTGCCATACGAACAGGCCCTGCTATGTTGTGGTTCAATCCCCTGATAAACTTATGAACTAGGAGTTTCTCATCATGGAGATACTCTGCATATCAAGATAGCTTGGTAAATCTACCCTCATACTATGCCATTGTAAGTCCTCTTTGCTGAAGGTCATGGAACTCATCTATGCGACGCTGCCTATAATGATCTGATAAGTATCGTGCATTAAAATGTTCAATGAAGGTCTCCCATGTGAGAGTGTCTAATGAAAGGTGATGCTTGCACTCCTCAGTGTGCCACTAGGTAGTTGCTGCATCTTGCAATAGGTGTACTACTAGACACGAGCCTTCATGTTGCCCTCATAATGATGCAATGCAAAGCATCTATCTAAGATGATGAGCCAGGCCTCTACCTCGGCTCCCTGTATGGCCCTAATGAATGTAGGAGGGTTCAGCCTCAACAAATCCCTAATGGGATCTCCTCTGTCTCTGTGCCCTCTAATAGGCTCATCTGTGTAATAGTCATAAGGTCTGTGAACAATGTGCTCTACTTGTACTGCCTCATCATGCCTATCTTGATGTGGAGGGCTCCTACTACGAGCCCTATCGGTCGAACCAACCTCCTCTATCGTCGTCTCTGGCACCTCAACATAAGGCTCCACATGTGATGCCCCTCACAACTCAACGCGGGGTTCCACACGTGGCTTGACACGAGACCTACCTCATGGCTCCATGCATGGCTCCTCTCGCGGATCCTCACGGGGCTTGACACGTGGCTCAGCTACAACCAATGGAAGCCTATCTAAAACTGCCTGTAAAGCCTATAATATCTGTGGCCCAATATTTGGTAGGGACAGTGGTGCCTGCGGTGCCTGTAGGACTGGTTGTACCTATACCTCAGCTGACGAGTCATTGTGAACTTCGGGGGATGGAGTACGGTAGGACTGTGATAGCTGAACTCGTCAGGGAGGCATCCTACAAAAATGAGGTAACCACAAATTAATCAAAGTTGAAGAAATATTAATGTGCCCTAAACAAGCCCAGTGTTTAAACTTAGGCTCTGATACCAAATGTCATGCACGCATTTCCCATGTGGTCACGACACACAACACACATGTCATGTCCACATTTGCCATGTGGTCATGACATGAATTATGAAAAAAAATTCTACCTATCCCTAGGAACCCCCTCGCTCGGTGGCAATACGCATAAGGCGTAAACATGTCAACATAATTTGGGGAGGTATGTTGCCCCACGCAGTCCCCTAAGTGATGATAGCCTTCTAGGGGGTATGCGACACGAAGTGTGTCACTTTTAGGGTGAGAATGATTTCAATCCGAAACCTAAGTCTCCTAGGTGTGGAGATGATTTCGCCAGCTTCAATCCTAACCTTAACTCAGGTCAAAAAGAAATCAAAATAATGATTAAGTAAAATGGCATGATGACGCATGATTAAAGTGGAATGATGGAAAATAAGTAATAAAATAACGTAAAATTAAAACCCTAGAAATCTAGGAAAAAATTGATAGCATAATGCGTTTTCAATAAACGCAAAGTAAAATTTAAAAAAAATCACCAATAAGGAATTAAATAAAATTTAAGAATAAAAAGTAAATTAAAACTTAAGAACAAAATTCAAAATGATTTAAGAATAATAAAATAAGTATCCTACCAAGGTCAAATAAATTGGCTTTGCATAAAACGATTAAACATTTGTAATAAAATAAAATAATAACAAGACACCAAATAAATCTAAAAGAAGAAAATTGAGTCCGTTATGAAATAAAATTTTGGCATTATATTTAATAACTAACTCGAACATTTAAAAGAGAAGGGGGAAGAGTTTAAATAACTCTCCCCGTAAAATAATAGCAAAAATATAAATAATTAAAAAGGATAATAAACACACTGAGGAGGAATAAAATAATTTAATTAACCCAACCAAAATGAAATTCAAAACAAGGGAAAATAATCTTCCCAAATAAGATAAATTCAATTTCCCCAAAATAAATTAATAAAATAACTCATAATGCAATGAGACAAAAAAAATGCAATTCCCCATTTAAAATAAAACCAAAAATTGAAAGGGGCACAAGAAGGAAATAAGGGCACATAAAATAGAGGATTTAAAATTAAATAAAAACAAATATCCTCACACAATCCTCTCCATCTAAAATATTGTTTTCTAAAAATTGGAGATGCCCTAATTCAATTAAAAACTAGTTTTCTAAATGAGAAGCCCTAAATTTGTTTTATTGTTTCTCTTTTTGTTGTTGCCCTAATCTTTTTCCTCATTCTATTTTTTTTGTTTTGGTTTAGCCTCCTTGTATGCAGGTTAGGGTTTTTGATAAATAAGGTCATGAAAGGAGCTTGTTGCTCCAACCCACAGAGGTATACACAGTCATAGAATACTATCCCCTTTTTTTTTAAGCGATATATATATATAATGCTGACAATGTCAAGAATATTTTATAGGCTGCAGGGTTTAAAGACCAGAGGAGAGCCGAACAACGGCCGAGTGAGGGCGGAGCGGAGGGAGGTATACGGCAGAGTGTTGAGGCTACAGAGTGTAGGATGGAGACAGCGGGGAAAACAAAGTGTAGGGTTAGGGGGTGTGGAGGCTACGAAGGGGCGGCGTGGTGTCGCGGGGTTAACTATAGATGGTGGGCAGTGGTAGCGGTGGGTGCTGTGGTGGGCGACATCCACCACAGCCCCACCCAAATGTTATTTTTTTTTAAACTTTTTTTTTTGTTATATATACTGTAAGACCCCTCGGCTAGTACAATCTTCCCATGGGGCATCTCTCAGCAGCTTTCTTTCTTGAATATAAATTTTGTTAAAATAAATTTTGGTTAAAGATGTTTATATGTGTGTGTGTGTGTGTATAAATACATTCAAGTTTATAACAACAGTTTGCTCAAATACCACATTATAATGACTTTTTTTTTTCTTCTAATATATTTATATATATATAAGTGTACACACATATATATTATAATCTATACAGCAAAAGAATAACTCTAGTATTTTCTTTTCAATCTTAGTATAAACAAAGTATCATTCAAAAGGGAAAGAACAACAAGCTAAATTCCTATAACAAAAGACAACCCAGTGTGTATATATATATACATTCACATTGCACTCATTTTCTCCTACAATGTTATAAAACATTATACTAACTTACAAATTGTAACATAAATAAACCAATAAAACTTCTCTGTTTTTTTTTTAAGCATAAATATATATATATACAGAATATATTATATTTCTTTTTTCTTTGATGCAACAATAAAGTAGAAAACTACAATTTCATGTAAATTTTCTAACATCTCTTTTCTTTTCTATAACAACAACTACTAATACAACTGTCAATAGAATAACAAAAACTAATTAAATTTTTCTCTTTCTCTCTTGTATGTAATAATATTTATTTAATAACACTCATGTATATATTTTTTTGAAAGGAAAACATGATAGCAACAAAAAGGTATTTTCTCATGTATTTCACAAACTTCCCAACTCCACAAAATAGGAAATAAACAACATTTAAATAAAATGAAGAGCTTGTTTACATTACAAAATTTTTGAAAGCCAATTCCATGAGTATAAAACTTTGACAAAATTAAAATACAATAAGGCCATAATGGCCATGGCTCAATAGAAAATAAAATACTACTAAAGCCACACAAAAATGGGCTTCTCATCCACTCCATTACTTCAAAAATGCACCTGCAAGTAAAACACAACAAAAAGAACAACCCAGCCACTTCAAAATGCCCTCCTCCCTACCGTAGACCCGCAAGAGGGTCACCCCCGAGCTAGGTAGGTAGGGATTCATATAGGTGCACACTCAACAACAAGAATCAAATAACATCAACACAAAAACAACCCCAAGGATAACACATAACTCAACTCATGAAAATGAGTTTGATGAGGGTAGGGAATGAACCCCTCTACTTCAAAGGCTACCCAAAATACTAAAATACCAATCTCATGGCCTCAAGCCAAAAATCTCCAAAATCACAACTCTCCACAGAATCACAAAATAATCCTCCATGGCACTTTTGCCATTCAAATAATCTCCTCAAACAAGTGAAAGGCCTCAAGGCATAAATAACAAAATGTGGGAGTGATGTCAAGGAGGTTCCTTTCCCCTACCCAAACAAGTTGAGCCTTACCTCCAAATGGAGGTGCTCTTACCATACTCCCATCTCACACAAAAATAAAGAAATAACAACCAACAAAAAACACAAACACATCACAATAAAAAGCAAGGGTGAAGAAACATAGTTCATGAGGCTTACCTTCAAAGCCTTATAATAGAAGCACGTTTGGTGATGAGCTCCAAGCTTCTCCAAACCTTCCAATCTCCAAGAATTTCTCTAACTTCCCCAAAATTGCTCCCAAAAAAATAGAAAGAAACTTAAAATGCCAAAACCCCACACTCCTTAACAAGAGGAGGTAATATAGGCCATCAATTTTAGCCTTGGGGAATGAGAAGGTGACACTTGTCACATTCTCCTTCCTCCTCCAATGCCACTTGCAAGGGAGAGGAAGTGTGAGGGTGACAAGTGTCATCCTCCAATTCCATCTCAATCCTCACCTTATCCACTTGTGCTCTCACACATGTGTGAGAGGACAAGTGGTGAGGTGGCATTCCCATTCAAACCTCTAAGAGGATAAGGGGTGCCATATGGCATCCTCTTATTCTCTCAAGAGCCATCTCCCTCCAAGATGCTCTCACACGTGTGTGAGAGTCTTGGAGGAAGATCCCATGCACTTGGGAGTCTTGGAGACCTCCCAAGTCTTCCTTGGGAAAGGATTCCCAAACTTTGGGAAGGGAGATGAGTCTTTCCCAAAGCATGACTCATCTCCCACCTTCTCTAATTTTAAATTTCGTCACTTTGACTAAACCATAGTTTAGAGTGACCAAAAGTGAGTTAATCCAAGGGTTAGTTAGTCAAAATCGACCCTAGACCCATGGGTAGCCACCTAGGGTAAATTTTAGGATACTAGGGTTCACCAAGGAGGTCATAAATCCACTTTAAATGGCCTCAAAAATAAAAACAATTACCAAGTGGTGTAAGTCAATAAAAATTATACAACACTTAATATTAATTAATTAAAACAAAAGGGTACTAGGCCAAAATGATAAAATTTAAATCAAGTACTTAAATCAACACTCAATTTTCAAACGTGATCATTATCCCTCTTAGGAATTGATCAGTTTCACAGGGAATAACATTGGTGTGAATTCTACCTTCAATTTCCCATGGTCTGGGAATGTAAAACCTACACATCTTGATCAAGTGTCAATCATATCATAAATAATCATAGCCGAAGCAACTGGAATTAAATTCAAGCCATCGAATACAACAATAATCAACTATCACATAAATCTGAATTAAACTGCATTTTTCTATCACATGTCAGATAATCATCATCACATAAATAACTAGAAATTACATCACAAAACATCATCTAATATATCTCGTATGTCAAATCACAAAATAGCATCAAATATGATCAAATTGAATCACCATATGTCTAATCAATGTCATATCAAATCAGGAGATATAATCAAGTCTACAAAATGAAACATAGTCTCTAACAAGTCTGATAATGTCATCAACTAAAATGCATAACGATCAAAATAAGGAAGGAAAAATAATTGGCCTCACATCCCTAATTAGCAAGTGCCATTTTGTACTTCTATTCTTTTAACAGAGAATACAATCTTGGGTTAGTCACCCCGTGGTTTTTTCCTTAACAGGGTTTTCCACGTAAAAATCCTTGTGTTATATGTGTTGATTTCTTTTCTACTCTCATGCTCATGTATGCCTATATGTTTTGATACTGCACTAATTGTTAAAGAAGAAAAGAAAGTTAAATAATTAAGATAATTGATTCACCACCCCCCTCTCAGTTACCCACCTTGTTTCCAACAATTGGTATCAGAGCTAAGTTCCTCCTAACAAAGCCTAACAGCTTAAGGAAGATCTAGGAATCACAATGGATATGTATGGTATGAGGGAACAACTTCAGTCTACCCTAGATGATCTTGAGCAATCTCACTCTAAAGTCAATAACTTGAGGGAAAGACTCAAACAAGTTGATGATTTCATAAATGACTAAAAGAGAAACTGAGTATCTCTGTGAAAAAAAGAAAGGAACTACTTCAACAATTAGCAAGTCAAAGTGAAGCCAATGATACTAATGATGATCTAAATGAGAATAACAAGTTATGTGAGAAGCTATCAAAAGAGGTCATTATGGTAAGACATGAAATGGAATCAAGGGTTATGAAATTCACCCAAGAAATTGAAGAGAAGAGAAAAATTGAAGATAATCTAAAACAATCTCTCAAGGAGAAGTTAGAAGATTGCCACAAAATAGATAGAATAATCAGGCATCTGGAATCTAATCTTGAAGAAGCTAGAGATAATGAAGAACAACTTGAGAATCAAATAGACACACTTAAAAGGGATCTTCAAACAACAAATGAATATAAAGAGAAATTCAAGATAAGCTCTGCTCAGCTTGAAGTTCTTCTTGAAAGTTAAAAGAGGGTAGATGACAAGCAAGGCTTGGGGTATGAGAAAGGTGAAAGCTCTGGATCTGGTTAGAAGAACTCTAGACTAGGAAATCCAAGGAACAGGCCTAGAAGACATCCAGTAAGGCAACCAAATGCTCAAAGATATCCATCCTTTAATGGATACTGCTACAATTGCAATAACTTTAGTCATAAAGCAAATCAGTGCAGAAGAAGAATGAATCAGACTAATTCATCCTTCTCCGAACAGTGTTTTAACTGTAAAAGGTATGGTCACAATTCTCATGAATGTAGAAATATGCAAATAAACAATTCATTCAATGGTAGATGCTTTGCATGCAATAGAATGGGACATATGGCTAATCAATGCAGATCAAGAGGATATCAGTCAAATTTGCAAAGAAATGTTGTTTTCTGCAATTGCAATAGATCCGGTCATATTGCCAAATTTTGCAGAAGTAAGAATCAGGATAAAAAGGGTCCAGTGCATCATAATCGAAATCAAGACAAAGGAAAAGGAAAAGTGAATGCAGATGAAGTTCAAAGGGAGATGAACAAGATTTGGGTGAAGAAAAATATAGAAAATATTGGGGATGGATCTACACCAAAATCTGGTGCTAATATTCCTTCTAGAAACTAAATTAGATGAGCTCTGGCTTAGGGGGAGTCACAAAGGAAAATAAATTCCCCCAGCTAGTCAATCGGTGCCTGAAATTGGCACATGGAAAGTTGCGGATTAAAGGGTTCTCAGAGAAACATCTAAATAACCCTTGGTAAAAATATGAAAGATCCGCAAGGAGTTTGAAGAGGTTAATCATCCAAGATTAATCCGGTTTGACAGTCATCTAGCAAAAGCAGGATTCTCACAGTTAGATCCGGTATGATTCAAAATTGAAATATTTGGATCTACGGATAAATGGAATGATTGGAGAAAGGGAGATACATTGTCAATTATCACCAAGAATAACTCTAAGTGTATCTCAGTGATTAGGAAGGATCTCTCTTAGAACAAGGTTAGAACAAGGGAACTGGAATGACTTAAGGTGTACATTTATTGCAATAAGAAATTAGGGTTTGCGTAGAGATATAAGGATTCTTTTATTCATCATTTGCACATTTGCACTCGAGAAGAAGAAAGAAAAGGCTTTGCAAACAATATTGTTTTAACCCTCTCAAAGATCAACTGCATAATCCAATTTAACCAGCGATCTTTTCTAGTTCATATTGTGAACCCCAGAAGCATAAAAAGGTATTTACATTCTTGAATATCTCTCTATGAATCCTTTACAAGATGGCTACTCCAAATGTTGTTAAGATCACTGATAGGCCGCATCCTAAGTTCAAGAAACATCCCTACAAATCCCTAGAAGTTGATCCCTTAGGCACATTTTCTAGCATTCCACATGGGGTTCTGCATGTAGAAGATGTTAGGGTATACATACATGCCAATATTAAGGAATTTGGGGAATCCAAACCGATGGATATCTATCACAAGCAATTAGTAGATGAAACATTTGAACTTAAACCTCAATATAAGGCCATCCAAGATAAGCATTTTGGACATTGCATCCACTTCCCCTATTTTGCAAAAGATGAATGGGTCTGGTATGTTCTTAGTAGAATACATGATAACTTCATATGGTTGTTGAAGCCCTTCAAGATAACCAAGGATGCAATTAGGGCAGTAACTAGTTTGCACTCATCTTGTGGGTTGCCTGCTCTCAAATAAGTCAAGAACTAAACTGTAAGTGAGGCTACCGGATCAAAATTTGACAAAAGAGCAATGACAATAGAGGATATCATAGATTTGGATATCAAATTTACTTCTATGATAATTGGTTATAAAATATATCACTGCAGCAGGGAGAATTCTGTGTCTGGAATAGCAATATACACTGCCTATCAGATGCTAAGAGAAAATGTTGATTATGATCTTTGTGAGCTTCTCCTGAACCAACTGTTAGAAAATTTGCAAAAAATAAAGAAGGATAAGAAGAAATCATTTAAGTACGGTGGCTTGATACTATGTCTCTTCTTTTACTATATGAATGAGCTACCCGGATCTAGTGGTTGGGCATGGCAAAATGACAGACCGATTGCCATACAAATCAGAGATTATATGTATGGGCTTGGTGATGCCAAGGCTCAAAGTATAGCACTTTGGGGTTACTTCAAAAACTTCCAAAGTATGATGTAGGCCAGAGAAAGAATTCCACAAACAATAGTTGAAAAATAAAAAGATACAGTGTGCTTCATGGTAGACACTGATCAATGCCTAATGGGGGTAGTAGAACCCAGAATAGTCTGGATTATGCCAATGGGCTATGAGGTAGATGAGAAAATCCTTGAATTGTATATCCAACACCTGCTGAGTCAACCTAAGGACCCTGAGGCAGAAAGGTTTGGAACTTTTCAAGAACTGAGTGTGAAAATTCATGTTGAGTTAAGATAACCGGAGATGAAAAGAAAAGTGAGAAGAGAAGTAGAGGAAGTTGCTAAAAGATATGGCATTTCAAAAGAGGTAGTTGATGCAAATAGAGAGAAAGTAGAAAGAGCAGAGAAAGAGAGGCAAGAAGCAAAAAAATAAAGTTATCCGGTGCAAGCCCCCTCCCCTACTACTTCTAAAAGCTCAAAACTGGAAGCCAAGTCATCCGGTAAGGGAGAGAAGAGAACAAAGACAAAGGCCACAAGGTCATACATAAGTCAAAAGGATGATGAAGAGATAGAGACTGATGAGGAGGTCAAGAAAATGAAGAAGCAAAAGAAAACATCCATGGAATCCTCTGCCGGTAAACATACAGAAGAAAAGACAGAAGAATTTGTTGAAAGGCCTACTCTCTCCATTGATGATGTCATCAAGGCAATCACTATGGATGGAAATTTGCAACCAATGACAGAATTCTATGATGAATATAGTGAAGCTGACCAGAAGATCTTACAAGATGCCACAGTTAGGTATCTAAACATTTATCATAAATCATTCATTAAAATCATCTCTCTAATTCCCAAAAGTCTAGAGAAGGAACTTGAAATGAGAAAGGAGAATGCTAAGGCAAAGAACCTAGAGATCTGGGAATAGATTGCTATTCAACTCTATCCTTCCATTACCTCTCAACAAATGAACATGATCTTCAAGGACTGCAAGGATGAGTTTCAGAGCAAAGCAAGAATGAACCAGCTTATGCTTGGAGAGACTAATCAGGTGGCAAAAGAAATAGAAGACATCCTCCGGAATGCCTTCATAAGATTCAATCTCCCTATTATAGAGGAAATAGATGAAGAACCCTCTACCATGGATGTAGAAGATTTGATTTCATCGAAAGAAGAATCCACTAAGAAAAATGTAGAAGAGTCCAAAGAGATGGATAAGGAAGAAACTAAGGACTTGGATTCCTCTATTCCAGAAAAGGAAATTCATGAAGAAGTTAACATCTCTCCTCCGAATGCCACTGCAGATTTAGGAACTGAAGGAGAAGGAAGAAAAGAGGAGAAGGTAAATCAAGAAGAGGAGAAAAAGGGAAGAGAAGAAGAACAAATAGAGAAGATCTCTGATGACAGCTCTGAGGCTGCAAGAGGAAAGAAGTCTCCGGCAAGAGACACTGCAGAAGCAGTGAAGAATTTCTTGACAAAGGAAATGATGGAGATAGATGAACTAGATTGTTCCAAGTACCACTCAATTTTGACTCCCTCTCTCTGGTTTAGACAATGAAGGTAGCATCTTTTACTCAAGCTAAAGCAAAACAAAAGCTTCTGAAGTCTCATATGGAAGATTGTGAGTTGATAGAGATTGCATCCAGTGTACTAGAGAAGATCATGCCATCCTTCCAAAAGGATCTTTCAGCCTCTTCATCTAGTAACTTAAAATCTCTTGTTAATTCTATTAACACACATTTTGACTCTTTGGAGAAATCAACAGAAGAGAAAGTCCGGAAAGAGTTTTTGGGTAAGAGATTTCTCCGAAGTACAGGGACTTGTTGGTCATGATGTTAGTCATTCACAAACATAGAATAAAAGTTACACAACAACCTTTACTCATCTTGAAAGATACGATGAATTCAAAGAATTCATGATCCCAAGTCTCCGTTGATTAGGTCTTAATCTACTGACGTTACTCAGTGGTTGATGTGTGTTGCTGTTTTCCATTCAGGGGCCTTACGTGTTTCTGCACTGTTCATCATCATCATCTTCAAATATCCTGCTCTGGATGTTCGCTCTGCATAAGTCTCCAACAATTCTACCTCTGCACTGTAAATTTAGTCAAATAATGTGCATACAGGCTGATATTTGCATGATTTCTACCATTATTTATGATTCTTTGCATGATATTTTCAATACTACATGCATTTAACTCAAATATGCTAAGGATCTTCAGTTACCTACGAGATTTCAGCATATTTCACTGTTTCTGCTTGTTATTTATCATGATTTGCAGTTATGGTGATGAAATAATGAAATTTGAAAAAAGGAAAAGGGTTAGAGAGTGAGATTCCTAAAATTATTGGACTTAGATCACTGATTCACATACAAGCTCCCATACTTGCAATGAAAAGAAGGAAAACTAGAAATCATACTTCACCAGGACATTCCACAAATCCGCATGATCTAGTGCAAAGCTTCAAAGGAAAGTTGACAACAACATGTAATGAAATGAAAGCGCTTCCAGTTGAACACAGCATTCACCAGTACATATCCCGAAATCAACAGAAGATTACGTAAAATTTACAATCAGGATGTAATCTGGAACTTCATATTCATTCAGTATGCTCAAGAACAGGTACATTTACAGTGATCTGAAGAAAGAACCTTGACATTTCAACAATTCTATCCTCATTAGTCTCAGTAATCCGATCTCCTAACTTATTCTACAGTAATTGACTCTTTGCGCCAGATGCGTCTATGTATTCTAATGTATTCCCCTCCCCCCTTTCTTAATGACAAGCTCTGGCCTTTATATAGAGCAAATGCCAGAAACGGCTACAATGATCCAAGGATTAGGATCCTCTCATAGCAAACAACGGCCCAGATGGAAAGCACATGCTTCATCAGTTAGCAAATGTACAGCTGGCACAGAATATTCCAGCATCTTCAACTTGATTCGGTCTCCAGCTGGCGAACAGCATATTTGACAATATCCTCCTCATTTCTGGCTCATGTTGCCTCCATGCGTAACTTTGTAATCATCAGCTTCAGCAGCATCATCATGATTTCAACGCTCAGCTTCAGCAGCATCATGACTTCAATATTCAGCTTTAGCAGCATCATCATGACCTCAATGTTCAACTTTAGCAGCATCATCATGATCTCCTGCAAATAAACAGACAAACACTAAGTTCATCATCATCATGATAAACAACAGGAAATAAACGCTTTATTAAACAAGCCCCCAATATGCGCAGCAACAGGCAATCGGGTCTTCAAAATTTCATCGCTTCATGCTTTCCCGCCCATTTTCATGTGTATCGGGTTCGAAATATGATGATGATGATCACAAAATAAACAAGGAAATAATCGCCCTTCAACCATCCTTAGAATCCGGCTTTGCATCATCATCATATTTGCATGTTTCGGGTCATCATCATCATATTCGCATGTTTCGGGATATCATCATCATATTCGCATCAGTGCGAACACACATGATCAGGATGACAAATTTACCTTAGGCCGACGGCAACAGTTATACCGACGCCAAACATCATGAGGATGACCAACTATATGCCTTCTGTCTGTCCGCAGGATATTTGAAATATGATGATCCTCCTTTCCTAATGCTCTGATGAAAAGCACATCAGGATGTTCACTTCTGCATACTGGGAAAGAAAGACATCGTCATCATCATCATGATAATGACAAACAGGAGGACTCGGAAAATGATCCTGCCGCTGAGGAAAATCATGATGACGTCATCGTCATCATCAGGCTTGGTTAAAATGCAGAGGGATGACGTCACCGTCATGTTTTATTAAGATCAGGAGGTAAAATGAAATATCGGGTCACCTCTAAGGAAGATGATCAGGTCAAGAAAGCGGTATGACCCTTTTTTCGGCCAAGGCAATCCGCTCGAAAGGTCAGGATGATGAACATCATCATCATCATATACGCACTGGGTGATCAAAAATATGGTCCTGCCGAAAGTCCTGATGACGTCATCAGGATATCCGGGGCTTGTGTTAATCTTCGAAGATGACGTCATCGTCATCATCATATTGGCGAACAGGATCATACTTCTCGGCAGGAGGATATTACGAACTGTCGGGTAGAGAAAGATTATGATGATGATGTCAACAAGACTAAGGAATGAAATATTACCCTCCGCTTCGAAAGATAAGGTGATCATCATGATCACGCAAAAAGGAGATCAGGAGGATATTAGGAAATGTGATCCTGCCATGAAAGATCATGATGATGATGATCACGCATAAGGACTTTGACGTGCGCGCGATAATTATGCAGATGGCATATTTCTTAAGCAAGGTGACGATGATCATCAGCATGATATTATCACATCGGGTGATTTTAAATATCATGATGCTCGCAATGTTGGAATATCGTGATGCTGATGATGTTAGAATATCATGATGATGATGATGTTTCCAGGGTCGCTTGACGGGAAAAGCTCACTAGCACTTAAGATTGACGTCCGGATGTTTCGGGACTGCATGATTTTTATCAGGTGATAGAGTAAGATCATGATGATGACCATTGGCGATATAAAAGACCGCCCGACGGGAAAAGATTACTACGACTTAAACTTGACGTCTGGATATTTCGACCTCAGGATATTATCGGGGGGCTTTCCAAATATCATGATGATGATGTTCATATAGCAATTATCAGGTTTGACCAAAACTTTGACTGCTCACAACTCCCTCATATGGACGAATTTTCAAGTGATGTAAAAGGCAAACCTGCATGGAATTTCAAGCTCTTTCTAACTATGAAGTCATAGAAACAAAATATGAACTTTGAGAAACTAACCTCATGATGATGACCTACCTCATCCTGACCTTCATGATGATGATGCACCTGACTTAATTTTTACCAAAACCGCCAGAAACAGACAACACAAGCCAAAACAAAAGCTGGGTCCCTGTTTTGCCAAGTCAAAATGGGGCGTGTTGTGTAACCACACAACAACTTGCCACCAAAGAAAACAACAAAATTCAAATGATTCAAGTGATGTGATCACATTCATCTATAGTATTCTAATTCTGTCTAAGTAAAATCATCATGATCTTTGAATGATAAAATTTCATTATGGTGATAAAGCTAACAAAGGATCAGGTGTGTGCAGATGATTAATTATCCTCATCTTGAAAGTAAGTTGAAAACATAAGTAACTGGTGTTAAACTACATAGTTGGAGATCATCCCTCATAGCCAACCTGGATAGAGCCTTGCTGCCAGCAGGTGTCTATAACCCCGGCAAGGTTATCTATACAATCTCCCTAAGTAGAGCCCCACTGCCAGCAGGCGTCCATAGCCCCGGTAGAGTTACTTAGATGGCCTAATTTTATTTTGTTTCTGATTTTCCTTTAAAAATTTTAAATTTGATATCATCATGTCTGCTCATTTGTACAAGGTGTAGTCACTTGCAGCTTTAGGTTGGAGATTGTATTGGTAGCAAGGGAGTCCCTTTAGATTTTTCACTTAACACCTATACTCATATCTTCAACAAACCCAAGGCTGTTAGGTGTTTCATTGTGTTTGATTCACTTTGGACAAGAAAAAGTACCCTGATGAAAAGACATCATAATCCTGATCATGAGTATTTATCAGAATGAATTACAATCTATATCTAAATCTGATCTCATCACTTGAATCCTAACAATTTAGTTATTTTCTTAAGGTGATGAAGTGCATCATCCTGACTTACCAGAACAAGGTCCCAACCAAAACAACACAAAACAGAAACAACACTATACAAACAACTAACCTACAAAAAGGAAACAACAGGAACAGAACAAGAAAGCAAAACAAACAAGCAGACTGTACAAACAACTAACCTACAAAATTATATACGACACACTACTAGGCAAACAAAAACCAGAAAAAGACCTAAGGACACCTGCATTTGCATACTTCTTTTGATTGTGCAGGAGCATCAGGGTATTAGTTATGGTTCTCAACCTAGCAAATTTATCTTTATATTCTGAAGAAAATTCTGGTATTCTGAATTCACTGTATTCAACAGAACAACTCTTGATGATCAGCAATTGGGGAAGCTCATCATGTTCATGATTAATCCATATGCATGTCTTATCTTCTGAATTTCCATAATCAAAATAGTATTCAACATCATTTACTGTGGAAAGGAGAAATACAACCTGGTGTATTTCTGGCTTTGCTGGACATGCTTCTTCATTGGCAGTTGGTCTTCCATTTGTCATTATATTTTCACTGCTTGGCTCAGTGCCTGGTCTCTCTTCAAATTGAAGGATGTATGACCTTTGATGTATTGATTCTTCATCTTTATCCAGCCTTATCCCTTCATTCTGGATGTTCAGATTATCCTCCAGTTTAGGAAACTTCTCAATATTTTCTTCAATTTCCTGCACATCAGCATCTAAATAAGTATCTTTATTATCACAACCTGATATACAGAAATTTATCATTTCTAAATCATTTGACTGTAAAGGAGGAACAACTTTCACTTGATGAGGACACTTCCCTGTTTCATTTTCAAAATATTTCTGGAGTGACATCTGATTATGCACAACGACTCCAAAGTCTTCTACATCTCCTTCTTTCAGGAATTGTTCATTGAATAATTCACATTTTCTATCTATTAGAGGATCTGGTTCCTCTAACCTGCAACATTCTTGCATTTGATCATTTAATTCAAAGAAGTCAAGTAATAAATCAGCATTTATTTTCTTCTCTATAACTCCCTGAGTTACCATCATAGGAACCTCATCATCAGGAGTGCATTTAAATTGCTCTACTATCTGTTTACACTTCTCTTTACCATAGAATGACTCCAGGAAAGATGTTTCATCTTCTTTATCAAAAGTATTAGGATCAGAATCAAAAATATTATCCTGATGAGTGATTTCTTCTCTAAAATTTTCACAAGATTCATACCTGCATACTGACTGGTCCTTACTTGTATTAGGAAGTAGAGAACTCCTATCAATCTCACCATAAAATGAATCCAGGAAAGATGTTTCCTCTTCATTACCTTCTGGAACTGATTCAGCTATTGTATTTTCTAGAATCTTTTTCAACATGACCAAGCAAGGGTAGCAATCTCTCTCTGAATGCTCTTCATCATGTAATCTGCACCAGCTTTCAATCAAGACATCATCAATGGGCAAACCTAATATTTGACTACACTGTATATTTCTAGACAAGTATAATTGAAAATCTTCAGATCTGTCCACTTCAGTGTCTGAACAATTAATAACTTCTGGTGCTGCATCTGCTTGTTGCTCCAGAATTTCTTCATTTTCCTGGCGGATTTCTTTATTTTCCTGGCAAACTTCTTCATTTTCTTGGCAAATTTCAACCCTGAACACGTCCAGAAAGAATATTAGTCCTTTCAAGTATAAATCCAACCTTGTGAGGAAAGTTAAACAATTTATTTCACTGTGTTCTGTAGTCTGGTGTATCCTGCAACAGGTAGATAAACCAAAGTTAGACAAATTGTGAGGGTAAATCTGCCCATTCAGAGTTTCCTGAAATAAAGGAATGTTAATTTGACCATTATTTTCATATACATCCATCAAAATGAGATTCTATTCTTCAAATTTCTTTAGTATTTTGCAATTTTAAGGAGATCTGTCATATCTCAGATTAAAACTTTGAAAGTCCAGAAAGTCAAACAAATATTTAATGCTTTGGGTTAGATCTTTGCAAAGGTGCAACCAAAACATCTCAGGTAAGAGATATTTGCAGACATTTAACTGAAATGCTGAAATATTTATGCAATATTTGCAGAAAATCCAAAAATTCGCAGCTCACGCCCAGCCTCCTCGAAAATTGATGTTGCGTTAGAAGCAAGGGGCCTGCATAAACGTTAGCAAGATTTAAAGCGGGCTGCTAAACTGAGGCAGGGGATATCACTTCAACTGAACAGGATTTATTTGCTGAGAAACGGCTCAGGCCCTCCTTCTAGCGCCAATTTATGTTGGTCATGATGTTAGTCATTCACAAACATAGAATAAAAGTTACACAACAACCTTTACTCATCTTGAAAGATACGATGAATTCAAAGAATTCATGATCCCAAGTCTCCGTTGATTAGGTCTTAATCTACTGACGTTACTCAGTGGTTGATGTGTGTTGCTGTTTTCCATTCAGGGGCCTTACGTGTTTCTGCACTGTTCATCATCATCATCTTCAAATATCCTGCTCTGGATGTTCGCTCTGCATAAGTCTCCAACAATTCTACCTCTGCACTGTAAATTTAGTCAAATAATGTGCATACAGGCTGATATTTGCATGATTTCTACCATTATTTATGATTCTTTGCATGATATTTTCAATACTACATGCATTTAACTCAAATATGCTAAGGATCTTCAGTTACCTACGAGATTTCAGCATATTTCACTGTTTCTGCTTGTTATTTATCATGATTTGCAGTTATGGTGATGAAATAATGAAATTTGAAAAAAGGAAAAGGGTTAGAGAGTGAGATTCCTAAAATTATTGGACTTAGATCACTGATTCACATACAAGCTCCCATACTTGCAATGAAAAGAAGGAAAACTAGAAATCATACTTCACCAGGACATTCCACAAATCCGCATGATCTAGTGCAAAGCTTCAAAGGAAAGTTGACAACAACATGTAATGAAATGAAAGCGCTTCCAGTTGAACACAGCATTCACCAGTACATATCCCGAAATCAACAGAAGATTACGTAAAATTTACAATCAGGATGTAATCTGGAACTTCATATTCATTCAGTATGCTCAAGAACAGGTACATTTACAGTGATCTGAAGAAAGAACCTTGACATTTCAACAATTCTATCCTCATTAGTCTCAGTAATCCGATCTCCTAACTTATTCTACAGTAATTGACTCTTTGCGCCAGATGCGTCTATGTATTCTAATGTATTCCCCTCCCCCCTTTCTTAATGACAAGCTCTGGCCTTTATATAGAGCAAATGCCAGAAACGGCTACAATGATCCAAGGATTAGGATCCTCTCATAGCAAACAACGGCCCAGATGGAAAGCACATGCTTCATCAGTTAGCAAATGTACAGCTGGCACAGAATATTCCAGCATCTTCAACTTGATTCGGTCTCCAGCTGGCGAACAGCATATTTGACAATATCCTCCTCATTTCTGGCTCATGTTGCCTCCATGCGTAACTTTGTAATCATCAGCTTCAGCAGCATCATCATGATTTCAACGCTCAGCTTCAGCAGCATCATGACTTCAATATTCAGCTTTAGCAGCATCATCATGACCTCAATGTTCAACTTTAGCAGCATCATCATGATCTCCTGCAAATAAACAGACAAACACTAAGTTCATCATCATCATGATAAACAACAGGAAATAAACGCTTTATTAAACAAGCCCCCAATATGCGCAGCAACAGGCAATCGGGTCTTCAAAATTTCATCGCTTCATGCTTTCCCGCCCATTTTCATGTGTATCGGGTTCGAAATATGATGATGATGATCACAAAATAAACAAGGAAATAATCGCCCTTCAACCATCCTTAGAATCCGGCTTTGCATCATCATCATATTTGCATGTTTCGGGTCATCATCATCATATTCGCATGTTTCGGGATATCATCATCATATTCGCATCAGTGCGAACACACATGATCAGGATGACAAATTTACCTTAGGCCGACGGCAACAGTTATACCGACGCCAAACATCATGAGGATGACCAACTATATGCCTTCTGTCTGTCCGCAGGATATTTGAAATATGATGATCCTCCTTTCCTAATGCTCTGATGAAAAGCACATCAGGATGTTCACTTCTGCATACTGGGAAAGAAAGACATCGTCATCATCATCATGATAATGACAAACAGGAGGACTCGGAAAATGATCCTGCCGCTGAGGAAAATCATGATGACGTCATCGTCATCATCAGGCTTGGTTAAAATGCAGAGGGATGACGTCACCGTCATGTTTTATTAAGATCAGGAGGTAAAATGAAATATCGGGTCACCTCTAAGGAAGATGATCAGGTCAAGAAAGCGGTATGACCCTTTTTTCGGCCAAGGCAATCCGCTCGAAAGGTCAGGATGATGAACATCATCATCATCATATACGCACTGGGTGATCAAAAATATGGTCCTGCCGAAAGTCCTGATGACGTCATCAGGATATCCGGGGCTTGTGTTAATCTTCGAAGATGACGTCATCGTCATCATCATATTGGCGAACAGGATCATACTTCTCGGCAGGAGGATATTACGAACTGTCGGGTAGAGAAAGATTATGATGATGATGTCAACAAGACTAAGGAATGAAATATTACCCTCCGCTTCGAAAGATAAGGTGATCATCATGATCATGCAAAAAGGAGATCAGGAGGATATTAGGAAATGTGATCCTGCCATGAAAGATCATGATGATGATGATCACGCATAAGGACTTTGACGTGCGCGCGATAATTATGCAGATGGCATATTTCTTAAGCAAGGTGACGATGATCATCAGCATGATATTATCACATCGGGTGATTTTAAATATCATGATGCTCGCAATGTTGGAATATCGTGATGCTGATGATGTTAGAATATCATGATGATGATGATGTTTCCAGGGTCGCTTGACGGGAAAAGCTCACTAGCACTTAAGATTGACGTCCGGATGTTTCGGGACTGCATGATTTTTATCAGGTGATAGAGTAAGATCATGATGATGACCATTGGCGATATAAAAGACCGCCCGACGGGAAAAGATTACTACGACTTAAACTTGACGTCTGGATATTTCGACCTCAGGATATTATCGGGGGGCTTTCCAAATATCATGATGATGATGTTCATATAGCAATTATCAGGTTTGACCAAAACTTTGACTGCTCACAACTCCCTCATATGGACGAATTTTCAAGTGATGTAAAAGGCAAACCTGCATGGAATTTCAAGCTCTTTCTAACTATGAAGTCATAGAAACAAAATATGAACTTTGAGAAACTAACCTCATGATGATGACCTACCTCATCCTGACCTTCATGATGATGATGCACCTGACTTAATTTTTACCAAAACCGCCAGAAACAGACAACACAAGCCAAAACAAAAGCTGGGTCCCTGTTTTGCCAAGTCAAAATGGGGCGTGTTGTGTAACCACACAACAGGACTCATAGTAAATGATAGGAGAAATTAGGATATTGGGATAAAGAGCCTAGGAAATGCTCTTAAAGATGGTGGAGAATTATACAAATTTTGTTTATCTTGGTCCACAATGACAACAGACATTGCAAAGAAGGTGGAAGAACAAGAGAGTAAACTGTCAAGTTTATCTCAGAATTTTGATCCTCTCACCTCATCCATAATGAATCAAGAGTGCCAGGCTATTGCCATTATAAATGAGATAAAGAGGCTTGAGAAGGAAAAGAAGAATAGAATAAGAAGAATGAGTGAACTAAGAGGGATAATTATCCCTAAGTTAGAGGCAATGCATGAGGCCCTAACTGATGCTTAGACTACAGCCCGGACCAGTGATCCGATAGACTTAAAGAGGGTAGAATCTTTTGCATTTTTGTTAAGTGGTCACATCTCAATTTTGGATAGGATGAAGTAGATTTGGGCAACAAAATTTGTCCAGTTGAAAACCACTTTTATGGATATACTTAAGTATATGTAAGTATAATTTGTATATATAGTTATGCGGCTATGTATAGGTTACCTTTTGTAAATTTTGGTGTGCGAATTCCACCCTTTGCCATTGATGTAAAAGGGGGAGTGAGGAGTAGTGAAAAATGTACAATCCAACTAAGGGGGAGCTCTGGTAAAAGTGTACATAAGATAGAGCATCAGCCAAGGGGGAGTTTGTTATAACACTTAGTCATTTTTCACTAAGTGTTGCCATCAATGCCAAAGGGGGAGATTGTTGGCAAGAGACACTATGTGGCTTCTTGAGTGTTGTCATTGATGACAATAAAGTCCATCCCACTCATCCGCAGCACATAATATGTCTATACCGGAAGTCAGATTGAAGAGTGTTTTGGTCCAATGAACAAGAATAGAGCATGCAACAAGGTCTAACAATCAAGTCTGGATCTCTCAGATGATGTATCTTAGAAAAGCACAGACTTGGGGAAGTCAAGAGGAGTACCATGACTACCACATTCTAGAGATTGAGCCTCCGATGATGAAAGAGTGAAAAGATATGAGCATCTAAGTGTTGGGTTTCTGACAGGCAAAGCAGACTAAGGAAGAACTAATCGACAGAGTATCAGATTCTAATCCAGATGAGAAATTGATGGTGATCAAGCTATTTGAGAGATCATACATTGTTGGCCAACATGAATGATGACTTCTATGTCTATAATTTTTATACGCATCACATGTTAAGCATGGATTCAGCTGACAGACCAATATTTAGTAAATATCTTGAGTATTCCAGTTGCCAACTAGAAAGATGTTGAATTCCTTGGTGAGGATATATATACTAGATGGATTTCGGTATAAAGGTGTGTGGTGTGACAATGTATGAAGAAAGGTAGAGAAAAATGTGGAAGCAAGAATACAAGTCCGGTATGTGACAGAACATCAGCACTAAAGCAGGGGAAGAATTAAGTGCAGTAGATCAGTTTATTGAGCCTAACCGAAACTGAACCTCAGCATATGTGGATGCCTCTGATCAGTTCAAACCCTTGGTTACTTTCTATATACCTTGTAGACAGTGAGTCTCTTGTAGGCAGTGAGCCTCTTGTGAGCAGTGTGCTCGGGCAGTGAGCCCTAATTGGCAAGTGCCATTTTGTACTTCTATTCTTTTAACAGAGAATACAATCTTGGGTTAGTCACCCCATGGTTTTTCCCTTAACAGGGTTTTCCACATAAAAATCCTTGTGTTATGTGTGTTGATTTCTTTTCTGCTTTCATGCTCATGTATGCTTATATGTTTTGATACTGCGCTAATTTTTAAAGAAGAAAAGAAAGTTAAATAATTAAGATAACTGATTCACCCCCCCTCTCAGTTATCCACCTTGTTTCCAACAATCCTGTCATTGGGATACCATGGAAGTATATATAGATAACCAGGATAATATCCTACTCTGAGATATGTGAAAGTAGGAAACTATAAGAACAAGCAGCCAAAAGAATTTACAGCTTCCCAAGCTTCATCTAAAACTCTCTTTTGAACAAGCTCATTATCCCACAAGCACATAAAGACTGAGAAGAAAGCATCAATATCCCTATGGAAATGATGGATTGATCATTTTAGAGTGATTTGAGGATAGTACTCATACACGAGAACCAATCTCCTATCACCAACTTGAGTGAGACTAGGAAAATTCCTCATGCTCGCAGCAGCATACACCAAATATGAGGTCATATAAAACTTGAAGGTGGTATTGACTTTTACCAATTGCTCATACAAAGCATTACTAATCTATTCTCCCCAAAAGATTTGTTGTGTACCCCTAAGAATCACCTTGATGTATGTGTACATCCATTCCTGAAACTTGGACGAAGAAGGGAGACATCTGATACGACTCAACAGTGTAATCAAGTCATAGACCTCCTCCACAAAGTCACTTCTCGGGAGATCTTTTGGCCATCTGGTCAAATTTCTCTAAGGAATCTTCAACCACTTACTATTTATATGTCTCCATGCAACTTCCACATCTTCATCATAATCCTTTTTCCCTTGAGCAAAATCAATTTGTCCAATATTTACAATAGGAGGACACATGAAGATTTTGTCAAGAAATTTCGCATCCAGTCTCATGATCACATTCCCTTGGGAATCAGACACGGTTCTAGTATCCCTATTATAATGACTAGCTACTTGAAAAACAAACTTAGGATTGTGGACAGCAACAGGAAAAGAGGCAACCAAGTGAATATTATTGTTGATGATCTTTTGTATATACCGAGGAGGATTTGACTGTTTGGTTCTATCCACTAACTTGGCCATGTCCACATGTCCTATCTCTGTATCCCTAATCTCATCAACATTAAATTGCACTGAAGTAATAGGAAAGACCCCTTGGTATTTGTACTTCATGATCTTAGATTTGGATGGAGACAGCTCCAACATCAGCTTTGAAGAGAAAACTGGAAAGGTGTTTGTAGACACCTAAAATTGACTTGCTCTGCAAACCGATTCCTCATATCTCTACACCACCAATTATCCCTCCTATTAATTAAATAAATTCATTTTAATTATTTAATTTATCCCTCATCATTTACCCTTAGCCATTTATCCATCCTTTGTGATCAATTAATTCATTTAATTTATCATTATACCTTATAATTATATCCTCGTTGATTAAATAAATATTCTCAATATTTATTTAGTTAATTTGTCCATCTCCCTAATCCTTGTTAATTAGATAAATCATGCTTATCTAATTAATCTACCTATTAATCAACCTATCCCTATCCTAGTTAATTAAATATCAATTATTTAATTAGCTACCCTAGTCTACCTATCTCCTAGACCTAAATTAATTAAGCTAAACACTTAATTAACCTTTCTTAGCCCATCCTCCCACACACCTTTGAATAAAAATCATTTTTTTATTCAAAGGGTCAAATCTCCGTTACAACTCATTTATCACCCTCTTACACATGTAAGTGTACATGTGTCCTTCAACCTTCACATCTCCACATAAAAGTGAATTTTTAATTCACACTCCCCCATGAGTTGAATTTTTAATTCACTTGTCATATCCAATCTTCCCAAAAATGAATTTTTAATTCATTTTTATCCTCCACACCTTTCCCCATGTGAATTTAAAATTCACAAATAATGAGAGCCCTCCAATCCTATTGACCAAATCAACCCTCAATCTCTCTCACCCACTCTCCTTGTAACACTTGTCACAAGGCTATGAATTCAATCCTAACCCTAACTCTCAAGCATTTGTAGCCCTTGATCTCATCTTTTAATCCTCACCCTCCATCTTTTTTCCAAAAATCTATAAATGAGACCCTTCTCTAAGACATTTTCAACAACTTCTTGCATCAAAACTATGCCAAAATTTCTAACTTCTCATCTCATCTTAACCTCATAATTCCAAAATCACTCCTCATCTCTATAGCCAAACCATCTCTCATCCTCATCTCCATCTCAATCTATATCTAAACCTTTTATCTCTCACCCTATTGTGTTGAACAAGAAAGGAGTAATCCACATTCTACATCCATTTGGATAAATCTAAAGAGTTTTGGGTGCACCTTCCACCCTATCTTAGATTTGTGGGTCATTGTGAAGGTATATCATTTTTTTTTGCATTTGATTTATGTTCTTGGCTTTCATTTTGACATCATAGATCACATTGGTATGCCCGGTGGGACCCACAAGGTCTCAATCTAACATCTTGTGTGAGTTTTTGTTGTGTTTAGATTTGTAGGTTTAGCGCTATCTCTCTGTGCAGTGGTACCATTTTACCTGCATTTTGGCGCTATTTTCAGACTGTGGTGGTGCCTTCTTAACATGACATTGCTTGATCATTTGGACTCACATATTTTGTGTTTTTCATCTTTTCAACATCTTTTGTGTCTTTTGCTCTCTGGTTTTGCAGGATTTTATGCAGGGACAGGAGGAGACTATGTCAATTTTTTCCTAAAATCAAACCCTTGACCATCACTGCATCATTTTGGCGTTAAACTCACCCAATTCGGCGCTATCTTTCTCACTGCAGAATGTAAACTAAGGCAAAAACATGGTTTAGTGCTATCCTGTGTATTAGCGCTATTTTCTATGTTAGCACTATCTTGTGTATTAGCGCTATCTTCTGTATTAGCGCTATCTTTTGTATTAGCGCTATCTTATATATTAGCGCTATCTTATGTATTAGCGCTATTTTTTGTATTAGCGCTATCCTGTGTATTAGCGCTATTTGCCTCTGTATTAGCGCTATCTTCTATACTAGCTTAGGGATCTATGCAGGGTTGGGTCTCTATTCTATAGGGTATTTCAGATCATTCAAGACCATCATCTCAAAACTACTAACATCTTTTGTAGGGATTTAGTAGATTAGACACATCTTCTTTTGGTGCACTAAAAAGAACCTTTGTGTGCTTAGCTTAGAAAACACTTAAATTTGGTGCATAAAATCAATCTTGCTTGCAAATAATCTACAATCAAACACTTTATCTTGGTGTACCTAAAAATAATCTTTCTGTTCCTTAGCATAGAGAACATTTGACTTTGGTGCACTAAAATTAATCATTGTTTGCAACAAACAACTTTAGGCACATTTTTGATTTGGGCTTAAAACAAACATTAGCATTTGTTTGACATGTCTTGTGCACTTGCAAATTTGTGTTATCCCATAGGGTAGAATCAAAGTATCCTCTCCCCTTGCCTTCAAAAAATCTTGGGTGAAGAGAAATGGTTCTATTCTATTTTTCTTTTTAGGATATGGGCCTGCCCTTGAGACACATCCATTCAGAGAACTCATTGGCAACCTTAAGCGGTACTTTCATCCGGTTTGCTATACAAAATAGGATAAGGAAAAATCCAAGTTTGAATTGGTATTAGCGTATACCATTTGATGCTAGCTTGAAAGGGAGTAGTACCTTGTGTATATGAGACCCTAGTAGAGCTAGTAAAAACCTTAACTGGTTTATCAGATGCTCATATCATGCCAATCTACCAGATGTTCCCCCACTATGAACCTTTGTTTTAGTGGCCAAAATCCCTCTACTTGTTCAACAAGTATTATCCTTACTTCTCCTTAGGTTGTGCATGCTTGATAAATCTTTCACAAACAAAACCTTTGGCCATTGTGTTTTCTTGCTTGATTGTTTGTCTACTTGCCAAGAAAAATTGAATTCATCCATCAATCCAACCATTCACAATCTTTTAGCACCTTCTTTCCTCTGTTTAGTGCCATCTATTCATCCTTTAGCGCCATTTTCTTCTGTTTTGGTGCCATCTTCCATCTATTTTAGTGCTTTCTTCATCCATGTCCAAAAATTAAATTTTCCCATCAAAAACATCAATTTTACAAGCCCATTTTTCAAAAAAATTCTAGTTGGGGGCTACACCCCTGAACCCCTATTAGTGGGGAGTTGCATCCAGCCCCCCACACCCCCCCTCATGTCAGGCTTGGTTTTCCTCCCAACATCGCTAAACTACTCCCTATTTATCAAACCCCATCAGTTGAGCTTATCCTATCCCTTTATTTGAGCTTAATCAAATTCATCCTAATCCACTTCATCCCTAGTCATAATCATCCTCATAATCCTTAATCCAATTCATTATCATCATCTTAAATCCCATTTGATGAACATTATCCAAATCCTCATCCAAAATCAACCCCAAGTCAAAAATCATAACATCAATCCAAATCCAAAATCTAATCCAACATCAATCATCCCTCATCCATTATCCACTCCAATCAAACATTCTAATTCCTAATCCTTAATCAACAAATCATCCCTTGCAAATCAAACTTTGGTTCATGACCTAATCTCCTTCATCCTCCATCAATATTTCATCCAAAATCCCAACCACAATCATCCACATCATTATTAAAAACCCCCCAAAACCCAAATCCAAATCAACCCAATCAAAAATCAAGACCTTAATTGATCATCCAATCGAATCAACCCAATCAACCCTCTTGCTTGATATCATTAGTCTATCTTAGGCATAGAGAACCATCCATCAAATTGAAGCAAATCAAATCATCCTAAGGTATTGAAATTTGATCCCCAACATCACAAACATCCAACAACATGGATCCTTATGTAGCAATGCAACAATTACAAAGACTTACAAAAATCTATGAGAACATAGATCCTAATGCTAAGGAAAAATGCAAAAATGACATTAGGGATATACCCTTACCACACCTCATCATTGGATAATCCCAAGCCCCTACCCAACCTCCATCATATCAACAAACACCCTATCTTTCGTACCCATTAACATCATATCAATATTCAACCCCTTATACATCCATGCCATCATACCTATCCCACCAATCAAAACCTCCAACTTATCCATCCCACAACCTTTGTCATGCTAACTTTGATCAAGGGAACACCAATGTAGCACACCTTGTATCTAAAATCCAAAGCTTATATCAACAACCATTTCCCAATGTGAATCCCCCATCCTCTACTCCCCATCCCCCAATCCCACCATCATCATATCTACCTTACAATCCATCAATCTCTATCCCCCCACCACAATATCCCTCCAATCCTATCAACCTTAATCCATTATCCTATGTATCTCCCAATGCATCAATCCCTATCACCCATACACCATCTAACCCACCATCAAATCTTCCAAATCTTAATCCCATGACATCCAAAGAATCCTTGTGGGATTTCCTCCAAAGAACATCAAAAAATGAAAGCAAAGCTATAGAATCCCCAAAATCTCCCACCCTTCCAACACCACCACCTAATCCCACACCTATCCTTGAATCCATCCAAGAACCATCATTACCTAATCCTATCACCCACCTATCCAATCCCAATCCTAGTCTTACCACATCCACCATCATTATTCATCCATTATATTGCTCTTCAACCCATACACTCATGAAGGATGCCATCCACTAGCTATTAGCAAGGAATCAAACACCCTCATGCAACCCAACACCCACCAAACTTCTTGAACAAACTCCTACCATAATTCAAGAACCATCATGTAGCCATGTTCAAAAATGCATAAGTCAAGAACCTACCATCACCATTCAAGTCACTTCCACTTCTACCCAAACACATGATCCATCAAATCCAAAGCATGTTGAAACATCAACTCCCTATCTTAATCAAGATCTAACCATCCTATCTAATCCCATCCCCGATCCCTTCCCATCTATTGATCAACTTATTGATCCCACACCATCTTCTACCACCCCTTTACTATCCACCATTAATCCTTCACCTCCATCTACTAATCCCATCCCAAATCCATCCTCCTATTCACTCAGACAAAGCACTTTCATCCATGGTGACTCCATTGTAGGAGGTGAACAACTTGCATCCACCACCTATCCTTCTCCAACAAATAATAGACTCACGCCTTGTTTCCAAAGCACTAAACATCCCATTGTATGTCACATACTCCAACATATGAACTATCATGGCAAAGGCTTAGGCCTTCACGAACAAGGCATTTTGGAGCCCATCCTCGCATGGCCTTGGCTATACACCCCAAGGAAAACAAAATAAACATGTTGGTGCCACCCACACATCCTCCAAAATCCATTCACCCAATTCCAAATCTGGTGTATCTCATCACACACCTAAAACATATGTCGCCATCCCTCCTCCATCATCATATCATTTGCAAAATCATGTGATCATCCATCTTCCTCCATCAAATTTACCTCCACCACTTCCAACTCCAAATATCCCTATCAAATCCACTTTACCTCCTATCCTACCAATGCCAAACATCCCTATCCACAAATCCTCTCATTCTCCTATCCTCTCAACTCCTAATATCCCCATCCTCAAATCTCCTAACCCATTTATCCAAAAATCCACTTCTAACCCCTCCACCCATAAATCCCTGAAATTCCCAATCAAGACCAACAAAAGCACACATCTTTCAAACATGAAGCTTCCCCCAAATCCATGGGATTCAAAAGTAAAAATTTGAATGCCTCGATTTATAAAGCACAAAAGCCTAAAAATGTTATCCATTCCAAGCAAAATAAAAAATCCAAAAAGCTATCAAAACCCACACCATCACAAGAAAAAGCAAAAACAAAAATGGTGTGGGTCCCTAAACAAAAAGCACCAAACTCTAATGAGGTATCCAGGTTCCAATCTACCCCAAAGTCCTAAACATCCCGCTCCCCATCTAAAAATCCCCCAAATCCTAAATCTATTTGGGTCCCTAAAATCCCAAATCAACCATCCAAAAATTCCCTATCCTAATCCCCATTACTCCCAACTCCACATCCAAAATACAAGCTTCCAAATATACCATAGTGTGTGCAACCATTGGTCTTGGTTCCCCTCCACCACTTGACATTCCCACATACCTCCATCTCTCCATCTTTCATCCACTATCCTACATATCTCCCCCATCACATTCCTATGGTCCATGCTTTTGCATAATCCACATCATAATCCACTATCCACCATCTATGCCATCTTCCCCTATCTACAAAAATCTATGCAATCATCATCCATAATCCTATCCAACATGGTACCATCTTTGCCTTGCTATGGAAACAGACGCTAGAGTCCCCATTCCATCAAAAAGCAAAAAATTAAAAAAAAAAATCAAGAAAATAGTAAAGAGAAAAAATCTGTCCAATGGTGAAAACCACTCCTTGTGGCACCTTGGGCAAGTACCATGATGAAAACCCCTTGTGGCCCTCATGCATAATCCCTTCTCCATCCATTTTGTATCCTTACACTTGGGGGAAAAATCATGTCCTTCACCCACATCCATATAATCCTCTTATCCCATCATCCATCCTTATCCTATCATATTCCTATCCACCATCCCCTCTATCCACTATATCCTCTTCCTTAGATCTTGATAAAGATAAGGGGAAAAATATCAAAAACATGCTTTGGACACCTCTCAACATACTCCCTATTCAAGCATATCCTCCATCCATTCAAACATGAACCCATTATGCAAAATTTTGAGCATTGGGGCATATGATTCCTTGCAACCTAGCCCTTGGAGAACATCCTTATACCCATCTCTCATCCATCTTTGCATCCCTATATCTATCTTCCAATCCATCTATCATGAATGTCCTCTCTATCACCTTCCATTGCCAATCCCTCCATCTACTTTTCATGTATCGCTACCCGATCCTTTATCCCCCATCCTACCCCTTGTCTGCATGTATCTATCTATCTATCAAAAATCTCCTATCCATTACCCTGTCATCGCCAATCCCCCAATCCAACCCCATCACCTTCACCTCTAGACTTGGTGTTCCTTTGTCATTGGTATCTAGCACAAAGGCTATCTAAATGAAATCTAATGAAACCATCATAATAAACCATTCCCTATCTCAAAAATCAAAAAAAAAAAAAATCATAAAATCCCAAAATATCCCTCACAAAATCAACATCGTTCCATCAACAACACATCATCTTCCAACATCCTCACAATAAAACATCACCTTCCAACATCATCACATCTATCCTCAATCATCCCACATCATCATCACAAATCAGAACTACATATCATCACCACCCGCATCTTAATGTGCCTTGATCCCGTGGACACAGGGTATGTAGGCAGTCTGGAATACGAAGGAAGTTTCCAGTACTCAGGTACATAAGATACGCCCATCCAACCTTCTTGGATGGTCCCATATTTGATCTTACACTAGATCCAAATGAAATATCCTAAGCATCACATCACCTATCAAAGCAATCATCCCTTATAAAAAATCATCAACTATTAAATCAACATCAACCACAACTTGTCACCATCATATCTTGAGCCAATCTTATGACATCAACTAGGCATGATCCAATCATCAACCGATTCCTGCCTTAGGATATATCATTCCTACAATAGGCAGAATCTATCCTATCATCATCCATCTTGGCAAGAGATACAATGGTTATTTGTTTGGTTCATTGGTCTTTTGGTTTTTGGTTTTTATCTTTTGTCCTATTCAAAGATCACATCAAAACTACCTTGATCTCACTATATCATGGTATGTGGTGAAAACATCTAGAATGGGGCATAGTCTTTCTTTGTATGTTGTGCATGTGGGTTGGTCTCATTACTCCAAACTAGTATTCATATCTTGTGGATCATAGGGTTGGTTCTAGCATATTGATCTCCTTGTGCATCTAAAGTTCACCATACATTTTGTGTACTAAGGACTTATGCTATGAGTCCCCTTCCCTCGTCTAGACAAGGTTGTACTATCTTGGGCATGCATGGGATTATCCCATTGTTTGCATGTCTAGTCTAGGCAAATGCTGGATACGCATCATCACCCCGGTCTTCTATACCTCGATGAAAATATCCACTTTACTATATCAAACCTAGGATTACTCTAAATCGTGTTCAACACAATGATCATCTATTTTCCAATCCATCTATCATCTAATCATCAATCCATCATCATTATTTCATCTCACCCCTTATCCTCCAACCACTTCTATCAATCTATTCCATCCTTTTTAAGAGCACAACTGTGTTCTTGCAACCCACCTATCCTCTCGAGGGGGCATCACCCTTACCAATCATCCCTAAACCTTATCCTATTCTTCTAAGACAATCTTTTTCTATCCAATCCAACTCTATACTTTAACTTCTTTGAAATAATGTTACGTAGTTGCAACACCATTTCAAAGAGGGGCAAATGTAGACACCTAAAATTGACTTGTTCTGCAAACTAATTTTTCATATCTCTACACCACCAATTATCCCTCCTATTAATTAAATAAATTCATTTTATTTAATTAATTTATCCCTCATCATTTAACCATAGCCATTTATCCATCCTTTGTGATCAATTAATTCATTTAATTTATCACTATACCTTATAATTATATCCTCATTGATTAAATAAATATTCTCAATATTTATTTAGTTAATTTGTCCATCTCCCTAATCCTTGTTAATTAGACAAATCATGCTTATCTAATTAATCTAGCCTATTAATCAACCTATCCCTGTCCTAGTTAATTAAATATCAATTATTTAATTAGCTACCCTAGTCTACCTATCTCCTAGACCTAAATTAATTAAGCTAAACACTTAATTAACCTTGCTTAGCCCATCCTCCCACACACCTTTGAATAAAAATCAATTTTTTATTCAAAGGGTCAAATCTCCCTTACAACTCATTTATCACCCTCTTACACATGTAAGTGTACATGTGTCCTTCAACCTTCACATCTCCACATAAAAGTGAATTTTTAATTCACACTCCCCCATGAGTTGAATTTTTAATTCACTTGTCATATCCACTTTTTCCAAAAATAAATTTTTAATTCATTTTTATCATCCACACCTTTCCCCATGTGAATTTAAAATTCACAAATAATGAGAGCCCTCCAATCCCATTGACCAAACCTCAACCCTTGATCTCTCTCACCCACTCTCCTTGTAACACTTGTCACAAGGATATGACTTCAATCCTAATCCTAACTCTCAAGCATTTGTAGCCCTTGATCTCATCTTTTAATCCGCACCCTCCATCCTTTTTCCAAAAATCTATAAATGAGACCATTCTCTAAGCCATTTTCAACAACTTCTTGCATCAAAACTATGCCAAAATTTCTATCTTCTCATCTCATCTTAACCTCATAATGCCAAAATCACTCCTCATCTCTATAGCCAAACCATCTCTCATCCTCATCTCCATCTCAATCTATATCTAAACCTATTATATCTCACCCTATTGTGTTGAACAAGCAAGGAGCAATCCACATTCTACATCCATTTGGGTAAATCTAAGGAGTTTTGGGTACAACTCCTTCCACCCTATCTTAGATTTGTGGGTCATTATAAAGGTATATCATTTGTTTTTGCATTTGATTTATGTTCTTGGCTTTCATTTTGACATCATAGATCACATTGTTTACCAAAGATGTTTGTTGAAAATGCAAAAAGCCATGATCTCGCAATTAGGGGAAAGATAGGCAAATTGGGGTTACTACGAATTGACAATCATGAACATGAGAATGCGCATTGAAGGACTTGAGAGCACGCAAAATGAGGTAAAAGGTGAAAGTGGACCAATAGGCTTTGAAAGGAAAATTTTCCCATTGTTATGAAAAATTTAGGAAAATATGCATGGGCGGTCAAAATGACCGCTCCTGCATACAAGGTAAGTTTGTTGTCATGCACAGTCAACCATTTTAGCTGCCATTGCATGTGGGAAATAACTACAAGTTATAGAGTGCATGCACAAGCGACAAAAATGCCTGCCAGTGCATATTGGAAGAATTGTTTATATGTACAATAGGTTAGGATGACCGCTTATACACATTATTATTAAAAACCTTAAACTCGTATGAGAAAGCGGTGATTTCTGCCGCTAATGCATATTGAAAAAAAAAATTGTTCAAGGATTTCATGTAGGGGTGATGCAAAAGGTGCATAAGCGGCAAATTTTACCGCTTATGCATGATAGGGGTAAAATTTGACTTATGTGTAGGATCAACAAAATCTATCGTTATTGCATGAGAGGAATAGAGCAAGACTAATTGTCTGAGCAACGAATTTGCCTGCTAACGCATATAGGGTTTTTCATGTGTTTGGTGTAGGAGAGACAAATTTGCCTGCCATTACACATAAAAATAGAAACACATACTGGAAGCCAACATACGTGATGATATATGTTCCTAAGACCAAGACCTAACTTAAAAATTGGTTTAACTCAAAACAATGAAAGAAACCAAGGTTTACCAAAGGCTATGGTCTCAAAATGACTTAGAAAAAAGAAAACGAACATTGAAGAATGATTTGCTTAAAAACCTTTAAACAATACAATTTCAAAAGACACAAACAATCATTTCATCTAGAAAGGAAACAACAATTAAAATGAAAGTTAAAGACTTAACAACAACGAAAATGAAAGTTAAAGACTTACTTGTAAAAAATGACTTAAACCCTAAATGTAATCACGAACAATGAAACGATTCGATCCACAATTTACTCAATCCAAACACTCTTAGTTGAAGCTTCAAGTGTTTGTCTCTAAAATTTGAGAAAGATAACTAAACAAAAATAGTGACTAAACACCTTTTAAAAGGTTTAAAACAATGTATTAATAACGACACGAGTGCCATTAATGACACTTGAGTTTGAGATTCGTAAGATCATTCTACAGTGGTAAAAACACCGACAACACATGAGTTACGTACCTTATACAAGAGCAGAACTAATGACTACCGTTACATATTAAACTATAACAAGAAACATGCATGGGCAGCAATTTTCTCCACTCATGTATGTTAATAAAAAATGAGACAATCAAAACATGTAAAAGTGGCAATTTTGGCCGACCTAACACAAAAATAGAAAAATATGCAAGAGCGGCAGATTTTTCCGACATTGCACATCAAGACTTAAAAATTTACTAACACCCTAAAATGATCAAAATTGATATTTTGACAAGCTTACGACCTAGTCAATTTTCACTAATCCCGAGGAATCGATCTAGAGGAATGTCACAAGCTATTCTATGGTGTTAAATGACTTCGCACGAGGCCAAGAGAACTTTTCTTGATTTGTGAACTTAGAGCGTAGGCTATGAAATAGACAAGTTTCATAGGGGTTATCTACAAAAATAAGCGTAGCTGATTTTAAGAACAACAACCTCAAAGAATCAAGTCAACCAATGAACACAACACTATCAAAATATGAACTAGATGCATGACATCAACATGAGTAACCAAGATGGGATGAAGTAACATATCAACTCAAATTCTCAATTATCATCTTAACACAAAGTAATGCAGATCCTAATATCATATTATGTGAACTCTTGAGATGAGAGCATAAGCATCATGAAACAACAACTCCTTAAGATGAGAACCCAAACCTTCTTCACATCCTTCATATGAACTAATGACATCACCTGACCATTTACATCACATGCCACATTGTCATCACCCTAAATTCACTTTAACCATGAAGATCATGATGAACTCCTGGAACATCCCGCCATATGAAGACAAACATCAACTCCATGTATGATTTATTTGCATCATCAACTCAAACCTTTTTGACATCAATGACAATCAATTTCCATCAAGTTGCTTCAACATTCTTAAGTCCAAACGGCATGACTACCCAGTAAAATATTCCCCATGGTGTTATAAAAGTTATTTTATATGGATCGTGAGGGTTTATGAAAATTTGATTATATCTTGAAAATCCATCCATGAAGGAAAGTAGTTCATGGCCGGCTATTGAATCAACAATCATATTAATGTTCAGAAGGGGGAAATCATCTTTCAAAGATGCTAGATTCAAATCTATAAAATCGGTACACATTCGACTATGACCATCAGGTTTAGCAACAGTCTCTATGTTTGAAATCCAAGGTGAATAGTTAGTAGGGTAGATAAAGCCTGCTTGTAAAAGATTTTCTATCTCATCCTTAACAAGTAATACAATCTTAGGATTAATCTCACAAATCTTTTCTTTAAACGGCTTAGCTTCTGGTTTCAATACAATATTATGTGTTACAATTTGAGGATCAATACCAAGTATATCCGAATAGTTCCAAGAAAACAATTTAGAAAATTCATGTAACAACTTTGTCATATCTTCTTTTTCTTCTGCATTTAAGCAATCACCTATAGAGATAACTTTTTCAGTGTTATCTTTCTACATGAAAACTTCAATAGTCTTTCCATTAAGTAGAGTACTATGGTCTAGGAGATTGGCTAATTGTGATAACTCTTCGGATTCTTCTTCAGATTTTAGAGTAGTATTTATCATGCTAATGGTCTTTCCAAAATATGTAACATTGTTTAAACAATAAGGCAATCCACATTTATGATGGTAATGGGGAATATTGTCATAAGCACAAAATAATTCAATTATCACTTCATCTATTGAAAAGATGCCTAAGGGAATCTCTCCTAGATGATAATTAATGTCAATCATCTCAGGAAAGATCAAGTTAAGCGTAGATATTGTATTCACATTAAGAGTAGGATGTCTACAGGCTTTAGATTCCTTAAAAGGGTTATATCCAATGCCACTTGAGTAATGTCACGAAGCGGATTCTATAGGTACACGAATCCCTTGTTGACTAATGTCGCAACCATTACCTACATAATCACAATTCTTGTAAAGGATCTGAAATCCTCGACCATAGAGAGACGTCATTTATTTGGAAGAAGGTGGGGCTTCATAAGTCTCATAATCTGTAGTGTAAGTAAAAGTATTATCTATATTTGTTAGCAATGAGACTTTAGTATTTGAGCATTTTGATGAGATCGATGCAACACTTGATGTTTTAGGAGTGGAGTTATTAATTTTATATTCACTTGTAGAGGGGGATGTAAAATCTAACGAACCCCAATCATCACCAAGAAATACATTTGATTGTTTGAACTATTGTACAACATTATTTGTGGCAAGAGGAGTTAACGAGTCAACTTTCAGATTGTTTAAGATTTTATGATGAACAACTTGCTTTTGTGATTCAATTTGTAAATAAATATTTGGTTTAGGATCAATATGAATACTATGAAGTTTATCTTTATGAACAAACTTGATTAAACAATGAAGGGTAGAAGGAACTACCCCCAGTGCATGAATCCATGGTCTACCAAGAATCATGTTGTAAGATAAAGAACAAGGCATGACATGAATTAGGGTAGGTAAAGTTACAAGCCCAACTTGTACAGGTAAAGTTATAGTGCCTACGGATTGTCTTCCAACATTATCAAAGCCATGGATACTTATCTTATCAAGCCTAATCAAAGATATATCAACTTTAATATTATGTAATAAATTGATGCCACAAACATTAAGAGCTGATCCATTATCAATCATAACTTGTTTAATCAATTTCTTGTTTATTGTAATGAAAATTATTAAAGGATCATACTGATTTTGAACTTCAAGAGATGGCAACTCATGTTGTTGAAACAAAATGTTTTGTTTTTGTCACATGCATGCCATCTAAAAGAGCTTCTACATCATTAGGTTTGACAACAAGTGGTATAATCACCTTTTGTAAATCTTCTTGGAGAATTCCATGGTATGTAGGTGAAGTTTGTATAAGTTCCCAAAGAGATATCTTAGTAGGAGTAGCACAAAGCTGCTCAACAAGATCATAATCTTGAAGAAACTTTTTGTGTTAAATAAGGTGCTTGAGGAAGCATTGGTTGAGACTCTGGTAAAGATATCAGAATGCTTGATTGTTGTTTTCCTTGCTTGTTATTTTGAGTACTGTATGTATGCGCAACCACAGTATGACTAGGTTGTTGTGAATTTTGATGTGTTATATGTTTAGCATAGTTATAAATGTAATCAGAAGGTCAGGAAGAAGGTAAAAGACCTTGTAATATCCAAACTTAATTTCAACATAAAATCCAGTTTTGACCATAAAGAAAAAATTTGAAATGGTAAAAAGGTAGATAATTTTTTTTTAACATTGAAGTACAATCATTGCCTAAATAAGAATCATGTAGATAATATGATACACATTGGGTCTATCCATCTTCAATATTTTAACAATATGATATATATATTCATTAAGAAAATTACAAAATAAAAAATTACCAATATCGTTGCATCTCGATTGCTGACCTTCACAATTCAAGTCTCAACAAGCCTCTGGAAAATGGAAGAGAAAGTATCTTCGGGGAGCTTTACCTCCAACCACAGACTGTCGTCTCCCGCACACCTTCCTAACCATAAGTGGCCCTACCTTGCTCAAAAAGGATAGACTTAGGATGACCAATGGTGTTTGCCATCTGAGTACTGGTGTTGTGACTTTCGTAACTTGTTATCACACACCCCTAGATAGCCTCTAGTCTAACATGACCATCCACAAGTTACGCCATCTAGTCACGGTGAACTGACAATGCACTAGAGGCAAGTGCATTATCTTGGCCAAAGGATTTAATGGTGATTAGCATTCTATCATCACAATTATTACATTCACCCACCCAAACTCAACTTGAATTTAACACAATCCTACAGCTATATGATTATGTTAAATTCCTTAGCTATGCTTTTATGCATAGCAGTTTGGCATATTGCTAACTTTTAGACTCTCAGAGTCATTACCACTTTTGTAGTTGAGGTATAAGTTCTAGCTTATAGATTTGTCAGTTATTGTTACTAGTCTTTGAGTGGACCATTGGATTTGATCCCTATTCAAGCTATCCTATCCAGATAGAACATTAAACTATCGATATAGTCACAAGAAGGGCATCAATTAACTTTCTATCAAGTCAAAGTTTCATCAATATCCTAGAACTACTAGGGTTTTCTCTTGTGCTTAAGTTTAAATATCACAGACAAGTCTTCTTTGACCTGACAAAATTCTCGACGTAACTTATCTTCTAGACCAAAAGGAGTCTATAGTCTGTTTAGAAAACTCATTACTTTGTCATGTTCAAAAACAAAATATTATTCTTGGAGCCCTCTTTATGATGACATGCATGCATAATTATTATGTTTACAGAACAACTTAAATCTCTCCAAAAGGTGGTCTAGAATAAGCTAATTTCCTTAGCAAGAAAGGATAACTCTATTTCACTGAGCTTATAAAGGTTCTTTATTCTATGAGAGCCTAAGTAGTCTTACAGTGAATACCACATATTCTTCAACACTTTTCCCCTCATTCTATTTACTGTTTTACTCATACCTTTGTGTTTTTATTTAAGCTAAATAATAACTGATTTATCAGGACCAACTATAGTGTTGAGTATGTTATACAGTAATATAAAGACACAGGGTCGTTATTGGGTTTTCAGTGATTGTGATAACTTTGTTCTCAATAGCCGATAATGGCTTGCATTGTAACAAGTTTTAAACTCAGTGATTATTCATTCTTGTAGTAGGTGGATATGACTTCAAAGGCCTTAGTAATGATGTAAATATTCTCTTTGTAGTTAAAATAATGGCTGCTGATAAAAACTATGGATTACATGTATTCTATCGTGCTAAAAGGAAACATAACCTTTGTTTGCTTAAGAGGAAAACCATAAGTTTTTAAAGCGTAAACTAGTCTTAGATATCATCACAGAAAAGATACTAATAATCCTTACTATTATTTGACAGTGACATTCACATTTTTGCACACAAAACTAGTAATGATTACTAAAGAACGGTGGGATGAAAACCTAAATGAAAGCCTTCAAAGATATTGTTTCCTACTTCAATTATTTTAGTTCCTTCAATTCATATTCCCACATACTCCCTCTGTATATTTCTTTTCCCATCGTCTCTCTTTTTCAAGACTTTTCTTCACCTCTTAACGATATCAAGATAAGAATAACTAACTCGTGTCTTATCCCTCCCGATAGGCATTATACTTGCTCGGTCTTCTACGACCTTCCACGACAGCCCACTAACATCATTTTCAGGTTCACAATACATTTGTTGTCATGGCATCTTCGAAAGGTAGGAGGTTAGTTTAATGACTTAACATACTTGTTGAGGTTAGTTATCAACATCATGAGATGCTTTTGGACTCACATTATCATTTTAGATTGAGCTCGATAATGATTACATAGTTATGATATATAGTAACTTCAATAAATAATAACTTAAATATCAAATCTTTTTGAGCATTGGCCTGACCACTACTAACACATAGAAACCTTTATTTTTCACTTAGTGATTGATATATGACTATATAAGTTATTTATACATTATCATTACAATTTTTAATTGATGATATAACACTTTGCAAATCACATAGATTTATGGCATTGTTTTTGCCGGTTTCATGACGACAACCTATTTCTCGACGTCATTCTCGTTAAATATACTTCATTTATGTCACATGTGTGTCGGATGTTACGACAACGATGACGTTGACGATGACAATCAGGCAAATACACAACCGCAACAATGAAGTTTACGGTCGACATTTCAAGGTCAAGTTTTTAATCTCCCCCTCTACAAACTACTGTTGACATTTTACGTCGAACAACTTAACAGGACATATCATACGACACATTCTCAATATATATATATATCTCGTCCATATTTGGTGATATGAACTCAGAGTATTACGACATAGATGTCGATTGACCATACTCATCACGATAACGACGTCTGGATAGACTACATCATTTCTCCCACGACATAAGAAAGAGTGACCTACGCTTACAATCGTTGACATTCTCATCGATAATTAACTTAACCAAAATCAATACTTACCTCAAGATAACTAGGTTTAACTACCTAATGTTCGTACTTAGTGGCAAACACCCATTGATATTCTAGAGTCTATTCTCCCCTTCCCAAAGAACCTGTTCCATCTGTTCCTATCAAAACAATCTCACATACAATTTGTGGTCAGAGTACCAATATTCTGGTTGAAACATATTTACATCATATCATTTCATTTTCATATTGAAAAGATATTTTTAATTCATAACATCAGATTATACTCAAGTGATAAATCCATGATTTCATAAAGTTAATTCTTTCTAACCATAACATCATTTTCCATAAAGTTAAACATATTCACATGTTTATACTATTTATGAAATTAACAAAAGTAAGTAGTAAAACTAAATCCAAAATAAGGGGATGTAACATATCCTTCCCCTAAAGAATCATCATCCCCGATGATTGAGTTTATCAAAACAAAATTTTAACATGAAACAAGCTTCTATAGTCTATCATTAATGTTTTTGAAAAAGATATGGAAATTTTTGGTGGATGTCATTATAGTCTTCCCAAGTGGCGCTATCTTTGCCATATTGGTCCCACTAAATTTTGCATTGCAAGACCTCTTGATTACACAAACAGAGTTTATGCATTTCGAGTACCTTGAGTGGCTCGATCACAACAACTCCTAGCTCCTGTATCTATAAAGAATTCCATTTAAGAATGTGGTCATTACCTACAAAATATTTCTTTAGGTATGAAACATGAAAAATATTATGCATTTTAGACAAGGCTGAAGGTAGAGCAATTTTGTAGTCCACTGGATTGATGAACTCAAGGACTTCAAAAGGTCCCACATATCAGGGAGCCAACTTTGAAGATTTACCAAACTTGATTGAGCTTTTATGAGGCTTCACTCGCAAGAGAACTTTCTCTCCAATAGAAAATTGTCTAGGCACTCGTTTGTGATCTGCATAACTTTTTTGTCTGTCGTTAGCTTCTGCCAACCTTTTCCTAATCATTTTCACTTTTTCTTCCATATCTACTAGCATTTCTGGACCAATGCTTATCCTATCTTCAATCTTGTCCCAGCTTATAGGAGTTTTGCATTTCCTTCCATATAATGCTTCGAACAGTACCATCTTAATGGCAGAATGATAGGAATTATTATAGGCAAATTCAACAAGAGGTAAATATTCATCCCATCTGTATTGCTAGTCCATGCAATACATTCTTAGTAGATCCTCTAGGACCTGGTTAACCCTTTCTGTTTGTCCATCAGTTTCAGGATGATAAGTGGTGCTCACATTGAGTTTAGTCCCTAGTGCTGAAAATAAAGTTTGCCAGAACCTGGAGGTTATTCGAGCATCTCTATTTGATATAATCTTTTCAGGTACCCTGTGTAATCTAAACACTTCCTAAACAAACTTATGGGCCAAAACATGAGATCCATCTGTCAAATTTCCAAGAATGAAGTGTGCTACTTTGGTTAGTTTATCCACTACAACCAAAATCACATCATGTTTGTGTTGATAACTGAGAGGGGGGGTGAATCAGTTATCATAATTATTTCTTCTTTCTGAACTTTCTTATTAATCAATGAAACATTAATTCAAATAAGCAAACATTACCATGAAAAGGAAAAACACGACACAGTATTTTTGACGTGGAAACCCTGTTAAGGAAGAAAACCACGGGGTGATTAACCCAAAGATTATTCTCTGTTAGAAGAATAAGGAAATACAAAATGGCACTTGCCAATTAGGGCTCACTGCCCGAGCACACTGCTCACAAAGGAGGCACACTACCTACAAGGAGACACACTATCTACAAAAGAATGTTATACAATACTTGAACTGATTGGAAGCATCCACATATGCTGGAGTTTAGTTCCAGTTAGGCTCAGTACACTGATCTACTACACTTCATCTTTCCTCTTCTCTTATGCTGCTTTCCTTTCATATACTGGACCTTCCTTACTGCTTCTTCTCTGCTCTACTTTTATTCACATACCACATATCACAACAACACTTCTCACAACTAAATCCATTGTGTATATATATCCGCACAAGTAATTTCATCACCTTTCAAGTCGGCACCCGGAACAGTCAATCTTTTCACAAACTCTATTCTGTCGGCTGAATCCTTGCACATCAAGTAATGTAGATCAAGCATATACTTGTAGAAATCATTAATCATGTTAGCCAAACATAATTCATGCCTTCATAACCTTTACCACCATAAGAAACACATCCAGAAAATAGTCTGATGTTCTGTCAGTCAGTTCTTCCTCTGTTCACATTGTCACTCAGGAATCTGGTACTCAACTATTCATATCTTTTTCCTCATCTATCACTGGAGGCTAAATCCTTGGAATATACCACTCAAGGCAGTCCTCTTGACTTCCCCAAATCTGCACTACACCAAGATACTTCCTCTGAGAGATCCAGACTTGTCTGTCAGACCTTGCCACATGCTCTGTTCTTGTTTACCGGACCACAACATTCTTCATTCTGACTTTCGGTAGAGACACACCATGTCCTGTGGATGTGTGGGATAAACTTTGTTGTCATCAATGACAACAATCATGAATCCATATAGTGTCTCTTGCCAACAATCTCCCCCTTTGGCATTAATGGCAACACTTAGTGAAAAATGACTAAGTGTTTACACTAGGCTCCCCCTTGGCTGATGTTCTGTCTTTATATATATTTTCTGGAGCTCCCCCTTAGTTGGATTCCTCATTTTTCACTACTCTTCACTCCCCCTTTGACATCAATGGCAAAGGGTAGGGTCTGCACACCAAAATTTTCAAAAATCTTAGCCGCATAAGTATATATATACAAGTTGTACTTACATATACTTAAGTATGTCTGCAAAAGTGTTCTTCAACTGTACAACTTCTGTCGCCCAACTCTGCTTCATCCTATCCAAAATTGAGATATGCCCACTCAACAGGAATGCAAACACATCTGCCCTTTTTAGATCTGTCGGATCATTTGTCTGGGTTGTGATTTGAGCTTCACTTATGGCCTCATGCATGGCCTCTAACTTAGGGACAATGATCCTCCTAAGTTCACCCATCCGGCTGATCATGTTCTTCCTTTCCTTCTCAAAATTCTTTATTGCATTTGTGATTGCAATAGTTTGACACTCTTGATTTACTATGGAGGAAGAGAGAGGATCAAAACTTTGAGACAAACTTAGTAGTTTATCCTCTTGCTCTTTTATTTTCTTGTCAATCTCTACTGTTACTTTGGACCAGGAGATACAAAATTTGTATATTTCACTGCCATCCTTAAGAGCATTTTCTAAGCTCTTTATCCCAATACTCATATTTCTCCTATCATTAGTGATTAATCCTTGTACCTCTGAGAATCTCTTATCCAAAAACTCCTTCCGGACCTTTTCTTCAGCTAATTTTTCTAGAGAATCAAAATGTGTACTAACACCGCTCATTAAGGTTTTGAGATTACTGGAAGAGGAGGCTGTGGGATCCTTCTGAAAAGATGGCATGATCTTTTCTAGCACTCCGGATGCAGCTTCTATCAACTCACAGTCTTCCATATGAGACTTTAGGAGTTTCTCATTGGCCTTAGCATTTGCAAATGAAGCTATCTTCATTGTCTGTACTGGAGAAAGAGAATCAAAATTGAATGGACCTTGTAGAAGCTCCGGTTCATCAATCTCGATTGTTTCTTTGTTCAGGAATTCTTGGACAGTTTGTGCAGTGTCTCTTGCTAGAGACAGATGTTTCTTCTCTTCTGCAGTCTTGGAGCTATCCTTAGGAGTTTTCTCTCCTTCACCACTAGCAGTTGTGGTTTTCTCTGCTAAAGTCTTCTCTCCTTCTACAACCTTAGCACTGTCATCTTATTTCTCCTTCACCTTTGCTTCTTTCTCCTATGATTTTTCTTCTCCTTTAGATTCAAAGACTGTAGGGGAAACCAGAGGGGAAATGTTAGTCTGTTCGGGGCCCACCTCTTCTAACATTTTCTCAGGAGTTTCTTCTACAACATCTATAGGATCAGTACCCAAGTCCTCTATGATAGGAAGATTAAATCTTTTGAAGGTTTTATGGAGAATCTCTTCAGTGTCCTTGGCTACCTTGTCGGTCTCACCAAGCATAAGCTAATTCATCCTTGCTTTGCTCCTGAATTCATCCTTGTAGTCTTTGAATACCATGTTCATTGTCTTGGGATCAATTGAAGGATATAGCTGAATAGCTATCTATTCCTGGATCTCAAGGTCTTTTGCCATGGCATTGGTCTTTCTCATTTCCAACTCCTCTAGACTCTTAGGAATTAGAGAGATAATTTCAATAAAAGCTTTATTGTAAATGTTCAGATACCTGATTGTAGCTTCCTGCAGGATCTTTTAGTTGGCCTAATTGTAATCATCATAGAATTCGGCCATTGGTTGAAGGTTTCCATCCATAGTGACTGATTTGATTACACTTTCTAGGGACAGGGTGGGCTTTTCAACAAATTCCTCTGCTATTTCTTCCTTGTCTTGGCCTGTGGAGGGCTGACCAGATCCTTTCTTCTTCTGCTTCTTTATTTCCTTTACGCCCTCATCTGATTCAGTTTCTTCTTCATCTCTTTGACTTGCATAAACCCTTGTGGCTTTTGTCTTTGACCTTTTCTCTCCTTTGTCAGATGCTTGGACTTTCAGTTTTGAGCTTTTAGCTGGCACAAGTGCTGGTCTCTTTGAAGATCTGGTCTAGGTGGAAGTTTCTACCGAAGCACTTTTCTTGCTTCCTTTTTCTGCCTCTTTCTTCTCTTCATCAGTTTTTTTGTCTCTTTTCCCAGTTGGCATCAAGTGCCTCCTTTGAGATCCCAAGGCCTTGTGCAATATGTTCTACTTATTTTCTCACCTTCCTTTTCATCTCTGGTTCTCTGAGTTCCACATGGATCTTTACTCTCAACTCCTCAAAGGTTCCAAACCTTTCTGCATTTGGATTTTTAGGCTGACTCAACATGTGTTGAACATGCAGCTCCACAATCTATTCATCAACTTCATACCCCATGGGCATGATCCAGACTGTCCTTGGTTCTACTGCCTCCATTAGGCACTGATCAGTCTCTACCATAAAGTAGACTATGTCCTTGTATTTCTCAACAAGAGACAGGGGAATCCTTTCTCTTGATTGCATCATGTTCTGAAAGTTTTTGAAGTATCCCCACATGGCTGTATTTCTTGCTTTAGCATCCCCAAGCCCATGCAAATAGTCTCTGATCTGAACTGCTACCGGTTTGTCATTCTGCCATACCCATCCATTTGATTCGGGCAACTCATTCATGAAGTAGAAAAATAAACATACTATTAGTGCACCATATTTGAAAGAGTTTTTCTTGTCCTTTTTGATCTTTTGTATGTTTTCCATTAACTGGCTCAAAAGAAGTTCACAGAGATCATATTCTGCATTTTTTCTCAGCATCTCATAGGCCGTGTATACTGTAGTTTTCTGATACTAAATTCTCCCTACTGGAATGATATATCTTGTATCCTATTATCATAGATGCATACTTGATATCCGGGTTAGTAATATCTTCAATGGTCATTGCCCTCTTATCAAATTTTGATCCGGTGGCCTCTGTGACAATGTTGTTTTTGACAGATTTGAGGACAGGAATTCCTCCAGAGGAATGTAAACTAGTTACTGCCCTAATTGCTTCCTTGGTGATCTTGCAAGGTCTATTCAGCCATAGGAAGTTATCATGCACCCTACTTAAAACATACCGGACCCATTCATCTTCTTCAAAGCAGGGGAAATGAATGAACTGATCAAAATGCTTTTCCCGTATGCCCTTATACTGAGGTTTGATCTCAAAGGAATCATCTATTAACTGCTTGTGGTATATGTCTCTTAGTTTGAATTCCCCAAACTCTTCAATGTTTGCATGTATATAAACCCTAATATCTTTGGTGTGCAAGACGCCATGCGGAACACTAGAAAATGCACCTAGGGGGTCTACCTCCAAGGATTTGTATGGATGTTTCTTAAATGTAGGGCGAGGTCTATCAGAGATCTTTACTATATTCGGAGTAGCCATCATCAAACAATATTACTAAAGGATATCAAGAATGATAAATACCTTTTACACAGGTTAGGGCACATGAAGAAATCTGTATAGAGCTGTATGAAGAGTTGCCTTGATCTTTTGGGAGAAGTTGTTTGCAGAGCTCCTTTTCTTTCTTCTTCGCATGTGAGTGTACAAGTGTGTAAATGATAGACAAATGAACTCTTTTATTCCAAGAAGCCCTAATTTTCACCCTACAATAAATGTGCAACCTAATTCATTCCAGTTTGCCTGGTTTTCCTTGTTCAAGGAGGAAGAAACTCATCCAGATCATTATGATTCCCTTGTGATCAATGTTAGTGATGAATCATCATATCCACTTGTCCTTCTAATCATCTTATGTATCCGCAGATCAAGCTGTATCAATTTGGATTCATACCGGGCTAATCTTGTGAGAAACCTGTTTTACCGGAAGACTTGCTTAACCAGACCAATTCTGAAGGAATTAAACCTTTTAAATTTTCTTACGGATCTCTCAGATCTTTACCTGACCTTCTTTACATGTTTCTCTAGAAACCCTTTGATCCGTAGCTTCTCATGTGCCAATTTCAGGCACCACTTAACTGGCTGGGGGAACAAGGTTTTCTTTGTGTCTCCCCCTGAGCCAGAGCTCACCTTTTAGTTTCCGGAAGGAATATCAGCACCAGAGTCTGGTGCAGATCCAACCTCTACATTCTCTAAACTTTTCTTCACCCAAATCTTGTTCATCTCATTCCTAACTTCATTCGCATTCACCTTTTGTTTACCCTTATCTTGATTCTGATTATGATATACCAGACCTCTTTTCTCCTGATTCTTGCTTCTACAGAATTTTGCATTATGACCGGACCTATTACAGATTTGGCAAACAACATTTCTTTGCATATTTGACTGATATCCTCTTGATCTGCATTGATTAGCCATATGACCTACTCTATTGCATGCAAAGCATCTACCATTGAATGATTTGTTCATTTGCATATTTTTACATTCATGAGACTTGTGACCATACCTTTTGCAGTTAAACACTATCTGGAGAAGGATGAATTAGTATGATTCATTCTCTTTCTACACTGATTAGCTTTGTGACCAAAGTGATTGCAGCTATGGCAGTATTCATTGAAGGATGGATATCTTTGAGAATTGGGCTGTCTTACCGGAGGTCTTCTAGGCCTGTTCCTTGGATTTTCTGATCCAAAATTCTTCTGACTGAATCCGGAGCTTTCTCCTTTCTCATATCCCAAACCACATTTGTCATCTACCTTCTTTTGACTTCCAAGAAGAACTTCAAGTTGAGTAGAACTTATCTTGAATTTCTCTTTATACTCATTTGTTGTTTGAAGATCCCTTTTTAGAGAGACAATTTGATCCTCAAGTTTTTCTTCGTTATCTTTTGCATCTTCAAGATCAGATTCAAGATGTCTGATAATTCTATCCATCTGGTGGCAATCTTCTGATTTCTCCTTGAGAGATTGTCTTAGATTATCTTCAGTTTTTCTTTTCTCTTCAATTTCTTGGGTAAACTTTATAACTCCTGATTCCATTTCATGTCTTACCATAATGATTTCTTTTGATAACTTTTCACATAACTTGGTTTTCTCAGTCAGTTCTTCATTTGCATTATTTTCTTCACCTTGTCTTGCCAATTGCTGAAGCAGCTCCTTTCTCTTTTTCATAGAGAGACTTAATTTGACATTTAGTTCTCTCATGAAATCATCAGCCTATTTGAGTCTTTCTTTTAATTCATTGACTTCAAAGTTTGACTGTTCAAGATCCTCAAGGGCAGTCTTGAGTTGCTCCCTTAACCCATATGCATCCATTTGGACTCCCAGATCTTCCTCGAGCTGTTAGACTATTTTAGGAGGAACTTAGCTCTGATACCAATTGTTGATAACTGAGAGGGGGTGAATCAGTTATCCTAATTATTTCTTCTTTTTGAACTTTCTTCTTAATCAATGCAACATTAATTCAAATAAGCAAACATTACCATGAAAAGGAAAAACACATGACACAGTATTTTTGACATGGAAACCCTATTAAGGGAGAAAACCACGGGGTGATTAACCCAAAGATTATTCTCTGTTAGAAGAATAAGGAAATACAAAATGGCACTTGCCAATTAGGGCTCACTGCCCGAGCACACTACTCACAAAGGAGGCACACTGCCTACAAGGAGACACACTGTCTACAAAAGAATGTTATACAATACTTGACCTGATTGGAAGCATCCACATATGCTAGAGTTCAATTCTAGTTAAGCTCAGTACACTGATCTGCTGCACTTCATCTTTCCTCTTCTCTTTTGCTGCTTTCCTTTCACATACCGGACCTTCCTTACTGCTTCTGCTCTGCTCTGATTTTATTCGCATACCACATATCACAACAACACTTCTCACAACTAAATCCATTGTGTATATATATCTGCACAAGTAATTTCATCACCTTTCAAGTCGGCACCCAGAACAGTCAATCTTTTCACAAACTCTGTTCTGTCGGCTGAATCCTTGCACATCAAGTAATGCGGATCAAACATATACTTGTAGAAATCATTAATCATGTTGGTCAAACATAATTCATGCCTTCACAACCTTTACCACCATCAGAAACACATCTAGAAAATAGTCTGATGTTTTGTCAGTCAGTTCTTCCTCTATTCACACTGTCACTCAGGAATCCGGTACTCAACTATTCATATCTTTTTCCTCATCTATCACCAGAGGCTAAATCCTTGGAATATACCACTCAAGGTAGTCCTCTTGACTTCCCCAAATCTGTACTGCACCAAGATACTTCCTCTGAGAGATCCGGACCTGTCTGTCGGACCTTGCCACATGCTCTGTTCTTGTTTACCGGACCACAACATTCTTCATTCTGACTTTCGGTAGAGACACACCATGTCCTATGGATGTGTGGGATGAACTTTGTTGCCATCAATGACAACAATCATGAATCCATATAGTGTCTCTTGCCAACAGCCTGCTCCTGCACATTAGTAATCCTTGAACAAAATCCATACTAATGACCTACCATTTCCATTCTGGAATATCATGTGGGTATAAAAATCTGGCAGGATGTTGGTGTTCCTCCTTTACTCTGACATTCCAAGAAACTTGCCACAAACATTGCAATGTTACTTTTCATCCCTTTTGAGAAGTATAGCGGTTTGACATCAACTAAAAGTTTTGTTACTCCTGGATGTTTGGAATAAGGTACACAATGGACTTCCTTCCATACTAGGTTTCTTAATTCTACATAATTAGGAACATAGATTCTTCCCTTAAATCTCATTAATCCATCTGACTCAATATGGAATCCATCATATCTTGAATCTTTGGGATTGATTTGTAGAGCTTGCTTAACATGTTCATAGTATTCATCTCCAGATAATCTTTGCAATACTAGATCTTTAAAATTAGCATGAATGGAGACAATAGAAGCTATGTACCTTCTTCTGCTCAGAGCTTCAGCTACTCAATTTTCTTTACCTTTTATGTAACTAATCTCAAAATCATAATTTGATATTAGCTCTAACCACCTCCTTTGTCTTGCATTGAGATGGGGTTGTGAAAATATGAAACGAAGACTTTGATGATCTCATTTTAGTATAAATTCTTTCCTAATAAATAGTGTTGCCACGTCTGAAGGGCATGAATAACTGCTGCCAGTTCTAAATCATGAGGAGCATATTTCTGCTCATAAGTTTTCAACTTTCTTGATTCATAGGCTATTACACGCCCATCTTGCATATGCACACCTCTTAAACCTTCTCCAGAGGCATCGGTAATAACCTCAAATTGCCCTTTAGGATCAGGGACTTTCAGAATTGGTGTTGTTGTTAACTTTTCTTTTAATAAGTTGAATTCCTTCTGACATTCACTTGTCCATACAAACCTCTTTCCTTTCCTCTACAAAGAAGTGATTGGGCTAGAAATACTTGAAAAATTTAGAACAAATTTCCTATAATACCCAGCCAAACCCATAAAACTTCACACTTCTGAGACATTGGAAGGTACAGGCCATTCCATAATAGCCTTTATTTTAGCTAGGTCAACTGATATCCCTTCTGCTAATATAGTGTGTCCCAAATACTACACTTCTTTCTGAAAGAAAGTGCATTTCAAGAGTTTCACATATAACTTGTGTTCTCTTAAATGTTGCAAAATAATTTGAAGATGTTGTTTATACTCCTCATTTTAGAATATATCAGAATATCATCCAAGAAAACTAGAACAAACTTATCAAGGCAATCTCTGAAAACACTATTCATGAGAATCATGAAGGCAACTAGTGCATTAGTCAACCTAAATGGTAACACAGTAAACTCATAATGACCATATCTTGTTCTAAATGCAGTCTTGTGAATATCTTTGTCTTTTCACCTCAACTTGTGGTATCCAAATCTCAAATCTATCTTAGAAAATATTGTAGCACCACATATTTGATCAAATAAATCATCAATACGTGGCAGTGGTTACTTATTCTTTACCATTGCTTTATTTAGCATCCGATAATCTATACACAATCTAAGGGTTTCATCTTTCTTCTTCACAAAAATAACCAGACCTCCCCATGGTGATACACTTGGCCTTATTAGACCTTTGGTCAATATCTCATGTAGTTGTGCCTTCAATTCCATAAGCTCAGTGGTGGTCATTCTGTATGGAGCTTTAGAAACTGGCTCAGATCCTGGTTTAATATCTATGGAAAATTAAAGGTCCTTTTTGGAGGCAAACTAGACAGCTCCTCTAGAAACACATCTCAAAAATTGCAAAGATAAGGGTATTTTTCCTCAAAAGATTGTTTCTCCAAAACTTCCTCTACTTGGTCCATTTTGACTGCAAAGAGTTGACATCCTTTATGCCTAGCCCTTTTTAAATGTTTAGATGAAATAGGCTTGATCTTTATTTCCCTTTGAATACCCTAAAAATTAACTTTGTTTCCCTTATCATCTAAACATTCAATTGTTTTAGAAAAACAATCCACCTTGGCCCTATGTCTCCACAACCAATTCATTCCTAAAAAGACGTCATAGGACCCTAAAGGTGCTACATACAAATTTACCTCATTTGAAAAGTTTGGGATATCAACCTTGGCTTCGAACAAGAATTGCTCTACTTGAGCCTTTGAGTGATTTGCATATTCAACTAACCGGCTCTTTTAGGAAATTTACTTAAGACTCTAGATGACACAAAATTTTCTATTGCACCAGTATCAATTAGAATAGAAATAGTGACTCCAAATAAAGTACCTGTCATCTCAATGGGAGTAATCTGATATTAAGCTTGTCAATTGTCAAGGGCGGCGTGAATCCTTTGCTAAAATGCTTCCTGCTGTGAAGGGAGTACCGTGTTCCTATGCTGCCCATTCTATTTTTTGTTAGGACAAGGGTTGGCATAATGATCTCCACCACATGTAAAGCAACCTCCAAACAATCCCCTCTTCTCGGATGGTCTACTCATAGCATCATCATTCCTCTTATAATTATCATTTTTCTTAAAGTCTTTATTTTTTTGCTCATTACCAAATCCCCCTTTATTTTTTCGATTTCCTTTGTCATACCTCTTGCTTCCATATCCTTTATCGTTCTTCTTTTTATACATCTATTCATTTGAGTTCTTATCAAATCTCTTACGCTTCTTTTCATGATAGGTGGAAATGGATTTGATCTTCTATTCCTATTTAATTGCTTTCTCATAGACCTGGTCCATTGTGGTTAGATAGTGCACCTCTACCTCCCCACCAATCTAAGGATTGAGACTCATAATAAATCTCCTTATCCAAAATCTTTCATCCTTTTGATACTAAGGAACATACTTCAACAATCTAGTGAATTTCTCTACATATTCAACCATAGATAGATCTCCTTGCTAGATATTTTGGAATCTGTTAGCTTTTGATCAAAATAAAGTTGTGGCAATCACCTTTTTTGAAAAAGTTCTACAAATTCATTTCATGTCACCTTTAAAGGGCCTAAATCCAACTCCATCTTTTTATTCATCCACTAGGTGGATGCTTCTCCAGATAGTTGATATGCTCCCCAGACTACCTTTGTAATCTCAGAATAATTTTTTATTTCAAAGTACTTCTCCATTTCAGTTAGCCAAGCTTCTGTTGCATCTCCAGTTTTTGTTCCATCAAATTTGGGGGGAATAATCTTTTTCATATCCTTTGATAATTCCAATGCAAGTTTATCTTTTATCTCCCTCTAAGATTCACTATCATCCTGGTTCTCACTTGTCATGCCATGTTCTCACTGCCTACTTTTACTCGCATTATTAGAATACTCATTTTCACCCTCAGTATTTCTAGTTTCATTCATTTCTTTTCCAATTTGCCCAACCTTTCCTTAGTTTCGACAAGCATATTAAGAATTTTGTCCAATTTATTGGTAGAGTTGACCTGAGAGTTGTGATCTTCTCGATCTTCTCTCTCATTAAATTTTGATTGATCCATGTTTGTTTGTTTTCTCACCTATTTTTAACAAGTACTAATCAGTTCTTTGATTTATCATTTAGAATATTATCATAACATAACATTTGCTCATAACCATAGATGTTCACAAAACAAAATTGTCTTTATTATATTTTTCACAACAATATGTACATTCTTTGAGGATAGATACATTTCATGTTTCACTCAATATTTACAAGAGGGGTGTAACATTCGGATTCATTGTCTGACACATATTCACGGGGTGTATAACCCTCAGATTCACTATCAAATGATAGTACAATGATTTCAGCTTTAGGTGGTATACAGGGATCCCTTGTGATCATTGGTATACTAATAGGGTAAGAATTGATCATAATTCGAGCTGCCATCCTAGATGTCTCTAGGAATTCTCTTTTCGTTTGTTTGAGTCACGTCAGGGCATTGGCAAGGGTTTCCGTATCATCTAGCCAAATGTCATTTTCATCATTCGTTTTCTCAATAGTCTTAATCATTGCAAGATATTTCTGCTTAGCTTGCAGGTAACATTCCTTACCAGCGAAGGACTTCCTTGCAATTTTTTTGAGATGTACCATCCTTGTACAGTAAATCAAAACATTAGCTACCCACATAATGTTAATTCTTAGTCAGCTTAGTGGACTCATAAGCCCTAGTGCTGAACCTGGTTAGCTCTAATACCATATGTAATATCCAAACTTAATTTCAACATAAAATCCAGTTTTGACCATAAAGTAAAATTTTGAAATGGTAAAAAGGTACATAATTTTTTTTTACATTGAAGTACAATCATTGCCTAAATAAGAATCATGTAGATATTATGATACACAATGGGTCTATCCATCTTCAATATTTTAACAATATGATATATATATTCATTAAGAAAATTACAAAATAAAAACTTATCGATATCGCTGCATCTTGATTGTCAACCTTCACAATTCAAGTCTCAGCAAGCCTCTAGAAAATGGAAGAGAAAGTATCTTCGGGGAGCTTTACCTCCAACCATAGACTGTTGGTCTCCCACACACCTTCCTAACTGGAAGTGGCCCTACCTTGCTTGAAAAAGATAGACTTAGGATGACCAATGGTGTTTGCCATCTGAGTACTGGTGTTGTGACTTTCGTAACTTGTTATCACGCACCCCTAGATACCCTCTAGTCTAGCATGACCATCCACAAGTTACGCCATCTAGTCATGGTGAACTGACAATGCACTAGAGGCAAGTGCATTACCTTGGCCAAAGGATTTAATGGTGATTAGCATTGTATCATCACAATCATTACGTTCACCCACCTAAACTCAACTTGAATTTGTCGTAATCCTACAACTATATGATTATGTTAAATTACTTAGCTATGCTTTTATGCATAGCAGTTTGGCATATAGCTAACTTTTAGACTCTCAGAGTCATTACCACTTTTGTAGTTGAGGTATAAGTTCTAGCTTACAGATTTGTCAGTTATTGTTACTAGTTTTTGAGTGGACCATTGGACTTGATCCCTGTTCAAGCTATTGTATCCAAATAGAACATTAAAGTATCAATATAGTCACAAGAAGGGCATCAATTAACTTGCTATCGAGTCAAAGTTTCATCAATGTCCTAGAACTACTAGGGTTTTCTCTTGTGCTTAAGTTTAAATATCACAGACAAGTCTTCTTTGACCTAACGGAATTCCTGACGTAACTTATCTTCTAGACCAAAAGGAGTCTATAGTCTATTTAGAAAACTCATTACTTTGTCATGTTTGAAAACAAAATATTATTCTTGGAGCCCTCCTTACGATGACATGCATGCATAATTATTATGTTTACAGAACGGCTTAAATCTCTCCAAAAGGTGGTCTAGAATAAGCTAATTTCCTTAGCAAGAAAGGATAACTCTATTTCATCGAGCTTATAAAGGTTCTTTATTCTATGAGAGCCTGAGTAGTCTTACAGTGAATACCACATATTCTTCAACAATTTTTCCCTCATTCTTTCTACTATTTTACTCATACCTTTGTGTTTTTCTTTAAGCTAAATAATAATTGATTTATCAGGACCAACTATACTGTTGAGTATGTTATACAGTAATATAAAGACACAGGGTCATTATTGGGTTTTTGGTGACTGTGATAACTTTGCTCTTAATAGCTGATAATGGCTTGCATTGTAACAAGTTTTAAACTCATCTATTATTCATTCTTGTAGCTGGTAGATACAGCTTCAAAGGCCTTAGTAGAAATGTAAATATTCTCTATGTAGTTAAAATAATGGCCACCGATAGAAACTATGGATTACATGTATTCTATCATGCTAAAAGGAAACATAACCTTTGTTTGCTTAAGAGGAAAACCATAAGTTTTTAAAGCGTAAACCAGTCTTAGATATCATCACAGAAAAGATACTAATAATCCTTACTATTATTTGATAGTGACATTCACATTTTGGTGCACAAAACTTGTAATGATTACTAAAGAACGGTGGGATGAAAACCTGAATGAAAGCCTTCGAAGATATTGTTTTCTACTTCAATTCTTTTAGTTCCTTTAGTTCGTATTCCCGCAGACTCCCTCTATATATTTCTGCTCCCATCGTCTCTCTTTTTCAACACTTTTCTTCACCTCTTGACGATAGAAAGATAAGAATAACTGAATTACTAACCCTAACTAACTCATGTCTTATCCCTCCTGATAGGAATTATACTTGCTCGGTCTTCTACAGCCTTCCACGACAGCCCACTAGCATCATTTTCGGGTTCACGACACATTTGTTGTCATGGCATCTTCGAAAGGTGGTAGGTTAGTTTAGTGACTTAACATACTTGTTGAGGTTGGTTATCAACATCATGAGATGGTTTTAGACTCACATACATTATCATTCTAGCTTGAGCTTGTTAATGATTATACAGTTATGATATATAGTAACTTCAATAATTAATAACTTATATCAAATCTTTTCGAGCATTGGCCCGACCACTACTAACACATAGAAACCTTTATTTTTCACTTAGTTATAGATATATGACTATATAATTTATTTATACATTATCATTACAATTTTTAATCGACGATATAACACTTTGCAAATCACTAAGATTTATGGCATTGTTTTTGTCAGTTTCATGATGACAGCCTATTTCTTGATGTCATTCTTGTCAAACATACTTCGTTTACATCACATGCACGTTGAATGTTACGATGATAATGATGTTGACGATGACGATTGGGTAAATACACAACCGCATTTCGGGTTCAAGTTTTTAATCTCCCCCTCTACGAACTACTGTCGACATTTTATGTTGAACAACTTAACAGTTTATATCATATGACACATTCTCAATATATATATATATCATCCATATTTAGCGACATGAACTCAGAGTATTACAACATAGATGTTGATTGACCATACTTATCATGACAATGATGTCTAGATAGACTACATCGTTTCTCCCACAATGACGTAAGAAAGAGTGACCTACTCTTACAATCATTGATGCTCTCATCAATAATTGACTTAACGAAAATCAATACTTCCCTCAAGATAACTAGGTTTAACTACCTGATATTCATACTCAGTGGCAAACACCCATTGATATGTGAGAGTCTATTCTCCCCTTCCCAAAGATGCCTTCTCTCTTCTTGTTTCATGGAGAACTTATTCCATCTGTTCTTATCAAAACAATCTCACATACAATTTGTGGTCAGAGTACCAATATTCTGGTCGAAACATATTTATATCATATCATTTCATTTTCATATTGAAAAGATATTTTTAATTCATAACATTAGATTGATCATACTCAAGTGATAAATCCATGATTTCATAAAGTTAATTCTTTCTAACCATAACATCATTTTCCATAAAGTTAAACATATACACATGTCTATACTATTTATGAAATTAACAAAAGTAAGTAGTAAAACTGAATCCAAAAAAAGGGGATGTAACAGACCTCTAATAGTGAGCACCAGTTTAGAAGGAGGTTGAACCACATCTGAACACAAAGTGACCACTATTTTTGGTTTCACAAGTTCTTCTTGACTTTTAGGAACATAGATTGCATTTACAAATCTTTGATGCAAGACGGTTTAGGAGTCGTAGTGGAATGTTCAACCAAGATAAAGTCCTCAATGGCTTCATCTAACATATTGTAGTCATCACAACTAAATCGCTCATCATACACATGAGAGTCTTGCAAAAAGTAATCTGACATTATAACATGCTCAAATTAATTTAGGAGTTAAATGTAAAATGATTAAGCATAAACTTTATGAAAATATAATAGAATAACACTATGCAACACACAAAGTTGTAATTTCAATCTCTTTTAACGAAAGGATAAAGGAAATCACTCAAGTTTCAATATATGTACTTTAACAAAATAGGATTTGCAATCTAACTATATTTTAGGACAGAAAACTAATTCAGATCTGATGTTTAAGAGGATGCTAACTCTTTAAAGCATGGGATCACCAAAATGTTTAGGGTGAAAATGGGGAAGCAAGATAGAAGACTTCAAGTTCCTCACTTTCACACAATAAAACATTAGGGAAGAAAGGGATAAGTTTAGGGATAAACTACTAATTTCTAATGTTCCCTTTTCCTGTTAATTAGGTCTGTGTGATTGTTTTGATTAGGTTTTTACAAGCTAGTTTCTCTCACTAAGCATGAAACCCTAAAATGCCAATCAAACTATAATAACTTAATTTTTGACACAGATATGAATGAAATCATTACAGAAATGCAAAGGAAATAGTTCAAAGATAGTGTATCCAAAAATAGAGGACCTGTTGGACTAGGACACCAATGCCAGTGTTCCAGAAGTTTTCGAATGATGGGATTTTCTGCAACAGATGTCTTTTAAGGTCCAGAGGCATCTAGATCCTAAAGAACTCACCTAGTTGGACTAGGGTGTTAGTGCCAGTGTCCCAAAAGTCTCAGAATCTCATGTCACTCCTTTCCACTGGATCTTGATAAATTCAACTTGTACATGCAAAAGGAGGAGAAATATGGTTGTGGCTATATAGGAGCTTGCCTCAATCAAGCCCCATTTTTTATATTCCTACCTCAATAATAGCCCAAGATAAAAATTTGCAAATGTGTGCGTTCATCTAACAAATGTGCATGCATCAAGGAAAGATCAACAATTTGCTTCACTCAATGAACAAACACAACCTCACCTCAAGGAGATGAAAGCAATGAAGACTTGCATGAATAAGAAGGCGATGTAGCCGTGTCTATGGAGGATTCCAAAATCAATGTTGGAAGCTTCAACCCTTCTCCCAATCATGCAAAAGGTGTACAAACCCTAGGAAGAGCAAGATAGTCTCAAGATCTTGATTCCTAATCTCCATCCATTATCTCCATGATACAAAATTCAAATAACTTCAAAGAGCTTCAACAAATCATTGATCTTCAATGACAATTTTGGCAGAGTTTTGGCATAAAGTTTGCATATAGATTGTGTCTAATAAAATGATTTTCAAATGTCTTTAAATATCTAACCTTAGGAATTTTAAATTTTGAAATAAGATGTCGACATTGCACGAAAAATGAAATTTTGAAAATAAAATCCTAGAATGCACGGCGAGGGCTGACATCCCTCCAAAATTTGAAACTATAGGAAATAGGGCAGGACAAGGGTGTTAGCGCCCAAGTCCAAGCCCTAATTTCATGATCAAGTCTTCCTCAATGAGGTTAGGGGATCCCAAATCCAAGCTTTCTTTTCACCTTTAGTCTTTAGTTATTCCAAAATACAACATTCTTCCAGTTAGACATAGGTCAATTAGGGTTTAGGAAGGTCTAAAATAAACTAGGTTGAAAGGTCACCAAAGGAGAGGACCTAAACTATGATAAATTGTACCATTCCATGCAAGAGGACAATTTTAGACATAATAGAAGTTTAAATAGTTAGTGTGCTAAGGAGGATAAAGAAAAGAAAGATTTAAAATTAAAAGAGGCCACCAAAATAAAATAAGGAAGCTTGATAGAATGATGTAGTACAAGCAACAAACAATGTCAAACATTTAAACACCTCCAACTACCCCAATATGCTCCAACAACTCTTAGGACCACCATTACTAATCCTTTGATGGTTGTGGGCCTGGTAGGTGGATTCTATATGCGCCAAGACGCATGTAGGTCCTTTCATGATGAAATCTTTGTACTTAACCATGGGCAAACACCCCAAATAGGTATGGTTTTCGAGTACATCCCAGGTGATTATGATGCAAGTAGGTATGGGCAATCAACAAATGTGTTGACCACTCCAAGTCCATGTCTAGGCAACAAGATGAAAATGTAATGCTATATATACATGTTTGTAAGATGTAATAGTGGTTGGTCATTGAACCAATTTGTGATTGTAAGTGCTTCAAGTAGTGTTCTAGGGTATCAAATGATGAAAGTCTAGTTTGTAGGGGATGGAATACATCTTTTAATGCATAGGAAGGGTTTTCAATGATAGATGCATGTTATGGTATGTCTCCATGGTAGTTTGTGATTATTCAAGAGGTTGTTTGAACCTAGTTTCTCATGAACTCTTGCCACATTTTTTGGTATGATTACAATAGAGGTTAGATAAATGTGTGGCATTATTTTAATTCATTGCAAAGATTATGTGATGGTCTTCCCTTCTATTTATTGTGGGTTATTGCACTTTTATTCTAGATCATTAAGTATGTCCATTACATGATGTGTGATATATGCATTGTACATGATGATACACATTTGGTTCCTTTTATGTTTTACTAATATATCTCCTTCCTTGCAATCCATGACTCTATTTCCCAATGGAATAGGCATCAGTCTAATTGGTGATAGGCTAACATATTTCATTATAATCTATCCCTCTATTGTTAGTTGTAGGAGTAGGTTAGGTTCTACCATGCTTGCATGATTCATCATTATAAATTGGCATATCATATATGCTATATTAAAATTGAAACATCATTAGTGAATCATGATAGTGTGTTTTTCATCTTACCCATGCATATGAAATGTTAAGTAGAGTGATCTTCTAGGGAAAATACAATGTGCCTATCATCCTTTGGTTCAAGGTAAGAGTGGGATTTTATCTATTTATTAGAGTTCTTTTAGGTATGTATGTATCTAGTGCTAACATGAACTTAGTGACAATTATAGGGTTTAGATAATATTGAGTATAGTTTCTTAAGAACCTAGTGTTTAATTTGTTATTTCTATTATTGAGACCTCAGGGAGAAACCCCTTGGCCTAACAGAGCCTAAAGCTAGAGATGAGTTTACCCACTCATATAAATTGGTCCATCCATGCCACTATATGATCATAAGCTTTACTTGGCCTTAGGTTTTGGTGCAAGTCTTTAGGATTTGTGGAGCTACAGGTTTGGGCACCAAAATTTTGGCAATGTTGATGGGGATGTAATACTTTGGTTTAGATTTTGAAGAGACTTGAAACACAGTCATTGAACAAGTTTTGTAGCCATTGCTAGGTGCATTTTGTTGTGTGTTAAAGTTGGTAGTCTATAAACTCATGCCAACATTTTGGTGTCATTGTCAAGGATAAATTTACTTTAGTCATTGTTGAGTTATAGCAAGATAGAGATATTTTCAAAACCTTAGTAATAGAGATTTGTAATATCACATTGTGTTTTTGTAAGTTTTCTTAGTCAACAACTTACACCAACAAAGTGGTGTCACTGCCAAGGAGACATTAAAGAGTTGAAGAATTTGAAGACTCTATTGGAGAAATGGACCCAAAAATATTTTAACCTTGGTGGTTTTGTATACTCCAAGGATTTCCTCATTCTATGAGGTGGAGACTCTACAACATAATTCAAATTTTCTACTAATGCTATATTCCTACTAGTGATGCAACAAATCCTATCCCACGTGGGTGTTGTAGCTGGTCAAGGTACTTATTGTGTTTCTTCTTTTCCTCTCTTGAAGCACGATTTGTTATGCAAAGAGTTATCTTTGGAAAAAGAATTTAGTTCTATTTCAACATGATACATGCATTGTAGTCATGGCATTTAGGTCTAAGAGGTGCTCTATGGTAGTTCCTCCATATGCCTAATCCTATTATTCAAGCCCTAGGCATTATGTAGATGAGTATGACTTAGATTGTTTCAGTGATGAATCATATTCTAGTTCTTGTAGTTACACTACATCTTCTTAAGTCCAAAGTGCATTCTGTTGTTCATTATACTATCACCAATAGCTCAATTGTCCATTCTCCATCCCCAGTGACACCACATACAAATAGCTAGACTTATCATGGGTCAATTGTGAAATACAATCCATGCCTACTAAGGTCTATCAACAATTATTATCTTTGATGGGTGTAATTTCTATTATGGGGAGGCACATGTTGCTAAATTTTTAGAATTCATGGACAAATTTCAATTTAAAGACGAGGACAAGTGGATGAGATTCTTTGTTATCTCTCTATGTGGATTGGTAAGTAAGTGGCTTGGTGGTTTTCCATAACATGGCTTTGCTTCTTTGAATGACCTGGTGGTTGCATTTGAGGAGTTTGCAAGTAGTCTAGACCTCGTTGATCTTGTCCAAGAATTGGTAAATATTAGAAGGAAAGAGGGTGAATCTCGCATGGATTTCAATCATCAGTTTATTATCAAGCATTGTCAAAAATTCTAAATGCTTTAAAACCTTATATCCCATCCTACATTAATATAATTTCTGAAATGTGTGAGTTTGCATTCAGTTTAGTGTAGGCAGACTTGAAGCTTGTTATTTTGCAACAGGCTTACCTATGCCTTGACACGATGAAAAGAGTGAGAGATGAATATATCTCAGAACTACTATCCCCAAAATAAAATGTTGTAAGAGATGAACTAGTGGTGGGAAGTAATACAATGATTTTGGGTGACAACGCAGTTAGGAAAGTGTAACATATCAACTCAAACAACTTGGAATTACTCACGAAATTTACTAAGAAAGTAAATGAACATGTTTAACCATGAGTGAATTTTTTTTATTTTTTTTAACTTTGGCATAATCACATAGAATTAAATGCATATCTTTTCTAAATATTTTTCAACCTTGAAATTACAATATATTCAAAGATAAAATCATAGTGAAATCAATTCACTTTACATTTACAATAATTTGCACTTGGCAATATCAATAATTGTACATAAGTTTGAAAATCATAAGTCATAACATGAAGTATACTAGATACGAAATATGGTATCTATCTCACATAGTACACGAGGTTTATCCTCATTCATATAAGATATTTAATGAATACTATCATTATCATAACTAATCTTTTGACTAAGTTCAATCTTTCAACCTAAATAGGTTTGATTCTAAATTAATAATATAATATTTTTAACCTCTTGGTCGTCTTAAGTCCACCAACTTTTGATACAGGAAAGGTTATGAACTCATATATAACATCCTTTGTACATCATGATGATGCTTATCATTACTTGTATAATGCATATGTGATATTGTATCACTATACTTAGGTGTTTTCAATGATATCAATATCATTTACATATATATTCTATATAAGTGAATATCTATCACCAAAACTTTTGATAATAAACAATAAAACTTATATATATAAATCATTGTGAACTGTGAATCTATCACTGTCTAAACTCTCTTAAATCTTACTCATCTTGACTCCTAGTTTATATGTGAGTTCTCATAAGGTTCATTCTCTGCACTTAATATAAATAACCTAAACTAGTTATATCTCTGAGACATTAATAGAAAATGGTCACTATACTTTTACTCCAATTTGGTGTTTTGATAGCTAAAAGCAACCTATGTTTTCTCGAGTATATAAAGCTAAGTGACAACTTTCTACAGATCATAAACCTCTATATAAACAATGATATTCATAATACTTTTCCATAGTTCTGTGTCTATCAAAGCAACAAAGTTTATAACATATATTCTCTATGGGTTTAATGATACAAAAGATGGCATTCAAAGTTATCTACCAAAGTATTCATGTTGTAAACTATAGCATTATTGTTTATCCTCTACAATTTTAATACTGTTGTATGAAGACATCTATACTCTCTCTCTCTCTCAAATGTTCGAAATCTATTAACACTACTTCATATAACTCTATTAGCCTTGTTATAAGAAAACATAGCTCTATATATTCATCCAGAAATGGAATATTACAATTTAATAAAGAATTTAACTACTTTTAAGAGATATCATACCTCATAGCGTTGACGGTATCCCACTACTACCTGAGCTCTCTATACTTTCCTCTATGTTTTTCCCACAAATTCTTGATAGAGCTCTCTATGTATCATGTCATCCTTGCCTCTCTCTTTCCCCGTGGACTCTTCTTACAAACTAAGCTTTGTGTTTATGCAGTCCTACCACTTCTCTAATGAATTTGTTGGCTCTTTCCTTAGCATGTTTAAATACTAAATTTACTTTCCCTCCATCCATTATGATGATTCCTCATTGATATATCCTTTTAAAAGGCTTTACTCTCCCCATACCATGGATATCATGCCCATGTCTATGCCTATTATCACTCTTCAAAAGGTTGTAACAACACCACTATGGAGTTACCGGTCATAAAGACCCCTCCCAACTAATCGCAAACTCCTCCTTACTCTCCATAACTAATGTGGAGGAAAGTATTTGAGTGTCAACAAGAACATGAAGTGGTTTTGCATTAGGTTGTAACAACCCCAGATTCCCTAAAAAGCTCAATGACTACATACTAAAGGTTTAACTAATAGTTCATTCCAAATAGATATTTAACAACATAATATCATTGTATACAACATATACTTACATTTTCTCTAACACACAATATGATATGAAAATGGGGTTGAGGTATTCTCCCCCTCTCAGAATTGTTTACACATCAAAAAAGATAAAATAACATAATAGAATTCCAATTGGGAATTACAGATAATAAGATAGTTTAACTACTAGCATTTATTTGCTCTAGTAATATAATATTATATTCATTTCCCACAAAGGAATAACAACTATCGACCATTTCCTTGTCAACGCTCATGTTCTAACTCAACATAGTTTTTGAAAATAACCCCAACTTAATGGATCTAGTTGACAATTGATGATTTGTCGAGTCAAAACAAAACTTAGACTAATTGGTCAAACATGACTAACCATACACGACGAAGGTTCAATAAACTATGAAAGCATAAGACTTAGATGGAAAACAATCTATTCTTATCCATATGTCTATTATCTTCTCTCTAATGATACATTCCCTATCTTTCTTGGAGGGTGGAAAAAATGTTTTCAGGTTACAACTTGCAATCACCAAACTAGGATTAGTGCATCGTTAGTCTTGATCCATAAACCTTATGAATAAATAATCATTACATTTTATAATCACATGTGTAATTTCTAATCATATAAACATAAACTCATGATATCATTGATTTATCCTGACAGTTTCACATAACGTTAAATCATTAATTCATGCTTTATTAACTACTAATTACGTGCAAGTAAAAAGAAAATCTTAACTTCAAAATTTGGGGTGTGACATATCTCTCCCATAAGATTCATCGTCCTCGATGATCCAGTGTATCATGAAATAATAAAATAAAGTTTTTGTTCAATGTTTAAAAAGCATAAAACAAATGAGGAAATCTCTAATAAAAATTATGGTAATCTTCCCATGTGGCACTATCCTTTGCATATTGGTCCCACTAGACCTTGCACTATGTAACCTCTCTATTACGCAAGTAGAGCTTGCATACTTTGATTATCTTAAGAGGCTCGATCATGACCACTCCTAGGTCCTGTACCTTTAAGCATTACAATCAAGAATATTATTATCACCTATTATATACTTTCTCAAATATGAAACATGAAAAACATTGTGCATCTTGGCAAGAGCTGGTGGTATAGTGATTTTGTAGGCAACTGGATTGATCACTTCAAGAACTTCAAAGGGTCCTACATATCGAGGAGCTAGTTTGGAAGGCTTTCCAAACTTTATGGAACTCTTTTGAGGTTTGACCCTCACAAGAACTTTTTCTCCAACTAAGAATTGCCTTGGTGTATGCTTGGCATCAACATAACTTTTTTGTCTATCGTTTGCTTCCGCCAATCTATTTCTAATCAGTTTGATCTATTCTTCTATTTCTAATAATATTTATGGACCAATGATAATCCTATCCTCTAGCTTATTGCAACTTATAGGAGTTCAGCATCTTCTTCCATACAATGCTTCAAATGGAGCCATATTAATAATAGAATGATAGGAGTTGTTAAATGCAAACTCCACAAGCGGTAGATATTCTTCCCACTTGTAATGCTAATCCATGCAATACATCCACAACAAATCTTCTAGAACTTGATTTACCCTCTCAGTCTGACCATCTATCTCAATGTGATAAGCCAAGATTATATTGATTTGGGTTCCTAGTGCTAAGAACAAAGTTTGTCAAAATCTTGATGCCATGCACGTGTCTCTATCTGAGATACTTTTCTTAGGAACTCCATGCAATCTAAACACTTCTTGCACAAACTTGTGATCTAAAACTGGTGCTTCATCCATTAGATTCCTAGGTATAAAATGCTCTACCTTGCTGAGCTTGTCCACTACCACTAAAATAGAATCATGTCTATTTAAATACATTGGGAGATCTTGAACAAAGTCCATACTAATGACCTGCCACATCCACTCTCAAATATCATGTGGATATAGAAGTCCTGTTGGATGTTGATGCTCAGCCTTGACTCTCTAGCACTCTAGACAACTTTCTATAAAACATGCAGCATCATTCTTCATTCCTTTCCATAAATAAAGAGGCTTCACATCAGCTAGGAGTTTTGTAGTCCAAGGTGACCTAAATATGGTGTAGAATGAACTTCCTTCCACATAAGGTTTCTTAATTCTGTAGAGTTTGGAACATACAACCCTCCTCTATATCTTAAATGCCAATCTAGTTCAAAATAGAACCCATCATACCTCAAGTCTTGAGGATTTATTGTGAGAGCCTGCTTAACTTTCTCATAGTACTTATCACCTGTAAAAATTTGTAACACTAAATCCTTGAAGTTTGAGTGGATAGAGACAATCAATGAAATATGCCTCTATCAACTTAGAACATATGATACTCAATTCTCTTTGCCTTTGATATAACTTATCTCAAATTCATAGTCGGATATCAATTCCAACCATCTTCTTTGTCAATCATTCAGATGAGGTTGGGAAAATATATACTTAAGACCTTGATGGTCTGACTTCAGTTCAGAAGGATTTCCTAGAAAATAGTGTCGCCACACTTGCAAAGCATGCACAACTACCACTAACTCTAAATCATGAGGAGAATAATTGTGCTAATATGCTCTCATCTTTCTAGATTCATATGCTACCAATCACCCATTTTGCATAAGCACTCCCCCTAAACCTTCACCTGAGGCATCTGTGATTACAACAAATTGACTTTCTAGATTAGGAACTTTCAATATTGGTGTAGTTTTCAACATCTCTTTTAACTCGTTAAATGCCTGTGGACATTTTTCTGGCTAGTCAAAACACTTTCCTTTTCTTTGAAGTGAAGTGATTGAGTTTGCAATCTTAGAATAGTTCAATACAAACTTCCTATAATAACCAGCTAACCTCATGAAACTGTGTACTTCATCCACATTATTTGGTACAGGCCACTCATGTATAGCTTTGATCTTCATAGGATCTACTAAGATTCCTTCAGCTAATATTATATGTTCCAGATATTGTATCTCTTTCTAAAATAAAGTACACTTAGAAAGCTTTCCATACAACTTATGTTCCCTCAGCCGTTGTAGAATTAACCATATATGTTGCAGGGGCATTCATAAGTCCAAATGGTAAAACTGTAAACTCATAATGTCCATATCTTGTTTTGAAAGTTTTTTATGAATGTCTTCATCTTTTATTCTTAGTTGATGATATCAGATCACAGATCAATCTTAGAGAATACTGTTGTGCCCCGCATCTGATCGAAAAGATCATCAATATGCGGTAGAGAATACTTATTCTTTATCATTTCTTTGTTGAGCATACAATAGTCTATACATAGACACAAGGTTCTATCCCTCTTTTTGACAAAGATCACAAGTGCTCCCCAAGGTGAAACATTGGGTCTAATCAACCCTTTAGCCAACAGATCTTGAAGCTAGGATTTCAATTCCATCAACTCCATAGTAGTCATATGATATGGTGCCTTTGATATCAGCTTAGATCCAGGTATTATATCAATAGAGAAATCAAAAGCTCTATTCGAAGGTAAACCTAGAAGTTTATCTTGAAAGACATCCCAAAAATCTTGAAGGAAAGGATAGTTCTCCAAGGTTACATTTTGATTACTAGGATCCTCTTCTACTTGTTCCATTTTGACTGCAAAAAGTTGACATCCTTTTCACCTAGCCCTCTTCAATTGCATAGTAGAGATTGGTCTTATCTTGACTTCTCTTTGTGTGCCTTGCAGATAGACTTTGTTTCTTACATTGTCTAGACACTCAACTATTTTTGCATAACAGTCAAGATTGGCCCTATGACTCCATAGCTAATTTATTCCTAAGATAACATCATAGGAACCTAGGGGGCTACAAATAAATTCACCTCAATATCACAGCTAATATTCTTATTAATTTATAGATTAGAATTTATAAATAATACATCTCATTAATTCAAAATTCATCATTAAATATGTTCTAAAAACTCAGATTTGTGCAAAACAATCTCATCTTTATTATAGTTTATTCTAGGTATAAATACATCATTATTTAGATAGATAACACATCAAGACTACATGTCATTTTCAGTTAAAGGACATTCCTCGGGTTCGTCTTCCCCATCATAATATAATAAAACAATTTTAGAGGGTGGATGTACACATAGGTACTCTTCCAACACCTCTTTTCCTAAAGCAGTGGCATCATGACCACACCCAAATGGTATGTCACAACTAGCAGACGATTTACTTGGTTTAACTACATGAGTAGGAACAATGGGTTTCTTAGCCATTTTGTTGTGTTCTTTCTTTTCTAGTCAAATATGCTTAAGAGCATCAACCAAAGTTTCATAGTCTTTCAGCCATGCACCCTCAACATAGTTAATATGTCCCTGGAGTTTTACCTCCTCAATTAGTTCTTTCTTAACCACTATCTTGGGTAAGTTTTGGGGAATATACTTCCTAGCAATTTTCTTCCATGTCATTCTAGCATAAAACTAATTTCAAACATTAGCCAATCTTCTAAATGTTGACAAGTTTTCTCATAGTGAGCTCCTAGGTCCATGTGTTGAACCCGCTAGCTCTAATACCATATGTAACATATCAACTCAAACAACTTGGAATTACTCACAAAATTTACTAAGAAAGTAAATGAACATGTTTAACCATGAGTGAAATTTTTTCTAAACTTCTGCATAATCACATAGAATTAAATGTATATCTTTTTTGAATACTTTTCAACCTTGAAATTACAATATATTCAAAGATAAAATCATAGTGAAATCTTCTCACTTTACATTTACAATAATTTGCACTTGGCAATATGAATAATTTTACATAAGTTTGAAAATCATAAATCATAACATGAAGTATACTGCATCTAGAATCTGGTATGTATCTCACAAGTTCAATGAGTCTTCTTTTGCAGAGGAAGAGAATCATCCGAGTGATTTTCCTCCAACCACAAACGGGCAATCCCCCACTCATCTTCCATCTAAAAGTGGCCCTACCCTTCACGAAGAGTTTAGACATAAGGAACCAATAGGTTTCCATCTGAGTTCTAGTGATGTGTCCTATGTACCTCAATCGACCATATAACTCTAGACAATCTTCTAGCTAAGTATGATCATTCTGATAGGTTACGCAATCTAGACATGGTGAACCAACTAATGCATGCAGAGACAAATGCATCACTTTGGTCAAAGTTTCTCTATAAATAGATGTTTGCAATAAATGTAGTCATGTGTTCACACACCTCTAACTCGACTTGGAAACTACCACATCCTACAGTTTGACTTGCTTGACTAGTATCTCTAAACATAAATTATCTTGACTAAACTCAAATCCTAGTCAATCTGACTTAAAATTTAATCCTTAATCTAGGATATACATAATTTATGGGTTCATGTGACTTTAACCTTTTAGAGAGTCCCTCTTTCCATACTTGCAAATACTAGGGTCTATGACTTCTTGTCATTCTACTCAATGACCCATAGATTGAGCACTCTTGAGTAATATATCAAGTTTCTAACTCTATCATGAAATCATTTATTTTATCATAAGTGCTTCTTAGACTCTTCCTAAATTATATTGTCTTGATCTATGGTTTCTTGACCATTCACTGTCGACCATAATAAATAATAGACTGATTCAATGTTGTAACCAATTTAAGAGTTTTCAAGTTTTCTTAACCCTTCTGGGTCGAATCTAGGGATTTAACTTCTCTATCCCAACACATTATAATATCAAATACTCTTGTTTTCCAAAAGTAAAAATTTATAATACTATAACATGGAAATGATAACCTCTAGTCTTTTCTTGACCACTTGGGCATTGTTCGAATTCACATTTCTCATAACATGTATAAACATAGTATAATGGGTAAAATGGGATAATAAAATAAATTATAAAACACCCAATAACATCAATGAAATGTGCAAATAACAAAAGATTTAAAAATAAGAATGATACTTACAACCTTTGTTACCTCACAATTTTCATTGTTCGCCTATTCTCTTTTGATCTTTTGGTGATGAATGTAGCCCTCAGGAAGCTTGCTTCCTTGCTTTGATTCCTCAAGATGACAAGGAGAAATGGCTCAGATACTTCTTGTGTTGAAGATGAGCTTCAACACAATATGAAATGGATAATAAATGATGTGAGAGTGGGGGTGCCAATGCCGCGCTATGGATTCTGCAGCATAAGTTTACTTGAAAGCTTCATTATTATGAGAATGGAAGAATATAAGGGTATTTATAGACTTGTGAGAGAAGATCAACAGTGTAGAAGAAATAAGAAGATCAATGGTAGAGGATGTTTGAGAGAACATGCGCGAATAGAAGGACATGTGTCATAGAAAAAGCTATTCTCTTTGAGTTAACTGCTTTCATGACAAAGTTGAGATTTGCTTTTCACAAATTAGAATGTTTTATTCTAATTTAAGAGTTATTGATAAAAACAAGATTGTTTTAAATCAAAAAACTCAATTTTTGCTTTTGCATGAAAAGAAAGATTTATTTTTGGAAGATAATAAAGCAAATTAAATAAATAAATTTATTTAATTACTTGCACATGATTTGGAAGAACAAATAAAATATTTAATTATATTTTATTTTTGGAGAGTGGGAGGATTTAAATAAATTTAAATGATTTATTTAAATTTGGAGGAATAGATGACTTAATTAAATAATTTAGAATTATTTAATTGTTTGGAAGAATTTAATTAAATAAAGGATTTTATTTAATTTTGACTTTAGAAGAGATAATTAAATATTTTGATATTTAATTAACTTAGAGGAATATGAATTGAATAAATAAATATTAATAATATTTATTTAGACAGAGTCGTGTCATTTTTAGGTGTATACATTTTGCCTCTCTTTGATGCAATGTGTTTTATCACATTGTTTCAAAGAATAAGATTGTCTGAAAATGATACATGCCCCAATTTGCCCCTGGTACTATTTTAACGACGATAGGATGCCCCCTCGGGAGATTGGATGAGAAGAAGGTAGAAGGCGTGAGACGGACAATCTCACGAAGAAGAAGGTGGAAGATAGGCGAGGATGAAGAAAAAAAATGGTTTGAAGAAAAGACAAATGATACGCGATGCAAGATAAAATGATAACACACACAAGCAAGTAAGAAAGTATGCACAAATGATACAAGAACAAACAAGGTATTGCCCCTGTCAAGCGATAAACCAATGATATACTAATAATGATATACAACAGTGTTGTCATGGCGGGGAATGATAGATCCCTAGAGCAACACAAAGGACAGTGTCTGGTTTCAGGAAATGAAGCATGTCATGTAAGACGCATGCATTGATCTGATTTCAACAATGCTACATCCTTTATAAGACAAATGTTTGATTATAACTGATCGAGTTGGTTTACGACCAGATAAGGATCAAGACCACTGATTGTGATTGGATCATTTGATAGTATTGACTTGACTTGATTGGTATGGATTTAAGGATAGACTTGCATTTTGATCACTGCTCGGATTGATAGGTAGAACTGTAGACTAGAGATATGAAGATAGAAATTTGATTGATAGAAGAATGACTCGACAGAAGAAATCACAAGCTTTTATTTGTAAACATTGAATCTCTGTATAGAATTTTATTGCATGGGATATGGATATGGATACAGATATGCGATGTAATTGGATACAATATGGATATGGATAAGGAATGCTTTCTGGATATGTTATGGATATGGATATTTTTCATCTTGGTATCGCAAGTATTTTGAAGTTCTTATTTCATCATTGGGCTTTTAAAATGTTGAAAGAAAATACAAGAATCAAGGTATAATTGAACCAGGATGACCTGAGTATCCCTTAAATAGATTTTGATATAGCAAGTTAATACAAGCATCTAGTCAAAATCAAATCTAGATGACCTGAGTATTTCTTGCGTTTCAACAGACAAGGATTTCCCCTTCTCATGTTTAGACCTTTAAAGTCCTCAATGATCTTTTGTTGATCATGTCGTTAGACAAAAGTCGCCACATTACTAAAGATTGATCCATAAATAGTAGTAAAAGAAAAATGAATATGCCCCCATCATAGCATCTCTTGATTTTTGGCATCCTCAAGTAGCATAGAAACACGTAATAACAAAAATCAAGACTCTCTAACTTCACCTTTTCACAAAACATTCTTGCATTAGATGTGCCTTCTTGCCATAGTATTGATAAAATCATTTTGATGTGTTTTGGTCCTTGTTTGTTTTTCTTTGGAGAGGTTGATGTTTTACATCAAGACTTTTGTTTGGAAACGTGTTTTGTTACATGTGCTTGCATCTGGTGAAAGGTGTGGACATGGACGAACCGAAGGACATGTAATAAGGTAGGGAATGGATGGGTAGCGGAGCCTCAAGAGTGCATTGATAATGACCTTGCCTACATGACGATGTAGAGACAATGTAGTTTGGGGTGAACCATGTGATACTGAGATATGGACTGGATGAGACACGATAGGGAATAGATATGGATTAGGTATGGAATAGATATTGATTAGGTATGGAATAGATATGGACTAGATATGGATCGGATGATACTGATGACAAGGAAACACCACGGATAGGTAGATGCATGGGTGATAAGGAATGAAATGCACATGGAAGAGGGCAAGGATGTGATCACCAAGGACTAACTCGCATAGGAATAACATGCCCCATTGTAGGTAGAGTACTTAGGATTTTTCATGACAATGCTTAAGACGAAGGAGGAGGATGAGAGGATAATGAAGGATTTGTGTGGTTTGGAGGGATAAGGTCTGTAAAGAGACATTCAAAAACATTTTTCAACATTGTGCCCCCAATCTTTATCAAGATCAAAGAAATAGAGGAATGGAAGATTAGGATGGATGGACTGGACAGTATAGGTATGTAATGGATAGAGGAATAGGATAAGAAATGGTATGAAAGGAAAATAATATGAGAAAAGTGATATGCCGATGAGACAAGGTGTCCCCAAGTGTAGGTGGCATAGGAGATCAACTTTACACATGACACTTGTTTTCCAGGTTTTCATCATGGTACTTATCCAAGGCACTTGTTTGCCAAGTTTTCACCATTGGACGAAGGGATTTCTCTTTACTCTTTTTGATTTTTTTTTTTTTTTGAATATTTGGATGGGAGAAGGTGGGATATGGATGAGAGGGACTCTAGTGCCTAGTTCCATGAAGGTGATAGTCCTGCTAGATGGATGTTGTCGCATGGACTATGTCAAGTGTTCTCATAGATGTTGGTAGGGATCGCATTAAAGTGAGATGGAGAATGGTAGATAGCAGATTATGGAAGGTACAATAGTGGATTATGATGTGAATTATGGATGGAAGGCTTATGCAAAAGCATGGACAATGGGAGTAGGATGGGGAAGATACGTAGGATAATAGTTGAAGGAAGGGGAGATGGAGGTATACAGAAGTGTCGTGGAATAGAAGGGAACCATGACCAACAGTTGCACATACCATGATAAACATTGAAGGTGATGATAGGAGTGTGGTGTAGGAAGCAGTGGATATTTTTGCCTAGTGGATGAGTGATGTAGGCCTTCAGGGACCCACATAGACTTAGTATACTTCTGACTTTTGTTTGTCATGTGGGATGGAAGGATTTTATACTTGTGGATGACATGGGAGAAAGTGGATGGTTGGGATGCTCTAGAGGTGGATGCCTCATTTGACTTGATGGATTTTTGCTTGGCTACCAACCATTTTGCTTGTAGATTATACCTATGAAGGTATGGGCTTGGGTATATGCAACTTTTGTGCAGCTTCTGAGATAATTATTTGTTGCTTGGGGATCCACACCTTTTTCAATTTGGCATTGAGGTGTGTGGGTGTATGTAGCTTTTGAGATGGATGTTTCTTTGATTCTTGGCTTTTGTATCCTAGGTCATGAGGACTCTTAGGATTTTTGACTTTAGAGGTAGAGGCATCCAAATTTGTGCTTTTGAATCCCCTGGGGATGGTGGAAGTGAGGTTGGTGGAAGCTCGTTGTTTAGACAACATGTGCATTTGTTGGCCATGATTGGGATATTTAGAGGATTTATAGATGGATGGATAAGGTGTTGGAAGAAGTGGTGGTAAAATGCATGGAGGGCTATTAGGAGTTGGAAGTAGCAGAGGTAGATTGGATGGTGGAAGGTGTATGGTCACATGCTCTTGACAATTGTAGGATGATGGAGGTGGAATGGCCACATATGTTTTAGGGATATGATAGGGTTTGTGATGGAAAGTGGTGGACTTAGGAGGAGTAGAGGAGTTACCAACATCTCGAGATTGTTCATCTTGGGGTATGTATCCAAGGCCATATGAGGGTGGAGGAACTTTGACATGGATAGGTTCCAAAATACCTTGTTCATGAAGGCCTAAGCCTTTAACTTGATAGTTCATATTCTGGAGTATGTGGTGGACAGTGGGATTATGTATGGTTGGAACACTAGCAGCGAGCTCATTATTTGATGGAGAAGGTGAGATAAAGGATAATGGTTGTTGGTGTTCTAAGGAAGAACATTCATGCATGAAGGTAGTGGGACCAAGGATATAGGATAACAGATTTGCATCTTGGTCAATAATGGATGGTGAAGGATCACTACAATCTTGATCATCATTATGCTCGTTAGGATCTAAGTTATTGGGTTGATCGTTCATGTGCACTTGGGAGGCAAGTGTCTCATCAAAGGAAATGAAAGTTGTTGGATCATGGATGGGATTAGATAGAAGAGGGATAGAAGTAATGGAGGTTTCTTGCTCATGAATGGGTATGGGATCAAGTTGTTCATGGATATCTTCTTCATATGTAATATCTTGATCATGGAAAAGATAAATGTTATGGATGGGTGGGATGGGGGCACTTTGATCTTGATTTATATAGAGGGTTGATGTTTACACATGCTCGAAGGTGTACTCTTGACATAGCTCTTGATTTTCTTGAATGGAACTGGAGGTAAAGGACTCTTGGTCAACAACATGAAGGTTCAATGGATCCTGACTTGGACTTATGGGGGGAACTCTTTGATAAGCGTTATGGGTTGTAGATTACATGATGGGGTTGGAGAAATGGACATGCTATTGGAAGGATCTTTGGTAAGGTCAAGGACTAGATTTTGAGGACATGGTTGACTCTTCGCTAATAGTCCTTGGATCACATCCTTCGTAGGTGTAGGAGTACATGGATGAGGAGTGGATTTGGCTTTCTCCATAGCTTTTCTTTTGTTGTATAAATTTGGAAAAACTCTTTTCCAAATATCATCTGAGGATTCTTTGCTTTGTCGGTTTAGATGGTGGGGAACTAGATGGTGGTGTTGGTGTACAACTGGTATTCTTTGGGATATGTGTTCTAGGAGGTGGTGAAGGGGGTCTAGTAGACGGGGTGGTATATGATTTTTTACTTGAGGTGGTGCTTGCCTTGTCAATAGTATCATTAAGATGGGAAAAGAAGGTATGATTTTAGGACGAGGTGTAGCTAGTACTGGCACGTTTAGCTTGTAAGATTGCCATTTCTTGTTGTAAGACTTGGACTTCTTGAGCAATTGCTATACAATCTTGGGGCGAGGGACCTAAGTTTATTTATAATTGTAGATATTGGAGTGTTTGAGAAATACATTCTAATTGGTTTGCCATCTCAACATAAATTGACACAAGATTGGAAAAGCTTACTGTGATAGATGTGTAGCTACAAGTACACAGAAACAAAGGATATATGAGCAGTGAGTTGATATAAATGCATAGTAGGTCAAGATATATTCACAGCTTCAAAATGTATATGCGTAGCTCTAGTTTTCTAAATGCTTTTGTAAAATTTTTGAAACTTTTTACATCTTTTTTGGTTTTTTTCGTTTGCAAGTTGGTCTTTTGATCTAATTTTATCAAATTTTAGCAAAAAGACACAGCAAACACATAGAATGATTTTAAGTTTTTTGAATTTTTTTGTAAATTTTGGACTCTTTTTTTGTAAATTTTAGACTCTTTTTGAGTCCCCTAGCTGTGCATATTTAAAGTAGATAGCTTCAGGATCTTGGTAGCACCAGCTCCTCTCCACGGCACACGCTTCTCATGCATACCAAGATCTAAGTTTCCCAAGGCTCGTACCCCCACTGAACCTTAGGATTGTCCTTGCTACCTCTACTAAGAACCACATGAATCGAGGCGGCTTCAAAGATCCCACCTTTTGCACCAACAAATAGAAGAATTTTGGGCTACTAAACAATGGCTATGTAGTGAGGGCAACCGTTCGAGTGGTTATACATGCGGCAACACTACTCTCCATTATGGAGTCTCCTAGCTTTCAAGGGTTACGCCTTGAAGTGTTTTGGGGGAGGTTGGTTGTCGATATAACACAATGGCACTCATTGCATGAAGCTTTCACCTCAAGCACAATTTATTTATAATGGATCGGCAAGGCTTGGCTTTAGCCTGTTATCACTTAGGGTCGTTCCCACTTGGACAGGCAGGCATCCAAGGGCAGGCCCCTCTAAAGGTTATAACACATGCGAAATGATATGTCTGGCATTCTGATCACCCAAGATAGGGGAGAGCATAGGCCTGATATCATTCTAAAGACATAATAAATAGTGGTTCTTTCACCCCTATTTAAAAAGAAAAAGACTATATGCATTACACTACTTGGGCACACACACCAGTTGTTAACTTTGAAGTGATAACAAGATAGCAATGATTCTTTTTTAAGTCTAAATGAAATTTTGCCTAACTAAACACACAAAGATTTATTTTAAAGCTCAAAACAAAAGTGTGCCTAATTTAGTGATAAATGATTGTTCTTTGACCACTCGAACCTAAAAAAGATATATCAGAAGTTTCTTTTCTCCTTTCTTTGACAAGCGTTTAAGTCAAGCTGCACAGATAAATCATTAGTTTCCAAGAAAAAAACACTAGATTTAAGCTTGGAAAGATAGATGAAATTTGACTATAAAAATAGCTGATAAAATCACTTGATCAAACCTGCTCCATTGTGAAGTTTGCAGAATTATCTTTCTAACGAGTGTTTACTTACATGATTACGAGTTCATATGCTCCTATTATGGCAAAAAGAAAAAGATACCACCCTTATGGCATGTAGAAGAAGGCGGGATGGAGGATTGTTGGATAAAATGATGCACCCTACAGAAGCACCCTTTGGACTACTGGATAAAAGGATGTGGAAGCACCCTTTAGACCATTGGATAAAACGATGCACCCTGCGGGAGCACCCTTCGGACCGCTGTATAAAAAAGATGCACCCCGCAAAAAAGCTCTTCAGATAGTTGGATAAAAGGATGCGGAAGCACCCTTCGAACCATTGGATAAAGTGATGTACCCTATAGAAGCACCCTTTGGACCGCTGGATAAAAGGACGCACCCTACGAAACCACTCTTCAGACCGCTGGATAAAAGGATGCACCCTGCAAAAATGCTCTTCAGACAGTTGGATAAAAGGATGCGGAAACACCCTTCGAACCACTAGATAAAGTGATGCACCCTGCAAAAGCACCCTTTGGACCTTCGGATAAAAGGATGCACCCTCAAAAAAATCACAGAGATTTTTTTGTCTCCAATTTTTGTGAATTAACAGGTGATTCTAAGGTTTTCGACCCTTCTGAGCACGTTGTTGATGTCAGTTTCACCCCAGGAGGTCACCTTTTGATAGATCCTTTCAAAACTTGATAATGGGGTTTAGAGGATCACAAATTTTTACTACAAAAATTTGCAAAAAAACATAAAATTGTACGGTGGGCACCAAAAATGTAATGGGTAAAATGGGATAATAAAATAAATTATAAAACACCCAATAACATCAATGAAATGTGTAAATAACAAAATCTTTAAAAATAAGAATGATACTTACAACCTTTGTTACCTCGCAATTTCCATTGTTCGCCTATTCTCTTTTGATCTTTTGGTGATGAATGTAGCCCTCAGGAAGCTTGCTTCCTTGCTTTGATTCCTCAAGATGACAAGGAGAAATGGCTCGGATACTTGTTGTGTTGAAGATGAGCTTCAACACAATATGAAATAGATAATAAAGGATGTGAGAGTGGGGGTGGCAATGTCGCGCTATGGATTATGCAGCATAAGTTTACTTGAAAGCTTCGTTATTATGAGAATGGAAGAATATAAGGGTATTTATAGACTTGTGAGAGAAGATCAATGGTAGAGGATGTTTGAGGGAACGTGCACAAATAGAAGGACATGTGTCATAGAAAAAGCTCTTCTCTTTGAGTTAACTGCTTTCATGACAAAGATAAGATTTACTTTTCACAAAATAGAATGTTTTATTCTAATTTAAGAGTTATTGATACAAACAAGATTGTTTTAAATCAAACAACTAAGTTTTTGCTTTTGCATGACAAGAAAGATTTATTTTTGGAAGATAATAAAGTGAATTAAATAAATAAATTTATTTAATTGCTTGCACATGATTTGGAAGAATAAATAAAATATTTAATTATATTTTATTTTTGGAGAGTGAGAGGAATAAAATAAATTTAAATGATTTATTTAAATTTGGAGAAATAGACGACTTAATTAAATAATTTAGAATTATTTAATTGTTTGGAAGAATTTAATTAAATAAAGGATTTTATTTAATTTTGACTTTAGAAGAGATAATTAAATATTTTGATATTTAATTAACTTAGAGGAATATGAATTGAATAAATAAATTTAATTATTAATTTATTGATAGAGGAAGGTAGACTTAAATAAATATTAAAAATATTTATTTAGACAGAGTCGTCTCATTTTTAGGTGTATACACATAGTACACAAGGTTTATCCTCATTCATATAATATATTTAATGAATACTATCATTATCACAACTAATCTTTTGACTAAGTTCAATCTTTCAACCTAAATAGGTTTGAGTCTAAATTAATAATATAATATGTTCGGCCTCTTGGTCTTCTTAAGTCTACCGACTTTTGATACAAGAAAGATTATGAACTCATATATAACATCCTTTGTATATCATGATGATTCTTATCATTACTTGTGTAATTCATATGTGATATTATATCACTATACTTAGGTGTTTTCAATGATATCAATATCATTTATATATATTTTCTATATAAGTGAATATCTATCACCAAAACGTTTGATAATAAACATTAAAACTTATATATATATATATATATATATCATTGTGAACTGTGAATCTATCACTGTCTAAACTCTCTTAAATCTTACTCATATCAACTCTTAGCTTTATATATGAGTTCTCATAAGGTTCATTATCTGCACTTAATATATAACTTAAACTAGTTATATCTTTGTGACATTAATAGAATATGGTCACTATACTTCTACTCAGATTTGGTGTTTTGACAACTAAAAGCAACCTATGTTTGCTCAAGTATAAAAAGCTAAGTGACAACTTTCTATAGATCGTAAACCTCTATATAAACAATGATAATCATAACACTTTTCCATAGTTTTGTGTCTATCAAAGCAACAAAGTTTATAACATATACTCTCTATGGGTTCAATGATACAAATGATGGCATGCAAAGTTATCTACAAAAGTATTCTTTCTATAAACTATAGCATTATTGTTTATCCTCTACTATTTTAATACTATTGTATAAAGACATTTATACTATCTCCCTCGCTCAGAGATTCCAACTCCATTAACACTACTTCGTATAACTCTATTAACCTTGTTATAAGAAAACATATCTTTGTATATTCATACATAAATTGATATTACAGTTTAATAATGAATTTAACTACTTTTAAGAGATATCCTACCTCGCAATGTTGACAGTATCGCACTACTACCCAAACTCTCTATGCTTTCCTTTGTGGTTTTCCCATAGATTCTTGACAGAGCTCTCTATGTATCATGTTGTCTTCGCCTCTCTCTTTCCTTGCGAGCTCTTCCTATGAACTAAACTATGTGTTTACGTAGTCCTACCACTTCTCTTACAACTTTGTTGGCTCTTTCCTTAGCACATTTCAATACTAAATATACTGTCTCTCTATCTCTTAGGATAATTCCTTATTGATATATCCTTTTAAAAAGCTTTTCTCTCCCCATACCACGGATATCTTACCCGTGTCTACGCCTATTATCACTCTTCAAAAGGCATGTAGAAAGATGATGGAGTTACTGGTCATAAAGACCACTCCCAACTAATCACAAACTCCTCCTTACTCTCCATAACTAATGTGGAGGAAAGGATTTGAGTGTCCACAAGAACATGAAGTGGTTTTGCATTAGGTTGCAACAACACCACATTCCCTAAAAAGCTCAACAAATACATACTAAATGTTTAACTAATAGTTCATTCCAAATAGATATCTAACAACATAATATCATTGTATACAACGTATACTTATGTTGTCTCTAACACACAATATGATATGAGAATGGGGTCAAGGTATTCTCCCCCTCTCAAAATTGTTTAAACATCAAAAAAGATAAAATAACATAATAGAATTCCAATCGGGAATTACCGATAATAAATTAGTTTAACTACTAGTATTTATTTGTTCTAGTAATATAATATTATGTTCATTTCCCACAAATGAATAATGACTATCGACCATTTCCTTATTGATGGTCATGTTCTAAACCAACTTAGTTTTTGACAATAACCTCAGCTTAATGAATCTTGTTAACAATGGAAGATTTCTCGAGTTAGAAACAAACTTGGACTAATTGGTCAAATAGGACTTACCATACATGACGAAGGTTCACTAAACTATGAAAGCATGAGACTTAGATGGCAAACAATTTATTCTTATCCATTCATCTATTCTCTTCTCTTCAATGATTCTCTCCCTCTTTCTCAAAGGGTGGAAAACCTATTTCCTAGTTACAACTTGCAATCACCAAACTGGGATTAGTGCATCCTTGGTCAATCCATAAACGTTATGAATAAATATAATCATAACATCTTATAACTTTGGTTGGGAAGTTCTTTGCTTATAGACCCAACATAGACTTGGTTAGAAGATGGGTGGCTACCAAGTGGATTCTAAAGGGGAGTGTCTCGGCCAGTGCAATGGCGGGTCAGATGTTCCTATTCAAATTTATATCCCAAGAGGATCTACTTTCAGTCTTGGATAGTGGTCCTTGGCTGTATGAGAAGCATTCACTCTCTCTATGCAAAGGGAAACCTAGATTCAACCCAAAATTTGGTCTCAACAAGTCCACTTCGGTCTGGGTCAAGCTTCTAGGGCTTCTGCTTGAATATTGGAATGAAGAAATATTTGCTTGGATTGGTAACTCATTTGGAGACTATGTGACAATCGATAAGGTCACCAAGGCTAAGGAAAGATTGGTTAATGTTAGATTCTATGTGAATGTTGATGTCCTCAAAACCTCCCCACTTCCATTATCTTGGAATCTAAATTTGGGAAATTAAACCAGAGTATCCTCTATGAGAACTCAAGGGTCTTCTACTAGAAATATATGAAACTAGGACATGTCTTTACCTAGTGTCGGGCTCTGAAGTGTCCCCCCTCAGAGGAAGGAGAAGGAGAAAATGAAAGAGTGTACCAAGGACTACCCTTTCAAAGAGGATATCCTTAATCTTGTTGATTCCCCCCAATTTCCCCTATGAAAGTTGCTGAGGTGGAAGCATTTGTGGGTGGTGACCATTGTCTAGAGCCCAATGGGGGGTGCAAGGCCAAGTTGAAAATGTGGTTGGGGACACTCAAGATCTAGGTCCTAAGGGCCAAATGGAAGAACCAAGTGGTAGGTCAAAGGATAGGGAGGAAGGAGTGATGTTTTAGACCTTTGACACCCCAGTGAAAGGGGATATTAATCCTAAGGAGAATTTACAGGACAATCTCTTTAGCAGTTTTAAACAAAGGGTGGAAGACATAAAGATGGGGGCAAGTATTCTGGAGAAAAACTTCTCCATGTCCCTAGGAGCGAGGTCTAGCAGAAATTTAGATGACTCAGAGGGATGCTCCACTACAAGGAAAAAGGGAAAGGGCCCTAGTAGAAAGACAACGGATGTGGGAGCGAAACATGGCAAAGGGAAACCCTCACATATGCAAACAAGACAGTGAGAGATCATGAGGGAAATAGCTAGTGGAAGGCAAACCACTTTGGTGGTCCCCCTAGGTGGATTAAGAATGAGGATTGTATCATGGAATATCTAAGTACTTAACAACTCTCATAAGAAATTGCTTGTTAAGAACTATATTTCTGATAATATGGTGGACATTCTCTTGTTGTAGGAAGTCAAAATGTCTAAGGAAAATTCCAAATTAGCCATTAAGAATATTTGGCCCAATACTAACTTTGTCATCTGTGAATCCCAGGGGGCTTCAGGGGGCATTGTCACTTTGTGGAACCAAATACTACAAGGGTCAATGGTTTCCTATTCTAGGTATTGTCTTGAAATCTCTTTCTTTTGTAAAAATAATCTATAGACCCTTGTCAATGTCTATGCTCTGAATTCCCATTCAAGGAGGAAGTTTGGGTTTACTTGTCTAACAAGATTAATTTGTCAAAGAGGACTCATTGGATGATTGCAGGAGATATGAACTCCCCCTCTACCCCTCTCAAACAATGGATGGGCTTGCTGATTATTTTGATAGTATGGGTGACCTAGTTGAGTTCTTAAACAATGCTAGTCTTATGGACATTAAACTTGTGGGCCAATCCTTCACATGGTCTAATAGAAGGCAAGGGAAACATCTTATATAGGTCAATCTTGATAGATTCTTAATCTCCTCCAATTGGACCATTTCCAACCTTGTTAGTTTGTTTTCCCTACCACGTGTGGACTCGGATCACAACCCTTTTCTTCTAAATTGGCAGGAGAGGAATATTAAAGGTCCCTTTCCCTTCAGGTTCAAGATGATGTGGTTGGTTCATGTTGACTTTAGAAACTGCCTAATTGATTGGTGGAAGATTCCTGTGCAGGGCCCGACTATGTACAGGATGGCTCAAAAACTTGTCAATGTGAGGAATAGAGTTAAGGGATGGAACAAGTATGCATTTGGGAATGTCTTGGTCAAAAAAGAAAAAAGATTGTGGGTTAGTTGTTAGAGGTCCAAGATAGGATGGAATAGGGTGATCCTTCGGATGAGCTTTAGGCTTTGGATAATTCTCTAAGGAATGGCTGACAACCCTGAAGGAGGAGGATCTATATTGGAAACATAAATCCAAGGTTCAATGGTTGAGGGAGGGGGATAGGAATATGTCCTTCCATCAATCCACACTTTGACATAGGAAGAGAAATACTATTAGTAAAATCTGGGATGAGAATGGGGCTATGGTTGAGGAAGAAGGAGGGCTCAGGAAGCTGACTTCCAATTATTTTGATTCCCTTCTATCTGTCCCTCCTACTAACCTTCCCTCTTGGGAGAATAGGACTCTTCTGAACTCCATTCCTACTATCTTATCTAAGGATGATAATAGCTTCCTGACTAAACTGGTCATGAAGGAGGAAGTTTAGGTAGTGGTCTTCTCTATGGGGGCCTTCAAAGCCCTGGGACTTGATGGTTCCCCCTGGCATTTTTCCAAACATTCTAGGATGTGGTCAGGGAGGATGTCACTAATGTGGTTAGGGATTTTTTCAAAACTGACAAGCTTTTGCAGCAACTGAACAACACTTTCATAGCTCCAATCCCTAAGAAGTTTGAGCCCAACTCCATGATTAATTTCAAACCTATCAGCCTCTGTAACACTATTTACAAGATTTTCACTAAGCTCCTAGTCTTCAAATTGCAAACTCTTGGATAAGCTCATAGATACTAACCAAAAAGGCTTTGTCCTAGGTATGCAAATTCTTGATGTGGCCATCACTACTCATGAAATCATGCACACCATTTCTAAGAGCAACACCCCAGGTATCATTTTTAAACTTGACATTTCCAAAGCCTATGACAATGTCAATTGGGATTTCCTATTCAATGGTCTCAAAATATTTGGTTTCCAAGACCAGGTGATCAATTTGGTGAAAGAATATGTCTCCATGGTAATATTTTCTATTATGGTCAATGGCAGGCTAGAAGGGCTCACTGTTGAGTCAAGCAAAGAAATTTCAACTTGTTAAAGCCTATCTCCAAGGCATCCCTACTTATTTTCTCAATTTGTTTAAAATTGACAAGGTGTTGTTGTACCTCATCATTTAATCTATTTTTCTGATGTCAAAGAACCAGGGCTATGTCCATGGCTATCTACAACTAGGGATTCTATAGTTACTAGTTTATTGCTAGTCCTAATTTTTAAAACAAAGATTAATCTAACTGCTTGTTGAATAAATGTAATGAATGCTGGAAAACAGAATGAAAACAGGAAATGTACTCAAAGCAAAGAAACAATAACATGCATCTATCTATTAAAATAGGAAACACCTTTATAAAAGAAAACTAAAACAATAATACTAGCCTCCTGCCTGAGTAGTGAGAGTGGGCCCTTGCTCCACACCCTTGATGCTGAAGGCTATAGCAGGAAATCAGCACAAAAGATGATCGAAACTAAATTTAGTCCAATTCATTCCTTTCTGCATTCATGAAAATATGGCTATAACAGAACTAAGATCTCCGAGAATTAGAATAATTTTATCATCGTTGTTCTATTACTATTTCTGAGAGTATATATAAAAAATGAGTGATGATATATCACTGAACTTATCTATCAGTCTTTCTAGGAGATGACACCATCTCTTATTTGTACTTAACTGTCTAACTTATGAAAAATCACCATGCGAGAAAGGTAGACTTAAGTGGAACAGAAGTCCACTCAGAGGTCTAAGTTTAAGTCTTAATACACTTGGGCATCAAAGCCCTGAAAATAAGGATATTGGATTAGTTCAATTCGTAACTCATGCAAAATCCTTGAAAAGATAAAACTTCAGCAGTTTAACTGATAGTTGACCCTTCACCACTCAGGTGATGATTTGAGTGAAGTGAGGGGGTATTAGGATCACTGCTAAAGTGTCTAGTCGGCAGCTCTGCTTGGAAACATTTCTCAGGAGGCGCCGAGATAGCTGTTCCTGTCTGCAGCTCCGGAGATAGCTGTTCCTACCTGCAGCTCCGGAGATATTCCAGACTCTCGCAGAGCTCCGAAGAGTCATTCCCCATATCTTCAAAACTTTAGGTGTCACTGTTCTTTGTTATTGTCTCTAGAGATCATTGAAGATGATCTCCGGAGATGCACAAAATTGATGTTCCTGGCATCTACACCTGCTGATTCAAAAAGAGAGAAATTCTGCATTTTTCCATTAATCCCATGCACATTAGTCACCTTAATTAGAAATTCTAATCTCAAGTAATCTATCTTAATTAATCACAAAATAGAATAATCTTGCAAACTTATTTGAGTGCAGACATAAGGAAGATGAACTGAAAAAGGGAAAAAGAGAGGCAAAAAGGTGTATTTCATGAGTGCAATTTGGCACTCATCAAAAATCCTAAGATGTGTTGCTAAAAAGATTGAGCAGATTCAGAAGAAGTTTCTTTGGTCTGGGGTGGAGGAGAAAAGGAGAATTGCTCTAATATGCTGGGAGAAAGTTTGCACTCCCAAGAATCAAGGTGGATTAGGATTGAGAAGAATTCACCTCATGAACAAGGCCCTTATGACAAAGATTGGTTGGAATCTAATCCAAGGCAACAAGGATTGGGGAGATATTATGATTGTAAAAATCTTAGTGGTGACCAGGGCTGCAGATTGCTAGTTGATCTAGTTCTTCCTAAAGGATCTATCATCTGGAATGGGACCCTTAAAACTAGAGGACTACTTCGCAAAGGAGTTAGGTGCAAGATTGGAGATGGTAGGCAGGTTAGCTTCTGGGAGGATAGATGGTTGAAGGACCTCCCTCTAAGGGAGCTCAATTATAGTAGGGTCGTTGATAGAGCCTGTAGGTTTTTTGGAAGTAGAATGGCTAATTACATTAGTGGACAAGGGCTCATAATAAATTAGAAGGGCATCGTCGACTGTGTCATGGATCATAATGAGAACAAAGATGTAGCTCTCCAACTTCAAAGGGAGTTGAACAATTTCAGGCTTTCCTTACTTCCTAAGAAGGATCAGTTGGTGTGGGACAAAGAAAACAAGGGCTTGTTCACTATGAAGAGTAACTATGGTCTACTATTAAACCTGAAAGAGGATAGCTTGTGGGGCAAAGTTTGGATGCCTAAACTTTTACCCAAACTTAATTTCTTTTGGTGGACCTTGATTCATAATAAAATCTTGACATTAGACAATCTTAAAAAGAGAGAGTTCCAGATGCCCAATTGGTGTGTCCTTTGTGGCAAAGAGGAGGAGTCTGTCACTCATCTTGTATTGTCATGCAAGTTTTTCATGGGAATTGTGGGGTCTTACCCTACAGAGGTTGAATATGTCTTGGGTTTCCAAGGATAGTGTGGCTACTCTTGTCAAAGACTGGAGAACACCCTTTCGACCCACATTTATGGTGACTAAGGAACTATGGATCCAAATTCTCCCCCATCTTGTATGGAATTTGTGGAAGGAACACAACAATAGAATCTTTAGAGAAAAATTCAAAATGCCTATGGAGGTCTTTTAGGCTTTCTCTAAACTGCTAGCTGGAAACATCAACTCTTGCAAGTGCAAAGCGGTGGAGAATTCCCCTGGGCAAGAAGATTAGAATGTTCTTCAATAGTGAACTGTCAATCTGAGCATCTACCACATTGATAACTCCAAGAAGATTTCTAGGGCTAGAACCTGTTGGACTCCATCATAGAAAGGTTGGTTCAAACTTAATTTTGATGGGGTGGCCAAAGGGAATAATAGAGAAACCAGTGGAGGAGGCATAAGTAGATCTAAGTCAAGAATGTTTGTGGATGCCTACACTGGGGTATTAGGTATTAAAAGCAATAATGAGGCTGAGGCGTTAGCTATGCTTTCGTGTATCAAGATTTATCTCTCTATGAATATTAGACATCTGCATGTGGAGGGGGATTCTCAGTTAATTGTTAATGCTGCTTTGGGGTCTACTAGTCTTGGCTAGAATTTGGCTGATATAGTGGGAGATATTTGGCTGCTCCTAAATGCCCTGGAAGAGTATAAAGTTTCTCACATCTACAAGGAGGGTAATGTCATGGTAGATTCCATGGCCAACCTTAGGATTAATAGAAATGGGTGGCAGTTCTGGAGAAACTCCTCTAGTCTGCCCCATAGAATTCAAACCCTCATCAAAAAAGATGGATGCAATGGCAATTAAGTTAGTCTGTGGCAACTGTCTTGGTGGGAGGATTGGGCTCCTTTTCCTTTGCACACTTTGGTTGTGTAGTTGGGATTATTTTAGTATGTGGAGGGCGGTAAGACTCTTAACAAGGATAGAGTCATTGGAATTCAAACCCATCAAGGCGGGAGTATTGTTGGCATCATTCAAATCTCCTTGGGTTGGATCTATGAGGTGGATTGGAGGAGGCTAACATGGAGGAAGATGTACAAATCAATGTTGTGGTGGCATGAGACCTCGCGGAGAGGAAAGGGGATGACAGGATGGCACGGTAACAATTATTTTCCTTCCATCTGTTCTTCAGTGATGTCCACTTTTGCACATGGTGGCAGGTGTGGGTATTTCCTGAGGGAGAGAACTAGGGTGGAAAAGGGTCTGTGTATCATTTGAATTATTACTTCAAATTTAATTTAGAGATTTTTATCCCTTTGAAGCGATGGGACTACATGAGCAAAATTATTTATCTTCATGATCATTCTAGAAGGCATCCTCACAACACTTGCCTTTACAATTTTCTCTCATCTTGGATGCCTAACAGTTTACAGGCTAAAAGAATGGGTGGTGATGTTGTCAAAATTGAACCAACCTCACCCGATGAATTTAGGTAGGATCCCATGGTGTGGCACATCATTCAGGAAGGTGAAGTGGCCTCCTTTCTAGAAGTCATGATAAGCCATGATGAGAGTATGTCCAGACAGTTCATAGATTCTTTGGATGATAATAGACGAGTCCATGTTAGGGGTATCTACTTTGAATTTTCTAAAGAAATAATAGGGCAAGCCATGGGGCTGCCTATTAAGGGTAAGAAGTACAACCGTAGGAGTAAGGTGCCAGATCCTGAAAATATGGAGATTTTCTTTAGAGAGGGGGAAGCAACTCTCAAGCTTCATGGTAGTTATGGGAGGGATAAGTTCCTTACTCCATGGGGACAAGTCTACCTCATGATAATGAAATACTTTACACTAGAGGGTCGCTTCAAGGTATTTTATCATTACCACTTTGCCTTGCTCAATCATTTAAGGAATAGGCTGGAACTTAGCTTTCCCTTCTTTTTGTTTTCATCCCTTGAGAATTCCATTCGATCTATCAAGGAGATTCAAGCTAAGAACCCTAACCATTCATCCATACTGCTCCACCAAAGGCTCATCCTTCAGTTGTATCATTTCCATTTGGTGTTGTGTCCACCCAAGCAAATCAAAGTCAATCTTTTGGAGGATTCTCCTTCAGCCACGACCTCTGATGTTAAGGGAAAGGGCAAAAAAGTGGTTGGGTCCCCTAAAATATTAACTCCTAAAATCCCTAAAGGGGAACCCAAAATTATGGAAAACCAAGGTAATTCTCCTATGGGGACCCCTATTCTGGAGCCTAAGTCTAAAACCCCTAGGAAAGCTAGCAGGAAGAATGATTCCCCTAGTTTGGAGATTGATAAGGGAACTGTGGCGTCCACTAAGAGAGATCAATAATCTGAGGAGGATGAGGGTACTACATAGTCTAAGAAGGCCAACAAGGGGAGAGTGGAATTTCAAAGGGATGAGGGGACTTCTAAAGTCATTGACCTCGAGACTAGGCCCAAACAGGGGGAGAGTGGGGACTTAGGTGTTGTTGTTGCTATGAAAAATGTGGCTCATGGTGTTTAGAGGTCCAGTAGGATTGTAGGTATTACCTCCACTAATCCATAGGGAATGGACAATTTTGGGGATTCTGATCATGGAGGATACAATTGGGGAAGGTGAAGATGAGACTCCCACTGAATCGATCCATGAGGATGAAGGTGCCAGCCATTTTCCTGAATTGAACCTACCATACTCAGATGATTATGACAAGGAAATTGAAGAAGCTCAATGGAAGAATAAGAAAGATGGTTGGTCATTGTGTAGCAAGATTGTAGAGGAGATGGCTGAGCTTAAAGTTATAGTTGACAAACTACAGAAGAAATATTGGGTAATGGCTGAATTTGTGGCTAAGGCTCTTCACCGTGCGACGTCTGTGTTCTCGGCTATTAAAGAATTTGATGACAAAGTCAAAGGTATTGGGGTGGACAACTTGGGTGACTACAAAGACATGGTTAAATTTCTATCTAAGTATGGGATTTCTTATAATCCCTAGTGGATCTATTAGTTTCTATTTTTTTGTTATTTTTTATTAGTACTTGTTTTTTGCTGCTATTGGTGTGTTGTTAATGTATTGTTTCTAGTTTGTTTAAGGCCTAGTTTTGCCATGTGGGCTGCTTTGTAAAGGGTTCTGGACCCTCTTTTCCAACTAAACTAATCAAAAACATCTTATAATCACATGTCTAATTTCTAATCATATAAACATAAACTCATGATATCATTGATTTATCCTGACATTTTCACATAACGTCAAAACATTAATTCATGCATAATTAACTACTAATTACATGCAAGTAAAAAGTAAATCTTAGTCAAAATTTGGGGTGTGACATATCTCCCCCCATAATATTCATCGTCCTCAATGATCTAGTGTATCATGAAATAATAAAATAAAGTTTTTGTGCAACATTTAAAAAGCGTAAAACAAATTATGGTAATCTTCCCAGGTGGCACTATCCTCTGCATACTGGTCCCATTGGACCTTGCACTGTGTAACCTCTCTATTATGCAAGAAGAGCTTGCAAACTTCAAGCACCTTAAGAAGCTCCATCATGACCACTCTTGGGTCCTATACCTATAAAGCATTCCAATCAAGAATATGATTATCACCTATTATATACTTTTTCAAATATGAAACATGAAAAACATTGTGCATCCTGGCAAGAGCTGGTTGTAGAGAGATTTTGTAGGCAACCAGATTGATCACTTGGAGAATTTCAAACTATCCTACATATCGAGGACCTAGTTTGAAAGACTTTCCAAACTTTATGGAACTCTTCTGAGGTTTGACCCTCAAAATAACTTTTTCTCCAACTGAGAATTGCCTTGGTGTACACTTGGCATCAACATAGCTTTTATGTCTATCAATTGCTTCCACCAATCTATTTCTAATTATTTTGATCTATTCTTCCATTTATGATAACATTTCTAGACCAATGCTAATCCTCTCCTCTAGCTTATCCCAGCTTATAGGAGTTCAACATCTTCTTCCGTACAATACTTCATATGGAGCCATCTTAATAACAGAATGATAGGAGTTGTTATATGCAAACTCCAAAAGCAGTAGATATTCTTCCCACTTGTATTGTTGATCCATGCAATATATCCACAACAAATCTTCTAGAACTTTATTTACCCTCTCAGTCTGACCATCTATCTCATGGTGATAATCCAAGCTTATATTGAGTTGAGTTCCTAGCACTGAGAATAAATTTTGCCACAATCTTGATGTCATGCATGCATCTATGTCTGAGATAATTCTCTCAAGAACTCCATGCAATCTAAACACTTCTTGTACAAGCTTGCAAGCTAAAACTAGTGCTCCATTCATTATATTCTTAGGTATAAAATGAGTTGCCTTGGTGATATTGTCCACTACAACTCAAATAGCATCATGTCTATTTCAAGACATTGGGAGACCTTGAACAAATTTCATACTAATGACCTGCCACATCCACTCTAGAATATCGTGTGGATACAGAAGTCCTGCTAGATGCTGATGCTCAACCTTTACTCTTTGGAACTCTAGGAAACTTTCTACAAAACTTGTAGCATCATTCTTCATTCCTTTCCAAAAATAAAGAGGCTTCACATTGGCTAGGAGTTCGGTTACTCTAGGGTGACATGAATATGGTGCGGAATGAACTTCCTTCCACACAAGGTTTCTTAATTCTATAGATTTTGGAACATACATCCTTGCTCTGTATCTTAAAAGTCCATCTGGTTCAAAATAGAACCCATCATACCTCGAGTCTTGAGGATTTACTGTGAGAACTTGCTTAACTTTCTCATAGTACTAATCACTTGCAGAATTTTGTAACACTAAATCCTTGAAATTTGAGTGGATAGAGACAATCAATGAGCTATGCCTCCATCAACTTAGAGCATCTGCTACTTGGTTCTCTTTACCTTTGATATAACATTTCTCAAAGTCATAGTTTGATATCAATTCCAACCATCTTCTTTGTCAAGCATTCAGATGAGGTTGGGAAAATATATACTTAAGACCTTGATGGTGCGACTTCAGTTCAAAAGGCTTTGTAAGAAAATAGTGTTGCCACACTTGCAAAGAATGCACAACTACTGCTAACCCTAAATCATGAATAGCATAATTCTACTCATATGCTCTTAGCTTTCTGGATTCATAGGCTAGCACTCAACCATTCTGTATAAGCACTCCCCCTAAACCTTCACTTGAGGCATCAGTGATTACAACAAATTAACTTTCTAGATTAGGAACTTTCAATATTGGTACAGTTGTCAACCTCACTTTTAACTGATTAAATGCCTCTTGACATTTTTCTAACTAGTCAAAACACTTTCCTTTTCTCTAAAGTGAAGTGATTGGGTTTGCAATCTTAGAATAGTTCAATACAAACTTCCTATAATATCTAGCTAACCCCATGATTCTATGCACTTCATGCACATTCTTTGGCGTAGGCCACTCAAGTATAGATTTTGCAGATCTACTAAAATTCATTCAAATGATATTATATGTCCTAGATATTGTATAAAGAAAGTACACTTAGAAATCTTTCCATACAACTTATGTTCCCTCAACCACTGCAGAACTAATTGCAGATGTTGAAAATGCTCTTCCTCATTCTTAGAATATATAAGGGTGTCATCTAGAAACACTAGAACAAATTTATCTAAGCAATCTCAAAAAACATTGTTCATCAAATTCATGAATGTTGCAAGGGCATTCATAAGTCCAAATGGTAAAAATGTGAACTCATAATGTCCATACCTTGTTCTGAAAGTTGTTTTATAAATGTATTCATCTTTAATTCTTAGCTAATGATATCCAGATCGTAGATCGATCTTAGAGAATACTTTTGTGCCCTGTATTTGATCAAAAAGATCATCAATACATGGTAGAGGATACTTATTCTTTATCGTTTCTTTGTTGAGCATACAATAGTCTATACATAGACGCAAGGTTCCATCCTTCTTTTTGACAAAGACGATAGGTGCTCGCCAAGGTGAAACACTAGGTCTAATCAACCCTTTAGCCAATAACTCTTGAAGCTTGGATTTGAATTCCATCAACTTTGTAGTAATCATACAGTATGGCACCTTTGATATCGGCTCAGATCCAAGTATTATATCAATAGAGAAATAAAAAGCTCTCTTCAGAGGTAACCTTGGAAGTTCATTTGGAAAGAAATCTCAAAAATCTTGAAGGAAAGGATAGTTCTCCAAGGTTACATTTTGTTTACTAGGATCCTCTTCTACTTGTTCCATTTTGACTATAAAAATTTAACATCATTTTTTGCCTAGCCCTCTTCAATTGCATAGCAAATATTGGTCTGATCTTGACTTCTCTTTCTATTCCTTGCAGATAGACTTTATTTCCTACATCTTCTAGACAATCAATTGTTTTTACATAACAGTCAACATTGGCCCTATGACTCCATATCCAATTTATTCCTAGAATAACATCATAGGAACCTAGGGGGCTATAAACAAATTAACCTCAGTTGAAAAACTAGGAATATCAATTTTGGCTCAAATAGGCATTGCTCTACCTGAGGTTTAGTTTGGTTAGCATATTCAACTGACCAGGGTTTAGCCATATATCCAACTCTTCTAGGAAATTCATTCAATACTCTTGGAGAAATAAAACTTTCAGTTGCTTCAGTATCAATTAAAATAGAAATAGGAACTCCAAACAAAGTACATGTCATCTTTATGGGAGTAATTTGGTAAGTTTTGCCTAGTGATTGCCCAATGCTGCATGGATCTTCTATTGAAAAGTTGCTTGTTGGGTAGGTAATGTGTTGTTATGCTGTTGAACTCCTTGGTTATTGGTTGGACATTGATTTGTGTAATGATCTCCACCACAAGAGAAACATCCCCCAGGAGGTCCTCGCTTTTCAGTAGGTTTGCATGTATTATTATCATTCTCCTAGAAATTGTTATTGTTTTGCTTTTCATTTCTAGGTCCCTTCCTATTATTTCCAAAACCCTTGTCACTTTTCATATTCACATCATGTTTATCATTCCTTTTCTTGAAAGGTTGAGAAGCTTGTGACTTATTAAACCTCTAACGATTCTTCTCTCAATATTCAAAAATTGACTTCAATTTTTGCTCTTGTTTGATTGCCTTCTCAAAAACTTGGTCCATAGTGGTAGGATCATATACATCCACTTCTCCACCTATCTGGACATTCAAACCCATGATGAATTTGTTGGATTTAGGGAAAACAACTGAGAGGGGGGGTGAATCAGTTGTTTAAAACTTTCTTCCAATTTAATCACTTAAATCCTTTCCTTAATTAAGCAGCATAATGATAAATCAATCATAGCAACATAATACAACAATTCAAGAGTAGAAACACATTAACATATATGACACCAAGACTTTGACGTGGAAATCCCAGTTAAAGGGAAAACCACGGGCTGACTAACCCAAGATTGTATTCTCTATTAGAAGAATAGAAAGAACAAAATGGCATAGGCCAATTACGGCTCACTGCCTGAGCACATTGCTCACAAGAGGCCCACTGCCTACAAGAGACACACTGTCTACAGAATAATAAGTATCACATACTTGAACTGAAGAATAGCATCTTCACCATGCTTGAGTTAGTTCCATTTAGGCTCAATACTTCTGCTCTGCCTTTCACTCTGCTCCTCACTACCACACTCACATCATCACCAAATCAGTTTGAGATGACTTTACAACTCCTTTATACAAGACATCAACTTAGGGATAATCATCCAAGTCGGCATACATTACAGAGAAAATACATAAATACAACATGACTAGTTATAAAAAGACTTCACACAGATCAACACACTGTCAACCACATAGATCTGAGAATTCAATCTTCATTTAGGAACATGCCAATCTTCACATAACATCTTCAAGATCATACGCAGGATGTGTAACTTATCCGATCGGCCAGACTTAGGATGAACACCATCATCCAGAAGTTATTCTTCAATTGCAAGCTCAAACTCCAATATGGACCACCAACACGAACTAGACATAATCCAAAGACCTCCACAAGCTTGCTTGAATCACCAAGAACATCTACACTACTTCTGCTTACTGAAATCATTCTCTCCTTCATCTAGAACCTCAAGAACACAGTCTGTCATCACTATCATATTGGAATAGATGCTTGTGGACCTCCAGACCATGAACCAATTAAGTTGACACTTCACATTTACTTCCTAAACATTCCACCATATCCGCAAAATAGGATATTGCATTTTTGGATCTCACCGGACCTATCTGTATCACTCTGTCACCTTTGAACATCTACCAGGACCGGTTTTACTTAAGTGGCCATAACTTCTTTAGATATTCATGCGGACCTCTGAAATCTTTACTAGATCATCTTAAGACACATATCTATAAACCCTTTAAAGCGCATCTTCTAATCTTCATCTTAGCTGGGATCTTTACCTCACTGTCTTCACTGTTCTTCTCTGTTTCTGATTAGAACTAATTTTCTCAATATCCTCAATACACAGCTCATCCAATCCTTATCATTAATGCAACAAGAGTATGTTGACATCAATGAAAACACCGGTTAGGCCCATACTTGCAACAATCTCCCCCTTTGTCATTGATGGCAACATATGATATGAAAAACTATTTTAACCATCAAGACAAGAACTTCTCCACACTATCACAACTCCCCCTATTAACAAAAACCATTCACATGTCTTCTCTTTCTTTCCTGCTCCCCTTTTGATCAACAATTACTTGTTTTTCACATGTCTTCTCTCCCCCTTTGACATCAATGGCAAAGGGCACATACTTGCATTACTTCAGAATCACACCAGCTACTCCCGCTAAGTAGCAGCTTCCCAAACATCAATCCAGACCACAAGATATGACTATGATATCCACCAGACTGATGCACATCAGTGCACCTTACTTCAGAACTAAAGGGGTAATAACCCCTAAATTCTCCCTGAGATACTCAAAAGAGTCCTTAGGCAGAGGTTTAGTAAAAATATCTGCAATATGATCCTTAGAAGGCACAAAGTCCAACCTGACTTCATTCTTGTTCACTTGCTCTCTCAAAAAGTGAAACTTGATGGATATATGTTTAGTCTTTGAATACAACACTAGATTCTTTGAAATGTTTATTCTCATACTCCACTCTGATGTCTTTTAGCATTTGCTTCATCCACAAAACTTGAGTGCAACTACTTGTTGTAGCAATCTATTTTGTTTTTGCTGTGGACAAAGATATTGCCTCTTATTTCTTGCTTAGCCAAGAAACCAATCTCTTCCCCAAAAAGAATGCTCCACCACTGGTACTCTTCCGATCATCCACATCTCCTGCTCAATCCGCATCTGTATATGCATGAAGAGAAAAATCATGACCTCTGGGATACCACAATCCATACTCAACTATCCCTTTTAGATATCTAAAAATTCTCTTGATTTCCATGACATGAGATTCTCTAGGATCAACTTGGAATCTAGCAACAAGACCAATAGCATTCATAATGTCAAGTCTAGTTTGAGTGAGATACAACAATCCTCCAATCATTTACCTATACTTTTTCTAATCAGCCTTGGGAGAGTCATCATCTTTGCTCAACTTACATCCTGTTGCCATGGGAGTATTCATTGGCTTTGAGTCTTCCATCCCAAATTTCTTCAACAATTCTTTCACATATTTGGTCTGAGAATTGAAGATTCCTTTCTTTGTTTGAGTGATTTGTAGACCCAAGAAGAAGTTCATTTCCCCAAACATGGACATCTTAAATTCACTTTTCATTTCACTTGCAAAAGTCTTGCACATACTATCACTTCCTCCAAAAATGATATCATCAACAAACACTTCAACAATCAAGATATTTTCATGATTAATTTTGGAGTACAAATTACTGTCAGCAGTACCTTTGTTGAAACCAATCTTCAAAAGATGCTTATCCAATCTTTCATACTAGGATCTTGGGGCTTGCTTCAGTTCATACAAAGCTTTCTTCAACTTATAGACCATATCACCATGATCAGACAATTGAAATCCATCCGGTTGCTCAATGTATACGTCTTCTTCCAAGTCACCATTCAGGAAGGCAGATTTGACATCCATCTGATATGCATTAAAATCCTTGAAGGTAGTAAAAGCAAGATATAATCTGACTGCTTCAATTCTTGCCACCAGAGCAAAAGTTTCTTCAAAATTCACATGACATATTCTCCTATGCCATAACCAACTCTGATCAATTTGAACAAATAGACAAATTTTACCAGTACCAACTAAATGGAAGATATTAGCTTTTGTTTGAGTACCAGATGCAATCTCTGTTCTGGAACTTTCAAAGATCTTGCATTTTCCATTCTTGAATCGGAGATCATAGGCTTTATCCACCAACTATCCAACACTGAGAAGATTGTGCTTCAGACCTTCAACATATAGTACATTACTAGTTTTGTTCTGTCCATCAAAAGAAATGGTTCCTCTTCCTCTGATTCTGCCAGCAGAATTATCACCAAACTTTACCACTCCTCCTTCATACCTTTCCAAATCTATGAACTTATTTTTTTCACCTGTCATATGGTGAGAGCATCCACTATCAATGACCCAATCATCCTTTTCTTCAACTTGGGAAGCCAGAGTTCTTTCCATAATTTTATGATTGACAGATTTAGAGGGCATTGGATCTTCTTCCTTGATGGCAATGAACACCCAATCACTTCTGGATTTGTTTCCTATCTCTAATTCATCATCTGTTACTCCTTCATTATCATCATCTTCATGAACATAGTAAAAATTGTTTTGGAACCTTGATCTATTAGGATTTAGCCTTGAAAATCTTTCCGGACACCTTGAGGCAAAATGACCAATCTTATTGCAGTTAAAACACTTAAAAGAAAATTTTCCCTCATACTTACCGGATCCTCTTGGTAGTCTTTTTGCATTAAGGGCTTCAAGTTGAGCAGCTTCTGCTTCATCTTCTTCCATGTCTTTTCTTGCTTTTTCATACCATGATAGTTTCCTTGAAGAGTTCTCTCTCGGATCAAACTTTTGTTTTCCTTTACCAGAGGCACTAGCTTTGAATGCAGATTCAGTCTTGGGGGGGCATCACCAAACTCAATCAATTCAAATGCAACCAATTTACCAACCAATTGATCTCTTGTGATACCTAAAAAAGATCTAAATTCTTCAATAGCAGCAACCTTATACTTGTAATAATCAGGAAGGGATCTGACAACTTTGCCAGTGATCTCATCTTCATCCAAGACTCCACCAACACATCTAATGCCACAAACAAGCTCATTTACTCTTTGCATAAAGGTAGTGATATTTTCATCTTCTCTCATCTTCAGATTTTCAAATTTTCCTTTCAAACTCTGTAGCTTGGCACATTTAACATATTTTTCTCCTTCATGCAGAAGTTCCAATTTTTCCCAAATCTCAAAAGCAGTTTGTAGGTCAACAACATTTGTCAGCTCTGAATCAAACAAGGCACTTAGAAGAGCTTCTTTAGCCCGCATGTTGTTTTTACCATCTTTGATTTCATCAATAGTTCTCGGTCCATTCTGTGGAGGAGTATACTTCTTTGAAGCCATGGTCTACTACTGCATTCCCATACATTGCAAGTGATATTGCATGCAAATTTTCCAAAGAGTAAAATTGGTTCCATCAAACCTTGGACTATCCTTCTTGTAGGACGACATCTTGGATCTCCTCAAGAGGTTAAGCCTTTTTAGAGGAACTTAGCTCTGATACCAATTGTTGGATTTAGGGTAAACAACTGAAAGGGGGGTGAATCAGTTGTTTAAAACTTTCTTCCAATTTAATCACTTAAATCCTTTCCTTAATTCAGCAGCATAATGATAAATCAATCATAGAAACATAATGCAACAATTCAAGAGCAGAAACACATTAACACATATGACACCAAGACTTTGACGTGGAAAACCCAGTTAAGGGAAAAACCATAGGGTGACTAACCCAAGATTGTATTCTCTATTAGAAGAATAGAAAGAACAAAATGGCACATGCCAATTAGGGCTCACTTCCCGAGCACACTACCTACAAGAGACACACTGTCTATAGAATAATAAGTATCACATACTTGAATTGAAGAATAGCATCTTCACCATGCTTGAGTCAGTTCCATTTAGGCTCAATACTTCTGCTCTGCCTTTCATTCTGCTCCTCACTACCACACTCACATCATCACCAGATCAGTTTGAGATGACTTTACAACTCCTTCTTTATACAAGACATCAACTTAGGGATAATCATCCAAGTCAGCATACATTACAGAGAAAATACATAAATACAACATGACTAGTTATAAAAAGACTTCACGCAGATCAACACACTGTCGGCCACACAAATCTGAGACTTCAATCTTCATTTAGGAACATGCCAATCTTCACATAACATCTTCAAGATCATTCGTAGGATGTGTAACTTATCCGGTTGGCCAGACTTAGGAAGAACACCATAATCCAGAAGTTATTCTTCAATTGCGAGCTCAAACTTCAATGCAGACCACCAACACAAAATGGACATGATCCAAAGATCTCCACAAGCTTGCCTGAATCACCAAGAACATCCACACTACTTCTTCTTACTAAAATCATTCTCTCCTTCATCTAGAACCTCAAGAACATAGTCTGTCATCACTGTCATATTCGAATAGATGCTTGCAGACCTCTAGACCATGAACCAATTAAGTTGACACTTCACATTTACTTCCTAAACATTCTACCAAATCTGTAGAATAGGATATTGCATTTCCAGATCTCACTGGACCTATCTGTATCACTCTGTCACCTCTGAACATCTGCCAGAACTGGTTTTACTTAAGTGGCCATAACTTCTTCAGATCTTCATGCGGACCTCTGAAATCTTTACTAGATCATCTTAAGACACATATCTATAAACCCTTTGAAGCACATCTTCTAATCTTCATCTTAGCTGGGATCTTTACCTCATTGTCTTCACTATTTCTCTTTGTTTCTGATTATAACTAATTTTCTCAATATCCTTAGCACACAACTCATCCAATCCTTATCATTAATGCAACAAGAGTATGCTGACATCAATGACAACACTGGTTAGGCCCATACTTGCAACAGAATTTTCTAATTCGAAACCTTTCATCCTTCTGATATTGTGGCACATACTTTAGGAGACTAGTGTACTTTTCCCAATATTCAACCATTGACATTTCTCCTTGTTGTAGATTCTAAAAATCTATTATCTTTTAGACAAAGAAAAGCTGTGGTAACCACCTCTTTCGAAATATGACCACAAACTGATTCCAAGTTAAGCTCAAAGAACTTAGCCCCAGTTTCATTTTCTTGTTCATCCACCGTGTGGATGCTTAACCTACCAACTAATAGGCACCCCATACTACCTTGGCTATCTTAGAGTAGCTTATGATCTCAAAATACTTTCCCATCTCTGTCAACCAAGCTTTTGCAGTATCACTACTTATTGTTCCATCGAACTTGGGTGGCGTCACTTTCTTCATATTTCTTGGCATCTCTAAGGCAATTCTATTTCTCATTTCTTCTTCAAATTTAGTCTTATCAACATCCTCCCTTCATTCACTTTGAGTACTAGGCTCATGGACATAATCATCATCCCCTAAATGTGAGTCCTCTTTTTCTCCTTTGGGTCTTCCTTGGCCCCTCACTTCTTGTTCCAGGTTTCCAAGCCTTTCCTTGGTTTCATTCAACATGGTCAATATCTAATCCAGCTTAGTCATTAGGTTTTCAGAAAGATTTGACTCTTCCTGACTATCTCCAAGATTTGTTTGAGTTTGAACCATGATGATACTCTATATCACACATGCTATTCATATTAAGTTATAGATTAGAATTTAGAAACAATTCATCTCATTAATTCAAAATTCGTCATTAAATCTATTCTCAAAACTTAGATTTGTGCAAAACAATCTCATCTTTATTATAGTTTATTCTAGGTATAAATACATCCTTATTTAGATAGATAATGCAAGAAGACTACATGTCATTGTTGGTTAAAGGACATTCCTCAAGTTCCTCTTCCTCGTCAGAATCCAGTAAAACAAACTTAGAGGGTGGATGTACACATAGCTACTCCTCCAACACCTCTTTTCATAAAGCAGGGGCATCACGACCACACATAAATGGCATGTCGCAACTAGCAGACGGTTTACTTAGTTTAACTACATGAGTAGGAACAAAGGGTTTCTTAGCTAGTTTGTTGCATTGTTTCTTTTCTAATTGAATACACTTAAGAGCATAAACCAAAGTTTTAGAGTCTTTCAGCCATGCATCCTTAGCATAGTTAATATGTCCTTAAAGTTTTACCTCCTCGATTGGTTCTTTCTTAACCACTATCTTGGGTAAGTTCTGGTGAATAGACTTCTTGGTAGTTTTCTTGGTTCTTCTCCACACCATTCTGGCATAAAACCAATTTCAAACATTAGCCAATCTATTGAATTTTGACAAGTTTTCTCACAGTGAGCTCCTAGGGCCAAGTGTTGAACCTGATAGCTATGATACCATATGTAACATATCAACTCAAACAACTTGAAATTACTCATAAAATTTACTAAGAATGTAAATGAACATGTTTAACCATGAGTGAAATTTTTTTTTAAACTTTTGCATAATCACAGAATTAAATGCATATCTTTTCTAAATATTTTTCAACCTTGAAATTACAATATATTCAAAGATAAAATCATAGTGAAATCATTTCACTTTACATTTACAATAATTTGCACTTAAAATATGAATAATTTTACATAATTTTGAAAATCATAAGTCATAACATGAAGTATACTACATCTAGAATCTGGAATCTATCTCACAATTCTCAGTGAGTCTTCTACTATAGAGGGAGAGCATCATCTGAGTGGTCCCCCACTCATCTTCCATCTGGAAGTGGCCCTACCCTTAATGAAGAGTATAGACATAAGGAACTAATAGATTTCCATCTAAGTCCTAATGATGTGTCCTACATAACTCATTGCAAATATGTGCCTAAGTGGTGTTGTCATTGATGTCAACATATTCTTGTTTCCATTAGTGTCAACTGTATCCTATTTTGTTGTCTATGTAGAAGACCAGATTATTGAGGATATTTAGAAAATTAATAACAATCAATGCATGCAAATCATGTGGACGTGTAGAGGATTGTTAGAGGTTGCTCTAGTGAAGATTTGAGAAGTCTGCATGAAGATTTGAAGGAGTTATGGCCATATGACTAGAACTAGTTCCTTCAATACTTAGAAAAGACAGAGTGATAGGAAAGAGGTCTGGATTGTTCCGGTAATATAAAATTGTGATCTATGGATCTGAAGGCATGTTTGGGAAGTTAATGTGTATCATCAACACTAGTGGTTTGTGGTTTGGAGGTCTGCAAGATATCCTTCTAGTTTGATAGTCATGACAAAGAGTGTTCTTGAGGTTCTAGAGGAAGATTCAAATGCTTCTGTTAATTTGGTTTAGAATGGATGTTATTGGTAAATTCAATGTGCTTGTGGAGGTCTTTGGATCGTATGGCTACTATGTTAGCAGTCCGCATTAAAGTTTGAGCTTGTTGATTGAAGATTTCTTCTTTGAGGTTGATGTTCTTCCCAGTCTTGGCCGACCGGATGTTCCTAGCCTGTTGCAGATACCTTAAGAGCATTTTTATGAAGCGTGGAGTTTTTGTAGAAGCAGATTCAAGTCTCAGTTGTGTTTGGCTGACAGTGTGATGATCTATGTCAAGTTTAGGTGACCTTGTTGATCATTCCAAGGTTGATGAAGTATATAAACACTTGTTGAAGAGGTATTGAAAATCATCCTTGTGCAAAACAGATAAAATCCGACGAAAGGATCAGGAGCAGCACAGAGAAGAAAAAGAGCAAGAGTAGTATAGAGTGTGAAGAAGAGTTTGGGGCAAAGCAAAAGTTCTTGAGCATTCATTGAAATTGAATCAAGCATGAAGTAGATTCTATTTCTTAGTTAATTATTTCTAAATAAATTATGTAGGTAGTGAGCCTCTCTTTTGAGCAGTGATCTCTGGGCAATGCGCCCGAAGGCATGTGCCTTCTATTTTATTAAGTACTTTTAACAGGGTATGCATTTTGTGGGTTAACCCCCACTATGGTTTTTCCCTTAACCGAGTTTCCACATCAAAATCTTGGTGTCAAGTGTGTTGATTATGTTTCTTCTCTTATGTTGTTGATCTATGCTTTAATGTTTACATCACTAATCTAATAGTAAGATAATAAAGAAGATTAAAGGCAAAAAAGTTTTATTGTGGGACAATTGATTCACCCCCCCTCTCAATTGTCTAGTTCCAACAATTGGTATTAGAGCCAGATCCTCTCATAAAAGCCTAACCACTTGAGGAGATCTAGGATGTCAACCTACAAGAAGGATAGTCCAATATTTGATAGAACAAATTACTCTATTTGGAAAAATCACATGGAGTGCCATTTGCAATGCATGGGTGATGCCTATTAGGAAATAACTAGTGTTGAGTATAAACCTCTAGAGAAAGGTCCTTCAACTCTTGATCAAATCAAAGATGCTGAAAACAATCTTCAAGCTAAAGAAGCCTTGTTGAGTGCCTTGACTAATTCAAAAATGACAAATGTCTTTGGTCTAAAAACTACTTATGAAATCTAGAAAAAGTTGGAGTATCTATATGAAGGTGATAAATATGTCAAATGTGCAAAGCTACAAAGTCTGAGAGGAAAATTTGAAACTATGAGGATGAGCAAAGATGAAAACATCATAATCTACATGCAAAAGATAAATGAACTTGTGTGTGGGATCAGATGTGCTGGTGGAACTTTAGAAGAATCATAAATTGTATCAAAAGACTCATATCTTTACCAGATTCATACAAACATAAGGTTGCAGCTATAGAAGAGATTAGGATAGTCTCATAGGTTACAAGAGATCATCTGGTTGGCAAAATTTCAGCTTTCAAATTAAGTGAGTTTGGTGATTCTCTTCCCAAGTCTGAATCTGCATTTAAGGCCAGTGTGTATGGAAAACAAAGATATGATCTGGGTGAAAGCTCTTCTACAAGATCTAACAGATTTATGAAGACAAGAAAGGATCTTGAAGATGTTGAAATAGAAATAGCAGACCTTGAATCTCTTGTTTCCAGAAGAATGCCAAGAGGATCTGGTAAGTATGAGGGAAAATTACCACTCAAATGTTTTGCTTGTAATAAGATTGGTCATTTTGCTTCAAGGTGTCTGGAAAGGTTTTCAAAACTAAACCCTAACAGTATAAAGGTCAGAAGAAATGCTACTATGTCCAAGAAAATGGAGAAGAAGGGGTAACAGATGATGAATCTGATCATGGAGGTTCCTCTGAAAATGATTGGGTGTTTATTGCTATCAAAGAAGAAGATCCGGTGTCTACTCAATCTGCTAGCTATGAAAATGTGGGAAAGTGCCTTGGCTGCTCAGGTTATTGAAAAGGATGAATGGGTGATTGATAGTGGATGTTCTCATCATATGACTGGTGACAAGAGTAAGTTTGTGAATTTTGAAAAATATAAAGGAGGACTTGTGAAATTTGGAGACAACTCAGCTGGTAGAATATGTGGCAAAGGATCCATCTCTTTTGATGGGAAGAACAACACCAATGATGTTCTATATGTGGAAGGACTGAAACATAATCTTCTCAGTGTTGGACAGTTGGTTGACAAGGGTTATGATCTTCAGTTCAAGGATGGAAAATGTAGAATCTTAGAAAGCTTTGGAATTAAAATTGCATCTGGTACTCAAACCAGAAGTAACATCTTTCACTTAAGTAGTTCTAGGAAAAGTTGTTTGATTGCTCAGACAAATCAAAGTTGTATATGGCATAGGAGGATGTGTCATGTGAATTTTGACAACATTGTCAAAATAAGTTCCACTCAAGTTGTAAGAGATCTTCCAAGACTTGTGAAACCTAATAACATATGTAGAGAATGTCAATTGGGAAAATAGAACAAAATTTCATTCAAGAGTAAGGAACAAGGTTCAAGTGAGAGATTGGAACTGGTACATACTGATCTTTGTGGTCCTACTAGAATTAGGAGTGTGCAAGGAGATAGATATTTCATGTTTCCAATTGATGACTACTCCCAGATGATGTGGGTAACTTTTCTGAGAGAAAAATCAGAAGCCCTTGACAAGTTTAAGGTGTTGAAGATGATGGCTAAAAATGAGATTGGTGGGAAATTAAAGTGTCTGAGATCTGACAGAGGTTGAGAATTTACCTCCGGTGAGTTTGATGCTTTCTATGAAAAGCATGGAATAAAAAGATAGTTATCTGCTCCTAGGACTCCTCAACAAAATGGAGTTGTGGAAAGAAAGAACTGGACCATTCAAGAAGCTGCTAGAACCAAGATGATGGAAACAAATGTTCCTCAAGTTTATTGGAGAGAAGCCATGAGTATTGTTGTCTACACTCTTAATTGGGTGCAAATCAAAGAAAATTCTAGTAAGACTCCTTATGAACTTTGGTTTGGTCATCCTCCTACTGTGAAATACTTTAGAGTCTTTGGTAGTAAATGTTATTGTTAGACTTAGGGTACACAACTGAGAGGGGGGGTGACTCAGTTGTGCAAAACTTTTCTTGCAATAAATTAACCGTGGAAACACAATGCAACAAATCAAGAGCAAAAACACATCAACACATGAGACACCAAGATTTTGACGTGGAAAACTTGGTTAAGGGAAAAACCACAGGGTGATTAACCCAAGAATGTATTCTCTGTTAGAAGAATAGAAAGAACAAAATGGCACATGCCAATTAGGGCTCACTGCTCGAGCACACTACTCACAAGAGGCTCACTGCCTACAAGAGACACACTGTCTACAAAGAAATAAATATCACATACATGAATTGGAGAATAGCATCTTCACCATGCTTGAATCAGTTCCATTTAAGCCCAATACTTCTGCTCTACCTTCCGCTCTCCTCTTTGCTACCACACACTCATCTCAACAAGGACAACTTTGAAATGACTTCATAATCCCTTATTTATACAAGACATCAACTTAGGAATGAACATCTAAGTCAGAAAATATCAACAAGAACATCCACAGGATGTGTAACTCATCCGGTTGGCCAGTCTCAGAAAGAACACCATCATCCGGAAGTTATTCTTCAATGCGAGCTCCAAATTCAATGTAGACCACCAACACAAACTAGACACGATCCAAAGACCTCCACAAGCTTGCCTGAATCACCAAGAACATCCATACTTCATATGCTTACTGAAATCCATCTCCCCTTCATTTGGGACCTCAAGAACACTGTCTGTCATTACTGTCACAAAGGAATAGATGCTTGCAAACCTTCAAACCATGAACCAATGTAGTTGACACTCCATAAAGACTTCCTCAACACTCCCTCAAATCTGCAAAATAGTACAATGCAATTCTGGATCTCACTGGACCTATCTGTGACACTCTATCACCACTAAACATCTGCCAGAACCAATTTTACTTGAGTGGCCATAACTTCTTCAGATCTTCATGTGGACCTCTGAAATCTCTACTAGACCACCTTAAGACACATATCTACAAACTCTTTAAACCACATACTTTGATACTCATCCTATCTTGGACTTTTACCTTACTGTCATCACTTATCTTCACTGTTCCTGATTGAGACTAATTTTCTCAATATCCTCAGCACACAGCTCATCCAATCCTTATCATTAATGCAACAGGAGTAAGTTGACATCAATGAAAACACTGATTAGGCCCATACTTGCAACAGTTATATCAAAAGAGATGAGGATTTAGGTAAGTTTGAGGCAAGAAGTGATGAAGGAATATTTTGGGGATATTCAACTCAAAGTAAGGCCTACCGGTGCTTCAATAAAAGATTGAAGAAGATTGTTGAAAGTGTGAATGTTAAAGTTGATGAAAGCAAAGAAGGACATTCCAAGTACTTCGAATATGATTTAGATGATCAAGATGAAAGTCAAAATCAAGGAAGGCAAGTTCAAGTTTAGACTCAGATTTAGTTTGAACCAGTAACTCCAGAGTTTAACCCAGATGATGAGGAACAAGTTCAAGAAACAGAAGCTCAAACAATCTCCAAGACTCCCAGGTATGTAAGGTTAAATCATCCTGATGATCAGATCATAGGAGATAAGAGTAAAGGTGTTCGAACTAGGAGAAAAATGTCTGAAGATCAAGAAGAGATTTGTTTGATTTCAAGGATTGAACCTAAATCAGTAAGTGAAGCTTGTAATGATGAAAGCTAGGTCAAAGCAATGGAGGAGGAATTGATGCAAATTGAAAAGAATCACACATGGGATCTAGTTCCTAGACCTAAGGACAAAAATGTGATTGGAACCAAATGGGTCTTCTAGAATAAATTGAATGAAGATAGTGAGGTGGTGAGGAATAAGGAAATGTTGGTATGTAAAGGCTACTCTCGAGTGGAAGGAATTGATTTTGAAGAAACTTTTGCTTCAGTGGCAAGGATAGAGGCAGTTAGATTATTTCTTGCATTTGTTGCCTTCAAATATTTTAAAGTATATCGAATGGATGTGTGAAAAAGTACTAGTGGTGGTGCATTCTTCTTGGGGAGAAGATTGGTCTCTTGGATAAGAAAAAAGCAAGAGGCAATATATTTGTCTACTGCAGAAGCAGAGTACATAGCAGCAACAAATAATTGCACTCAGGTTTTGTGGATGAAGCAAATGTTGAAGGACATCAGAGTTGTGTTTGAGGAGCCAGTCATAATTTTTTGTGATAATTCTAGCGCAATAAGCATCTCAAAGAATCCGTTAATGCATTCAAAGACAAAGCATATATCTATCAAGTTTCATTTCTTGAGAGAGAAAGTAAATGAGAATGAAGTCAAGTTGGAGTTTGTGCCTTCTAAAGTTTAGATTGTAGACATCTTCACTAAGCCTCTTCCCAAGGATACTTTTGAGTATCTTAGAGAGAAGTTAGGGGTTATTACCCCTCCTGAGTAGAACTAAGATGCACTAAGGTGCATCAGTCTAGTGGGATTCACATCCATATCTTGTGATCTAGATTGATGTTAAGGAGGTACTAGTCAAAGGGGGAGTAGTCAATATACAAATTTTGGGATCAGTCTGAAGAAAAAAGGGAGAAAAGATAGCAAATATGTGCCCTTTTCAATTGATGTCAAAGGGGGAGAGAAGTCATGTGAAAAACTAGTTGCTGATGTAAGGGGGAGCAGTAAAGAAAGTAGTTGCAGAAGTGAGAAGAGAAAGGGGGAAAAGTTTTTGTCTTGATGGTTAGATTCAGTTTTTCACATCATATGTTGCCATCAATGACAAAGAGGGAGATTGTTGCAAATATGTGCCTAAGTGGTGTTCTCATTGATGTCTACATATTCCTGTTGCCATTAGTGTAAACTATATCCTATTTTGTTGTCTGTGTAGAAGACTAGATTGTTGAGGATATTGAGAAAATTAATAACAATCAATGCATGCAGCTCATGTGGATGTGTAGAGAATTGTCAAAGGTTTCTCCAGTCAAGATTTGAGAAGTCCGCATGAAGATTTGAAGGAGTTATGGCCATTTGAGTAGAACCAGTTCCTGCAATACTCAATGACATGAAAGAGATCCAGATTGCTCTAGTAATATAAAATTGTGATCTACGGATCTAAAGGCATGTTTGGGAAGTCAATGTGTATCATCAACACCAATGGTTCATGGTTTGGAGGTCCGCAAGCTATCCTTCTAGTTTGACAATCATGACAGAGAGTGTTCTTGAGGTTCTGGGGGAAGATTCAAATGCTTCTATTAATTTGGTTTAAAATGGATGTTATTGGTGAATTTAATGTGCTTGTGGAGGTCTCTGGATCATATGGCTACTATGTTAGAGGTTTGCATTAAAGTTTGAGCTTATTGATTGAAGATTTCTTCTTTAAGGTTGATGTTCTTCCCAGTCTTGGCCGATCAAACGTTCCTAGCCTGTTGCGGATACCTTACGAGCATTTTTATGAAGCGTGGAGTGGTTGTAGAAGAAGATTCAAGTCTTACTTGTGTTTGGCCGACAGTGTGATGATCCACATCAAGTTTAGCTAACCTTGTTGATCATTCCAAGGTTGATGAAGTATATAAACACTTGTTGAAGAGGTATTGAAAATCATCCTTGTGTAAAATAGATAAAATCTGAAGAAAGGATCAGAAGTAGAGCAAAGAAGAAAAAGAATGAGAGCAGTATAGAGTGTTAAGAAGAATTTGGGGAAAAGAAAAAGTTCTTGAGCATTCATTGAAACTGAATCAGGCATGAAGTAGATGTTATTTCTCAGTTAATTTTTTCTAAATAAATTTTGTAGGTAGTGAGCCTCTCTTTTGAGTAGTGAGCTCTGGACAGTGCGCCCAAAGGCATGTGCCTTCTATTTTGGGTATGCATTTTGTGGGCTAACCCCCACCATGATTTTTCCCTTAACCGGGTTTCCATGTCAAAATCTTGGTGTTAAGTGTGTTGATTATGTTTCTGCTATTATGTTGTTGATCTATGCTTTAATGTTTACATCACTAATCTGATAGTAAGATAATAAAGAAGGTTAAAGGCAGAAATTTTTTTATTGTGGGACAACTGATTCACCCCCCCTCTCAGTTGTCTAGTTCCAACAAATCAATCAACCATACAACTCTAGACAATCTTTTAGCTAAGTATGATCATTTTGATAGGTTACACAATCTAGACATGGTGAACCATCTAATGCATGCAGAGACAAATGCATCACTTTGGCCAAAGTTTCTCTATAAATAGATGTTTGCAATAAATTCACTCATGTGTTCACACACCTCTAACTCGACTTGGAAACTACCACATCCTACAGTTTGACTTGCTTGACTAGTATCTCTAGACATAAATTGTCTTGACTAAACTCAAATCCTAGTCAATCAGAATTAGAATTTAATCCTTAATCTAGGATAAACATAATATATGGGTTTATGTGACTTTAACCTTTCAGAGAGTCCATCTTTGTATACTTGCAAATACTAGGTTCTATGACTTCTTGTCATTCTACTCAATGACCCATAGATTGAGCACTCTTGAGTAATATATCAAGTTTCTAACTCTATCATGAAATCATTTATTTTATCATAAGTTCTTCTTAGACTCTTCCTAAATTATATTGTCTTGATCTATGGTTTCTCAACCTTTCACTATTGACCATAATAAACAATAGACTAATTCAATGTTGTAACCAATTTAAGAGTTTTCAACTTTTCTTAACCCCTCTGGGTCGAATCTAGGGATTTAACTTCTCTATCCTAACACATTGCAATATCAAATACTCTTGTTTTCCAAAAGTAAAAATTTATAATAATTTAACATGGAAATGATAACCTATAGTCTTCTCTTGATCACTTGGGCATTGTTTGAATTCACATTTCTCATAAGATGTATAAACATAATACATGAGATTTATCCTCATTCATATAAGATCTTTAATGAATACTATCATTATCATAACTAATCTTTTGACAAAGTTCAATCTTTCAGCCTAAATAGGTTTGAGTCTAAATTAATAATATAATATTTTTAACCTCCTAATCTTCTTAAGTCCATGGACTTTCAATACAGGAAAGGTTATGAACTCATATATAACATCTTTTATATATAATGATAATGCTTATCATTACTTGTATAATGCATATGTGATATTATATCACTATACTCAAGAGTTTTCAATGATATATAATATTATTTATATATATTCTATATAAGTGAATATCTATTACCAAAACTTTTGATAATAAACATTAAAACTTATATATATAAATCATTGTGAACTGTGAATCTATCATTGTCTAAACTCTCTTAAATCTTACTCATATTGACTCTTAGGTTTATATCTGAGTTCTTAAAAGGCTTAGTCTCTGCACTTAATATATATAACTTAAATGAGTTATATCTCTAAGACATTAATAGAAAATGGTCACTATACTTCTATTTAGATTTGGTGTTTTGACAGCTAAAAGTAACCTATGTTTGCTCGAGTATACAAAGTTGAGTGAACTGTGAATCTATCACTGTCTAAACTCTCTTAAATCTTACTCATATCGACTCTTAGCTTTATATATGAGTTCTCATAAGGTTCATTATCTGCACTTAATATATAACTTAAACTAGTTATATCTTTGCGACATTAATAGAATATGGTCACTATACTTCTACTCAGATTTGGTGTTTTGACAACTAAAAGCAATCTATGTTTTCTCGAGTATAAAAAGCTAAGTGACAAATTTCAATAGATCGTAAACCTCTATATAAACAATGTTATTCATAACACTTTTCCATAGTTTTGTGTCTATCAAAGCAGCAAAGTTTATAACATACACTCTCTATGGGTTCGATGATACAAACGATGGAATGCAAAGTTACCTACCAAAGTATTCCTATTGTAAACTATAGCATTATTGTTTATCCTCAACTATTTTAATACTACTATATAAAGACATTTATATTGTCTCTCTCTTAGAGATTCCAACTCCATTAACACTACTTTGTACAACTTTATTAACCTTGTTATAAGAAAACATATCTATGTACATTCATATAGAAATGGAATATTACAGTTTAATAATGAATTTAACTACTTTTAAGAGATATCCTACCTCACAACATCGACAATATCCCACTGCTACCCAAGATCTCTGTGGTTTCATCTTTTTTTCTTGTAGACTCTTGACAGAGCTCTCTGTGTATCACCTCGTCCTCGCCTCTCTCTTTCCTTGCGGACTCTTCCTATGAACTAAGCTTTATGTTTACGCAGTCCTACCACTTCTCTGATAGCTTTGTTGGATCTTTCCTTAGCACGTATCAATACTAAATGTACTTTCCCTCTATCCCTTAGGATGATTCCTCATTTATATATCATTTTAAAAGGATTTACTCTCCCCATACCACAAATATCCTACCCATGTCTACACCTATTATCACTCTTCAAAAGGCATGCAGAAAGATGATGGAGTTACTGGTCATAAAGACCACTCCCAACTGATCACAAACTCCTCCTTACTCTCCATAACCAACATGGAGTAAAGGAGTTGAGTGTCCACAATAACATGAAGTGGTTTTGCATTAAGTTGTAACAACACCATGTTCCCTAAAAAGCTAAACGACTACATAGTAGAGGTTTAACTAATAGTTCATTCCAAATAGATATTTAACAACATAATATCATTGTATACAATGTATAATTATATTGTCTCTAACACACAATATGATATGAGAATGGGCCCGAGGTACTCTCCCCCTCTCAAAATTGTTTAAACATCAAAAAAGATAAAATAACATAATAGAATTCCAATCAGGAATTACCGATAATAAAGTAGTTTAACTACTAGTATTTATTTGCTCTAGTAATTCATTTCCCACAAAGGAATTATGACTACCAACCATTTTCTTGTCGATGGTCATGTTCTAACCCGACTTATTTTTTTACAATAACCTCAGCTTAATGGATGTAGTTGACGATCAATGATTTGTCGAGTCAGAACCAAACTTAGACTAATTTGTCAAACATGACTTACCATACATGACGAAGGTTCACTAAACTATGAAAGCATTAGACTTAGATGGAGAACAGTATGTTCTTATCCATATGTCCTTTCTCTTCTCTCAGATGATGCTCTCCCTCTCTTTCTCGGAGGGTGGAAAACTTGTTTCCTAGTTACAACTTGCAATCATCAAACTGGGATCAGTGCATCGTTAGTCAATCCATAAACCTTATGAATAAATAATCATAACAGCTTATAATCACATGTCTAATTTCTAATCATATAAACATAAACTCGTCATATCATTAATTTATCTTGACATTTTCACATAATTTCAAATCATTAATTCTGTTAGGAATTTGCAGGTTAAATAAAACTAATTCCACATAACCTAGTAGGAGAAAAAGATGCAGTAAATAGCCATAATACAAAGATCAAATGAACAATTACAAGATAACACAAGACATACCCTAGGAAAACCCTCAAGAGGGAAAAACTTAGCCTTCAAAAGCATTAACACTCATATGTATTATTTAGCAATAAAGATATTACAATACATGCCATGAGTCTCCATGAATACCTTTGAAACATCAAGCACCTCTAATACAACCTCCATGTGTCCAAGCATGAATCCACTCATCACCTACCATGCTTCACAATATGCACTTACAAGAGAGAGCTCAATACAATGATAGCCTCTCACAAACCTCCAATCCACTTACAATGAAATAGACAACCCCTCAAACCACTAACCATGTGCTTTCTTTTATAGACCAAGCTCACACAATTACAACTGGTGGTATTGGATAAAACCATGTGTTCCAAAACCATTGACCCACTTATTTAATGTCGGTACTCCATTTTTTTTCCAACAGTTAAATAATACAAATAATATTCCAATGTTACATACAACTTTTACAAGTGGCCTCCAAATAAATATATAATGTGGTTAAACACATCTTTTAAGATGCATCACAAAAAAAATATTTATTTTACATGAATAAAATAATATAATATTATGCAAGGTGTACAACACCTATTTCCCAACATTCTCCCACTTGTTGTAGACATTGAATAAGGTTCAATCAATGAAATACATCATCATAGGCATGTTGGATTTAGGGTAGACAACTAAGAGGGGGTGTGAATCAGTTGTCCAAAACTTTCTTCCAATTAATCACTTAAATCCTTTACTTAATTCAGCAGCATAATGATAAATCAATCATGGAAACATAATACAATAATTCAAGAGCAGAAACACATTAACACATAAGACACCAAGATTTTTGACGTGGAAACCCGGTTAAGGGAAAAACCACGGGGTGACTAACCCAAGATTGTATTCTCTATTAGAAGAATAGAAAGAACAAAATGGCACATGCCAAATAGGGATCATTACCCAAGCACACTGCTCACAAGAGGCCCACTACCTACAGGAGACACATTATCTACAGAATAATAAGTATTACATACTTGAACTGAAGAATAACATCTTCACCATGCTTGAGTCAGTTCCATTTAAGCTCAATAATTTTTCTCTACCTTTTCGCTCTACCTTTTCGCTCTGCTCCTCTCTACCACATTCTCATCACCACACGATGCCTTTGAAATGACTTTACAACTCCTTATTTATACAAGACATCAACTTAGGTATAATCATCCAGGTAGGCATACATTACAGAGCAAATACATAAATACAACATAAATAATTACAAAAAGTATTCACGCGGATCAACACACTGTCAGCCACAAAGATCTGAGACTTCAATCTACCTTTAGGAACGTGCCATTCTCCATAGAACATCTCCAAGATCATCCACAGGATGTGCAACTCATCTGGTCAGCCAGACTTAGGAAGAACATCATCATCCAGAAGTAATTCTTCAATTACGAGCTCAATCTTCAATGCGGACCGTCAACACGAACTAGACACAATCCAAAGACCTCCACAAGCTTTCCTAAATCACTAGAAACATCCACACTACTTCTAATTACTGAAATCATTCTCTCCTTCATCTAGAACCTCAAGAACACAGTCTAACATCACTATCATATTGAAATAGATGTTTACGGACCTCCAGACAACAAACCAATTGAGTTTTCAATTCATATTGACTTCCTAAACACTCCACCAAATCCACAAAACAAGATATTGCATTTCTAAATCTTACTGGACCTATCTGTGTCACTCTGGTACCTCTAAACATCTGCCAGAACCAGTTTTGCTTAAGTAGCCATAACTTCTTCAGATCTTCATGCAGACCTATGAAATCATTACTGGATCATCTTAAGACACATATCGACAAACCCTTTGATGCGCATCTTCTTATCTTTATCTTAGCTGGGATCTTTACCTCACTATCTTCACTATTCTTCTATGTTCCTGATAGGGCTAATTTTCTCAATATCCTCAGCACACAGCTCATCCAATCCTTATCATTAATGTAATAGGAGTATGTTGACATCAATGACAACACCAGTTAGGCCCATACTTGCAACAATCTACCCCTTTGTCATTGATGGCAACATATGATGTGAAAAACTATTTTAACCATCAAGACAAGAACTTCTCCTTACTGTCACAACCCCCTATCAACAACAACCATTCACATGTCTTCTCTTCCTTTCCTGCTCCCCCTTTGATCAGTAATTACTTGTTTTTCACATGTCTTCTCTCCCCCTTTGACATCAATGGCAAAGGGCACATACTTAACATCAATTCAAAATCATACCAGCTGCTCCCCCTGAGTAATAGCTTCCCAAACATTAATTCAGACCACAAGATATGACTGTGAGATCCACCGAACTGATGCACATCAGTGCACCTTAATTCAAAAGTGGAGGGATAATAACCCCTAACTTCTCCTTAAGATACTCAAAAGAGTCCTTATGTAGAGGTTTAGTAAAAATATCTGCAATCTGATCCTTGGAAGGCATGAACTCCAATCTAACTTCATTCTTGTTCACTTTCTCTCTCAAAAAATGAAACTTGATGGATATATGTTTGGTCTTTGAGTGCAACACCAGATTTTTTGATATGTTAATTACAATTGAATTATCACAGAAGATTGTGATAGGTTCTTCATACTCCACTCTGATATCTCTTAGCATTTGCTTCATCCACAATACTTGAGTGCAACTACCTACTGCTGCAATATATTCTACTTTTGTAGTGGACAAAAATATTGCCTCTTGTTTCTTACTTAGCCAAGAAACCAATCTCTTCCCTAAAAAGAATGCTCCACCACTGGTACTCTTCTGGTCATCCACATCTCCTGCCCAATCCGCATCTGTATATGCATTAAGAGAAAAATCATGATCTCTAGGATACCACAATCCATACTCAACTATCCCTTTTAGATATCTAAAAATCCTCTTGATTGCCATGACATGGGATTCTCTAGGATCAGCTTGGAATCTAGCAACAAGACCAACAACATTCATAATGTCAGGTCTAGTTTGAGTGAGATACAATAGTCCTCCAATCATTGACCTATATTTTTTCTGATCAGCCTTAGGAGAGTCATCATCTTTTCTCAATTTACATCTGGTTGCCATAGGAGTATTCATTGGTTTTGAGTCTTCCATCCCAAATTTCTTCAACAATTCTTTAACATATTTGGTCTGAGAAATAAAGATTCCATTCTTTGTTTGAGTAATTTGCAGACCCAAGAAGAAATTCATTTCCCCAAACATGGACATCTCAAATTCACTTTTCATTTGATTTGCAAAGGTTTTGCACATACTATCTCTTCCTCCAAAAATGATATCATCAACAAACACTTCAACAATCAAGATATTTTCATGATCAATTTTGAAATACAAATTACTATCAGCAGTACCTTTGTTGAAACCAATCTTTAAAAGATGCTTATCCAATCTTTCATACCAGGCTCTTGGGGCTTGCTTGAGTCCATACAGTGTTTTCTTCAACTTGCAGACCATATCACCATGATCAGACAATTAAAATCCATCTGGTTGCTCAATGTATACTTCTTCTTCCAAGTCACCATTTAGGAAGGTAGACTCGACATCCATCTGATATACTTTGAAATCCTTGAAGGCAACAAAAACAAGAAATAGTCTGACTGCTTCAATTCTTGCCACCGGAGCAAATTTTCTTCAAAATCAACTCCTTCTACTTGGGAGTAACCTTTGCAGACCAATCTGGCTTTCTTTCTGACTACTTCACCATCTTCATTTAGTTTATTCTGGAAGACCCATTTGGTTCCAATCACATTCTTGTTTTTAGGTCTGGGAACAAGATCCCAAGTGTGATTTTTCTCAATTTACATCAACTCTTCCTTCATTGCTTTAGTCTAGTTTTCATCATTGTAAGATTCATTCACTGTCTTAGGTTCAATCTTTGAAATTAGACAATACTCTTCTGAATCTTGAGCAATCCTTCTTCTTGTTTGTACACCTTTGCTTTTATCACCTATGATCTAATCTTCATTGTGATTCAGTCTTACATACCTAGGAACTTTAGGAGTTTCTTGCACTTCTGATTCTTGAACAGGTTGATTCAAACTTATCTATTCTTCCTGATTTACCAGATTAGTCTGAATCTAAATTTCAGAGGGAGCTTGGACTTCTTGAACAAAAACATCATTTTGATCATCTTCATCATATTCATAAAACATTGAGGGTTTTTCAATACCTTCATCAACCTTCACATTTGTACTTTCCACAATCTTCCTTAATCTCTTGTTATAACACTGGTATGCTTTGCTTTGAGTAGAATAACCTAATAATATTCCTTAATCACTTCTAGCATCAAATTTTCCTAGATCTTCATCTGTTTTAATGTAACATTTGCTACCAAAGACTCTGAAATACCTCACAATGGGAGTGATGCCAAACCAAAGTTTATAAGGAGTCTTACCAGTATTACGTCTAATTTGTACTCGATTGAGAGTATAGACTGTAGTGCTTACAGATTCTCTCCAATAGATCTGAGGAACATTTGCTTCCATCATCATGTTTCTAGATGCTTCTTGGATGGTCCAGTTCTTTCTCTCCACTACTCCATTCTGCTGTAGAGTCCTAGGAGCAGAAAACTCTCTTTTTATTCCATGTTTCTCATAGAATTCTATGAACTCACCAGATGTGAATTCTCCATCTCTTTCAGACCTCAGACATTTTAATTTTAATCCAGTTTCATTCTCCACCATAGCCTTGAATATTTTGAATTTCTCAAGAGCTTCTGATTTCTCTTTCAAAAAAGTCACCCACATCATCCAGGAATGGTCATCAATTAATAACATGAAGTATCTATCACCTTGCACACTCCTGATTCTTCTTGAACCACATAGGTCAGTATGAACTAAATCCAATAATCTGGTAGAAGATTGTTCCTTTCTTTTGAATAAGATTTTGCTTTGTTTACCCAACTGACATTCTTTACACAAACTATTTGTAGGTTTTAGCAATCTTGGAAGATCTCTTACAGCCTGAGTGTTGCTTATCTTGATGATATTATCAAAATTCACATGACACATTCTCCTATGCCACAACCAACTTTGATCAATTTGAACAAATAGACAACTTTTACCAGTACCAACTAAGTGGAAGATATTACCTTTTGTTTAGGTACCAAATGCAATCTCTGTTTCAAAACTTTCAAAGATCCTACATTTTCCATTCTTGAATCGGAGATCATAACCTTTGTCCACCAATCGTCCAACACTGAGAAGATTGTGCTTTAGACCTTCAACATATAGTACATTACTGGTTTTGTTCTTTCCATCAAAAGAAATGGTACCTCTACCTTTAATTCTACCAACAGAATTATCACCAAACCTTACCACTCCTCCTTCATACCTTTCCAAATCTATGAACTTATTTTTGTCACCTGTCATATGGTGAGAGCATCCACTGTCAATGACCCAACCATCCTTTTCTTCAAATTGGGCAGCCAGAGCTCTTTCTACAATTTTATCATTGACAAATTCAGAGGGCATTGGATCTTCTTCCTTGATGGCAATAAACACCAAGTCACTTCTAGATTTATTTCTTGTCTCTGATTCATCATCTGTTATTCCTTCATTATCATCATCTTCATGGACATAGTAACAATTATTTTGGAACCTTGATTTGTTAGGATTTGGCCTTGAAAATCTTTCTAGACACCTTGAGGCAAAATGACCAATCTTATTACAGTTAAAACACTTAAAAGGTAATTTCCCCTCATACTTAGCAGATACTCTTGGCAGTCTTTTTGCAATAAGGGTTTCAAGTTGAGTAGCTTCTGCTTTATCCTCTTCTAGTTCTTTTCTTGCTTTTTCATACCATAATAGTTTCCTTGAAGAGTTCTCTCCCGGATCAAACTTTTGTTTTCCTTTTATAGAGGCACTAGCTTTGAATGCAAATTCAGTCTTAGGGGGTGCATCTCCAAACTTGATCAATTCAAATCTAGCCAATTTACCAACCAATTGATCTCTAGTGATACCTGAGAAGGATTTGAATTCTTCAATAGCAGCAATCTTATAGAAGAGATCTAAGAACTTTTCCAACAATCTCATCTTCATCCAAGATTCCACCAACACATCTAATGCCACAAACAAGCTCATTTACTCTTGGCATAAATGAAGTGATATTTTCATCTTCTCTCATCTTCAGGTTTTCAAATTTTCCTTTCAGACTTTGTAGCTTGGCACATTTAACATACTTGTCTCCTTCATGCAGAAGTTCCATTTTTTGCCAAATCTCATATGCGGTTTTTAAATCAATAACATTTGTTAGCTTTGAATCAGATAAGGCACTTAGAAGAGCTTCTTTAGTCTGTAGATTATTTTTAGCAGCTCTGATTTCATCTATGGTATGCGGACCATTCTGTGGAGGATCATATTTCTTTGAAGCCATGATCCAATACTACATTCCCATACATTGCAAGTGGAATTCCATGTGACTTTTCTAAAGAGTGAAATTGGTTCCATCAAACCTCGGACTATCCTTCTTGTAGGATGACATCCTGGATATCCTCAAACAGTTAACCTCCTTTTAGAGGAACTTGGCTCTAATACCAATTGTTGGATTTAGGACAGACAACTGAGAGGGGGGGTCAATCAATTGTCTAAAACTTTCTTCCAATTAATCACTTAAATCCTTTACTTAATTCAGTAGCATAATGATAAATCAATCATGGAAACATAATACAATAATTCAAGAGTAGAAACACATTAACACATAAGACACCAAGATTTTCGACGTGGAAAACCCGGTTAAGGGAAAAACCACGGGGTGACTAACCCAAGATTATATTCTCTGTTAGAAGAATAGAAAGAACAAAATGGCACATGCAAATTAGGGCTCACTACCCGAGCACACTACTCACAAGAGGCCCACTGCCTACAGGAGACACACTGTCTACAGAATATTAAGTATTACATACTTGAACTGAAGAATAGCATCTTCACCATGCTTGAGTCAGTTCCATTTAAGCTCAATACTTCTGCTCTACCTTTTCACTCTACTCCTCTCTACCACATTCTCATCACCACACGATGCCTTTGAAATGACTTTACAACTCCTTATTTATACAAGACATCGACTTAGGGATAATCATCCAAGTCGGCATACATTACAGAGCAAATACATAAATACAACATAAATAATTACAAAAAGTCTTCATGCGAATCAACACACTGTTGACCGCAAAGATCTGAGACTTCAATCTACCTTTAGGAACACGCCATTCTCCACAGAACATCTCCAAGACCACTCGTAGGATGTCCAACTCATCTGGTCAGCCAAACTTAGGAAGAACATCATCATCCAGAAGTAATTCTTCAATTACGAGCTCAATCTTCAATGTGGACCATCAACATGAACTGGACACAATCCAAAGACCTCCACAAAATTTCTTGAATCACCAAAAACATCCACACTACTTCTAATTACTGAAATCATTCTCTCCTTCATCTGGAACCTCAAGAACACAGTCTGACATCACTGTCATATTGAAATAGATCCTTGCAAACCTCCAGACCATGAACCAATTGAGTTGTTGATTTACATTGACTTCCTAAACACTCCACCAAATCCATAGAATAAGATATTGCATTTCTGGATCTTATCGGACCTATCTGTGTCACTCTGTTACCTCTGAACATCTACCAGAACTGGTTTTGCTTAAGTGGCCTTAACTTCTTCAGATCTTCATACGGACCTCTGAAATCATTAGTGGATCATCTTAAGACACATATCTACAAACCCTTTGATGCACAGCCTCTGATCTTTATCTTAGCTGGGATCTTTACCTCACTGTCTTCACTGTTCTTCTTTGTTCCTGATAGGGCTAATTTTCTCAATATCCTCAGCACACAGCTCCTCCAATCCTTATCATTAATGCAATAGGAGTATGTTGACATCAATAACAACACCGGTTAGGCCCATACTTGCAACAAGGAAAACATGAAATCACATGAATCTCTAGCATGCTCTCATGTTCCATCAAGATACCTGCAATAAAATCAAAAGTGACCACCATCTCAAGCAAGAACTCTTGTCATCCTCCAATGTGCCACCTATTGAAGAAAAGGAACATGCCAAGGTGAAGATGCACCAATCCAAAGAACACAAGCATCAAATCCAAGTGATAACAAAAGGCTCCAAGCTATTGTCAAAGGTAAAAAACTCACATGATTGGAAATAGCACCCACAACATATGCTAATACATCCAACCATCCATACCTCATAAGTATCAACAACATCAATAAACTCATGCCAACAACATATCCAACCCATATACCACAATCACATGCTCCATGTATAAAACTTGTCAATGAAGAACACATACATCCAGGAACTCCCACTGCATGGGTAATGTCAAATCTGAAAATAAATCCACAGCATACCAAGTCTGTCAATCAATACTCAAACCAAGGTGTGGCTAATCAACAAGCCAATGTAGTGTCAAGAACAATCACAATGATCCGCACATGCATGATAAATCACTGCATACTCTCTCACAACATGTCATCATAACTCTACCAAGTCCAACCATATCAACATGATCCTCCAAGAAGTAGCCATAAGACAAAGAAAGAAAACCTATAAATCATAATGTCCTACCAACACCTCAAAGTGAAAAGTTGTGTCAAGTATGATCTCTTCTACAACCCCAAATGAAAATCCTCAACAACACCCAACCATTCAATCTCATATATCAAATGAACATATATATATCATGTAACCAACATGGATGTAAGCCTCTCTAACCAAGGAAGATCAAACTCATAACCATTCCATAACTAGGAATTGTTGATAATAAGGAATACTAAGAGGGGGGTGAATCGGTATTCCACAAAACCACTTCTTCACAAATTTATTTATCCAATTTCCAAAGTTAATAACATGAAAGCAGAATAAACATAGGAATGGCAACCATAAAGACATAACACATGAACACCAGAACTTTTACGTGGAAAACCAAAAAAGGGAAAAACCATGGTGAGTGTTAGCTCACAATATATTAATATAGCACAATACTGGATTACAAGAAGGCTCACTGCCTTAGGGCTCACTACCCAGAGAAATGCTCACTTCCAAAACAGGCTCACTGCCTAGAAAGAGAAGGAAGAAAGAAGAATGGCTCACTTCTAATTTGAATTGCTCTGATTGCATCTACACATGCATGGTTACAACTCCAATGAAGTATAGAAATACTATCTCAAAACTCTTCATCTCTGACTTCTCTTTTTCACTTCTCTGCTTTTACATAGGAGTAGGATCTCTCTTTTCTTGCCCTTACACAATTGCTTTATTTCACATGTTGCACATTCACATTCACATCACACACATACCAAACACTAAATTTGATCCCTTATATATATCCGCAAGACTAAAGATCTTCATATTAGGCCAGCATACTCAGATGAAATGTATAGTTAATAAACTTGTAGCTTGTCAGCCAAATCCATTCACCAAAATACATGGCGGACCTAAATAACATTTGAAGTACCTTCTCATATGTTAGCTCCAACTACAGGACCACTTAGGATTAAGTTATAAACAATAGAACTTACCGCACATAAATCAAACTAACATGTCGGCCTCAAACTTAGACTGCTACTGGTTCAGTTCAACTGTCAGACTACATCTTTTACTGCAAACCATAGGGCTTGCTCAAAATCATGACAAAGACTCCTCAGACATCACCAATCATACCTTTAGAACCGCAAAGCAAAATATTCTTTAGCAGAAAAATGCGGACCATCAGAACTTAGACACTGTCATAGTCAAACTATGTCAAACACTATAGTGATACTCAGCTGTATATCAAAAAATTTGGATTTATAAGTGGAAATGATCAAATAATGAAATGCATAACCTAAACCCAAATAATTCAATACCTCGAAGATGCAAGATGAGCTCGCTTGATTGATCACTTTGTTGTATTGATTGCTCGATTCTACAGCATAACGTTGATAGAAAGATAGGTGATGGTGATGGTTGATGGTTGATAGATGCAAGCTAGATGGATTGAAGATGATGGATAATGGCTTGAGATGAAAATTCAGCAGAGTGAGGTTGCATGAAGAAGAATCCTCCCTTCTCCCCCTAATGGCTCAAGAGAGGCTTGTTTTATAGGAAAGGCTTGGTTCCAATGGATGGCTAGGATCAATTAGGGCTTTAGATGAAATGGATGGATAGGATTAAGTTAGGTTTCTTTGCACATCAAGAAATTGTAGTCATGTGACATGTGGCAAAAGAGGATAAGGCTTAGATGTGCTTGTGTAGATAAATACTAAAATTAGGTCCCATTAGTTGTGCATGTGAAAGATTTGAATGAAAGTTGTAATACAACACATGATTGATTGGACAAGTGTTGGAATGTGATGAAAGGTGAGTAGTTAATTCAAATAAAATATTTGAATTAGTTAGGATATGAGTTGGATATTAATTAAATAAATAAAATTTATTTAATTAATTGGATAAATAGATAGGATGGGATAAGATATGATGTAGAAATTAATTAAATAAATAAAATTTATTTAATTAATTGGCTAATGGATAAATGGGATTAAGAGTGGGATTTAGGACAAAATGCTCCATGATGTCTAAGTGATGTTTTTGACAAGGTGTTGCTAGACATGAACAAAGTTGGGACAAATTTGGGTGTCTACATTTTGCCCCTCTTTGAGATGATGTTCGAGATGATAAAATTTATGTCAAGTAACATCATTTCAAAGAAGTTAAGGTATGGATAGAGGAAAAGGATAGTGATGATGATGGAAAGATAGGATGATGATGCCCCCTCAAGAGGATAGGTGGGTTGGACAAACACGGGTAGGCTCTCGAAAAGAAATGGCTTGGCTGCAAAAGAAAGATAAGGGGATAGGTAGAAGAAATGAAGATGTGTTATGCTGCAATGGAAGTGAGCAACCATGATGTTTGATATAGCACTAGACATTATGCACCAAGGTATAAGGAACCAGGGTGACGATGTGTCTCGTGCCCCAACGTAATACAACCTTGTCTAACGTATGAGGAAGAAAACTTAGAGCATTGAAGTCCTAATGCACAAAAGGTATGATATAACCTTAGATGCAAAGGATAGTGCAAAAAGCTATTCCAACATACACAAGATATGAATATTAGCTGGAAAGGATACCGATGTGAAACAAATGCAAGATAAAAATGATAGCACACACAAGCAAGCAAGCAAGCATACACAAATGATTCAAAAAACAAACAAGGTATTGCCCCTGTCAAGCTGTAAACCAATGATTAATTGCTGATTGTTTTGTTGATGATAGTTGAGAGTGTTGTCATTGCAGGGAAAGCTATATCCCTAGATCAACACAAGGTTGTTTGCTAAGTTGGTTGGCTAATTGGCTAATTGATTTGGCTTACAACAAGGCTAGGATCAAGACCATGGATTGTGATTGGATAATTTGGCTTGATTGATTAGCTTGATTGGTATAGCTTTAAGGATGGGCTTGCATTTGGATCATTGCTTGATGATGATGAAATGATGAATGAAGATTGATTTGATGAATTGGAAGAAGTGAATTGGATTTGTTCCGATTGGAGTTGATGTGATTTTGAGTTGATTTTCTTTGGTGTTGATGTTGATGATTGATAGGATTTGTTTTGATGGTTGGCTTGATGTGCTTTGAGTTGATTTTCTTTGGTGTTGATGCTGATGATTGATAGGATTTGTTTTGATGGTTGGCTTGATGTGCTTTGGTTGTGATTTTTGCTATTATTGGGTTGATTCTTTTGATGATTGGATTGTTTTGAATGATGATAATGATGGTGTGATGATTAGAGTGTCGATTCAATCTAAGCATAAGCAAGTGTTCTCAGTATGCTCAAAGGATGTAAAATAAACAATGTATTGCCCTTGTCGAGTCATAAACCAATGATTGATTGTTTGATTGATGATGATAGTGTTGTCATTGCGGGGAAAGCTATATCCCTAGATCAACACAAGGATGTGGGAATGCTATATCCCATTGATGATGATTGATGATGTTTGATTTGGCTCATGACAAGATTAGGATCAAAACCTGTTGATTTGATTGGATAATGTTCCTTGATTGATTAGCTTGCTTGGTATGAATTTGATGGATTGATTTGATTTTGATTGAATGTTGATGGAGTGGATTGTTTTGGATTGATGATGATTGGTTTTATTGCTTGGATTTTTCGTTGGATATTTAATTTTTTGGATTTTTTTGACATATTTTGATTTTTTGTGTTTTTGTGTTTTTTTGGGATATTTTGATTTTTTTTTTGGAGTTTTTGAATGTTTTGGGATATCAATGGATTTACAATTTGGGTAGCCTTTGTGCTTGATACCAATGACAAGGGAAAACCAAGTCTAGGTACAAGGATGGATGAATGGGATTGGATGGATAAAAGGATGGATGATAGTGGATAAGATGAAAGGCTGATGATAGATGGTTGAATAAAAGGATAGGCCATGGTGGAATGGATGCTTGCCTCATGATAAATGGATAGGTAGGCTATAGTGGAAAGCTCATGATAAATAGATGGGGATAAGATATAAGATGGAAATCTTGTGATAAGGATACGCCATAGTGGATGGAGCATAAGGGAGCTAGGATGTGATCTCCAAAGGCTATGTTGCATAGGAGGAACTTGCCCCATTCTAGGTGGTAATGCTAAGGATTTTTACATGAAAAAGTTCATGACCAAGGGATGACATGATGGATTGGTTTAAATGGGATGGAAGGTTCATAGATAGGACTTGGTTTGGAAAGGAGGTATGTCAAGAAATATCCAAACATGTTTCAACATTTTTTCCCCTATGTCTTCATCAAGATCAAAAGGTGAAAGGATGGATAAATGGGTTCAATAGGATAGGCATGTTTATGTAATGGGTAAGGATGGTATGATGATATGTTAATGGTAGGATATGGCAAGATAGGATAAGATAAGTTGGTATGATATAATGGGATGGATAGGTTGGATGAGACAATGTGCCCCCAAGTGTAAGTGACATGGAAGATCAACCTACTCATGACGCCTATTTGCCAGGTTTTCATCATGGTACTTATCCAAGGTGCCTGTTTACCAGGTTTTCACCATTGGACGAAGGGATTTCTCTTTACTATTTGGATTTTTTTTTTTTTGGTATTTTTCTTTTTTGCTTTTAGATGTGTTGACAATTACACATGGCGCCTGTTTGCCAGGTTTTCACCATGGTAATGGATAGGAGGGACTCAAGTGGCTAGTGCTATGAAGGTGATAGTGTCCCATTAGAGATGGATGATGTCTTTACATGGACCATGTCATTATGCTCATAGATGTTGATAAGGGATTGCGTGGATGGGAGATGGAGTAGGTAGATAGTGGATGATGAAATGGATTATGAAAGGTTCATGAAAGGATAGATGGATGGGGATAGTGGATTATGATGTGGATTATATAGGCTTATGGAATGAAGATGGATGAAAAGTTTATGCCAAAGCATGGACCCTAGGGATAGCATGGGGGAGATATGCAGGATAATAGATGGAAGATGCGGAGATGTAGTTATGTGGAGGTGCTGCGGAGTGGAAGGGAATCATGACCAACGGCTGCACACACCATGATAAACATTGAAGCTTTTGATGAGATGGTGGTGTAGGAAGAAATGGGGTTGTTTTCTTAGGGGATGGTTGATGAAGTGATTTAGGAACCCACATAGATTTAGTATTTTTAGTGCTTTTGCTTTGCTTGTGGGATTTTTGAAGGGAATGGAAGTTTTGGGTGGAAATAGGCTCTTGGATGGATATAGGTGGTTGGGATTCTTGAGATGTGGATGAGGATGCCTCATTTGACTTGCTAGCTATTTGCTTAGGAACCTAAACCATTTTGCTTTTGAGCTTTGCTTTTGGAGGTATGGGCTTAGATGGCTGCTTAGATGAACTTTGCTTTGATTTTGATTCTTTATGTCCTAAGGTATGATGACCTTTAGGATTTTTGGTAGGATTTTTAGCTTTATAGGTAGAAGCATCAAAATTTTTTCTTTTGAATCCCATGGGGTGGGTGGAGTGGATGGAATGATTGGAAGCTTTATGCTTAAACGATGTATGCTTTTGTTGGTCATGATTAGGGATGCAAGGATACTTATGAATGATAGGTATGTTAGGTGTTGGAAGCAATGGTGGCAAGGTGGATGGAGGGATATTTGGAGTTGGTAAAAGTGGAGGCAAAGTGGATGGTGGAAGGTTTATGGTCACATGCTTTTAACATTTATAGGATGATGGAGTTGGAATGGCAACATATGTTTTGGGTAGATGATGGGGGGTGCGATGGAAAGTGGTAGGTTTAGGATGCATGAAGAGATTACCAACATCTTGGCCTTGTTTACCTCAGGGTGTGTATCCAAGGCCATATGAGCACGGAGGGATCTTGACATGAATCGGCTCCAAAATACCTTGTTCATAAAGGCCTAGGCCTTTACCTTTGTAGTTCATGTTTTGGAGGATGCGATTGACTATGGGACTAGATGTGTTTTGGAAACTAGACTTGAGTTCATTATTGGATGGAGAAACTGAAGTGGATAAAGCTCGTTGTTGTCCTAAGGAAGAAAACTCATGTATAAGGGTGGATAGACCAATAGGACATGATGGATTTGAAATGGGATCGATGGTGGATGTGGAAGGAGGATCATTAGGATCTTGATTAACAGTATGTTCACTAAGATCCAAGTTATTTGTTTGATCTTTTATGCTCACTTGGGGGACAAGTGTCTCATCATGACAAGTGGATGTTTGCTCATTATGGATAGGGCTAGATGGTGGATGACTAGGAGCAATGTGGATATCTTGCTCATGGATAGATATAGGATTATAGATAGGATCAAGGTGCTCATAGATAGCTTCTTCATAGGTATCATCTTGATCATAAAGAAGGTAAATGTTATGGATGGGTTGAATTTGGATAGCTTGCTCATGAATGATTGTTGGGAGATGGCTAGGATCAAGTGGCTCATGGATAGGTTCATCATTATGGCTATCATCTTGATCATGGAAAAGATACATGTTATGGATGGGTTGCATGAAAGGCATTTGATATTGAGTTGGACTAGGGCTTAATGTTTCCACATGCTTAGGATTAAACTCTTGACATACCTCTTGGGTTGCTTGAATGAAAGTAGAAGGCTCTTGGATAGGTTCTTGGTAAACAACATGAGAACATGATGACTCTTGACTTGGATTCATAATAGGAGACTCTTGAATAGGCTTGATGGCTTGTAGGTCACATGATGGGCTTGAAGGGCTAGGTATGTTAATGGAAGGCTCTTGAAAAGGCTCAAGGATATGTGAACCACATGATGAGATTATATGATTGGACATGACCTTTGGAAGTTCTTTGGTTGGCTCATGAATGGATGTTTGACATGGAGGTAGTTTATTCCTAGCTAGTAGCCAATGGATCACATCCTTTGCAAGGGTATGAGTGGATGGGAAATATAATGGATGAGCAATAATAGCGGATGATGTTGTAGGCTTAGGAAGAGGATTAGGTTGGGGGCTAATTAGATTGGATGGATTAGGATTAAAGGGGGGTGATACATAGGATTGGGATGATGTGGCATGTTTTCCCATTATAGGTAGGTACACCTTGTAAACAATTGGGACAAATATTGGGCATTGATTTGTATTATGGCCTTTGGTCCTATGGTATGCACAATAATCATGTTCATCATATGGACTTTCTTCACATGGGTTGCTGGGGGGAAGTTCAATGAGTTTTTCTTCAAGCATTCTTTGTAAAACTATCTCAGCCACATCCTTTGGTGAAGGATTAGAATGACATGGTGATGAAGGTAATGGAGGGCTTGGTGGTTTGGAAGGTAGATGGACCAATGGACTAGGGGTAGGATCACATGGTGGTGTTGGGATAGGACTTGTTGGCTCATGTGTTGGCATGTGATTGGATGATGGAGGCCACTCTAGATTGGTATCTCCCTTGTCAAAGGTTATTAGATCTTGCATAGGATAACTTGGGCTTGTTTGATTTATATTCAAGGGACCACTTGTACTTGCATGTGCTTCTTGTTGCAAAGGTGGACTTAGGCTCACTTGTGCTTGTTGTGGAGGCCATTGATAGTCTTGGTAGCTAGGTGTAATGGTAGGATATGTAGATAAAAGGTCTTGGGGTGGACTCAAAGTTGAGGGCATTTGATCTTGTTGCCAAGGTTGACTTGTGTTCGCTTGATTTATATACAAAAGGCCATTTGGACTTGATTGTTGTTCTTGTGATATCACTTGATTGCTTTGTGGATGGGCTTGGTAGTGCATTGGAATGGTGGCATGAGGGATTAGATAAGCTTGAGGTGGATGTTCATAGGTTGATGTGGCATTGACTTGGTGGATAGGTGGATTAAGTTGATAGGAAGTGGAAGATGATGACATGTAAGGTTGATGTGGAGTTTGTTGAGGTTGGGATGGTCTTTGGACTTCTTGTTTTGATATGATTTGTTGATGTTGGAATTGTTGAATGGGTTGTTGTGATGGTTGGAATTGTTGACTTGGTTGATGTTGTTGTAGTTGAATGTGTTGATGTGATGATGATGGAGGGGTTGCATAAGATAATGATTGTTGTGATATGGATTGATATGGATAAGGATTGTGATAGGTTGATAAAGGGCTGATATGACATGTGGATGAATTTGGTTGATATAAAGTGGATGGGGATTTTGGACTTGTCTCATCCTCATCAATAAAGAGATAGCCTCCTCGAAGTATAAACTTGGTCTTAAGAGGAGAGGCTCCTTTGACTGTGATCTTGGGTCTTGGTTTATCCTCATGATTTGGATTAGGAAGAGGGGCTCCTCTAATTGTGACCTTAGGTCTTGGTTTATCTTCATGACTTGGGTTAGGAAGAGGGGCTCCTCTAATTGTGACCTTAGGTCTTGGTTTATCTTCATGACTTGGGTTAGGAGGATAGCCACCTTTAATTGTGATTGGTTTCTTCTCATGATTTGGATTGGGAAGATAGCCACCTTTAATTGTGATCTTTGGCTTTGGTTTTATTTCATTGTTTGAATTAGAGGGGTAGCCTCCTTGAATTGTGATTATAGGCTTAGGTCTTGTCTCATGATTATAAGGATAACCCCCTTGAATTGTCACCTTAGGCTTGGGATTTGTCTCATGATTAGAGGGATAGCCCCCTTGAATTGTCACCTTAGGCTTGGGATTTGTCTCATGATTAGAGGGATAGCCCCCTTGAATGATTACGACCATCTTGACAAGTGTTGACTAGGACTAGGTTGATGATGATGTAGAGATGATTTGGAATGAGTATGGATGTGACTAGGATATGTTTAGAATGAAATTGATTTGGTTATGATTAGGATATGATGTGGATGAAATGTTGGATGAATTGTTTGTGTTTGGTGTTTAGAGCTTGATTTGGCAATGTTCAAACAAATGATTATGCATATACACACATGAATCACTCATGTAAGACACATAAGCAAGTTTTTGACTTTGAAAATGAAATGCGATGATTAAGCAAGCACACATGGAAGACACATCAACAAGCCTTAATGTCTAGTCAGGTGGGTATGGCCAATTAGGTCTTAGGCTATCTATTGCACAAGGTTGACTATGGAATTGAAAGTGAAATCCTGCCACACAACCAGGAGAAAGGGGTAACCCACCCTTCACCTTCACTTCCCAAAGGTATAAAGTTCTTTGGGGCTTAGCCAATAGTGACAAGATTCACAACTCCCAATGAGGGTGTCTTTTGATTCAGCCTCGATTGAGGTCATCCCTTGGAGTGGTGTGTCTCCAAGCAGGCCTCCTAGATAGGGTTTACAAAAGCAAACCAAGTGAGTTGTCACTTGATTCACACTCACAGTTGTTAATTGACCCTTTAGAAATGAGATGTGTGATCAAACAGTTCAAGCACTTGTTTGTTTTAGATCCAAAGCCAAATGTGTAGAAAACACTGGTTCATTTTAGCCCAATTTTGATGATGTGATCACAAGCAAGTTGTTCATTTTAAGCCCAAATCCAAGTGTGACAACAAACAAGTTGTTTAGAAAAGATGAAAGTTGGGTCGAGTGCACCTGGAAATATATTGTCTTCAAATTTGATGACGAGGCACGCGTTATAAGCCACGATTAGGTCCACAAGTTAAAGCAAGCAAAAAGGTTTCAAATGATATGTCTTTGACATGTGAAATCCTGTAACCCACTTGTGAGTAGTTTGATGAAAAGCATCTTCGACAAACGAATATAGCTGCAATCAAAAAATTAGTGACAAGCAAAATGACTATAATGCAAAAAAATGACTATGTTAGGAAAAAAAATGAACTAAGTTAAGCTAAAAATTTAACTATGTTAAAGTGGAACTATATTAGGATTATAAAATTAAACTAAAACAATATATTACAATTAAAATGAAACTAATAAATCTAGATTAATACCTAAGTCTAAATTAATACTTTAGTCTAAATGAACATTTAAATCTAAATTAAAATGTGAAATTAATACTAAGTTAAAGTTATTCTAAATTCAAATTAAATATTAAGTTAAAATCAAAAATTAAAACCTAAATTAATTCTAAATTAAAATTAAATACTAAGTGAAAATCTAAAATTAAAACTTAAATTAATTCTAAATTAGAATGAAATACTAAATTAAAATCTAAAATGAAAACCTAAATTAATATTTTTAAAAAGTATACTAAAAACTAAACTAAAGTTAAAAAGTAAAAACTAACTTTAAATTATATAAAAGTATAAATTAAAAAATATAAAAAAGACTATCATAAGATTAAAAGACTATCATAAGATTAAAGTCTATCAAAACAACAACATAATGTTAAGAAAGACCGACCGTATCAAAAACAAAAACAAACAGAAGATGAAAGCGGATCTGCTACCATCGATCGGGGAGGCCTCTGGATGATCTAAGCCACCAGATACTGCAGGTTTGGATAAAAGCAGATGCTGGATGATTTTGCAAAGGCCGACTGAGAAACTTGGAGTGCCGACTGTGGAAAGTTTAACAGCATATGACTTTATAGCTGCCCAAAGTTTGTGAGATCTGCCAACTGCAGTGAAGACTTTATAGCAATTGGTCACTATTTGATGAAACCGTCAACTGCAAACAAAGGCCGGTCTGACAAAGTGTGACTGCCTTAATTGTTGATTGACCACCAAAAATGGAAGACCGCTGGGATAGAAGATGATTTGAATGTCGACTTGATGAATCAATGATGTTGGTTGATGTCTGTAGGTTTATACCGTTGATGTTGCCAAAGGATTTATAGCTACCGATAAACAAATGAATAGTCTACTGGTTTAGAATTCACTATCACTGTGAGTCTTGATCTGCCCGCTAATGTATGGCATGGATTGGTCTGCCAATGCCGATGAGATGTGGATGGAACGGTGTAAATTCGGTGGATCGGGTAGTTGACATTGATAGAGGGAGGCGACGGGAATGTTGGATCGAAGGGCAGATCTAAGGTTTCAAGCCCGGGAGGTGGCGATGAATGGAGGTGACGCAGGGTAGGCAACCAGGCGAAGATTTGGTGTCGACGACAGTAGAGGGGATCGAATGAGGCTGTGTTATGGACTGGTGGAAGTAGATTTGATTGTCGACGGTGGATAGAAATTAAAGGTGTCGGGGAGGATGTACAGAGGAGTGGCGGGTGTAATAAGTTGTATGGATGTCAACTATCTGCAAATCCCTCAAGTGTTTTACCAACACAGACTATAAAATGAGAACCACGGGACGTACAATGACCACAGATTGATCCAACTTAAACAGATTGAATGTATGTAGCAAATAATGTGAGTGATACATATATTAAAACAGAGATCAGTGGTAGAAATCACCTATAAATGAAACTAACACTAGCTATTGCAAACCAAGTGAATGATGTAGATATGAACAATCAATCCAAAAACTGAATCGATATATGAAAAATAATACCCAAGTGATCTGCACAGATGGTACGGAGGATCTGAGCAGTACGGATCCGTACTGCACAGATCTGCAACTTAAAAAAAAATTCTGTCACAAAACCCTAGGAAATTTATAGTCAAAATTCATGGAAATGACCTTCTGATCGCAATGGTGTGGTCGATTTTCGCCCAGGATGAAACATGCAATAGCTAACCCCCAAAAATTGCAAATTTTTGACAACCTAGGGTTAGAAAATGCAAAATTTTGACAACAAAACCTGCAAGAATGACAGATTGATGCTTAAAGAGATCTGATCTTCACAAAAAACAACTCAAACAAGAGAGTTAATCAAGGACGTGGGTCCCACCGGGCATGCCAGAATGTATATCAAAAAATTTAGATTTATAAGTGAAAATGATCAAATAATGAAATGCATAACCTAAACCCAAATAATTCAATACCTCGAAGATGCAAGATGAGCTCGCTTGATTGATCACTTTGTTGTATTGATTGCTTGATTCTGTAGCATAACGTTGATAGAAAGATAGGTGATGGTAATGGTTGATGGTTGATAGATGCAAGCTAGATGGATTGAAGATGATGGATAATGGCTTGAGATGAAAATTCAGCAGAGTGAGGTTGCATGAAGAAGAATCCTCCCTTCTCCCCCTAATGGCTCAAGAGAGGCTTGTTTTATAGGAAAGGCTTGGTTCCAATGGATGGCTAGGATCAATTAGGGCTTTAGATGAAATGGATGGATAGGATTAAGTTAGGTTTCCTTGCACATCAAAAAATTGTAGTCATGTGACATGTGGCAAAGGAGGATAAGGCTTAGGTGTGCTTGTGTAGATAAATACTAAAATTAGGTCCCATTAGTTGTGCATGTGAAAGATTTGAATGAAAGTTGTAATACAACACATGATTGACTGGACAAGTGTTGGAATGTGATGAAAGGTGAGTAGTTAATTCAAATAAAATATTTGAATTAGTTAGGATATGAGTTGGATATTAATTAAATAAATATAATTTATTTAATTAATTGGATAAATAGATAGGATGGGATAAGATATGATGTGAAAATTAATTAAATAAATAAAATTTATTTAATTAATTGGGATGGGGACAGGATAAATGAGATTATGCATGTGAAATTGACTAATGGATAAATGAGATTAAGAGTGGGATTTAGGACAAAATGCTACATGATGTCTAAGGGATGTTTTTGACAAGGTGTTGCTAGACATGAACAAAGTTGGGACAAATTTGGGTGTCTACATCAGCAACTTGCAACTATCTTTCCGGTGGACTTCAGATCTTACAACTCTGGATTTAGACACTTTATACAAGTGTTTACAACACCTCAAAATTGCATAACAAAATATGCACTTGCGGAGGAATGCAGACCCTTTTACTTTGCACTGTACACTATTCCAATCTTACTTCTATTCATCCAGACTTAGACATTTTCTTCAAATGACTTCTGGAGGAAGTCATGACCTGAACACTAGAATATGTCATCATCATTTTAGTTATAAGTCATCATACCTAAACTGCATTTGTTAGTCTTCATCTACGGAGGCATACTAATCCATTTTTTGTCCTTTTCTCCGAATACCATCCATACTTAGTCATTTTGGCCTTCTGGTCTTGAATACTCTTGTGCCTTGTTGCCAAATCAAGTTGGTCTTCTAGAATGATGTCTTCTTTGCCTTTTTTTTCCATCAATGACAACACTCAATTATTTAAGATAGTAGTGTCTCTTACCAATAGGAATAAGCCCAATCACATCTCCTAAACTCCTCATAATGGAAATCATAAATCAAACCATATGAACAAGGAGATAACCATGCTAACATCCCTCAAATGAACCCTCCAAAACCAATAACCATATCTCAAGATCCATAACCATGAGAAGATAAAACATAAAGCAAAATACATCTAAAAGGATGGGAAATACCTTATAGATGATAAACCACCGAGTAGACCAAGAGTGGGGAATGAGAATGCCCCTCTAGAATACACCAAGTCACAAAGACTCTTTCCAAGAATAGTCTCCTCTAGGTCCATAATGAACTCATGTCCATATCTAGGTGTAAGGCTCCTTGGTCTATCTTCTAAAACCTCTAAAGAGTAACTGTCTCAACAAGTGTCTCTAATCTCAAGAGAACTACAGCCTCACCTAAGTCTCCAAGTATCCATGAGCGCCTCCATGATCAATCCATGCTAAACTCCAAATGCAACACCGCACTAACATGAAGCTCTCAAGAAAATGACCAAAGTACTCAATACCAAGAGAATCAACAAGATCACTGTCAATGCTCCAACTACACATCTACATAATCAAGAATCCCACCATGATATCATGATCTAACCATCTCCTCCTAGAAGATCACATGCAACAATGCACACATCCTATCTCAAAAGAGCATGTATCATGTCAAAACTCTAAGCTAGCATCAAGATTAAACCATGACATAATATCAACATCTCTAAATCAGGATCAACGTGTCAAACTGACAAATCATAAACCAACACCTCAACCAAAGACTCAAAAAAGTCCTCCATGGTAAACCAAGATGTCAACATCTCCACTCACATGAAGATAACCATCTCCTGACAATGGAACTCAAGATGTCAAAGCACTCTCACTTAAACAAGAATCATAATCTGAGAGCCTCTCCAAGACACCCATAACCACTACAAAAGATCATCTATCACAAATGATGAATCCACATCATTGCCAAAGCTCCCACTAAATCATGATATCGAGCTATCCATGACAACAAAGTAACCATCTCCTAAATGAATATTATCCATGGCCCCAAACCAAGCAAGCAATCCTGCTATAATGTCAACAACTCCCAAAAGGTAGAGTAAACCATAATCTCCAAACCAAGAAGATAAAACTATCACTATCAAAAGCTCACATAAAAAAATGTATCCAAGATATCTATGACATCATGATAAACATGCTACAAGTCCCAACAACTAACTATCTAGGTACTCTAATCATCCATCCTCTCATCCCAATGCAACATACCAATGTACAAATCACCACAGACAAAGCCAACTAACAAAGTCCACATAAACACTGAATCAATCTCATGGATATAGACAGTCCACATATGAGTCATCCCACTATAGTCAAATAGGTGATCATCCTACAAAACTACATAACTTGTAGATCCCAAACAAATGTAACATGCAAACTCATCATCACACTAGTAATATGCAAACTGAGATATCAAAGAAGACAACATGTAGACTCTAAGACTCAAACACGAAATCAACACTAGATTTGATTTTCCAACAACTCCACAAATGAGTAACCATAGTTAAGGAACTAATCAAGCATCCAGGAGATAAGAATAATCCCCTAAAACAACACCACAACACCACATGTAATCATGAATCAAACACCATAGCCCATACCTATCAATCGCATATATGATCATGTCATGTCAATGCAAAAGTGTACCTACATATCCATGACACCATAATCATCATCATCGATGTACCTGTACCAACTCCCACTAAAATGAGACTCTAAGTCTCACACGTGTATCAACCATGTCCTCAAACCAGAAGAAAACCTGTGTACCTATCTCCATCAAAGTCCAAACTCTAAAAACACCTGTAAACATGAATCTAGAAGTACCAAATCTGAAAACCTACTATACCATACTAATGGTCTCATAACAACATGCACTCCCACAAGTTTGTGCCCAAAATCCCATCTGAATGCACTCATAAATGCACTCTGAATCTCAAGCTCCTACAAGTGATCAAAAAAGTACCAAACTCTCTCTGTACACCAAACATAAAATCTACATGATTCAAACTACAGTACACTGCAATAGCTCTCCAATGCCTATCCAAAATTGAAATTTGATTCCGTACGCAAAAAGTATGAGCATAAAACTGTCTCGAAGCAATGTTTGGCTTCAAGCACCAAATTATGACACAAACATAAAAATATGGTCATGAAACCTATACTACTGTGTAGTGCTTGGAGAGACCTTTCCAATGCCTATAAGAAGTCAAAAACTGTGTTATCCTCAAAATTAGTTGTGCTCATTTTGTAGGATGATCCCTACGAAACTTGTCTGTTTCGTAGCCTACAAATATAAGCACATAAAACAAGGTGAATCCATTTGCCCTCATGTGTGGTCCTCTAACCCTGAAAAATCCATTTGAGACTCTCCTCATTCTGGTTTCTCAAAGTTTGTGAAAACGAAGGTAATAGCAAACAGATCAAATGAGCAAGTTGAGGTGTTTTGGGAGTTAGAAACTTTTCCATAATATGCACATGTGGCAAAATTTTCCGCCGATACATTTTAGTTCTCTTGCCACATGTAATGGCAGAAAAATTTGTTGCCTATACATGTTGTCGCTCATGAGTATAAGCTTTAGCGGCAAAAATCGCCGACATTGTGCAACTCTTAGTTCATGTCAAGTGTAATTAATGCAATGTCCGGTTTTCATGATTTTGGCATTTAGATGGTTTTTGTCAGTTTTATTTTGTTTTGTTTTCATTGTTGTTTTTTCCCTACCTTCGTGTCTACTATGTGTCCTTAGTCAATCCCTCAAAGATCTCTAACGTACACAGTGGATCTGAGCAATAATTTGAGTTAAGGTTTTCATCAGTTTTTCTTCTTTCACTACCGGGTAAGGGATTTTCTATTTCCTTTGTTCATTTTTATTTTTATTTTTACTTGTCATGTGCTAGGGTTTGTGTTTGTAAGTTAGTTCACTCTGGTTATAGCTAATGGAATTGTATTCTATTGTTTTTCATTAAAACCCTAGGTTTCCCATTTTCATATCTTTTGTTCGAGTTTTTCACTTTCTTTCTGTCTTGTTGTTTTGAAGTTTTGATTTTTAACTCAGCATTTTTGTTCTTGTTAGATCAGATTTTGTCACCGATCATTATTTTGATTTTCACTAGGTCTTTTAACCTATAAGAATGATGAGAATCACCGACCTTGTAGGTTTGTTTTTCCCCAATTGTGTCGGCGATTGAAAATGTCGATTCCGCATGAAGCTTTGAGTCTTAGTCATGTGTATAGGCAGTGATTTTCTCTGCTCATGCAAAAACTCAAGGTTTTTCCAGTATATGTAAAGGTAGCAATTTCAACCACCAATACATATCTATGTGTTTTTTCCCAGATGTAGGGGCGGCAAATTTCGCCACCCATACATAATGCCTTAGTATTTATCAAAGTGTAGGGGTGGCAATTTTTGCCGCCCATACACAAATGAAGTATTTTTATGAAGATACACTATCGGTAATTTTTACCACTAATGCATATTTGCAATTTCTATCCTCCACATGCAGAGATGACAATTTTTGCCACCCATACACAAAAAGTTACCTAATGTTCAGTGAATCGTCAGTGATTTTTCCCGCTTATGCACTCAGTAAAGTTTCACTACACCACATGCACAATCGGTAAATTTTACTACCGAGACACTACAAATTTTACTACCAACATGTAGGAGCAGCAATTTTTGCCGCTTTGACATCAAAAACACTATATCTTGCATGCAGAGGCAGGCATTTTGCTGCCCTGACATTACCTTCCCAAAATTCTCTAACTCTGGAGAATTTTTATATTTGTTAACTTTAGCCTGCTTTCACTCAGTTTCTCACTTTTATTGCTCTCTAGCCCCACCAAGCTCATGATATTGACCATGATCTTCAACATTGTAGTTTCCCATTTGCCAAATTTTCCCTAACACTGCAAAATCATGCCTTTTATGTTGCAGTTTCTTCTGTAAGATTATCGAGATCTATTTTTCAACCAAGGGAGCTCAGTGAGGATAGTGATGTTGATCTTCTTCATAAGTTGGAGGAACTTCCATGCAAACTGACAGGTGATGATCATCAATTTCTTTCCAATGATGAAATGATCCAGGAATCCAATAAGATGATTCAGAGAGATTTTGTATCTAAGAATCTTTTTCAGTCACTTCTATGGATAAGTTACTAGATAATCAATTGACTCTGGATAATCTAAAGGTCAAATTGGAAAAGCATGAGAAAGTACCTACTACAGTTAAAGATGCAATAACTAGAGCCCGTACCATTTCCAAAAAAATTGCCGGTCCAAACAATCTTGAGATGCAAACTGTGTTAACAATGTATGAGGATTTTCTCAAGAAAGATGGTGGTGAAATTTAATCAAGGTGTTTGTGCCTTAGCCAATTTTTCATATATTTTTACATGCATTTTGTATTTAGTTTTGGACATATTTACATGTAGTTTTCAAATATGTAATTACATGTAAAAACAAGGAAAGTCCCAAATCAATAAGGACTCTTCTTGTTGAATAAGTCAAAGTAGTTAGAATTTTTCCTAGATTAGCTCTTGGCTCTCACCTATACATATGAGAGCTTTTTTGTAATTTTTTATATACCTTTAATCTTATGTAATGAAGTGCTGCCCAAATTGAGACTCAACTTTGAGACTATGTTCAAATTGCATAATCAATTCTAATCAATAAAGAAGGCAAATTTTGATATCAAACTTTGTGTTGAATCGAATTTGTATGAGTGAGGATGTTCATATGGCATTTTTTCTGATTTCTCTTGTTGATTGATTGGATAAAGTGGTGTTTGGTTATTACGATTGGAAGACATTCAAGATAAGTTATATAAACTCTGTGATATATTATTTACTTGAATCTATGTATGTTGAAAGAGTTTCTCAGTGGAGGATTATAAAGACTTTGAGCTTGTAATTGTTCACTTTGTATATGAATCGTGTTGAGAACTTGTAGACTTTGTGCTATAATTTTCAATTACATTCGCGTGGATCAATGGTATTGTTAGTTGACAGACTTTGTGCTCCAACTGGTGATACAGTTACTTTTAAAATCTTTCTGGGGATAATTTGAAGACTTTGTGCTTGAGATTATTCACTTGGTTCGTGAATATTTTTGTGAAGTGAGTTGAAAGACTTTGTGCTCAAACTTACGTCATTGGTTACTATAAAACTCTCATTGAAGGCAACAAAAAGACTTTGTGCTTTTGTGTGTCTTTTGGTCTCTTGTCACATATTTATACGAGTACTGTTTGATTATTCACATGTTTAATCAAGAATATTGGTGATTACTGTTTAGGTTAATATTAGAAGTGTAGAAGCATTATTGAATATTACTGTGAAACTTTGTAAACATTTTCTGAAAGAAGAGAAAAGGATGAATGTAACACTGATGCGGAGGAACTGCAATGGCCTTCCTAAATAGGGCGAACAACCCATTAAAAACCCACCAACCTAGGGTTTATGCTTCATTTTCTTTCATAACCCCCTACTTAAGACCACATAATACCAAAATATGCTTCCATTTTCTCATTGGCCAGACTTAATCTATCGGCCACCTCCCAATTTCTTTCACCGACATGCTATTCTTTCCGATGGCTAACATCCATTGCCCAGACTTCCATCTTCGGTGGGACTCTTTACTTCTCTGAAATCACAACCTCACGCCGAAACTCGCATGCAACTGCTCCATCGGTCAGACTTTAACCGTCGACCTGACTTACTCAAGAAAGTTACATTGGGCCGATGGTAGTAACTCTCACCGATTGGGTTGAGATTCAAGAAGTATCACCGATGAGAGTATATCGGTATGACATTTCATATCGGAAGACAAGGAGTAAGTCAGGCCGATGGTTAAAGTCTAACTGATGGAGCAGTTGCATGCGAGTTTCGGCATGAGGTTGTGATTTCGGAGAAGAAGTAAAGAGTCCCACCGAAGATGGAAGTCTGGGTGATGGATGTTAGCCATCGGAAAGAATAGCATGTCGGTGAAAGAAATTGGGAGGTGGCCGATAGATTAAGTCTGGCTGATGAGAAAATGGAAGCATATTTTGGTATTATGTGGTCTTAAGTAGGGGGTTATTAAAGAAAATGAAGCATAAACCCTAGGTTGGTGGGTTTTTAATGGGTTGTTCGCCCTATTTATATGGTGCAGGAGCACCCCATTACCATCAAGAAGCCCCCTATTATCATTTTAATTATTGTAAGGCCTAGCGCCAATTGTTTTGATTTGGACAAATGTGTCCCCTAGATAGTCCCATGTTGTGAGCCAATTTGGCATAGCTGGCAAGAAGTAGTTGTAACTGTCCGAGTTGTAACTGTCATGTAACAAATGGCAGAGGTGACGAATCGATTGAGATTCCACCATGTGTAACTGCCAAGAAGTGAGCCTTTAAAATAGGTAGTCCCTGTTTGTTAAAGCAGGAAGGGAGAAAAGAGAAAAAGAGGAGCAACAGAGAAGCGTGTAATCTCAGAAAGAGAAATAAAATTTAGTGTTTTATAGAGCAATCGAGTTTTGATTCATTCCACTGGTCGAGACCTCGGTTGAGACCAGTGGAATGCCAATCTGTTTTTAATTTCTCCTCTCTGTTGTTCTGTTCTGTTTTACTTTTCTGTATTAGTTTAGAAATTTGTGTGTGTGTTTAGTTGCAGAAATGGCAATAGTATTGTGGAAGATAGTTACAACCAAATGGGAAAAGAAGAAAGCCTCGTGAGATCTATAGAAGTGATCGCAGAAAGAAATCTCTGTGTGCATCGGTGTGAACCTTGGCATCGGGCTGAGGAGATGATTGTTTGGCTGAAGTCTTAAGTCGCAGCGAAAGCTCTGGGAATCTAAGTGAGAGATTGGTGTTTTGATGTGCTAATATTTATGGTTACAGATGCATGTCCACAAACTGCAAGCAGGCAGATAAGAGATCTGTCATGGAACCATAGGAGATGGTTCTAGGGCCTGAGAAGGAGGTCCAATGAGTGTCGCCAAAAGTCCTGGGGAGAGAGGCATGAGAGGACTCCTAGGTGAGGGACAGAAGTGTTGGTACAGCATTAAGGTTGGACTTATAGCAGCATCTTGAGGAGCAACCAGTTCAACTCCATTGAGAGGAGTCACCATTGAATGGTACAAGTAGCAGAGGCATCAAGTTTGAAGACACCAAGAGAACAGAGTTGTTGCAGTTCTCACTGAGCATTTCCATGGGACATGGAAATTTTTCAAGTCTGGAAGTATGGTGCAGGAGCACCCCATTACCGTCAAGAAGCCCCCTATTATCATTTTAATTATTGTAAGGCCTAGTGCGAATTGTTTTGATTTGGACAAATGTGTCCCCTAGATAGTCCCATGTTGTGAGCCGATTTGGCATAGCTGGCAAGAAGTAGTTGTAACTGTCCGAGTTGTAACTGTCATGTAACAAATGGCAGAGGTGACGAATCGATTGAGATTCCACCGTGTGTAACTGCCAAGAAGTGAGCCTTTAAATAGGCAGTCCATGTTTGTTAAAGAAGATAGAAGAGAGAGACGAGAAAAGGAAAAAGAAACAGTTTGTAATTTCTGAGTAGAAAAACAAAAGAATTTTGGTTTGGTCTTGTCGTAGTGTTTTGTGGTTTAGGACCATTCCACTAGTTGAGGCTTCCGCTGAAACCAATGGAATGATTTCCCTAGGTTTTAATTTCTTTCCGTTTGATTTAGTTCAGAAAATCTGTTTGTCTGTGTGGTTATAGTAAACTAAAGAAATCTGCGTAGCTGCAGTATAGATTAGAAATCTGTGTGTGTTTAGTTGTAGAATTTGGTAATAGTGAAGACAGTTACAACCAAACGGGAAAAGAAGAAAGCCTCGTGTGATATATAGAAGCAAACGCAGAAAGAAGTCTCTGTGTGCATCGGCGTGAACCTTGGCATCGGGCTAAGGAGATGATTGTTTGGCCGAAGTTATATTGTCACAGCGACAAGTGAGTTTGTATCGGGTTGATACTAAGTATCAGCGTAGCGGTTTTGAGGAAAGCCGATAGTGAAATGTTTTGCCGATGGTTAAACCATCAGATTGAACCAGTTCATCGGTTCAATGGGTTCAACCGAAAGGTTCAGAGCATCGGTTCAAACGAAAGGTTCAAAGCATCGGTTCAACTGAAAGGTTCAAAGTAGTGGTTCAACCAAAGGGTTCAAGGAAGTAGTCTCACCGATGGAGAAAATAATGCTTGGTATCAGGCGGTCGGCAAGAGGTGTTCAAAGTCTGACCGACCAAGGAGTATTCATAAGCATATCGGCATGAGATCTAGTATCAGCGAATGCAGAAAATGTGCTACCGATGGTCCAAGTCTTGTCGACGCTCAATTTGATGTTAGGCTCATCGATGTGAGGATCACCATCGGAAGAAGAAAGTTACATTGGGCCGACGGTAGTAACTCTCACCGATCGGGTTGAGATTCGAGAAGTATCACCGATGAGAGTATATCGATATGACATTTCATATCAGAAGACAAGGAGTAAGTCAGGCCAACGGTTAAAGTCTGACCGATGGAGCAGTTGCATGCGAGTTTCGACGTGAGGTTGTGATTTCGGAGAAGTAAAGAGTCCCACCGAAGATGGAAGTCTAGGCGATGGATGTTAGCCATCAGAAATAATAGCATGTCGGTGAAAGAAATTGGGAGGTGGCCGATAGATTAAGTCTAGCTGATGAGAAAATGGAAGCATATTTTGGTATTATGTGGCCTTAAGTAGGGGGTTATTAAAGAAAATGAAGCATAAACCCTAGGTTGGTGGGTTTTTAATGGGTTGTTCACCTTGTTTAGGAAGGCCATTGCAGTTCCTCCGCATCAAATGTATGGTGCAGGAGCACCCCATTACCGTCAAGAAGCCCCCTATTATCATTTTAATTATTGTAAGCCCTAGCGCCAATTGTTTTGATTTGGACAAATGTGTCCCCTAGATAGTCCCATGTTGTGAGCCGATTTGGCATAGCTGGCAAGAAGTAGTTGTAACTGTCTGAGTTGTAACTGTCGTGTAACAAATGGCAGAGGTGACGAATCGATTGAGATTCCACCGTGTGTAACTGCCAAGAAGTGAGCCTTTAAATAGGCAGTCCATGTTTGTTAAAGAAGACAGAAGAGAGAGACGAAAAAAGGAAAAAGAAATAGTTTGTAATTTCTGAGTAGAAAAACAAAAGAATTTTGGTTTGGTCTCCTCGTAGTGTTTTGTGGTTTGGGACCATTCCACTAGTTGAGGCATCCACCGAAACCAGTGGAATGATTTCCCTAGGTTTTAATTTCTTTCCATTTGATTTAGTTCAGAAAATCTGTTTGTCTGTGTGGTTATAGTAAACTAAAGAAATCTACGTAGTTGCAGTATAGATTAGAAATCTATGTGTGTTTAGTTGCAGAATTTGGTAATAGTGAAGACAGTTACAACCAAACGGGAAAAGAAGAAAGCCTCGTGCAATATATAGAAGCAAACGCAGAAAGAAGTCTCTGTGTGCATTGGTGTGAACCTTGGCGTCGGGCTAAGGAGATGATTGTTTGGCCGAAGTTATATTGTCATAGCGACAAGTGAGTTTGTATCGGGTTGATACTAAGTATCGGCGTAGCGGTTTTGAGGAAAGCCGATAGTGAAATGTTTTGCCGATGGTTGAACCATCGGATTGAATCGGTTCATCGGTTCAATGGGTTCAACCGAAAGGTTCAAAGCATCGGTTCAAACGAAAGGTTCAAAGCATCGGTTCAACCAAAAGGTTCAAAGCAGTGGTTCAACCAAAGGGTTCAAGGAAGTAGTCTCACCGATGGAGAAAATAATGCTTGGTATCGGGCGGTCGGCAAGAGGTGTTCAAAGTCTGACCGACCAAGGAGTATTCATAAGCATATCGGCATGAGATCTAGTATCAGCGGATGCAGAAAATGTGCTACCGATGGTCCAAGTCTTGTCGACGCTCAATTTGATGTTAGGCTCATCGATGTGAGGATAACCATTGGAAGAAGAAAGTTACATTGGGCTGACGGTAGTAACTCTCACCGATCGGGTTGAGATTTGAGAAGTATCACCGATGAGAGTATATCGGTATGACATTTCATATCGGAAGACAAGGAGTAAGTCAGGCCGACGGTTAAAGTCTGACCGATGGAGCAGTTGCATGCGAGTTTCGGCGTGAGGTTGTGATTTTGGAGAAGAAGTAAATAGTCCCACCAAAGATGGAAGTTTGGGCGATGGATGTTAGCCATTGGAAAGAATAGCATGTCGGTGAAAGAAATTGGGAGGTGGCCGATAGATTAAGTCTGGCTGATGAGAAAATGGAAGCATATTTTGGTATTATGTGGTCTTAAGTAGGGGGTTATTAAAGAAAATGAAGCATAAACCCTAGGTTGGTGGGTTTTTAATGGGTTGTTCACCCTGTTTAGGAAGGCCATTGTAGTTCCTCCGCATGAGGAAAGATTGAAGATAATGCATGTTATGAAGTGGTCGAACAACCCATTAAAAGCCCACCAACCTAGGGCTTATGCTTCATTTTCTTTAATAACCCCCTACTTAAGACCACATAATACCAAAATATGCTTCAATTTTCTCATCGGCCAGACTTAATCTATCGGCCACCTCCCAATTTCTTTCACCGACATGCTATTCTTTCTGATGGCTAACATCCATCACCCAGACTTCCATCTTCGGTGGGACTCTTTACTTCTTCTCCGAAATCACAACCTCACGCCGAAACTTGCATGCAACTGCTCCATCGGTTAGACTTTAACCGTCGGCCTGACTTACTCCTTGTCTTCTGATATGAAATGTCATACCAATATACTCTCATCGGTGATACTTCTCGAATCTCAACCCGATCGGTGAGAGTTACTACCATCGGCCCAATGTAACTTTCTTCTTCCGATGGTGATCCTCACATCGATGAGCCTAACATCAAATTGAGCGTCGACAAGACTTGGACCATCGGTAGCACATTTTCTGCATCCGCCGATACTAGATCTAATGCCGATATGCTTATGAATACTCCTTGGTCGGTCAAACTTTGAACACCTCTTGCCGACTGCCCGATACCAAGCATTGTTTTCTCCATCGGTGAGACTACTTCCTTGAACCCTTTGGTTGAACCACTACTTTGAACCTTTCGGTTGAACCGATGCTTTGAACCTTTCATTTGAACCGATGCTCTGAACCTTTCAGTTGAACCCATTGAACCGATGAACCGGTTGAATCCGATGGTTCAACCATCGGCAAAACATTTCACTATTGGCTTTCCTCAAAACCGCTACGCCGATACTTAGTATCAACCTGATACAAACTCACTTGTCGCTGTGACAATATAACTTCGGCCAAACAATCATCTCCTTAGCCCGACGCCAAGGTTCACGCTGATGCACACAGAGACTTCTTTCTGCGTTTGCTTCTATATATCACAATAGGCTTTCTTCTTTTCCCGTTTGGTTGTAACTGTCTTCACTATTACCAAATTCTGCAACTAAACACACATAGATTTCTAATCTATACTGCAACTACGTAGATTTCTTTAGTTTACTATAACCACATAGACAAACAGATTTTCTGAACTAAATCAAATGGAAAGAAATTAAAACCCAAGGAAATCATTCCACTGGTTTCGGCGGAAGCCTCAACCAGTGGAATGGTCCCAAACCACAAAACACTACGAGGAGACCAAACCAAAATTCTTTTGTTTTTCTACTCAGAAATTACAAACTGTTTCTTTTTCCTTTTCTCGTCTCTCTCTTCTGTCTTCTTTAACAAACATGGACTGCCTATTTAAAGGCTCACTTCTTGGCATTACACACGGTGGAATCTCAATCGATTCGTCACCTCTGCCATTTGTTACATGACAGTTACAACTACTTCTTGCCAGCTATGCCAAATCGGCTCACAACATGGGACTATCTAGGGGACACATTTGTCCAAATCAAAACAATTGGCGCTAGGCCTTACAATAATTAAAATGATAATAGGGGGCTTCTTGACGGTAATGGGGTGCTCCTGCACCATACTTCCAGACTTGAAAATTTTCCATGTCCCATGGAAATGCTCGGTGAGAACTGCAACAACTCTGTTCTCTTAGTGTCCTCAAACTTGACGCCTCTGCTACATGTACCATTCAATGGTGACTCCTCTCAACAGAGTTTAACTGGCTGCTCCTCCAGATGCTACTATAAGTCCAACCTCAATGCTGCACCAACACTTCTGTCCCTCACCTAGGAGTCCTCTCATGCCTCTCTCCCCAGAACTTTTGGCGACACTCACTAGACCTCCTTCTCAGGCCCTTGAACCATCTCCTGTGGTTCCATGGCAGATCTCTTATCTGCCTGCTTGCAGCTTGTGGACATGCATCTGCAACCACAAATATTAGCAAACCAAAACACCAATCTCTCACTTAGATTCTCAGAGCTTTCACTGGCTCTGATACCAATTTGATGCGGAGGAACTACAATGGCCTTCCTAAACAGGGCGAACAACCCATTAAAAACCCACCAACCTAGGGTTTATGCTTCATTTTCTTTAATAACCCCCCTACTTAAGACCACATAATACCAAAATATGCTTCCATTTTCTCATCGGCCAGACTTAATCTATTGGCCACCACCCAATATCTTTCACCGACATGCTATTCTTTCCGATGGCTAACATCCATCGCCCAGACTTCCATCTTCGGTGGGACTCTTTACTTCTTCTCTGAAATCACAACCTCACGCCGAAACTCGCATGCAACTGCTCCATCGGTCAGACTTTAACCGTCGGCCTGACTTACTCCTTGTCTTCCGATATGAAATGTCATACCGATATACTCTCATCGGTGATACCTCTCGAATCTCAACCCGATCGGTGAGAGTTACTACCGTCGGCCCAATGTAACTTTCTTCTTCCGATGGTGATCCTCACATCGATGAGCCTAACATCAAATTGAGTGTCGACAAGACTTGGACCATCGGTAGCACATTTTCTGCATCCGCCGATACTAGATCTCATGCTGATATGCTTATGAATACTCCTTGGTCGATCAGACTTTGAACACCTCTTGCCGACCGCCCGATACCAAGCATTGTTTTCTCCATCAGTGAGACTACTTCCTTGAACCCTTTGGTTGAACCACTGCTTTGAACCTTTCGGTTGAACCGATGCTTTGAACCTTTCATTTGAACCGATGCTCTGAACCTTTCGGTTGAACCCATTGAACCGATGAACCGGTTCAATCCGATGGTTCAACCATCGGCAAAACATTTCACTATCGGCTTTCCTCAAAACTGCTATGCCGATACTTAGTATCAACCCGATACAAACTCACTTGTCGCTGTGACAATATAACTTCGGCCAAACAATCATCTCCTTAGCCCGACGCCAAGGTTCACGCCGATGCACACAGAGACTTCTTTCTGCGTTTGCTTCTATATATCGCACAAGGCTTTCTTCTTTTCCCGTTTGGTTGTAACTGTCTTCACTATTACCAAATTCTGCAACTAAACACACATAGATTTCTAATCTATACTGCAACTACGCAGATTTCTTTAGTTTACTATAACCACACAGACAAACAGATTTTCTGAACTAAATCAAACGGAAAGAAATTAAAACCCAGGGAAATCATTCCACTGGTTTTGGCGGAAGCCTCAACCAGTGGAATGGTCCCAAACCACAAAACACTACGAGGAGACCAAACCAAAATTCTTTTGTTTTTCTACTCAGAAATTACAAACTGTTTCTTTTTCCTTTTCTCATCTCTCTCTTCTGTCTTCTTTAACAAACATGGACTGCCTATTTAAAGGCTCACTTCTTGGCATTACACACGGTGGAATCTCAATCGATTCGTCACCTCTGCCATTTGTTACATGACAGTTACAACTACTTCTTGCCAGCTATGCCAAATCAGCTCACAACATGGGACTATCTAGGGGACACATTTGTCCAAATCAAAACAATTGGCGCTAGGCCTTACAATAATTAAAATGATAATAGGGGGCTTCTTGACGGTAATGGGGTGCTCCTACACCAAACACACCCCCTATATGGTCAGAGCTAGTGTAAATACTTTTAGCTTAAAGTAGTTTAATTTTGTTTCAATAAGCAGTAAGAAGGGAGCCTCCCCTTGCTGAGAGGATAGATTTATCTCATCACACTGAGGTTGATATAACCATTTTGTCTTTAGTGAGTTGATGACAAAATATTCACCCAATAGTTTTTGGCAACTCCGTTGGGGAACAAACGTGCAACCAAGAGCCTCTTGCTTTTGGTTGAAGTATACTAGCCTCATCTTTTGTAATATAGTTTTGTTTTAACTACTTTACTATTTGTTAAGAGTATGGCTATCCCAGGTCCATGGGGAAATGCCTTTGGGCCATTGAATTTAGCTCAGCCTCTACATGAACTACCTCAGGGTTCACGTAAGAACTTTCCCAAGTTCTATGGGGATGGTAAACAACATCCGGATGAGCACATTGCCGCATTCTACATTACATGCAAAGCTCTTGGGGTGGAATATGAAGATGTTTCTGTGAGACTATTTGTAGAAACACTCTAAGGTGTTGCAACTAATTGGTTCTATCACCTTGCACCTGGAATTATCACTGGATGGAATACACTTCAAAGCCTGATTCAAGCTAGTAGAAGATGCTTACGCCTTGTTGGCCCAACTTACTCAAATGAAAAAGGAACCGCATGAGCCCATGCGTGAGTTCATGGAAATTTTCAATAAGCTAAAGAACAGGATCCCAACTGTTGCTCAACCCACAACTAAGAACCTAAAATGCTTCTTCATCAATTGACGATTGCCAGAAGTAAGTTTTCTTTTATGAAGAGCAGCACCAGCTGATAGTGCAATTGCTCAAAGTTTGGCAATTGAAGTGGAGGACAATTTGATCCTGGTGGGAAAATTGAAGAAGGATTCTATTAGGCCTAGTGGGCAGCCCCCTTTGGCTTTATCTTCTACGAGCACTACAGATCCTATGGTGCAAAAGTTGGTTGATGAGATGTTAGCTCTAAAAAAATAGATGTCTCAGAGTTTGGCCATTCCCCTCTACAAGGACATTCCAAGGAAGATGTTCCCAAATGCTCTGAATTACCAAGGCAATGCTTCAAGGAATCAGAATCAAAACAGGATTCCTCCACCACAAGGAATACTTGCTTTGGAAGTACCACCTATGAATGCAACAATCTTCTATTATGAATCTGAGTATGATGATCTTCTTCAATCAGAATATGAGCAAGGAGAAGATGATGCTAATCTTTTCACAGAAGGTGAAGAGAAATTGGCTGGCGACTCTACCATCGGGTTCCTGAACTTCAAAGATGAAGTAGAACAAGAAGAAGATGCATTTGGTGAATCCTATGTTGTTCTCACATGGTCACAGAATCAATTTAACCATCAACAAGTGGCTGATAAAGGAAAGTCAAGGGAAGATCCTCGTCCTGCAGTTACCATTATATAGAGGGACACTTCTTTATCTTTTAAACCAAAAGATGTGGCTGATGACAAACAAGTAAGTACAAAAGATCCTCTTACTTCATCCTCTATTCCTAAGACTAGTAGGCCCAAGGAAAAACCTCAAAATGAGAATTTTCTGTCTTCTGTAGCTAGTCCATATCAACCTTTTGATATTATAGATCATGCTAAGAAGACAAAGATTTAAATATCAGAGGCAAGAATACCTATTAAGGGTATTATGTAGAAACTTCAACCTAAAAGGGAGGCCAAGTACACAGTGGTAAAATCTGAGGATTCAAAGGCTCAAATTCACTTTGAGTCTTCTGATATGAGTACTTATTTCTTGACCTCTAATGAAGATCTTGAGTCATTGGATAATGCTTCAAATAAGGGTCAAGAAACAGATGAATCATCCTCTTCAAGTGAAGGGATTTTTGCAACTGAAAGGAAAATTTTTTTCCAAAGGATTGGTTTCTCCAGAGAAACTTTTTGATAAGCATGATCGCTTCATCAAACGGCAACAACAATTAGGACCAAATTCATCAGTAGAAGTTGGGCAATTCAATCTGGGTGCAGGAGAAGATCCCAAAATGGTAAACACTGGGAAATGTTACTCTTTCAATAGTAAAAAAAAAGAACATCTTTTTTGCTGCCCCACAGTAGACAACATCTGAAGTTTTCCTCAAAGTGAAATGACAGATAAGTTTGTGAATATTTGTACAATTTTTTAGTCTTTTTCTTTTTAGTCTTTTTGTCTCTTTTGTTGTGTCACCTAACTCTATAGCCCAATGGATGGATGAAGGCACTTAGAGATTGGAGTTCTTCTCCCTTTGATTGTTTCAAAGAACAATCGAAGGAAATTCCCCAATTAGAGCTAGTTGTTATCCTCAAAATTAGTTGTGCTCATTTTGTAGGATGACCCCTATGAAACTTGTCCGTTTCGTAGCCTACAACTCTAAGCATGCAAAACAAGGTGAATCCATTTGCCCTCACTCATGGTCCTCTGACCTCAAAAAATCCATTCGAGACTCTCCTCATTCTAGTTTTTCAAAGTTTGCGAAAATGAAGGTAATATAATACAGATCAAATGAGCAAGTTGAGGTGTTTCAGGAGTTAGAAAATTTTCCATAATATGCACAAGCGGAAAAATTTGCCACTAATACATATTAGTTCTCTTGCCACATGCAATGGCAGTAAAATTTGTTGCCTATGCATGTTATTGCTCGTGAGTATAAGATTTAGTGGCAAAAATCACCACCATTGCAACTCTTAGTTCACGTCAAGTGTAATTAATGCAATGTCAGGTTTTCATGATTTTGGCATTTAGATGGTTTTTGTTAGTTTCATTTTGTTTTGTTTTCATTGTTGTTTTTTCCCTACCTTTGTGTCTACTCTGTATCCTTAATCAATTCCTCAAAGATCTCTGACGCACACAGTGGATCTGAGCAACGATTTGAGTTAAGGTTTTCGTCAATTTTTCTTTTGTCACCACTGGGTAAGGGTTTTTGTATTTCCTTTGTTCATTTTTGTTTTCATTTTTACTTGTCATGTGCTAGGGTTTGTGTTTGTTCATTAGTTCACTCTGGCTATAACTAATGGAATTGGATTCTGTTGGTTTTCATTAAAACCCTAGGTTTCCCATTTTCATATCTTATCTTTGAGTTTTTCATTTTCTTTTTGTCTTGGTGTTTTGAAGTTTTCATTTTTACCTTAGATTTTTTGTTCTTGTTAGATCGGATTTTGTCACCGACCATTATTTTGATTTTCACTAGGTCTTTTAACCTATAAGAACGGTGAGAATCGCCAACCTTGTAGGTTTGTTTTCCCCAATTGCATGGGCGGTTGAAAACATTGATTCCGCATGAAGCTTTGAGTCTTAGTCGTGTGTATAGGCAATGATTTTCTCTGCTCATGCAAAAGCTCAAGGTTTTTCCAATATATGTAAAGGTGACAATTTTGGTCTCTGATACATATCTATGTGCTTTTCCCCAGATGTAGGGGCGATGAATTTCACCGCCCATACATAATGCCTTAGTATTTATCAAAGTGTACGGGCAGTAATTTTTGTCGCCCATACACAGATGAAGTATTTTTATGAAGATGCATTGTCCACAATTTTTACCGCTAATGCATATTTCCAAGTTTTATCCTCCACATGCAGAGACGACAATTTTCACCACCCATACACAAAATGTTACCTAATGTTCAATGCATCGTCGGTGATTTTTCCTGCTTATGCACTCAGTAAAGTTTCACTATACCACATGCAAAATTGGTAAATTTTACTGCCGAGACACTGCAAATTTTACTACCAACATGTACGAGTGGCAATTTTTTCCGCCCTGACATCAAAAACACTATCCCCTTCATGTAGAGGCAGGCATTTTTGTCACCCTTGCATCACCTTTCCAAAATTCTCTAACTCTAGAGAATTTTTACATTTGTTAATTTTAGCCATCTTTCACTCAGTTTCTCTCTTTTATTGCTCTCTAGCCCCGCCAAGCTAGTGCTATTGACCATGATCTTTAACATTGTAGTTCCCTATTTGCCAAATTTTCCCTAACACTGCAAAATCATGCCTTTTATGTTGCAGTTTCTTTTGCAAGATTGTCGAGATCTATTTAACAACCAAGGGAGCTTAGTGAGGATAGTCATGTTGATCTTATTTATAAGTTGGAGGAAATTCTATGCAAATTGATAGGGATGATCATCAATTTCTTTCTGCTGATGAAATGATCTAGGAATTCAATAAGATGATTCAGAGAGATTTTGAAGAAGAAGCTTTTTCAATCGCTTCTATGCATAAGTTACTAGATAATCAATTGACTCTGGATAATATAAAGGTCAAATTGGAAAAGCATGAGAAAGAAGCTACTATAGTTAAATATGCAATAACCAGAGCTTGTACCATTTCCAAGAACACTGCTGGTCTAGACAATCTTAAGATGCAAACTATGTTAACAATGTATGAGGATTTTCTCAAGAAAGATAGTGGTGAAAGTTAATCAAGGTGTTCTTGCCTTAGCCAATTTTTCATATATTTTCACATGCATTTTGTATTTAGTTTTGGACATATTTACATGTACTTTTCAAATATGTAATTACATGTAAAAACAAGGAAAGCCCCAAATCAATAAGGACTCTTCTTGTTGAATAAGTCAAAGTAGTTAGACTTTTTCCTAGATTAGCTCTTGGCTCTCACCTATAAATATGAGAGAGCTCTTTTGTAATTTTTATATACCTTTAATCTTAAGCAACAAAGTGCTACTCAAATTGAGACTCAACTTTGAGACTTTGTGTTCAAATTGCATGATCAATTCCAATCAATAAAGAAGGTGAATTTTGATATCAAACTTTGTGTTGAATCGAATTTGTATGAGTGAGGATGTTCATATGGCATTTTTGTTGATTTCTCTTGTTGATTGATTGGATAAATTGGTGTTTGGTTATTACGATTAGAGGAAGTTCAAGATAAGTTATATAAACTTTGTGCTATATTATTTACTTGAATCTATGTATGTTGAAAGTGTTTCTCGGTGGAGGATTATAAAGACATTGAGCTTGTAGTTGTTTACTTCATATATGAATTATGTTGAGAACTTGTAGACTTTGTTCTATAATTTTCAATGACATTCGCATGGATCAGTGGTATCGTTAGTTGACAGACTTTGTGCTCCAACTGGTGATATGGTTACTTTTAAAATCTTTCTAGGAATAATTTGAAGACTTTGTGCTTGAGATCATTCACTTGGTTTGTGAAGTGAGTTGAAAGACTTTGTGCTTCAACTTACGTCATTGGTTACTATAAAACTCTCATTGAAGGTAGCAAAAAGACTTTGTACTTTTGTGTGTCTTCTGGTCTCTTATCACATATTTATACTGGTACTCTTTGATTATTCACATGTTTAATCGAGAATATTGGTGATTACTGTTTAGGTTAATATTAGAAGTGTAGAAGCATGTTATTAAATATTACCACAAAACATTGTAAACATCTTTTCTAAAAGAAGAGAAAAGGATGAATGTAACACACCCCCTACATGGTCAGAGGGGAGCCTCCCCTTGCTGAGAGGAGAGATTTATCTCATCACACTAAGGTTGATATAACCATTTTGTCTTCAGTGAGTTGATGATAAAATATTCACCCAACAAACCGATGTCATGTGTGAAAGTTATGCCCCTTGGAAGAAAATGCCCTCCTAGGGCTAAAAGTGGACCTCTGGCAAGACCCATCTATACAACAACTGACATCATGCTGACTGGGCATGAGGTGACATGCTGACATGGCTAGATAATGTCATCATTGTCTTTGACAGGTGAATTTCATAAGGTTGTCAAATTCATTTCATTTCACGGACCAATGCATTATCAAAAGGGGGTTAATATATTTATAGGTCTGATTTTAATTTATAAACAGTTGTCATTTAAAAAACATTTCTACCACCTTAAAAAGAAAATTGTTTTTAAATGTTTAAATCCTGTGAGGGCGTGCTACCCTCCAGCGACCAAGTCCTCATCGACCGGCCTATGGTCACGGTCGGGGACTCCAACTAGACCCCTGCCAGAATGGCTAGGAGCCGAGACCGGAGGTAGTGAGGCCTGCTGACCCAGTCACCCACCAGCCAACAGTGGCTTGTCTGGCCCTATCATACCATACCAGGTGCAGGGGCTGCAAGGGGTCTACATACCCCCTGCAAAATTAGATTTTTTTTATCTTTCAAACAAAAATCAAACCCTATAGTTAAAAAAAATTAACCAAACTATAGGAGAAAGATTTTTTATGGGCAGGGAATTTTTTTCACTGTGAGCGTACCTACAAACTAACGATCGTACCATTGTACCAAGGGAGAGTATTTTTTCTCCTTCTAGCCCCTATGGCTAAAATAGGGCAAATGATATGTTTTTCTTCGCCTCTCAGGCCTCCTGAATCCAACGGTGTGGCCCATTTTGTCCTAGGAGGTCATCTATAGAAAATCCCTCCACAAAACCCTCATGAAGCCAATCCAAGAAACCCTCTTCAACCATGATTTTTCAATCATCAAATCTACAACATACACAACAAATCTCCAATACCCAAAACCCCCAATATGCAATACAACCTACACAAAACCTTGTAATGTCCCAAATCCTTACATGCATTGCCATGGCTTCCATTTTACACCTAATCTACACACACAAGGGTTATACACATGTCTAGGGAGCTCACACCTCCCTCAACCATAAACATGGCTCTGATACCACATGTTAGGAATTTGCAGGTTAAATGAAACCAATTCCACATAACCCAATAGGAGAAAAAGATTCAACAAATAACCATAATGTAAAGATCAAATGAACAATCACAAGATAACATAAGATATACCCTGGGAAAACCCTCAAGACAGAAAAACTCAGCCTCCAAAAGCATCCACACTCATATGTATTATTCAACAATAAAGATATTACAATACATGCCATGAGTCTCCATGAATACCTCTGAAACATCAAGCACCTCCATTGCAACCTCCATGTGTCCAAGCACGAATCCACACATCACCTGCCATGGTTCACAATATGCACTTATAGGAGAGAGCTCAATACAATGGCAACCTCTCACAAACTTCCAATCCACCTACAATGAAATAGCCAACCCCTCAAACCACTAACAATGTGTTTTCTTTTATAGAACAAGCTCACACAAATAGAACTTGTGGTATTGGATAAAATCATGTGTTCTAAAACCATGGATACACAAAACCATTGACCCACTTATTTAATGTTGGAACTATGTTTTTTTCCAACAATTAAATAATACAAATAATAGCCCAATGTTACATACAAATTTTACAAGTGGCCTCCAAATAAATATCTAAAACACATTGCCGATGACTGCGTGGTTCGGTGGTTAAGTCGCTCGGTTGTAGTGGCAGCCACCAGAGTTCAAACCCCTGCTGGGCCAACGAGCTCGCAATGCTTTACGCCTTCGCTGGACCAACAAGCTCATAGGTTTGAAGTGTTCTTACCAGGGGATGAGGTCCCCCATGTTGTGGCCTCACCGATTCATTGCTCCGGGCAAAAGCATTCACGTGGAGCCGGAGGGTGTGTCGCACCAGCATCGCCAGTCACGTTAAAAAGTTTACCAGGCACATTATCTTTATATATATATATATATATATATCTAAAACACATCAATTAAGATGCACCACAAAAAAATATTTATTTTACATGACTAAAATAATGCAATATTATGCAAGGTGTACAACACCTATTTCCCAATAAATTCATGCATAATTAACTACTAATTACATGCAAGTAAAAAGTAAATCTTAATCAAAATTTGGGGTGTGACAGAAAGTGGAACTATGTGATGCGACATCATATGATAGTTGTGCAAAAAGTGAAGATAGTGTGGCCACCTATCTTTAGTTAGATGGAACATCCCTTAGGGAGAATGATGATGTTGATTTGCCAATTGTTTCTTAGCCTTAGGTCAAGGATGTCATTGATGTGCATGCACTTGATGATAACTAATCTAAGATGAATAACATTACAAGCATGGATTTATAGTTTGAGGGCCTTTCCCTAGACAATGGTCATGTTGGAAAAATGGATACAACATTGGATCAATTTGATATTACATGGTTAGGACAATTGAAATTAATGATAGTACAACATATGATAGTAATGTAGGTGATGATAGCATTGTTTGAATTGATTTATGCTTAGATGGGTCAATTCATGGTCTTGAAAATGATGATGATTGTTAATTGGATGAACCCCCATTCTTTGTTCCTCTTGATAGTGATATTGATGTTGTTGAGGTAAGTAGGGAAGTTGAAGTACAAGATCTTTGTTATTCACTAGATGTGCTTCCTTGCTTTGTTGGGGATGATTTGTATGCCCCCTAGTTGCAAATGAGATGAAGGAATTGAAGGTGTGTATGATCGTATTGTTGTTCTAGGTCATGAAGCCTTGAATCTTGATGAATTTTTAGAATTTGGTTTGGGACAACTATCTTATACTGATGTAGATTGCATTGATGACACCTTCCTAAGCTCATTGATTGATCATGTTTATAATAGTGTTGTGTGTTCTCATGAGAATCAAATCACTTGCTTTTCTAAAGGTGACGAGGAACAAATCATAGATAAATTTCTTAGCATCAATATTTAAACAGTAGGTTGAGATGAAGAATATGAAACAGAGAGGGAATTTGAAGATGATATGTCTTCACTTGAAGTGCCTCAAAATTCCAATTTGCATGCTAATGATGTAGAATTAGATTTGGATCAGGTTTATGATTCAATCATGGAGGATTCCATCAACATTTGTGGTGAAACTGGGTTGCAAGAACTTGTGCAATCATATGACATAGACTAGATTGAGTTTTTATCTGAGTGGGGCACATTCCATCTTGGGGTTCAAGAAAGTATTTTTCATGTTGATTTATGCAAAAGCCTAGATAGGTATCATGCTCCCAAGGACCTTAAAGTTGAATGTTGCCATATGGGTGAACATGATGGTGGCTCTTATTATTTGTGGGTACCATGTCTAGATGATTATCAGTTATAGTTCCACCATGATGACCTTAACATTGGGATCTTGCAAGTGAATGTATGGAAGAAATACCTTTTGTTGATGTTGGGTGGTCAATGCAAGTTCAACTTGAGGGAAAACAGTTCCTTCTTTAGGCTTGTCTTTGATAGAGGCAAGTCATATGTAGTAGTTTCTTTGTGAACTTGTGTCATGGATCTTTTTTGTAGGGTCTGACCTACAAGCAATCTAAATTTTATTTATAGCCATACTCATTTTCCTTTGCACCTCCATGTCATTGGTTGTAAGTTCTCTTATACATATCAGTTTGTATTTTTTTTTGCCTCCTCTCCCTCAACCCTTTTTGGTTTTTTTATTTTCTCTCAAAGATAGCTAGATTCTTGTTGTGCCTGCAAGAGGCACATGTCCCCAACTAGAGTGAATGTTGGAGCTGAGATCCACAAGTGATGAAGGGGGTAAATCATAAAACACACAACAATAGAAATTGCACACAAAAAATAAGAATGTTCTTTTAGTGATTTGGACAACACATTACATTACAGAAGCTCAAATACAATCAGAGGATGAATCCTCCATAGGTTGCAACACATTACAACTTCCTATCTCCAGACTCTAGAACCTTGTACCTTCTGTAGCCCCAAATCTGCTAAGGTTTCTATTTTCCCACCTTTTCTTGACTCCACACCTTCCCCTTATCTCTAATACTACCAAGGGTTCCCAAAAATGGTTATAAATAGCCCTTTTTGGCAACCTCTAGCCAAATTTCAAATTTTGCATCTCCCTCCAAAAATAGGTCAACTTTCGGGAGCCATAACTTTTGATCCGAGTGTCTAATTGACGAACTGTTTGAAGTGTTAGAAAGCTCACAGAGTGCTCTATGCGCTAAGAATATGCTCTATCAATTCCACCCATTTTCAGGGCCATACAGGGTTGTTTAGTGCCTCAAACCTGATTTTGAACAATTTTCAAGGGTATTTCGAGAAACGAAAACTTTAATATCTTTTAACTCATAATTGATCTTTGCTTGATTCTTTCGGCAAAGGTTTTATTTTTCATTTGTGAAGCTTCCTGTAATTTTTCACTTCCATATGTGCCTAAATGCAAACTTTCCAAAAATAGCAGTTTAGAAAAACGAAAGGTTCTACATCATTATTCAAGCGATTATGGAACCAAAAATACAAATTTTGAAAAGAAATGAAATCAACATCAATAATTTTGAATCATCTTTTTTTGGGTGCTACAAGATTTCCCTTACACCATTGGATGCTCATGCATCAACAGGACTCAAAACTTGAGAAATATCCTAAGTCTTGTGCACCCTTTGTTGCCTTGTCATGCTCTACCATCGATTATATTAGATTTAAGATATCTTCAATGAGTCCCTTTTGTCCAATGTGTTTTCTCAATGTTGTAGTTGTTTCCCCTTCATCCTCTAATTATTTGTCCATGTTGATAGCCTTCAGGAATCCTCTAAGTATGGAAGTGTTTTGGTCGGTTTGCGATTTGGAAAACATGTCAAAAAGGTTTGTAAGTTCTTAAGTCACCTGAAACATGAAAGAAAGAAAGAAGAAATTTGAAAGGAAGAATGTTTCAGCTTTTCAGTATGTTCACAAACTGGTGAACCTACCGAAAAGATTCTTGGGTTCTCAAAATGCCTAAATCATCAAAAAGGAAGAAGACAACGAAAAGTGTCTAGTTTTTGGGCAGGTTCGTAAACTATCAAACCTACCAAAAAGGTTCTAAGGTTTGTGAAATGCATGAAAGGATAAAAGAGGAGAACAAATAGGATGGAGAGATAGGTATTTTTGCAAGTTCATGACTTCACAAACTTGTTGAAACATCAAAATATAGAGAAAAGAAGAAAAATGTTTTGGCAAGCTTATGGGTTCATGAACTCACTAAAATGCTGAAAAGGAGTGAAGGAAGAAAGAAGAAAGCTACAAAAAGGTTATTTTAGGAAGTTTGTACATTCATGAACTTACTGAATCATCGAAAAATGGAAGGAGAAAAAGAAAAGAAAATATTAAAATTTTTGGTAATTTTGTTGGTTTGCAAACTTGTTTAAACATCGAAAGGTTCATAAGTTTGTGAAAATTCTCAAATCCCGAAAGAAAGAAATGTTTTGGCAAGTTTGCAGGTTTGCAAACTTGCTAAAATGTTGAAAAAAATTCAAAGGGAAGTTTAAATAGTTAGCATGCTAAGGAGGATAAAGAAAAGAAAGACTTAAAATTAAAAGAGGTTTCCAAAATAAAAGAAGGAACCCCAATAGAATAAAATAGCAAGTATCAAACAATGTCAAGCATTTAAACACCTCTAACCACCCTAGTATGTTGGACAATAACTCTCAAGACCACCATTACTGATCCTTTGATGGCTATGGGCTTGGTAGGTGGATTCCATATGCCCCAAGACTCCTATAGGTCCTCCCGTGATGAAATTGTTATGTCAAAAAATAGGACCTATGGACACAGGTACTCGTGCCCTTGTCCTGCCCTATTTCAGGTAGGTCCCAAATTTGAATGTCAGTTATGTGACCGTTAATTAGGTCCCATGCCAACATCTTAAGTTTGAATTATGAAATTCGTAGAGGGAATGTGTTTAGTTGCATATATAAGCATGTTTAGGGTTTCATTTGCAAACTAGAAGCTAACTAGAAGATGATTATGAACTTTTGGCAAACTTATGATTTTAGAGCATTCAAGATATTCATTGTTGCATAGCAGAGCATTGTTATTGTGTTTGTGATTGCATATTTAGCTTCATCTTCTCATGTGTTGAAGAGCCTTCATCTATGTGATATCTACACCTCTGATGTGATATCTATTTGTGTTTGAATCATTTATCAATTTATTTTTGCCTCTATCCTACATGGATATGCACTCTTCATCTGACAACGGTGTTCAAAAGACTTGAATGTCTCTCTGAGGCTTGACTAAGGCAAGCCTCTAAACACCACAACCCCCAACCACTCTCCTAGTGATTACAGGTTACAGGTATTGCATCTTGACAGAGTGGAGTTGCAGGGAATAGTAAGACAGTGTGCAGATCCCATATCTCTGAATAAAAGGACTGCTCAGACTCAGGTGCCAATGCCAATGTCCTCCAAGGTTGAAAACACAAAAATCATTTAGACAGTAATAATCAGCATCTGAAGAGTTTCCAACATTCTAAAAATCACCCTACCTTAGACTCGAGCTCGAGTGCCAGTGTCCTCCGCATCTCCTGGGACAGAAATAGAAAAACAGTGAACATTAGTGTCGGAAGGAGATCAAGATTCCACAAAGAAAACACCACCTTGGACAGGGGCACTAATGCCAATGTCCCCTAGTATTCCGAGCATCCCAAACTTTGAAAAATAGTCAGTTGTTAATCTGTGTCTACTACCTTAGTCTGTAAGCATTTGTCATAATTCATCATTTTACTTATTATTTTGCAAAATTAGGGTTTTAAGGGTATGTGAGCATTAAATTAATACATTAATTGACAAACTCTGAATTTCCACATCGTTCCAAGTGACAGTCTAACCTATAGGTGAATCCTCTAACAAAAGTGTGATTCAACTTGGTTGATATGTCCTTGAATGTTTGTTGAGAAAGGAGGATTTAACCCACACATCCATTGAAATTAAAAACCCTATCCTTCCCCTTCTATACATAAATCTTTGTACCAAAGCATGGGAAAATACCCCAAATAGGCATGATTTTCTAGTGCAACCCAGGTGATTATGATGCAAGTGAGTATGGGTGATCTGCAAACATGTTGACCACTCCAAGTATGTTTCTAGAGAACAAAATGAAAATGCAATGCTATATATACATGTTTGTAAGATGTAATAAGGGTTGGTCAAATTGAACCAATTTGTTATTGCAAGTGCCTCAAGCAATGTTTAGGGCATCAAATGATTAATGTCTAGTTTGTAAGGGATGTAATACATCTTGTAATGACTAGGAAGGGTTTTCAATGACATATGCATCTTATGCTATGTCTCCACATGGTAGTTTGTGATTATTTAGGAGGGTGTTTGAACTTGGTTGCTCATCCTCTCTTGCCATATTTTCTAGTATGAATGAAATGGAGGTTAGATAAATGTGTGACATCATTTCAATTCATTTCAAAGATTTTGTGATGGTCTTCCCTTCTGTTTCATGTGGGTTATTGCAGTTATGTTCTAGATCGTTAAGTATGTCCATTGCTTGATGTGTGATATATGTATTTTATTCAATGATGCACATTTGGTTACATTTATGTTTTTCTATTATATCCCCTTCTTCCTTGCAATCCATGAATATGTTGCCCAATGGAGTAGGCACTAGTCTAATTAGTGAGGGGCTAACATATTTCATTATAATCTCCCCTCTCTTGTTAGTTGTAGGAGTAGGTTAGGTTCCACCATTCTTGCATGATTCATCATTATAATTTTTGTCATATCTTATGCTATATTAAAATTGAAATGTCATTAGTGAATCGTGATAGTGTGTTTTCCGTCTTACCCATGCATATGAAATGTTAGGTGGAGTCGTCTACTGGGGAAATATAGTGTACCTATCATCCTTTGGTGCAGGGTAAGAAAGGGATTTTATTTGTTTATTAGAAGTCTTATAGGTCTATATGTAGCTAGTGCTAACATGAACTTAGTGACAATTATAGGGGTTCATATAGCACATTGGGTATAGCTGCTTAAGGACTTAGTGTTTAAGCTATTATTTCTATTGTTGAGACCTCAAGGAACACCCCCTTGGCCTAGTAGAGCTTAAATCTTAAGATGAGTTTACCCACTCATAGAAATTGGTCCATACATGCCACTATCTAGTCATAAGCATTATCCATTGCCTAAGCATGACATATCCATGGACTTAGGTTTTGGTACAAGTCTTTAGGATTTGTGGAGTTGCATGTTTGAGCACCAATAGGCTACATGCACAAAAACTAATTTGTAAGGGTCAAAGAAGTAAATTAGCATTTCTACATACTTATGTTGGAAAATCTCAAAATGTAAATGATCTGAGTTGATAATAGCATGAAAAATCTTTCATTTGATGAATGTTTTGTTTTTTTATGGAGTAGAAACAATGAAGGTAGGCATGCATCTCAATTATGATTTATTAACTCTCACCAAAGCAAAGTAGGTAAATATTTATGTAAATTTATGATGAAGTTAAATTAAAATGAAGAGGATTTTCTTTTTTCTTTTTGAAATGTTAAAATGTTTGGCATGATGTTATTCTTGAAATCCAAAAAATTCTTGAAAGGCCAAACTTCATGCTTCTCATGTGTAACACTAATGTTATATTCTAACGATATTGAGAGGCTTGATTTTAAATTTTTTGATAGGCTTAGAATGCAACTTATTTAAATAATAAAGAACACTAATACAACATGCCATGACATAAACAAGAAAAAAATTTCAATACATTAGGAGCCATAACAACCATTGAAATTTTGCAAATAACTGCCATACTACTTCAAATCCAAGTGAGAATTATTTTAATTATCTTTATTTTGTTTTTCTCCACTTTTTCCCTATACTAGAAGGTAATTGATGTTTGCATTAAGAAGAATTTAGAATTGCTTATTGAAATTACAATGCATGTTGTCTAATTGTGATGCCCTTGAGATTTTGTCATTGATTATATTTAAAATGGATTCTAGGTTTTTGGTCCAATTACTGGGAAAATGAGTTACATGATCAAACTATCATGTCCATTGTAAATGAAGTTTTTTTGGTGTTTAAACAAATTCATGTTACTATGTCTACTCTCAATTTTTTAACACACCTTTAAAACCAAAGTAACACCTAAATAAAATGTGTATATATATATATGAAAATGACTTCTTTAATTGCATGTTTTGCAAATATGTTAAACTCTAATTAAGAACAATTTCTTTATTCATTTTAATTTTTTACTTCATTAAACAAAGTATATTCAATTTTTATTCTACTTCTATAGAAAGAAATCTATTCATATAAAATCTAATGGTCATTACATAAGTGTTCAACAAAGCTTATTAAGCTTCATAATGTTTGACTCTTCTAGACAGAAGGCTAAACAAAGTATATTCAATTTTTATTCTACTTTTGTAGAAAGAAATCTATTCATATAAAATTTTATGGTCATTACTTAAGTGTTCAAAAAAGCTTATTATACTTCATAATATTTGACTTTTCTAGAGAGAAGGCTAAGTATTGGTTTGTATAACTTTTGTTGTATTTTCTTCTAGCAGCATTGATTCTACACATTTATTGGGGGACAGGTTGTCTATTGTGTTTCTCTGATAATTACATACTATTGATAAAAGACAAGCCCTAGTTTGATGAAACCTCTATACCTTATCTTCATGGATTTATTTTATTTAAAAATAATAAATTTTAACAACATTTTTTTCTTTTATCTCCATATTCATTAAGCATTGTTGATCTTTGAATGGTCTCTATTTTTGTCTTGTGGGCATTGGTTCATGGTGCAACCATACATACAATATTGCTAGGGAAGGTCAAGTTCAAATGAAGGCAAAGAAGACCTTTGAGCGCTACTTCATATCTTCTATATAGTACAGTTTTTGCAGGAAGCTAAATGCAAAATATTTGTGCTTATCTTGGATCTATCTCATCTATTTTTTCTCACTAGTTCACTGCATGAACTGTAGTACACAAGATTAAAATTACAAACCCTGCTTTGTGTGCAGCTGCAGCGTAGCGCTTGTTAAATTTATCTCATTATATGCTCTATTTTACTACCTTACTACCATGTTTTTAGGTTTTTGTTACACCGACGACATATCCATCATGCATTTGAAGATTTTTTCTGGATAAATACTAGTATATGAGTTAATTTAAAGAGACTATGCTGCGAGACTTTAACGTAATAAGGATTTCACTCCATAACTGCCCAAGTTTTTCTGTTTTTATATGCATTTGGCTTCCACGAATTTATTTATTTACACAATTTATGAATTTTGTTTACTTGAGAATCTGAATCTTAATTGTTTACGGGAATCTTTTAACCCTTGCTGTGAGTGTAGAACGCCTCTCGGTGTAATTACGGAGGATTTTGCATAAGTCCTATATTTCCAATTTTCAGAAATAGCATACAGTTAAATTTATCTACCAGTTTGTTTAAGAATTGCTTGGTAGCTTTGAAAGATACTCTCAAGGGAGCTTTAAAATTCTGTCAACATAATCTTATCACAGAAACACTTACAAAATGCTAATCAAAGCAAATGAAATCCCTTAATAGTAAAAGCCCCAAGGTAATCATTGGCAAAATTTTAGGGGAAAATTTGTGCTTCTCCTTCTGACAGTCATGAATCTTAACCAAAAAATATTTGAGTTAGTAATTTTGTAATATGGTATACAAGGCAAAATTTTAGGGGAAAATTTTTGCTGCTCCTTCTGCAAGTCATGATTCTTAACCAAAAAAATATTTGAGTTAGTAATTTTGTAATATGGTGTACAAGACTTATCACTCTTTACACCTTGTCAAGAAGTATATTGGCACAAAGGCAGTCCCCAAAAAAATCCATCTTTACTTTTCTAAAAATATATTTTACCTACCATCTAGTATGTATACAATAATATAATAATTTTATGAGGTTAAAGTCAATCAACAAACAATGGATAGCAATTTTACATCTCATTCACAACAAAAAATGGTAAATGGATAATATTTAAGAATAACATGCCTAAAATAAGTATCAAAAGTTTGGAAAAAAGTTCAGCAAAATGGAGAAATTGGTCCACTAAAAAGCTGAAACTTCTGGGTCTCTACACTTTTGCTTATCTGCAAAGAAGCAACATCCATGTTATGATACAATGAAGCCGTGTAGCTTGTCTACCTCAACTCTCAATCCCATATCGAGCTAGCAACTGCAAAAGTTTGTCTCTGGAAAGAGGCTGTGAAGGGACAATCAAAATCAAAAACCAAAATCAATATGGAATATTGGAAATAATTAAGGCATAATAATCTATGTTGCCAGAAACAAAGAGAAACATGAAAAACACATACCTTAGTTTGAAAGTCATCCACACCAGCTTCAAAGAAAAGGTCTTTATCAGATTGCAAACCATTTCCACTCAGGGCAATAATGGGAGTCTTAACTCCCATTGTTCTTAGTTGCCTTGTTGCCTGGCATAAGACACACAAGTTTCAAATACAAAAGATGATTGAGCAAAGTAGAATAAATACAATTATCCGTATCAAAGAATCAAAAAAATCATTTACCTCATGTCCATCCATAACAGGCATTTCTTTGTCCATCAATACAAGATCATAAGTTCTTCCTTGCTTGAAGTAATCCACTGCTATTTTTCCATTCTCAGCTTCATCACAAAGAAGATTAAGATTCTGAAAAACTTTCCCCAAAATTATCTGTCATTTATAAGAAAATCACAATCATAATTAGCATAAATAGTGATACACAGAAGTCCGAGCGAACTGAAAAAGTTGGAATATTTCAAGATTTTACATACTCGGTTGATTTGTGTGTCCTCTACAAGCAAAACTCGTCTCTGGGAGCCACAGTCCAGGGATGATAAGGAATCCAAATGCATGAAGTTCTTACAAAAGCATGTCTTCCTGCAAAACATCCTACCAAGCATAACACCCACACCCCCAATTACTGCCATTGCCACCCATTCCCACACAACCCAATTGAGCTCTGTTATGCCCACACACAACTCCTTCTCCAGAGCACCCCAAAACATGCAGTGAGCAGCACTCACAAGCCCAAGAAAACACAACCCAACACAGCACCTGCAAAATTGGGCTGCCAGCTCCTGCTCAATTCCTGACTTGGACATTCTGCTTGAGAAGATGATTTTCTTGTTTTCTTTTTCTTTACCTTCTAAGAATACCTACTTTTGCCTGTAGTGGCTACATGAATGGGGATTTTATAGTCGTACAAACAATTCCACTACACATAATCTGTCTGAATCCCAATCACGCACCAAACCTTGTTTTTAGGATTAACTTAAGGTGGAATATGCGGCCAAATCATATAATAATCATCATTCAGAGAAGAATCTGATAAAATCTATGAAAATCCAAGATAATCTCTTTTTTTGGAAAAAACAATATTGACAAATGGGTGGGCACTGAGTGGGCACTGTCCATGTTCAATGGTACCTTTTAACTGCAGTCTTAAAATTTACAAACGATCTGATTGGAAGATTTGAGAATATTTGGCAGCCTGGAAAATTGACTATGTATTGATCAGGACAAATGTTTGTCTTTCCATTTAAAAAAAGGGAGGGGGAATAACCTTTTTCTTAGATGTGTTACTTATAGGGTAAAGGAAAATAAAAAATAAATTATTTAAGTATAATTGTAATTTGCAGACTAATTTATACATCTACTTTTTTAAAAATCTATGTAAAATATGTTTTTAGATATTCTATCTTTAAAAAAATTTATGTGAAAGATGTTGAGAGCTATCATTGCCTATTTCATTTGAATCATATATCCACTAAAAAAAGACCTTCAAATATATCTCTCAACTATTTTTTTTTTATATTGAATTTATATTGAAAGAATGTAATAGATAAAGATAATGCAGAAGATAAAACTCTCAACTCTTTTACATGGATTTTTCTAAAGATAGGTATGCTAGTTGTAATAATTTTGTAATTTTAAATTTTATTAATTTAATAATTTATTTTTTCAACTTTATTAATTTTTTTTAATTTTGTAATTGTATTAATTTTATAAGTTTATTTATTAGTACCTGGGACTATTGCAATGAGTTCGCACTTATCTAGTTATTAATCTATTGATTGCAAACCAATCAAAAGATAGGATTATTTTTCTTGTCGAGCAAATTTGATTTAAATTTGTACTTTTCCTATGTCAACATGATAAATTTTTAACAAAAAATTATTGAAAAATGATTTATCTGTGCGGATTGTCGGAGAGTGCAACAAAAAACTATAAATGCATATAGAATTTTGATTTGAGGGGAGGATGTGGCAAGTAAACAAATTATGAACACAAATTTTGTCTCCCACTAGTTAAGTCATGCCTAAATGGATGGCGATAATTATGAGAAGGAAGAATCATCAGTTTGTAAGAATTTAATTTTTTGCTTCATAATATTAATAATATTATTAAAAATATAGGGTTCTACACATTTTATTTTATGAAATTAGATTATTTTTGGGATTTCAATTTTATTTACTCAAGAGTTAAAAATCTAGTATTTCAATTTTATTTACTAAAAAGTTAAAAATCTACAGTATCATGAAAAATATTTTGCCATGTTATTACATTTTTAATTTTCTTCTTCATACATACAATATTTTAATGCATTTTAAATTATCATAGTATTAATATTATTAAATTTTAATATCTTAAGCAGACATTTCAAATCTCTATACACTCAACTAGGGTCAGGGCTCTCCACATAATACAAAAATGCAGGCTTTGTAAAGTTTAGTTTTATAGTTAAGGAAATATTTGTGTTATTTAAGAAAATATTTGTGTTATTTAATAAGTTTTGTAAAGTTTAGTTTTATAGCTAAGTAAATATTTTAGTGTTATTTTATTTTTACCAAATTAAATTAGTTTTGAGATTTCAATTTTATTTACCCAAGACATTTTAAAATGAGTTCACATAAATTTAGTTATAGAAATCTAATAGTTACAAATTTGAAATGATAAAATAATTAAAATCATGTTTTCTAAAAGTACTTACTATTATTACTTAAACAAAAAATTAAGTGACTAAGATAAAATATTGTATTGATCTAAATATGAATATGTTATTGTTATTATATTGTGTAATTATTTTTCAAACTTACAATATTTTAATGCATATTAAATTTTAATATGTTAGGCAGACATTTCAAATCTCTCCACACCCAACTAGGGTTAGGGTTCTACACATTTTATTTTATAAAATTAGATTATTTTTGGGATTTCAATTTTATTTACTCAAGAGTTAAAAATCTAGGATTTTAATTTTATTTAGTCAAAAGTTAAAAATCTGCAGTATCACAAAAAATATTTCTCCATGTTATTACATTTTTTATTTTATTCTTCAAACTTACAATATTTTAATGTATTTTAAATTATAAAAGTATTAGTATTATTACATTTAGGAAATATTTGTGTTATGTAATAGGCTTTGTAAAGTTTAGTTTTATAGTTAAGGAAATATTTTAGTCCTATTTTATTTTTACCAAAGTAGATTATTTTTGAGATTTCAATTTTATTTACCCAAGACATTTCAACACTCTTCAAAAATTAATTTTTCAATTATTGGAATGCAATTTGTCTATACAACCAATACCTAATCAACAAAAAATTACAACTAAACAAATACTATATACAACCAATAGGTAATCAACAAAAAAAATTACAACTAAACAAATACTATAATAACAACACTACAAGGTAGGTACTGGCCACTACGTGGCCCTTGTTTATTAGTTTTTTAATTTTATAAATTTAATTGATTTTTTTGCTAGCTAAAAAATAATTGTAATATAGTAAATACTTATGTGGTTCAATGAAATATAATATATAGTTTATAGTTTATAAATAAATTAGTGAGTAATATTTTTGAAATAATTATTTATTTTAACTTTTACTTAAAAGTTATAATTGCATTAATAAAAAAAATAAAAAAATACTTTTACTTCATGGATTATTTGAATATCATTTTTAATATCTATACTAAACAATGTTTACTTCACAATTTGCATGTAAATGATATTTATATAGGATGTCCATATTGGAAGAACATTTTTCCAAGAGCAAAAAGGATATTTTTAGAATTATTTTATTTTATTTTATTTACTTAAGAGTTATTTTATTTTATAATATAGATTGGTTATGTTTTAGTTTTTATTATTTTTTGAATGTCAACTCTTTAATAGTTTTTGTTAATAAGCTAGGGCCATTACACTCCACCCCTTGTTGCCACTATAGTTAGGCATCTCCACATAATTAATTATTAATGAGTTTGGCTTTCAAGAATTGAGATATATAAAATATAAATATCAATAAGTATATAATGTAAAGGAATATAATGTAAAGGAGGAAGTCAATTATATTTGAATTAAAACATTTAAATTAGGGTAGGACAACCTCAAACTAATCTTGAAATTAAAATAGGGCTAGATAACACTAGTCAACATGTGCATAAAAATAAGTGTGAGCATACATGTGATAAACAAGTGGATAGGGTGAATGTACAAGATGTGTGAGCATGTGAATATGGATAAGTGGTAGGTGCATATAAACATGTGTAATGAGGTAGATTGATATCAAAGGATAAGGAGCCTACTTTGTGTTGGTAGGTGGCGATTGATCAGGAAAGTACTGTAAATTTTTTTTAGGGCCGACTTAAAAAATCTTATTTTTTATGACCGACATAAGAAAACCCTAATTTTTGTAACTGACAAAAAGGCTTGATAAAAGCGGCTAAGGGTTAGGGTTTTGATATATTGTATTGTAGCATTTGCAGCGGTATTGAGTTGCAGGGATTGTTGATTGTAATCGGTTTGATTTACTGGATAATAATATTGGACTCTCCGTTTGGTGGATGTAGCCTGAGTTTGGGTGAACCACGTTAAATCTTGTCTCTCGCTGTTATTAATTCTGTGTATTTCCATTTCTTTGTTTAATCTTTATTTGCATTTAATTGATATCTTCTACCGGCTAACCCTAACAAGTGGTATCAGAGCGGGTTGTGTTCGATTATCGTCTGCAGGAAGGTCTCACAGTTGAGTGGAAGCAATGGCGGATGAGGATAAATTGAAGGTTGATAAATTCAATGGGCAGAACTATCAGTTATGGAAGATGCAGATGGAGGATTACCTCTATCAAAAGGATTTATGGATGCCATTGGAAGGAGTAGCCAAGAAACTGGCAACAATGTCTGATGAGGATTGGAATCTTCTTGACAGAAAGGCACTGGGAACCATTCGATTGTGCCTGGTACCATTGGTGGCATTTAATATAACGGAAGCAAAGACAACAGATGGTCTAATGAAATCTTTGGCAAAATTGTATGAAAAACCCTCAGCCTCAAATAAGGTATTTCTCATGAAGCATTTGTTTAATTTGAAAATGGTTGAAGGTGGATCAGTAATAGGTCATTTAAATGAATTTAATACGATTGTTAGTCAATTGACTTCTTTAAATGTAAAATTCGATGAAGAAGTTAGAGCTCTCTTAATATTATGTTCATTACCTGAAAGCTGGGATAGTTTGGTAATGGCGGTTAGTAACTCTGTTTCTAGTTCAAATACCCTAAAATTTGATAATATTATTGGCGTTATTCTGAGTGAGAAAATTTGTAAGAAAAGCTCAGGTGGATCCACATCAAGCAGTGTTTTGAATGTAGAAAGTAGAGGCAGATCAAAGGAGAGAGGAAAAGGTTCTGGAGGTCATGGGAAGTCACGAGGAAAATCAAGGGACAAAAGATCCCAAACCAGAGGACAGAAGGATTGCTGGTACTGTGGGAAACCAGGTCATCTGAAGAAAGATTGCTAGTCTCAGAAAAATAAAGAAGGAGACAAACAAGAAGGCAATAAGGAAGAAAATGTGGTAAATAATAAATCTGAAGATGATGCTTTGATTCTTTCCCTAGATAATGCTGATGATTCATGGGTTTTAGATTCAGGGGCCTCATTTCATGCTACGCCCCATAGAAGTTATTTTCTTGATTATGTCTAAGGGGATTTGGGGCTGGTTTATTTGGGAGATAACGAACCCTATCAGATTGTTGGAAAGGGAAGAATCAAGATTAAGTTGTAGAATGGGAATCATTGGCTACTACAAGAGGTAAGGCATGTTCCAAGGCTCAGTAGGAATTTAATTTTAGCAGGGCAGCTAACTGAACAAGGTTGCACTGTTACATTTACTGATAAAAATTGGAAGGTTTCAAAAGATGCCTTAGTAGTAGCAAAAGGTGTGAAAGTAGGCACCTTATATCTTTGTGCAGGTCATACTATTCCTTCTACTTTAGCTGTTACAGAGGAAAAATAAACAGGTTTAGGAACAGTTGTTGCAGGTTTGTAGGACGAGACTGAAAAAGTTACTGCAGGTTTTGAAACAACACTGTGGCATAACAGACTTGGGCATATGAGTGAAAAAGATATGAAGGTACTTTAATCTAAGAAAGTTTTACCAGGTCTAAAATGTATTAATATGGATTTTTGTGAAAGTTGTGTGTATAGAAAACAAAAGAGAGTCAGTTTTCTCAGAGATGGGAAGCAAAAGAAAAATAAAAAATTAGAGATTGTGCATACAGATGTATGGGGACCAACTCAAGTATCTTCTCTCGGTGGCTCTCGGTATTATGTTACATTTATAGATGATGCAACTAGGAAGCTCTGGATTTATTTCCTTAGACAAAAATCTGATGTATTTGAAACATTTAAGAAATGGAGAAGCTTGGTTGAGAATGAAACAGGTAAAAGATTAAAATGTCTCAGATCTGATAACGGTGGTGAGTATTGCAGCAAAGAATTTGAGGATTATTGTTCCTTTAATGGAATTCGTAGGCAGAAAATGGTTCTAGGGACTCCACAGGAAAATGGAGTGGCTGAACGCATGAATAGGACAATAATGGAGTGTGCAAGGACCATGAGATTGCATGCTGGGCTGCCTTTAAACATGTGGGCAGAGGCTATCAACACCGTTGTATATTTAATTAATAGAGGTCCTTCAGTTCCTTTGGGTTGTGGTATTCCAAAGGCAGCATGGACAGGTAAGAAGGTGAGTTATTCTTTTCTCAAAACCTTCGGATGTGAAGCATTTGCACATGTAGATTCTGAAAATAGAACCAAGTTGGATGCAAAATCAAAAAAGTGTACTTTTGTTGGATATGACATTGATAAATTTGGTTATAGGCTTTGGGATTTTGAAAATCAAAAAATTGTGAGAAGCAGGGATGTCATATTCAATGAGAAGATGTTGTACAAAGATCAGTTGCAGCAGCATGAGAAAAAAGGAAAAGATTATGTGGTGCTGGATGATACTCCAAACAGTGATGTTCCAGTGGTTCCTCATGCTCTGCAACAGCAACCAGAAATACCACAAACTCCAGTGAACGTTAGACGGTCAACAAGGCTAAGTAGACCTCCTGAAAGGTTTTCTCCCTCTTTGTATTCTATTTTGTTAACTGATGCTGGTGAACTAGAAGGGTATGATGAAGCTATGCAGGTGAATACACAGGTTCAGTGGGAGCTTGCCATGAAAGAAGAAATGGACTCCTTGCTGAAAAATCAGACTTGGGAATTATGTAAGTTACCTGCAGGTAAAAAGGCTTTACCAAACAAATGGGTTTACAGGCTGAAAGAGGAAGATGGAGGTAAGAAAAGATTTAAGGCCAAGTTAGTTGTAAAAGGATTTGCACAGAAACAGGGCATTGATTTTGATGAGATATTTTCTCCAGTTGTCAAGATGACTTCTATTCGTGTTGTTTTAAGTATTGTGGCTGCTGAAGATTTGCATTTGGAATAGCTAGATGTGAAAACTATTTTTCTCTATGGTGATTTGGAGGAGGAGATATACATGGCACAACTATAGGGATTTGAGGTCAAAGGTAAGGAGAAACAAGTGTGCAGATTGAAGAAGAGTTTGTATGGCCTGAAACAAGCACCTCGGCAATGGTATTTGAAATTTGATAGTTTTATGGTTGAGCAAGGCTACAGCAGGTGTAATTCTGACCATTGTGTTTATTTTAAGAGGTTGGATAATGACAGCTACATTATTTTATGTTTATATGTTGATGACATGCTTGTAGCTGGGTCTAACATGGATCACATCAAAGAGTTAAAACATCAGTTATCCCAATCATTTGATATGAAGGATTTGGGGGCAGCAAAACAAATCCTTGGTATGAAAATTTGCAGAGATAGGAAGAACAGAAAATTGACTCTATCTCAGGCTGCTTATGTTGAAAAGGTGTTGCAGAGATTCCATATGGAGAATGCAAAAGCTGTCAGCACACCTTTGCCTAGTCATTTGAAATTGACTAAGGAGATGTGTCCAAAGACACAAGGGGAGGAAGAAAAAATGTCTAAGGTACCATATGCTTCAGCTGTAGGAAGTTTAATATATGCCATGGTATGCACGAGACCGGATATTGCACATGCTGTCGGAGTCGTTAGCAGGTATATGAGTCATCCCAGATTTGAGCATTGGAATGCGGTCAAATAGATTCTCAGATATTTAAGAGGTACATCTAATAAACACTTATGTTTTGGGGGCTCTAATACTGATTTAGCTGGTTATGTAGACTCAGATTTGGCAGGGGATATTGATACCAGGTGGAGTACTACAGGTTATGTCTTTACTGTAGGTGGAACATCGGTGAGTTAGATTTCCAGGTTACAAAAGGTGGTTGCTTTATCCACCACAGGGTAAGTGCAAGAAGATGGGGGGGCCAAAAAGGGGTCTTAAGTGGCCACTTTTTTTCTGAAATCAGGAAATACTGGCCTTGGATGAGAAATTGAGCATAGTTACACTCAAAATTTAGAGATGCAACCAAAACAATGTTCGTAGTGCTCCGAGTCTACTTTCTAAACTACTATTTTGTTTTGAAAATGGCATAGATTAAGGGGTTCAAAAGAGGGAGCCACAGAAATTGGTGTTGTTTCTGTCAAAAAAACATAACATAGCATGTTTTGTGGCTCCCTCAAAAGGTCAACTTTTTTTTGGTATTTTTAAAATCGCTTCAGTGGGAAATTAGCTAATAGCATGTAGTTTATGCCCGATTTTTCTGATAATTTTTTGATGAATATTTGATTTTTTACTAATTTTTAAAGTGGACACATCCTAAAAAATAGAATTTTGGCCGTGCTACCCCTATAAATTTTGAAAACTAATTGAAAATCATTTTTTTATTTTTTTAATATTTGTAGAATGGAGTCTAGTTTCTAAATATGTAATTTTTTTGAAATTTGAATGAATAGTTATTTTACAATGAAAAAAAGACCAAACAGTGGTTTTTGCATAAAAACGGACACACAAACAAAAGAAATTAAAGATGAAAGGCTTAACATTGTTAAAATGTGAAAAAAATCATATCGTCAAATAGCTAAGAGAAAGCCTAACATTACCCATGTGTTCGATTTGTTCAACCTTGAAACACGTGCAAATCTGAGGGTTAGCACAAACGAAATTATGTGAAATTTTGAAGAATACAGAAAAACACGTCTGTGACTGTTCATAAGGCACTCCAAGCCTTTGGGTTGGAAATCCAAAGCAAATCCCAAGCCCAAGGCTTGGGATTCCCAAAGCAAGAAATAACGCGAGCGCGTTATAACGCGCTCGCGTTATTTCTTGCCTTACATTTTTTCTCGCAAGTCTGTCTTTTGCCATGTTTGACATAACGCGAGCGCGTTATAACGCGCTCGCGTTATGTCCCACTCAAATTTTTTTACATTCAAGGCTATTCATCATGAGGGTTAAGGCATAAAGGATAGAGTTGAAAGGTTTACGGATAAGGGATTAGCATTTAAGGTATAGTATCGAGCCCGTTGAGGGTTTAGGAATAGGGATAGCGTTTAAGGTTTAGGGATGAGGGATGACAGATTACGGTTGAGGGTCGAGGGATCAAAGTTAAGGGTTGAGGGATTAGGGTTTGACATTAAGGGTTGAGGGTTGAGGTTCAAGGGTCAAGGGTTTAGGGATAGGGTTTAGGGTCGAGGGATTAGGGTTAAAGTAGAGTGTGGAGGGTGTAAGGATTAGGGATAGGGTTGGAGGGTTTAGGGATAAGGGATTAGGGTTTAAGGTATAGTATCAAGTCTGTTGAGAGTTTAGGAATAGGGATAGCATTTAGGGATTAGGGATGAGGGATTATAGTTGAGGGATGATGGATTAGGGTTGAGGGTTGAGGGATTAGGGTTTAGGGATAAGGTTTAGGGTTGAGAGTTTAGGATTAGGGTTTAGGGTTGACAGATTAGCATTTAATGTCGAGGTTAGGGTTAGAGTGTTGAGGGTAGAGGGATTAGGGATAGGGTTTAGGGTTTAAGGTTTAAGGATTGAGGGTTGAGGCTTTAGGGATGAGGGTTTAAGGCTTAAGATATAGTGTCAAGTGTTGAGGGTGTAGGGATAGGGTTTAAGTTTTAAGGGTTAAGGGTTGAGGGATATGGATTAGGGTTTAAGGTATAGTGTTGAGGGTCGAGGGATCAAAGTTAAGGGTTGAGGGATTAGGGTTTGACGTTGAGGGTTGAGGGTTGAGGTTCGAGGGTCAAGGGTTTAGGGATAGGGTTGAGGGTCGAGGAATTAGGGTTAAAGTAGAGTGTGGAGGGTATAAGGATTAGGGATAGGGTTGGAGGGTTTAGGGATAAGGGATTAGGGTTTAAGGTATAGTATCGATTCTGTTGAGGGTGTAGGAATAGGGATAGAATTTAGGGTTTAGGGATGAAGGATTAGAGTTGGGGGATGACAGATTAGGGTTGAGGGTTGAGGGATTAGGGTTTAGGGATAAGGTTTAGGGTTGAGGGATGAGGGATTAGGGTTTAAGGTATAGTGTTGAGGGTTTAGGGATAGGGTTTAGGGTTGAGGGATTAGGATTTGACGTTGAGGGTTGAGGGTTTAGGGTTTAGGGTTAGGGTTGAGAGATTAGGGATCAGAGTTAAGGGTTGAGGGAATAGGGTTTAACGTCGAGGGTTGAGGGTTGAGGTTCGAGGGTCAAGGGTTTAGGGATAGGGTTGAGGTTGAAGGGATTAGGGTTAAAGTAGAGTGTGGAGGGTGTAAGGATTAGGGATAGGGTTGGAGGGTTTAGGGATAAGGGATTAGAGTTTAAGGTATAGTATCGAGTCTATTGAGGGTTTAGGAATAGGGATAGCATTTAGGGTTTAGGGATGAGGGATTAGAGTTGAGGGATGAGGGATTAGGGTTGAGGGTTGATGGTTTAGGGATAGGGTTTAGGTTTGAGGGATTAGGGTTTAGGGTTGATGAATTAGGGTTTAATGTTGAGAGTTGAGGGTTGAGGGTTGAGGGTTGAGGTTGAGGGATAGGGTTAATGGTCAAGGGATTAGGGTTAAATAAGAGTGTCGATGGTAGAGGGATTAGGGTTTAAGGTATAGTATCGAGCCTATTGAGGGTCTAGGAATAGGGATAGCGTTTAGGGTTTAGGAATGAGGGATTAGAGTTGAGGGATGACGGATGACAGATTAGGGTTGAGGGTTGAGGGATTAGGGTTTAGGGACAAGGTTTAGGGTTAGGGTTTAAGGTATAGTGTTGAGGGTTTAGGGATAGGGTTTAGGGTTGAGGGATTAGAGTGAAGGGTTGAGGGATTAGAATTTGGCGTTGAGGGTTTAGGGTTTAGGATCAGGATTGAAGGTCGAGGGATTAGAGTTAAGGGTTGAGGGATTAGGGTTTGATGTTGAGGGTTGAGGGTTGAGGTTCGAGGGTCAAGGGTTTAGGGATAGGGTTGAGGGTCGAGGAATTAGGGTTAAAGTAGAGTGTGGAGGGATGACGGATGATAGATTAGGGTTGAGGGTTGAGGGATTAGGGTTTGATGTTGAGGGTTGAGGGTTTAGGGTTAGGGTTGAGAGATGAGGGATCAGAGTTAAGGGTTGAGGGATTAGGGTTTGACGTCGAGGGCTGAGGTTCGAGGGTCAAGGGTTTAGGGATAGGGTTGAGGTTGAAGGGATTAGGGTTTAGGGACAAGGTTTAGGGTTAGGGTTGAGGGATTAGGGTTTAAGGTATAGTGTTGAGGGTTTAGGGATAGGGTTTAGGGTTGAGGGATTAGAGTGAAGGGTTGAGGGATTAGAATTTGGCGTTGAGGGTTTAGGGTTTAGGATCAGGGTTGAAGGTCGAGGGATTAGAGTTAAGGGTTGAGGGATTAGGGTTTGATGTTGAGGGTTGAGGGTTGAGGTTCGAGGGTCGAGGGTCGAGGAATTAGGGTTAAAGTAGAGTGTGGAGGGATGACAGATGACAGATTAGGGTTGAGGGTTGAGGGATTAGGGTTTGATGTTGAGGGTTGAGGGTTTAGGGTTAGGGTTGAGAGATGAGGGATCAGAGTTAAGGGTTGAGGGATTAGGGTTTGACGTCGAGGGCTGAGGTTCGAGGGTCAAGGGTTTAGGGATAGGGTTGAGGTTGAAGGGATTAGGGTTTAGGGACAAGGTTTAGGGTTAGGGTTGAGGGATTAGGGTTTAAGGTATAGTGTTGAGGGTTTAGGGATAGGGTTTAGGGTTGAGGGATTAGAGTGAAGGGTTGAGGGATTAGAATTTGGCCAAGTAACGGCATAATGTTGAGTAGTTTGTGTACGTGTCATTACCATTTGTAACCGAACTGAATGTCTGAAAGGTTTGTAACCGATTGGCAGGGTGGTTATAGGTGATTCACCTTCCACCGTGTGTAACTGTCAATTAAGAGTCTTTATATTGTTGGTCTCTGTTCATGTAGAGGGGAGTGAACGAACAGAGAGAGAAATTGTATTTTATTCTGAAGCAGAAGGAATAAAGAAATTCTGTGTTTTCTAGTCAAACTACAGTGATACCGATTGGAGTCATTCCACTGGTGGATTTCTTTGAAATCAGTGGAATGACCTCCATGTAGTTAGATTTATTTCTGTTATGTAGTTTTAGTGTTTCTGTGTGTTCTATTCGGTTACAATGTGCAGAGAAGGAATTAGCACTTTATGTGTATACAATGAATGTTTGTGAGGATAGTTCGTATCTTCCATTTGAATATCATTGTTGTATGTGAGGTTTTTAGAATAAGCATTATGAACGATGCAAGAAATGACCGGTGGAAACAGTAAGGAGGACCGGAAGAATAAGTCGAGCAATGTATGGAGAAGTCATCGGATTGACTATCACTATCGGGTAGACAAAGGTGCATTGAACCAATAACATTAATCTTGCCGATCGTGTTTGTGTCGAGGTGACAAATGGTAATGTCTTACCGAAGATGAAGCATTATGTTGAGTTATCGGTAAGAGTTGTATTGTCGGAAGATGGGCGAAGAGTCCCACCGATGGTCTTAGTCACATCGACAAAGGTAAAGCGGAGGATGTGCATCGGCGTAAAGTTTGATATCGGACGACGAGGATTAAGTTACGCCGATAGTCTAAGTCAGACCGACGAAAGAGAAGCGAAGTATATCGGTGTGAGTAATGCCATCAGCATAAGAAAGTTGGTTTGGACCGATGGTAGGATCTCTCACCGATCAGGGTGAGATTCAAGAAGTCTTGCCGATGGTAAGTCTATCGGCGTAACCGATAGCATCGGCAGGAGACTTAAAGAGTTCCCCGACAGTTATGTTCTCTCCGATCGGGAAGACGACGGGAAAGTGCGGCCGATGTAACATATGTCGGCATGAGTTACCTCATCGACCGATGAGAGAAAGGTGGTTGCCGATAGCCATTGTCTTGCCGATAGGCAAGAATAGGTACATTTTGGTGTGACATTTAAATTGTCTTGCCGATATACACTGTAAAGGTTATTTTGTGGACTTTCAAGGATTTTTTCACCTGTGTTAATGTTCAACTTGTTTCGCTCTGCATCAAGGGATTAGGGTTTGACGTCGAGGGCTGAGGTTCGAGGGTCAAGGGTTTAGGGATAGGGTTGAGGTTGAAGGGATTAGGGTTTAGGGACAAGGTTGAGGTTGAGGGATTAGGATTTGACATTGAGGGTTGAGGGTTTAGGGATAGGGTTGAGGGATTAGGATTTGACATTCAGGGTTGAGGGTCAAGGGATCAGAGTTGAGGGTTTAGGGTTTAGAGATCTATAGCAGGACAAAACGCGAGCGCGTTATAGCGCGAGCGCGTTATAACGCGCTCGCGTTTTGCATTTCTACTGAAACGGTAAAAAAGTGGTTACCCCCGTGATCCAGGCCCACATGCTTTGTTTTCTTACTAATTCTGCGCGTGCTCCGACAAAAAAGAAGTGCTTTCATGCTATTGGGAAGTTCACATGCACATTTGACACATTGTACCACCTTTGCATGATCTTTCCACCACCTTTTCTGCTTTGCCAACTTGAGAAGGAGGAAATAACATAGTTTTCAAACCAAATTTGATATATATATCTATACAAGTTTCAATTTTTGTAGTATTGCAATGTTAATTTTGATTCAATTTTAAGAATTTAACATTGAAAAGGAAGCAAGTGGTGAAAAACTCAAATTGTTGAGGAGTTTGATGCAAGAAGATAAAAACACTACATAATTGGGTACTCTCTCCATTCAAATCTTCGTTTTTTAGGTATGTCAAGTCTTTACATGCATGTTCTTTACATTTTCCTTATTTCGGATTGAATTACTTTATCATGCATTATCATACATGTTTAAAATAGACACATTTCCAATCAAGAAAGCAACCTACAATCTCACATGATGCCATGTATATTTTCTACACTTGGGCTCTTTAATAATTATGTGTAATAAACAAACCTTAGTTCATACCATGATGTCAAACTATACAAGAATAAATCCTTACAACATAAAAAAATACAATCCCACTATTATCATGTATTCATTTCTTAGGAACTAATATTGGTCTCTTTATCATGCTACAGACAAATTCTCCGTCATGCCGAGGAAACGATCAAGAATTAAACCAACACAGGAAGAGATAGAAGCTAAGAATGCAAAGAAAGCAATGGCTATGAGGGAACTTCGTGAGAAGAGGAAATTGGACACAATAAATGAAGACATACCAATTGAAGAGGAACCACAACCATCACAAAGAGATATGGTATTGGCGGCACAAAGAGAACGAATGCAAAAACTTCGTGGTACGAGAGATTTAAATACCATAGTTGGAGACACATCCTTTATCGCAAGACAACATGTAGGGACACCATCTACCACATCTCAAGTTGAGAGTACATCATCACTCACATGTGATGAAGGAGGTATGCCATCGTTCCCACCTCAACCTCAAGGTATGTCATCTATTCCATCTTCAATCGAAGGTATGCCATCTAACCCATCTCATTTAAATATTGATGAAATTCCTAATGTTGAGATGAATTTACCTAACTTGACACCACCTAGAATTTTGCATAGAAAGCCAAAGTATTTGATTGATATTGATGAGAATATTTTGCAGCCAATGGAAGGTAAGATTCCAAAACGCACTTGTAGAAGATATGCTAATAAGATTTGGAGATTGTTCTTTGAAAAGTTAAATGAGACTGCAAGATGTCAACTATTCGTTGAAATGATGCGAAGTATAAAGTATAGGTCTATCATGAAGATTCTTGGGTTGAGAACATCAGAGGCTTCAAGTGAAAAATCTATTGTCAAGAATCTAATGAGTGCGTATGAGAGTGTGGGTAACACCTCACGCACAAAAGATAGTAATGCAACACGGCGTGTGATTACATCGACTATAGTAAGTAGTCAAACGAGGAAAGCTCGTCTTATTAGAAAGACAAGTCAAAAATTGAGAATTAATAGGAAAACTTTATCAAGAGCCGTTGGAAGACGCCAAAGAATTGAGGACACTAATGCCAATGAATTATGGGCGTTCTCGGGGAGACTACCACGAAAAGATAAACCAATTGTTGAAGCATTGAGGTCACTAATTGAAGACTTTTGGAAGAATTACACAAGGGTATCTCCGAATCAAAGGGATGTGGTAAGAAGGAGAATTGGTAGTCAGAACCGCGAGCCACATCCAAAGCATTTTTTGGATGAGACTCAAACACAGTTTTATGGTAAATTTCTAGAGAAGTATCCTCAAATTAAAATTTGTCAAAGATATTTTGAAATGCTAAAACCTTTCTATGTTAAGATAAATCACACATGCACTACTTGTTGTTGTAGATTACATATTGAATTTTCTAACCATTTTGATGCTTATAGGTCTATATGTTTAGATATGCATACTAACAATGATTTGCAGGGTTGTGCCATATGTGCCCCACCAACATCTTCAAGAGACTTCATATCAAGAATTTTATGTGAAAGAGAGGAAGGTCAAATATTCTACAAGAAATTATGCTTGGATGGCACATGTCATCGTTGCGGTGGCTTGCAACATTTGCCAATATGTGAACATATGGAAATAACACATGCGGTTGGAAATAAACTAGTAGAGTTTGGCAAATATAAAACAGTGGCATACAATACAAAAGATGGTAAAGAAGCAAAGAGGTGTGAATTAGTTATTGAAAAGATTCCAATGTATCAGTTTATGCCTATATTTCGTGACAGCATAGTGTATGAGTATGCAAGACATGCCCATAGAGCTCGATGGTTGGACTTGCAATTCAAGTTATGCAAGGACACATTTCCAGTTGGTAGCATTGTTTCAGTTGTCGACTTTGCAAAGAACTACAGTCTACAGCCACAGCGTGAGGTGCAATCACAATATTACAACTCCACACAGGTTTCTCTATTTGTGCACATCGCATTCATTCATGCGAATGATAGTACAGAGGATGACAGAAAGATCATAAGGGAGTATCATTTCTATATTAGTGATGATCGCACGCATTCTACGGAGTTCGTGCAAGGTTGCTTTCAGGTGTTCTATAATGATTTGGCTAGAAGGGGCATATCGTTCAGTCAGCATATCATATGGTCGGATAATTGTGCATCACAATTCAAGAACTCGCGGAATTTCTATTGGCTGAGTAGGAGGCATAATTTTACAGGTATTCAACATATGTGGAACTTTTGTGAGGCCGGGCATGGAAAGGGGGAGCATGATGGAGTAGGAGCATGTATCAAAAGAGCCATAGCACGAGAAGAGTTAAAGTATAAAGACAATGCAAAGTTGACAGATGTAAAATCGATTGTCGAGTGGTGTAATGCTTCCATGGGTCCAGGTAATGAAGGTAAGTCTTTAGTTCGTATATTTTTTTGGTTGATAGATGATACTAACATTGCACCATATGAGGATTGTTGTACACTGACAGGATCAAATGAGATGCACTCTTTCAGAAGTTCAATTGTAGGTTCATGGAGTATCCATACATGAAAGATGTCATGCTTTTGTTCTTCCTGTACAATTCAAGTCTGGGATGAGTGCGAGTCAAAGGAGTGGGTTGACGAATGGAAGTTAAGTTATCTTAGCCCACTTGACATGTATCGACCCCCGACGGCAATGGAACTAACACAGATGGAATCGTCAGTTGACTTTGACCACATATCAGATTTAGTTCAACCAGGTAATATAGGGCACATATATGCATCTAATTTCATCTAGTTCAACCAGGTAATGTCATCTTACTTTGTAGTGTTTTTGTAATGTTGACTAATTTCATCTAATTTGCTACACATATCAATGTAGGACACGTATATGCAGTTATTGCAGATGAAGATAATGAAGAGGGAACAGATTATTACTTATGTCGTTGTGTTGAGGCCAAAAAGAAATTAGAGGCCCCTGTTACAGATGGAGAAAACATCGAATACCCTACAGGATCAGTGGTTATTACTGGAACATGGCTTAGAAGGTACCCACATAAGAGTGTTAATATTTGGCTATTTCAGGACTTTGACATGCATCGAAAGATTCTTCATTACTCGAACCTTGTCGTGGCATCCAATGTTCATTTGATAAAGTATCGGGGTAGACCTTTGAACAAAATATTGTGGAAGGTGCGTGAGTCTGACCATGAAGCAATACTTGACACAATAAAGAGTAGAGCAGATCCAGATGGTTCATTGGATTAATTTGTAAGTATTCACATTGATTTTGTAAAGTTATGTTACATTGAGTTGTAAGTATGCACATTAATTTGTAAGGTTTTTCTTTTTTTATTTCCTCCTGCATTTTTACACATATGTACACATTTTTACATCATCATGTTATGCATTTTTGGTGTCCTGCTCCTGATGTGACCAAACTCATAACTCACCCTACTAGACACCATTTGATGATCTCTCCAACACTCTGGATCCAGGGCACCCAATCATGATGATGACCTATATACCATTCTCCCAAGGCGCTCATAATGAATGAATGATAAGGAGCGCCTTGACCTCTATAATCAAGGTGATTTTAAGTCACTTTGAGTCATTTGGGGTCAGTTTGAGTCTTTGAGTCATGTTGCAAAAAAGTGTCAATGTTGTCAAGTTGCACAAAGCAACCTTTGCATTTTTGGTGTCTTACTCATGATGTGACCAAACTGACTGTTCCAACGCATTCAGATGGGTACATTTACGCTAGGCATGGTCCTATTTTTCACCCAAACATGTCGAAACAGTCTGAGCTACATTGTACCAACGATATCCCTGAAGAGTCCAAAGTGCAAAAAGCCAGCAATCTTTGACGAGATGTTACTTGAAAATCGTGTCACTTAGAAACATTCCGTCTGAGGAAATGGGATCACGTAGAGTGCCTCTACAATAACCTCTCTCAATTTTTTATAGCTCTTAGGCATTTGCCCGTGGTGAAAGGTTTTCTGTTGCCCCAAAAATCGTCAGAAGGAGGCAGTGTAAAGTTGCAAAGGGGTGTAACTTTCGTCCTGCTCCTGATGCGACCAAACTGACTATTCCAACGCGTCCGAATGGGTACATTTATGTTAGGCATGGTCCTATTTCTCACCCAAACATGTCGAAACAGTCGGAGCTACATTGTACCGACGATATCCCTGAAGAGTCCAAAGTGCAAAAAGGCAGCAATCTTTGACAAGATGTTACTCAAAAATCGTGTCACTTAGAAACATTCCGTCTAAGGCAACGGGATCACGTAGAGTGCCTCTACAATAACCTCTCTCAGTTTTTTATAGCTCTGAGGCATTTGCCCGTGGTGAAAAGTTTTCTGTTGCCCCAAAAATCGTCAGAAGGAGGCAGTGTAAAGTTGCAAAGGGGTGTAACTTTCGTCCTGCTCCTGATGCGACCAAACTGACTGTTCCAACGCGTCCGAATGGGTACATTTATGCTAGGCATGGTCCTATTTCTCACCCAAACATGTCGAAACAGTCGGAGCTACATTGTACCGACGATATCCCTGAAGAGTCCAAAGTGCAAAAAGGCAGCAATCTTTGACGAGATGTTACTCGAAAACTGTGTCACTTAGAAACATTCCATCTGAGGCAACGGGATCACGTAGAGTGCCTCTACAATAACCTCTCTCGGTTTTTTATAGCTCTGAGGCATTTGCCCGTGCTGAAAGGTTTTCTGTTGCCCCAAAAATCGTCAGAAGGAGGCAGTGTAAAGTTGCAAAGGGGTGTAACTTTCGTCCTGCTCCTGATGCGACCAAACTGACTGTTCCAACGTCCGAATGGGTACATTTATGCTAGGCATGGTCCTATTTCTCACCCAAACATGTCGAAACAGTCGGAGCTACATTGTACCGACGATATCCCTGAAGAGTCCAAAGTGCAAAAAGGCAGCAATCCTTGACGAGATGTTACTTGAAAACTGTGTCACTTAGAAACATTCCATCTGAGGCAACGGGATCACGTAGAGTGCCTCTACAATAACCTCTCTCAGTTTTTTATAGCTCTTAGGCATTTGCCCGTGGTGAAAGGTTTTCTGTTGCCCCAAAAATCGTCAGAAGGAGGCAGTGTAAAGTTGCAAAGGGGTGTAACTTTCATCCTGCTCCTGATGCGACCAAACTGACTGTTCCAACGTGTCCGAATGGGTACATTTATGTTAGGCATGGTCCTATTTCTCACCCAAACATGTTGAAACAGTCGGAGCTACATTGTACCGACGATATCCCTGAAGAGTCCAAAGTGCAAAAAGGCAGCAATCTTTGACGAGATGTTACTCGAAAACCGTGTCACTTAGAAACATTCCGTCTGAGGCAACGGGATCACGTAGAGTGCCTCTACAATAACCTCTCTCAGTTTTTATAGCTCTTAGGCATTTGCCCGTGGTGAAAGGTTTTCTGTTGCCCCAAAAATCGTCAGAAGGAGGCAGTGTAAAGTTGCAAAGGGGTGTAACTTTCGTCCTGCTCCTGATGCGACCAAACTGACTGTTCCAACGCGTCTGAATGGGTACATTTATGCTAGGCATGGTCCTATTTCTCACCCAAACATGTCGAAACAGTCGGAGCTACATTGTACCGACGATATCCCTGAAGAGTCCAAAGTGCAAAAAGGCAGCAATCTTTGACGAGATGTTACTCGAAAACCGTGTCACTTAGAAACATTCCGTCTAAAGCAACGGGATCATGTAGAGTGCCTCTACAATAACCTCTCTCGGTTTTTTATAGCTCTGAGGCATTTGCCCGTGGTGAAAGGTTTTCTGTTGCCCCAAAAATCGTCAGAAGGAGGCAGTGTAAAGTTGCAAAGGGGTGTAATTTTCGTCCTGCTCCTGATGCGACCAAACTGACTATTCCAACGAGTCTGAATGGGTACATTTATGCTAGGCATGGTCCTATTTCTCACCCAAACATGTCGAAACAGTCAGAGCTACATTGTACCGACGATATCCCTGAAGAGTCCAAAGTGCAAAAAGGCAGCAATCTTTGACGAGATGTTACTCGAAAACCATGTCACTTAGAAACATTTCTGCATCATTTTCCAGCCCTCCAATACTTCCTGATGAAACTGATATTGATTCTTGATCCATATGATCACAACTCTGCACAACTGGATCATTTAAACATGAAGGCTCTTTGTTTAGGACTGGTATGCAAATATTACTTGAAAAATTATTATTTTCAACTTCACCTGCTGGGCAAAAAAGGACATCCTCCTTTATGATAGAAACATCATCTACTTGGAATGATGCAAAAACTGGGACAACAGGGGTGTGAGTGCTATGACATTCATTGTCAATACCTGAACTAAATCCTTCATTAACACTGGGGGCTGCAGGACAACAAAAATTTTCAGAGAAATAACCCTTTTGTATTCCATACCTCCAATTGTTTTCAATATCAGTTGCAAACTGATGTGCCTGATGCAATGTGGTGGGCTCCTTGTCTCTTAATCTGTAACTCATTTTCTTATCAAAGGCTCCCAAATAGATAACTAAGCACAGTGCATCATTAGGTCTCATGCATTCTGGAATTTTATTCAATGCCCTCATAAATCTGAGGTTAAAGGCTGGGATCAACTCATCTTCTTTAATATGGATGTACATGAAGTCACTAATAGCTGCATATTCAGAAACTCTTTCACCATACTGTACTAGAAATGCTGATTTAAAACCATGCCAAGAGTTGACAGAGTGAGCTGGAAGGTAGGAAAACCAGTCCCTTGCATCTTCATCTAGAGATTGAACAAATAATCTCATAACCACATCCTCATGGTCAATCTCAAAGTCATCTATCACATTCATGAACTGCTGCAAGTGTCTCTCAGCTGATTCATCCTTTATACCCTTGAATTTAGGCAAAAAATTTCTGATTTTAGGTGGAAAAGCATTTGGATAGCCACAAAGGCCACTAAAATTTATGGGCTTATATCTATCTATGTTGAAACTTCTTTTATTACATGGTTAGGATTGACTGTTATACATTTTTGCATTTGACACTTCACAAGGGTGCATAGGCAGATAATACATCCTTTATGTTTTTGCAACCCTCCTCTCTACTCAGATTTTATACTAACAATGACTTTAGGCACTCAAAATTCAAACTGTTTTTTCAAACTTCCCTAAAGTCCTTTAAATGAGTCTTTTGAACAACATTGCATGCCCTTTGAAATACAAGGTAGGTTCTAATAAAAGCATGCAAGCTCTGTTTTCACCAATGTTCCCTTTTAACCAGTGCTTTCTCACCAAATAGGGAATCTGTCAAATAATATGAAATACCTGGATATGTTGTAGAAGCTGCAAATTCTTCTCTGACTGATTTTGTTCTTTTATCAGGTTCTTTGATGCAGAGTCGCCACCTCCTTGAAGAGGAATGAGCTTCTAACAAGCTGAAGCTGCAAATTGATTTCTTTCTTTCTGGGTCATCCACCAGCAGAGTCACATATACAACCTTTTTTCTCTGCTGCAACAAACAGTTTCCAGGTCTAATTTTTTAATCTTGTAGACTCAAACTTTCATGGATATGACATTGATCTCCCCAGCAGAGTCGCCATTCTGTTGCTGACTCAGATGGGTCACATATATATTACTGGAGATGATTAGATAGAACTTTTACTTCTCAGTCCCCAGTAGAGTCGCCATTCTGTTGACATTCTTTGAATCAGCATTAGGATTTGCCACTTCTAATGCACAGGCAGATTCAGCCAACTGAATACAGGAGGTTGCGTGAGCTCCTCCCCTTCACTTCTGGTTCTGCCGCACCAAGGGGGGTATCCCTATAACTCAAGATGTCACCTTGACTAGCTCAAAGATAGAAAGATCTAACTTGACAACAACAGGCAGAATACTCTCATGTATGGACCAAGATCTGCATGATAGATCACAAGGCTGGCAACATTCTTGGACATGATGTCTGGTTGGGTATGAGAGCATGCAGGGGGTTCCTAATCCTACTCCTACAACTAACAGGTGGAAGTATGAAATGTTTTGATATGAATTTGGATGCAAAGCTGGACATGGTGTATAACACAAGAACACAGCATGATTGGTGCCTATCCAGGGCTTGGAGTCGGTAGACATACACCTGTGAATGATCAGCATAAATAGCTAAAACTGGATTTCAGGGGGATACACATGATATCTGCCTTACAGATATCTCCCAATACAGAGTGTTAAGTTATCTCTACTTATGGCATCCCTACTGCAGTATACCCTTCCCAATGTTCAACCTGAAAACAGTTTAATCTACTCCTTGAGCAGAAGTTAAAAGATCAGACATTCAACATAGGAATTCTATGCTCTAGAATCTAAACATTACCCAAATATCTAGATTCAGAAGAAGAATACATGCAATACTGGAGACAGAATTAACACAACACATGCTAAGATAGCATTACTCATATAAGATCAACCATGAAATCAGTGGATTCATGCCAAATCGTACAATAGGAGATACATAAACTCACAAGTTAGACTGTACAGAGCAACCAGATCAGCTGGTTTTGGATTACAGAGCCAAAAATCCTCAACTTTCAACAACCTTGAATGAATAACACCGTCTGCATTATATAGCAGGAGGGTGTATTCAGCATTAACTACCAGGTTGACCAAAAATCCCGCCAGATACACAGTATCATAAAAATGGCGCTCAAACACATTACCAGATTGGCGCCCAAACATGAATGCAGCAGGTAAGAGAGGAGACAGGAAGACATCTCGAGCCCTGCGCCACTGTCTGCTGATGTACACCTTCAATCGGGTACCAGATCCGCCCACGCCATCGCCCATACCTCTGCAACCTTCGCCATTAATGGCGCACCAACCCGCGGCCTCGGGAAGAACATCAATTCTGCATCGCAACCATTTCCCGCCGAGATTCATCATCATGATATTTGAAAATGCAGGATATCAATTATCCCACATGCACCCCGCGGCGACTTCTTTAACACTTTATATACTAGGTCATGAGCATATATGATGTCGGTGCTTTTGCTCCTGACGACACTAGTATAAGACTTCATCATCATCATCCTCCAGCAGCATGATATCATGTCGCTTGAAATATCACCCTGACGCCATCATCATATCGCAATATAGCCTGCATGATAATCGCCTTCATCGGCACAACCTGATCCATCGGAGGAACATCCTGCTGCTGAGCCTATACCAAAAGTCTGGCCGATGAACATACTGATGACGTCATCATCATATCCTGCTGACGTCATCATCATATCCGCCTGCTGCGCACCTCCTCATATCCGGATGACATCATCATCATGTATGCAAATATCAGGGAATCTCCATAAGATGATCAGTGTTCGAAATATGACCCCCCCGGACCTTGATGACGTCATCATCATATCGACATCAGGATGATATTCGGAAGATAACCGGATATTTGGAAATATCATCCTGATGCACTAATATCATGCTGCACTGTAGCTCCGCTATAAGATCAGGGCGAAATATGAATATGATGATGCTTGAAAAGATCACCCCCCACTAGATAATGCACGAAGCCAGCAGGCGGATATCTCCTTGATATCAGCATCATCATGACGCTGGAACAAACGTACACCCGGGCTCCTTCAGAAATATCATGATGCAGATAGGCAAAGAAATAGATATCATCCTGACATAAGAATGACGTCAGCATCATCAGGATGAAGAAACAACGAACAAGAAGTGATACAACATCATCAGGATGATATTGACTAAGATCATCCTGATGTTCAAATATGATGACCCCGGTGAATATCGGGTCACACTTAGAACTCTTCAGCAACATCATCAGGATGATCATAACCAAGACCACCCGATGATAAAAATATCACCCCGGCGAAATATCATGAAGGCAGAAAAATATGATGACCCTCGCAAGCAACACGGTGATAACTGGAAATATGATGATGATGACTACGACCCTTAAGAAAAAAACAAGTAAGGTCGAACAACTTAGAGAATAACCCCTTCAGAATATCGGGGCAACATCATCATCATGTCTGGGCAAGGTGATAAGTGCAAGATCACCGGAGACTTTGAAAAATCACCCTCGCAAGCAGATCGGGGCGCACTGTAGCTCATCAGCAGGATCAGGATAATAACCAAACATCACCCGATATTGAAATATGATGATGACGAAGAGAAGCCGGTCGACGGAGGACATGATGACGCTGACCACCATCGAAGAAAATATGATGATGATGACCTCCTCCTCAAAGAAAAAATGATGCTGTAGCTGAGAGATACTGAGGACGTCCAACACTTAGAACATTTTTTGGATTCTTAGGGAAAGTGCCTGCATGAAAATTGCTCAAAAATTGTCAGTCAATTCAGGCACTAACAGTGGCTCTGTCTGGGGACGTGCAGGTGCAAGACTGCAGCGAGAACCCCAGATCTCTGGGATGCAGACTAGTCCCTTATCCATTGGGCACAGAGTCATGATGTTATATTGATCTGCATCACCAAACTCATTATTTTTAAACATCATTTTGGCGGCCCCGGGCAACCAAAAAGGAAGAACCATAATTTTTTCTTGTCAAATGCCTGATTCCAAACTGGAAGATCCCAATCCCAACTGAAAAGATTGGCATAATCTGCCCATAATGTCATCTGCTTAAAAAGATATTCCACCAGTTTTGAAAGCTTGCCACCATCATTTTCAGCTCTGTCATTTTGGATTTTAGAATTAGACATATAACCATACACATAATATTCTTCAACATTAGGCAACACATGTATGTTATGTCCCTCAGACAGTACATCATACTGCTCTTGGCATTCTTTATCATTTATCTGGCTGCTGCACATTATCAGGCACTCATCCAGCTGATCCAAAAATTCAAAATACTCAGAAAATATGAGACCCCTAATATCTACTGATATTGAAAACAAATCCTGATCCACACACCCAATGTTGCACATGTCTGAATCAGGTGATGATGAACATTCATTATTTACAGTTTGCAAATCAGTATCATCATCTTCAAACAAAGGGTTAATCCTGCACCAATGAAGGTCATGACTCACAACATCATATGCATCAGCAGGCTCATCATAAAGGGGATTAACATTCACTGCAAAGGCCTCTGCTTCTTCTTCATGACACTCCAATTCTTCTTCATTATCATCAGATCCAGAGTCATAAGAAGAACAAACCTGATCCATGAATTGGTCATGGATATCATTTTTATCATCTAATTGCCCCGCATACAAGATTTTTGCTGTCTCAATGTACTCTGAAGTTGAACAATCTGCATCATTTTCCAGCCCTCCAATACTTCCTGATGAAACTGATATTGATTCTTGATCCATATGATCACAACTCTGCACAACTGGATCATTTAAACATGAAGGCTCTTTGTTTAGGACTGGTATGCAAATATTACTTGAAAAATTATTATTTTCAACTTCACCTGCTGGGCAAAAAAGGACATCCTCCTTTATGATAGAAACATCATCTACTTGGAATGATGCAAAAACTGGGACAACAGGGGTGTGAGTGCTATGACATTCATTGTCAATACCTGAACTAAATCCTTCATTAACACTGGGGGCTGCAGGACAACAAAAATTTTCAGAGAAATAACCCTTTTGTATTCCATACCTCCAATTGTTTTCAATATCAGTTGCAAACTGATGTGCCTGATGCAATGTGGTGGGCTCCTTGTCTCTTAATCTGTAACTCATTTTCTTATCAAAGGCTCCCAAATAGATAACTAAGCACAGTGCATCATTAGGTCTCATGCATTCTGGAATTTTATTCAATGCCCTCATAAATCTGAGGTTAAAGGCTGGGATCAACTCATCTTCTTTAATATGGATGTACATGAAGTCACTAATAGCTGCATATTCAGAAACTCTTTCACCATACTGTACTAGAAATGCTGATTTAAAACCATGCCAAGAGTTGACAGAGTGAGCTGGAAGGTAGGAAAACCAGTCCCTTGCATCTTCATCTAGAGATTGAACAAATAATCTCATAACCACATCCTCATGGTCAATCTCAAAGTCATCTATCACATTCATGAACTGCTGCAAGTGTCTCTCAGCTGATTCATCCTTTATACCCTTGAATTTAGGCAAAAAATTTCTGATTTTAGGTGGAAAAGCATTTGGATAGCCACAAATGCCACTAAAATTTATGGGCTTATATCTATCTATGTTGAAACTTCTTTTATTACATGGTTAGGATTGACTGTTATACATTTTTGCATTTGACACTTCACAAGGGTGCATAGGCAGATAATACATCCTTTATGTTTTTGCAACCCTCCTCTCTACTCAGATTTTATACTAACAATGACTTTAGGCACTCAAAATTCAAACTGTTTTTTCAAACTTCCCTAAAGTCCTTTAAATGAGTCTTTTGAACAACATTGCATGCCCTTTGAAATACAGGGTAGGTTCTAATAAAAGCATGCAAGCTCTGTTTTCACCAATGTTCCCTTTTAACCAGTGCTTTCTCACCAAATAGGGAATCTGTCAAATAATATGAAATACCTGGATATGTTGCAGAAGCTGCAAATTCTTCTCTGACTGATTTTGTTCTTTTATCAGGTTCTTTGATGCAGAGTCGCCACCTCCTTGAAGAGGAATGAGCTTCTAACAAGCTGAAGCTACAAATTGATTTCTTTCTTTCTGGGTCATCCACCAGCAGAGTCACATATACAACCTTTTTTCTCTGCTGCAACAAACAGTTTCCAGGTCTAATTTTTTAATCTTGTAGACTCAAACTTTCATGGATATGACATTGATCTCCCCAGCAGAGTCGCCATTCTGTTGCTGACTCAGATGGGTCACATATATATTACTGGAGATGATTAGATAGAACTTTTACTTCTCAGTCCCCAGTAGAGTCGCCATTCTGTTGACATTCTTTGAATCAGCATTAGGATTTGCCACTTCTAATGCACAGGCAGATTCAGCCAACTGAATACAGGAGGTTGCGTGAGCTCCTCCCCTTCACTTCTGGTTCTGCCGCACCAAGGGGGGTATCCCTATAACTCAAGATGTAACCTTGACTAGCTCAAAGATAGAAAGATCTAACTTGACAACAACAGGCAGAATACTCTCATGTATGGACCAAGATCTGCATGATAGATCACAAGGCTGGCAACATTCTTGGACATGATGTCTGGTTGGGTATGAGAGCATGCAGGGGGTTCCTAATCCTACTCCTACAACTAACAGGTGGAAGTATGAAATGTTTTGATATGAATTTGGATGCAAAGCTGGACATGGTGTATAACACAAGAACACAGCATGATTGGTGCCTATCCAGGGCTTGGAGTCGGTAGACATACACCTGTGAATGATCAGCATAAATAGCTAAAACTGGATTTCAGGGGGATACACATGATATCTGCCTTACAGATATCTCCCAATACAGAGTGTTAAGTTATCTCTACTTATGGCATCCCTACTGCAGTATACCCTTCCCAATGTTCAACCTGAAAACAATTTAATCTACTCCTTGAGCAGAAGTTAAAAGATCAGACATTCAACATAGGAATTCTATGCTCTAGAATCTAAACATTACCCAAATATCCAGATTCAGAAGAAGAATACATGCAATACTAGAGATAGAATTAACACAACACATGCTAAGATAGCATTACTCATATAAGATCAACCATGAAATCAGTGGATTCATGCCAAATCGTACAACAGGAGATACATAAACTCACAAGTTAGACTGTACAGAGCAACCAGATCAGCTGGTTTTGGATTACAGAGCCAAAAATCCTCAACTTTCAACAACCTTGAATGAATAACACCGTCTGCATTATATAGCAGGAGGGTGTATTCAGCATTAACTACCAGGTTGACCAAAAATCCCGCCAGATACACAGTATCATAAAAATGGCACTCAAACACATTACCAGATTGGCGCCCAAACATGAATGCAGCAGGTAGGAGAGGAGACAGGAAGACATCTCGAGCCCTGCGCCACTGTCCGCTGATGTACACCTTCAATCGGGTACCAGATCCGCCCACGCCATCGCCCATACCTCTGCAACCTTCGCCATTAATGGCGCACCAACCCGCGGCCTCGGGAAGAACATCAATTCTGCATCGCAACCATTTCCCGCCGAGATTCATCATCATGATATTTGAAAATGCAGGATATCAATTATCCCACATGCACCCCGCGGCGACTTCTTTAACACTTTATATACTAGGTCATGAGCATATATGATGTCGGTGCTTTTGCTCCTAACGACACTAGTATAAGACTTCATCATCATCATCCTCCAGCAGCATGATATCCTGTCGCTTGAAATATCACCCTGACGCCATCATCATATCGCAATATAGCCTGCATGATAATCGCCTTCATCGGCACAACCTGATCCATCGGAGGAACATCCTGCTGCTGAGCCTATACCAAAAGTCTGGCCGATGAACATACTGATGATGTCATCATCATATCCTGCTGACGTCATCATCATATCCGCCTGCTGCGCACCTCCTCATATCCGGATGACGTCATCATCATGTATGCAAATATCAGGGAATCTCCATAAGATGATCAGTGTTCGAAATATGACCCCCCCCGGACCTTGATGACGTCATCATCATATCGACATCAGGATGATATTCGGAAGATAACCGGATATTTGGAAATATCATCCTGATGCACTAATATCATGCTGCACTGTAGCTCCGCTATAAGATCAGGGCGAAATATGAATATGATGATGCTTGAAAAGATCACCCCCCACTAGATAATGCACGAAGCCAGCAGGCGGATATCTCCTTGATATCAGCATCATCATGACGCTGGAACAAACGTACACCCGGGCTCCTTCAGAAATATCATGATGCAGATAGGCAGAGAAATAGATATCATCCTGACATAAGAATGACGTCAGCATCATCAGGATGAAGAAACAACGAACAAGAAGTGATACAACATCATCAGGATGATATTGACTAAGATCATCCTGACGTTCAAATATGATGACCCCGGTGAATATCGGGTCACACTTAGAACTCTTCAGCAACATCGTCAGGATGATCATAACCAAGACCACCCGATGATAAAAATATCACCCCGGCGAAATATCATGAAGGCAGAAAAATATGATGACCCTCGCAAGCAACACGGTGATAACTGGAAATATGATGATGATGACTACGACCCTTAAGAAAAAAACAAGTAAGGTCGAACAACTTAGAGAATAACCCCTTCAGAATATCGGGGCAACATCATCATCATGTCTGGGCAAGGTGATAAGTGCAAGATCACCGGAGACTTTGAAAAATCACCCTCGCAAGCAGATCGGGGCGCACTGTAGCTCATCAGCAGGATCAGGATAATAACCAAACATCACCCGATATTGAAATATGATGATGACGAAGAGAAGCCGGTCGACGGAGGACATGATGACGCTGACCACCATCGAAGAAAATATGATGATGATGACCTCCTCCTCAAAGAAAAAATGATGCTGTAGCTGAGAGATACTGAGGACGTCCAACACTTAGAACATTTTTTGGATTCTTAGGGAAAGTGCCTGCATGAAAATTGCTCAAAAATTGTCAGTCAATTCAGGCACTAACAAGAAGGAGGCAGTGTATTAAGTCAGGATGAAAGCCTATTCACTCTAGGCGCCTATTTTTGACCAAATCACACATGCGCCTTGAACAACTCTGTCTTCAAGGCGCTTTTCTCTAATCTCTGTAACTCTCCAAATCCACTAAGGCGCAAATTTTACCTCTTGGGCTCAAGATATAGGTTCTTCATCCAAGGCGCCAGAATGGTCCAAAGGCGCATTTCACCTCTAACCTCACCTCTGACCTTACTTGGAGGCGCTAAACCTCATCTCATTGCTCTCCTCCATTACAAGCGCTCACTTACCTCAATCTTGGGCGCATACCAACATCCCAACATCCAAATCACCTAGGCGCTCAAAACCTTCAAGACTCAAGGTGCATTTTATGATCAAACAAGGTATCTCCTGAACAAGGCGCTCATAGTCTCATCAGGGCGTTAATCATCATCATGAGCACTCATATTGTTCTAGGCGCACAGTTATCTCTGGAATGCTCAAGGCGCACATACCCTTCTCTAGGCTAGTTTACACTTATTCAAGGCGCTCATTCCAAACTTACATGAACTCCTCATTACAAGACGCACAAACTAGATGATCCTAGGGCATAAGGGCGCTCATAGGAGTTGTTATGTGTCATTTTGGCCAAGGTTTTCTGGAGCAGTGAAGACATTAGGAAGGGGATGATCGTTTGGATAGTTTTAAATGCTTTATTTCTCCTTGTTTAAACTAGGCGCTCACTGAGGATTGGAGTAGCCTTTGCACCCTCACATCATGTTAATCGGCGTTTCAGAGGCAATCATAGTATAGGAAGATTTGCGCCTTGAAGAAGAGAGTTATCTGGTGAGTGCTTAGGAGTTTTGGCGCCTAGGGGAAAGGTCTAGGTAGAGCGCCTTCAGACTTTGACAGTGAAGTGCCTTAAGGAGTTGGATGATGTTTTTGCCTAGAGTGGAGATGATGTTTTTAGCGCCTTAAGGATGATGATGGAGCGCCTTGGAGTCAGGTTAGTCTGGAGCACCTTAAGAAGGTAAAGCACTTCAAATGTAAACACAAGTGTTTTGAGCGCCCTAATGAGAAGTTGTCTTGGCACCATAAGTTGTTCAAACGAAGATATGCACCTTGGATAGTTGCAAAGACCTAATTTAGCGCCCAAGATTGGAAGACTCTTTGTGAGCGCCCAGTGTTTGAAAGCTCTTTGTGTTTGGTGCATTAAAATGAATTTGGCACCTAAATAGTATTGAAACACTCAACTGAGCGCCTAAAGCCCATGAGAGAAGTGATATGCGCCTTGATAGGAATATCATGGAAGATGAGTTTACTGAATGGCGCCTTGAATGACTTGGTTGATTAAGTGTTTTAGCGCCTAGATATGGGATGAATCATTGAGCGCCTTTGGTTGAGATGATGTCAGCACCTTTGAGATTATAACACCTTGGAGTCAAGTTCGAAGGAGCACCTTGAGAAGGTAAAACACTTCAAATGTTTTCAAGGAATTGGAGAAGTCACTTAGTGCCTAGAAGGAATTCCAAAGCAAGAGGGTTGGAGCGCCTTGAGCTTCAAGTCAGATATGCGCCTAGACCTCTACCCTTTAGCAAGTTGAAGCCCTCTGAGCCTTGACAACGTGAGAATGCCTTATAGTGAATATGCGCCTTGGGTAAGGTTGAATACAAAGTTGAGGAGTATATCATAATGAGTAAGTGCACTGTAGGGTTAGATGATAAAGACTAGTGCCTTGAGTGTCTTGGTCAAAATTTTGACGTGAGAAGTCTTGCAAGATCAAACCCTGGAGTGCGCCTTAGAGAGAACCTATTGATCCTTTGCTTTGACAAGATTTGGGCACCAGAATGATCCTTAATAAATGGAATGTATCTACACCAATTTTGCGCCTTTAGGGAAGTGATGGTGGCCAGAATGATCCTTAATCTCATGTTTGTGCGCCTAGGTCTAGAAGCAAGATTTGAGCACCTTAGGATAGGGTTTTTTGCACCTTGTCTTGGAGAGTGAATTTGCGCCTTGGATGATGTTGAAGCGCCTTGGGATGAAATGCGCCCAAACTTATAGAGGGCCTTCAGTGAGGGAGTTGAAGAGAGTGCTTAGAGGAAGGATAGCCTTAAGATCAAACTAAGTACTTAGAAACCTAAGATTAGCGCCTTATTTGAAGTTATACACCTATTCTGGCCCCAGAGAGTGAGTTTGAGTGTGAAGAAGTGAATGTATGCGCCTTGAAGGGGATACAAAGGGAAGATGATGCACCTTGATGGGTTGATGATGGAAATTTGCATTTTGGAGCTAAATGTGCGCCTTGAATCTAAATGATATTTGAGTGCTTAGAGGTAAATAGGGGCGCCTTTGAGAATTCTTTGTGCTTTAAGGAATGGATTGTGGCGCTTTGGACTATGGTAAGTCCTAAGCACTTCCAATGATTTTAAGGAGCGCCTTGAAGGAGATAGTGCATAGAGGTACAATGAATCTTCCGGAGAACATGGATAGACAACTAAGTCTCCAACTTGAGTCTTCTAAGTGAATTGGATAATGAAGAGAGTCTAGTCATTTTGGGCGCTAGTATCAGGATGAATCATCCAAAATGGGTGCCTAGAACTAGAAGGCACCAATGCATGAGTTCAAGGATCCTCCATTGGAGCGCCTAGCCTAGATGGCTATAGATTGAAAGTTTTAAAGCTAAGTGATGTCTCTTACGTGAATTCCTAGCCCAGGTGCATGTGTTGGGAAAAACTCTTTGGCTCTGGCGCCTAGAATTGGGAGCTTTGTAAGATGCACCAATTGATGAAACATTTCCATTTTGCGCCTAGAATAGAACTCTCTCACATAGTTGAAATTGACTTGATAGAAGGAGATAAGTCTTAAGGACTAGTTTGGCACCTCACTTGCCTATCTCACCTTTGAAATGCGCTTTGGTTGATGATCATCATTGATGGAGCCTAGTGAAATGTAAAGCTATTTGCATCTCCAGAGGATCAAAATTGGATTAGGAGATCATCCTTGCAGTTGAGATTGACAGAGAAGTGTTAAAGGAATCACTTCAAATGGGCGCCTAAGCTAGTTGAGGCGCATATCAATTCCACTGTAACTCCAGACTGACGCTTAGGATCCAGTCATCTCCTAAGGCGCAGTTCCATTCACCCATGACCTCGCTTGGCGTCTAAAACTTGGAAACTCCTTTGGAAAGCTCCTGTTGCGCCTAGAAGATGAGTTTGGGATATCAACTTGCAAAAGGCTTAGAAACTCTTCAAAGATGTTAGGCACAATCCCATGGCACTGGAGCTCAGTTTTGGCGCCTTCAAGGAATAGCACATGAAGGAACTTGGGAGGTCAGGTGCTTGTAAAAGGGAACACCTTGGAACATCTTCCAAGGGTTGAAGTAGTAAGAAAACATCAAGTGAGTCTAGGCGCACTCCCTTGTGTGAACAGTTTAGCTCTGGCGCCTAGCCACAGAGTGAGCCAGAAGAAGTAGTTTGGACATTAGAAGATAGGCGCTCATTCTACAATGAAGCATTCCACCTTCCTAATCAACAAAGACTTGCAAGAATTGACAAAGGAAGCTAAGGCGCACCTTCTACTTGTTTCCACCTCCAGAATGCGCCTAACCTTGAAAGGGGGTTCAAAGATGTTTGTTAGACCTTTTCACTCAAGGCACTCACCTTAGGCGCACTTTCTAAGTCCTTGTCACCTCAAGGAAACACCTAGTTTGGAAGGCGCTTGCCCTGTTCTCCACTCCTTTCAATTGGCGCCTAGAACACAGAATGCATGAAAGGAGCGCCTAGACTCCAGAGGGCTTATTTGGGTGTCTAGCATTTAAAACACTTTCATAATGATGATGTTTTGGTGCCTACTCTTGGAAACAATCCAGAGCATCCATAAACTCTAATTGGCACCTAATGTTGACAAGGCGCAACTTCAGGAGGAGGTCACCTCAACTTGGCGCCCAAGTCAGAAAAACCTGTAAATCCTTCAAATATGCGCCTACCTTGTGAGGTGATGAGTTGAACATTCCAAATCTTCAAATGTTGCTCAAATAAGGAAGACATTGTAACATCAAGGCTTCAAGGCCTGTCCTTGTATTTCCATTGAATGAGTTGTACTTCATGCTATTGAAAGCATTTTCCATGTAATAAGACATTGCAAGTTGATTGAATCAAGTAACAAGACAAGTACCCAACTCTAATGTTGTTTCATTCAAATAGTTATCTTGATGTATATCTTTATGTTATTGAAGTAGTTGATGAATTGTTAGCAAGTAAAAGTGTTTAAGTAAGGAAAATTTTTCGTAGAACTAGTTGGGTATCTTACACTTACACCATGCCTATCCATCAAACATCACAATGCAATCAAAATCCTAACAACATGCCCATGATCCAAGATCAAGTGCAATCATGCAAAGATATTATCAATCACAAGCCTATTAAGAATGAACTAGAGTCTTCTAGTACCATACTTTTCCATCAAACACCATCATGTAATCCATGGCCTATCAAGCCTATCAAAGAAAATGCAAACATCCTATGTAATACAATCAGACTTTAAATATTTGAAGTAGCCATCTACAAATATCCATTCAAAAGTGGATTTATAATGCAAGTATGGACGCCATCAATAAAAAAGATTTGTATTAACCAAATATCCATATACGCATACATCAATATCTGTTGATATAAGTATAACATATATACAAAATAGCCATATAGGCTTACAAGAATGCCATATAGGCATACAATGTCAACTATGTACAATACAAAATATATGTCCACAAATGCCATATAGGCATACAACAGAGGAACACAATAAAAAGTCATTCCCCTCTAGCTGGTGAAGAGAATAAATCACGAGCAGCCTTTGATCTTCTAGGGGATGGAGACATGCATGTGGGTGGTCTACTACGAACCCGAGGGCTACTCCTCCTATTTAGTTCTTCCTGCACCTTTACCTGTTACAAAAAAAAGTATAGATATTAATATATAGAAATTACATGTTATAAAAAAATGAAACATTTAACAAAATAATCACTTACCGCTAACATATAATCTGTCTGCTCGCTTGCCTCAGTAGCAGGAAAAGGCCCTGGTGATGTCATGTCCTATAGAAACCATCCAGATAGAAATTAAACTTCAAATCAATAATCTTTTGATTTTTCAAAAATAGACAACTATAACAATGAATGTAAATTGAAATTTACTAATCTGCCTCATACCCCTGTCAATGCCATAGAGCTATGAATCACAGAGGCCACACCCTACTCCATTGCCCTATGAACATGGGGAGGTGTATCCGCAGCCTGCATCATCTGGAAATAAAACAACATTATTCAATTACGAAAACTATAATAGTGATGCAAATCATGGCTCCTAACATACACACACGCTCATCTAAACATGGAAGTACACACAATAAAACACACAAATCACATACAAAAATTTAGTAAGTACAATTCATTCATTAAACTATTTATTTTATTACCTCCGTAAAGCTTTGAAGTCCACCACCACTGGCAGGTGTTGCCATGAAATCTACAGTGTTAACCTATTCAACATCCAAAATCAGAAATTAGAATACCATTCATATAACGATGCTATTCACATGTAATATTTATAATTGTTTACTAGTTACATACCTCGACAGTAGATGATCTAGTGAAAAATGTAGGTGGAGAACCACTGAAAACTGCATCGACGCTATGACCCTGAAAGTTCATTAAAATCATCAATTTAAATTAGTTAATCTTGTATTTCAAAAATAAAATTTAATAAATTAAATTCAATAAACTTGCTAATATTTACCTGAGTATCAAGGCCGAAAGTCTCACTCAGGAGGGTATCTGTCATCACCATCTTCTCAGCTGCAGATGTAGCCTGTGCACCTACGTCCTGACTGTCCATGGGGTCATAACCATAGGCTGACCCGCAAGCCTGGCAAGTATGCGGTGGGACCCTACTCCTCGCACTATCTCCCAACCCACTCTGTGTTGCAGGATCGGCATGCTCTATGATGCTCTGGGTCAAGGCACTAATCGACCTCAGTGTATCGACCTCAACACTCTCCTTCACAATGGAAGGGATAGAAACATGCTCGTGGGCTGGTCTGCTGATTACTCGTCTCACTACCCGCTGTGGGTCAAGACGTGCCCCTGGTCTATCCTGTGCTGAGCCCCCACCTCTACCCTGGAAGTCCCGCATATCAAAATAGTTTGGCACTTTATTGAGGACAAACTCAGAGTAGAGTTTCCTCAAAAAGTATTGCGGGACCTCATTGTTATTGCATGGAGGATGGTCAAAAACCATCCACCACCTCTGCCCGAAATTGTCCCTTATCGCTTGGTTGTTGCACCAATGGATAGGGAACCTCTTGCATGTAATGGGTGGAGGTTGATTTGTTTGTGGGTTTGTGAAAATTGAACACAAGTCTACTTTTGTAATTTGTAATTTTTTGACATCTTGGTATGATAATTTATCTGCATAGTAATCTCTAAACTCTCTCTTTTTATCGGTCCAACTAGTTATTTGCTTGCTAATTGAATTTACATTTGTTAACATAGACTCAAGAGATTCGGCAAGCGTGGACCTATGCAAGGTTGAAGTGGAAGGATCTTTCAACCTTGCAATTATATCTTCAATTTGTTTTTTGTTGTTTTCAATTTGCCCTATTATATTATCTTGTGTTCCAGGGGCATGTCGAGGAATGAATGGAGGAGGTTGTTGTTCTGCAGGTATTTCCTCCTTAGGATTTTGTGGATTTTGAGGAGGAGGAGGAGGAGGAGGAGGTGCATTAACATTTCCTGACAATTAACGAAATATACATTAAAAATCAACAAAAACCTACCTATATAGAAAGAAATTCAAAGAAAAAAACAAAGATAACTCACCTCTTTGGCGTGCTCGACGTCGCGGCGGCATTTTGGCGATGAATTGACAAGATTTTTGCGTTGATTGGTGTTTTGCAGAACGCGAGCGCGTTTTTGAGGGTTTGGAGGCCGCAGGCAGAGGAGAAAATGGGAGAAATAAAATTGAGTTGCTTTTTTTTTTAATTTATAGAAGCACATAACGCGAGCGCGTTATAACGCGCTCGCGTTATGGCTCGGTAATGACGAGCCTGTAACGCGCTCGCGTTACGCCTTTATTTTTTTTCAAATTATTTTGGCCACTTTTTGGCCCCCCATCTTTTTGCACTTACCCCACAGAGGCAGAATATGTAGCTGCAACAGAGGCAAGCAAGGAGATGATATGGTTGCAATCTTTCATGGAAGAATTAGGTAAACAATAGCCTAACAGTTCTTTGTATACTGACAGTCAGAGTGCCATATATCTTGCAAAGAATTCTGCTTTACATTCAAATACCAAACACATATAGTTGAGGTATCACTTTATTCGGTCGGTGTTGGATAATGGACAGTTAAGGCTAGAAAAGATACATACAGATGAAAATCCAGCAAATATGTTTACAAAGGTAGTGACAAGGGAGAAGCTGAGCTCCTCTTCAGCTTCGATTGGTCTTCTAGACTGAAAAATAATAAAAACAGAATAGTAGTCCAGGGTGCTTATTTCCAGTGGGAGCTGCATGCGCAGCGGTGTCGTCCAGGCTCAGTCTCTAAGTGGGAGATTGTTTGGTGTGGAGCCTGATCAGTCTCCAAGTGGGAGATTGTTGGTAGGTGGCGACTGATCAGGAAAGTATTGTAAAATTTTTTTAGGGCCGACTTAAAAAATCCTATTTTTTATGACCGACATAAGAAAACCCTAATTTTTGTAACCGACAAAAAGGCTTGATAAAAGTGGCTAAGGGTTAGGGTTTTGATATATTGTATTGTATCATTTGCAGCGGTGTTGAATTGTAGGGATTGCTGATTGTAATCGGTTTGATTTACTGGATAATAATATTGGACTCTCTATTTGGTGGATGTAGCCCGAGTTTGGGTGAACCATGTTAAATCTTGTCTCTCGCTGTTATTAATTCTGTGTATTTCCATTTCTCTGTTTAATCTTTATTTGCATTTAATTGATATCTTCTGCCGGCTAACCCTAACACTTTGCACAAAATTACGTCATTTGCTAATATGTCTATATATCAAAGTAATCCCCTCAAAATAGACACAAAAATAAATGGAAAATGGCATGGGTATGTAAATTTCACCATTACAAGTAGTAAATACAATTAACATAGGAAATCTAAGCTAGGGGTAAAATATCATAATATTAATAACAAAAAATCTAGGAAATTAAATGTAGGGAATTTAGGTACATAGCATTGGAATTGATGACAAAAATGATAGAATGATGTGGCACAAAACCTATTGATTTGATACAGAAAAACTAGTCCCTTGGCTTGGTGTGTGTTGTGGAGTAAAAAGTGGACACATGCCTTTTTACCTCCTAGTTTAGCTCTTAGGTCCCTATGTTAACATTATACAAGCTAAATATTCATCTTGATGCAAAATCCCGCAAAACCCATGTCAATTAGGAACTAGGGGCCCATTTTATGACTTACCCTAGACCAAAAAGGCACCTTGGGACTTGGGCACCTACACCCAAGTCCTCCCTAATTGGTCAGGGAAGAATTTAATGCATGTCAACATAGGACCTTTAAAAAAGTTTCCATGTATCAGCTCTTTTGATTTAATTCACAAATGTTAGCGAGAAAGCATATATAAGTGAGTGTTTCAATTCATTTTGAGATAGGTTGATGATAGTGAACTTATAATCTTGGAGCAAAGAGCATTCAAAGCATTCATTGTATTATTGTTGCAAATTTGTGTTTATATTGTGTGTGTTGTTGCAGATTTGGAATCATCATCAATCTCCTTATGAATTGAAGGATCTTCATTCTCCTAAGGACTTCACCTCCGAGGTGACATTATTATTGTTTGAATCATTTCATCATTTGGTTTATCTTTAGTCTCTGCCCTGATAGGGCACACTTTCTCTCTAACAATGGTGTTGGGAAGCTTGAATGCTATCCTAGGATTTGACTGAGGCAAATCCCTAAACACCAACAACCCCCAAACCCCTTTTCTTCTTATGTGCAGGTTACAAGTGCGAAGTCTGAAGAAGTTGGTGCAGGGGCACCTAACAAATCTTTTGTTTTTGTTTGGATAAGTTCAAACTGACTAGTTGTTCCTTTTCAATTTTTGTTTTGTTCAGTTGTAATAAAAGTAGTTTAGGAATGTGAAGTGGTTGATCTTCCCCAACTGTCATGAACTATTTAATCTCCCAATGTGTTGGGATAAATTGCCAGCAGAATGAACATTTGGGTTCGGTTGTGTAATTTCAATTATGTGCTAAAGAAGAATAAGACTTCGTTCTGCCAATTCAGTGTTTCCTATTTTTTGTTCAAAGTTTTCATAATTTGTTTGTTGTAGATTTTACCTTCCTGCGGTTTGTCACAAAATGGCTTGTTGAGGCATTCCATTGGTTCAACTCTCGTTGAGATCGGTGGAATGGCTTCAGTGTATATATATTTATTTTTGTGCTTTTGTTTTGTGTTGAGGTTGGCGGTACAAGGGATTGAAATGGAACAATTCGTACAGTAGGAGACCTAGCATCTCCATGTGCTAGGGTCAGGGTTGGAAGTTAGATGATTTGAGGACTTGCAGTTTTGTGAAGGCATCATCGGTGAGACAGTGGTCGTTGGTAGGAGATTTGAACCTCGGAGCGATAGCCTTAGTCTACCTGAAGTGTCATCGGCGTGAAACAGCCCTCAGAGAAATTTTGGAAAGTTATACCGATTAACAGAGTTAGACTGATAAGAGGTTCATTGGTGAAGAATGGCCTTAGTCTCACCGAATGTGTATTGCGAATGTATATCGCAAATGTATGTTGAGAATGTATGTTAAGAATGCACATTGCGTCAAATACAAAAGGTAACTGGTAGTAATGGTGAAAGCTAGGTGAAGAAACTTTAGTTCACCGGTAATAGCAAATTATGCTTTGCATATACAAGTTGGTATATCAGCGTATTGGGAGATCTAATTAGGAGCTCACTGACGAAGGAAGTCTCACCGACGAGTCAGGGGATAGCCAAGTGAAGTCTAAGCCATCAGTATATCAACAAAGGTTTCTAAGCAGCTGTCGATGATCAAAGTCTCCCCGAAGACAAGGTGAAGTTGACTATTGGGAAGAGTTGATAGATCAGGCAGAGAAATAACAAAGTGGCCGACAGGATATGTTTGGCCGACAAAGTTTGGTCACCAAGACATAGGTCACATCTCACTGATCAAGTTTATTGAGAAGTTTTGAAGCTTCCTCTGTGCACTCTGCATCATTTTTGGTATTAGAGCTTTGGACGTTCTGTGTGTGATGTGCTCTGAAAGATCTGTGAATGTTTATGTCAGACAGAGAGAGTGAAGGAGAGGCCAGTGCCATGCCTCCAAAAGGAATGACCACTGAAGTGGCCAAGAAATTTTAGGAAATGGAAGAGAAAATTAAAGCTGGGGTTAGGGAAGCACTCCAAGCTGAGTTGAAGACCTTGAGAAAAGGTAGGAAATCAGACGAGCCTGAAGAAGAAGAAGAAGATGGAGAAGAGGAAACAACCCCAGAACAGGCAGATATATCTGCAGTCCAGAAAGAATTTTTGGAGGCCATAAGGACACTCAATAAGGAGTCGTCTGAATCAAAAATGGAGATTCTGATGTTTAGTGGAAAGATGGCTGTAGATGAAGTCATCGAATGGGTCGAGGCTTTGAACAATTACTTCGAGTACAAGGAGGTACCAGAGAATAAAACAGTCAAGTTTGCAAAGACGAAATTGAAAGGTGCTGCACTCATGTGGTGGAACTACACCCAGGGAGAAAGGGTGAAGAGTGGCAAGAACATGATCTCATCCTGGAGTCAGATGGTAGAGAGGATCAAGGCTCAGTTCCTACCCGCAGATTACGAAGTGCAAATATATAGGAAAATGTAGAATCTCAAACAAAAGGATACGGATGTATCCACCTACATAGAGGAATTTCACAAATTGTCTCTAAGGTGTGGACTTGCTGAGTATGAAAAGGGAAGAGTTGCTAGGTATATTAATGGCCTGAAATATAGTATTCAAGATGAAATTACCATTCTGACACCTGAAACAGTGGACAAGACCTTCCAGGTGGCACTGAGAGTAGAAGAGAAATTGAAAAGAAAAGGAGAACAATAAAACAGAGGCAGAGGTGGAAGGAATTTCAGAGGCAAAAATAATTTTGGTGGTAGAAACCAGTTCCAGAAAAATCAAGGGGAGTCCAGTCAACAAGAACCTAGTGGAGAATCTGGTTCTAGAGGGGGCTTCAAAGGAAGCAGGCCCAATGGAAGAGGTAGATTTGGTGGACTAGGTAGAGTTCCTAATGTCTTCACGGGAAGATGTTATATTTGTAACCAAATTGGGCACATAGCAGGCAAGTGTCCAGAGAAAGCCTCATGCAGGAGAGAGAAGAAGCCAGCTAATTTAGGAAGAAGATTGTCAGAGTGTGACTTCACCTATGGGAAGCATAGCTCTAGCACAAGATGGAGAGAGTCTCATGATGAGAAGAACAATACTGAAAGTGCCACAGAACAAGGAACCACCCCAAAGGAAGACACTATTCAAAACTCTGTGTAAAGTTTCTGGCAAAAGGTGTAAGGTAATTGTTGATTCTGGCTCAACTAAAATTTTAGTTTTAGTAGAAATGGTAGTGAAATTGAATTTGAAAAGATTACCACAGGTTAGTCCATACAAAGTGTCCTGGCTGAACAAAGGGCAACAAGTCTTGGTTGATGAACAAGCTTGGGTAGAATTTCAGATAGGGGAATATAGGGATAAACTTTTGTGTGATATAATTCCCATGGATGCAAGCCATTTACTGTTAGGAAGACCTTGGCAATATGATGTACAAGCCCAGCATGATGGTCAATCTAATTCCTTTGTTATCACCAAGAATGGTAGACAGTATAAGATGGATCCTTTACCAGAAAAGGGTGTAGACAAGAATGTAGGCTCAAGTATCATGTTAGTGAGTGGGAAAGAGTTTCTCCATACTCTGAAAGAAGAGGGAACCCAGGGGTATGCTTTGATTTTGAAACCTAAAAATAATTCTGATTTGTCTAAAAATAGCAAAGAAAAAGTCCCTAAGGAAGTGCAGGAATTGTTAGACAAGTATAAGAGTATCATGGTAAAGGATACGCCCAATACACTACCCCCTGTGAGAGACGTAAGTCATCAGATTGACTTCATCCCAGGATCCACATTGCCAAATAAACCAGCCTATAAAATGACACCTACTCAGAATGAGGAAATTGCTAAACAAGGGCAAGAACTGTTGGATAGGGGCTTGGTGAAGAAAAGTCTTAGTCCATGTGTTGTACCCACAATTTTAGCTCCCAAGAAGGATGGCAAATGGAGGTTGTGCACTGATTCAAGGGCCATCAATAAGATCACCATCAGATATAGGTTTCCTATGCCCAGAATAGAGGACCTCATGGATTGTTTGGGAGGAGCTCAGTACTTTTCTAAAATTGATCTCAAGAGTGGATACCATCAGATCAGGATTAGACAAGGGGATGAATGGAAGACAACCTTTAAGACTAATGAGGGTCTTTATGAGTGGGTGGTGATGCCATTTGGACTGTCCAATGCTCCAAGCACTTTCATGCATCTAATGAATGAGGTATTGAAAGATTTTATTGGTAAATTTGTTGTTGTCTATATTGACGATATGTTGATTTTCAGCAGGACAAAGGAAGAACATTTGCAGCATTTGGAACAGGTGTTGAAGAAGCTGCATGAGGAGAAACTAATGATCAATATGGAGAAGAGTGTCTTCATGAAGGAAGAACTCACATACCTTGGATTTGTGATATCCCAAGGCAATTTGAAAATGGATCCGGAAAAGGTAGATGCTATTCTGTCTTGGCCAGCACCCAAAACTGTAAGTGATGTAAGAAGTTTCCACGGTTTTTCAACCTTTTATAGGAAATTCATAAGGGGATTCAGTCACATTTGTGCACCTATTCTGGATACCATAAAAGGAGGGTAGAAATGTAAGTTTGTTTGGAATAAAGCAGCAAATGAATCTTTTGAGATTCTTAAACAGAAAATAGCAGAGAAACCCATTTTGGTTTTGCCTGATTTTATTAAGTTGTTTACTATGGAATGTGATGCCAGTAACCTTACCATTGGTGCTGTCTTGAGTCAGGAAGGCAGACCTGTTGCTTTCTTTAGTGAAAAGTTGAAATATGCTAAAAGGAAGTATTCCGCATATGATCTAGAATTGTATGCAATGGTTCAAGCATTGAAAAAATGGAGACATTATCTCTTGCCCAAGGAATTCATTGTTTATACTAACAACCATGCTTTGAGTTTTCTGAATTCACAGGAGAAGCTAAATCATAGGCATATGAAGTGGGTCGAACAACTCTAGGCATATACTTTCTCCATCAAACATAAGAAGGGACAAGCCAACAAGGTGGAAGATGCTCTAAGCAAAAGAGTGTGCACTATACAGGAAATCTAGTTGCAAAGTGTGGGAGTGGATTCTCTCAAGAATATGTACCAGGATGATGAGGACTTCAAAGAGATATATTCAGTTTGTTCACAATTTTTAGATTCCTATCATTCTAATTTTTTTGAATATTTGTTATAGCAAGGGCTACTGTTCAAAGGCAGCCAACTGTGTGTACCTAGGTGTTCCATGAGGGAGAACATTATAAAAGAGAAGCATTGCAGTAGTCTTGGAGGTCATTTTGGACTGGACAAGACGTTGGAACAAGTGAGAAGGCTTTACTTCTAGCCTAAGATGCAAACAGATGTCAGGAAATTTGTAGAAACTTGTAGCATTTGTCAGAGGGCAAAAGGAACTTCATCCAATGTCGGTCTCTATCAACCACTTCCAATTCTGCAAAGGCCACAGGAGTGCATTAGTATGGATTTTGTTTTGGGTCTTCCTCGGACTCAAAGAGGTTTCAACAGTGTATTTGTTGTAGTTGATAGATTCAGTAAAATGGCTCATTTTGTGCCATGCAAATGTACCAAGGATGCTTCACACATTGCTAGTCTATTCTTTAAGGAGATTGTTTGAATTCATGGTTTGCCATTGAATATTGTCACTAACAGAGATCCCAAATTTGTGGGACATTTTTGGCGCACTTTGTGGAAGAAATTGGGCAATCAATTATCTTTCACGTCAAACTGAGGTTGTGAATAGATCACTGGGTAATCTTTTGAGGTGTTTGACTAAACAGCATGGAGAAGCATGGGATATGGTCATCCCATAAGCAAAATTTGTATATAATGACTCTGTCAACCGGAGCACAGGAAAGAGTCCTTTTGAAGTTGTATATGGGATTCACCCAAGGGGAATTTTGGAGCTCAGGGATCTCCAGAACATGGAGAAAAGGAGTGCACAAGGAGAAGATTTTGTAGTCATCATGAAGGATATCCATGATGCTGTAAGGGAAACTATCCAGAAGAACACAGGGAAATACAAAGAGAGAGCTAATCAGAAGAAAAGGGATGTCCAATACAAAGTTGGGGATTTGGTAATGGCATATCTAAAGAAGGAAAGACTTCTGAAGGGGTAGCCCATGAATCTTCTTATGAAGAAGATAGGTCCATGCAAGATTGTTCACAAATTTGGGCCTAATGCCTACGAGATTGAACTTCCTCCGGGTTTAGCAATATCACCCATTTTCAATGTGTCTAACATGTTTCCATTCAGAGGACACAATGTTGCTAATTCAGATGTGACAGAAGCAGGGGATGCAGAATGGATTTTTGATCTTCCACTGAGTCAGCCAGTACAACTGGAATGTATTTTGGACACCAAAGTTCAGAAGAAGACCAGACATAAAACCTACAAGTAGTATCTGGTCAAATGGCATGGTTTGCCTAATGAGGATGCTACCTGGATGAGCGAGGAAGACATCATCAAGCATGGGGTTAATATTTCAGACTTGGTTCCTCAAGGGACTTGAGTTCTTTTAAGCCCCGGGAGGATGGTGCAGGGGCACATAACAAATCTTTTATTTTTGTTTGGATAAGGTCAAACTGACCAGTTGTTCATTTTTTTTTTGTTTTGTTCAATTGTAATAAAAGCAGTTTGGGGATGTGAAGCAGTTGGTCTTCCCCAACTATCATGAACTATTTAATCTCCCAATGTGTTGGGATAAATTGGCAGCAAAACGAACATTTGGGTTCGATTCTGAATTTGGTTGTGTAATTTCAATTCTGTGCTAAAGAAGAATAAGACTCTGTTCCGTCAGTTTAGTGTTTCCTATTTTTTGTTCGAAGTTTTCATAATTTGTTCATTGTAGATTTTACCTTCCTGCGGTTTGTCACAAAATGGCTTGTTGAGGCATTCCACTGGTTTGACTCCCAATGAGATCGGTGGAATGGCTTTGATGTATATATATTTGTTTTTGTGCTTTTGTTTTGTGTTGAGGTTGGTGGTGCAGGGGATTGAAATGGAACAATCTGCACCGTAGGAGACCTAGCATCTCCATGTGCTAGGGTCTAGGTTGGAGGTTAGATGATTTGAGGACTTGCAGTTTTGTGAAGGCATCATCGGTGAGACAGTGGTCGTCGGCAAGAGATTTGAACCTCGGAGCGATAGCCTTAGTCTACCCGAAGTGTCATCGGCGTGAAATAGCCCTCGGAGAAGTTTTGGAAAGTTATATCGATTAACAGAGTTAGACCGATAAGAGGTTCATCGGTGAAGAATGGCCTTAGTCTCACCGAATGTGTATTGCGAATGTATATCGCAAATGTATGTTGAGAATGTATGTTAAGAATGTACATTGTGTCAGATATAAAAGGTGACTGGTAGTAATGGTGAAAGCTGGGTGAAGAAACTTTAGTTCACCGGTAATAGCAAGTCATTCTTTGCATATACAAGTTGGTATATCGGCGTATCATGAGATCTAATTAGGAGCTCGCTGACGAAGGAAGTCTCACCGATGAGTCAGGGGATAGCCAAGTGAAGTCTAAGCCATCAGTATATCGGCAAAGGTTTCTAAGTGGCTGTCGATGATCAAAGTCTCCCTGAAGCCAAGGTGAAGTTGACTATTGGGAAGAGTTGATAGATCAGGCAGAGAAATAACAAAGTGGCCGATGGGATATGTTTGGCCGACAAAGTTTGGTCGCTAAGACATAGGTCACATCTCACCAATTAAGTTTATTGAGAAGTTTTGAAGCTTCCTCTGTGCACTCTACATCAGAAGTGAAGGTACAAGAAGGTTGTGTAAGGGAAAGGATTTCAAGATCTAAAAGTAGTTTGTATAAATTCATCTGCCAAAGACTTGGATGCCCATCCCAAGTCCTCCTACTGAAACAAACACCGAATCTAACATCAGGATACTCTCTGCAACATTTCTCTAGTTCTGATTTTCTGAAGATCCTGACTTTCTAGACTTGGGCACCCACCTTAGAGTCCTCCAACCTTTTAGCTTCTGTGGCACAGGTTCTGATATCTCTCTGATCATCTTCGTACTTTTAGATTCTAGGTTTCTATTGTCATTTGTTTGTTACAAGATGATTATCTTATAAATCTAGGGTTTTACTCATACTTAACCTAGGTTTTGATAAAAGGCTCGATTGAATCATATCTTTCCATAGCACTCTTGAGTACAAAATCAGTAGTTGAGCCCTCTTTCATCTTGTAGTGACTTAGCTCAGTTTTGTCCTTGAATGTTATTGTGGAAGAGGGTTTGATCTAGTGTACACAAACTAGCTTACATCATTCATATTTTCCATACATAGCAGTGTGGTACTTGGGATTCTACACAAAACTATAACTAACTCTAGGTCAATCTCATAGCCATAGGTCAATTTTGTCTCATGCAAATTTGATTTATAGCTCACAGATCTAATCTAGAAAAAAGTACACTTCTACTATTTGATTTGTTAGATTCTCTACTCCTTGCCAACTACTAAGGATTAGTAGTATTTAAAATACATTTGTGAGATTGTCAGATCATGAGGGTCAAGTGCCCCTAGGTCAACCCACTTTAATGATTAACTTTGCAGTCATGAAATGATTAAGAAATAATAGGAAAGAATACAAGTGATCTAGATGTTAATTTTGATGGAATATTTTGAGAATGATTATGCCTTAGAATGATAGTTGGATATGAATTAATTCTTAAATCGATGTGTTTAAATACAAGGACATATCGATTCATTACACAAATGTGTACTAAGTCAACTCCTAATGACTAATGGAAAAGAGTGGGAGTCAATAAATTTTGATTTTAAAATTTTAATTTTTGGGCCAAATTTATGCCTTACATGATCAATCCCACACACTATGGAGATGACTTAGGACAAGGGATCTACAGAATCTAGGGATTAGCCTAATGAATATAAGAAAATCATGCCCCAAAATAATGGAAATGTGTGCGACTAAATGTTGATAGAACAAGGATAAGGTAGGTGTGCAGGAATGTGTGTAAGGAGGAGAGTAAATGGGGTGGTAGAGGATTGAGCAATGAACCAAACTTAGCACAAAAGTGTGCCTTATGTCACTACATCTAATTGTATTAAGAAAATCTCTCAAAGTGGGCATAAAACTAAATGGAAATTAGCATGGGCATGCAAATTTCGTCATTACATTTTCCTCCCTCTTTGAGGTGCATGTGAATCCCAAATGAAGATTTATTTCAAAGTAAATGAGCACTCACAAATATGCATGAAAGTGAATACCTGGTCATTAAAATGAATTGAGAACCATGCAAAGTAATGGATCCCACTATATGTCATCATACACGTTCATTCTTGGCATGCATGCTCCATAAGAACTTGTAAAACAAGGTAAAGTACATAATGAGTAGCATCTATCTCACAAGTGGAAAAATCATAAATCTCAAACTTGCTTGATTATATAGAAAGATGAAAAAAGTAAGTGCTAGTGTTAGGAAAATCTGTCTATAAGGAAAATGATATAGCAACAAAAGAGTGTTAACAACAACATTCCCTTCAATTGGTTTCATCAATCAGATGCAAGGAATTAGAGGAGAGGGGAAATTGTAAATGAAATGTAAATATAAATTAAATATGTAAATCATGTAAAGTAATAAGTCTCATGAATACATCATGTAACAAGAAAATAAGGCATATAGTAAGATAGGTGTGGCAACACATGGGTTGAAGATAAACATCAAGGAATAAGGTTTTCCTAGTATGGGTGAATGGTAAATTGAAAATGTCCCTAGAGGCATAATACCAGTAGTATGGGGAAGGTATTGTGTCCCCAATATGGGTTTTAGAACATGATGAGGCATGCAAGTACTCATGATAGGGGAAGATATTATGCCTAAGTGAATGTGGTAAAACTAGCTCTAGGAACATAGTCAAGTATATATGCACAAAGCGATATGGGGAAAGGCATAATGCTGCCCTAATATAATAGGATAACTCATAACGAGGTAATGATAGGACATTGGAGAAAGAGGAAGCCAAGATGCCCCAAATCTAAAAGGGTAGCTCTAGAAGCATGATATGAAAATGTGAGTGCACATGGGGAAATCATGATGGTTCCCAATGCAATAGAATGATATGCCACAATTTGACTACATAAGATGTGAATAATAAGCATGGGTACATAAGTGTAATCTAAGTGTGATTATAAGGCTTCATAAATTTTATAATCATGTGATCAAGGTATGGTAAGAGGATGTAAGTATAGGCATCAAGTAATCAAAACTTAGAAAATAGGCATCATAAGGATTAAGATTATAAGTATATAAGCATGAAGAGTGTAAAAAACTAAGCAAGCATAACAATCATGGAAAGTGGTAAAATGGGGCTAGGACAAGGGCATAATAAGGTGTGGAAGAGTAATAGGCAAAGATGTTATAAGCAATTCTAGTAAAAGAAAAAGAAAATGCCCCCAAATGGAGGAAGTCAAATCATGAAACAAGATATAGAAGGAAAAATGAGTGTGTGAAGAACAAAAAACAAACTATAATTTTAATGAAATTACTTGTACAAAAGAAGAATGTTAGAAGAAATAAGTTTCAAATGCCTAATAATACTTGATAATAATAAGCTATTTTTAGGGGGTAATCTTCCAAAAGTCTCCAATAAGAAAAGAATTCACAATATGATGATAATAAACTAACAACTATCTCCCATATATAGAATACTTATGTCATACATGTCACCTAGGCCAACCTAACTACCTATATAAGGCTATATATAAATGGCTAGATAACATAATTAAGAGTTATACTAGCCACAATTTGACTACACATATCCCAATACAAGAAATGAGTTAATGGTATAGCATGCCCCTCTCTTTATAAAAGTGTTGTCCTTAATACAAATCAATAGAGGATGATTTTGCATGAAATCTTCATTTTCCCATGTAACATCTTTGAGAGGAGAATTACTACACTTAGTCAAATATTCTATAATCACCCTTGTCAATAACATCATAGTACATGTTTGAAGTGTTGGAACCTTTCTTGCAATAAAATTATTCTCTAATAGTTGCTAAGGTTTAAATGCATATTCTTAGTGTTTAAAAGGTTGAGGTGTATCTTTTCACAAGTAACTTGCTGCCATCTTTGTTAATCAGCTACCATCATGATGTGCAATATCATTCCACATTTTTATTCGTATGTTGTGTAGTAGTCCAAGTCATCTTTATTAGATGTGTTGGTACAACATTATTCATCCTTTTCCCTCTACTTGTTTTCTATGTCACCAACTTGGCTAGTGAATTTAAAGATTATTAGACTGATACTTTTTAACAGGTGGCAAAATATTATTACAGAGTGATATCTTTTCACATCGTAGCCCTACATAGTGGGCTCGATCTCATCTTTGTGACATGCAATAACCGTTGATTTATGTCAAGATTAATCTAACAACACCCATTCTAAATGATGATCGAATATGGGCCCAATACTTTGTCACTCACCTGAATAAATGTGATGCGGCACCATATGTACCTTCTATGAGCCTAGATGCAGATTTTAATTCGCTAACAAACTAGCAGACTGCGAAGTGGCAATTGAGGTGTGAATCTATAACATATAAAGGATAGATGGTAGTTCCATGTTGCATTGCAGAGGTGCTTCGCATCACAACTTTAGAGGTGGGCCTCAACATAGAGAATGCAAGATGCTACAACCATTGATCTGAATTGATGAAATCTAACGGTTGTAGTTTGTCTTACACTAGAAGGGCCCCAATTGGTGGAGTAAGTGTCATGTGGTCCCATCCTCAACGTTCCATGTACATCCTCCCTTGCTCAATTGCTCAATTGTTACTGGTTGGTAGGGTGGCGAGTTATTTTTTCTAATTTCAAAAAGGTAGGGATGAGGATGGACACGTGGTTTGTTGTCATCTCATCTCACATCGTGATTTTGAAAGAAGACGTTTTTTTTGGATTGGACCATTGATTCTTATTACTCCTAACATTGACAACCACAATTAGAATAGGATTGAAATGTTTAACGTCAACAATGCAAGACAACCTTAATGTCATATGAGCATTCAATGCGAGTTACATGTGAAAGAAAAAAATCATCCTAAGCTGTATTCAAAGAAAGAAGAAAGCCATTATTGCTTACTGCAATGCTATTCTATGAAGCTAAAGAGCCTGCAAGTATTGGAACGAATTCATGAGAAGGTTGAACAAAGGTGTGAAAGGTGGTGTTGGCTCAATTTGTAAGATGTAATAGGGTTGGTCATTGAATCAATTCGTTATTGTAAGTGCCTCAAGCAGTGTTTAGGGCATCAAATGATTAATGTCTAATTTGTAAGGGATGTAATATATCTTGTAATGATTAGGAAGGGTTTTCAATGACATATGCATCTTATGCTATGTCTCCATGGTAGTTTGTGATTATTTAGGAGGGTGTTTGAACCTGGTTGCTCATCCTCTCTTGCCATATTTTTTAGTATGAATGCAATAGAGGTTAGATAAATGTGTGACATCATTTCAATTCATTCCAAAGAGTTTTTTATGGTTTTCCCTTCTATTTCATGTGGATTATTGCAATTCTATTCTAGATCATTAAGTATGTCCATTGCATGATGTGTGATATATGTATTGTATCCAATGATGCGCATTTGGTTCCATTTATGTTTTTCTATTATATATCCTTCTTCCTTGTAATCCATGAATCTATTGCCTAATGGAGTAGGCACTGGTCTAATTAATGAGGGGCTAACATATTTAATTATAATCTCCCCCTCTCTTGTTAGTTGTAGGAGTAGGTTAGGTTCCACCATGCTTGCATGATTCATCATTATAAATTGTCATTACTTATGCTATATTAAAATTGAAATGTCATTAGTGGATCATGATAGTGTGTTTTCCCTCTTACCCATGCATATGAAATGTTAAGTGGAGTCATAGATACTAGGGAAATATAGTGTACCTATCATCCTTTGGTGCAGGGTAAGAGTGGGATTTTATCTGTTTATTAGAAGTCTTATAGGTCTATATGTAACTAGTGCTAGCATGAACTTAGTGACAGTTATAGGGGTTCATAGCACATTGGGTATAGTTGCTTAAGGACTTAGTGTTTAAGCTATTATTTCTATTGTTGAGACCTCAGGAAGCACCCCCTTGGCCTAGTAGAGCTTAAATCTAAAGATGAGTTTACCCACTCATAGAAATTGGTCCATACATGCCACTATCTAATCATAAGCCTTATCCATTGCCTAAGCATGACATATCCCTGGACTTAGGTTTTGGTGCAAGTCTTTAGAATTTGTGGAGTTGCATGTTTGAGCACCAATAGGCTACATGCATAAAAACTAATTTGTAAGGGTCAAAGAAGCAAATTAGCATTTCTACATACTTATGTTGGAAAATCTCAAAATGTAAATGATTTGAGTTGAGAATAGCATGAAAAATCTTTCATTTGACGAATGTTTTATTTTTTTATGGAGTAGAAACAATGAAGGGAGGCATGCATCTCAATTATGATTTATTAACTCTCACCAAAGCATAGTAGGTAAATATTTATGCAAATTTATGATGAAGTTAAATTAAAATGAAGATGTTTTTTTTTTCTTTTTGAAATGTTAAAATGTTTGGCATGATGTTATTCTTGAAATCCAAAAAACTTTAAAATGCCAAACTTCATGCTTCTCATGTGTAACACTTATGCTATATTCTAACGAGATTGAGAGGCTTGATTTTAAATTCTTTGATAGACTGTAGAATGTAACTGATTTAAATAATAAATTATAGATTGTGACTATTTTTTTACTGTGATGTTGTTCGATGCAAGTTGTTTTCTTTGGTAGTGTTGTGTGGTTACACAACACGCCCCATTTTGACTTGGCAAAACAGGGACCCAGCTTTTTGGTTTGGCTTGTGTTGTCTACTTTCTGGCGGTTTGGTAAAAGTAAGTCAGATGCATCATCATGAAAGGTCAGGATGAGGTAGGTCATCATCATGAGGTCAGTTTGTCAAAGTTCATATTTCATTTCTGTGACCTCATATTTAGAAAGAGCTTGAAATTCCATGCAGGTTTGCCTTTTACATCACCTGAAAATTTGTCCATATGTGGGAGTTATGAGCAGTCAAAGTTTTGGTCAAACCTGATAATCGCAAGATGATCATCATATTTTTTATATCCTCAGTCATGTTGTCAAGATCATCTTGATCTTGGTCTATCACCCGATAAAATCATGCTGTTGCAATATCCGGACGTCAATTTTAAGTGATAGCCCCCTTTTACCCGTCAAATAACCTTATGCGCATCGTGAGCATCATGTTTTGAATGTAACCCGATATTTCATAATGTCCTCCTGTCGAGAAATATCACCTTATGCTAATATCCTGATGACGTCATCCTAACCTGAAAAAATGAAGAAATAACTATCAGGATGACATCATCATCACATTTCTCCTTCGGCAGGATATTTCCTAAATATGATCAGGTTCATAAATATGACGATGACGTCATCTTTTGCATTTTAACAAAGCCCTGGATATGACGGTGATGTCATCAGGACATTCGAGAGGGGGAGCATCATATTTCCCAATATCGGGTAGATAGAAAGCTCTAAGTGCTCATCGGCATAGCTTGTGCTATCGGCCGTGTCTTATATTCTTTCACCGATGGGCATTGTCACCCCGATGAAAGGTTCATCGGCATAGAAGTGTTTATCGGTCGAGCTTTATATTCTTTCGCCGATGTTTGTTGTCTCCCCGATATGGTTTCCCCATCGCCATAAGTTTAACCATCGGGAGCGTCTTGTATTGTCTTCCCGACAGTGGTTGTCTCCCCGACATAGTAGTTGATCGGCATAGTTTTGCTATCGGCCGAGTCTTGTTTTCTCCTGCCGATAGTGGTTGTCACCCCGATGGGTGGACATCAGCATACTCTTGGCGTCGGTATAACTTTTGCCGTCAGCCAAGTTTGGATTTGTCATCCCGACCGTGTGTGGTCACGCCGATACATACATGCATCACATACAATGGCGGACCAGAAATATTATAGAATGCGTTTAATTCGTTGTATATTTGGCGTTGTATATGTTGTCACGCTAAATATACATCGCATATTATACAAGGGCGGACCCGAAATATTATCAAATGCTGCAAATTCGTTGTATATTTTGGCCCTTGTATATTTCTTTTATACACACTGAAATATACATTGCACGATATACATGCACCGGATTTGAAATATTATTGAATGCGATTTATTCATTGTATATTTTGCGATTGTATATTTCTTTTGTACATTCCGATATACATTGATCATATGCATAAGAATATTTTGCATGTATATTGTGACTTTTTTATGCTTGTATATGCAGATTTGAACCCGATATACATGCCGACGGTATATATAAGACCGGATTTGAAATAATTTGAAAAATGACTTATTCCTTGTATATTTTGCGATGTATATGCATATTTGAAACCCGATATACAAGGAAATGGGCGGGAAAATGAAGCGATGGATTTTTGAATCCATTTGATGGCCCGATTGTCTGATTTTCAGTCAACGATGGTTGACCCGAGTATTTTTGGCCCTGTTTATGCATTTTGTGCATGATTTTCACAAATTTGAAACCCGATTGCATGTGTTTGAACATTTGGCCTATTTTTTTAATGAAGGTTTTAGCTGCATGCTGTGTTCCAATTAATGTACTTAATGTTTGTCTGTTTATTGTAGGAAATCTTGATGCTATTAGAGTTGTAGCTGAACATTGCAATATTGCACAAGGAGGCAACATGAACCAGAAGTGAGGAGGATATTGTCAAATATGCTGTTTGCCAGCTGGAGACCGAATCAAGTTGAAGACGCTGGAATATTCTGTGCCAGCTATACATTTGCCAATTGGCAAAGCACGTGCTTTTTATCTGGACCGTTGATGTTAATTGGTGAATCTTAATCATTGATCTTTTGTAAAGGATTCCTCACCTTATTCTATAAAAGGTGGTGGAATGCCTTGTTGAAACATTCGAAACTTAATTGAAATCTATTTGCTGAAATATTCAGGGCTCATTTCAAAGCTATTGCATATGTACATGTCTTTTGCATACTTAATGAAAGAGAAGAGTATTTTGATTACAAACCTTCATAAATCTTGAGTAATCTGTGTCTGAATTCTGGATATGTGCTTTGATTTGCTGCGTCCCTTGGAGTGCTCATCATGTTGCATATATTGTTTTCATTCATTATCCTCTGAAGTTTGCATCAACTGTGTCTAGCTGTGGAATAGCCTGGTGAACATATGGTTTGATATCTTCTCCTCATGACAGTATCAAGTATGTATGTGGATCAATAGCTAAAGGTTCATCTTTAAATTGTAGTATTCTTTTCAATTTCTTTTAAATTTCAGAACATTTCACTACCACAATTGCAAATAATTGATAATCTTAAGCAAATAACACAAAATATGCAGACATCTCGTAGGTAATCGCAAATATTTAGCATATTTGAATGCAAAGCATGCACAATTGAAAATATCATGCAAAGATTGAGGTATTTCTACATCTTTTCATCTAATAACTGCATAATATGACTTCTCTGTAAAGAATTTCTGCAGGAATGTCATGATGATGGAACATTTTCACGTAAGGCCCCAAAATGGAAACAGCAACTCACATTAACCTCTGAGTAACGTCAAACGATTAAGACCTAATCACGGGAGACTTGGGATCATGAATTCTCTAAATTCACAGTATCTTTCAAGATGAATAAAGGTTAATGTGTACTTTTATTCTATGCATGTTTATGACTAACATCATGACCAACACAAATTGGCGCTAGAAGGAGGGCCAACGGAACACTACGTTCATCATCATAATTTCCAGGTTTGATCATGCAGAGAGTAAGGTAGTCTCGAATCATCTGTGAATTTCAAGTATCATGCAAATATTTACTGTAGCAAGCTTGTAGATGCTTATTCTATGTAAAGATTTCCAAATCTAACATAAATATTGCTAGCCTTATAGTAAATCATTCAAAATACCTCCAATATCCTTCAATATTTGCAGTATCTTTGCAGATATTTCATAAATATCTAGTCTGATCAGTCATCTGACCGTAAATATCACTTTAGCTAGTAAAATCCAGCCAATATTTGCAAAGTTTCAGCCAATTTGCCTCAAAATTGAGAAATCCTGGCTCACAGGATAAATACCAGGTCTAGACCTAGTGGAATTTTTGAAGAATTGCCTGTTAGAGGTTTCAGACCCAGAACTGTGGACATTCATCATACTCCCAAGTCCAGTGCATCAGGAGCTTCATCAGAACCTCTTCCTGTAACTCTTGTTGATTTACAAATACCTTCGGGGATACCTGTGACACCTCTTGTTTAACCTCAGGGTGTGCCTCTAGTCCAACCTCGACCAGCTCAACCTCCTCCGGTTGCAATGTCTTTCTTTGCAGCAAAGTCACCTTTGACCTTTACTGCATATCATGAGTTACCAAAGAATCCGGATAAGCTTTGTCCAAAATATCATCCTTACCAAGATGCTGAAGATCATATCAGGACCTTTAAGGAAGCTTGTTGTAGAGCCAGAATAGAGCATCAAGATGTGGTGTGCAGATTATTTCCTTTTTCCTTAGGGGAAGAAGCCTATAATTGGTTCATTAGTATTGGTCAGGGTTCTGTTGATTCATGGGCCTTACTAGAGAAATCCTTTCTTGATAGATTCAAGGTTCCAGTCGACCCCTCAGTAAACTATCATTTATTTGCCACTATCAAGAGATTTGAGAGTGAGCCTATTGCAAATTTCAATGCTAGGTTTTAGAAGATGTTGTCCAGGGTGGTCACTCCTTATACTGTGTCTGACGAAGCCGCAAGGAGCATTTATTATTCTGCCTTAGATCCCTTGACCTCCATGTTCATAAGGAGAACACACCCCCAAATCACAACTTTAGCCTTAGCTTTTCAAGAAGCCATACAGGTAAATCAACAGTTGATACCTGCTCCTACTCCGAATATAGTATTCCCTACCTTGCCTGGCATGCATTCACAATATCCTGCATCATATCCTGCACAATATCCCAATGGAGTAGTGATACCTCCAACAGTCATGCCGGCACCTCTGCAAGTACCTCCACTGAGCATTATGCCTCCTCCTAATGGAAATGGCCAATTGTCACAATGTCCTGTCCAAGCTCAGACACCTCAGGGTGTTGATCTGTCTAGCAATAATCATGGATCCTCTTTCTTCAAGCCTCAGACTGAAAATGTAGTGGCCAAAGCTCAAGAAGAAAAGGAAGAAATCAAAGAAATCTCTGCTCAATTGAGAAAACTCACCACAGAAGTGACACATTTGAGAAATCAAGGTTTTTATTCACAGTTAAACCAGAACAGAAATTATCCCAATGATAGACCAAATTATCCTGACAGAGGATATAACACTAATAATTTCAACAATAATGGTGGAAATAACAATAATCCTCAGAGACAGCCCAGAGTATGGAACTCTAGGCCAAATAATGGTTCATTACCATCACCCCTGGACAATCAGCTTCCAGGTGAAGCCAAACAAACTACTAGAGTCAATCTTGCTGAAGCAGCCCTTACCAATTGGTGTAGAATCCACAATACAAATGCACATGCAGAATTAGACTGTCCACAATTTAGGATTGCTGCTAGCATCTTTCAGACTGAAGTGTCTAACACTTCTGGAAATCCACCTCAGACAGAGGGAAATGAGATTGTTCCATGTGGATATGACTCAGCCTTTGTGCTAGAAACCTACACAAATCAACCTCATCAAAATTATAACCAGGCAAGCGAAGAATCTGCTTTAACCTTTGAAGCAAACTATGTATTCCCCTTCGAAGATGAAAATGAGCCTGCAAGAGAACATGAGGAAGTGCATGCATACCAACAGCAATATCCTGGTAAGCATAATTATAACCTGAGGAATAATGCCAACAGACCTACTGGTCCATTGACATCATCTTTGCCTCCAAATAACTTCAACACACCTCCTGATCCTAAAGCCAGCAATAACCCTGGGTTCCCCAAGGTAAATGCTCAGTACGTGTCACCTCAGAACACAGGATCAAAGATTGTAAATGCACCCCATGAATCTGACAAGTTAGTCAATTATCTAGCCGATGAAATGAAGAAAATTAAGATTAACCTGTCCCTGTCTGAGTTACTGAAAACCCCTGCCATCAAAAGGGCATTCATGAAGTCATTAGATGATCCTGCTCCTAAAGAGGACAACCATCTCCCAAATCAATCCACTGGCAAAGATCATGCTGCCAGGGATAATACTGTCAAGCCTAAAGTGTCAGCTACAGTCCAAGCTGTAGAAACCTCCCACATGACCTTGTATAGGGACAAAACCGAATCACCTCCATTCCTCCTTACTATAAGAATGTTCAGTAAGAACCTGCACAACTGTTTGGTTGACTCAGGAGCTTCCACGAATGTTATGCCATTGTCAATATGTAATGCTTTAGGACTGCATCCTGCTAAATCCTTAAAGAAGGTCACACAGTTGGACAAAACAGAAGTAAGTATAGTAGGGGAATTAACTCATATCCACATGCAGCTAGCATCTGATCCTAGGATCCAGTATTACATTGACATTCAGGTAGTCGATATACCTAATACGTATGGGATGTTACTTAGCCGGGACTGGTCTAAAACGCTTAACGGATATATGTCTACATATTTCAGTCACATGTGGTTACCATGGAAGGGTATACCTAATCAGATCAGGATTGATGCTGAGCCTAGAATGAAGCATATGATCACCGAGTACAACAGAACAAATGAGATCATGTACGTAAACGTAGAGCCTGGAGTTTACTGCATCAGGCCACAGACCGTCAAAATAGAAGAGATCCTGATGCTTAACCTTCATCCTCATCATGATGATGATCATCAAGAAGATATACCTGTTGTAGAACCTGCCAATAATCTTGATAGTGAGAACGGAATAGATCGCTTCAGAGATTTTGAGATGCATCTGTCCAATCAGGTAAAATGCTGTCAACTGTTAAATATACCTGCTAATGATATTTTGATTGATGGATGGTGCAGATTACACAATGAAGCACATTCAGAGAAGACTTGTGAAACATGCTTAGATATGATGATGCTGGAACAGACATGCAGCGAGGCATCATCATCATATTTTGAGGTAAGTTCGACATCTATTGATGATGATGATACTGATTCTTGTTTATCTTCTGCAGGAACAGAGGAGCCAACAGATCATGACGAAGATCATATCCTGAAGACAGAAGAAGTTCTAGCTTACAACCAGATAAATGATGGAAAGAAAGAAAAGATCACCCCAGGGAGTGATTGTTTTATGGAGTAGGACTATAAATTGTCCAATGAGGACAAAGGTAGTAACCTGACCAAATTTGAAGAATTTCTAGTAAAAGAAATGGAGAAGATGACACAACAGCATAGATCTCCCCATGAGGTCTTAATCGAAGGTTGGTGCAGGCTGCATGAGGCACCTCACTCAGAAATAACTTGCTCACTGTGTTTACACATTTTGTAAAGGCATACAGTTGTGGATCCAGGAAATCGTCCTCCTGCTGATATGAAAGAGAAAATAGAAAAGTCAGCAGGCTCACAAAGTAAAGGAAAGAAGAAACTTGGAAATGACGACATCCCTAAGTCAAAGTGGATATCAGGCGGAGCAGCAGCCAGAGCTGCAAAGAAGAAAGAAGGTTCAACTAAACATCTTGTTGAAGATAAACCCTGGATCCTGAGGTTTGATGGATTCAAGTCCAAACAAGGTGCTGGGATAGGAATTGATCTCATTGACCCATCAAGAAAATCCTATCTAGCAGCCTACAGATTACAGTTCCCTTGTACTAATAATGTAACAGAGTATGAAGCTCTGATTCATGGGATACTGTTTGCTCATAAGAAAAAAGTAAAGATTTTGCATGTTTTCGAAGATTCAGAGCTAGTTGTGAAGCAAGTAAGAGGAATTTACTCTTGTAACTATAGGAAGCTATCCAACTACAGACATCGTGTGTGGGATCTAATTAAGGATTTTGATGCCTTTAATATCACTCGCGTACCAAGAGAACAAAACCACAGGGCAGATGCACTTGCCCAAGCTGCCAGTACATTGGAGCCACTATCTATATTAGGTCTAAAGAGATTTTCAGTAGAGCTGGTGGCAATACCGTCAGTACCTGACAATGTGACCAATCTCCAGGTGTTTGATGATGATCAACACATTTTGGATTTCATTTCCAATAGAGATGTTTCTGATGCCCAAGTCATAGATGAGGATGGTATGGAGGATCATGTCTGGGAGGAAGACGAGATATTAGAGTTGCCAAGCAACAGGATTCCCAAAGGTATGATTGAATTGGAAAGAGCCTTTGATTGGGATAATATGCTTAAACATAAGGATCTGCCCAAAGCAGATGGAGGTCAGTATTCACAAGTGAATATTGGACAAAATGAAGACCATAAAAGTGTGCTAATTGGTAAAGTTTGCACACCAGAGGAGTTAGAAGGAATAACTCAGGCCCTCAAGGATTACATACATGTAATTGCCTGGACCTATGATGAGCTGAAGACATATGATACTTCTGTCATAACTCATACTATACCTCTCAAACCAGATGCTAAACCTTTCAGACAGAAGCAAAGGCTAGTCAATGCTTTGCTTGAACCAATAATTCTTGAAGAAGTCAAGAAGTTGTTAAGTGCTCGGATAATCTTTCCTGTAAGGCACTCCACCTGGGTTGCTAATCTAGTCCCGGTCAGAAAGAAGAATGGAGACATCAGGTTGTGCGTAGATTTCAGAAATCTGAACAGAGCATCAGAAAAGGATAATTACCCTTTACCCTCATTAGATGAAGTTCTGCAGATGGTAAATGGAGCCAAGATGATGTCCTTCCTGGATGGCTTCTCAGGATACAACCAAGTGATGGTTGATAAAATTGACAGATTGAAAACTGCCTTCACCACAAAGTGGGGGATATTTGCATATAGATGTATGCCATTTGGACTTATAAATGCTGGAGCTACATTCCAGCGAGCAATGGACATAGCCTTCAGAGGCTTAATAGGAAAATGCATAGTCATCTATATGGATGACTTGACTGTGTTCTCTAAGGAGAGGAGCAATCATGTAACTGATCTCAAAAATGTATTGAAGAAGTGTGAAGAGTACGGAATATCACTAAACCCCAAGAAGTGTATATTTGGGGTGACAACAGGAAAGTTACTAGGCCACTTGATCACAGAAGATGGAATTATCATTGATCCTGACAGGGTGGAGTCTATTATGAAGTTACAACTTCCAAGAAGCAAAAAAGAACTCAAATCTTACTTTGGTAAGATAAACTTTGTAAGGAAGTTCATCATAGGTTTTGCTGAGATTGTCAGACCACTAAATGCCATGTTGAAGAAAGATGCACAAATTGAGTGGACACTAGAGGCCAAAGCTGCATTTGAAGATATAAAGAAAGCCATATCAGACACTCCTATCCTTATTAGTCCAGACTACACAAAAGATTTCTACATCTATTCATTTTCTTCAGAACATACCTCTACAGCAGTGTTAACTCAAAGAAATGAAGAGAAAGAAGAGAAACCAATTGCTTTCATGAGCTGTCCTTTCAGGGACGCTAAGCTGAGATATGTAGATGTTGAGAGACAGGCACTTGCATTAGTCAGAGCAGTAACGAAATTCAGGCATTACATACTAAGAAGCAAAGTGATTGCTGTAGTACCAGATGCAGCGGTGAAGATGCTGCTGATGCAAAGTGAGCCTGGTGAGAAAAGAGCTAAATGGATTACTGTATTACAGGAGTATGACATGGAAATTACACCAATGAAGCTGGTAAGAGGGCAGGCTCTGAGTCAAATGATATCTGAAATTGACCCAAACATCACCAGTCAGCAGTATGTGATCAATGAGAAAGATAACAGAGAATGGTATGCAGATATCAGATACATCTTGATTACAGGAAGATGTCCATCGAAGATGCAAGCTTCACAGAGAAGAGCCTTGAAAATAAAATCCCAAAAATATATGATAAAGGGAGGAGCCTTATTCAAAAAGAATCATGAAGGAATATACCTGAGATGCTTAGAACAGCCAGAAGCAAACAAGGTCCTGTCAGAGATACATGACAAGTTCAGAACGGCACATGGATCAGCCTTGGCCACAACGCATGCAATCCTTAGAGCAGGATATTATTGGCCTACAATTTTTAAAGACACAGCTGATCATGTTAAATGTTGTCATGTTTGTCAGGTTGCTGCCAACAGAGAGAAATATGCTGCACAACCCTTACAGCCAGTAATGGAAGAACGCCCATTTGCACAGTGGGGCATGGACTTCATAGGACCAATCAATCCTCCGTCCTCTTCAGGACACAGGTATGTCTTAACCATTACTAACTATTGCACCAGATGGACTGAGGCTGTTAGCAGCAAGACCTGCACTGCAGATGACGTTATTAGATTTCTGGAAAGTAACATTGTTACCAGGTATGGAATTCCTTATGCTTTGGTAAGTGATAATGGTTCTGCTTTCACTTCAACTAAATTGTCAAGTTGGGCTTTTGATCATGGGATTATACTTAAATTTTCATCCAATTACTATCCCCAGGGGAATGGATTAGCAGAATCCACCAACAAGAATTTATTGAATATCATAAGAAAACTGATAGAGAAGAATCCTAGAGAATGGAACTCATTTCTAAAATATGCCTTATGGGTAGACAGAACCAGAATAAAAACTGCATTAGGAAATTCGCCTTTTCAACTAGTATATGGGGTGGATCCCATCCTTCCTGTAAACCTGAAAATTCCTACTCTACAGTTTGCTCAAGAATACCTAGGCATAAACAATAAGCAAGAAGTCAGGTTGCTTCAGTTGATGCACCTGGAAGAAAAAAGGAGTCAAGCAATTGACCAATTTGCAAAACATCAGGTTGTTGTCAAACGCTGGTTTGACAAGAGAGCCAAAGTTAAAGCTTTCAGGATATCTGATTTAGTCCTCATATGGGATAAAGCCCATGAAAGGAAAGGTGACCATGGTAAGTTTGATAGATTATGGATAGGTCCCTTTCAAATTTCTAAGATATTAGGAGACAGCACTTATAGGCTTAAGAACCTGACAGGTGAGGATGTCCTATTGCCAGTCAATGGGCAATTCCTCAAACATTATTTCCAGGCCTGAGTGACTTCATGGCATTCCTATGTATCATATTGTACATTTGTATAGTTGTTTGTATAGTGTTTCTTTTGTCTTGGGTTGTTTTGGTTGAGTTTTGTTTTGGTAAGTCAAAATGATACACTTCATCACCCAAGAAAATAACTAAATTGTTAGGATTCAAGTGATGAGATTAGATTTAGATATAGGTTGTAATTCATTCTGAGAAATATTCATGACCAGGTTTATAATTTCTTTTCATCAGGGTGCCTTTTCTTGTCCAAAGTGAATCAATCACAATGAAACACCTAACAGCCTTGGGCTTGTTGAAGACACGAGTATAGGTGTTAAGTGAAAAATCTAAAGGGACTCCCTTGCTACCAATACAATCTCCAACCTAAAGCTATAAGTGACTATACCTTATACAAATGAGATGACATGATGATATCAAATACATATACAAAAAAAAAAAACTAAACAATATTATTAGGCCATCTAAGTAACTCTACCAGGGCTATAGACGCCTGCTGGCAGTGGGGCTCTACTTAGGGAGATTGTATAGATAACCTTGCCGGGGCTATGAACGCCTGCTGGCAGCAAGGCTCTATCCAGGTTGGCTATGAGGGATGATCTCCAACTATGTAGTTTAACACCGGTTACTTATGTTTTCAACTTGTTTTCAAGATGAGGATAATTAATCATATGCACACACATGATCCTTTGTTAGCATTGTTATCATGATGAAATTTTATCATTCAAAGATCATGATGATTATACTTAGAAAGATTTAGAATACTATAGATGAATATGATCACATCACTTGAATCATTGGAATTTGTTTGTTTTCTTTGGTGGCAAGTTGTTGTGTGGTTACACAACACGCCCCATTTTGACTTGGCAAAACAGGGACCCAGCTTTTTGGTTTGGCTTGTGTTGTCTGCTTTCTGGCGGTTTGGTAAAAGTAAGTCAGATACATCATCATGAAAGGTCAGGATGAGGTAGGTCATCATCATGAGGTCAGTTTGTCAAAGTTCATATTTCATTTCTATGACCTCATATTTAGAAAGAGCTTGAAATTCCATGCAGGTTTGCCTTTTACATCACCTGAAAATTCGTCCATATGTGGGAGTTATGAGCAGTCAAAGTTTTGGTCAAACCTGATAATCGCAAGATGATCATCATATTTTTTATATCCTCAGTCATGTTGTCAAGATCATCCTGATCTTAGTCTATCACCCGATAAAATCATGTTGTTGCAATATCCAGACGTCAATTTTAAGTGATAGCCCCCTTTTACCCGTCAAATAACCTTATGCGCATCGTGAGCATCATGTTTTTAATGTAACCTGATATTTCATAATGTCCTCCTGTCGAGAAATATCACCTTATGCTAATATCCTAATGACATCATCCTAACCTGAAAAAATGAAGAAATAACTATCAGGATGACATCATCATCACATTTCTCCTTTGGCAGGATATTTCCTAAATATGATCAGGTTCATAAATATGATGATGACGTCATCTTTTGCATTTTAACAAAGCCCTGGATATGATGGTGACATCATCAAGACATTCGAGAGGGGGAGCATCATATTTCGCAATATCGGGTAGATAGCAAGCTCTAAGTGCTCATCGGCATAGCTTGTGCTATCGGCCGTGTCTTATATTCTTTCACCGATGGGCATTGTCACCCCGATGAAAGGTTCATCGGCATAGAAGTGTTTATCGGCCGAGCTTTATATTCTTTCGCCGATGTTTGTTGTCTCCCCGATATGGTTTCCCAATCGCCATAAGTTTAACCATCGAGAGCGTCTTGTATTGTCTTCCCGACAGTGGTTGTCTCCCCGACATAGTAGTTGATCGGCATAGTTTTGCTATCGGCCGAGTCTTGTTTTCTCCTGCCGATAGTGGTTGTCACCCCGATGGGTGGACATCAGCATACTTTTGGCGTCGGTATAACTTTTGCCGTCAGCCAAGTTTGGATTTGTCATCCCGACCGTGTGTGGTCACGCCGATACATACATGCATCACATACAATGGTGGACCAGAAATATTATAGAATGCATTTAATTCGTTGTATATTTGGCGTTGTATATGTTGTCGCGCTAAATATACATTGCATATTATACAAGGGTGGACTCGAAATATTATCAAATGCTGCAAATTCGTTGTATATTTTGGCCCTTGTATATTTCTTTTATACACACCGAAATATACATTGCACGATATACATGCGCCGGATTTAAAATATTATTGAATGTGATTTATTCATTGTATATTTTGCGATTGTATATTTCTTTTGTACATTCCGATATACATTGATCATATGCATAAGAATATTTTGCATGTATATTGTGACTTTTTTATGCTTGTATATGCAGATTTGAACCCGATATACATGCTGACGGTATATACAAGACCGGATTTGAAATAATTTGAAAAATGATTTATTCCTTGTATATTTTGCGATGTATATGCATATTTGAAACCCAATATACAAGGAAATGGGCAGGAAAATGAAGCGATGGATTTTTGAATCCATTTGATGGCCCGATTGTCTGATTTTCAGTCAACGATGGTTGACCTGAGTATTTTTGGCCCTGTTTATGCATTTTGTGCATGATTTTCACAAATTTGAAACCCGATTGCATGTGTTTGAACATTTGGCCTATTTTTTTAATGAAGGTTTTAGCTGCATGTTGTGTTCCAATTAATGTACTTAATGTTTGTCTATTTATTGCAGGAAATCTTGATGTTGTTAGAGTTGTAGCTGAACATTGCAATATTGCACAAGGAGGCAACGTGAACCAGAAGTGAGGAGGATATTGTCAAATATGTTGTTTGCCAGCTGGAGACCGAATCAAGTTGAAGATGCTGGAATATTCTGTGCCAGCTATACATTTGCCAATTGGCAAAGCACGTGCTTTTTATCTGGACCATTGATGTTAATTGGTGAATCTTAATCATTGATCTTTTGTAAAGGATTCCTCACCTTATTCTATAAAAGGTGGTGGAATGCCTTGTTGAAACATTCGAAACTTAATTAAAATCTGTTTGCTGAAATATTCAGGGCTCATTTCAAAGCTATTGCATATGTACATGTCTTTTGCATACTTAATGAAAGAGAAGAGTATTTTGATTACAAACCTTTGTAAATCTTGAGTAATCTATGTTTGAATTCTGGATATGTGCTTTGATTTGCTGCGTCCCTTGGAGTGCTCATCATGTTGCATATATTGTTTTCATTCATTATCCTCTGAAGTTTGCATCAACTGTGTCTAGCTGTGGAATATCCTGGTGAACATATGGTTTGATATCTTCTCCTCATGATAGTATCAAGTATGTATGTGGATCAATAGGTAAAGGTTCAACTTTAAATTGTAGTATTCTTTTCAATTTCTTTTAAATTTTAGAACATTTCACTACCACAATTGCAAATAATTGATAATCTTAAGCAAATAACACAAAATATGCAAACATCTCGTAGGTAATCGCAAATATTTAGCATATTTGAATGCAAAGCATGCACAATTGAAAATATCATGCAAAGATTGAGGTATTTCTACATCTTTTCATCTAATAACTGCATAATATGACTTCTCTGTAAAGAATTTCTGTAGGAATGTCATGATGATGGAACATTTTCACGTAAGGCCCCAAAATGGAAATAGCAACTCACATTAACCTCTGAGTAACGTCAGACGATTAAGACCTAATCACCAGAGACTTGGGATCATGAATTCTCTGAATTCACAGTATCTTTCAAGATGAATAAAGCTTAATGTGTACTTTTATTCTGTGCATGTTTATGACTAACATCATGACCAACAGGTAGGAGGTGTAATAGAGGAACTTGCATTGGGTCTTCTAAAGCCTTTTGTTATGCATTTAAGGATAACACAAGAGTGGGATTAGGTAGGTGGAGGGCATTTGATCAAATTAGAATATTTTTAGAATAATTATTGTAATGTTGCTTCCTACTTCACCAAAGGCACTTTAGAGAGGTAAATTAGACTTTCTTGAAATAGAATCTTAAAAATCTCTTAATGCAAGAGAATAAATGTAAATGTGTTTTGCTCGGCATCAGATTCCCATTAATGAATTGAATAAAGAATATATAGGGATTCTATTTACAATAAATCAACATGATATAAGGTCATGCCTCAAAATTATATGGAAGCAATCCTAGACAAAAATAGCTACATTGGAGCTTCTTGAAATGGAAAATTATTTACTTTCTATACATATGGTTATGACCTATTGTGCATGCAAAAGAGTGGGATAAAGAACAATGCTTAGTTTAGTTTCCAAAGTGCAAATTAATTCAAAATATGTATCCAACTCTTAAATAACTAAAGTTAGTTTAGGATGAAGGACAAATCAATTTGTGTTTTAGTTCACAAAATGAGTTCAAAATTAAAATTCATTTGCAGAAGATTATTGCCTTGAAGTGACTTCTAAAGTCAATTTATGTAAAATTTGTAATATTTTTTGGCTTTTTATGAAGGATTTGTTAGATTTAGGACAGACAACTGAGAGGGGGGGTGAATCAGTTGTCCAAAACTTTCTTCCAATTAAACACTTAAATCCACTTTGTAATTCAGCAGCATAATAATAAATCAATCATGGAAACATAATGCATTAAATCAAGAGCAAAAACACATTAACACACAAGACACCAAGATTTTGACGTGAAAAACCTGGTTAAGGGGAAAACCATGGGGTGATTAACCCAAGATTGTATTCTCTGTTAGAAGAATAGAAAGAACAAAATGGCACATGCCAATTAGGGCTCACTGCCCGAGCACACTGCTCACAAGAGGCCCATTGCCTATAGGAGACACACTGTCTACAGAATAATAAGTATCACATACTTGAACTGGAGAATAGAATCTTCACCATGCTTGAGTCAGTTCCATTTAAGCTCAATACTTATGCTCTGCCTTTCGCTCTTCTCCTCTCTACCACACTCTCATCTCCACAAGATGCATTTGAAATGCCTTAACAACTCTTTATTTATACAAGACATCGACTTAGGAATTATCATCCAAGTCGGCATACATTACAGAGCAAATACATAAATACAACATGATTTATTACAAAAAGACTTCACGCGGATCAACACACTGTCGGCCACACAGATCTGAGACTCCAATACTCCTTTGAGAACACGCCATTCTTCATAGAACATCTCCAAGATCATCTGCAAGCTGTGTAACTCATCCAGTCTGCCATACTCAAGAAGAGCATCATCATCTGGAAGTAATTCTTCATTTACTAGCTCAATCTTTAATGCAGACCACCAACACGAACTAGACACAATCCAAAGACCTCCACAAGCTTGCCTGAATCACCAAGAACATCCACACTACTACTGTCTACTGAAATCATTCTCTCCTTCATCCAAAACCTCAAGAACACAGTCTGTCATCACTGTCATATTGGAATAGATGCTTGCAGACCTCTAGATCATGAACCAATTGAGTTGTCACTTCACATGGACTTCCTAAACACTCCACCAAATCCACAGAATAGGATAATGCATTTCTGGATCTCACCAGACCTATCTGTATCACTTTGTCACCTCTGAACACCTGCTAGAACTAGTTTTACTTAAGTGGCCATAACTTCTTCAGATCTTCATGCGGACCTCTGAAATCTTTACTAGATCATCTCAAGACACATATCTACAAACCCTTTGAAGTGCATCCTCTGATCTTAATCTTAACTGGGATCTTTACCTCACTGTCTTTACTGTTCTTCTCTGTTCCTGATTAGGACTGATTTTCTCAATATCCTCAGCACACAGCTCATCCAATCCTTATCATTAATGCAACATGAGGATGTTGACATCAATGACAACACCGGTTAGACCCATACTTGCAACAATCTCCCCCTTTGTCATTGATGGCAACATATGATGTGAAAAACTGTTTTGACCATCAAAACAAGAGCTTCTCCTTACTGTCACAACTCCCCCTATCAGCAACAACCATTCACATGTCTTCTCTTCCTTTCCTGCTCCCCCTATGATCAACAACCACTTGTTTTTCACATGTCTTCTCTCCCCCTTTGACATCAATGGCAAAGGGCACATACTTGCATTACTTCAGAATCATGCCAGCTGCTCCCCCTAAGTAGCAGCTTCCCATCATCAGTCCAGACCATAAGATATGATTGTGAGATCCACCAAACTGATGCACATCAGTGCACCTTAATGCAGAACTGGAGGGGTAATAACCCCTAACTTCTCCCTGAGATACTCAAAAGAGTCCTTAGGTAGAGGTTTAGTAAAAATATTTGCAATCTGATCCTTGGAAGGCATGAACTCCAATCTAACTTCATTCTTGTTCACTTTCTCTCTCAAAAAATGAAACTTGATGGATATATGTTTGGTCTTTGAGTGCAACACCAGATTTTTTGATATGTTAATTACACTTGAATTATCACAGAAGATTGTGATAGGTTCTTCATACTCCACTCTAATATTTCTTAGCATTTGCTTCATCCACAATACTTGAGTGCAACTACCTACTGCTGCAATATATTCTACTTCTGCAGTGGACAGAGATATTGCCTCTTGTTTCTTGCTCAGCCAAGAAACCAATCTCTTCCCTAAAAAGAATGCTCCACCACGGGTACTCTTCCGGTCATCCACATCTCCTGCCCAATCCGCATCTGTATATGCATTTAGAGAAAAATCATGATCTCTAGGATACCACAAACCATACTCAACTATCCCTTTTAGATATCTAAAAATCCTCTTGATTTCCATGACATGAGATTCTCTAGGATCAGCTTGGAATCTAGCAACAAGACCAACAACATTCATAATGGCAGGTCTAGTTTGAGTGAGATACAATAGTCCTCCAATCATTGACCTGTACTTTTTCTGATCAGCCTTAGGAGAGTCATCATCTTTGCTCAACTTACATCTGGTTGCCATGGGAGTATTCATTGGCTTTGAGTCTTCCATCCCAAATTTCTTCAACAATTCTTTCACATATTTGGTCTGAGAAATGAAGATTCCTTTCTTTGTTTGAGTGATTTGCAGACCCAAGAAGAAATTTATTTCCCCAAACATGGACATCTCAAATTCACTTTTCATTTGATTTGCAAAAGTTTTGCACATACTATCTCTTCCTCCAAAAATGATATCATCAACAAATACTTCAACTATCAAGATATTTTCATGATCAATTTTGAATATAAATTACTATCAGCAGTACCTTTGTTGAATCCAATCTTCAAAAGATGCTTATCCAATCTTTCATACCAGGGTCTTGGGGCTTGCTTCAGTCCATACAGTGCTTTCTTCAACTTGCAAACCATATCACCATGATCAGACAATTGAAATCCATCCGATTGCTCAATGTATACTTCTTCTTCCAAGTCACCATTCAGGAAGTCAGATTTGACATCCATCTAATATACTTTGAAATCCTTGAAGGCAGCAAAAGCAAGAAATAATCTGACTACTTCAATTCTTGCCACCGGAGCAAAAGTTTCTTCAAAATCAACTCCTTCTACTTGGGAGTAGCCCTTGCAGACCAATTTGGCTTTGTTTCTGACTACTTCACCATCTTCATTCAGTTTGTTCCAAAAGACCCATTTGGTTCCAATCACATTCTTATCTTTAGGTCTGGGAACAAGATCCCAAGTGTGATTTTTCTCAATTTGCATCAGTTCTTCCTCCATTGCTTTAGTCCAATTTTCATCATTGCAAGCTTCATTCATTGTCTTAGGTTCAATCTTTGAAATCAGACAATACTCTTCTGAATCTTGAGTAATCCTTCTTCTTGTTTGTACACCTTTGCTTTTATCACCTATGATCTGATCTTCAGAGTGAATTAGTCTTACATACCTGGGAACTTTGGGAGTTTCTTTCACTTCTGATTCTTGAACAGGTTCATTCAAACTTAACTCTTCTTCCTGATTTACCGGATCAGTTTGAATCTAAATTTCAGAGGGAGCTTGGAATTCTTGAGCAAAAACATCATTTTGATCATCTTCCTCATAATCATAAAACATTGAGGGTTTTTCAATACCTTCATCAACCTTCACATTTGTACTTTCCACAATCTTCCTTAATCTCTTGTTATAACACCGGTATGCTTTGCTTTGAGTAGAATAACCCAAGAATATTCCTTCATCACTTCTAGCATCAAAATTTTCTAGATCTTCATCTCTTTTAATGTAACATTTGCTACCAAAGACTCTGAAATACCTCACAGTGGTAGTGATGCCAAACCAAAGTTCATAAGGATTATTACCGGTATTGCTTCTGATTTGTACTCAATTGAGAGTATAGACTGCAATTCTTACAACTTCTCTTCAATAGATCTGAGGAACATTTGCTTCCATCATCATGGTTCTAGATGCTTCCTGGATGGTCCATTTTATTCTCTCCACTACTCCATTCTACTGTCGAGTCCTAGGAGCAGACAACTATCTTTTTATTCCATGTTTCTCACAGAATTCTATGAACTCATCAGATGTGAATTCTCCACCTCTATCAGACCTCAGACATTTTAATTTTAATCTGGTTTCATTCTCTACCATAGCCTTGACTATTTTGAATTTCTCAAGAGCTTCTAATTTTTCTTTCAGAAAAGTAACCCACATCATCTGGGAGTAGTCATCAATTAATAGCATGAAGTATCTATCACCTTGCACACTTCTGATTCTTGCCGGACCACATAGATTAGTATGAACTAAGTCCAATAATCTGGTAGAAGATTGTTCCTTGCTTTTGAATGAGACTCTGCTTTGTTTACCCAACTGACATTCTTTGCACAAACTATTTATAGGTTTTACAAGTCTTGGAAGATCTCTTACAGCCTGAGTGCTGCTTATCTTGATGATATTATCAAAATTCACATGACACATTCTCCTATGCCACAACCAACTCTGATCAATTTGAACAAATAAGCAACTTTTATCAGTACCAACCAAGTGAAAGATATTACCTTTAATTTGAGTACCGGATGCAATCTCTGTTCTGAAACTTTCAAAGATCTTGCATTTTCCATTCTTGAATCGAAGATCATAGCCTTTGTCCACCAATTGTCCAACACTAAGAAGATTGTGCTTCAGACCTTCAACATATAGTACATTACTGGTTTTGTTCTTTCCATCAAAAGAAATGGTCCCTCTTCCTCTGATTCTGCTAGCAGAATTATCACCAAACTTTACCACTCCTCCTTCATACCTTTCCAAATCTATGAACTTATTTTTGTCACTTGTCATATGGTGAGAGCATCCATTGTTAATGACCCAATCATCCTTTTCTTCAAATTGGGCAGCCAGAGCACTTTCTACAATTTTATGATTGACAGATTCAGAGGGCATTGGATCTTCTTCCTTGATGGCAATAAACACCCAATCACTTCCAGATTTGTTTCCTGTCTCTAATTCATCATCTGTTAATACTTCATTATCATCATCTTCATGAACATAGTAACAATTCTTCTAGAATCTTGATCTGTTAGGATTTGGCCTTGAAAATCTTTCCGAACACCTTGAGGCAAAATGACCAATCTTATTGCAGTTAAAACATTTAAAAGGTAATTTCCCTTCATACTTACCGGATCCTCTTGGAAGCCTTTTTGCAATAAGGGCTTCAAGTTGAGAAGCTTCTGCTTCATCTTCTTCCAGGTCTTTTCTTGCTTTTTCATACCATGATAGTTTCCTTGAAGAGTTCTCTCCCGGATCAAACCTTTGTTTTCCTTTTGCAGAGGCACTAGCTTTGAATGCAGATTCAGTCTTGGGGGGGCATCTCCAAACTCAGTCAATTCAAATGCATCCAATTTTCCAACCAATTGATCTCTTGTGATACCTGAATAGGATATGAATTCTTCAATGGCAGCAACCTTGTATTTGTAAGAAGAAAGAAGGGATTTGAGAACTTTGCCAACAATCTCATCTTCATCCAAGACTCCACCAGCATATCTAATGCCACAAATAAGCTCATTTACTCTTGGCATAAAAGTAGTGATATTTTCATCTTCTCTCATCTTCAGATTTTTGAATTTTCCTTTCAAACTCTATAGCTTGGAACATTTAACATACTTGTCTCCTTCATGTAGAAGTTTCAATTTTTCCCAAATCTCAAAAGCAGTTTGTAGGTCAACAACATTTGTCAGCTCTGAATCAGACAAGGCACTTAGAAGAGCTTCTTTAGTTCACAGATTATTTTCAGCATCTGTGATTTCATCTATGGATTTCGGACCATTCTGTGGAGGAGTATACTTCTTTGAAGCCATGGTCCAATATTGCATTCCCATACATTGCAAGTGACATTGCATGTGACTTTTCCAAAGAGTAAAATTGGTTCCATCAAACTTCGTACTATCCTTCTTGTAGGACGACATCCTGGATCTCCTCAAGTAGTTAAGCTCTTTTAGAGGAACTTATCTCTGAGACCAATTGTTAGATTTAGGACAGACAACTAAGAGGGGGGGTGAATCAGTCGTCCAAAACTTTCTTCCAATTAAACACTTAAATCCACTTTGTAATTCAACAGCATAACAATAAATCAATCATGGAAACATAATGCATTAAATCAAGAGCAGAAACACATTAACACACAAGACACCAAGATTTTGACGTGGAAAACCCGGTTAAGGGAAAAACCACAGGATGATTAACCCAAGATTGTATTCTCCGTTAGAAGAATAGAAAGAACAAAATGGCACATGCCAATTAGGGCTCACTGCCTGAGCACACTGCTCACAAGAGGCCCGCAGCCTACAAGAGACACACTATCTACAGAATAATAAGTATCACATATTTGAACTGGAAAATAGCATCTTCACCATGCTTGAGTTAGTTCCATTTAAGCTCAATACTTATGCTCTGCCTTTCGCTCTGCTCCTCTCTACCATACTCTCATCTCCACAAGATGCATTTGAAATGACTTAACAACTCTTTATTTATACAAGACATCGACTAGGAATTATCATCCAAGTCGGCATACATTACAAAGCTAATACATAAATACAACATGACTTATTACAAAAAGACTTCACACGGATCAACACACTATCAGCCACACAGATCTGAGACTCCAATACTCCTTTAGGAACACGCCATTCTTCACAGAACATCTCCAAGATCATTCGCAGGGTGTGTAACTCATCCGGTCAGCCATACTCAGGAAGAACATCATCATCCAGAAGTAATTCTTCATTTACTAGCTCAATCTTTAATGCGGACCACCAACATGAACTGGACACAATCCAAAGACCTCCACAAGCTTGCCTGAATCACCAAGAACATCCACACTACTACTGTCTACTGAAATCATTCTCTCCTTCATCCAGAACCTCAAGAACATAGTCTGTCATCACTGTCATATTGGAATAGATGATTGCAGACCTCCAGATCATGAACCAATTGAGTTGTCACTTCACATGGACTTCCTAAACACTCCACCAAATCTGCAGAACAGGATAATGCATTTCCGGATCTCACTGGACCTATATGTATCACTCTATCACCTCTGAACACTTGCCAGAACTGTTTTTACTTAAGTGGCCATAACTTCTTCAGACCTTCATGCGGACCTCTAAAATCTTTACTGTATCATCTCAAGACACATATCTACAAACCCTTTGAAGCGCATCCTCTGATCTTCATCTTAACTAGGATCTTTACCTCACTGTCTTTACTATTCTTCTCTGTTCCTGATTAGGACTGATTTTCTCAATATCCTCAGCACACAACTCATCCAATCATTATCATTAATGCAACAGGAGTATGTTGACATCAATGACAACACCAGTTAGACCCATACTTGCAACAGGATTCCCATTTGATGGTTTTCATAATAGAGAAATGACCTTTAATAAGAGAAACCCCACTTTCCTTTGAATAAGATCATTTTTAAAGAATATAATATATACAAAGTCCTTGGATATATGTATATGTACACATACACGTTTTAATGTGGAAGCTAGTAGAATTTTTTTGTAACTAGTGTCCTCATTTCGTTTAGTCTCAAATGAACATGATTTTTATGCTTTATCTCTTGCTTTAAAATTCCTTATTTGGATTTGGTCTATCTATCTTCAATAACTAAGTCACTAGGCATAAATTAAAACCTAAAGATGAACAATAAGTATTTTTCTCTCATGCTATTAAATCTATGGGTTGTTTCATTTGTCCCTCTTTTTTCATATTTTTTTTGTTGGAGAAATATATCTTAGAATAACATTTTTTTGGTTCAATTAAATTTTTTAGGGTGACAAATAATGTATTGGTTTGAATTTTGTATGTTGTACATACAAATACCATTCAATACACTATTTTTTTAGCTAACATGTTTGAGTCTATAAGCGTAATGTAGTGACTTCGAGTAAACATAATAATTTGTATAGGTCCATATGGAAGGGATAAGGGACATAAGAATCAATATTCCTCCAAGATTCAATGTTCTACCTAGAAATAATACTAAAGGACACTTCCAATGCTATTTTTATTCTTGATATTTACACCTTGAAGTAGAAGTAAAGATTGAAGTTTTATTGATGTCCACAGACGACCAATGTAGATAATAGGATAGAAACTTATAGCTCTAGGAACAAGAATATATATATATATAGACACACACACACACACACACACACACACACACACACACACACACACACACACACATATGTATATGTACGTGTACATGTATGTATATGTGTATATACTTGTATGCATATATTTGTGTGTGTATCCATGCATAGATACATACATACATCATGTGTATGCTTGCATACATATACATATACATATGCATACAAACACATACATACATATATGTATGTATGTATATGCATGTATGTGTATGTATGTACATACATATCCAAGTATATATAACATGTTATTGTTGCAAGCAATTTTATTTGTTGTCTTTTCATTGATGATAAAAGGTTGGTGGTGATATGTAGTGTCATGAGTTGTCATAGTTTCCATGGGATTATGCAGTGGCAATAGTTTGGTGATTTGATCTCAATTGCAGTAGGAATCAGATGTGGCAATAGGTTGGTGACTTGATCTCAATTGTAGTTGGAATCAGATGTGATCTTTGTGTTTTTAGTAGCAGTAGCATTGGTTGGCTCATCTTGTTTGGTTTGTTCTTCATCTTCTTAGTGGGCATTAAATTTGATATTATTAAGCACATGATATTATGAAGGCTTACAAAAGGTTTAAATTGCAAGACAAGGAGTTTGATTTGCTCTTCCATAGTTCAGATGCAAGTGATCAAAATTAGTTATAAATGCAGATACAGGATCTTTTTGTAGAGGTTAGATGTTTTATGATAAAGGTTTCATGTTTATCTTTCAATGATCTCTAAACCTTTATTCTTTTCATCATTTAGATCCTATGTCATCATTCTCTAAAGTCTTGATTGCCCGTCATGCATTGTATACACTTTATGTTATAATTAGCTGTTGACTGATAGAAGGGGTAAAAGTCACTTAAGTGACAATGTTAAGGGCATCATTTACATGATATTACGAGCCGCAATGCCTAGGGTGCTCGGTTAATAGGTTTATGCCACAAAGCAAATGGCATGAAAAGGCAGATCGACATCCATAGTTTAAATGACATGTGGCGGGTATGAGCGATCGGGTGGATAAGATTTGAATGGAGTTGAAAGCCCAACGATCGGGGAAACCTTCTAAATTTGATAGGCTATAGTGTATAAAAGCCAAAAATCAAGGTTTTTTCACTACTAGAGAATGCAGATTTCTATATGGAGAGTTTCTATTTTGAGTAGAAATTATGATGGAAGTTCAAGAGTGGCTGAGACATAATAAAGGAAAGTTGTCTTTTTCATATTATATTGCAATTTTGAAGCTTTGTTTTGTATAGTTTTTGAAAAAGAAACAATATGGGGAGTAAAGATATGGATGGGCATAGATGAATTTCTAAGGTGCAAAGAGATTTTACTTGCAGATGAATCATCAAGGACCATAAAAAGATACTTAATGTTTGCAGAGATAATATTTCTTATGCACAAATAATTTGAGTTTTTATTATGCTTGTTCTTGCAGAGATAATTATGTGCAATTGTTTGTGTATGATTGAGGTCATATTGACAACTTTATTGAAGTTGGTGCAGAAATAAATTGGAGTGTTGGTGAATATTGGTAAGGTGAAATTCAGTTAGTATTGCAGAGATGGTTGAATAGCTTGTTGAATAAAAAGGAGGAGATATAAGGTTTTGAACTTTATTGAAAGAGGGAAACCCCCTTGTTTTCATTTTGTTCATTGTTATTTTGAAGTTGATAGTCAGTGAGACTTGTGATGAAAAACAATATGCCAGTGAGGCAAAATAATTTATGTCAGTGAGACATTTGTAAACTTGAAGGTTTTAACATTTAAGCCAGTGAGACAGTTTAAGTGGTTTTTCTACCCCTGGAGGGTTTTCCACTCGGTAATATTTTTGTGTCAAAACTTCTTGCGTTGATGTTCTGCATATTTTCATTTATTATATGTGTTTGAAAATTTGGTGATTGTGAAATCAATAATCAATTCAATTTTGATAAAGTTCATTGACAATTCTAAAGGTGATAAAAATTGGTTTTTGTAACACTGATTCACCCCTCCTCTCAGTGTTGATTGTACTCCTACAGTTATATATATAGATATGTATGTACATACATACACATATATGTATATACATACATACATATATATGTGTGTACATACATGTGGGTATGTGCAGGATCATGACGGGCCAAACAATACCTCTAAGTGGCAATGAAAATACAAAAAATCAGACTTAATCAAGTTCATGTGAAAATTTGAATGGATTATCTACACAATTTGAAAAAGATGTAAGAACAAAATTTGTAGATAATTGAATCTAGTTTATGGACTACATACACACACACATATCCAGCTATATATAACATGTTATATATATAGATATGTATGTACATACATACACACACACACACACATATGTGTGTGTACATACATGTGGGTATGTGCAGGATCATGATGGGCCAAACAATACCTCTAAGTGGCAATGAAAATACAAAAAATCAGACTTAATCAAGTTCATGTGAAAATTTGAATGAATTATCTACAAAATTTAAAAAATATGTAAGAATGAAATTTGTAGAGAATTGAATCTAGTTTATGGACTACATACATATACATATACATATGCATACACACACATATACACACACACATATATACATATATGTGTATGTATGTACATACATATCCACATATATATAACATGTTATATATATATATATGTATGTACATACATACACATATATGTGTACATACATGTGGGTATGTGCAGGATCATAATGGGCCAAACAATACCTCTAAGTGGCAATGAAAATATAAAAAATCAGACTTAATCAAGTTCATGTGAAAATTTGAATTGATTATGCACAATTTGAAAAAGATGTAAGAACAAAATTTGTAGAGAATTGAATCTAGTTTATGGACTACTTTTTTTTTTTTTTAAACTAAATTTACTAAGTGAAAAATGAACATTTCAATGAACAACTTTTAAAAATTTTCAGAAAAAATAAAAAGTGGGTGTCATTCCAGCCAACCTAACTATGAGCAAATTTATTTATTTTTTCTGAAACTTTCAAAATAAGTAGAGGACTCGTCCCTGAATGTGACACATATTTTTTTGAAATTTTTTTTCAATAAAATAATTAGTTATGATTTTTTTACTGACTTTTTTTAAAAACTAAAAAGTAATTTTCCAGCCAACCTAACTCGATCAAAAAAATTAGAATTCAATTTTTTTAACCTATAGCCAAAAAAGAATAGAGTGTGATGCAGCTTTCAGATCTCAAAAAGGTGAAATGGTTTGAAAGTTATGGATGTTTTTCAATTAGTGTGTCCATCAAGATTTCAGACACACACAATATAGAAAATTATTAATAATTATTTAATAAAATGATAACCAAACAAATCTTATATTTTTAGAAAGCTGACAATTTCTTCTATAAACCCTTTTCATTTTATCAATTTTGCATAAAAAAGAAGTCATCAGCACTCGAAGGGTGAAGTTCGAAGAAGAGAGTGAAACCTGCAAAAATGTTAGAATTGAGGGAAAGTCAACTATGACAGTCTCAAGCCTACATACAAGGCAAAAGCGAAGTAAAAAGGATATCTGCTATTAACGAATATCCGTTATTAACGGATATCCATTTTTCTTTGCTAAAATATCATTTTTCTTTTTTATGTTTTACAAAATGGATATCCGTTTTAGGTTGCACAAAATGGATATCCGTTTTGCTTTACCCTATTATTTTCATTATTTTTTAGTTTGTTACTAACTATCAATAGTTTAAATTACTAACTATAGTCAATGTATTCATGTCTTCTTGTATAACCACCACTACCAACCATAAGCTTGTGGTAACACATACAACCATCTAACCAATTCTTTCAACTTGTACTATAGAACATTCTCTTAACATAACCAAGCCTCTAGATTGTTCCACATGAACTTCAACTCTACTACAAGTGCACCTACATTATTATTTATGCTTCTTCTAGCACAATTAAATATGTAGTTGTGAGTACTTCAAATGACTCATGGTTAAATTTCCATAGCATCACCACATGTAGACATATCTCCATGCTATATCACAACATCTAAAACTCACCACATCCTACCACATTACATTTTATCATTGTTCAATAGTTTCCATATAAACTCTCTCTCTCTCTCTCTCTAGGGAAATTGGAAAGGAAAAGTAAAACTAGGAAAATGATTTAACTAGGAGGTAGATAGGTTAGAGAGTTAGGGAAATTGGAAAGGAAAAGTAAAACTAGGAAAATGATTTAACTAGGAGGTAGATAGGTTAGAGAGAGAGAGAGAGAGTCCTAGTTTTCTTGTTTTCATTTCCTTCGTCAATAAGGGAGAGGGAGAGATGGAGGGGAGATAGGGAGATAGAGGAATGATTGGGGAGAGAGAGGCAAGAGATAGAGAGAGAGAGAGATATATATGGAGAGATAGAGGAGACAGAGGGGAGATATAGGGAGATAGAGAGTGAGAAAGATGTCCAGAGAGATAGGGAGAAGGATTGAGAGGTAGAGGGATGATAGAGATAAGGAGATAGAGGTTTAGGGTTGCTCAGGTTTAGGGTTTAGGGGTTAGGGGTTAGGGTTTAGGGGCATTATTTAGGGTTTTGGGGTTTTGGGAGAGAGAGAGAGAGGGTTTCTTGGAGTTAGGGGTCAAGGTTTAGGGGCATTGTTTAGGGTTTATGAGTTTAGCATTTCTCAAGTTTAGGGTTTAGGGTTTAGGGGAATTATTTAGGGTTTAGGGGTTTAGGGTTTCTCAGGTTTATGGTTTAAAGTTTAGGGGTTTAGGGTTTAGGTTTTAAAGAGAGATAGAGAGAGGGGACTGATAGAGATTGGGAGAGATAGAGGAGACAGAGGGGAGAGATAAGGAGATAGAGAGTGAGAGACATGTCCAGAGACATAGAGAGAGATTGAGAGGTAGAGGGATGATAGAGATAGGGGGATAGGGAGAGATAGGGAGATAGAGGCTTAGGGTTTAGGGTTTAGGGTTTTGGGGTTAGGAGTTAAGGTTTATAGGTTTAGATTTTAGGGTTTAGAGAGACATAGAGGACCAATAGGGAGATATAGAGAAGATCAAGGGGAGAGATAGGGAGATAGAGAGTGAGGGACATGGCCAAAGACATAGGGAGAGAGAGAGAGAGAGGTAGAGGGACAAAGGCAATAGGGAGATAGGGGGAGATAGGGAGATAGAAGTTTAGGGTTGCTTGGGTTTAGGGTTTAAGCGTTTAGAGTTTAGGGTTTAGGGGTTTAGGGTTTCTCAGGTTTAGGGGTTAGAGGTTAGGGTTTAGGGTCATTATTTAGGGTTTAGGGTTTATTATTTAGGGGTTAGGGGTTCAGGTTTAGAGGTTTAGGGTTTAGGGTTTATAGAGAGAGAGGAATTATAGGGAGATATATAGGACACAAAGGAGAGAGATAGGGAGATAGAGAGTGAGGCACATGGCCAGGGAGATAGAGAGTGAGGCGCATGGCCAGGGACATAGGGAGAGAGATTGAGAGGTAGAGGGATGATAGAGATATGGAGATAAGGGAGAGATAGGGAGATAGAGGTTTAGAGTTGCTTCCAACTCAAACTCTTTCCCTTGAGCATTGTATTAATTACAATCATAGAATACCCTTCTACTAAAAAATAGTTTACCTTCAACATCTTGGCTTCTCCTAGCCTTGTTAATGTTAACTTCCCATATTGTCTCATTATTGGTGTGTATACCCATGAAAAGAGACCCAACATAAATCCTTTCACCTTGTCATATTTTCCTACAACCTATTGTCCATATTATCGTTGTACATCATTTCGCTTATCACTTATAATCACATTATCTCTTGTTACTTTCTGATCTTTGATCTTCTATTAACATTATTTGAAACTTTGAACCTTCTTCTCTTTCATCCCATTTACCACTCTATCATCACATTGACCATTACACTTTTTAGGGCATAGTCTTACTTGTTCGGACCCTATTTTTATATTAGTTTATTTTTGTTATCTTTTTCACTCTATCATCTCTTTAGGACATTGAACTCTCTTTTTCCCCTTGGGGAATCTACATTGACATTACAACTATCTTATTACTCCACACTAATTGCTCCCTTCTCCTTGATTGTTTTCCTCTATCATCCACACTTCATAGATGCAACACAAGTAGGCTCACATCCAAATTTTTTGTAGTTCTTTGTACCAAAAATCATAAAACTTACATATGAAATGAAGGAGCTAGGTGGCAAGGACACAATGGAAGTACCTAGTAATATAAAATAATAACTAGAATATAGGAATTTAATGAAAGTGTACACACCTCATGACTTGTAACTGTGTATTCTTGTGTATACTTTATGATTGACATGTATTCAAGTGTACATACTTCATGACCTACATGTATTCATGTGTATACTTCATGACTTATGTATATTCATGTGTATGCTTCATGACTTACGTGTATCCATGTGAATACTTCATATATATTACATGTATTCTTCATCCCTTATGTACATTCATGTCTATGCTTCATGAAGAACATGTATTCAAGTGTATACCTCATGACTTGTAGTGTATTCATGTGTATACTTCATGACTGATGTGTATTCAAGTGTATACTTCATGACACTTGTAGATGTATTCATGTGTATACTTCATGAGTTATGTATATTCAAGTGTAAGCTTCGTCACTTAGTGTATCCATGTGTGTATTTTGTGTATATTACAAATATTTATGTGTATGCTTCATGCCTCATATCTTATGTGTATTTATGCGTATACTTTGTGTATTACATGTATACTTCATGCTTCATGTATCATGTGTACTTATATGTTTCATGTCTCGCATGTATTTATGTGTATACTTCATAGATTACATATAGGTTTATGCTTTGTGAGGAAAACAAAACGGATATGCATTTTGTAAAATGGATATCCATTTTGTAAAATGTATATCCATTTTGGGGAAGTGATAGCCATTGCTGGATATCTGTTGCCCAAAGAATTGGGCTTTTAGAAATGGATATTCATTATGTAAATGCCAAAAAAAGACAAAAGGAATGTTGTTGGGCCCGACAACCACGCCCACAGACCATCTGTTGTCGAAAAACCCATGATTTCTGCTTGTTACAGTCAAAAAAACATTTTTGTGCACTTTTGGAGACACAATTTGCTTCTTAAAATCATAAGGGTGATATTTTTGTTCCCCTAATGGGGAGCAACAGTCGTTGTAAAGCAAAAAGGAGAAGGAAAGTTACATTGGAGGAAATTGAAGCAATTAGGAAAAAGGATAGGGCAAGGAAGAGAATTGGAAGACCGTGTTTGGCAAATGCTCATCAAGGTGAAGCTTTTTCTTTACCATCTAATGACATGCAAATTGAAGATGTTAATTTTAATTATAATGAAATGTTAGATAAGAATGAAATTGACCATGATATTGCAAATGAAAATGTTGCAAAATGTTATGAAACACCTATTAATAAGAGCAATACCATGGACAAAGAAGAAGAAGAAAAACAAAGATGTGCACTTGAAGAAAGTGGATATGAACCTCATGATGTTGAATTTGCACTCTATAATCCATTTGTTGATAAAATTGATGAGGTTGATAACATGGATGAAACAATGTATCTCCAAATTACATAAGAATAGAGGATGTTTTTCAAGAAGAGAATAAGCATGATGAAATTGGAAAACATCCAAGAACCCCAAAATGGTTACCTGAAATTGATGAGAACATAATGGAAAAACTTGAAGACAAGAGGTCATCATGAACGGTTCAGTTGTGGGCTTCAAAACTCTTCAATGAATACTTTGAGAATAAAACATTAATCAAACAATGCCGACTTTTTGTGCAATTACTAAAGATGTACAAAATGAGACCTTTACTAAAGAAATTAAAGATTCAGTTAAACAAAGTGTCTGATTGGAATAAAATTATTGTTAGAAGCCTTTTCAATGCACTCAATTCTATTGGAAAGACTAGTAAGGAGAAAGATAAAAGAGTTGCTCGTAGAGTAATAACAACCTCAATAGTAAGCAAACATTAAAAAAAGGCTTGATTAACGAGGCAAACTTGTGTTGACTTAAGATTGAATCATTAAACATTGTCAAAAGCACTAGCATTAAGATCAAGACTAGATAGCCCTCCTGGAAATGATACTTGGGCTTTCAGTGGTAGGCTTCCATGAGTTGACAAGAAGCTAATCAATAGCACAAAGGAAGAAATTAAATGATTTTGGCACACTAACTCTAGGATATCACCGAATGCAAAAGATGTAAAGTTAAGAATTAGTGATAAAGACCGCACACCACATCTTAAACATTACTTGGAATGTAGCCAAACAACATTGTGCAAACAATATTGTGAAACACACCCAGATATGGGAATCTCACAAAGAGAATTTAAATCTCTTAAGCCATTATATTGTGTTCCTCTTAAAGTTCGTAATACATGTTGTTACAAATACCATGTAGAATTTTCTATGTACCATGAATTATTATGCAATATTCGTTCTACGTTGCACACTAACGAAATGTTATAGGAGTGTGGTTCAATTCAACTACCAAAGACATCTATGGACTTATTGGATTTATTTCTATGTATTAGAGATGATGGTTGCATTTTCTACAAGAATGATTGTTTAAATGAAAAGTGTTTACAATGTGGTGGGTTATCAAAGTTTGTATCATGTTTTCATGAGGGTAGCGAGCATGATTTTCGAAAGAGAATGGTTGAGAAAAAAAGATATGAGACAGTGAAATACAATTTGAAAAGTGGAGGTGAAGGTTCTAGATGTGAGTTAATTGTAAGAGAGGTAAGTATTGCTGATTTTATTGATGATTTTAAGAAAAATCTTTTCTACAAGTATGTCAAACATAGCCACAGGTCTTGATGGTTAGATCAACAGTTCAGGATGTGTAAAGACATTTTCCTGATTGAAACTATTGTCTCTGTAGTTGATTTTGCAGAAAACTACACATTGCAACCCCAAAATGAAGTTCAATCCTAGTACTACAATTCTATTCAGATTGTTGTTTTTTATCACATCACATATAGACATGCCCCTAAGAGTACAGAAGAGAACATGAAGATTTTTAGAGAATACCATTTTTACATGAGTGATGATCAATCTCATTCATCAGAGTATGTGTAATATTGTTTTCAACAATTTTATAGGTTCTTGCAAGAAAAAGATATTAGAATGGATCAACATCTCATTTGGTCAGATAATTGCACCAGTCAATTCAAGAATGCTCGTATATTCTATTGGTTGAGCAGAATGCATGTAGAGACGGGTATACCTCATATTTGGAATTTTTTGAAGTTGGGCACAGAAAAGGTGAACATGATGAAGCGGGTGCATGCATGAAGAGAGCTCTTTTTAACGAACAAGTAAAGATTAGAGGTGATGCTACATTCAGTGATGTAGATTCTATTGTTAAGTGGTGTAACTATGCATTGTCATAAGGAGTGGCTCTTGATTCAGAAGTGCATAGGTTCTTTTGGTTGGTTGATGATGGGATAGCGAGAAAGAAATTGGATTGTCAGAGAATCAGTGAATCATCAAAGATGCATTCATTTCAAAGCTCAGATGCAAGTGCATGGACTATTTGGACACGAGAATTAGCTTGTTTTTGCCAAAGTTGTATTAAATGTGATTGGGATAATTGTGAGTCAAGTGAGTGGGTAGATGCATGGATTCCATGATATTTAACCCCTTTATCTCAAGGTCAATCATCTTTAGTCAATGACATGGAGAGCTCATTTGACTATGAACATCTTTCAGACCTTGTACAGCTAGGTCATGTTTATGCAATTGTTGCACCGCATGGAAATGAAGAGAGATCAAACTATTAGTTGGCACAATGTGTATAGGGAAAACAAAAGCTAGCACAACCTACGACAGATGATGATGGGTTCACATATCCTACAGGATCAATTGTTATTGATGGGACTTGGTTGCAAACATATATGATTAGAAAGAATGGCATCCCTGCCTTTGAAGACTTTGAGAAGCATAAAACCATATTAATGTATTCGTACCTAGTTGTAGCAACAAATGTTAAGTTACTAAGGCATCATGCAAAAATAAAATAAAAACAACTATGGACTTAGTAATGCTAATCATGAAGCAATATTGGATACTCTGAAGGTAAGAGATGACCCCTCAGGTACGCTTGACTAGCATTTACACTTCCAGATGGATAGGTATGACAATTTTTATCTTAACTTGTTCTTGTTTTTTCTATTTTTTAGATTTGTTTTATTAAAAATCTTGTTTCTTTAATGAGTGATCCCACAATAGTGGCTTACACTTTTTGGCCATTGTTGACATTGAAATGAACATTTTGAAAAAAATATTCACTTTCGAACACCTATAGTTGCTAAACCGTGAGGAATTTGAAGATAATGTAAACTAGTGATTTGTCACATTTTCTCTGTAGATTTTAAATATTTATTTTTTTATTTTTTTGGAAAAACTGCATTTCTTTTTCCATCTCCTTCAATAACTAGTTTTTAACAGTAAACACCATTTTTAAAGAGTGACGTGTACTATGTAAAACATAACTTTTTTCTATGAAGGATAAAATTCTAATTTTTTTCAAATTTAGATTTTTAACTACAATATCTAGAGGATGCATTTGGTTTCATAATGTTTTATTGAATATTTTTCTTTTAATTAACTTTTGAAGTCAAACCAATTATAATTTAGACATAGGTGTATTGTGTAAAGCATAACCTTTTTTGTATGTATTGGAATTCAATTTTTTTTTGTTGGATCAAAGACATGAATACCAAGACAATAGATATTTTTCATAATTTTTTTGGTAATATACTATTTTTCCACATGTGCAGAACAAAGAACTTGATTTTCGGTGAAAAACCTATATGTTTAATTAAACTAAAAAAATGTATAATAAAACCAAAATATATTAAATTTATACTTGACAGAAATCTCGTTTCAAGGACTATAATCCTCCAGATGGGTTTGTCAAGTTGATTCTATTTTGATCCTCAACCTGGGCCTCAGAACCCAAAAATCTACATAAAATTACAGTTGGAGAGGGGCAAGAGCAAAATAGGGGGTTCGAATGAAAGGGGGTTCAACAACAATGTTGATAGACTTAGGAAGCACTCACAACTTCATCAACAAGAAGTTAATTTCTCATCTAAATTGTTTTATATATCCAACTCCAAAATTTTAGGTCCTGATTACAAATGAGGGTACTATCAGTTGTTCAAGGAAATGTCATAGCGTTAAATTGTCAATGGTAGATTACTAGCCTAATTGCTTGATGTTTGCTATCTCCATAGGTGAACAAAAATATTTTGTTGGGAGTACAATGACTTACTACATTGGGGACAATTGAGATGAACTTTAGGAGTTATTCATGCATTTTCACTCAAAGGGAAGGTTAGTAGAACTAAGAGGATTGCATGCAAAGTCTCCATAGATGGTAAGCTCTCATCAAATTCAAAAGATGCTTAACAAAGGGGCAGATTAGTTTGTGGCCCAATTATTTTCATTAGAAGCATATCACTCAAAGGCTTATACACCACCAAATCTGCAAGCAATTGTAGATAAGCACTTGGTAGTTTTTGGAGTGATGCCAAAAGGATTATCTCCTAAAATAGATCATGTTCATGACATTCAACTAGTATTAAGAGGCCAACCACCAACACTAGACCCTACAAGTATCCATATGTACAAAAAAGTGGGATCAAGAAGATGATTCAAGAGATGCTAGAGATAGGTATTATTAGGTATAGTCAAAGTGCTTACTCCTCTCTAGTGATAATGGTGCACAAGAAATATGACACTTGGAGGATGTGTCTTGATTATAGAGAGCTCAACAAGTACACCATAAAAGATAAGTTACCCATTCTAGTAATTGATGATTTGTTAGATGAGCTTAATGGTGTTGTTTATTTTACCATACTCGATCTTCATTCTGGTTATCATCAAATTGGAATTAGAGATGAGGATGTACATAAGACAATTTTTCAAACCCATTAGGGCTAATATGAATTTTTGGTAATGCCTTTTGGCCTTACAAATGTACCATCTATAATTCAAATTTTGATGAACTATATCTTCAGGTTATTTCTATGAAAAATTGTTTTGGTATTTTTTATATCTTAATCTATAGCAAAACTTGTGAGGAACACTTGCAACATGTAAATCAAGTTTTGGACACTCTTGAATAGCATCACCTATATGCTAATCCATCCAAGTGTGTGTTTTACGTAAAAAAAGTGTAATACCTAGATCATATTGTTTCAAATAACAGAGTCAAGGTGGACCTTCAGAAGATCAAGGCCATAGTAGAATGAAAAGTGACTAGGACCCTCAAGAACCTATGAGGTTTCTTAGGACTTATAGGTTTTTATTGCTAATTTGTGAAGAATTATGGTAGCATAGCATCATCTCTCACAACCTCATTGAAGAAGAGGAGTCGGTATGCTGTGGTATGGAGGACTCTATAGAGTTGGGAGTGCGGTGGATGTAGCTATGAAGGGAATGATTTTATATCTCATCTTGGTCGGAATGAATCAAATCTTGATTCAACCTGTTGGACTAAAAGTATTCCTCAGGGCATTGTTGAACTAGTTGAGAGTAAGTGTTGCCCACATATAACTACTGATGGTAGAGCACTTGAAGGATGATTCCTAACTGTGGGAACTATGCCCAGAGTTGACTATGTCTCCTCGCTTAGCCCCACAACCCTCATCCTAGGAACCAGGTGGGCACCCCCTAGAGGCCCCCCAAGAGGTATATTAGCTATTGATAGTTGGTGGGAGGCCCTTTCATCCCTCACCCAAGCCCACTTTTCTATAGCTATATGTGGGCCCCAAAGATTTCATCCCATAAATATCTAGGGAGGGTGGCTATCTATACTATCTAGGAGAGGGGACAGTGATATCTAGCACAATCATATCTATACACCACAGATTGGTCGACTCTCTATCTCTAGCTCCATTAACCATCTTACCCAACCTTCTCTAGCTCTATCTCTGACTGACTATCTCTCCCAACCAACGACCAACAGATTTTCTCCATCACCCAACAAGGTAAGGGAGAACCAATCAAGTATATAGCATATTGCCATCTCTAATGGAATGAGGTAGCTACAAGGGAATTTGAGAAGTTAAGGGAAGCCATGTGCATTACTCTAATTCTAGCTACCCCAAATTTTTCTAAAACATTCACTGTGGAATGTGATGCTTCAGAACATTGCATAGGAGTAGTACTCATGCAAGAAGGAAGACCCATAGAATTTGAGACCCACCAACTCAAAGGTAAGAATTTGTTAAAGCCATATTATGAGAAGGAAATGTTGGTTATCATGTATGTCATCAAATAATGGACACCTTATCTATTGGGAAGACACTTTAAGGTCAAGATAGATCATGATAGTCTTAAAAATACTTCTTGGAACAAAGGTTGTCATATGAAGAACAAAAAAAATGGGTCACAAAGATGTTGGGATATGACTTTGACATCATATATAAGAAAGGCAAGGAGAATTGTGTGGTTGATGCTCTATCTAGGAGGGATGAACCCACAAAGTCATTATTGTATGCCATTTCCATATTGCAAGTAGATTGGGTAAATGAGACATGAGAAGAGTGGGGGAAGAACATGGATACTCAAACTCTCATTAAGAAAATCCAACAAGATTCAAGAATATTAGACAAATTTGCATGGAAAGGAAATGATTTATGGTACAAGGACATGTTGCACCTAGGTAAGGACTCAACTCTTAAGTTTAAGGTGTTAGCAAAACTACATGCTTCTCCAATAGGTGAGCACTCTAGATTTCTGAAGACTTATCATAGAATCAAACAAAATTCCTTTTAGGATGGGCTTAAAGGGGGTGCTCAAAAATTTGTAGCAAAATGCATGGTATGCCAGTAAAATAAAGGGGAGACAATTAAGACTTCAGGGCTTTTGCTACCCTTATCTGGTCTAAGTTAGAGGTGGGAGGAAATATCCATGGATTTCATCACAAGTTTGCCCAAATCTAAAGGAAAAAATGCCATCATGGTTGTTGTGGATCATCTCACCAAATATGCACATTTTAGTGTTTTGTCACACCCATTTGTAGCAAGCATTGTAGCAACAACCTTTATTTTGAATATTATTCAAAAACTGCATGGTACTCCAAAAGTTATAATAAGTGATCATGATCCTATATTTACAAGTAATTTTTGGATTGACTTATTTTTATGTTTGGGTACTCAATGTTGGGTCCCAAAATCACAACTCCACAATCCTAGACTATCAATTTATATTCAAGGCTAGGGATTTGATTTCATGAAGATAGATTAAATAGTCATTAACAAACTATAGATGATTAAAGGCCAATTTCTAAGGGTGGGTATTCTCTCCTTCACTTTAGGATCAACTAGACCTAAGAGGGTATTCCTAGATGTATCCTCAACAAGGAATCTATCAAATGAATGGTGGACTTGATCAAACTAGTAGCAGCCATACACAATGTATGTTTGACCCCAAGATCTGTCACTAGGAAAAATACTAACTAGTTACTTGTGAAACCTATTATTAAGTGGATATTGACATAATTGCACATATGTAAGATGAATACATACAAGACATGATTATCCTAGATAATGACTATCACAATTCACTTAAAATGCTTTCCTAGGTTGTACCAATGAATTATGAAAGCATCAAAAATATTAACCTACTTGTAGTGAAGTTTGATTTTTTGTTTAGGAATGTGATTGATCATCATCCTCCAAGATTAGTCCATGTTCTAATAGGTAACAATGTTCTAAATTGTAAAGGAGAACATGAAAACATGTAAATCACAAAACACTAGATTTGTGTATACACACGCATCAAAGATATCATGCCATACAAGTGAGCATATGTAATAATCTATAACAACACTACAAAATTTGCATGAAGCAAAGGAATGAACACCAAAAAAGATTTGAGATTATTTAGAATGTTGTCACATTTATTAAATCCTACTACATTCATACCAGCAAGTGTGGCAAGAGGAAACCCACAACTAGGTTTTGAGAATTCCCGTAAAGATTAACAAATTATCATGGAAACATTCAATTACATACACCATTGCCATATGAAACCCTTCCTATGATTTATAGAATATGAAATTCTACTAACAAATTGGACATACAAAAATTGAAACCCTAGAGAAATTTTTAACACCTATAATGCATGTTTTTGACTATACAGAATTGCGAATGAGGTTATTTTGCATGTCATTGTAGATTTTTTGCATGGCATCATAGGTTATTTTGACTATGCTCGAGCTATGATTTTTAGTGTTAATTTGACTACAACATTTGACAGATTTCCCATATGCTTCATGCAATCTCATATGGTATATTTCATATGGTATATGGCAATCTCTACTTTCCTTGGGTTTTGGATAAATAGTTTCAATGACACCTTGACCATGTTCAAGCAAGCAAGTATGACAAATGAAATCAAATTACACACTTTTCTATGTTTCCACACTTTGCTTTACACTCACCAATTGCCAAACTTTTCTATATTTTTATTAAAAATCTTGTTTCTTTAACTATAATGCATGTTTTTGACTATACAGGATTGCGAATGAGGTTATTTTGCATGGCATTGTAGATTTTTTTGCATGGCATCATAGGTTATTTTGACTATACCCGAGGTATGATTTTAGTGTTAATTTGAATTTCTTAATATTTTGCTTTCTAGCTTTTTCTACATACTAATTTCTGCCTATGCTTCCTCACTTTGCATTCATGTCTCCTAGGGCAAATACAACTACAACATCTGATAGATTTCCCATATCCTTCATGCAGTCTCATATGGTATATTTCATATGGTATATGGCAATCTCTACTTTCCTTGGGTTTTGGATAAATGGTTTCAATGACACCTTGACCATGTTCAAGCAAGTAGGTATGACAAATGAAATCAAATTACACACTTTTCTATGTTTCCACACTTTGCTTTACACCCGCCAATTGCCAAACTTTTCTATGTTTTATTAAAAATATTATTTCTTTAACTATAATGTGTGTTTTAACTATACATGATTGCAAATGAGGTTATTTTGCATGGCATTGTAGATTTTTTGCATGGCATCATAGGTTATTTTGAGTATACCCGAGGTATGATTTTAAGTGTTAATTTGAATTTCTTAATATTTTTCTTTCTAGCTTTTTCTGCATACTAATTTCTACCTATGCTTCCGCACTTTGCATTCATGTCTCCTAGGGTAGTTGCAACTACAACATCTGACAGATTTCCCATATCCTTCATGCAATCTCATATGGTATATGACAATCTCTACTTTCCTTGGGTTTTGGATAAATGGTTTCAATGACACCTTGACCTCTCCTCTAGGAAGGTGACAAAATAGATAAGACAAAGTGGGCTATCCATGTTTATACATCTTTTATTTTGCATAGTCTTGGATGTTAATGCACTCGTACTTTTGGAAATGGAAGAGGCATAGTGCAGCCTTTTGGAAATGGAAGAGATATAGTGCATCCTTTCACCTCCCTTATGTGACTTTTCACCTCTCCTTGATGGAAAGCACAAAATAGCACATTCATCTTTTCTAGGAAAGTGACAAAATAGATAAGACAAAGTGAAACATCCATGTTTATACATCCTTTTTTTACATAGTCTTGGATGTTAATTCACTCGTACTACAGTTTAGGAGGATAATGCAACTGTATCATAATCATGTGTACTTTTCCTATTTTTTGTTCATATATTTATTTTTTAACTATCCCTATATCTAAATTCACTTCTTGTTCATAATTCTTTGATATGTTCATAATTGTACAAATTGATTAATCACATTAGAATCCATTTGGATCATGCCCCCCTTATTAAAGGAGATTTTGGTCCCACAAAGCTTATATTTGAGATATCAAAGAATTCTACCCATTTGTGAGATCTTTGTGTGTGTCATCTTGTGATTCAAAGCTACAAATGTTTGTAATGCTCAAACCATACTACAATGGATACTATGATTTAAGAATTTAGAAATTCCTCCCTACTTGCATTTCATAGCTCGTGGGGCCGAACGGACTATGCCAACGCGTCGAGGTGGATGGGTAAATGCTAGGGGAGGTCTCGTTTCGTGCACCAAGCGTCCTAGTCGTTCCAGGGAACAGGCTACCGACAAAGTCCCTTTAGATCCCTAAGATGACGGAGCAGTTCTCAAAATTTATGGTAGTTGTGAACATTCAGTTTGGACCTACAGGTGTACGTGGGGTCCATCCACAATAACCTCTCAGTTTTGGTCAACTCCAGTCTGTTTGACCGTGTCGAAATCAAACGCATTCTTGCAAAATGCTTTATTTTCATGTAGTGGAAAGGTTCTAGGAGTGACATTTTGCATTCCATAGCTTGTGGGGCTGACCAAAATGTGTCAATGCATTGGGGTGGATGGGTAAATACCAGGGGAGGTCTCGTTTTGTGTGCCAACCATCCCAGTCATTCCAAGCAGCAGGCTACCGGCAAAGTCATTTAAGATCCTAAGAGCAAAAACTGCCAAACTTTGACAGAGCAGTTCTTAGAATTCATGGCAGCTGGGAACATTTTGTTTGTACCTACAAGTGCATGTGGGGTCCATCCATAATAACCTCTCTCAGTTTTGGTCAACTCCAGTCCGTTTGACCGTGCCGAAATCAAATGCATTCTTGCAAAATGCTTTAGTTTCATGCATCACAACCTTGTCAAGTGCCTTATTCTTTGATATGCTCATCGTGAGGCTGAACCGACTATGCCAACGCATCAGGGTGGGTGGGTAAATTTTAAGGAAAGTCTTGTTTCATGTGCCAAGCGCCCCAGTCGTTCTGGCCTACAAGCTACTGGTAAAGTGACTTTATCGGTAGCTTATAGCCTGGAATGACTGGGACCCTTGGCACATGAAATGAGATCTCCCCTAACATTTACCTACCCACCCCAACATGTTGGCACAGTCATTTTGGCCCCATGATGAGTAGAACAAAAATAATGGCACCTGGCAACATTGTGTTGCATGAAACTGAAGCATTTTACAAGAATGCATTTGATTTTGCCATGGTTAAACAGACTGGAGTTGACCAAAACTGAGAGAGGTTATTGTGTATAGACCCCACTTGCACCTATAGGTCCAAACAGAATGTCCTCATCTGCCATGAATTCTAAGAACTACTCTATCAAAGTTTGGTAATTTTTGGTCTTAGGATCTTAAGTGACTTTACCGATAGCCTGCTGCCTTGAATGACTGGGGTGCTTGGCACACAAAATGAGACCTCCCCTGGCATTTTCCTTCCTAGCCTGATGCTTTGATGAAGTCTGTTTGGCCCCATGAGCTATGGAATGCAAAATGTCACTCCTAGCAACTTTCCACTCAATGAAACTGAAGCATTTTGCAAGAATGCGTTTGATTTTGACACGGTCAAATAGACTAGAGTTGACCAAAACTGATAGAGGTTATTGTGGATGGACCCCATGTGCACTTGTAAGTCAAAATAGAACATTCCTAGCTGCCACAAATTTTAAGAACTACTCCGTCAAAGTTTGGCAGTTTTATTTGTCTTAGGGATCTTAAGGGACTTTGCTGGTAGCATGTTGTCCGGAACAACTGGGATGCTTGGTGCACGAAACAAGACCTCCCTTGGCATTTACCCACCCACCCCAATGCATTGGTGTAGTCTGTTCGGCCCCACGAGCTATGGAATGCAAAATGTCACTCCTAGCACCTTTCCACTGCATGAAACTAAAGCATTTTGCAAGAATGTGTTTGATTTCGACACGGTCAAATGGAATGGAGTTGAACAAAACTGAGAGAGGTTATTGTGGATGGACCTCACGTGCACCTATAGATCCAAACAGAATATTCCCAGCTACCACGAATTCTGAGAACTACTCCGTCAAAGTTTGGCAATTTTTGCATCTTAGGGATCTTAAGGGACTTTGCTGGTAGCCTATTACCTGAAATGACTAGGATGCTTGGTGCATGAAATGAGACCTCCTCTAGCATTTACCCACCCACCTCGATGCGTTGGCTAAGTCTGTTCGGCCCCACAAGCTATGGAATGCAAAATGTCACTCCTAGCCCTGAGGATTCAATCATGTAGTCCTTAGGTTGATATGACCATTCTAAGATTAACATATGACTGCTACCATTTACATATAACTATACATTTGTATTTAATGAGTGTTTTAAGATCTTTATAACAGCCTTCTTTGTTTTGTTGGGACAACACTATCATAATATGCGTCATTCATGATTTCATGCTTGTCCATAAATGTACTGTGTTATAGTTGGTCTATTGGCCTTGCTAGGGTTGTCTTTATGTGGGAATGACATGATTTACTTGATGGGGTTGTCTTCCCTTCTTAATTTAGGATTTCTACTCTCTGTTTACCAACACAACGATCTCTTCATTATGACAGTCCTCTTCTTTCTCTCTTATACACTCCCTACTTGTAGACTTCACATTTGTAATGCCAAACTATAAGTATCATCTAGGAAGACAATAATGCCTAAAACCTCTAAGCATCTCCTATAATATCACCAAGTTCATGACTAGTTTATGGATACACTGCCACTGGTGGAGGACATGTTTCAATGCCTAAAACCTTAATCTATGCCTGCACATGTGTGAACAACATTTAGAGATGTATGTTATTCATTCTACTTGACTAGAGCACATATTTCATAAGGTTTAATGGGCAAAATACAAAGAGATAATGGATTGATCCATTGTTGTATTGACTGTGACAGCCATGATTAGAGGTCAAAATACATTGCATTTACATAATTTCATGTTATTTACATGGTGATTAACCTATTTGTGTGATTAACCCTAGTGTCCATGATAGATCAATGATAGCTCAATGATAGATCAAATAGCTAATGGTGAATAAGGGATAAATCAATGATAACTCAAATAGATAAGGGGAGGTAGCATGATGTCTCCCAGTATGGACATGTTGAACACAAAGAATATTGAGAGGGGGGTGAATTAGTATTCTACAAAACCACTTAGTTTGTTGTTCCTTAATCCAATTACCAAATTCAACATGAAAGCAAAATAAACATAAGAACAGCAACCATAAAGACATAACACATAGACACCAGGATTTTTACGTGGAAAACCCAAAAAGAGAAAAACCACGGTGAGTGTTAGCTCACAATATATTATGATAGCACAATACCAAATTACAAGAAGGCTCACTGCCCTATGAAGAAGTGCTCACTGCACAAAGGCTCATCGCCAAGAGAAAATAAGATAGAAGAAGGATTGGCTCACTGCCAGAAGATGACTGCTACAAATGCATCTATATAATGCTGAGGTGTAGTACAAGTTAGTTCAATATATAGATTCAAAAGACTTCATACTGTCTGCTTTACTTTTTCTGTTCTACTCTACATAAATTCTGCTCCTTTTCTCTTACTGTCTTCTTTTGGTCACAACTATACTTTTGAATCACACACACATTTTGTTCATTCACATCTCCATCATATCATCACTCAACACTGAAATCTAACCCATATAAATATCTGTAACTTTGAATTCAAACTCAAAACTGAGTCGGCCAATCAAGCACAACACTTTATCAACTTACACTGACTCTGTCGGCCCAACACTTCCACTAGAATTCACATGGGACTAGAAGAACAACATCAATCATTTCTAATGCTTCACAGATCATATCTTATCAACTACAGATCATGATGTCCTTATGTGGTGAAATGTGGAACTCAAAACTATCTCCTCTGCCTTAGTGAAATACTAGCAAACTAGCTGTCGGAACATGGAATTTTGTAGGTGATCTTCCGGATCACTTCAGACTTTGTAACTCCTCAACTAGATGCTTTGAACACCTATCCATACTACCTCAAAACTGCATACCAATACAATCACTTGCCTAGAAATGCAGACCAAAATACCAATGCACTCTGCATTATTCCTAACTTAACTGTGTTCACTCAGACTTAGACATTTCATAGTATAACTTCTGAAGGAATTCAAGTCTTGAGCACTGGAACATATCATCATAAAATAGCTATGAACAACATACTTGAACTGCATATACTGGTCTTCAACTGTGGAGGCATATTGACCCACTCTTTGTCACTTGCTCTAAATACTACCCATACTCAGTCATTTTAGCCTTCCAGACCAGAATACTTTTACGCCTTGTAGCCAAACCAATTTGGTCTTGTGGAGTATTGTCTTTTTGTCATGTCAGTGGAATCCCTTTGCCTTGTTGCCATCAATGACAACATGCAATCCTTCATTAGAGTAGTGTCTCTGGCCAACAATCTCCCCCTTTGGCATTGATGGCAACACTTAGTGAAAAATGTGTATCTACTCCCCCTTTCTATATACACTTTGTTCTTTCACTCCCCCTCAGGTGTTTACCCATTTTCACTGGTCAAAATTGTGTAATACTCTGCCACATATGTACACATACAATCTGTAACTCAATTAGTTGTAGATGAAAGGATATCCTTATACACAATATTTAATTGTGTAATCTCTTTATCCCACTATTTCTTAGCTCTTTCCAAAATTTGAATGTGACCATTTATCAAAAAAATTGATTCTTTTGCCTTTTACACATCAAAAGGTGTGTCAATTTGTGAAGTTACCTGTGCTTCTACTGCAATACTAATTATTGAATCTAACTTGGGACTAATTAGTCCTCTAAACTGACACATTTTATTTTTCATTTGATCCCTCTTATTCACAAGATTACTTAACTCATCATGACTATTAATTACTTGTATTTCTTTGCTGCTCACCAACTCAACTGCAGGGTCAAATGATTTAGAAATATTTGTCACCTGCAGTTTTAGATCCTCTATCTTTTCTTCTAGCTCTTTTGTGGCTTCGGGCCAAGATAAGCAAAATTTGTACAGGTCACTTGCATCTTTGATAGCATTCTGTATGCCTTTCATTTTATTGTCTAGCAGAGCTTTGTCATTTACTGTCATAGTCTTCAACTCATTTAATCTTTTCTTAACAAATTCTTGTCTTACTTTTGTCTCAGCAAATTTCTTAAAAAATTCAAAATGCTCACTTACAGAATTTGAGTCCTTTTAGTTGACTTATTGAAGACAAAGAGGTGTCCTTATGATATGATGGCATCAGCTTCTCCAAAATGCCGGATGCCTCACTAATCAATTCAATGTCATGTATGTGAGACTTCAAAATTTCTTCATGTGCCTTTGCTTGCACAATTGCTACCAGTTTAAATTTCTGTACAGGGGACATTGAGTCAAGGTTTATTGGTCCCTACAAAAATTCAAGCTCATCCAGGACCTGTTTCTCTTTCTCCAAAAATTCTTTGATCAGCTCTACAGTGTCTCTTGCTCTATCAGAGACTTCATCTTGGTTTTATTTCAGAGGAAGATTTATCTCAATTTTGTCCTTGACAGCTATATCAGTAGTAGGAACTTGCTGGGATAAGTTGTCATTAACTTGCCATTCTAACCAATTCATGTGTCTCCAAAGTTCTTGGAATGTGTTCCCCAACATATTAAGACTTTGAGAGATTAATTATATCACTTTGACTTTTACAATCAATTCCTAATTGATAAGTTTCAAACTTGGGCATCCATTTTTAGAGTGGGGGCCATGAAGACTTTGTTGACTTCTCCTAAGTCTATTTTGAGAGTTTGATAACTCTTAGTAAGTGGGAGCTAAATTTGGGTGCCCCCTTTTGATGGGGACTTATATTTAGACTTGGAGTTGTGTTTTTTTATGTACATGAGTGGATAATATTGAGACACCTTGCATGGATATAATGTTGGAGTTAACTACAGTGTTAGAGATGCATGAATTGGTTATTGCTTGCATGTGGTTAGAATAGCTTGCTTGGACTTGCATGTTTTTGCATGTAGCTTGCATGTACTTGCATGTTGTTGCATGTTACTTGTATGTACTTCCATGTTGTTGCATGTTGCTCATATGGACTTGGATGTTGTTGCATGTCACTTGCATGTGCTTGCATGTTGTTGCATGTCACTCCTATGGACTTGTATGACCTTGCATGTTATTTCATGTCACTTGCATGTGCTTGCCTGTTGTTGCATGTTAGTCCTATGGACTTGTATGACCTTGCATGTTCTTGCATGTCAGTTATAGGACCTTGCATGTAGTTGCATGTTAGTTTTGTGAGATTACTTGCAGAATACTCCAACTCTAGAAACTTGCAAGATGGTACATCTCAGTGAGCTAGCAACTTGCTGTGGTTTCTTTTCAATTTGGTATGAGTGTGGCAGACATTCAGAGTCTTATGTTATCATATGATTTGATGCTCATGTTCATGTTGAGATTGGTGCAGGTTTCAGTGACAATTGATATGTTTCACCTTGGCTTGTTTCTTATTTATCATGGGTAACATGATATGAGGAGTTCTTGTTTGAGATGATGGTTATCATGGTTACTTTAGCAGGTATGTTATTGGACCACAAAAGTATGTTGAAGAATCAATGGTACATTGATGGCAAGGGATGTTTTTCCCTATGATTTAAAGTTTGATTATATCATTTAGAGTTATTGCAATGTATAATGTCAAGTGGGAGAATGTTGGGATAAGTTGCCATTAACTTGCAATTCTAACCAATTCATGTGTATCCAAAGTTCTTGGAATGTGTTCCCCAACACATTAAGACTTTGAGAGATTGATTATTTATTAATTATATCACTTTGACTTTTGCAATCAATTCCTAATTGATAAGTTTCAAACTTGGGCATCCATTTTTAGAGTGGAGGCCATGAAGACTTTGTTGACTTCTCCTAAGTCTATTTTGAGAGTTTGATAACTCCTAGTAAGTGGGAGTTAAATTTGGGTGCCCCCTTTTGATGGGGACTTATATTTAGACTTGGAGTTGTGTTTTTTTATGTACATGAGTGGATAATATTGAGACACCTTGCATAGATATAATGTTGGAGTTAACTACAGTGTTAGAGATGCATGAATTGGATATTGCTTGCATGTGGTCAGAATAGCTTGCATGGACTTGCATGTTTTTGCATGTAGCTTGCATGTACTTGCATGTTGTTGCATGTTACTTGTATGTACTTGCATGTTGTTTCATGTTGATGCATGTTGTTGCATGTTGCTCATATGGACTTGCATGTCACTTGCATGTGCTTGCATGTTGTTGCATGTCACTTGCATGTGCTTACATGTTGTTGCATGTCACTCCTATGGACTTGTATGACCTTGCATGTTGTTTCATGTCACTTGTATGTGCTTGCATGTTGTTGCATGTTAGTCCTATGGATGTGTATGACCTTGCATGTTCTTGCATGTCAATTATAGGACCTTGCATGTAGTTACATGTCAGTTTTGTGAGATTACTTGCAGAACACTCTAACTCCAGAAACTTGCAGGATGGTACATCTCAGTGATTCAAGAAATGGATATCAGTTGCATGTTGTTGAAAATGCTTGCATGTCAGTTTTAAGATATTACTTGTAGGACACTCTAACTCCTGAAAGTTGCAAGATGGTACATCTCAATGTTTCAGGTAATGGGTATTAGTTGCATGTTGGATCCGGTCTTTGCATGTCACTTGCATGTACAAAACAAGGTAATTCAGAATAACATTGGGGACATCAATTGTACAAGTTGTTGCATGAGAATTGGTGTGTGTTGATCACTTCAGTTGATTGAAATAGATTGGGCTAACTTGAGCACCCAATCTTAGGACTTTCAGTTGTTGCTTTTATTTAGAAATATGTTTGATGTTGGCAAAGATAATTTTGGCATACTTGTGTGCACACATCATGAAGGGGCAATTAACTCAAAGTTTGGACTTTGTTTGAGTTCAGTCTTCTCAATTTAAGTGAGCTAGATTTTTGCATGAGCTTTGGAAGCTATGTTATCAATTGTAATTTATTATAATTTGAGTTTCAAGTTTTTGAATTAAGAGCTTTTGAATTAAAAGAGGGTTTTTGATTTAATTAAAAACCCTGTACATTTTCCAAAGAGTTGTTTTGAGGAAAAAGACTTAGAAGATAAAAGCAAGAAGTTTTTTTTTTTGTAAAAGACTTAGAATAAAAAAGCAAAGAGCTTTTTTGACTTAGAATAAAAAAGCAAGAAGCTTTTCTAAAGTTTTTTACAGGTTTGAAGATTGAAGAAGCTTTTGAAGTGCATCAAGGACTTAGAGGAATTTTAGTATTGAATGTAATATTTTCCAAAGAGATTCAATACAAGCAGGAAACATCTTGGAGTGTGGAGTTTTTTCCTGAAAGGGTTTCTCCACATAAATATTGTGCAAGCTTTTCTCTTCTCTTCTCTTCTCTTCTACATTGGTTTGAAAGTGCATAAGCACTTGTTCATTAATTGTTACAGATTAATCTTAATTTCAGGTTTGCATACACAAAATTTTAAAGTTTATAGCAGCAATTCTACCTTCATTTTCAACAAAACTTGACCTTCTTTCTCCTTTGGCTCTTTGTCTAATTCTTGGTCCATGTTTACATCCAGAATAGATGTGTCATCTCCAACACTTATTTCTCCATTGTCATATATTGTTGGAAGATGAAATTCCTTTAACACTCTTAAAGTGATTTCCTCAGTCTCCTTCACTACTTTCTCAATTCCATATGACATGAGAGTATTCATCCTTTTCTTTGTTCTAAACTCCTTGCTGAGTGCTTTGGAGATCACTGAGTCACTTAGAATTTTGCTTCAATTTGCCTTAGACAGTTTCACAGTGTGAATGCAGAATGATTTTTTTGTTGAATGAGCCCCTTTTTAATTCTTGACTTCATCGCCATAAATGCTCCTATTAAAAAGTTGTCAAACACATTTCTACAAAATGTCTAGTCTATTAGGATTGCTCCACAATGTTCCACACTTGAACCTTTTTCACCATAATTTCTTTCAAAGGATCAGTCATATGCATCTTTTCAATATATCTTCGTGTCAAATTCTAGCACTAACAATCTAGCTAGGGGATTAAGATTTTCATTACAACTCCCCCTAAGCCAGAGCTCACAAATTCACTTCATAGAGGAAGTATCTACACCAAATACTAGTGCGGATCCATCCTTGACTTCAATCACATCTTTCTTGATCTAAATCTTGCCCATTTCTTTCTTATTTTCAATGGGATCAATTTTTTCATTTCCCTTATCATTCCTCTGCTCTGTTTTCCTTTCTTCAACATAGTAGTTTCTTTTCACATTCTTGCTTTTGCACAATTTTTCTGTATGACAAAGTTTCTTGCAATTATAGCAAACAATACTTCCATGTCCTTGATTCCTTCCTCTAAATGAATTCATCCTTGATTTTCATTGATTAGCCATGTGTCCAAATATATTGCAAGCAAAACACTTTCCATTGAATGATTGAGTATTCCTTGCATTGTAAAACCCATTTCTTACCAGACTTCTACATTCATTTGATCTATGACCAATTTTTTTGCAATTGAAACATTGACCAGAGAATGATGGAACATTCTGATTTATTCTACTCCTACACTAAGTAGCCTTATGACCAAACTTATTGCAATTAAAACAATGGCCATTGAAAGATGGGTACCTTTGAGCATTTAGCTGCCTAACCAGAGGTCTTCTTCTTTGATTCCTAAATTGGTTGCCTTTGTTTTGCTTCAACTGAAAGTTTTCTTGACCTGATTTTGAACTTTCTCCTTTCTCAAATCCCAAGCCTTGCTTGTCTTTTGAACTCTTCTGACTTGCAATTAACTCCTCAAGCTTTGTAGAGCTTATCTTAAACTTTTCTTCATAGATCTTAGCTTTCTCCAAATCTAATTTCAGGTGTGCAACTTCTTTTTCAAGTTTATTGCATTCTTCTAATTTGCTTTTTACCAACATATGTAGATCATCTTCTACTTTAGCTCTTTCTACATCTTCCACTTTCAAATCATCTAGGGTTTCATTTGCTGATATCAATTGTTCACTAACCTCTTTGTATTTTTCTTTGAACTTCTTGACCTGTTATTTTAGCTTAAGAATGCATTCATTAGCTTCTTGAATGTTATCCTTTAGATCCCTAATTTTTGCTTCAGATTTTTCAAGATGAATAAGAGTAGCTTCCAGTTCAACATTAATTTCATATGAATAATTTCCAAGTCTTCTGGCTGCCTATAATGCCTACTCATGAAAATATCAATAAAATTAATAATTTAGACAGAAATATTGAAATAAATATGATAACAGGAGGAAATTCATTTAAATCTAATTGGATAAAACTTCATTAATACATAAGTATTATTTTATTCATCGTAAATGAAAATTTGATATAATTTTTATATACAAGTATATACACATTTACAATAATTAACATATGATTGTCCTTTCTCAAAATGAGAAAATACTTTCTTAGCTTCAGAATCCTGCTCAGTTATCAAACCAAAATCTGCACACTGAATAAAAATATTAGCTCTACAAGGTCATTAGACACATAACAGAGCTATCAATTTACACAAGTTAACAAGCCTAAGGCCCTAAGGGGCCTACCTAGTGTCTCGGGGGCTCATCTATGATGGCCTTGCCTACATATGTGTAGCGCAGAGACTTCGTAGTTTGAGACTTGAACTTGCAACCATAAGATGGTTTCATACAAATCAAAACTTTTAATTCCTACATCAATAGAGCAATGCACAAGTATCTCAAGAGTTCTATTCTTTCATACATGTATTGTTACAAATTAAAGATTCTAAGAAAATAATTCACTCTACTTACTTAAATAAGATTCTCAACTTCAATTATTGACCTATATAAAATAATTTCAAGTGTTGACAAAACATTCTAGATGATTGGAAATAAAATCCACCTCTTACCATTGTTACCAATACAAGTACTCAATAACATTAAACATAATATAAATAATGTATTAAAAAGGAAATATATTTATAAATTAGTCTCCTATCCAATCTCAAATTTAATTCAGTGAATAGAAATAAATTTAAAAATAATAATAAAATAAAATAATTGAATAGAAATAGTCTTAACATGAAAACCATCCAGTAGTAAATTTGTCATAACTTTCTCATTTCATAGTGGAATTCTAAAATTCAAAATGTTTTGGAAAGCTAAGAGTAAATAGAATAAAACCCAGAAAACAATTAGAAAACTTATAATATGAAGAGGTAGTGTTTACTGCAATCATCCATTTTCCTCAAATTCAAATTTATCCCAAACTTGATCATAAATCGAGAATGATATGATTACTCAGAAAGTATTCCCTATATTACAATGAATGATAGAAATAATAAAATATAAAGGATCTGTTATTTTACTTTAATTTTGATATTCAAATAACTATGCAATGTATATATGTGTGATCTAACAATTGTTCTTATAAACTAATCAACATAAGGATTCAATTTGACCTTCTTGCACTACAAGTATATTCTTGATTCAATCTAATTTTTGGATACAAATAAATATATTAAAGATTATCTAATCATACCCATTCCAGAAAAGAAAATATGCAAATTCATCTAACACACTTATGTAATGAAAATAATTCATTTCCAACAAAGTAAACTACCAACAAAACCCTAGATTTTCAATTTCTTCTACAATAGTAATAAAAATGCCATAACTTTCAAAGTTATTAACAAAATCTAAAACCATAAAATGTTCCAAAATGTTTAAATAAATATTCTCATAACCCAAAAATTATTTTACAATCCCTTTCTCGTGCAGAGAGAAATTAATAAAACAACATCAGGGTTTTAGCAGGGTTACATCAATACTAAAATCGCAATAAATTTCTTAGTACTTAATAAAATTTAAAACTGTAAGATGTTTCAAAAAGATAAAGACATGATTCTCAAAACCCAGAAATATTTTTATAAACAAACTCCTATGATAAGATTAATTTCATGAGACAACAACTTTTCATAAAAAAATTTTTAGAGTAACTTTAACATAAATAATGGTGAGTTTTCAAGGAAATACCTCAAGGATTTAATTAATGAAGAATACTTCCAAACACATCTGAAGAAAGATTCCAAGATTGCTTAATGTGAGAGCTTCCATATTATTCAGTTGACCGCTTCCTTTCTTCTACCTAGAATTCTATTGACCTCCTCATGAAATTCAAAAATTTTCCATCTAACAAGTCACTATGGATGTACATTTTCTTTGCCTCGTTGAAATGGTTGTAATTTGCTTCAAGAATTATCTTCAACATCATCTATAAACGTCCTCTTGATGACCTGTAAAAATTAGAAATAAACATGGGCTCTTCTCTTGATTTCCTCCCCCTCTTTAAAGACAAACTTCCATCTCATTATAATATCTCCTTTTTCCAAGTTTCATATTCTTCTTTTTGGATCCAATGACTCCTTGTATTCCTCCTCTTGCTTGTGTCATTCATTTATTTTCCAAGAAAATGTGATTCTTCAGATTTCCTTTTTTTTTTCTTCTTCTTGACTTGTATGCTCGAAGACTCTTCAAGAGAAGATGACTCTTCCTCTGCCAAACTCGTCACTTATTTTATTATGCACTAAAAATGCATTAAAACAACTCTAAAACATATTTTTTATTAATAAACAAGTACCCTACCCATAGGTGATTGACCTATGGTCTTAATTTTACCAAAAATAATGATAAAAGAGCTCTTATTTCCCACAACACACAAGAATAATTAATTTAAATCAATTAACTAAACCATATCAAGACCTTATTGCTAAATTCTAATATCTTTATAACTTATATCATAATTTCATAAACAAATCTAAAATTAGCTCCACTAACTTGAAACTATAAATGAATATTAATTATTCTCAATAAAATATCATAATTAATAAATAAGTTTCAAGTATGCCCTACATTCCCCCCCCTAAGAGTGGACTTCCTCCTGGAAGTCATCAAGAGAATGAATATTTCCTAACTTCATCACATCCATAAAAAGTTAGATTTCATCAAAAGATTTACTAAATCATCCTGAAACTTGCATCACCAAATGAAGAAAAATACAGAGAAATTCAAATTTGCTCTTCAATACTAATCTTCATATCACAAAAAATAGATTTAATCCATAAATTGCGTACAAAAAATTATATCAACCCAGATTAGCTTATTTGATCTACAACCACAAAGTTAATAACAATTCAGATTGCTCACCACCCAACCATAGGATCAACTTGGTCGAATCCATCCTAGAGCAATTACAGAGAAACATTTTATCAGATTTCAAATCTTTTCTCAAGAATTCGATATCACATAATAATTACACTTACTTCATTATAAAAGTCAAAATTTCTATAAACGTCAACTCCCTTAATCATTCATCTTAAATCAACTCCCTTAATCAATCACTCACAGATATCTCCCTTAATCAATCATCTCCATTGATCTCCCAACTCCATAAAAAAAACATTTTTTCATAAAATAATATCCATCCAATCACCATAAAGAATCATCTCCCAAACTCCCTTAACAACAAACTTCCAAAAAGAACTCCCTTATCATTCAATTCATAACAACACCCAAAAATACTCTCATCTCAACACCAATTTTTTTTAATCAATAAAATGAAAATCATGAAAGAATTCATCATACTTTATCAAATATCAACAACAGATTGTTTTTTAAATTCAATAGCCACATTCAAGAAACATAAAAAAATAAATCATTTATTTCTTACCTTGGCTGCACAACTCGGTTCAACCTTTAGAACCAACACTGATTTCCCTTCTTCCTTGCCTAGCAACACACAGTAATGCAAATCTTTTTATAGAAAATTTCAGTTGCAAGCACCCATTCATATCATAGAGTCCATATAAAACAGAAATAGATTTTTCTTACCTTGATTATCCAAGTTAAACTCAGCCCATAAAACTTTCCCAAGCAACTCATAACAATCAGAAAATACCATTCTTTCCATGTTAGAATTTTGTAATTTCATTATTACTTATCCTAGAAGCATCAATATAAATTATTGATAATCAAATTCATTGCAAACAACTCTTAACATTTAAGCATCACATTTATCAGTTCTTTACATCATATATGCTTTCATTAGAATTGAGATGGTTAGTGTCAAATTAACAAACCAACAGAAGGTCTAAAACTACTATATAAGATTCAAAGTTAACTAATAATAATCATAAACAATATTCTTTCCTCACTATAAAGATGACATCATGGAGATGGGGGTTGGGAAGTATGGTGGTCTTAAACCACATGAAGCTCCAACATATACCACAAAACTAGTTAATCATAAAACTTATACAATTATGAGCATTCATTAGTTTTGAATAATCAAAGTTTAGAAAACTCCCTTTATTTCACTGTAGCTCCCAATAGTTCACACAGAGTAACATTGACTCCCAATATCTCACACAAAGCAACAACAATTCCCAATAGCTCACATAGAGCAATGATTATGGCTCACACATAATAATGATAATGGATCACACAGAGCTATGATAGTGGCTCACACAGATCATAAACTATGGCTCACAGAGAGCACATAGAATGGCTCGCACAAAGCATAAAGTATGGATCACACAGAGCACAAACACAGAGCATAAGTATGGCTCACACAAAGCACATACACAGAGCATAAAGTATGGCTCACACAGAGCACAAAGTATGGCTCACACAAAGCACATACACAAAGCATAAAGTATGGCTCACACAGAGCACATATACACAAAGCATAAAGTATGGCTCACACAAAGCACATACAGTTTATCATTTTCATAACAATCAATAATTTGACAAGACAATAGTATTATCAACCAAATTTCATACCTCAGTTGTTCAATCTTCCATCCGCCTCCTGTAGCTTACAGCCATTCTTCTTCTTTCTTCCTTCCCAAGTCCCTTCAAGAATCTGTTACTAAATCTTACAGCATTTTCTTTCTTTTTCCCAGAACCTCCAATACCATAAAGATTTGGTTACACCCCAAAATTTCAGCTCTTTCTTTTTTGAGAGAATATGAAAAATAACTGACTTTCTTTACATTTCTTCTCATAAAATAAAACAAATAATATGATAAAAGAAAACTATATATTTTCTCCTAATAAAAAAACTTCCATAAAACAATAGCTCGCTTAAAATAATAATCTCCCAGAACACCATAGAACTTCCATAACACAATACAACTCCCAAATTCACATTTTCAATTCCCATTATTCCAACAATTCCATCCTCTAATACACTCATCATTATCCATCACAACATATATAACATTTAATTCCATACCTAAACGAAACTGCAAGGTTTCGAACAAGATTTAGTCAGAAAAACTTTCATCTTTCTCTAAATGCACTTCAAACTAATATTACCATATCAATATGTATAAACAATTAAAATCAATAATGTCCAAGTCTTCTTATACTTCTGAATTAATCATCAACAAATTTATGAATATTTGCAATACCGAGTTCCTTATAATGTACCTGATCTTGGAAGGATTTTTTGCAACAGATATATGTTCAACTAACCCTCAGTTTTGGACAACATTCTCCAAACCCACATTTCACCAATACACCATCACCATTAGCCACACACACAAGTTTATTAATATCATCGTAGATTGAGGTGATAAATATATATGCTTGACATTACATAAACTTATAATTCCAAGAATTCATCTATGAACATATTTGTATATAATTGATTTACTAGATGTCCATTCTGTATCGTTAATCAATCAAAATTTACCTCTACTTACCATGATGAGACCCACAAATGGGTTTACATTACTAATACTCTTTCCCCAAAGCTCCCAAGTGTTGCAACCTAGTGCTCTAATACCTATGTAATGCCTACTCATGAAAATATCAGTAAAATAATAATTTAGATAGAAATATTGAAATAAATATGATAACAGGAGGAAATTCATTTAAATCCAACTTAATAAAACTTCATTAATACTTAAGTATTATTTTATTCATTGTAAATGAAAATTTAAGATATAATTTTATATACAAGTATACATGTTTACAACAATTAACATATGATTGTCCTTTCTCAAAATGAGAAAATACTTTCTTAACTCTAGAATCCTGCTTAGTTATCAGACCAAAATCTGCACACTGAATAAAAATATTAGCTCTGCAAGGTCATTAGATACATAAAAGAGCTATCAATTTACACAAGCTAACAAGCCTAAGGCCCTAAGGGGCTGACCTAATGTCTTAGGGGCCCATCTATGATGGCCTTGCCTACATATGTAGGTAAGTGCAAGAAGATGGGGGGCCAAAAAGGGGTCTTAAGTGGCCACTTTTTTTTCTGAAATCAAGAAATACTAGCCTTGGATGAGAAATTGAGCATAGTTACACTCAAAATTTGGAGATGCAACCAAAACAATGTTTGTAGTGCTCCGAGTCTACTTTCTAAACTACTATTTTTTTTTTAAAATGGCATAGATTAAGGGGTTCAAAAGAGGGAGCCACAGAAATTGGTGTTGTTTCTGTCAAAAAAACATAACATAGCATGTTTTGTGGCTCCCTCAAAAGGTCAACTTTTTTTTGGTATTTTTAAAATCACTTCGGTGAGAAATTAGCTAATAGCATGTAGTTTATGCCTGATTTTTCTGATAATTTTTTGATGAATATTTGATTTTTTACTAATTTTCAAAGTGGACACATCCTAAAAAATAGAATTTTGGCCGTGCTACCCCTATAAATTTTGAAAACTAATTGAAAATCATTTTTTTCTTTTTTTAATATTTGTAGAATGGTCTAGTTTCTAAATATGTAATTTTTTTGAAATTTCAATGAATAGTTAATTTACAATGAAAAAAAGACCAAACAGTGGTTTTTGCCCAAAAATGGACACACAAACAAAAGAAATTAAAGATGAAAGGTTTAACATTGTTAAAATGTGAAAAAAATCACATCGTTAAATAGCTAAGAGAAAGCCTAACATTACCCAGGTGTTCGATTTGTTCGACGTTGAAACACGTGCAAATCTGAGGGTTAGCATGAATGAAATTATGTGAAATCTTGAAGAATCTAGAAAAACACGTCTGTGACTGTTCAAAAGGCACTCCAAGCCTTTGGGTTGGAAATCCAAAGCAAATCCCAAGCCCAAGGCTTGGGATTCCCAAAGGAAGACATAACGCGAGCGTGTTATAACGCATTCGCATTATGTTTTGCTTTGCATTTTTCTTTTTCTGCAAGTCTGTTGTTTGTCATGTTTGACATAACGCGAGTGCGTTATAACGCGCTCGCATTATGTTCCCCTTAAATTTTTTTATGTTCAAGGCTATTAATCATGTATGCCTATATGTATGTATGTATGTATCTATGTATGCCTATATGTATGTATGTATGTATCTATGTATGCCAATATGTATGTATGTATGTATCTATGTATGCCAATATGTATGTATGTATGTATCTATGTATGCATATATGTATGTATGTATGTATCTATGTATGCCAATATGTATGTATGTATGTATCTATGTATGCCTATATGTATGTATGTATAGTGTCGAGGGCGAAGGAGGGTAGAGATGGGAGTGAGCCAGATAGGGGAGGAGAGGGGTGGATAAGGATTGAGTGATTAAGGTTTAAGGTTGAGGGTTGAGCGTTTAGGGATAGGATTTAGAGTTTAGGTATAAGGGATTAGAGTTTAGGACCTTGAGGGATTAGGGTTTAGGGTTGAGGCTTTAGGGATAGCGTTTAGGGTTAAGGATCGAGGGATTAGGTTTAAGGTAGAGTGTTGAGGGTAGAGGGATTAGGGATTAGGGTTTAGGGTTTAGGGTTGAGGCTTTAAGGATAGCGTTTAGGGTTAAGAGTCGAGGGATTAGGTTTAAGGTAGAGTGTCGAGGGTAGAGGGATTAGGGATAGGGTTTAGGGTTGAAGGTTTAATGATTTAGGGTTGAGGCTTTAGGGATGAGGGTTAAGGGATTAGGGTTTAAGATATAGTGTCGAGTGTCGAGCGTGTAGGGATAGGTTTTAGGGTTCAAGTTTTAAGGGTTAAGGGTCGAGGGATCAGAGTTAAGGGTTGAGGGATTAGGGTTTGACGTTGAGGGTTGAGGACATTGAGGTTCGAGGGTTAAGGGTTTCAGGATAGGGTTGAGGGTCGAGGGATTAGGGTTAAGGGATAGGGTTGGAGGGTTTAGGGATAAGGGATTAGGGTTTAAGGTATAGTATCGAGCCCGTTGAGGGTCTAGGAATAGGGATAGCGTTTAGGGTTTAGGGATGAGGAATTAGAGTTGAGGGATGACGAATGACATATTAGGGTTGAGGGATTAGGGTTTAGGGATAAGGTTTAGGGTTAGGGTTAAGGGATTAGGGTTTAAGGTATAGTGTTAATGGTTTAGGGATAGGGTTTAGGGTTGAGGGATCAGAGTGAAGGGTTGAGGAATTAGGATTTGACGTTGAGGGTTGAGGGTTTAGGGTTTAGGGTTTAGGGATAGGGTTGAGGGTCAAGGGATCAGAGTTAAGGGTTGAGGGATTAGGGTTTAACGTTGAGGGTTGAGGTTCGAGGGTCAAGGGTTTAAGGATAGGGTTGAGGGTTGAGGGATTAGGGTTAAATTAGAGTGTGGAGGGTGTAAGGATTAGGGATAGGGTTGGAGGGTTTAGGGATAAGGGATTAGGGTTTAAGGTATAGTATCGAGTCTGTTGAGGGTTTAGGAATAGGGATAGCATTTAGGGTTTAGGGATGAGGGATTAGAGTTTAGGGATGATGGATTAGGGTTGAGGGTTGAGGGATTAGGGTTTAGGGATAAGGTTTAGGGTTGAGAGTTGAGGGATTAGGGTTTAAGGTATAGTGTTGAGGGTTGAGGGTTTAGGGATAGGGTTTAGGGTTGATGGATTAGGGTTTAGGGTTGACGGATTAGCATTTAATGTCGAGGTTAGGGTTAGAGTGTCAAGGGTAGAGGGATTAGGGATAAGGTTTAGGGTTTAAGGTTTAAGGATTGAGGGTTGAGGCTTTAGGGATGAGGGTTTAAGGCTTAAGATATAGTGTCAAGTGTTGAGGGTGTAGGCATAGGGTTTAAGTTTTAAGGGTTGAGGGTTGAGGGATAGGGATTAGGGTTTAAGGTATAGTGTTGAGGGTTGATGGATTAGGGATAGGGTTTAGGTTTGAGGGATTAGGGTTTAGGGTTGATGAATTAGGGTTTAATGTTGAGAGTTGAGGGTTGAGGGTTGAGGGTTGAGGTTGAGGGATAGGGTTAATGGTCAAGGGATTAGGGTTAAATAAGAGTGTCGAGGGTAGAGGGATTAGGGTTTAAGGTATAGTATCAAGCCCGTTGAGGGTCTAGCAATAGGGATATCATTTAGGGTTTAGGGATGAGGGATTAGAGTTGAGGGATTAGGGTTTAGGGATGAGGGATTAGAGTGAAGGGTTGAGGGATTAGGATTTGACATTGAGGGTTGAGGGTTTAGGGTTTAGGGTTTAGGGATAGGGTTGAGGGTCGAGGGATCAGAGTTAAGGGTTGAGGGATTAGGGTTTGACGTTGAGGGTTGAGGGTTGAGGTTCGAGGGTCAAGGGTTTAGGGATAGGGTTGAGGGTTGAGGGATTAGGGTTAAAGTAGAGTGTGGAGGGTATAAGGATTAGGGATAGGGTTGGAGGGTTTAGGGATAAGGGATTAGGGTTTAAGGTATAGTATCGAGTCTGTTGAGGGTTTAGGAATAGGGATAGCAATTAGGGTTTAGGGATGAGGGATTAGAGTTGAGGGATGACAGATTAGGGTTGAGGGTTGAGGGATTAGGGTTTAGGGATAAGGTTTAGGGTTAAGGGTTGAGGGATTAGGGTTTAAGGTATAGTGTTGAGGGTTTAGGGATTGGGTTTAGGGTTGAGGGATTAGAGTGAAGGGTTGAGGGATTAGGATTTGACATTGAGGATTGAGGGTTTAGGGTTTAGAGTTTAGGGATAGGGTTGAGGGTCGAGGGATTAGAGTTAAGGGTTGAGGGATTAGGGTTTGACGTTGAGGGTTGAGGGTTGAGGTTAGAGGGTCAAGGGTTTAGGGATAGGGTTGAGGGTCGAGGGATTAGGGTTAAAGTAGAGTGTGGAGGGTATAAGGATTAGGGATAGGGTTGGAGGGTTTAGGGATAAGGGATTAGGGTTTAAGGTATAGTATCGAGTCTGTTAAGGGTTTAGGAATAGGGATAGCATTTAGGGTTTAGGGATGAGGGATTAGAGTTGAGGGATGACGGATTAGGGTTGAGGGTTGAGGGATTAGGGTTTAGGGATAAGGTTTAGGGTTGAGGGCTGAGGGATTAGGGTTTAAGGTATAGTGTTGAGATTTTAGGGATAGGGTTTAGGGTTGAGGGATTAGAGTGAAGGGTTGAGGGATTAGGATTTGACGTTGAGAGTTGAGGGTTTAGGGTTTAGGGTTTAGGGATAGGGTTGAGGGTCGAGGGATCAAAGTTAAGGGTTGAGGGATTAGGGTTTGATGTTGAGGGTTGAGGGTTGAGGTTTGAGGGTCAAGGGTTTAGGGATAGGGTTGAGGGTGGAGAGATTAGGGTTAAAGTAGAGTGTGGAGGGTATAAGGATTGGGGATAGGGTTGGAGGGTTTAGGGATAAGGGATTAGGGTTTAAGGTATAGTATCTAGTCTGTTGAGGGTTTAGGAATAGGGATAGCATTTAGGGTTTAGGGATGAGGGATTAGACTTGAGGGATGACGGATTAGGGTTGAGGGTTGAGGGATTAGGGTTTAGGGATAAGCTTTAGGGTTGAGGGCTAAGGTATTAGGGTTTAAGGTATAGTGTTGAGAGTTTAGGGATAGGGTTTAGGGTTAAGGGATTAGAGTGAAAGGTTGAGGGATTAGGATTTGACGTTGAGGGTTGAGGGTTTAGGGTTTAGGGTTTAGGGATAGGGTTGAGGGTCAAGGGATCAGAGTTAAGGGTTGAGGGATTAGGGTTTGACGTTGAGGGTTGAGGGTTGAGGTTCGAGGGTCAAGGGTTTAGGGATAGGGTTGAGGGTCGAGGGATTAGGGTTAAAGTAGAGTGTGGAGAGTATAAGGATTAGGGATAGGTTTGGAGGGTTTAGGGATAAGGGATTAGGGTTTAAGGTATAGTATCGAGTCTGTTGAGGGTTTAGGAATAGGGATAGCATTTAGGGTTTAGGGCTGAGGGATTAGAGTTGAGGGATGATGGATTAGGGTTGAGGGTTGAGGGATTAGGGTTTAGGGGTAAGGTTCAGGGTTGAGGGTTGAGGGATTAGGGTTTAAGGTGTAGTGTTGAGGGTTTAGGGATCAGGTTTAGGGTTGAGGGATTAGAGTGAAGGGTTGAGGGATTAGGATTTGACGTTGAGGGTTGAGGGTTTAGGGTTTAGGGTTTAGGAATAGGGTTGAGGGTCGAGGGATTAGAGTTAAGGGTTGACGGATTAGGGTTTGACGTTGAGGGTTGAGGGTTGAGGTTCAAGGTTCAAGGGTTTAGGGATAGGGTTGAGGGTCGAGGGATTAGGGTTAAAATAGAGTGTGGAGGGTATAAGGATTAGGGATAGGGTTGGAGGGTTTAGGGATAAGGGATTATGGTTTAAGGTAGAGTATCGAGTCTGTTGAGGGTTCAGGAATAGGGATAGCATTTAGGGTTTAGGGATGCGGGATTAGAGTTGAGGGATGACGGATTAGGGTTGAGGGTTGAGGGGTTAGGGTTTAGGGATAAGGTTTAGGGTTGAGGGCTGAGGGATTAGGGTTTAAGGTATAGTGTTGAGAGTTTAGGGATAGGGTTTAGGGTTGAGGGATTAGAGTGAAGTGTTGAGGGATTAGGATTTGACGTTGAGGGTTTAGGGTTTAGGGTTTAGGGTTTAGGGATAGGGTTGAGGGTCGAGGGATCATAGTTAAGGGTTGAGGGATTAGGATTTGACGTTGAGGGTTGAGGGTTGAGGTTAGAGGGTCAAGGGTTTAGGGATAGGGTTGAGGGTCGAGGGATTAGGGTTAAAGTAGAGTGTGGAGGGTATAAGGATTAGGGATAGGGTTGGAGGGTTTAGGGATAAGGGATTAGGGTTTAAGGTATAGTATCGAGTCTGTTGAGGGTTTAGGAATAGGGATAGCATTTAGGGTTTAGGGATGAGGGATTAGAGTTGAGGGATGACGGATTAGGGTTGAGGGTTGAGGGATTAGGGTTTAGGGTTGAGGGTTGAGGGACTAAGGTTTAAGGTATAGTGTTGAGGGTTTAGGGATCGAGTTTAGGGTTGAGGGATTAGAGTGAAGGGTTGAGGGATTAGGATTTGACATTGAGGGTTGAGGGTTTAGGGATAGGGTTGAGGGTCGAGGGATTAGAGTTAAGGGTTGAGGGATTAGGGTTTGACATTGAGGGTTTAGGGTTGAGGTTCAAGGGTCAAGGGTTTAGGGATAGGGTTGAGGGTCGAGGGATTAGGGTTAAAATAGAGTGTGGAGGGTATAAGGATTAGGGGTAGGGTTGGAGGGTTTAGGGATAAGGGATTAGGGTTTAAGGTATAGTATCAAGTCTGTTGAGGGTTTAGGAATAGGGATAGCATTTAGGGTTTAAGGATGAGGGATTAGAGTTCAGGGATGATGGATTAGGGTTGAGGGTTGAGGGATTAGGGTTTAGGGTTGAGGGCTGAGGTATTAGGGTTTAAGGTATAGTGTTAAGAGTTTAGGGATAGGGTTTAGGGTTGAGGGATTAGAGTGAAGGGTTGAGGGATTAGGATTTGGCGTTGAGGGTTGAGGGTTTAGGGTTTAGGGTTTAGGGTTTAGGGATAGGGTTGAGGGTCGAGGGATCAAAATTAAGGGTTGAGGGATTAGCGTTTGACGTTGAGGGTTGAGGGTTGAGGTTCGAGGGTCAAGGGTTTAGGGATAGGGTTGAGGGTCGAGAGATTAGGGTTAAAGTAGAGCGTGGAGAGTATAAGGATTAGGGATACGGTTGGAGGGTTTAGGGATAAGGGATTAGGGTTTAAGGTATAGTATCGAGTCTATTGAGGGTTTAGGAATAGAGATAGCATTTAGGGTCTAGGGATCAGGGATTAGAGTTGAGGGATGACAGATTAGGGTTGAGGGTTGAGGGATTAGGGTTGAGGGATTAGGGTTTAAGGTGTAGTGTTGAGGGTTTAGGGATCAGGTTAAGGGTTGAGGGATTAGAGTGAAGGGTCAAGGGATTAGGATTTGACGTTGAGGGTTGATGGTTTAGGGTTTAGGGATAGGGTTGAGGGTCAAGGGATTAGAGTTAAGGGTTGAGGGATTAGGGTTTGACGTTGAGGGTTGAGGGTTGAGGTTCGATGTTCAAGGGTTTAGGGATAGGGTTGAGGGTCGAGGGATTAGGGTTAAAGTAGAGTGTGGAGGGTATAAGGATTAGGGATAGGGTTGGAGGGTTTAGGTATAAGGGATTAGGGTTTAAGGTATAGTATCGAGTCTATTGAGGGTTTAGGAATAGGGATAGCATTTAGGGTTTAGGGATGAGGGATTAGAGTTGAGGGATGATGGATTAGGGTTGAGGGTTGAGGGATTAGGGTTTAGGGATAAGGTTTAGGGTTGAGGGCTGAGGGATTAGGGTTTAAGGTATAGTGTTGAGAGTTTAGGGATAGGGTTTAGGGTTGAGGGATTAGAGTGAAGGGTTGAGGGATTAGGATTTGACGTTGAGGGTTTAGGGTTTAGGGTTTAGAGATAGGGTTGAGGGTCGAGGGATCAGAGTTAAGGGTTGAGGGATTAGGGTTTGACGTTGAGGGTTGAGGGTTGAGGGTTGAGGTTCGAGGGTCAAGGGTTTAGGGATAGGGTTGTGGGTCGATGGATTAGGGTTAAAGTAGAATGTGGAGGGTATAAGGATTAGGGATAGGGTTGGAGGGTTTAGGGATAAGGGATTAGGGTTTAAGGTATAGTATCGAGTCTGTTGAGGGTTTAGGAATAGGGATAGCATTTAGGGTTTAGGGATGAGGGATTAGAGTTCAGGGATGATGGATTAGGGTTGAGGGTTGAGGGATTAGGGTTTAGGGATAAGGTTTAGGGTTGAGAGTTGAGGGATTAGGGTTTAAGGTATAGTGTTGAGGGTTGAGGGTATAGGGATAGGGTTTAGGGTTGATGGATTAGGGTTTAGGGTTGACGGATTAGCATTTAATGTCGAGGTTAGGGTTAGAGTGTCAAAGGTAGAGGGATTAGGGATAGGGTTTAGGGTTTAAGGTTTAAGGATTGAGGGTTGAGGCTTTAGGGATGAGGGTTTAAGGCTTAAGATATAGTGTCAAGTGTTGAGGGTGTAGGGATAGGGTTTAAGTTTTAAGGGTTAAGGGTTGAGGGATAGGGATTAGGGTTTAAGGTATAGTGTTGAGGGTTGATGGTTTAGGGATAGGGTTTAGGTTTGAGGGATTAGGGTTTAGGGTTGATGAATTAGGGTCTAATGTTGAGAGTTGAGGGTTGAGGGTTGAGGGTTGAGGGTTGAGGGTGGAGGTTGAGGGATAGGGTTAATGGTCAAGGGATTAGGGTTAAATAAGAGTGTTGAGGGTAGAGGGATTAGGGTTTAAGGTGTAGTATCAAGTTTGATCAGAGTGGTTTAGGAATAGGGATAGCATTTAGGGTTTAGGGATGAGGGATTAGAGTTGAGGGATGACGGATTAGGGTTGAGGGTTGAGGGATTAGGGTTTAGAGATAAGGTTTAGGGTTGAAAATCACTTGACAAAACCCCTGCTATTTATGCTTGGATAAGGATTTGTCACAAACTAGAACTTTTGCTTCCAATGAAGATCTATCTTTCTTCCTCGATGGGCATTTTCTATCAAGAACTTGATTATGAGGGCTTGCCCCTTTATTGTTATGCCTATCATATGGCGGAGCATCTGGCAAGCTCTTGCAGGAAACAAGAAAAGTTCTCCCTCAAAAACCTTGTGGTCATTCAAGTCTGAAGGGGAAGGTTTGGAAAGAGATGTGATCAATGCAAAGGATGTGATCAATCTATAGCAGGACAAAACGCAAGCGCGTTATAACGCGCTCACGTTTTGTCTTGCTATTGAAACGGTAAAAAAGTATTGACCCCCGTGATCTAGGACCACATGCTCTGTTTTCTTACTGATTCTACATGTGCTCTAACGAAAAAGAAGTGCTTTCATACTGTTGGGAAGTTCACATGCACATTTGACACATTGTACCACCTTTGCATGATCTTTTCACCACTTTTTCTGCTTTGCCAACTTGAGAAGGAGGAAATAACATAGTTTTCACACCAAGTTTGATATATATCTATTCAAGTTTCAATTTTTGTAGTGTTGCAATGTTAATTGTGATTCAATTTTAGGAATTTAACATTATAGATTGGTTAATAGTATTATTGTTAGTAATTATATTTGAGTGTTATTCAATTTAACATTAAAAAGGAAGCAAGTGGTGAAAAACTCAAATTGTTGAGGAGTTTGATGCAAGAAGAAAAAAAACACTACATAATTGGGTACTCTCTCCATTTGAATCTTCATTTTTTAGGTATGTCAAGTCTTTACATGCATGTTCTTTACATTTTCCTTATTTCGGATTGAATTACTTTATCATGCTTTATCATACATGTTTAAAATAGACACATTCCCAATCAAGAAAGTAGCCTACAATCTCACATGATGCCATGTATATTTTCTACACTTGGGCTCTTTAATAATTATGTGTAATAAACATACCTTAACATACCATGATGTCAAACTATACAAGAATAAATCCTTACAACATAATAAAAATACAATCCCACTATTATCTTGTATGAACATTTCTTAGGAACTAATATTGGTCTCTTTATCATGCTATAGACAAATTCTCCATCATGCCAAGGAAACGATCAAGAATTAAACCAACACAGGAAGAGATAAAAGCTAAGAATGCAAAGAAAGTAGTGGCTATGAGGGAACTTCGTGAGAAAAGGAAATTGGACATGATAAATGAAGACATACCAATTGAAGAGGAACCACAACCATCACAAAGAGATATGGTATTGGCGGCACAAAGAGAATGAATGCAAAAACTTCGTGGTATGAGAGATTTGAATACCATAGTTGGAGACACGTCCTCTACCGCAAGTCAACATGTAGGGACACCATCTACCATATTTCAAGTTGAGAGTACATCATCACTCACATGTGATGAAGGAGGTACACCATCGTTCCCACCTTAACCTCAAGGTATGTCATCTATTCCATCTTCGATCGAAGGTATGCCATCTAACCCATCTCATTTAAATATTGATGAAATTCATAATGTTGAGATGAATTTACCTAACTTAACACCACCTAGAATTTTGCATAGAAAGCCAAAGTATTTGATTGATATTGATGAGAATATTTTGCAACCAATGGAAGGTAAGATTCCAAAATGCACTTGTAGAAGATATGCTAATAAGATTTGGAGATTGTTCTTTGAAAGTTAAATGAGACTGCAAGATGTCAACTATTTGTTGAAATGATGCGAAGTATAAAGTATAGGTCTATCATGAAGATTCTTGGGTTGAGAACATCAGAGGCTTCATGTGAAAAATCTATTGTCAAGAATCTAATGAGTGCGTATGAAAGTGTGGGTAACACCTCACGCACAAAAGATAGTAATGCAACACGGCATGTGATTACATCGACTATAGTAAGTAGTCAAACAAGGAAATCTCATCTCATTAGAAAGATGAGTCAACAATTGAGAATTAATAGGAAAACTTTATCGAGAGCCGTTGGAAGACGCCAAAGAATTGAGGACACTAATGCCAATGAATTATGGGCATTCTCGGGGAGACTACCACGAAAAGATAAACCAATTGTTGAAGCATTGAGATCACTAATTGAAGACTTTTGGAAGAATTACACAAGGGTATCTCTGAATCAAAGGGATGTGGTAAGAAGGAGAATCGGTAGTCAGAACCGCGAGCCACATCCAAAGCATTTTTTGGATGAGACTCAAACATAGATTTATGGTAAATTTCTAGAGAAGTATCCTTAAATTAAAATTTGTCAAAGATATTTTGAAATGCTAAAACCTTTCTATGTTAAGATAAATCACACACGCACTACTTGTTGTTGTAGATTACATATTGAATTTTCTAACCATTTTGATGCTTATAGGTCTATATGTTTAGATATTCATACTAACAATGATTTGCAGGGTTGTGCCATATGTGCCTCACCAACATCTTCAAGAGACTTCATATCAAGAATTTTATGTGAAAGAGAGGAAGGTCAAATATTCTACAAGAAATTATGCTTGGATGTCACATGTCATCGTTGCGGTGGCTTGCAACATTTGCCAATATTTGAACATATGGAAATAACACATGCAGTTGGAAACAAACTAGTAGAGTTTGGCAAGTATAAAACAGTGGCATACAATACAAAAGATGGTAAAGAAGCAAAGACGTGTGAATTGGTTATTGAAAAGATTCCAGTGTATCAGTTTATGTCTATATTTCGTGAGAGCATAGTGTATGAGTATGCAAGACATGCCCATAGAGCTCGATGGTTGGACTTGCAATTCAAGTTATGCAAGGACACATTTCTGGTTGGTAGCATTGTTTCAGTTGTCGACTTTGCAGAGAACTACAGTCTACAGCCACAGCGTGAGGTGCAATCACAATATTACAACTCCACATAGGTTTCTATATTTGTGCACATTGCATTCATTCATGCGAATGATAGTACAGAGGATGACAAGAAGATCATAAGGGAGTATAATTTCTATATTAGTGATGATCGCACGCATTCTACGGAGTTCGTGCAAGGTTGCTTTCAGGTGTTCTACAATGATTTGGCTAGAAGGGGCATATCGTTCAGTCAGCATATCATATGGTCGGATAACTGTGCGTCACAATTCAAGAACTTGCAGAATTTCTATTGGCTGAGTAGGAGGCATAATTTTATAGGTATTCAGCATATGTGGAACTTTTGTAAGGCCAGGCATGGAAAGGGGGAGCATGATGGTGCAGGAGCATGTATCAAAAGAGCCATAGCATGAGAAGAGTTAAAGTATAAAGACATTGCAAAGTTGACAGATGCAAAATCAATTGTCGAGTGGTGTAATGCTTCCATGGGTCCATGTAATGAAGGTAAGTCTTTAGTTCGTAGATTTTTTTGGTTGATAGATGATACTAACATTGCACCATATGAGGACTGTTGTACACTGACAGGATCAAATGAGATGCACTGTTTCAGAAGCTCAATTGTAGGTTCATGGAGTATCCATACACGAAAGATGTCATGCTTTTGTTCTTCCTATATAATTCAAGTTTGGGATGAGTGCAAGTCAAAGGAGTGGGTTGACGAATGGCAGTTAAGTTATCTTAGCCCACTTGACACGTATCGACCCCCAACGGCACTGGAACTAACACAGATGGAATCATTAGCTGACTTTAACCACATATTAGATTTAGTTCAACCAGGTAATATAGGGCACGTATATGCATCTAATTTCATCTAGTTCAACCAGGTAATGTCATCTTACTTTGTAGTGTTTTTGTAATGTTGACTAATTTCATCTAATTTGATACACATATCAATGTAGGGCACGTATATGCAGTTATTGCAGATGAAGATAATGAAGAGGGAATAGATTATTACTTATGTCGTTGTGTTGAGGCCAAAAAGAAATTGGAGGCCCCTGTTACAGATGGAGAAAATATCGAATACCCTACAGGCTCAGTGGTTATTACTGAAACATGGCTTAGAAGGTACCCACATAAGAGTGTTAATATTTGGCTGTTTCAGGACTTTGACACGCATCGGAAGATTCTTCATTACTCGAACCTTATCGTGGCATCCAATGTTCATTTGATAAAGTATCAGGGTAGAGCTTTGAACAAAATCTTGTGGAAGGTGCGTGAGTCTGACCATGAAGCAATACTTGACACAATAAAGAGTAGAGCAGACCCAGATGGTTCATTGGATTAATTTGTATTCATATTGATTTTGTAAAGTCATGTTACATTGAGTTGTAAGTATGCACATTAATTTGTAAGGTTTGTCTTTTTTTAATTTCCTCTTGCATTTTTACACATATACACATTTTTACATCATCATGTTATGCATTTTTGGTGTCCTGCTCTTGATGCGACTAAACTCATAACTCACCCTACTTCCTCTAGACACCATTTGATGATCTCTCCAACACTCTGGATCCAGGGCGCCCAATCATGATGATGACCTATATACCATTCTCCCAAGGTGCTCATAATGAATGAAAAGAAGACCAAGGGCACCCAATCTTAATAAACTTATTTCTTTCAATTTTTATGATCCAAACTCTTGCAAAACGACATCCACTTTCATGCCTTTAGATCTTCCTTCACATACAGGGTGCCAAATCAAGTTGAAAAATCTACATAAGGGCACCAAAATAGATGAAAGGAGACATGAAATGCACCTTAGGACTCCATGCTAAGGTTTGAGCCATTAAAGTCTCTTGATATTAGGCACTCATGATGATGAAACTTAGAGCTTTCTCCTTTCCTAGGCGCTCATCTAAGATGTTTGAATGATCCTTGACCTCTATAATGTACATTGGGCACCCAAATCAAGGTGATTTTAAGTCACTTTGAGTCATTTGGGGTTAGTTTGAGTCTTTGAGTCATGTTGCAAAAAAGTGTCAATGTTGTCAAGTTGCACAAAGCAACTTTTGTATTTTTGGTGTCCTACTCCTAATGTGACCAAACTGATTATTCCAACGCATCCAGGTGGGTACATTTAGGCTAGGCATGGTCCTTTTTTTCACCCAAACATGTCAAAACAGTCCGAGCTACATTGTACCGACGATATTCCTGAAGAGTCCAAAGTGCAAAAAAGTAGCAATCTTTGACGAGATGTTACTTGAAAACTGTGTCACTTAAAAACATTCTGTCTAAGGCAATACAATCATGTAGAGTGCCTCTACAATAACCTCTCTCGGTTTTTTATATCTCTGAGGCATTTGCCTGTGGTGAAAGGTTTTCTGCTGCCCCAAAAATTGTCAAAAGGAGGCAGTGTAAAGTTGCAAAGGGGTGTAACTTTCATCCTGCTCCTGATGCAACCAAACTGACTATTCCAATGCATCCGGATGGGTACATTTAGGCTAATAATGGTCCTTTTTTAACCCAAACATGTCGAAACAGTCCGAGCTACATTGTACCAACGATATCCCTGAAGAGTCCAAAGTGCAAAAAGGTAGCAATCTTTGACGAGATGTTGCTCGAAAACCATGTCACTTAAAAACAATTCATCTAAGGAAACACGACCACGTAGAGTGTCTCTACAATAACCTCTCTCAATTTTTTATATCTCTGAGGCATTTGCCCGTGGTGAAAGGTTTTCTGCTGCCCCAAAAATCGTCAGAAGGAGGCAGTGTAAAGTTGCAAAGGGGTGTAACTTTCATCCTGCTCTTGATACGACCAAACTAACTGTTCCAACGCATCTGGATGGGTACATTTAGGCTAGGCATGGTCCTATTTTTCACCCAAACATGTCAAAACAGTCTGAGCTACATTGTACTGACAATATCCCTGAAGAGTCCAAAGTGCAAAAAGGCAGCAATCTTTGACAAGATGTTACTCAAAAACTGTGTCACTTAAAAATATTTCATCTGAGGCAACGCGATCACGTAGAGTGCCTCTACAATAACCTCTCTCATTTTTTTATATCTCTGAGGCATTTGCCCGTGGTGAAAGGTTTTTTGTTGCCCCAAAAATCGTCAGAAGGAGGCAGTGTAAAGTTGCAAAGGGGTGTAACTTTTGTCCTGCTCCTGATGCGACCAAACTGATTATTCTAACGCGTTTGGATGGGTACATTTAGGCTAGGCATGGTCCTATTTTTCACCCAAACATGTCGAAACAGTCTGAGCTACATTATACCAACAATATCCCTGAAGAGTCCAAAGTGCAAAAAGGTAGCAATCTTTGATGAGATGTTACTTGAAAATCGTGTCACTTAGAAACATTCCATCTGAGGCAATGCAATCACGTAGAGTGCCTCTACAATAACCTCTCTCAATTTTTTATATCTCTGAGACATTTGCCCATGGTGAAAGGTTTTCTGCTGCCCCAAAAATCGTCAGAAGGAGGCAGTGTATTAAGTCAGGATGAAAGCCTATTCACTCTAGGCGCCAATCTCAAGTTGCACAATCATGAATGGACACCTAGAGCAATAAGGTGCTACATCATGGTTCCAGGACCTTGAAATGGCGCCCAAGCATGTAGGAGGAATTTTCAAGGAGCCAGAATGTTTTTAAAACTCTAAGGAACTAGTCCAAAGACTCTATGGCGCCATCTTGATACCATTGAGTCAACTTTGGAACTCAAACATATTGAAACAGGGTCTAGGAAGCTAGGCACCATCTCTTGCCAGTTCAACCTCTCAGATGCGCTAACATTGGAAAGACTCTTAATGAGCGCCTAAGTTTGAATTGATCTTATGATTGAAAGTTTGGTGATGTATTGGTGTGAGATGATCTTCAGTTGAAGCAATCTAAGTTCCAGGAAGGGTTTAGAAGTTATCAACCTCTTCACTAAGTTAGGCGCACTTTACAAGCTTTCTTACCCAAGAGTTGCACCTCATTAAGACAAGGCACATCTTAACCTACGGGACTTTTCCAAAAAAGTGCTTCAGTTTATTAGCACCTTTGGACCTTGTTTTGCATTCTGAAAGAGAAGGTGCACTTTGGAGACATTTCTAACCCAAATTGACGCCTAGGTATAGTCATCTCTCTGGAGCATTACAATGTGTTTTAAAATGAAGGAGGACATTTCATAAGTTGGGGAATTGATCACTGAAGACCTTAGAGTGTTTGAATTACTCTAAGCAAGAAGTTGCATTTCCATGGAGTAGCATACTCTAGATAGCGCCTGATGCCATCAAGGCGCAATTCCACCCTCACTTTGGTGCATATCATCAAGAAGGGGCATTAGGCATTCCTTGAACAGTTTTGAGTGTTTGAAGTTCGTGAAATCACCAAGGAATGTTGGGTGCCATGTGTATCCTCAACAAGCTTGAGTTTGCGCCTAGACAAGTTGGCGCTTATTCATGTTTTAACTTCCCTCTTGAAGTGCCTAACTTGGGAAAAAGTTATCTTGTTGTCAGTCAAGTGTTTGATGTGTTTTGGAGACTCCAAAAGACTTCCTCTTGCTAGGCACTCTTCTTGGCAACTACAACCTTCAACTGGCGCCTAGATCTTGAAGAAAAACACTTAGACTTCAAGGCGCCAAAACTAGTAGGAACATATTTGGGGAGAAACCACGCTGATAAAAGTTGGGTAAATTTAACCTCCGAGTCTGATTAGGCTCCATATAACAACAATATTTATATCATGTCCCTTTGCTTTATGAAACAAGCAGTATGTGTCAAGTCATAGGGATAACACTTTGGTCCTTAGAAATTTCTTTGTGACTTTTGATAAGATTATCTACTATTATGTGGATGTTTGATAGTATTATCCTGATCCATTGGACTAGTGTGGCTATGAGGTTGGAAAGTGTTGCAACCTCCATCCTTTAAACTTCTCCACCGTGTTATGGATTGTTTTGAGTATTTTCACTTGCTTTCTCTTCGAGAATATTTTCTAATGATACATGATGTGTCATAGATCATTCAACTTGATAAACAACATGGAGGGATTCTCATGCCTTCTATACTTCTTGCAAGTTTCTTTATAGATAGATCACATCATTGTCCATCTAGGTGGTCATTTCCCTAAATATTATGATAAGATAATCCTGTTAATGAACTTTGGATTGAATGAGAATCAACATGCTTTGTCTTGACTAGAATAGTTGGGATGGACAAAAATCTATTGATTCTAGGTTGGGTTGTTAAAGGTCAAGAAGTTTTGGTGTCTAATGCCCTCTAAATCTAAATATTCAAAATCATAGTGGTTCAATAAGTTACAACAAATAGTCAGGTAGACAATAGACTATAAGGAACAAGGACTACACATGAATCCAAAACAACACCAATCAATATGGACATCACAAGTAACTCAACATTACTTCCAAAGGCGTTCACAAAAACAAAGGGGAGAACAAAACTAGAGAATGCTAGACTATAGTAGGGATGAGTGTCTAATGCAGAGCACACAGTGGAAGCATAGAATTATCAACTTTTGAACCTTTGAGCTCACTATTGGCGAGACAACATACCATTGGCGAGCTTAAAATTTCATCAGCCGATAGGCCGATGCCACCATGACTCTGTTTGATTTCACTTCTGACAAACATCCCATCATTGACTCTTATCGGTCAGACATACCACTATCGGTGACTTTATATCCTTTCACACCGATGTCTTTGTCACTCCGATACGAGACTCTAAGTCCCTCACCTATCGATAGGACTTAATACCATCAGTACACTCAAAAACGCTTCTGTCGACACACCGATACGACCAACTCTTAATGTCGATACAAGGTTCTTTTGTAGGCAAAGGGCGCCTAGGCTTATGGGGCTCAATTTGATGTATTTATTGAAAGCTTAAGGTGAATTGATGCTTATTGAAAATGCCACTTAGTCCTTCATTTGCATTATAGGTGCCATTTCCTATTGACTTATATATTCCTCCTCATGCTAGGGTGCCATAATGAAGTGGTTTAGACAATAGGTGCGCTTCACTTACTAGAGGCTTGTTCTCCTTCCACCTTAGGTGCACTTTTATGGTGGAACAGGTGTCAATGGGCACCTTGTCTTAAATGAATGCTCTCTCTAAGTTGGGCACCCTTTTGAGGCTTTATGAGTTGCAAATTGCGCCTTAACCCTTCATGCTTGTTGCTCAATGTTTGAATGTTTAAGAAAGTCTCCTTTAGGCGCTCATCTTAATGACTTTTTCTCAAGGCGCAATCATCCTAATGACTTGGATATTCATCCTAGTGTTTCAGGATATCAGGCTACCAAACTTAGTCATTTTTAGGATCTCAAACATAAAGAATAACAAGATGATTCATTTTTTTGTATTGCATATAGTTGACATTCTATGCTACTCATAAAGAATATTAATATTTTCTATTCAACATGATGATTCATTTTTTTTTTAAATACAACTTTTATCTTTTAGTTCCAAAATGAGGTTTAGGTGATACTTGAATAACAATAGCTAGCTTATTGGATCAACAAACATCCTATGTAATATAATTGGACTTTAAATATTTGAAGTAGCCATCTACAAATATCCATTCAAATGTGGATTTATAATGCAAGTATGGACACCATCAATAAAAAAGATTTGTATTAACTAAATATTCATATAGGCATACATCAATATCTGTCGATATAAGTATAACATATATACAAAATAGCCATATAGGCTTATAAGAATGCCATATAGGCATAAAATGTCAACTATATACAATACAAAATATATGTCCACAAATGCCATATAGGCATACAACAAAGGAACACAATAAAAAGTCATTCCCCTCTGGCTAGTCAAGAGAATAGATCATGGGCAGCCTTTGATCTTCTAGGGGATGGAGACGCGCATGTGGGTGGTCTACTACGAACCCGAGGGCTGCTCCTCCTATTTAATTCTTCCTGCATCTTTACTTGTTACAATAAAAAGTATAGACATTAATATATAGAAATTACATGTTATAAAAAATGAAACATTTAACAAAATAATCACTTACCACTAACATATAATCTATCTCCTCACTTACCTCAGTAGCAAGAATAGGCCGTGGTGATGTCATGTCCTATAGAAACCATCTAGATAGAGATTAAACTTCAAATCAATTATCTTTTGATTTTTCAAAAATAGACAACCATAACAATGAATGTAAATTAAAATTTACTAATCTGCCTCATACCCCTGTCAATGCCATGGAACTATGAATCGCAGAGGCCACACCTTGCTCCATTGCCCTATGAACATGGGGAGGTGTCTCTGCCGCCTGCATCATCTAGAAATAAAACAACATTATTCAATTATGAAAACTATAATAGTGATGCAAATCATGGCTCCTAACATACACACACTTTCATCTAAACATGGAAGTACACAAGTCACATACAAAAATCTAGTAAGTACAATTCATTCATTAAACTATTTATTTTATTACCTCCGTAAAGCTTTGAAGTTCACCACCGCTGGCAAGTGTTGCCGTGAAATCTATAGTATTAACCTATTCAACATCTAAAATCAAATATTAGAATACCATTCATATAATGATGCTATTCACATGTAATATTTATAATTGTTTACTAGTTACATACCTCAACAGTAGATGATCTAGTGTAAAATGCAGGTGGAGAACCACTAAAAACTGCATCGACGCTATGACCCTAAATTTTCATTAAAATCATCAATTTAAATTAGTTAATCTTGCATTTCAAAAATAAAATTTAATAAATTAAATTCAATAAACCTACTAACATTTACCTCAGTATCAAGGCCTAAAGTCTCACTCAGGAGGGTATCTGTCATCACCATCTGCTTAGCTGCAGATGTAGCCTGTGCACCTGCATCCTGACTATCCATGGGGTCATAACCATAGGCTGACCCACAAGTCTAACAAGTATGGGGTGGGACCCTGCTTCTCGCACTATCTCCCAACCCACTCTGTGTTGCAAGATTGGCATGCTCTATGATGCTCTGGGTCAAGGCACTAATGGACTGAAATGTATCAACCTCAACACTCTCCTTCACAATGGAAGGGATAGAAACATGCTCATGGGCTAGTTTGCTAATTACTCATCTCACTACCTGCTGTGGGTCAAGACATGCCCCTGGTCTATCTTGTGCTGACCCCCCACCTCTACCCTGGAAGTCCCGCATATCAAAATAGTTTGGCACTTTATTGAGGACAAACTCGTAGTAGAGTTTCCTCAAAAAGTATTGCGGGACCTCATTATTATTGCATGGAGGATGGTCAAAAACCATCCACCACCTCTGCCCAAAATTGTCCCTTATCGCTTGGTTGTTGTACCAATGGATAGGGAACCTCTTGCATGTAATGGGTGGAGGTTGATTTGTTTGTGGGTTTATGAAAATGGAACACAAGTCTAATTTTGTAATTTATAATTTTTTCACATCTTGGTATGATAGCTTGTCTGCATAATAATCTCTAAACTCTCTCCTCTTATTCGTCCAACTAGTTATTTGCTTGCTAATTGAATCTACATTTGATAACATAGATTCAAGAGATTCAGCAAGCGTGGACCTATGCAAGGTTGAAGTGGAAGGATCTTTCAACCTTGCAATTATATCTTCAATTTCTTTTTTGTTGTTTTCAATTTGCCCCATTATATTTTCTTGTGTTCCAAGGGCATGTCGAGGAATGGATGGAGGAGGTTGTTGTTTTGCAGGTATTTCCTCCTCAGGATTTTATGGATTTTGAGGAGGAGGAGGAGGAGGTGCATTAACATTTCCTGACAATTAAGGAAATATACATCAAAAATCAACTAAAACTTACCTATTTAGAAACAAAGAAACAAATATAACTCACTCCTTTGGCATGCTCGACGTCGTGGCAACATTTTGGCAACGAATCGATAAGGTTTTGTGTTGAATGGAGTTTTACAAAACGCGAGCGCACTTTTTAGGGTTTGCAGGCCATGGGCATAGAGGAGAAGAAAAAAATGAAATGACATTAGAAACTTTTTTTTTTAATTTATAGCAAGTCATAACGCGAGCACATTATAACATGCTCGCGTTATGACTTAATTTTTTTTTAAATTAATTTGGCCACTTTTTGGCCCCCCATCTTTTTGCACTTACCCATGCGTAGCATAGAGACTTCGTAGTTTGAGACTTGAACTTGCAACCATAAGATGGTTTCATACAAATCAAAACTTCTAATTCCTACGTCAATAGAGAAATGCACAAGTATCTCAAGAGTTCTATTCTTTCATACATGTATTGTTACAAATTAAAGATTCTAAGAAAATAATTCACTCTACTTACTTAAATAAGATTCTCAACTTTAATTATTGACCTATATAAAATAATTTCAAGTGTTGACAAAACATTCTAGATGATTGGAAATAAAATCCACCTCTTACCATTGTTACCTATACAAGCACTCAATAACATTAAACATAATATAAATAATGTATTAAAAAGGAAATGTATTTATAAATTAGTCTCCTATCCAATATTAAACTTAATTCAGTGAATAGAAATAAATTTAAAAATAATAATAAAATAAAATAATTGAATAGAAATAGCATTAACATGAAAAACCATCCAGTAGTAAATCTATCATAACTTTCTCATTTCTTAGTGGAATTCTAATATTCAAGATTTTTTGAAACTCTAGGAGTAAATAGAATAAAACCCAAAAAACAATTAGAAAACTTATATAATATGAAGAGGTAGTGTTTACTGCAATCATCCCTTTTCCTCAAATCCAGATTTAACCCAAACTTGATCATAAATCGAGAATGATTTGATTACTCAAAAAGTATTCCCTATATTACAATGAATGATGGAAACAATAAAAGATAAAGGATATGTTATTTTGCTTTAATTTTGATAATCAAATAACTGTGCAAGGTACATATGTGTGATCTAACAATTGTTCTTATAAACTAATCAGCATAAGGATTTAATTTGACCTTCTTGCACTACAAGTATATTCTTGATTCAATCTAATTTTTGGATACAAATAAATATATGAAAGATTATCTAATAATACCCATTCTAAGAAAGAAAATATTCAAATTCATCTAACACACTTATGTAATGAAAATAAAATTTATTTCCAACAAAGTAAACTACCAACAAAACCCTAGATTTTCAATTTCTTCTACAGTAGTAATAAAAATGCCATAACTTTCAAAGTTCTTAACAAAATCTAAAACTGTAAAATGTTTCAAAATGGTTAAATAAATATTCTCATAACCCAAAAATGATTTTACAATTCCTTTCCTGTACAAAGAAAAATTTATAAAACAACAGCAGGGTTTACAACAGGGTTTTAGCAAGGTTACAGCAGTACTAAAATTGCAATAACTTTCTTAATACTTAATGAAATTTAAAACTGTAAGATGTTTCAGGAAGGTAAAAACATGATTCTCAAAACCCAGAAACTGTTTTATAAAAAAACTCTTATGATAAGATTAATTTCATGAGACAACAACAAGTTTTCATAAAAGAAATTTCAAAATAACTTTAACATAAATAATAGTGAGTTTTCAAGGAAATACCTCAAGGATTTAATTAATGAAGAATACCTCCAAATGCATCTAAAGAGAGATTCCAAGATTCCTTAACGTGAGATCTTCCATATTATTCAGTTAAGCACTTCCTTTCTTCTACCTAGAATTCTATTGCTTGCCTCATGAAATTCAGAAATTTTTCATCTAACAAGTCACCGTGGATGTACGTTTTCTTTGCCTCATTGAAATGGTTGTAATTTCCTTCAAGAATTATCTTCAACATCAGCTATGAATGTCCTCTTGATGACCTACAAAAATTAGAAATAAACAATATGGGCTCTTCTCTTGATTTCCTCCTCTTTAAAGCCAAACTTCCATCTCATTATAATATCTCCTTTTGCCAAGTTCCATATTCTTCTTTTGGGCTCCAATGACTCCTTGTATTCCTCCTCTTTCTTGTGTCATTCATTTCTTTTCCAAGAAAATGTGATTCTTCAATTTTTTTTTCTTCCTGACTTGTATGCCTGAAGACTCTTCAAGAGAAGATGACTCTTCATTTGCCAAACTCATCGCTTATTTTCTTATGCACTAAAAATGCATTAAAACAACTCTAAAACATATTTTTTATGAATAAACAAGTACCCTACCCATAGGTGATTGACCTATGGTCTTAATTTTACCAAAAATAATGATAAAAAAGCTTTTATTTCTCACAACACACAAGAATAATTAATTTAAATCAATTAACTAAACCATATCAAGACCTTATTGCTAAATTCTAATCTCTTTATAACTTATATCATAATTTCATAAATAAATCTAAAATTAGCTCCACTAACTTGAAACTATAAATGACTATTAATTATTCTCAATAAAATATCATAATTAATAAATAAGTTTCAAGTATGCCTTACACTACCATGAGTGAACTATCCTAGATCTTCCTCAAGTTGTTAGGCTTCTTTCAAGGAACCTTGCTCTGATACCAATTGTTGAACATAGAGAATACTAAGAGGGGGTGTGAATCAGTATTCTATAAAACCACTTAGTTTGTTGCTCCTTAATCTAATTACCAAATTTAACAACATGAAAGCAGAATAAACATAAGAACAGCAACCATAAAGACATAACACATAGACACCAGGATTTTTACATGAAAACCCAAAAAGAGAAAAACCACAGTGAGTGTTAGCTCACAATATATTATGATAGCACAATACCGAATTACAAGAAGGCTCACTGCCCTATGAAGAAGTGCTCACTGCACAAAGCTCACTGCCAAGAGAAAAGAAGATAGAAGAAGGATTGGCTCACTGCTAGAAGATGACTGCTACAAATGCATCTACAGAATGCTGAGGTGCAGTACTAGTTAGTTCAATATACAGCTTTAAAAGACTTCATACTAACTACTCTACTTTTTTTGTTCTACTCTACGTAAACTTTGCTCCTTTGCCCTTACTGTCTTCTTCTAGTCACAACTCTTCTTTTGAATCGCACACACATTTTGTTCATTCACATTACCATCATATCATCACTCAACACCTAAATCTAACCCATATAAATATCCGTAACTTTGAATTCAAACTCAATTCTGAGTTGGCCTATCCAACACAACACTTTATTAACTTACATTGACTCTGTTGGCCCAACACTACCACTAAAATTCACATGGGACTCCAAGAACCACATCAAACATTCCTAATGCTTCACAAATCATATCTTATCAACTGCAGATCATGATGCCCTTATGTGGTGAAATATGGAACTTAGAACTATCTCCTCTACCTTGGTGAAATACTGGCAAACCAACTACCGGAACATGGAATTTTGTAGGTGATCTTCTGGATCACTTCAGACTTTGTAACTCCTTAACTAGATTCTTTAGACACCTATCTATACTGCCTCAAAACTGCATACCAATACAATCACTTGCGGAGAAATGTGAACCAAAATACCAATGCACTCTGCACTATTCCTAACTTAACTGTGTTCACCCGGACTTAGACATTTCATAGTATAACTTCTGGAGGAAGTCAGGTCTTGAGCACTAGAACATATCATCATAAAATAGCTATGAACAACATACCTGAACCGCATATATTGGTCTTCAACTACAGAGGCATACTAACCCACTTTCTGTCACTTGCTCTGAATACTACCCATACTCGGTCATTTTAGCTTTCCGGACCAGAATACTTTTATGCCTTTTAGCCAAACCAAGTTGGTCTTATGGAGTAATGTCTCTTTGTCATGTTAGTGGAATACTTTTGCCTTTTTTTCATCAATGACAACATGCAATCCTTCATTAGAGAAGTGTCTCTTGCCAACAAGGCATAGGATCAAAGAATGATATAACCAAGTGTTGGATGATAACTTGTATACTCTCTAAAGTATATATTAAAAGATGAGATTATAAGACAAGATATGGTAATATGAGATCATGATATTTAAGATATAGCAATGTAATATCATAAGGCATGGTATATAAGATATAAAAATGTAGGATCAATGAGGTAAATTCTCTAAAATAGAAAAATATGTCAATATTTGATCGTAAATGCTCATAATAGCTAGGTAGAAACAATGATAAGAGATGGACCATAGACAAGATGCTCAATATAATGATAGACCATTAATGTTCTAAGAAGCTAGAACATCACTCAATGTGAGTATATTGGATAATGCTTTAAGAAGTTAGATCAAATAACTTGTAAGAACATATGTAAAGCAAAGAGCCATTAGTATCATTGGATACAAAACCAAGGATCAAACTATAAGATGTAAAGGATAAAGAGAAAGGACCAAAGAAAAAACATAATTAAGTAGACAAGACAAGATAAGACAATGTAAAGATGAAATATGAAAGACAAAGATCATGAGTTCAAAATGTAAACCATCCATAAAACCATCATAAGTATTGCATAATAACTCCTCACTAAGACTTCGATAATATGATAAGTTGCTAATGTATTATCATAAAAGCATAAGCAATCATGTGAAGCAATAGAATAATCATGATGAGGGTCATCATCATCATGTATTACGTGAGGTAGCACATTTAGAGAATCATCATGATATATAGGAAGAATATGAAAAGGGTAATAAACACAATTTTCAACACTAGGCAAATAATCATAAATATGTAGTACCAAAAAAACATGCATATCTCTAATCTTGGAAGATGGTACATAATGAATAATATCATCATGACATGTGAGAGGAGTATCATTATAAAATACAAGAATGTCATTAGTAGGAGGTAAGATTATGTCATCAATGCATGTCCTACAAGGTGCATCACAAGGTCTAGATCATTAGTATGTATGTACTCACCACTATCCATATGATCGTCATTAGGCTTACTATGAAAAATAGAATATGAAGAAGAATAAACAATATCAAATCACAATGAACTATTTCATCATCTAAAGGTAAATCATGCAAATAAGGTGTGCTCAAAGGTAATAGTTCATTAGAACAATATGACCACATATTGCCATCGATTGACACGTTTCAATGCCTAAAACCTTAATCTATGCCTGCACGTGTGTGAACAACATTCAGAGATGTATGTTATTCATTCTACCTGACTAGAGCCCATATTTCATAAAGTTTTTTGGGAAAAATACAAAGAGATAATGGACTGATCCATTGTTGTCTTGACTGTGACAGCCATGATTAGAGGTCAAAATACCAAAATTCCACAACATTTTCTAGCATCATCCCTATCTGTACACCAAAATATGATGTTTGGAACAGTGTATGGACAGCCAGTAAAGCATTGGAATTTTGATTTCTCTGCTCAAACCCTAATTTTATGAAGTTCTAATTTTTATATCAGACCTTAACATACACTTACCTCAGCTCAAAATATGTCTTTAATACATACACTTACCACAATGAAATTGGGATGAGAACATTCCCTATGTTCAACACAACTATTAGGATTTTCAGACCTATATCACTATTGTACCTAGATAATCATATCTAGAAATGGTCAAAGATGAAGGAATTGAGGTCTTGGAGCTGAATGAAAATGAACTTTGTAATCATGTATGAGAATTACAGCCTTAAATATGATTGTTGCAGCCTTTCATGAGGTACCAAATTGTTGTTCTAGATTGCAGATGTCCTGAATAAGACTGAAAATGGAGAAAACGTGAACAAATGAGGCTAGAAATGAAGTTTTGATGGTGAAATTAGTTATCTAAAACTACTTTTTGATGTTTGTACTTGAAAAATGAAGAGTTGCAACTACATATGGAGGAGATAAAAGTATTCTATAGCTCTGCAAAAGTGTGAACCATTCAAATTTGTCATTTCATGAAAATCCTATATATAACTAAAACTACAATCACGTGGTAACTAAGATCAAGTTATGTCTTGAGGTATGAAACTACATATATCATCTTTCTACCAAGAAAAACAATCATATATAACAAGAAATCAATCCATAACATGTTATTGATCATAACTCAACCATTGTAAATTGATTATACATCAACCTTTTAAGTTTCAAAGTAGGAATACATGCACATAAGGAATTTAAATTATATTGTATATCAAGGTATATATATATTAAAATCTAGTCCATAATGGTATAAATATACAAAAATTTGGAAAATATGCCAACTCAAAACATATTTTTATAAAATGTGGCATATGCCATGTCTCAAAATCTATATACAATCTACATGTCAAATAGCTACATCAAATACTAAAGGTCCACTTGACCCTATGCCTTTGGTGAATCCTCAATCTGTGATGGAACCTCAAAAAGTGTCCTCTTCATACCATGATGTCTAGTAGTTGATGTTGGCAAAGTTGACTACATTAACAAGTCAAACCACAAATTTGATTAATCTCTTCAATGGTAAATAAAAATAAGTTAGATTTAGTAAATAGAATCTAATCAACTATAAGACCTCTATAAACTATCAATTATTTAGAAAAATTTAATTCAATTACCTCGACTCTTTCTTGTCATTCGGACAATCGTTATGCAAATAATTTTCTCTTAAGACAATCAGGTGTCCTACTGAAGCATGATGGCAAAGGTGGCACATCACTAATATCCTCAAGAGACTGTAAAACTAAAGTAACATTGAAATAACTATTAATATATAATTATTAAACAAAAAAGGAAATGCATACATCAAAAAAGGTTAGATGTGTTACACATAAACAATCTAGAGTACACTACACAAAAAATTATCTACTAGAAAACAAGCACATACCGCCATCGAGGCCTCCTGCATCGATTGAGAAGGACTCATCATGGATGAACCAACTAATATCTCCTATATGAAAAATGACAAGAATGTAAGACTCTATGTATACAAATAATCATAATAATTTTTAAATTATTATTTATCTAAATGACTATAATCAAATAATTAAGTTTTCTAAATTATCAATTAAAGTACAATTCAATCGAATTACCTCCACCCTTTGTTGTCGTTCCGTGAATGATAGTCCCTTGGGTCGATCAGGAGTTCGAGTAAAGACCATTGGCAAAGATGCCACATCATTCACATTTTGGATTGACTATAAAATTAAATTAACATCAAGATATAAATTAATATATTTAATTACTCATAAAGAAATAAATGCATACAAAAAAAGTTGATGTGTAGAACAAATTATACCGACAAATCAAAGCCAAATTGGATGGTAGACAAAGTTCCATGATGAACTTCTGTCAACTCCTCTATCATCAACTGTTATCCCCCTTAGATACATTAGTACTAATAAATTTGTTTATATTATTCAAATGGAATACACCATGAAATTTAACTTTAAATTTTACCTACATAAAAGATTGGTCATGCTCTTCTCCTTCTCTACAGTCCACTGATGCTTGTGCTTCTACTCTTGTCCCCAATCCCTTAGCTTGAGTTCTAGACCCCACTACCTCATCTCATGAATGGACATCATACTCTGAAGTGTTCAAGGGTGGCTCACTACTCTCCATAATAGGACCTAAGCACAACTGATTGCAAAAAATGCAATGATGGGGTACACAAACATGTGTGGACGAGGAGAGTCTAGTAAAATCAGGTGATCCAATATCATCGCCAATATCATGTGGTTGTGCAAACTGAGAAGTCTGTATAATCAAGTGCTCAATCAAAGAGTGTATGACACTAAGGCTCTATTGTTTTGCATTTGCAACAATGTTTGGGTGTTGAATTGGGGATGAGAAGGGACAGTAGGAGGGGGAATATAGGGACCTTGTACTTGTCTTATTGCCCTAGGTCTATCTTGAGGCATTCCCTTACCTACTCCCTGAAACTCTCTAAAATTAAAATAATTAACATGGTGGCCCATGATGAACTTTGCATAGAGTTCACGAAGGAAATACAAAGGTACATCTAAATTGTTGCTGGATGGTTTATCAAAAATATCTACCAATGATCCCAAAAATTCTGACTAATGCCCTCATGTGTACACCATTTGATTGAATACTTAAACTTACGAACATCAACATGCAAGCCGGTTTTAGGATTGACAAAATGTTGGGCTAACGTACCTTTCGTAATGTCTAACTCTTTCACTTGATCATATGATAAATCATCAGCATATTCTACATTCTTGGTTTCTCACCATTGCCTAAATGATTTGTGTTGGCTTGACAGGGTTTGAACATGACTAATAATTCCCCCCTAAATTTGATGTCATTGTAGACAATCGAGGGTAGCGGTGATACATTTCTACAATCCTACTTATTTGATCAATGTTTCTTTGAATTTTCTCTTCAATTTTTGGAGGGGGAGGGATTGGTGGGGGATGGTTTGGGTTTTCATTTTGTTTATCCATTTTACCTATTTAAAACATACCTATTTAGCATAAAAACCAAAAAAACTTGCTTGAATATACAAAACAAACAAAAAAATGCAATTTTACTAACCTCTTTGGATCAGATATCCGTTCTTGAGCTCTGATATCGGTTTTGGGAGAGGTCTGCATTTTGCAAGCCGCGGGTTTGCAAAACGCGACCTCTTTTTCCCTTTTTTATGTTTTGCAAAACAGATATCCATTTTAGGTTGCCCAAAATGGATATCCATTTTTCTTTACCCAATTATTTTCATTGTTTTTTAGTTTGTTGTCTTAGATTAACTAATATGATAGAGGAGTAACTTAAATATACTATATTATTTTTTAGTTTGGTTTCTTTTCATTATTCTTTTCATTATACTATGATAGAGGAGTAACTTAAATAATATGATCAAAGACAATGATACAAATGTATTATCTATCTAGTAATATTTAAGAAAGCTCATCTAGTAGTAAAAGATAGTTAAACCATTATATTATTTAGAATCCATTGATTTAATATAAGAATTCTTTTGATAGAGTTGATATCTACATGCTTATAACATACTTTTCTTCTATGTTTTTCACATCCAACACCTAACTAATCACAATCCAACCATTCTCCATTCACATGAGTAGATAGGTATATGCATCATCACAGAATACCAATTGTCTAACTATCCAATGAACCAATGGAATACCAAGATTCACAAAGCTATATGTTGACCATATCATAAAATCAATATATCACATATATCACCAAACATGACACCTCCATGTGGATAACCATTATAGATGACTATATGTTACATTACACATTAAATATCAATAGTTTAAATTACTAACTATAGTCAATGTATTCATGTCTTCTTGTATAACCACCACTACCAACCATAAGCTTTTGGTAACACATACAGCCATCTAACCAATTCTTTCAACTTGTAGTATTGTAGAACATTCTCTTAACATAACCAAGCCTCTAGATTGTTCCACATGAACTTCAAGTCTGCTACAAGTCCACCTGCATTATTATTTATGCTTCTACTAGCACAATTAAATATGTATTTGTGAGTACTTCTTCAAATGACTCATGGTTAAATTTCCATAGCATCACCACATGCAGACATATCTCCATGCTATATCGTAACATCTAAAATTCACCACATCCTACCACATTACATTTTATCATTGTTAAATAGTTTCCATATAAACTCAAGAACTCTCCATAGGTGAATTATAGATACAAGAAAAGGACATCAAAGATAAAATCATCAAAGGACACTTTGATTTGTAAAAGACAAGAAATAATCTAATCTACATCAGCATATAGGCCATATGTATGCCTGTGTATGTTGCCTTTAATATCTAGCTCAACATCATTAATCTTTCTCCCCAAAGGGTTTGACCTAGTTGAACCCATTCACCTATCAAGTCAACAAACTCCTAAATGGTTCCCTAAACACCACCAAATGACAAATTCAACTATTAAGAAGGCAAACGAAAGTAGTTTTGGTGTAAATTCTAACGAATCATTTCACTTAGTACATATTAGATGATATTTGTGTCAACAATTGAGATCAAACTTGTGACACTTAGGATCGACCTCCATCATTTTTCTATGCCTATTTAAATTCCAAGACAATCATTGGATTGATGTCATTTATTTTCTAGAGGTGGCAAATCAATTTCGCACATCTTCAACATCATTCTTCTATCATCAATTCTAGATCAAAGTACTAATATTCCTCACCTTTAAGTTTTGTATTTATTCCAATTATTTGTCCCAACTTTAATTAATCTATATATCTACGTTAATTAATGTTTAAATGATTGCAGTGAATGGGGTTGTGCTTGAATGGCAAAGGCCAAAGGTTCTCACGATGGAGATCCAAGTTCAAATCCCCCAAGTAACATATGGTTTCTATGTGGCTTCTAAGTTGATTAAGTTGGTTAAGTGGATATGTTGATGGGGAGGAGGCCCCCCTTGTGACCTCCAACGCTTACGAATCAAAAAATATTTAAATGATTGTATTTGATTAATTGCTGTAGATTTATGTAAAAATGATTTAATTCCTTTATATTTTTGGTGAACTCAAGACGTTCCTACACAACTCAAGGTTTATTATTCCTTCCTTGATAGGGTTTTCAAATTTGATTTTTTAAATTGCATGATCTTATTTCTAGATCTCATTAGGGTTTATCATTTGGTTTCTCGTTTTGCTTACATGCTTCATAAATATGTCTTCCTTTAGGTTTTTGTGATCCATTGTGTGCTATTGCTTTCACCCATCATACCCACCCTTCCTTTTTGCCTTTAGGATTTCATTTGCTAATTTATTCTCGCAGATAAGTGCTTGCTATTTTTTTTATTTTATATTAATACTTACATTCTTTTATATTAGTTTTGTTTAGGGTTTGAATCCATGCTTTATTTGTGTGTCAATAATTTATTTTTATTAAGGTTTGGATTTTTATTATATCATCTCTTATTGATTCGTACCCAACTGTGCCCTTGTTTATGCTTTGAACATTGATACATTTTTTAATTATGGATTGTCATATTCCATTATTTTTAGCCTCTATTCATGTCATTATTACGTAATTTGATATTTTTATACACTTTGTGATATTTGATCCCACTATCCTTGATTCACTCATGTCCTTTTATCACATGCATGGCCTTATATTGTCAATGAAGGTCTTGTTCCATCATGTGTGTGCCTCTTCCTCCATTCACTTAGTTATTTCCCTTCCTTCCCTTGTATACCCCCATTTAACTTATCGACAAACCTCATGTTGCTTCTATTTCTCCTATGGATAAAGCTTGTAATGTGCTTGAGCATAGTGATAATTTATCTTTGAGCTCACTTTTCCTTCATATGATTTGATTCATGATACACAGTTTGAGAAGGATACACATGATATATACCCTTACCCTCTAGCAATAAAATTATGAATGATACTTTATGTGGTGAAGCTACACCTTCCTTAATCCTTCATGACATTGTTATGCCTTGTGATGATGATGATCCTTCATGTGATGATGGTATACCTAGTGACCATATCCTTTATGCATCTCATGATAGATTTCCTTGTTCACTTATGGATTTTCTTGCTTGTGTCTCTCTTTCTTCATCTTGCCTTGAGGATCCTAATGATAAATTGATACACGTGTTCCACCTTCACATGAGGTTACTAGTACATCTTAGCTATCTTGTGGCTCATGGCTTATTGTTGATATGTATTGTGATGAACATGATGAATTTTTTATCTTCCCACAATGAAGTTTTTGACTCTTTATATCACATACACTCTATTGGCCCTTCCTTAATGGATTCCATTGATTTTTCTACGCATCATGATGATATACAACTTTTGGATGGAGACCCTTCTTTGGATACTTTTATGCTTTTTATTATGTGTCCTTAAGTGATCATGGAGTACATTCTTCTACATCTTCTATTGAACAAACATATGATTTAGGCATACCTAAGCATGACAAACATGTAGATCTTTTACAATTTTTACTTGGTATATGTGAGGATAATGTGCCATTAGATTATGATACATCTTTCACATGTCCTCCACCACTATTACACATGACAATATGCAAACACACATGAATATGCTACATGTTGATAATGATACTTCACCTTATATAAACTACCTCATCACTAGGATTGACCATCAAGAATTGTATATTGATGCTTATGTGCAAAGATCTAAACCACAAGATGATACTAGCAAAATATTTCATAATCCTTTGGCATATAAAATTTTAACTTATTCTTCACCAAGTGGATTGGTGGCACCTTTTTTTTACAAAGTGTGATGGTAAATGTGATCCAATTCTAAATCTAAGGACTTTCACTACTACATGATTTTCTTATTTTCATGAGGACTGATTACTTGCCAAATTATTTCCAACAAGCTTAAGTGGTCATGATTTTAGATTGTTTTGTTCTCTACCTTATGCTTCTATCAATTCTTTTGGGGAGTTGGATACTACTTTTGTCAAGCATATTCATTACAATATTGAGCCTAAAACATCTATCACATAATTCATGCAATATAAGCAACAAGAACATGAACCAATTCAAGATTATATCATGATATTTCATGCTTTGATTACTAATATGAGATCTTCGTTATGAGATGTAAAACAAAAATCTCACAAAATCTCACATTATTGAATGACATCAATGTAGAACAAAAATCACTAAGTAACAAATAAACAAACTACTATGTTGCACAAAATAGATATCTATTTCAAAACCTATGAAAGTCAAACTTGGCCAAGTCACGAATTTGGCTAAGTAAAAGTGCAATTTTTTTCTATTGCCACTGTTTGGCCCACGATGATCCTGCACATACCCATGTATGTATATACATATATACATACATGTATATATGTGTATATACATATACATACACACATATATATTTCCTTTGGCGGGTAAATCTTGATCCAAATACTACAATATGCCATGACAGAAACAAGGAAAAATTTTCAATACATTAGGAGCCATAACAACCATTGAAATTTTGCAAATAATTGCCATGCTACTTTAAATCCAATTGAGAATTATTTTAATGATCTTTACTTTGTTTTTCTCCACTTTTTTCCCTATACTAGAAGGTAATTGATGTTTGCAGCAAAATGAGTTACATTATCAAACTATCATGTCCATTGTAAATGAAGTTTTTTGGTGTTTAAACAAATTCTTGTTACTATGTCTCGTCTCGAATTTTTAACACACCTTTAAAGCCAAAGTGACACCTAAATAAAATATGTGTATTGATTTATATATATGAAAATGACCTCTTTAATTACATCTTTTGCAGATATGCTAAACTCTAATTAAGAACAATTTCTTTATTCATTTTATTTTTTTACTACATTAAACAAAGTATATTCAATTTTTATTTTACTTTTGTAGAAAGAAATCTATTCATATAAAATTTAATGATCATTACATAAGTGTTCAACAAAACTTATTATGCTTCATAATGTTTGACTCTTCTAGAGAGAAGGCTAAACAAAGTATATTCAATTTTTATTCTACTTTTGTAGAAAGAAATATATTCATATAAAATTTAACGGTCATTACTTAAGTGTTCAACAAAGCTTATTATGCAAGCTTATTATGCTTCATAACATGTTTGACTCTTCTAGAAAGAAGGCTAAATATTGATTGGTGTAACTTTTGTTGTCTTTTCTTCTGGCCTTTTAAAAGTATTGTTGCAGCACTGATTCTACACATTTATTGGGGACAGCTTGTCTATTGTGTTTCTCTAATTACGTACTATTGATAAAGACAGCCCTAGTTTGATGAAACCTCTATACCTTATCTTCAAGGATTCATTTTATTTAAAAATAATAAATTTTAACAACATTTTTTTCTTTTGTCTCCATATTCATTAAGCATTGTTGATCTTTGAATGGTCTCTACATTTGTCTTGTGGTCATTGGTTCATGGGTGCAACCATACATACAATATTGCTAGGGAATGTCAAGTTCAAATGAAGGCAAAGAAGGCCTTTGAGCGCTACTTCATATCTTGTATATAGTACAGTTTTTGCAGGAAGCTAAATGCAAAATATTTGTTCTTATCTTGGATCTATCTCATCTATTTTTTCTCCCTAGTTCACTGCATAAACTGTATTACAGGAGATTAAAATTACAAACCCTGCTTTGTGTGCAGCTGCAGCGTAGCGCTTGTTAAATTTATCTCATTATATGCTCTATTTACAACCCTACTACCATGTTTTTAGGTTTTGTTACACCTACGACATATCAATCATGCATTTGAAGACTTTTTCTGGATAAATTTTACGGAGGCTTTTGCATAAGTCCTATACTTCCAATTATCAGAAATAGCATACATTTAAATTTATCTACCAGTTCGTTTAAGAATTGCTTGGTAGCTTTGAAAGATACTTTTCAGGAGGCTTTAAAATTCTCTCAACATAATCTTATCACAGAAACATTTACAAAATGCTAATCAAAGCAAATGAAATCCCTTAATAGTAAAAGCCCCAAGGTAATCATTGGCAAAATTTTAGGGGAAAATTTGTGCTGTGACAGTCATGATTCTTAACCAAAAAATATTTAAGTTAGTAATTTTGTAATATGGTATACAAGACTTATCACTCTTTATACCTTGTCAACAAGTATATTGGCACAAAGGCATTCCCCAAAAAAATCCATTTTTACTTTTCTAAAGATATATTTTACCTACCATCTAATATGTATACAATAATGTAATGACTTTATAAGGTCAATATCACTTTATTTAAATATTATCGACTTCAATGGTCAAACAATCAATAGCCTTTAACTCTTGAAGTGGATAATAATACCACTGGGTAAAATAAATCTCAAAAGTTCCGAAAGAAGTTCAGCAAAATGGAGAAATTGTTCCACTAAAAAGCTGAAACTTCTGGCTCTCTACACTTTTACTTATCTGCAAAGAAGCAACATCCATGTTATGATACAATGAAGCTGTGTAGAGTACCTCAACTGCCAATCCCATATCGAGCTAGCAACTGCAAAAGTTTGTCTCTGGAAAGAGGCTGTGAAGGGACAATCAAAATCAAAACCAAAATCAATATGGAATATTGGAAATAATTAAGGCATAATAATCTATGTTGCCAGAAACAGAGAGAAACATGAAAAACACATACCTTAGTTTGAAAGTCATCCACACCAGCTTCAAAGAAAAGGTCTTTATCAGATTGCAAACCATTTCCACTCAGGGCAATAATGGGAGTCTTAACTCCCATTGTTCTTAGTTGCCTTGTTGCCTGGTATAAGACACACAAATTTCAAATACAAAAGATGATTGAGCAAAGTAGAATAAATACAAGTATCAAAGAATCAAAAAAAATATTAAAAAAATATATATTTACCTCATGTCCATCCATCACAGGCATTTCTTTGTCCATCAATACAAGATCATAAGTTCTTCCTTGCTTGAAGTAATCCACTGCTATTTTTCCATTCTCAGCTTCATCAAAAAGAAGATTAAGATTGTGGAGAACTTTCCCCAAAATTATCTGTCATTTATAAAGAAAATCACAATCATAATCAGCATGAATAGTGATAGAGAGAAGTCCTCCTTTGGAAAAGCTAAATGAAAAAGTTGGAATAATGCAACATTTAACATACTCGGTTGATTTTTGTATCCTCTACAAGCAAAACTCGTCTCTGGGAGCCACAGTCCAGGGATGATAAGGAATCCAAATGCATGAAGTTCTTACAAAAGCATGTCTTCCTGCAAAACATCTTACCAAGCATAACACCCACACCCCCAATTACTGCCATTGCCACCCATTCCCACACAACCCAATTGAGCTCTGCTATGCCCACACACAACTCCTTCTCCAGAGCACCCCAAAACATGTAGTGAGCAGTACCCACAAGCCCAAGAAAACACAACCCAACACAGCACCTGCAAGATTGGGCTGCCAGCTCCTGCTCAACTCCTGACTTGGACATTCTGCTTGAGAAGATGATTTTCTTGTTTTCTTTTTCTTTACCTTTTAAGAATACCTACTCTTGGCTGTAGTGGCTACATGAATGGGGATTTTATAGTCGTACAACCAATTCCAATACACATAATCTGTCTGAATCCCAATCACGCACCAAACCTTGTTTTAAGGATTAACTTAACGTGGAATATGCGGCCAAATCCAATATCAATCAGCATTTAGAGAAGAATCTGATAAAATCTATGAAAATCAACATAATCTCTTTTTTTGGAAAAAAAAAATATTGACAAATGTGTTGGAGCCGGGAGGACACTGTCCATGTTCAATGTGACCTTTTTAACTGTAGTCGTAAAGCTGCAGATAGATATGGGAATTTACAAACGATCTGATTGGAAGATTTGAGAATATTTAGCAGCCTGGAAAATTGACAGGTGTCCGGTTTGACTATGTATGGATCACTACGTTTGTCTTTCCATTAAAAAAGGGAGGGGGAATAACCTTTTTCTTAGATGTGTTACTTGAAATCAGAATGCAATTTCTAGAGTAATTTGAGAGTAATTCTTTAGAAAAATTTATGTAAAAATGTTTTTAGATATTATATCTTTAGAAAAATCTATGTAAAAATGTTTTTAGATATTATATCTTTAGAAAAATCTATGTAAACGATGTTGAGAGCTATCATTACCTATTTCATTTGAATATATATCCACTAAAAAATAGGACCTTCATATCTCTAATTCTTTTACATAGATTTTTCTAAAGATAGGTATGTTAGTTGTAATAATTATATAATTTTAAATTTTATTAATTAAATAATTATTTTTTTCAAATTTATTAATTTATTATTTTTATTTTGTAATTGTATTAATTTTATAAATTTATTTATTTTATTAGTTTTATAATTTTATAAATTTAATTAATTTTTTGCTAACTAAAAAATTGTTGTAATATAGTAAATACATATGTGGTTTTTTTTTAACTAAAAGAGGGGTAAAAATTTATTCAAATCAGAAGAAATACAAAGCACGGGCTTTACACAGCCCTATCAAGCTCCACTAAGTGGTCCAACTTTTGAAACAATCCAAGGGTAATTGACCCCAATCCACAATGTTCCAATTTTGCATGTGATCAGAGGCCCATTTGGCCAAACAATCCACTACTCCATTCCATTCTCTAGGAATATGAATGAAAATAACTGAATCCAAAGAATCACACAGATTAAGAATCTGTTTAACAACCAAAGCTAAATGCCAACTAGCATCAGCTAAATGTTGTTTATTCAACAAGTTCACCATCACCTGGGAATCAAACTCACAAATGATCCTTTGCCACCCAAGATGACAGCCACACTCCACAGCATATAAAATGGCAACAGCCTCCATCAAATTGTTAGAATGAAGACCATTATAAACAAAAAAGATAAACTGCACAGACCCAGAACTATCCCGACCAACTCCACCAATTCCAGCATGACCAGTGTTTCCCTGAGAAGAGCCATCCGTGTTTGTTACATCCCCTTTTTGGATTCAATATTACTATTTACTTTTTCTTAAATAGTACAGTTATGTGGATATGTTTTAACATCATAGGAACTGATGATATGAATAGAAAAGGTTAATTTTATGAAATTATCGAATCTACTTGATTATGATCGATTTGATGTTATGAATTAAAATGTTTTTCGATATGAAAATGAAATGATTTGATATAAATATGTTTTGATTAGAAGATTGGTACTCTGACCACAAATTGTATGTGATATTGTCAAAGACAGGAATAGATGGAACATATTCCCTAGGAAGAAAGAAGAAGAGAAAGTATGTTTGAGAAAGAGAGAATAGACTCTGGAACAACCCATGGGTGCTTGCCACTGAAAACAAATATCAGGTAGACAAACCTAGATGCTTTGAGTTTAGCTTTGAGTTCAGGCTAAGTCAATTTTAGTCAAACTGTCAAGGTTTGCAAGAATAGGTCTTTCTCCTTTCGTAAGTCATCGTATTGAGTATGGGAAATCGACATCAATGTCGTAATACTATGAATCATGTTGTCAAATATGAATGACTGATATATTGTTTATATGTATATATGTATATACTTGTGGTCGAATTGTAAGTCATGTCTTATTTTTGGATCAGCGCAAAAGTCCTAAAATTGTGCGTAAGTCGATTCCAAACCTTGTTTTACGTTTGCGCTTAATTCGTCGTTATCGTCGTAAAGCGCTACGAGCGTATGATGTAAACGTTCCTTGCAAAATTTGATGGATGTTGAATTGTTCTTTTTTGGGCTATTATCGAATATTAAAGGGTTTAAATAATGTTTTAAAACTAGAGACCATGGTGTGTAGTACCCTTGGTCGTATGGTATTGGAATATGTAATATTATTGTTAGTTATATTTAAAGTGTCATTTTGAGATAATTCCTTTATTCTTTAGTGATGTTGGTAATCGGGCAAATGCTTGAGAGGGACACACTTAAGCTCTTTCTAAGATGTCTTTTATTTTTGAATAGTCTTTTGCCTTCAAGCTTTAGACCTCAAGATAGTTGTCGGCCTAGCCTTTATTATAATGTTTGCTTTTGTTTTATACTGATAACGGTTATGAGTAGTGCGATGGGTTGTTAAATTTGGCAACCGCCACCTCACCAAGTATGGAACTCCACTATGGAGAATAATCGCGGAGTGAGTGGAAAAGGCGAAACCATTTTTCTGGTAGTGGTCGTGATAGGAGGATGATGTTATGCATGCTGGGCAGAGATCCTTATCGATAGGCATGGTCTTGTGAGTGGAAGAGATAGTTATCCTTTGTAGTTAGATGGGTTGGAGGAGGCAATAAGAGTTAGTTTTGGGAGGAGAAAAATGCAGAGAAGAAGTGGAAGGAGGCCAAGTTTGGAGTGATTGTGAATGACTAAGAAAAAAACAAACTCATTGGTCAGTCTTCAATAGTCGTTGGAGAATATCATCAGGTTTCCATCTTTTCTCTGTGCGGTCATGATTTTCAAATATGTTTATATTAGTAATGATTCTGCTTATAATATGATGGGACTTATTATTTGCTTAAATATGCAAAGTGTGTATTGTTACCAATTGTAATCATGTTTGTTTCCGCCACCTTTCAACCGGAAACTATGCTTGTCTTCTGCACCACACCGTAGTTGAAATACTTGCAATGTAATTCATTATGCTTAGATGCATCCTCAAAGGTTGAGTTTCACTGTACTATTGTATGTTTACCCCTAAGAGATATTAGGATAAGTGTTTAGTGCATAGAAGACTGAGTGATGTTGGTCGAGAACTAGCTCGCTGTTATCACGTCCATGATGGTAAAACCTTTGACAATATAGACTGAGTGCTCTTTTGGACAGTCAAAAGCCATTGCTCGGTTCTGTCAAAGTATAACAGTCAGCTAGTTTTAAATTAAAAGACTTGTTTTGTGATATCTGTCGACAGAGGAGTAACAATGGTGTGATGTGTATGCCAAATCCTACAAGACTTCACAGTCATCCTTAATTTCTGAGTTTAAAATGGGTCGGTCAACCATGGTGAAATTACTAACCTAGCTGTGAATAATAACTAGCTTTAGTGTATTTGCCTTAGTAAATAATTCTTTTGCTATTGAAGTATTTAAACCATTGTGTTTCCGAGAGGAGACTTACAGTCAAACAAGTTAATAGAATGAAGATTTAGAGCAATGTAATGAGTCTTTTGTCAAGTATCTAGATTAGACTTGCATGCAATCTTATTGCTAGTAGAAACAACAAGATAGGGTTTTCTAAATGCTTAGTTTGACAAAGATTAAGCTATGTCGAAGATTTCGACAAGTTGAAGTAGAATCTTTTTAGTATTTAATTTTTTTTTAAACGTAGGGTCTTCGAACATTTGTGATCTATAAATGGGTTATAGTATATCCCTTCCGAAGCAACAACATTGAGTTTAGTGTCCACTCTTGAGTGGATAAATTAAGTAGTGGGATAACTTAGAGAACATTGAAATAACTTTTAGCATTATCCGAATAATGGATAAGCTAGGAAACCATTCTTTTATCATGTAGACGGAAATGTTTCCATGAGCTAAGTTGATAAAGAGTAAGCCTCATTGCCATGTGTTAATGCATGATGAATTTCAAATACGTTGAGGTTATCAAGGTCGTTGTATTGAATTTATTTATAGGAATCTGTAGGATATTGATCAATTTGAGTCAAGTTGGGGTGGGTGAACGTATTACTTGAGTTGGTACAACGTTAATTAAATTCAAATCCTTTGGCCAAGGTAATGCATGAGCCTCAAGTGCATTGATATTTCACTGTGACTGGATGGCGTAGCTTGTGGAGTGGTCATGCTTGACTAGAGGGTATCTAGGGGATTGCATGATAACAAGTTACGTAGGTCACAACACTAGTACTCAGATGGCAAACACCATTGGTTATCCTAAGTCTATCCTCTTGAGCAAGGTAGGGCCACTTCCGGTTAGGAAGGAGTGTGGGAGACTAACTGTCTGTGGTTGGAGGTTAAGCTCCTTGAAGATACTTTCTCTTCTTTATTCTTGAGGATTGCTGAGACTTGATTTTGGATGGTCGACAATCAAGATGCAGTGACATTGGTAAGTTCCTATTTTGAATTTGTTCTAAGTAACTTTTAACAACATATTGTTTAAATGTTATGGATGATTATTTCCTTTTTTATAAGATATATGTTCGTGATTATTGTTATCAATGGATGTTCTCCTTGGTTATAAGAATTGGAAACAAATTACTTTTCTATTTTAAACTTTCAAAAAAAAAAATATTATCTTTGGTTAAAAACTTAGTTTTAGGGTGAAAACAAAATTGGGTGTTACAATGTTGAGTTTCAAAACTCCCTAAAGAGGAGGAGTCCAGCACCCCTCCCTATTTATCTTCCAAAGAGGGTGTCGACATTTATTTCTCATGTATTGACCTTGTTGAGGAGGAAGATGAAGATGACTGCAACAAACAACATCTCAAGGATCCACTGCTTCTGCCAAATCACAATTTATCAAAATAGTTTCTCCCAAAGAATGAAGAATTTTCCACCACAAGTAATGGGCCACCAACATCACATCTTGAAAAATCCTACGATTCCTCTCCAACCAGATATGCAAAATAATAAAGGAAGGGCCAAGAGCCCAAGTAACTTGAAGAAAAGAGGTTTTAACAAGGGATGTGCCCCCAATGATCAAAAAACTCAGCCAAAGAGGAGACATGCCAATAGGTCTGGTTCCAAACACTCCACCATAAATGTCAAATCTCCCTAGAGAAAGAACATTGGAAAAAGATATGAGAAACACTTTCCTCACTATTACGGCACAACACACACATCGAGGGACCCTTAAAACCATGCTTACTCAAATTATCCCAAGTAAGACAATGATTTTGAACCACCAACTACATGAAGAAGTTGCACTTGGGCCATGAAAAATTGTGCGAAACTTGCTTCCACCAAGGAACCTTAGTGTCTTCGAACATCTGCCTAACAAGCTGCACATAACCTGCTGAGACAGAGTACTTCCTAGACAAATCACTATCAGCCCAAGCCAAAACATCATGCCCCACCAAAGTATTGCATTCACGAGAAGCAAGAATCTGAGCCAACTCTCGCCTATCCTCCTTAGACCCTCCTGGTGGCCATTCAGAAGAGTGCTTCCATCTAAAACTAATAGCCAACCCACAATTCTATGCAACCTTATAATGCTCAACTGTGTCATAGCCTATAGCAGTAAAAATATCACAAAGGGACTAGAGGTGAGGAAAAGTAGAAAGGATAGAAGGGTGACCATCCCAAGAATCTAGCCAAAAAAGAGCCTATGACCCGAAATGACAAATCCAAAAAAGCCCATTCTTAACCAACTTAGCCCTCATTTTCAAAGTATGCCAGATCATAGAACCCCTCCCCTCCAAAGGAACGTGAGGAACATCAAAAGAATTAACATCTTTAAGATATTTATGGGTGAGAATACATGCCCATAGTTGATGCTGACTAGTACACCAGTGCCAATATAACTTAGCTGCAAGAACCTGCCCATTCAAAATAGCAGAACGTAAACCTAGACCTCCCTCTTTCTTTGGTTTGCACATAGTTTCCCACTTAACAAGTCTCCACTTAGTAGTCGACAAGTTACCACTCCAAAGAAATTGTCATGAGAGAGCATCAAATTCCCTAAGGAAATATACATAAGAGCTCCTGAGAAAAACACCTATAAATAGGGAGAGCCTGAATAACAAACTTAAGAAGAGTCACTCTAGCAGCAGTAGATAACCAACGATGCATCCAATGAGTGACATTTCTACACAAAGTTTATCAAGCAAAATCTTCCAGGAAGACCTGGGAAGTCTACCAATAGCAAGAGGAATACCTAGGTAGACAAAGGGAAGAGACCCAATCTAAAACCTTAAAATATTTGCAATCCGCCTTTGAATATCCTGAGGGGTGTTAAAAAATAAAATAGACGACTTATGCTCATTGACTTTCTGACATGAAGTAGCTAGGTAGGTATCTAAAGCCTGCCTAAATGATTTGGCTTCCTGAAGACAAGCCATCCCAATAAGAGAGGTGTCATCCACAAATTAGTGAGAAATATAATATATAGTTTATAGTTTATAAATAAATTAGTGAGTAATATTTTTGAAATAATTATTTATTTTAACTTTTACTTAAAAGTTAAAATTGCAATAATAAAAAAAAAATTACTTTAATTTTTACTTCATGAATTATTTGAATATCATTTTTAATATCTGTGCTAAACAATGTTTACTTCACAATTTGCATGTAAATGATATTTATATAGGATGTCCATATTGGAAGAACATTTTCCAAGAACAAAGAGGAATTTTTATTTACTTAAAAATTATTTTTAGAATTATTTTATTTCATTTTATTTACTTCCAGTGTAGTTATGCCTCTCACATAATTAATTATTAATTAGTTTGTCTTTCAAGAATTGAGTTAAGTAATTGAGATATATAAAATATAAATATAAATAAGTATATAATGTAAGGGAGGAAGTCAATTATATTTGAATTAAAACATTTAAATTAGGGTAGGACAACCTCAAACTAATCTTGGAATACAAAAAGGGCTACAAAAATAAGTGTGAGCATGTGTAATAAATAAACAAGTGGATGGGGTGAATGTACAAGATGTGTGAGCATGTGAATATGGATAAGTGTTAGGTGCATATAAACGTGTGTAATGAGGTAGATTGGTATCAAAGGACAAGGAACCTGACTTTGCACAAAATTATCTCATTTGCCAATATGTCTATACATCAAAGCAATCCCTCAAAATAAAGACAAAAATAAATGGAAAATTGCATGGTTATGTAAATTTCACCATTACAAGTAGTAAATACAATTAACTTAGGAAATCTAAGCTAGGGGTAAAATATCATAATATTAATAAAACAAATCTAGGAAATTAAATGTAGGAAATTTAGGTACATAGCATTGGAAATGATGACAAAGATGATAGAATGATGTGGCACAAAACCTATTGATTTGATACAAAAAAACTAGTCCCCTCACTTAGTGTCTACACAAAACTATAACTAACTCTAGGTCAATTTCATGGCCATAGGTCAATTTTGTCTCATGCAAATTTGATTTATAGCTCAAGATCTATTCTAGAAAAAAGTACACTTCTACTATTTGATTTGCTAGATTCTCTACTCCTTGCCAACTACTAAGGATTAGTAATATTTAAAATACATTTGTGAGATCGTGAGGGTCAACTGCCCCTAGGTCAACCCACTTTAATGATTGACTTTATGGTCATGAAATGATTAAGAAACAATAGGAAAGAATACAAGTGTCGAGATGCTAATTTTGATGGAATATTTTGATTCTTTTTGGTGGTCCAATAAAAGTGAACTCCTATAATGACTATGCCTTAGAATGATAATTGGATATGAATTAATTCTTAAATCGATGTGTTTAAATAGAAGGACATATCATTTCATTGCACAAATGTGTACTGAGTCAGATCCTAATGACTAATGGAAAAAAGTGGGAGTCAATAAATTTGGATTTTAAAATTTTAATTTTTGGGCCAAATTTATGCCCTACAGGATCAATCCCACACACTGTGGAGATGACTTAGGATAGGGGATGCAAATCTAGGGATTAACCTAATGAATATATGGAAATTATGGCCCAAAATGATGGGAATGTGTGACACTCAATGTTGATAGAACAAGGATAAGGTAGGTGTGTAGGAATGTGTGTAAGGAGTAAATGGGGGTTGTAGAGGATTGAGAAATGAACCAAACTTAACACAAAAGTGTGTCTTATGTCACTACATGTAATTGTATTAAGAAAATCTCTCAAAGTGGGCATAAAACTAAATGGAAATTAGCATAGGCGTGCAAATTTAATCACTACATTTCCCCCCCTCTTTGAGGTGCATGTGAATCCCAAATGAAGATTTATTTCAAAGTACATGAGCACTCACAAATATGCATGAAAGTGAATACTTGGTCATTAAAAGGAACTGAGATCCATGCAAAGTAATGGATCCCACTATATGTCATCATACATGCTCATTCTTGGCATGCATGCTCCATAAGAACTTGCAAAACAAGGTAAAGTACACAATGACTAGGATCTATCTCACAAGTGGAAAAATCATAAATCTCAAACTTGCTTGATTATATAGAAAGATGAAAAAAAGTGTTAGTGTTAGGAAAATATATCTATAAGGAAAGTGATATAGCAACAAAAGGGTGTTAACAACAACATTCCCTTCAATTGGTTTCATCAATCAGATGCGAGGAATTAGAGGAGAGGGGAAAATGGTAAATGAAATGTAAATATAAATTAAATATGTAAATCATGTAAAGTAATAAGTCTCATGAATACATCATGTAACAAGAAAATAAGGTGTATAGTAAGATAGGTGTGGCAACACATGGGTTGAAGATAAACATCAAGGGATAAGGTTTCCCTCGTATGGTGAATGGTAAAGTGAAATGTCCCTAGAGGCACAATACTAGTAGTATGGGGAAGGTATTGTGTCTCCAATATGGGTTTTAGAACATGATGAGGCAATTGTAGAAAATGAATGGGTGAGTCATCTTTCCAAATACTTCTCTAAGAATTCTTGCCACAACTAGGGTTTTTAATGTTTTCCTTGTGCATGATTTAAGTTACTGGTAAAAATTGGTAAAATTATTCCTACAAATTGATATAGTTACCCTAGACATTCAACTATTTCCTATCTTGTTTCTACGTAAACCCTAGGAACCCTATCATTACAAAACTGAGTCGTGTGTCTACCAAGTCTACTCATTCAAAAAAAACCTTAGACTGGAAGATCTTTTGGACCAATTGCCTAGATCTTCAAAGAGGCTAAAGAATGCCTAGGGGACTAGGGTAGTATCTAATAGGTTATAGGATAAATGAGTCTATTAGAGATGTAGTTCTCCCAACTACAATCTAGGCCCTGTATAAATATTATAGAAATAGAGCAAACAAACTAGTTCCCCTTTGCAACATCTATAGGTTTGAATTAGGAAAATTGGTTGTCCCTAATTTCTTTGTCAACCATGAACTCTTATCTGGGATTTGTGAAAAGTATGACCCTAAAACCATACAATTGAGGAAATATTGAAACAGAGTGGTTTGCACTACAAATAGAGACCTAATTAGAATGGTCTTCCACCTTAGCCCTAGCTACAACCAACAAATGAACATCGATGAGTTGCATAGAGAATATAAAAAGGACAGATATAGTTATAGATTCAAATGACTCCATTCCCATAGACCTCATCATGAAGTTGGGAAATCAATATCCAACCCAACAACTAAAATGGAGCCTTTTGATGTGAAGACTTTTGAGGACTACTTCCAATTGACATAAGGATTTGGGGTAATTTACAAATCCCAAATGCCAATTCCACTAATGATGATGGCAATAGACATTCAAAATAGTTACCTTAATAAGCCATTTGATTATGCTACCCTTATGGTTGATAATATTCACAAAGAGCTTAGTGCTATGAAGTAGGAGAACATGATACCTTATTTCAGGTGGTATTCCTGCCTTTGCCACATACTACTATTTTTGTGAAAATATCATTAGGATCCTGCATTAGGATTGTCCACTACTACTAAGAAAGGAGACCATGTTCCAATCTAGGAGTAGACATATTTGTTTGATTACCATTGGCCAACTACCAACTACTATATTTTTTAGTATTAGTTTGTAGAAAGGGTCATGAGAATGTTAGGATTCACAAGAAAAAGACTTCTGGAGTAATTTACCAAGTTCCTCATGCCTAAGAATCTAGACCCACAAGCTAAGATTGACCATAATTAGGGAGATTGGTTCTATTATAAGGACCGTACTATTATCAGAATTTATGGAGGTGAGGTGGCTCCACACATCCTACCATTATAGGTGCTTGTAAGGTTGTCTTTTCTTAAGACCATGTAGCTGTTAGATCACTCTGATAGGGTACATTTAAGGCGATGTAAAAAAAGGATCTTTCTTGCCACAAACTATTTAGTTTTCAGATTTCCTTATCATGGCTAGGGAGGGTTTAGATCTCTTGGGTGAAAAGATTTTAGAATAAAAGTTGAGATCTACCCTAGCCAGAAAATATGACATGTTCACTTCATTGAGTTGGCAAGAAAATCCATGGGAAGATTAGGTTATGAGCACCACTTTGATGAAAGGATGAGGTTAATGATGCTCCATGTTGATACACTAGATGAAAAGTTATAACAACACAATCACCCTTGATGAGAACTATAGAAGAGCATTAGGAGTTAGTTGAGAAAGAGGTTGTGATGAACGAAAGGGAGGTACCATTGAGCCAATCTTTTGCATCAACATTTGGTGAGCCTTCACCTTCAAAGATTCCTGGTGTAAACACTTCACAATCCCTAGTGGGTTATGTATACATTGAGGAGACGAGATTTTGACCCTAATAGAGATGAAGTGGAATAGTTATTGGCCTCACCTAGAAGGGATATAGTCCCAATTGTTTCACATGGTAGACCATTGTTGGGCATTGAAGAAGATAATCCAACCACTCAGAATGTTAGAAACTTGGCTTGTGAGAAATTAATCTTAGATTATGACTTTGTTAAGTGCAAGGAGTTCAAAATGTTGGTCCTTAAAATCAAAATACAAGAGGATACTTAGAAGGAGAACCAAGCTTACAATGAGGAAGGGTCTAATAAGGAAAATGTGGCATAGAGCATTAGACCTTAGATTGATGCTGACATTCATAATATCACCCCTAAAGAAGGAAGGAAGTTGGTAAAGGACATTGGTTGTTTATTGTTGCTAAGTTGGGACATCTCTTTAGCCATAGCATTAGACACAATTAGGAGATATGGTGGTGACTTTGAGGTTTTTGAAGGGGAGGAGAAGGCAAGGGATTTTATTTCAATTCAGGCTTCACCCCTAAGCATGAAACACTTGCAATTTGGGTAGTTTCCCCTGAAGATCAAAAGCCTCGAGTAATGTAGAATGTTAGAGAATTATGTGGCAATTTGATCGTTAGGAGGTTAAGGGATACTACTACTCCCCAAGCCACTTCTTTGGTAGTTAATACTACCTTTAAGTGAAGCTACAATGAGAAATCTATAATGGGTAAGTGAAAAGAGTTGTGGGACCAAAAAGTCACCACATGACTTTTTGGTCCCAGACAAGGAAAAATGTGAGTGTGTTATAACGCGCTTGCATTTTAGCCTGTTAAAAGTCAAAAATAAAAATCAAAAATAGAGGTCGAATCTCATTTACATGCATTTTGGCAAGCAAATATCAAGTTTTATAGTGCAAGCATGTTACAAGAAGAAGGATTCAAGCAATTTCTAAGTGGAATTGACATTTTCACCATGCCACCTCACCAATCCCGCTCCTGAGGATGTCATGAATGAAGTGTAGAGGGTGTAGTAGCTGACCAAGGTAGGGTTTGATTGATTTTTGTGAATTTGAAAAGAAATTTTTACTTTTGCAATGTTTGATTGGTTTTGGTGAAATGAAAGCCAATCTTGACTTTCTCAAGCCTTCTGGATGCTATGGAATAGCTAAAAATGCCCACAAGATTACCAAAAAGTTGCAATCACCTAGATCTCACAAGAACACAAATATGCAAGCTAGAGTATTATAGATTCTTATTTTCCCTTCAAACTATTTTGATTCTCCAGATCATCCAAGGATGCAAGAGAAGAGCATACTGGGTTTTTGAGAAAAATATTAGCAATGATTAGTCTCAAAATCTCTCAAAACAAGCACTGATACCATGTTAGATTCTATGAGAAGCGATAATCATAGCCAGGATCTATTGTCAGTACTAGATCAATCACACTCCAATCGACAAATGATCAAAGATCAAAATAGTGGACTGAAGAGATTATCTTGAAAGAGAGAAAACAAGAGACAACTGCAATAGAATTTTGAGAATACTCACATTACTCTCACTGACTACCATTGAGGAGAGGTGAGAGCTATAGATATAGTAAAATAAGGTCAAATACATCTAAGAGGTATAATAACTCCAACTACCTAAAATAGGTGGGAGTTTTACCTACATACCAGTAAAAGCCAAAATACATGGTTATACCTACTTAGATAAAAATAAACAAATGGTTATGAGAGGTGGCATAAAAATCTAAAAGAGGGTGTGAAACTCAACTACCCAAGTGTGGGTGAGAGCGACACATGTAACTAATGAATTTAGCCATGTGGCCTCATAATAACCAAGTCTAATATAACCTAAGCAAGATTAATGATGTTTATGAAAAAATAAGTATCCCCTAACATAAGGAAAATAAAAAACCTACATAGTTAACCTTGCCACTCATCCACCATCAAGACAACATTTGTGATAGTAAATAAGTTTGTAAAGACCACATAATAAATGTACAAGCCATCAAGGATGTTCTCTTTTGTTGTAGAAGAATTAAAATATTGAAGTCACTAGTCTTCATTCCACTACCTCATCACAAAAGGGAGATACAATTTCATTAGAGCCACAAAAGGTTGCCATATTTTATTAAAGCTATCGATAGAAAGGGAAAATTTCCCCAAGTTTGAAAATTAGTTTCTGCCAAAGTCAATTAGGAGATAATTGTAGGTAGGCTACGAAACAAACACTCTACTTAATTATCATCCACTTTAATGGTCAAACATTCAATAGCAATTTTACACCTCATTCACAACAAAAAGTGGTAAATATTTATCCTATTTTTATTGGCCAAAATTGACCTTTGACTATTGAAGTGGATGATATTAAAGAACAGCCCCAAACAAAGTAGTCAAATGGAATTTACAAGCTACAAAAATTGCAAGAGGTTGCAGAATTAGATAAAGTCACTACCAACCTGAGATAATTATTGAAAACAGAGCATGGGAAATAAGGAGATCACAACCAAAGGTGAATTCATGCAAAGCCACCAAAATTAATCACCATAATCTATTTCCTAACATCACAAAGGAATTGAATTGTTGTAGCAAATTGCATCTGAAGCATGGCAAAAATAATTGTGATCGCACGCAGCTCCAAATTCCCATATTCATGAGTAAGAACTATGATTTCTGATCTATTAAAATGAAGGCTTCATTTTTTTCACAAGAAGTTTGGGATATAGTATAAAATGATTTTATAGAACTTCCAAATTAGGCATCATATCAGGCTTTGACACAAGCTCAAAAAGATCAACTTAGAGAAGATAAGAAAAAAGATGTAAAAGCCCTATTTTTAATTCAAAAAGCAACATGGATGAATATATTTTCCTAGGATTCCAATAGCAACTACATCTAAGAGGGCATGGGATATTTTAGAAACTACTTATCAAGGAACAACTAAGGTGAAAGAGGCTAAATTACAGTCTCTTAAGAGAAGTTTTGAGAATTTGCAAATGAAAGATTCAAAGTTCGTAGACTATTTTTTTAGTCAATTCATGAATATTGTTAATAAAATTAGATCACATGAAGAGGAGATTACTGATTAGAAGATTGTAAAAAAGACTCTTTGAACTAGTCTACTTAGTAAATTTAATGTTATTTTTATTGCAATTAAAGAGTCTAAAGATCTAACATAGCTATATGTAGATGAGTTGATGGGATCTCTATTAACCCACAAATCTAGAATGAACAGGAAAATAATTCTTCTTTAGAGAATGCATTTAAATCACATGTTTCATTTGGTAGAGGAAGAACAAGGTCAAGGTCTAGAGGTAGGGGTAGAAATAATAAATCAAAGAGATTGAAGGAATAGTCCATATCAAGGTGGAAGGACAAATCTAAATTTCAATTCTCATAGCTCTAGAGGGTGTAACAACAATCAACAATCTTAGAGGTATTATAAGTCTAATATTCATTTTTATTACTGCAAGAAATTTGGTCATTATGCATATGAATGTCAAAAACAAGTAGATGTGGGTAAAAAAAATGCAAATTTTTTAAATGTATCTAAAAGAAATTTAGTCATTATTCATTACATGTCATTTTACTCAAGAGAGCTCTAGTGATATTTGGTTTTTAGATAGTGGATGTAGTAATCATGTGATAGGAAATAGAGATTTGTTTACAAGTTTAGAGAGTTTTGTGAAGTTAGAAGTCAAGTTGGGCAATGATAATCAAGTGTTGATTATGGGTAAAGGAGTAATCAATGTTTTTACAAAACATGGTTAAAATAGGCATATTCTAGATGTTTATTTTGTGCATGGATTGAAGCATAATCTCATGAGTATTGGATAGCTTATACAGAAGGGCTATAGAGTATTTTTCAAGATAAAATTTCTATCATACTAGATAGAGTTCTTAGTGATAGGTTGATGGTAAAGGTTGAGATGACAAGGAGCCAAATTTTCCCACTTTGAATCAAGAGTGAAACTCAAAAGACAGACCAAGGAGAGCTCAAAGAAAATCTCAAGGCAACTTATTTATACCAAACGTGGATACGGCATCTAAGGTATGAACACCTTCATTTTGAAGGATTAAGTTTGTTATAGAAGAAGCAAATGGTGAGAGAATTACCACCAATTGAGGAGCTAGCCCATTCATGTGAGAGTTGTATTTTGGAAAAACAACATAGGGAAAGTTTTCCAATAGGAGTGCCTTCTAAATAAAAGGCATCATTAGAGCTTGTACACACTAATTTATGTGGTCCAATGTAGACTCCAACATTAGGTGGAAGTATTTATTTTCTAACTTTTATTGATGATTTCAACAAGAAAACATGGATTTATTTTCTTAAGTAGAAGTTTGAAGCCTTTAGAATATTTAAGAATTTCAAAGCAATGATTGAAACACAAAGTGGCCAATACATCGACGTACTCAAGTCAAATAGAGTTGGTGAATACAAGTCAAATTAGTTTCCAAATTTTTACAAATATCATGGAAATAAGAAGTATTTTACTACAAGGTACACACCACAATTAAATGTTGTCATGGAGAGGAAGAATCAAACAATAATGGATATGGCTAGGAGCATGTTAAAGGCCAAGTACTTTCCTAATTAATAATGGGTAGAAGTAATAGTGTGTGCGGTGTATATTCTAATTTAGATGTCCTACAAAGAGTGTCAAGGATAGAATTCCATGGGAAGCATGAAATGGTAAGAATCATAGTGTATCTCACTTAAGGATTTTGGATGTGTTGCATATGCACATGTTCCAAAAGAAACAAGAACAAAATTGGATGATAGAGGCAAAAAATGTATCTTTATTGGTTACGGTGAGCAATCAAAAGCTTGCAAGTTGTACAATCCCATTATCGAGAAGGTAATTATTAGTAAAGATGTTGAATTCAAGGAAGAAGAAGCATGGGATGGAAATGTTGATAGATCAATTGCAATTGTAGAAATACCTCAAAATGAAAAAGAATCAAAAGAACAAAGTACGTAAGATAGTCAGCCAAGTCCACAAGTAGTAACAAGTAGTCCAACAAGAAATTTTTAAGGAACAATTCAAGAGCGTTGAGAACACCAAGAAATTTTGTACAAGGTGAACCATCAGGCCATCCTACTCCCAACTCACAAGTATGTGATGAATCAGATCCTACACTTTCCTCATTAAGATCAAGGTATAGAGGTAAGAAAATAAGAAGTTTGAAAGAGATTTATGATTAAGGAGAAACAAATCTAGATTTATATTCATTTTTTTCTTTATTCTCTCATGATCTTGTATATTTTGAGGAAGCAATCAAGGAAGAACATTGGATCAAGGCTATGGATGAAGAGATGGATTCCATTGAAAGGAATGAATCATGGGAGCTAGTAGATCTACCTAAAGGTAAAGAATGCATAGGAATCAAATGGGTCTATAAGACCAAGTTCAATGTAGAAGGTGAAGAAAAATATAAAGAAAGGTTAGTAGAAAAAGGTTTTACATAGTAGTATGGAATTGATTATAATGAGACATTCACACTAGTAGCAAGGCTTGATATAGTCAAAGTTGTCTTAGCCATAGCAACACAAAAAAATTGGATTGAAGAAAGTTTTTTATGGTTTCAAACAAAAAATCAAGAGCATGGTATAGTCAAATTGATTTATACATGATTAGTAATGGATTTAGCAGAAGTAGTAGTGAGCCTACATTGTATACAAAGATCAACAAACAAGGTTAGATTTTGATTGTATGTTTATATGTTGATGATTTAATCTTTACTAGACATTTGTCAATAGACATGTTCAAAACATACATGAAGAAAGAGTTTGAAATGATAGATTTAGAATTGATGAGATATTTTCTAGGCATTAAAGTTGCTCAAATAGATAGTGGCATTTTCATTTGTCAATCTAAGTATGCCAAGGATGTGTTAAGGAGATTTAGGATACATTGAATCAAGTAATCTAGCATCAACTCCAGTTGCAACAAGAACTAAACTTAGCAAATAAGACAAGGAATCTAATGTGATCCAACAATGTTCAAAAGACTCATTGGAAGTTTGATGTATCTCACAGCCACAAGGCCAGATATAATGTATGGTGTTAGTTTAATTTCAAGATTTATGGAGTCGCCAAAAGACTCAAACTAGCAAGTTAGGAAGAGAATATTGAGATATGTAGCATGAACAATAAGATATAGAATACTATATTCCATAACTAATAGCAATTTTACATGTAGCATGACAATATCATGGGCATCAAAGAAATAGCTTATCATGACAATTTCATCAACTGAAGTAAAGTATGTGGCAACAACATCTACAACATGTCAAGTAGTTTGGATGCGTCGAGTATTGTCAGATTTAATGCATGTTTAAGAGGATCCAACTTGAATATTTTTTTATAACAAGTCAACAATTGCATTATCAAAGAATCATGTTTTCACCAGAGATGCAAGCACAATGATACTATGTATCATTTCATTAGAGAGATAGTGAACAATGGAGAAATCTACTTGGATTTTTATAGATCTAAAGACTAGATGGCAAATATATTCACAAAGGAATTAGCAAAGGAGAATTTTGAATATCTAAGATAGAATTTATGCATTATGGATGTTGAAATAGTTGGTGGTATAAATTAAGGGGGAGCATTAAAATAATATAACTTCTCCCACCATCATTACATAATTGCTTTTCATAATTAAATAAAGGGGGAAAACTAGTAAATATAAGTTTCTAGATAAGGCAAGATAATTTAGGAAGTTTCTAGATGAGGGAAAAATATTAAATGCTTGTAACTAGTAAATTCTTGTAAAGTCAACAATATATTGAGGTAATTTTTAATATTTTTTACCATCAATCAATAGAAGTTTTTTGGATGTTGTAGCATTTTGTGTTTGCCTCTATCCTTCTTCACATCCTTGTTCAATGTGGTTTACAAGATTATTGGGTGGAATTTATATAAAAGAGTTTGTGTTGTGGTCGACGCATATATTCTTTACTTGAAGACTTAGATTTAGAATTTATATCTAGGAGAGTTTATGTGTTGTGGTCAATTGATATGTTATTTAGTTGAAGACTCCAACTCCCAAATAAATAGTTAAATGGCAACATGTGTGTTTTGATACAATTTTATAGCTCTATGTGACATGAATGATAGCTAAAACTATCTCAAATTCTTATTATTGTCATGATAATCTGTTAAATTATTCATCCAATGAATTTCATTTAGCTGCCATTCTATTTCTTGAAAATCTATTGGTTCCATAACCTAATCCTTATATCTCTATATTGATGCATACATTAACAATTCCTTGGTGAGAGGAGATTAAGCAAGTCACTGCTCCAACCTCATGATGCCAATTATTGTGTTCAATGGCTTTGTTTTCTAAATATAATGAGTTGAGGACAAGAATAGGCTACAAGAACTAAATATTTCCATTTATCACAGATGATGAAGTATGTGGAATAATTTATGTGAATAGAATAACTTTAGATGATGAAGTTTGTGTTGGAATCAATGAATAAATACATAAGCATAGTGTTGGCAATAAAAGTTGTAAATATATCTTAGTTAGTTTGTTGGCCAATTAGTTTTAGTTAGTTGTCAGTAAATCATAGTTTGTTGTCATGTTTAGTTCCTTGATTGTAGGAGTTTTTTGTACTTCTATATAATGTAATCATCTTGAATAAATAATAGATATTTATGTTTGTATGTATTTCTTCTTTCTACTATTGTTATTTTTCAATATTTTATCATGGTATCAAATCTAAGTTTGGTGTGACTTTGTCATGGGAGTGCCCAAGTAGATGAGAGCATCTTGAGAGCTGATTCTCCTAGAATTGGAGTAGAGTATGATAGGTTGAGTTTGTTGTAGAGAGAATAGTGTAAGTTTGGTTTGCAAAAGTGTTAACTTTGTTAGTGTGTAAGAGCAGCAATGCATGAGAAGAAGATAATGATGAAATCATCCAACTATTTGAATGACCATTAGATGTGTAAGGATCATCAAAGCACATTTAAAAAAGCTTGTCAGAAGAAATATGAGTTCCTCAACGTGCCTCGTTTAGGTGTTGGAGGAGGAGAGGTGCTTGAAGTCTCGAAAGTTGTGCTCATTTGATAATTTATTGGATGTTCAATTGTACGAAGGTTGTTGGAGATATTTTAAGATGAAAGATAAAGTTTGTAATATGTAGGAATGTGCTAAATATTAGAGATTGCTTTTCTTCATTAAGGGGGAGTGTTGGAATTAATGATTAAATGCATAAGCATAGTACTGGCAATGGGAGTGGTAGATGTGTCTTAAAGTTAGTTAGTTTGCTGGCAAATTACTTTTAGTTAGCTGTCAATAAATCATGGTTTGATGTCATGAGTAGTTCCTTGATTATAGGAATTTGTTGTACTTCTATGCAAACCTATAATGTAATCATCTTCAATGAATAATAAATAGTTCTGTTTATATGTATTTCTTCTTTGTACTGCTGTTATTTTTTAACATTTTATCCATTTATTCTTAAAAGTTTTGGTGTTTTTGAACTTGCCCAATAATAGCTGTTCTTTGTCGTAGAAATTGGACTTATCACAATCGATTATTATTTGTCAAATATGGAGTCTGTTCAAAGTCATTGTTCGGCCTGTTTATGTTGTTGTGTCTATTTCAATTTCAAACTGGCCTTGCAAAATCATAAGTGTTTTTTACTTTGAAAATTCGAATACTCATCTTCGTAAATATTCTTCTTTCGTAAATAGTTTTAAAGGAAGGATATTATGAAGCCTTTTATATATCTCAAGGCAATGACCTGAAGTAATCTTTTTATATATCTCAAGGCAAATGACCTGAAGTAATCTTATTGTTAATGAAAAACGGTACAAATATTTTTTTTTAAAGTTTGCAGCAAAAGTTATCTAGACTGGCTTTGTATAAAACATTTTTAAGTATATTTTTCAAACATAAATATATCTCTACTTGCATTCAGTGATTCATCATCTCTTCTTCTCATTTTAATAATAAATCACTAAATCTAATAAGAACAATTAGTTCCAGAAACATTTTAATTCAGTATCTTTTACTTACATTTTTTCTATTAGAAAAAGGTGAAGTTAACCAGTTGGTACGTTGTAAAACAGTCAGCTGGTCAAAATCTTAACTGCAAAAATCACAATAAAACCAGGTCGAAAAATCAATAACCAGTAGGCGCACAACAACGTGCCGGGTGTTTACAGTGGGCATTAAAAATATGTGGGAAATTGAGAATGATGTGCGTTCCAACTTGCAGCAGCTCCTGGCAAAGTGGACGGAGGAGCACGGCCGTGGTGTTGATATCCATACGATGTATTTGTTGAGTTTTGCAATGGCGAGATGACGGAAGAATAGGAGTTGGATAAGGGAACGCCAATTGCAAAACCTTGGCTACTCGAACTCGCGTGTATTTTGGGCGTGGAGGGAAAAGCCGGGAATTTCATCTGAAATTGAGGTCTTAAAGAATCGATTTTGTCCAAAAATTTGACGGAAAAATCAAGCGTACCTCGAGGCCTGCCATTTGGCCTCCTAATCCGATAGCTCACAAAATGCATGGAATCGGGAGACGTGTATCCCTCCAAAATATCAGAATACGGCATTCGAGCGCTTCCCACTCTCTTCTTGCCCATCATAGTTTTACGGTATATTTGTACTACCAGAGCAGAGCCCTTTTGCTGGAGGAATCCCTTGCTCACACTCATTTCGAATTTATCGTTCCAGGTGGGGTAGCTACCACCCTCTTTATCTATTCGGGTAGAATTTTGAGTGACGGAATCACTCCATACAACTGCATATGTGCGCATTGGCCTTCCGAATTTCGTTACACATTTCAGATCTTGGGCTGATATTATCACAATCTCCAAAGAAACCTTATCCATTCGCTAATTTCTCAAATTATAAAAAGAGAAGAGTGTGTAAAACTTGAAAAAGCGTGGAATACAGATTATATTGACAGGATGGTGGCAACCTGAAGATATAATATGACACGGTTGCGGAAACAAGCCTTGAATGGCTATTGGTTTCATGGTGTATATATTCTACAAGCTGCTACAGCTTTGCGGAAATCTCTTGTAGGTTTCTCGGCATCTTCAGTCGAAAACCATTTAGCTGCCCCCAAAAACGAATCATAAAAAGTTTGTCTGTTCGCCAGAGTTTGTGACGTATCCACCTGCAACGAAACACGTTACAAATGCTTGTCAAGAAATGCAGATGCTGTGCACCCATCATTTCTGACTGGGTTACCTTATTTGAAGGTGCTTCATAATAAAAATGACTCATTGCGTGACGTGGAGGAAAAGAAAAAGAAAACCATCACGCAAAGCCGCCCTCCTTTGGTAATTCCTAGGTCATATTCAAAATAGGTGTGCTGGTCGCATATACAAATCATTAGAGAGCCTTCATATATACATACTCTGTTGCTTTCACAAAACGTTTTTCCCGATCTGTTCGCCGATTCAAACAAACCAAAGTAACGTGCAAGTAAGCGTTGGGAAAATGTGGTCAGATCATTAAATGCTCTAAAGGAAATTGCATCAAATCCGAAGAAACAGGGCATTTTAAGAAGTGGAAACATCAAGAGAGGACCCACCTGTAAGCTATTTCTGTTTCTGTTTATTAAGAATTGCCAAGAAATTGCATATCTTAAACAAATAGCAATCTTAATACACACTCTGCATCTATATTTAGATATACACACACAACTATAAAACTGATACGAAATACTATTTATAATATCCTCACATATCCTCTCCTCGTGGATTACATATCATGTTAATTTAACAGATTATACAGTTACATACATCTTTGGTTTTCGCCCAGCCATAAACAGCCGGTGCGTTGTAAGCGACCGGCTGTACGGCTTTCGACACAACCCCTGGAGTTGACAAATCTAACCGTACTACTGGTCAACGACATTTCGACTGTTTTGGTCGAGCCGTACACTTTTGACCAGCGGGACGGCTTTCGACACAACTCCTGGGGTCGACAAATCTAACCATACTACTGGTCAACGACATTTCGACTGTTTTGGTCAAGCCGTACACTTTTGACCAGCAGGTCGCTTACAACGCACTGGCTGGTTAAGAGTTCCTTCGTTTTTTCTATTTAAACATCACACATTTTAATGGTCAAACACTCAATAGAAATTTTGCACATCATTTGTACCACAAAGTCATAAATAGTCATTGTAATTACCTTTGACCATTAAAATGGGTGATGTTTTAGAAGTTAAAAAGTTGAATATGACAATTGGCATATACTTAAAAAATCCACATAATAGTTTTTAATGTGGTGGTTTGAAATTGCTCCACTTAAATATTAGGTAGGTTTGTAAGTTTAATGTGGGTTGACTATATAATTATTTAAAGAGATAGCCATACATTATATTACATATAGTGGGTTGTTATTTATGGATTGTATGTTTCCTATAGATTTTAAAAATCATATAAATTTATTTTAGACAGGTAATATTATTAGAATTGACCTACCTAATAATTCAATCTAACCATTTAAAATATTAAAAAATTTATCCATATTATAAGATCATAAAAAGTTGACTATATATTAATCTAAATGCATTATATTATAAGTAGTAGGTTATTATCTATGGACTATATGTTTTCTACATATTTTTAAAAATAATACAAGTTTATATTAGACATATTTGAATATAAATCTACTTAATAATTAATCTTAATCATTTAAAATATTAGAAAAAAAAATCATCCTTGTTTGAATACAAGCCTACTTAATAATTAAGCTTAACCATTTAAAATATTAGTAAAAAAAATCATCCTTATTTTCACATATTTTTTAAGGTCTTTTTGCTTAAGCAAAATGATTTTTTTGTTTCTTTATCCTTATTTTCTTTTTCTCTATCCTTATCTTCTTTTTTCTCTCTCCTATGAGAACATTTAATTATGGTAGTGTTAGTTACCTTATTTTAGTGACATTTTAACTTTAATAAACACTAAAAAAATAATAATTATAAAGGTTTTGTTTAAATATATCTTCAAATGCTTTTTTATTTACACTTAGAGAAGATGTTTCTAACAATTTAGGAAAAAATTAATAGTTTTTTATTTATTTTATAAAAAAAATTGAGTTGTTTTTAGTTTCCCCATCTAAAGATATTTGTGTGAAGTTTATTTAGTGAGAAAGTTGAGCTCAAAAAAATCTTATCATAACTTAATTTTTATTCTATAATTTAGACTTTAAAATTTTAATTTTAAAATTAAATTGAAAAAATAAATATCTCAAGTATAATAACTTTAAAGTTAATTAAATAAAAATAGTACGATTTTTTGTAACAACTTTAAAGATAATTAGATGAGGAAAATAGCCTTCATAAACTCTCACACAACCCTCAAGCCTCTTCAACTATATACGTTACTAAGATTGTCCTAGAGAACATCTATTAATTGCTTTGAATCCATAGAAAATTTATCTAAATTACCCCTATTTTTTTCTATCTTAGAATGACACTCTTGTCATGGTGTTAAGACTAGGGGACTAGGTATTCTTGTACACCTTGCAAATAATCTAGGTCTAGTTGTAATTATTATGCCTCACAACAGGGATGGAGTTGAAGAGCACAAAGATTTTCTAAAATTTTAAAAAAACATATAAGATTCTATGCGTAATAATAATAAATGTGGCAGCTAACAACTGCCATGGCACATGGTACTGCAATGGCACATGGTATGGCAGTAACCCTAGAAAACCTTTCATTTTATTAAAAAAAATAGCTCTTAATTTGAATTTAATTTAATAAAAACAATTATGCACAATAAGTTAAGATTTAATTTTTAAGAAAATTATTAAGTTATACAATATTAAAGAGAAGTTAAAGATAAAAACAATGGCTAAAAATAAAAGAAAGCATGCCAAAACCACATCATAATCCTAGACAAAAGGAAATAAAAAATTATTAAATATAAAAAACAAGAAATAAAAAAATCAAATTAGTAACCATTTTGTTTTTAAAACAAGAAATAAATATTAATGCTAAATTTTGTATTGATCCATTCCTTACAAAAGAAACAAGAGAGATTTCTACATATTTAAATCTTGTTCTTCTTCCTTTGGTGTATCACCATGCACATAGTTGTATATATTAAAAAAACTTGTGAATTTATCTTTGTAGACCATTTTTGCATCATGCAACACTTGAAAGTTTCATATCTATGATCTTAACACAAAACAAGATAATTCAAAGGTAGGGTTTCAAAACAAAAAATAATGTAAATTAATAAACACATAAACAAGGAGTGACAAAAAAAATATAACTCTGAGAATGGGGTAAGGAGGTGAGAAGAGGGCATTTCAACATTGTTCCAGAAGCTTCTCCTCCATTGTGCATGCAGAGATAAATGAAACAGGAGAGTTTTATCTGCTTCTTAACTAATTCTATTTCTTTTCCTTAAATTTAGCTTCATTTACTTATTCCATGAATTTAAGTTACCAATTTATTTATTTAGTAGTGTTTTTTTAGAAACATTGCCTTTAAATTTTAATTTATTAGAATTAGTGCTATTTTTATTATCTTTTTAATAAGTTTTTCCTTTTCAAAATTACATTTAAGTGAGAAAGTTATTTAATTGTAATTAAATTATTTTAGAATTAGAGCTATTTTTATTATTTCTTTTTAATAAGTTTTTTTTTCAAAATTACATTTAAGTGAGAAAGTTATTTAATTGTAATTAAATTATTTAAATTAAAATTAAATTAAGTAATTAATTTAGTTGTAGAATAAATATAAGTGGAATCAAATGAGATTATTGGTTTATTTAAATTAATTTAGGAGTGTATTATATTTAAATTAATGTATGCAAATAATTTTAAAAAGGTAATTATTATTTTATTTAATGCAAACAATATTAGGGGTAAGTCACCATTGAGTGCAAATGAAATGAGTATCTAAATTCATTTTGGGTTGATATAATACATTAATTGGTATTTCTTTTTTATTAAAATAGAGCAAAGTAGAGTATGGAATGCACTATTTTAATTAAGGTTAGGGTTAGCCTAAGAATTAGGGTTAAGGCTAAAATTAGAGTTAGAAATAAGGTTAGGGTTAGTGTTAGAATTAGGGTTAGGGTTAGGGTTAGAATTAGAATTAGGGTTAGGGTTAGAATTATGGTTATGGTTAGGGTTAAATTAGGGTTAATGTTATAATTAGAGTTAGGGTTAGGGTTACAATTAGGGTTAAGGTTAGTATTAAGGTTAGGGTTAGGGGTTGTATTATGGTCATGGGTAGGATTAGAGTTAGGGTTAGGGTTAGGGTTAAAATTAGAGCTATGTTTAGGGTTAGAATAAGCTTTAGGGTTAGGGTTAGAATTAGGGTTAGGGTTAGGGTTAGAGTTAGAATTAGGGTTAGGGTTAGAATTATGGCTATGGTTAGGGTTAAATTAGGGTTAGGGTTAGGGTTACGAATATAATTAGGGTTAATGTTAGAATTAGGGTTAGGGTTAGGGTCAAAATTATAGTTAGGGTTGGAATTGTAGTTATAATTAGGGTTAGGGTAGGGGTTAGAATTACAATTACAATTAGGGTTACAGTCAAAATAGGGAGAAAATTAAAATGAGAATTAGGGTCAAAAGTACAATTAGGGTTATAATAAGGGTTAGGGTTAGGGTTTGAATTAGAATTAGGGTGAAGGTTAGAATTAGGGTTAGCGTTTGAATTATGGTTAGGGTTAGGGTTAGAATTAGGGTTAGGCTTAGGCTTAGGATTAGGGTTATGACTATAATTAGGGTTATTTTTAGAATTAGAGTTAAGGTTAATGTTACAATTAGGGTTAAGGTTAGTATTAAGGTTAGGTTTAAGGTTTGAATTATGGTCATTGTTAGGGTTAGGGTTAGGGTTAGGGTTAGGGTTAGAGCTATGTTTAGGGTTATAGTTAAAAATAGGGTGACAATTACAATGAGAATTAGGGTCAAAAGTAGGGTTAGGGTTATAATAAGGACTAGGGTTAGGGTGAGAATTAGGGTTAGGGTTAGAAATAAGGTTAAGGTTAGGGTTAGGGTTTGGGTTTAAATTACGATCAGGATTAGGGTTAGGGTTAAGATCAGAGCTATTTTTAGGGTTACAATTTAAAATAGCGTGAGAATTAGAATAAGAATTAGGGTCAAAAATAGGGTTAGGGTGATAATTAGTGTTAGGGTTAGAACTAAGGTTAGGGTAAGTGTTAGAGTTCAAATCATTATTAGAATTAAAATTATGGTTAGAATCAATTCATGGTTGGGCTTAGAATTAGGATTAACATTAGGTTTAGGTTTAGGTTTAGGTTTAGAATTAGGGATATAGTTATGGTTAGAATTATAGATAGGGTTAGAACTAGGGTTGCATATAGGCTTATGATTAGGGTTAGAATTAGGGTCAAGATTCATGTTGGGATTATAATTATAATTAGAGTAAGAATTAAAATTAGGGTTACTAATAGGGTTAGGGTTATTATTATAATAAGGGTTAGGGTTAGGGTTATTATTATAATAAAGGTTTGAGTTAGGGTGAGAATTAGGGTTAGGGTTCAAATCAATGTTAGAATTAAATTTATGGTTAGAATCAAGTTTATGGTGAGGATTAGAATTAGGATTAGTGTTAGGGTTAGAGCTAGAGTTAGAATTAGGGTTAGGGTTATAATAAGGGTTAGAATTAGAATTAATGTTAGGGTTAGGCTTATAAATAGGGTTAGAGATAAAATTAGAATTAGAAATAAGGTTAAGGTTAGTGTTATAATTAGGGTTAGGGTTAGAGTCACAGTTGAATTAGGGTTAGGGTTAGGCTTAGAGTTAGAATTAAGGTTCTATTAGAATTAGGGTAAGAATTAGACTTACAATTAGGGTTAGGGATAGAATTCAATTTAGTGATAGACTTAGGGATAGGAATAGAATTAGAGTAATGGTTAGGGTTAAATTTAGGCTTAGGGGTTAGGGTTACAATTAGAATTAGGGTTAGGGTTATGGTTAGAGTTAGAATTAGGGTAAGAATTAGACTTACAATTAGGGTAAGAATTAGACTTACAATTAGGGTTAGGATAGAATTTGGGTTAGTGATAGACTTAGGGATAAGAATAGAATTAGAGTAATGGTTAGAGTTAAATTTAGGCTTAGGGTTAGAGTAAGAATTAGGGTTATGACTATAATTACAATTAATGTTAGAATTAGGGTTAGGGTTAGGGTTAGAATTAGGGTTATGAGTATAATTAGGATTAATATTAGAATTAGAGTTAGGGTTAATGTTACAATCAAAGTTAAGGTTGCTATTAGAATTAGGGTAAGAATTAGACTTACAATTAGGGTTAGCGATAGAATTTATGTTAGTGATAGACTTAGGGATAAGAATAGAATTAGAGTAATGGTTAGGGTTAACTTTAGGCTTAGGGCTAGAGTAAGAATTAGGGTTATGACTATAATTAGAATTAATGTTAGAATTAGGATTAGGGTTAGGGTTAGAATTAGGGTTACGACTATAATTAGGATTAATGTTAGAATTAGAGTTAGGGTTAATGTTACAATCAAAGTTAAGGTTAGTATTAAGGTTAGGGTTTAGGTTTCAATTATGGTCAGGGTTAGGGTTAGAGTTAGGGTTAGAGTTAAAATTAGAGTTATTTTTAGGGTTACAATTAAAAATAGCATAAGAATTAGAATAAGAATTAGGGTCAAAAGTAGGGTTAGGGTGATAATTAGTGTTAGGGTTATAACTAAGGTTAGGATTAGGGTTAGGGTTCAAATCAGTGTTAGAATTAAAATTATGGTTAGAAATAATTTCAGGGTTGGGGTTAGAATTAGGATTAGTATTAGGGTTAGGGTTAGGTTTAGAATTAGCGATACAGTTATGGTTAGAATTATAGATAGAGTTAGAACTAGGGTTGCATATAGGATTATGATTAGGGTTAGAATTAAGGTCAAGATTCCTATTAGGATTATAATAGGGTTAGGGTTATTATTATTATTATTAATCTAACCCTAATTCTTACCATAACTATAAGGTTACACTCAAAATTATTTTATAAGCCTCAAAACCCTCAATCTAACCGTATTTCTAAATCTATCCATATTTAACATGATTCTAACCATAATTTTGGTCATAATTCTATTACTAACACTAACCCTAACCCTATTTCTAATCATAATTCTAACCCTAATTATCACCCTAACTCTAATACTAATCATAACCCTAATTCTAACCTAAGCAATAACCCTAACCCTAATTTTAACCCCTAACTCTAATCCTAAATATAATATATAATATAATATAATATAAAATTTTAATTATTAATATAATATAATAATATTTTTTATAAATATTATATATAATCATTATATAATATATTATAATAATATATCTAATCTATATTACAACTAATTATAATAATTGTTATAATAATATAATATAGTTAGAATTAGGCTTGCAACTCTGGATCCTACTAGAATACCTATATTTAAAAAATACATCTAAAGTACGCCGAGAGATATCCTTCTCGAGGCACCTATTTTTTTAATCAATTTACCACACAAGTGGAAATAGGCACCTCAAGAAGGATATCTCTCGGCGTACTTTAGATATATTTTTTAAATATAGATATGCTAGTTTAATATTTTGTAATATTATAAATAATGTACCCACATGGAAAGGGCACCCCACTTAGATGGAATCTTAAGATTCCTTGGTTGGCACTCTCCACCATATGTCATCAGTCTTATGATAGTTGTAAGAAGTCATTAAATAGATGATTACTAAGTGGACTATAATTAGCATCTTTCACCACTATTTATAGTCATGTGTAAGAGGTATGTAAGTGTAATTATTGCCTCATGTTGGATTTCTTGGGAGTTACACTTAAACCCCTTGGATATAAGAGTCAAATTGGTTTGAAAAACCATTCTTGGTGTCCTAGGTCTCTTGGCCTATATACGATTCTTGAGATGGAGATTATATGACATGTTATATGTAATTTTATGCCACTAGAATACCTCCAAGTTTATAGTGTAGACCTCATTGAATCATAAGACCTTGATATTACATTATAACCTTTGTTCCTAAATAATACGTTAGGTGTGGTGCTTTGGAGGACAATTTTTCAATTACAATGGTTTTCCTATGGTATATCTAGTGTCACTTTGTGTTGTAATTATTTTGTTATATATTCTTATTCTTCTTTATTCTTTTCTTGTTCTATTCTAAATGTTATTATGTTGAAACTCTACTAAACTTTAACTAGATCAAAAAAAACTTATAATACTCTGCTTATAGGATTAAGTAGGATTAGTGCATATTTACTTTCACTTGGTATCAAACCCTAGATAGCTTGTTAGATTTAAGGGGGGATTAGAGCTATTTTTGTATTAAACCTTGCTCGAGTGGGAATTTTACAGTTGATCACATATCTCAATAAAAAATATGGCAAACACTTCTAGAATAGAGGTTGAGAGGTTCAACAAAACCAACTTTGAGATTTGGAATCTCAAGACGAAGAATTTTTCATTGACAAAGATCTATAGGTAGCAATTTCTAGATGGAAATCCTTTGACAAAAAATATGAAGTTCAAAGGTAGTTGTTGACAAAAAGGCAAGGATCCTAGATCAATGTTACCTTGTAGATTTAGTGCTTTTAAATATTTTACGAAAGACTACTACCAAGAACCTCTAGAAGAAGTTAGGAAACATGTGCTAGATAAAGTCCTTTATATATACAAGCTCTTTCTATGGAAGAATCCTTACTCCTTGAGGATGAGTGTTGGAGACTATGAAGAAGCACTTAAATGTGTTCAACATCATGGTAAGCTAGTCACATTGGTAGATGTGAAGATGAGTGAAGTGGATTAATGCACAACCCTTCTATGTTCTTTTCCTAATTCATGGGATAACCTTGTAATGGTAAGTAGTAGCACCTGTAAGGGTAAAATGGTGATCAATCAAATGAATTAAACAAGACCCAAACATCAACAGAATAGTGAAACAAGAAGGATTCAATAAACGAAGCAATGAACAAATACAGAGAAAACCTTTCCCGTTTCGAAACTTCTGTTGTTCACCTATCACAAATCGTCCTTTTGCAGATGAAGTGAGCCCTCAGAGAGTGCACTCTTTTTAGCTGTTTGTGGGAAGTCGATGGTGAATGGCTGTGGTGATATGCAATGAAGATGAGCTTCAAGGCAAGTATGTGATCTCAAGCTTGTGAATGACAAAAGGGTGCCAAAGGCGCGCTGGTGGTATTTCTGCAGAGTAACGATGTCAAAAGCTTGGATGAATAGAATGGAGGGATGAAGCTTCATTTATAGACTCAGAAGAATGAGAATCAATGGTTGAGAGGAGATATGAAGATCAACGGCTGAGGATGGTTGAGGAATGTGCAACCAGTGGAAATGTGACAAGTGTCCCAGCTCCATCATGAAAGAGGGGATGTGACAAAAATGATTGGAGAGTTAACTCCATTGACTGGTCTGTTAACAGATTTGATTGATCAGTTAGAAGAGTGGATTATGGAACTGACTGAATTGATTGAGGATTTGACTCAATTGACAGGTTAGTTAACACTTTTGATTGATTAGTTAACTAACCTCTGATTGGAGAAGAAATAGGCCATGTGGGTGAGGGAAAATAAGATAATTAAATATTAAATATATTTAATTACATGTGCAACCTGATGAGGTGGACAAGGTGAGGTGGAAAAGGTGAGGTGTAAAAGGTGAGGTGGATTTTTGAATTTAGAACTTAGGATAGAGGAATTTGGATTAATTAAATAATTTATGATTATTTAATTGTGTAGGACATTTAGAAGAATTTTAATTAAATAAATTGAATTTATTTAATTATGGAATAGTGAATCGATTAAATAAATTTGGAATATTTATTTAATTAATAGAAGAATGGAATAAATATTTGGAATATTTATTTAGGATGATTTGTGTCATTTTTAGGCGTATACATTTTGTCCCTCTTTGATGCAATGCAGTTTACAGCGTTGCCTCATAGAATTTGATAGTCTGAATGATGATACATGCCCCAGTTTGCCCCTGGTATAGGTTTAATGACGATAGGATGCCCCCTCGGGAGATTGGACGGGAAAAGGGCAAAAGAATCAGAGACGGACAATCTCACGAAGAGGAAGGGGTTAGGATAGGTTGGAGGAAAAGGGACGCGGGTCAGAGAAACGGGAAGAAAACGGGGGGAAAAATGGGTGCGGGAAATAGTCATAGTCATCACCTAGCCAAAATTAGGGTTTGGAGGCTATAAATAGGAGCTGGGTCCACAAGAATAGTCATTTGTACACTTGTTTGCTCTGGATTGGATTGAGAGAGCCTAGAGAAAACTTGGAGCAGCATGGCGACCAGAGCAGCAGACATTCCATGCGAGGAGCATCGATTCGAGCGAGTCCGTCGATTCAGCCGGCCAGCAGAGGCAGGACCCCCGGTATGTGCTTCAAAAAATTTCTCCTAGGGTCGACTTTAGGATTCATAAATGCATGTAGGAAATAGGTCAAATGTATGCGCCGAAATGCAGAACGGCGCATATGCCTCACGAAGCGGCGCTTTTGTCGTTTCGCGGCGCATATGCCGGTTTCGGCGGTGCATGCATGAAAGTTGTGCATCTGTGCATTGTAGCTGCGCTTCCGTAATTTGGCTGCGCATGTGTGATTAGGCAACGCATCTGTGCAATGTAGCGGCGCATCTGTGAATGCCGCGCATATGTGGAATCTAGCGGCACTTTTGTAATTTGGCGGCGCATACGTTGAGTTCTGTGGCGCATGCGTTGAAACTGCGCATATGTGCACTGTAGCAGTGCATATGCATTTAGCGGCGCATATGCAGATTGTAGCGGCGCATCCACCAAGAAACGGCACTTTTACCACCTGTAGTGGCGCATTTGCTTCGGATAGCAAATTACTTAGCCAAATTGATTCGATTAGCGTCCTGGTTGACGCAGGAATCGATGAGCTATCTCTGAGATTGCAGGAATCTAGTCAAGAGATGTAGTGTGCTGTTTTGATCAATTTGAAATGCTAAGTTTAGTTGATATAGTTCAGTAGATATGTTGAGTATGGTATATGCGGCTTAAGACTGACGCCTTGCTTTGCATGCTTGCAGGAGGATATTCGAGACACACTGCAGTTGAGGGAGACGTTTCCCATGCCCTTATTGCAAAGATATATGTTGACAGAGACTGACAGAGTGGCGCTTGGTGCCATGGGTTTGGATTATGTTTGCTTCATGCCCGAGGTGCGGGCGAACTGGGGACTGCTGACGGCTGCTGTGGAGAGATTTCACAGTGAGGACGGGACCTTTCACTTTCTAACTGGAGAGATGACTGTGACCTTGGAGGACGTGTATAGGATACTGCACTTACCCGTGGTAGGTGAGCTAGTAGAGTATGATGCACAGCGGGACGCAGGACTCGCCGAGTGCCAGCAAGTGTCCGATGATCCCAAGCTGGTTGGACAGGTCATCCCATGGCAGGATATATACGATTGTTATGACTACTTCCCAGGGATTGTGGCTGGACTGATCGGGGGCGTTGTATGCCCGGACAGGAGATCGCATGGGTTCCCTATCAGATGGGGCAGGATTATGGAGTGGATGCTAACTGAGGGCACCTGATATGCATGGGGAGTCTGCGTACTGGCCCATCTATACCACGACATGCATCAGGTGGTGTACCACCGCAGCACGAGTCTATCGGCTGGGGTATTACTACTACAGTTTTGGCTGTGGGAGCACATAGCGGTGACTAGGCCGATATGTGTCTTCGCGAGGCAGCGAGGAGAGCCATACAGTTATGGCTATGCAGGAGTGATTTCCCAGCACAGGCTGGGGAAGCTAGAGTATTGGAGACACACCTTGGATGGAGTAGATGTGGTCGTCTGGTGACCATATCTGGATTGTGAGCCCTGGGACGACGAGGGAGATGAGCTGCCATACTACTTTCAGACCAGGTGGCTGATAGGCCGGACACGGCACATCTTGGAGAGACAGATGGTGGGTAGGGTGTTGAGACAGTTTGGGCGGAGACAGGGTATGCCACAGGGACAGGCACTGTTCGCACGGACACATGCAGAGAGGGTCTGATGGGGGCCGATGGCTTTGTACGAGGAGGCTCTGGCAGAGTTCCAGCAGACGCCTTATGTGGCATGGGACATGAGGAGAGAGATAGCAGATGCAGGGGTGACACAGGAGTATGAGGATTGGATCACTGCACATCCGTTCCTGAGATATTCAGGACCCGGCATGCTGGTGCCTCGCATTGACGAGGCAAACTCAGAGGAGGAGGGAGAGGCTGGCCCCGGTCGGAGGGGAGTTAGAGGAGGACGAGGATGACGGGGTGGTAGAGCCAGAGAGAGGCCGAGGCAGCGGAGGAGGATAGGTCAGGCTGAGCAGGCAGTGCCAGGACAGGTAGGGGCACAGTAGCAGATACCTCAGCAGGCACAGATGCCACCACCCCAGCAGGTACCACAGCAGCAGGTGCCCCAGCCACAAGGGCTAGGACAGGCAGAGGCAGCATAGGAGCCAGTATAGGGAGAGGCTCATGAGAGGACTATAGCCAGCCTGAGGGGACAGGTGCGAGAGCTGCAGGCACAGCTGAGGAGGGTAGAGAGGAGGTGAGATACAGACGCAGCGGTGATCACTAGGTTGACTCGTGAGAGAGACATGGCAGACGCGCGGGTATGTATTATCCGTGTAGAGTGGGACACTGCTGTGGCCGCTATGGGGACAGATGCAGCGAGTTCATTTTTGGTTGGGCAGGTGCAGCAGGCACAGGCATAGGTTGGCTAGTTGCAGACGCAGTTGGCACAGGCACAGACAGATCTAGCCAGAGCACAGTCCCAGGCTCAGTACTACCAAGGGTTATACCATGGTGCCGTGGCATTGAGTCAGAGGGCAGGGAGCTTCAGGAGTCAGTCTGGGGCGACTCATAGAGCAGGTCCATCACAGTCAGGGGTGTCCATGATGGGACCCCAGCAGTCAGGAGCTGGCAGTGGTGGCCCACAGCAGCAGGGATAGACACAGACTAGATTTTGTACATTGTGGGACATGTATCACCGTCCATTTGGATGGATACTGTATATGACACTTTGATTTTTGAGAGAGATGGTGATATTGTACATTTGGACCTCTTTTATATGATAGTATATATGATGATACAGCTTTGTGCCTATTGCATGTGTTATGAGATGATGATTTACTTCTATTGTATGATGTGATGTATGTGCATAGTTAGATGGTCTATCTGATGCTATATGAGATACTTTTTGATATGCTGCTATATGATGTCTATATGATTTAATGTTTCAAATGAATGCAAAATGTAATATGATTTCTATGTGATGATGCAACTTTGTTATGGTGTGATGGGATGCTGATATGATCTAATGTTTCAAACGTATGCATATGTGATATGATTTCTATGTGATGATGCAACTGTGTTATGCGATGCACTTAGCTATGTTGTTTTTGGATTTTATGGCTTTTAAGATGTGATGCAAATGCTGATGTATGGATGAGCTAATGCACTGGGTGATGTATTCCACTAACTTAATCGTGTTCATGACTTAGCCCTACATATGATATGCTCCTACATGCTTGGTTTTTGTGAAATCCAAATGTACTCTATCGACACAAGAATGACATGATGGATAGATGAATGGTTATGATAGAATGACTTAGAAACTTTACTTGATATCGTTACTCTGCATAGTTTGGATAATGAGGGTTGCATGGATGTGTATATGGATATAGGATGGATGCTTTGCTTTTAGAGTGCTTTACTTCATCATTGGGCATTTTGTTTTGGTACATTTTTTGAAATGTTGTAAGTGAATGCAAGCATCTAGGTATAATTGAACCGAGATGACCTGAGTACCGCTTACAGAGATTGTGATTTAGCAAGTTAATACAAGCATCTAGTCAAAATTGAATCTAGATGACCTGAGTACTTCTTGCGTTTCAACAAAAAAGGATTGCCCCCGTTCATGTTATACCTTTGATGTCCTCGATGATCTTTTGCCGATCATGTCCTTAGACAAGGCTTCACATTACTAAAGTTTAATCCACAAACAGCAAACAAAAAAAATAGTCATGCCTCCATCATAGCATCTCTAGCTTTTGGCATCTTTGAGTAGCATAGAAAGACATGATAACAAAATCAAGACTCTGTAACTTAACCCCGGTTCCAATCCACAAAACATTCTTGCCATTAGATGTGTTTATTTCTTGCTGTAATTTGAATAAAATCACTTAGAAGACCTTGGGTATTTGCTTTGCATTGGATAGGTTAAGATGTTCATAGTCAAGAATTCTGCTTGAGGCATGAGTTCTGCTTGCATTTGCTCGCTTGGTGAGAAGATTGCACAATCCTTATTGGGGAGACGGACCCTAAGGGACTGACCTAGTGCCTCGGGGGCTCATTAGAATAATGGCCTTGCCTACGTGACGGCGCAGAGGCAACGTAGTTCACGGACTTGGACCATGGACACCGACGAGAGACACAATACTAGGCTCACATTGAGGAGACAGTATGGGACAAAACCTTGGTTGACAAGGCCACAAGGAGAGGATCAAGCCATGATAGGTAACTGTCAAGTGTTTATTGTGGGACAGATATGGGTCGAATGAAAAAGGAGTGAAGGAAGAATGGACTCAAGGAGATTGGATTCCAAAAGATGGAGAAGGCGGTTCATCACAAGTAACGCCTGTTTACCAGGTTTTCATCACTTGCCTTTATTTGCACAAGAAGCTAGAAAGGAACATGACGCCTGATTGCTAGGTTTTCATCATGATACCTATCCAAGGTGCCTGTTTGCCAGGTTTTCACCAAAGGATGATTTTTTTTGTATGCTTTCTATTTTTTTCTGATTTTTTTGTATTTTCTCTTTTCAACTTTTTTTTTTTGATTTTTTTGATTTTATTGTGCCCCCTTGCATTGGGGTCCTCCTAGGTATAGAACCGGTGAAGGTGCATGCTGTTGATTGGATCATCAAACAACTCACCCTCTGATGTGGCCAATTGATATGCCCCCGATACGTAAGCAGCTACAATTACATAGGGCCCAAGCCAGTTAGGCTCGAACTTACCTTTCTTTTCTCTATCCTGCTGATTGCAAGGGTTCTCTTTTAGAACTAGGTCCCCAACCTTGAAGCATCGTGGTCTAACCTTGTGGTTGTAGCTTCTTGACATCATCTGTTGATAGGTTTTGAGATGGTCAAAAGCTTTCTGGCGCCTTTCCTCTAGCAGCTCTAGCTCTTGTAGCCTGGAGACTCTGTATTCTTCATCTGATATGAGACCTTTCAACGACACCCTAAGGGATGGGAGTTCGACCTCAATGGGAAGGATGGCTTCAGAACCATAGACAAGGGTGTAGGGTGTAGCACCTGTGGGAGTGCGTATACTGGTTCTGTAGGCCCATAGAGCGGGATTGAGTTGGACGTGCCAATCGCGACCAGCCTCATTGATAGTTTTCTTTAGGATTTTTAGAATGGTTTTATTCGACGCCTCAGCTTGGCCGTTACCTTGGGGGTAGTACGGAGTGGAGAAACAATGTTGAATTTTGAAACGCTCACAAAGTTCCTGTACATCTTGATTTTTGAATGGTCTCCCATTATCTGTTATGATGGATGAAGGGATGCCATATCGACAGATAATGTAATTCAGAATGAAAGAGGAAATTTGCTTTCCTGTGACGGTGGTTAGGGGAACAGCTTCAATCCACTTTGTGAAATACTCAGTGGCGGTTATGATGAATTTATGGCCGTTGGAAGAAGGTGGATGAATCTTTCCCACAAGGTCAAGTCCCCACTGACAAAAGGGCCAGGGTGTCGTTAAAGGTCTCAACTCCTGAGCAGGTGCATGAATCAGGTTCCCGTGTATTTGGCACTGTTTGCACTTTTTGACGAACTGATATGAATCCATTTCCATATTGGGCCAGTAATAACCCAAACGCATGAGTTTCTTAGCTAAGGAAGGACCGCTGGAGTGTGTTCCGCAAATCCCTTCGTGTACGTCTCGCAAGGCAGTGACAGATTCTTCTTGTTCTAGACAATGGAGTAAAGTACCATCCAGACCACGTCGGTAAAGGGTATTAGCTATGATGGTGTAGCGGGAGGTTTGGCAGATGAAAGTCCATTTTTGGTTGGAAGAGAGGTCCGATGGGAGAATATTGTCCTTGAGGTAAGTGTAAGTCTTACCGTACCAAGGTGAATCAGATCCAACTAGGAGACAAATGGAATGGGTTTCAAGGAGATCATAAGCCGGTTGCCGGATGGTTTCTACTAAGAACTCATATCGTGACTCATATTCAGGTATTTCAAGAAGAGAGGCTATGGTAGCCATTGCATCTGCTGCTTTCTTCTCTATCCTGGGTATTTGCTCAAATGAGATGGTCCCAAAATGTTCTTTGAGGTCGTCGACCATCCGTTTGTATGGGATGAGCTTCTCATCTTTGGTTTGATATTCATTATTGACCTGATTTATGATAAGCTGAGAATCACCGTAGACACATTGTGCTTGGATTTTCCACTCAATGGCCATCTTGAGACCAATTACTAAGGATTCATATTCCGCTATGTTGTTTGTGCATGGAAATAACAACCTGTAGGACTTTGGAATTGTGTCACCTTGGGGGGTGATAAACAAGATGCCTGCCCCCGATCCATGGTTGGTGTAAGACCCGTCGAAGTAGAGTTTCCAAGGAGATGTTGATAGAGTGAATAAAGACTCATCAGGAAACTCAAACTGCATTGGTGAAGTGTCCTGTAATGGTGCCTCTGCCAGTTGGTCAGCTATGATTTGCCCTTTGATGGCTTTTCTGTCCACATATTCTATATCATATTCACTAAGAAGCATAACCCATTTTGCTAGTCAACCTGTGAGAGCTGCTTGGCTGAGAAGATATTTTAGTGGGTCGATCTTGGCAATGAGTTTGACAGGATGTGCCAACATGTAGTGTCAGAGTTTTTGTGAAGCAAAAACCACCACAAGGCATGATCGTTCTACCATGAGTATTGCAACTTGTAGCCCACTAAGGTTTGACTGATGTAGTACACAGCTCTTTCCTTGTTCTCATAGTCTTGCTACGCTAGGAGAGCCCCAAGAGCAGTAGGTGTAGCAGATATGTAGAGAATTAAAGGTTTTCCTTGGATCGGAGGCATGAGTATAGGAGGGTTCATAAGGTACTCCTTTAGCTTGTTAAATGCCTCTTCACACCGCTCGTCCCATTTAAATGGAATGTTCTTATGTAGGAGGTGGCTGAAAGGTTGGCATTTGTCTGCCAGCTGTGAGATGAACCTGCGGATGGCCTACAGCTTGCCCTGTAAGGATCTCAATTGAGTTAGAGTCTTGGGTGGTGGCATGTCCATTATAGCTTTGACCTTGGCCGGGTCTACTTCTATTCCGTTTGCTGACATGATGAAGCCTAGCAGCTTGCCTGAAGTTACCCCAAATACACATTTCTTCAGGTTCAATTTAACTTGGAATTGGTCCAGCCGTTGGAAGACTTTTTCTAGGATATCGAGGTGCGAGTCCCTTGTGAGAGATTTGGCTAAGATATCGTCAACATAGTCCTCCATAGTCACATGCATCATGTCATGGAATATAGTTGTCATGGCCCGCTGATATGTAGCACCGGCATTTTTCAGCCCAAAAGGCATGACATTCCAGCAAAAGGTACCCCATGGGCAAGTGAAAGTTGTTTTGTGTTGATCCTTTGGTGTTATTTTGATTTGGTTATACCCTAAGAATCCATCCATGAGTGACAGCATTGTATGTCCTACCGTGAGGTCAACTATGATATCGATGTTAGGCAATGGAAAGTCATCCTTGCGGCATGCTTTGTTTAAGTCTCAAAAATCATTGCATAGTCGAACCCTACCATCTGGTTTAGACACTGGCACAATATTAGATATCCATTCTGGGTAATCTATGGCTCTAATGAACCCCACATCTAGCAATTTCTTGAGTTCTTCCTTGACCAAAAGGGCTATATGAGGATGCATCTTTCTCAGCTTCTACTTTACAGGCTTCACCCCTGGATCTAATGGCAAATGATGTAGAATCAGGTTTGGGTCTAGACCTGGCATGTCAGTGTATGACCAAGCAAAGCTGCCTCTCTTCTTCTTAAAGAATGGTACAAACCTGGTTTTCTCAGGTGGTGTGAGAGATTTTGTAAAGTGGATAATCTTGGGCTGCTCTTCGGTTCCAATATTCACTGGCTCTGTTGGCTCCACCACAATCTGTGACCTTTCCTGGTACATATCACTAGGGAGGGTGTCAAGCATTCCATCGTCAGGTGCCACAGTTGGGTTTTCACCTTCGGATACGTCCTTTCTTTTTACTGTTTTATGATCTGACACTGCCGCACGGCGGTTTTCACCGTCAGATCCATTTTTGGTCTTGATATTTTTGCGACTAGAAGGCTTAGCACCCTCCCCGAAGTAAGCCACGGTATTGAGTTCGATAGCAAAACCAGCTTTATGATCTTCTTTTGGTAAGTGATCCCTAAGTTCCATATAGTCAATGTAAGCATCATCGTTCTGGAACATATCTAATTGGGGGGTTCCTTGCAGATCCCAGTCAATAAGCTCAAGGTGTAAGAGGGGAAGGGAATCAGATGAGAGACCTGATTCATTGATGATGTGAATGGAAATGTTAGGAGCATAGGTAGGGGTAGTGTTCTAGGTGGTACTTTCCTCCAAGTTGTTTATCGCAATGGAATCTAAACTTTCCTCGAAAGCCATAATCTCAGGGAGGGGCAAATCAGACTCCAGTGGTCTGTCCCGTTGCGTTTGTCCCTCATGGTAGGGGCTAAGAGTTTGGATGGTGTCAACCTCTTTGTCGTCGTAGGAGTGCTCTGTTAGCTCGTCCCACTCATACTTATTTGAATCATCTGAATCTGTGTCGCTGTCAATTTGGAGCGTTTGGATTGTTTCCACAAGACAGGCATTTTCCTTGGTTTTACCCTTGCCTTTGTATCCTAAGCCAGTTGTGTTTCTAGCCGAAGAAGATGAAGAAGGTTGTATAGGTTCAATGATTCCTTCTTTTCTGAGGCCGATAGGGCCTTGTCCTTCATACCCCATCCTGTGCAAGATAGTCTCACCCCGTCCATAGAGTTCTGTAGGGAGTCTAGGCAGATCTTGGGGTGTGTTTTTTTCTTCACCATAAAGCCATTGCAGGAGATCTCGCTCCTCTGTTTCGTCAGATAGGGTCCCCCATTTTACAAAGGGATTTGCAGGAGCTACAGGGGGAGCAGATGGCTTTGGAAAATGTTTGGGTGGATGCTTAGGTTTGCCAAAGGAGCGAGGAGACAAAGGCATCGTGGCAAGGTTGAGGCTGTGCTCAATGGAGTATTCCCCCACGCCATTTTCTTTTATGGTAAGTTTCAGTGGTTTGGGTCTTGAGGAGGAAGCTTCAGCAGTATGGTCCTGTTGTGGGGTAGGGGAAATGTAGGCTCTATTGTTGGGTATGACACATTCAGGTTTTGTACGGAAAGAATTGCAGTGTTGGTAGGGGTCGGGGTCACCTTGAATGGTGACCTGCTTGCCATTGTGTGGGAACTTAATGCATTGATGATAGGTTGAGGGGACAGCCTTCATGGCGTGGATCCATGGTCTCCCTAGCAGGATATTATAAGCAAGCTCTCGATCAAGGACTTGGCACACCACATCTTTGATTACCGGTCCCACTTGAATGGGTAGGACAACCGTTCCCTTTGTGGTTCTCTCTTCCTCGTCATATGCCTTTATGGTAATTTTCCTCCTTGGATCGACTGCTTGTTCGGAGAACCCCAGTGCAAGGACTAGCTTCAATGTGCAAATATTTAAACCAGCACCTCCATCAATGAGAACCCTCTTGATGCGGTGCTTGTGTATGAATGCGACAATGTGTAGAGGGGTGTTATGAGGTTGGGAGACAGAGAGGTCATCTTGCTCAGTAAAGGATATGGAGTTGGAAGATGTCAGATTGCCTACCATGGTCTGAAACTTTTCTTGGGCCAGATTAGTGGGGACAGTGGTTTCCACTAAGGCTTTCTCAAGAATCTCCTTATGAGAAGGAGATAGATGCAATAGCTCCAATATGGAAATGTGAGCCAGAGTTTTCTGTAACTGGTCGATGACATTGTACTGACGGGAGGTGGATGGAGATGGTGACGACCTTGGAGGGACGGTATTGAGCATGACTTTACCACTGCGGGTAATTATACTGCAACTAGTTCGGTTAGGTCCTAGTTGTTGGTTGGGTGAGATGACATTGACCTGTGGAATATGCTCATAAATGTAGTTTATGGTGTAGTCAAATGGAACACTTGCATAGTTAGCATTACTCGTCCCGTTGTTCTGATTTGGCCTGTTACGATTGTTGTCATTATTGTTATTGCCATTGTAGTTGTTGCCGTTGTTGCTGTGGCCGTTGTTGTTGTTGTGGCCGTTGTTGTTGTTGTGGCCATTGTTGTGATTGTTGTTATATGGCCGGTTGTGATTCAGAAGTGGATCTCTGTAAGCCACATGAGATTCATTAGAGGTATGCTGTTGTGTCCCTCCCTGGTTCTGATCTAGCACATCTTGTATGACATTTTTAAGGCGAATGCAGTTATTAGTCGTGTGCCCCCGTCCTCGATGATATTCGCAATAGTCTGTGTCCTTCCAGTAGGGAGGTTTGACTATGGGTTCGTAATCACTTGTTGGCGGTAGAGAGATTTCGTTGTTAGCCAACAACTTCCTTAGTGCAGACTCTTGAGACTCACCAATGGTGTGAATTTTCTCCTTGGATTTGAACTGTACCAAGATCTAGGCTCCCGAGAATGTGGTTTGTTGAGTGTACCATTGTTTGTATCTCCCTTCAAAGTGAATATGGGTTGTTGCTTGGGACGAGCTGCCGCCTTGGCATCCACTACCCCATCCTTGACCACATTCTTATTCTTGGTCCAAAACTTTGATTTATCCGTTGTGTAATTGGAATTAGGCGTGTCCTTGTAGATCTTGATAGCTCCTTTAGCAATCATAGCCTTTTCGATGAATAAGCCCATTTCAATGACTTTGGAGAATGATGTTGGGCATTGTATCTGAATCTGATAGCTAAGATCAGTGTTTAGGTTGTGGACAAACATTTCCAATAGCTGCTTCTCAGGTATATCATAAGAACACTTACTAGCTAGCTATCTCCATCATTGTAAGAAGGTGGCGAATGACTCACCACTCTTTTGTTTGGTGTTGCATAGATCTAGCATAGATACCTCGTGTTCTATGTTGTAAGAGAAGTGCGTTATGAATTTATTGACAAGTTCATCAAAAGTTTTGATTCCTGGTGGGAGACGTGAGAACCACTCCATAGCTTGACCACCTAAAGATCTTGGGAACAGTCTCATCAAGTAGGTCTCGTTGTGAGCTACTTCTAAACATGCGGCATTGAATTCCTGGATATGATCTCTAGGGTCCCCCTTTCCTTTGTACTTGTCGAACTTTGGGACTCCGAACTGAAAAGGGAAGGGTTTTATGACCAAACTTTTGTCAAAAGGATACGGAGCTATATCTTCCAAAGAGTAGTGTTTAGAGCTTGAACCAGTCTTAAGGTTGGATATTTCTAGCTTTAGACTTTCGATTTGTTGTCTCACGTCCTCCATAGGAGCATTTTGATCTATGGGATTCTTTCCTCTATCATTGGCATGCAGGACTGTGTCATTCATGCCTCTCTCATGATCATCACCTCTCCGCTCATGATTATTGTCTACATTTTCCATGATGGAGTTTATGTCAAAGTCTGCAGGGAGTTTGATTCCGAGACCAACAAGATGATGGAAGTATTTGTGGGGGTCTTCAAGGAGCACCTTCTCTACTAGGCGTTGGAATTTGCTATCTTGCATGTGCGCTAATAATTCTTCATGAGAAATTTCTTCATCATCATCACGTGGTGGGGCGAGGTGATCGGATGAGTCGGCCATTTTGATTTGCTTGTTGTACTGGGATCAAGTAAGAACCATGCAAGGTGGGGTGGGATGAAGTGGACCAGGATTAGAAATTTTGGCGAGGTGCCGACCGAGACTGTTGTGAATGGGATATCTAGGACAAGACTTGGACAAAGGATTCTCTCGCTCAATGACTTCAAGTAAGACGGTTGACACAAGACGTTAGCCACTAGTAAGGGTAGTCGATACCAGTCTTACTGTGTAGGGCTTTAGTCGTTCAACAAGACTACTAGCAAAGGTACGGTGACCTACTAGGCTTACATGAATTCACTAATGACATGAAAAAGGAACCTATGTCGAGTTGGTATGGGACAAACTGACTTTGGGACAAGAGGGATTTTGGACAGAAAGTGAATGGGACGATTGATGAAAGAGGGAGACTTGGGTGAAACGGATGGAGACTGACTACAAGGTTGAATCTGACCTCAGAAAGTGAAACTAGGCCGAAATGGGTGCTCTGATCGGGTGAAAATATTTTCTCAAAAATAGGGCAAGTGCTCACTGTCGCATATGCGCAGAAACAGATGCACAGCAGGAATGAACAGATGTGCCGTAAGTCGCAGTAAAAGCGCAGCTCTGGTTAAGTACAAATGTGCAGTAACAGTGTGTATATGCGCAGCAATAGTATGTATGCACAGCAAGTCATAACAAAAGCGCAGCAAGTCGCAGTATATGCGTAGCAGAAAAGGGTATATGCGCAGCTCTGATATTTTTGCAAATTTTTTTGGATTTTTTCTCTGTTTTTGGTATCTTTTGGCTGGAAAAGGTCTTCTTGATCTGATATTTATGAATTAACAACAAGAAAACACAGCAAGCACAAAGAATATTTTGTAGTTTTTCACTGTTTTTGTAGTTTTTTCGACTCTATTTTGGACAAAAGCAAGCACAAAATCCTAGGCGAGAAATGGATTATAAGGGATTTGGGCCACTAAAACAAGAGGTGTTTAATGCGGGCAACCGTTCAAGTGGTTACACGTGCGGCGGCACTACTCTCCGTTATGGAGTCTCCCAGCCTCAAAGGGTTACGCCTGAGAGGGTTTTGGGGGAGGTTGGTCGTCGGTGTAACATAACAGCACTCGTTGCAGGAAGTTTTCACCTCAAGCACAATTTATTTTAAGTGGCTTGGTAGGGCTTGGCGTTAGCGTGTATCCAAGGGCAGGCCCCTCCTAAAGGTTAAACAAATAGAATGACAAGTCTAGCACTCTGATCACTTAGAAGAAGGGAGAGCATAAGCCTATTGTCATTCGCAAGCACAGAATACACTGATTAATCCACCCTAGTTAAAAGTGAAAAACTAAATGGGCTAATCTACTCAAACAGAACTTTGAAGTGATTTTAGCAATATAGCAGTGGTTCAGTTTTAAATCCCAGAAAGCAGTGGTGAGTTCAGTTTTAAATCCACGTAGCACGAGATTGTTAACTTTGAAATTCAGGTCTCACGATATAGCAATGGTTCATTTTAACTTCAAGATCAGTGATGAGTTCAATTTTAAACCGCGTAGCACAAGATTGTTAACTTTAAAATTCTGGTCTCACGATATAGCAATGGTTCATTTTAACTTCAAGATCAGTGATGAGTTCAATTTTAATCTTAGATAGCAATAACTTGGAAGGTGTTTGCAATGCAAGAAGGAAATAATCCAGTTACTTTCTCCCTAATTAGAACTAGATGAAGATCTGGATGAACATCAATTTTACTTTCCTTTAGAAAATGAAATGTGAACTAATTAGATGCAAGTACATGGAACTAAACCTGAACCTATCCTGCAAAACCGCTCTAGCAAACACCTGCGAAAAGGTTAGAGTTAGCAAATTCTCCTAGGAAAGTACTAAAACCACAGCTTGTTACAAATGCGCAGCTTCAATGATCAGATGCGCAGAAATGATCAACAGAAGCGCAGCAATAATGAATGCACCGTAATATTGCACGTATGCGCAGTTAAAAGGAATAAATGCGCAGTAGTAATGGATGCGCAACAACAGTCTTCAAAAGCGCAGTAAAAAGGAACAGATGCGCAATAATAACAGAAGCGTCGTAACAGTGAGTAAAAGCGCCGCAGAAATACACAAATGCGCAGAAAAGACAAAAGCGCCGTAACAGTCTTCAAAAGTGCCGCCTAAATGAACAGATGCGCCAAAGTAATCTGTGCGTGACTTTGCGTGACCTATACGGAACCTGCCTTCAAAAAAGCTCAGATTTCGATGAGATAAAGGGGCAAAGGCCCCACGGTGGGCGCCAAAAATGTAAGGGTAAAATGGTGATCAATCAAATGAATTAAACAAGACCCAAACATCAACAGAATAGTGAAACAAGAAGGATTCAATAAACGAAGCAATGAACAAATACAGAGCAAACCTTTCCCGTTTCGAAACTTCTGTTGTTTGCCTATCACAAATTGTCCTTTTGCAGATGAAGTGAGCCCTCAGAGAGTGCACTCTTTTTAGCTGTTTGTTGGAAGTCGATGGTGAATGGCTGTGGTGATATGCAATGAAGATGAGCTTCAAGGCAAGTATGTGATCTCAAGCTTGTGAATGACAAAAGGGTGCCAAAGGCGCGCTGGTGGTATTTCTGCAGAGTAACGATGTCAAAAGCCTGGATGAATAGAATGGAGGGATGAAGCTTCATTTATAGACTCAGAAGAATGAGAATCAATGGTTGAGAGGAGATATGAAGATCAACGGCTGAGGATGGTTGAGGAATGTGCAACCAGTGGAAATGTGACAAGTGTCCCAGCTCCATCATGAAAGAGGGGATGTGACAAAATTGATTGGAGAGTTAACTCCATTGACTAGTCTGTTAACAGATTTGATTGATTAGTTAGAAGAGTGGATTATGGAACTGACTAAATTGATTGAGGATTTGACTCAATTGACAGGTTAGTTAACACTTTTGATTGATTAGTTAACTAACCTCTGATTGGAGAAGAAATAGGCCATGTGGGTGAAGGAAAATAAGATAATTAAATATTAAATATATTTAATTACATGTGCAACCTGATGAGGTGGAAAAGGTGAGGTGTAAAAGGTGAGGTGGATTTTTGAATTTAGAACTTAGGATAGAGGAATTTGGATTAATTAAATAATTTATGATTATTTAATTGTGTAGGACATTTAGAAGAATTTTAATTAAATAAATTGAATTTATTTAATTATGGAATAGTGAATCGATTAAATAAATTTGGAATATTTATTTAATTAATAGAAGAATGGAATAAATATTTGGAATATTTATTTAGGATGATTTGTGTCATTTTTAGGCGTATACAGCACCATCTCAAAGTTGAATCTTGATGAGGTGGTGGGCGCATTACTTCTTAAGGAAATGAGTTGGAAAACATTAGAATCTATTAAAGATGCCTTGACAATCAAAGGTCAGAAGAGGGCCAAGGAGTCTGATAATGATTTTGACTCAAGGGCCTCTAATGAAGACACAATGATGTGTTTTTTAATCCCTTGCCACATATGCATGTGAGTATGCATGGATGACTTACTTTGGAACTTCATTTCACATGAATCCACATAAGGAGTGCTTCTCGTATTATAAGGGCATTAATAGAGGTAAGGTGTATTTTGGAGATGTACCACATATCTCAAAGATTGTTAATCATGATTCTCCTGTTAAGGAGAATTTTTTTGTCTCAAATGGATGTCTGATCAGGTGGTAGATCTAGGGGTATTGGGAAATGAACCATGTGCTTCCACGGAAGATCCTAGAGCTTGTAGTGTTGTAGTTGGAGTTTTGGTAGTAACTTAATTAAGTTTGAATCTATTGGTAGCCAATAGATAGTCTTTAGGGTTTTTTGAAAACATTTTCCCTCTAAACTCTTAGATGGATGTGAAGTAGTGATAAATTTAAAAAATCCCTATATATAAAAGAAAATTAATACGCTAGGCCAAGATTCACCAAGAATGAATCTTGGCCTACCGCATTAATTTTCTTGGCAAATCAATGCCTATTTTTGGGAAAAAATATTTCCATGGAAAATTTGTGTACATTTGCCAAGAATTTGATTTTTTACTAGCAAATTACAGTTAAATTTGTAAAAATAAAATAATTTATTTAGAAAATATTCAATTAAATTCAAAGAAATAAAATAATGTGGATGACAAAAAATATGATTATTAATTCATTCGGTGAATTATCAACTTGAGTTTAGGAACAAATAGATATAATTCAATTAACAATGGTCAATGGCTAATGTTCTATTATGGGAGATAATTGTACCAATGCACTTTGAGGGAAATAAGTCCCACAATTAACGATCAGTTGTTTGATTTGTTCAGACCAAGGATTGTGACTGATGAAAACATATTACATAATGTGGATGGAAAAAATATTTTGATGAAAAATCATGAGTATTAGTTCATTTAGAGAATTATCAACTTGAATTTAGGAACAAATAAACATTGTTTGATTAACAACAATCAACGGTTGATATTTATGGAGATAAATTGTACCAACACACTTTTGGGGAAATCAGTCTTGAAATTAACCATCAATTTTCTAATTTGTTTATATCAAGAGTTGTGGTAGATAATGGATATGCACATTGATTTAGGGAGGCTTATGGTAGTGGCTGCAAGCTGCAAAGCTTCTAATTGGTAGTCTAGTAGATGGTCAATATTGGTAACCATAAGATAGGTGGTGGGAGTGCATAAATTTTTCATCAATGGCACTTGCTATGGGTTCCAAGGAGCATTAATACCTTATTGATCTATTCCCCAAAATTAACCTATAAGTTTAGGCCTAGACCTTGAGGAAGACCTAACATGTCATGCACACAAAATATTTGTACAACCTTTAGATTATATCTATGAGACTATTTATTAATGGTGGCAGTAGCTTAATTTAGAGTTTTAATTAGAGGTCATGTAGATGGTCACAAGTCACTATCATTAAAAGACCAAATTTATTGAAGCCATTATGATTATTATTAATTCCAACATACATAAATTAATGTTCACTCATCACTAGGAAGATCTTAAGAAATCTATTTGTGTTAATTCTCATAAACCCATTCACTTTCTTTATTAAAGACTAGTGTGTATTGCTACTTTTGCCAATAGATCAACAAGTTATGATATGGGATCTCAACCTAAAAATGTTGCTTTTTATATCACTGATGTTGGTTCCTCATAATCAACAAGTCAATGGAATCTTCTAGGCATGATGGGAGCATGTAGATTGAAGGCTACCATTTGGAAGGAGTTTGTAGAGAATCTAGCTTTTACTATAGCCTCACTTGAGAAGAGGTTATGGCTACTAAAGCTTTTTCTACCAAACCATTACAAGGGATTTTCATATTCTTAGTTGCAAATGGAAGAAACTCAAGTGGCCAAGCAAGGAATGGGGATTGGTAGTTTAATAATGTGATTTCCTCTTTCACTGAACAATGAGGTAGAGGATAAGATAAGAATGGCCATTGAAAATGAATTAAAGGGGCTAAGGGCTTATTGTGCTAATATGGAGAAAGTGCTTAAATAGGTTTACAATTTATCCATAATAAAAGCCACCTTCAACCAAAGGGGATGAGGGCTTATTGTGCTAATATGGGGAAAGTGCTTAAATAGGTTCATAGTTTATCCATAATAAAGGCCACCTTCAAGTGGCCAGTGACTTCACTATGCCTATTCTATTTAGAAATGGTGTGCAACATGCCAGGAAAATAATTGAGGTCTTCAAAGATGTCTACTTTGCCTCCTTGGATCCTGCTTGGGATGGGAACATGAAGGGACTAATGTAGTCAAAGTGGGCATGGTTGGTGAAACTAAATATATCAAGGGCTATGTGCATGGAAATGGGGCCAAAAGGGCATCAAAAGTGGCCACTTTTTTTCCTAAAATTAGCAAAAATTAATCTTGGATGAGGAATTCAATACACCCACACTCAAAATTCAAGATGTCACAAGAACAAGATTAGTAGTGCTTGGAATCTCATTTCTAAACTACTTTTTTAAAAATATTCTTAAATCGATGAAATCTTACAATGAAAACTTTTAAGTATGAAAATCTAATTTTTTAACCATAAAAGATTATGTGAATGTTTAAACTCAACAAACCATAAAGTTGAAACACATAATACTAAATGTATGTGGAGAAACACTTTTGGGGAAAAACTTCACCATTAAAGAGAGGCTCAAGAATGTATTAATCTTTCAGAATAGAATGCATTTGCAACACTCTAACTTCCTTCAATTTGACAACATTCCAGTAGCACCTATGTACCTATGAAATAACATAATTTAAAACTATTATCTCATGCCTCCAATTTATAGAGAAATGGGAAAGGAATACCACAAATAGTTTCCCAAAATAATGTACCATAAAACCATGGTAAAATAAAAAAAAGTCCCACATCCAAAATGAAGGGTCTTCCAAGAATAGTAAATGTAACTCCCAATGAGCCATGAATAGAAAAATAATAGACAACATCTTTGACTTGTAAATCCTCCATAAAGGTTGATATCCCAAGGTAGGTGTCCAAAATCATCATCCAACTCATATGGGATCCACCATCAACATGCAAGATGCTCTACTACTCATTTCTCACACCCAAGTTGAGAAATATACTAAAAATAGCTTTGAAACTGCCACTGCCAACTCCATCTCCTTCATGAATGCCATTACAACTAATGTTCCAAGTCAACAAAGAAAAGAATAATAAAATATCTCTCAACAACATGGGTGTCCAAGTACCCATTCCAATATTGTTGGAGATACATAAAAGATTAACATAGGATTGTAATTAAATATCACACTATCCTAACATTCTCCCACATGATATTATATATTTCAATGAAATTCGAAGTAACAATAAAATAAATAATACTGCAAGATGGTGAGCGTTGGGAAGGGAGAGCAGGCAGGAAAGGTTTTTTTGAAAAATGGCAATCGCAGTAGTGGAGAAAAGGTGGTAGCAGGTGTAGGTAAGGTGGAAGGTGTGAAGTTGGTCTCTCGCAGTCTTGCTGATGGTAGCCTGACTGTTGGTGATAGTGTTGCAGATGGAGAAGGTTCCGATGAGGGATTTATCATTGGTGGGTAAATTCTTAGGTCTCAAACCTAATATTGAAATTGTGAGATCTTGGGCTCGCCGAAAATGGGCCCTAAAAGGGCAAGTTGACATAGCAGCTTTTCAGAAGGGGTTCTTCTCCTTTTCCTTCTCGTGCGAAGAAGATCTGCTAAGCACCTTGGCAGGGGGGCCGTGGGTTATCGGGAACTCAACGATGGCTTTACGAAGGTGGGAACCTAGCTTTGATGCCATGAAAACTAGATTCAATGTAGCCCCTATTTGGGTTAGATTCCCTGGTCTACCTATGGAGTTATGGGATGAAGAAGTCTTTAAGGGCCTAGCTAGTGCTTTGGCAACCTGTTTACGGTTGATCTTGTCATTGTTTCAAGGAAGAGGCTAGTTTATGCTAGGGTTTGTGTGTTGGTGAACCAAACTACGAACCTGCCTTCTTCCATCAAGATCAACTCTAAACTTGGTGTTTGAGAGTAGGCTATTGAATTTGAATCTATTCCTTTTCCATGTTTTCTCTACAAAAAAATAGGCCACTGGGCGAAAAACTGCCCCTTTAAGAAAGGAAGATCTAATCAAAATGTTTGGAAAGAGAAGCAAGAAAATGATAAGGGGGAAAACCATATCCAAAAAGAGGAAGTCTGAAAAGAGGATTCTCCTGCCATAGTTACAGTTCAAGAGTAGCTGTCGATCATCCTGTTTGTCCCCAGGAGCATGGAATCTCTAGTTCTAAAGCAGGGATCTCTAAAGTGTGCCATGATCATCTCTAATAATGAAGAACCCGGGTGCGATGATCTTGTCTTTGCACCAGGATCTCCGGAGGTTTCTCTGTTTAGTTCTAATAATGATGGCCCCATTACTCCTAAGGGAGAGGATCAGTTCCCCTATTCCCCCAAGCAACTCGTAGAGTTTTCTGAAGATGGTTCAATGGAGGAAATTCCCTTTTAGGAGGTCAAGGGAAGAAAGAAGAAAAAAGGTGCTACCCCACCCCAAAGCGGTGTAGCAACTAGGAGCTCTTCCAAGGCTAATTTTGGAAAGGATAAGAGGAGGCCTGGAACACCTTCAGCAAGTGCTATTAGAGAAAGAGATAGTAAGAAGGAGATAGCATGAGGGATGCAAAAAACCCTCACGGACCTTTGCTCTAAGAGCACAAAATCAGGTTTATCATGAAGATCCTTTCTTGGAATATTAGGGGGTTAAATAACAATCATAAACATGACCTCCTGTCTAACTTAATCTGGGATCTCAAGCCAGATATTTTGCTTATTCAAGAAACTAAGATGTAGACCAAAAAACTGGACTTAATCAAGAATAGATTCTTTGCTAACTGTGGCCTTCAAGGAAGTAACTTTGAGGGAGCCTCCAATGGGGTGGCCACTCTTTGGAACCCTAAAGCGGTTACTGGATACCCGGTTCTAGCAGACTCTAACCAGGTTGTTACCAAGTTTGTTCATAAAAAAGATGATACTGCCTGGGTTATCTCTAACATCTATGCCCCGAATAATAAGAATGCCAGAAAGAAACTTTGGCATAGACTTGGTGTTTTTAGAAGGTCGAACCCTGGTTCTAAATGGCTTGTCATGGGAGACTTCAATTCAGCGCTCAAAGATGATGAGAAAATGGGTGGCTCTCAGGTGCCCCTAGACTCCAGAATGAATCTGATGAACTTCGTTAATGATGAAGCTTTGTTAGATCTGAACCTCAAGGGAGCCAAGTTCACCTAGTCTAACCAAAGAACTGGGGATAATTGCATTCAAGTCAAATTGGATCAGGCCCTCATCTCCATGAACTGGCTTGATTCCTACTCCTGTGATTTATCTTCTCTCACCAGGTTAGGGTCTGATCACTTCCTGATTGTTCTCTCTATGGATAAAAGGGGCAAGCGGAAGAAATTTCCCTTCAGATTTGAAAAAATGTGGTCACGTCACCTGGAGTTAAAAGAAGAGATCAGAGAATGGTAGAACATTGAGGTAGAAGGCACTGCCATGTACAGGTTGGCCAAGAAGCTGCATAACGTCAAGAGTAATGTGCAAAACTGGAACAGTTCTTCCTTTGGTCAAATCTTTAAGGAGAAGGAGACTGTGAAAGGTGAATTGAATAGGGTTCAGAGAGAAATCCAAAAAGATGGTATAACTCAAGAAACCAGGGAGGCCGAGATTGACCTCCTCAATTTCCTCCATAAGATTGTCTCTAAAGATGAAGACTTTTGGAAACAAAGATCTAGAGCTATCTGGTTGAAAAGTGGAGATCGTAAGTCTAAGTTTTTCCACTTGACTACTATGAAGAATAGAGCAGCCAACAGAATCAAGGATATCTCTTTGAAGGGCAGGATCATCTCGGACGAAGTGGAAATTTAGAAGGAAGCTAATCTTTTCTTTTCCTCTCTCCTAAATGCAGAAGGATCTTTGGATCTTAATATGGAAAACACTTTGCTTCAGGTTATTCCCAATGTGGTGGATGACAACGACAACAAGATGATGACCAAAATCCCTTCTGAGGATGAAATCAAAGGTGTTGTTTTCTCCTTTGAAGGTAACAAGGCTCCTGGGCCTGATGGCTTGCCCCACTTCTTCCAAACCTTTTGGGAGATTGTAGCCAAAGACACTTGCAATGCTACTAAAGAATTTTTTGGAAGTAAAAGGTTGCTTAAAGAACTTAACTCCACCTTTCTCGTTCTTATCCCGAAGAAGACTGGAGCCAATACCTTTGTTGATTTTCAACCCATAAGTCTATTGCAATTTGATTTTCAAGATCATTTCAAAAGTTATGGTGTGCAGACTCCAAGTTCTCCTCCCGCATCTAATTTCGGTGCAACAGAGTGGTTTTGTCCCGGGCAGACAAATTATTGACTCTATCATTTCGGTTCAGGAGATCATTCACTCCCTGGGTATGAATAAGAAGGGCTTCCTTCTTAAGCTTGACCTCATGAAAGCTTACGATAGAGTTGACTGGAATTTTCTTACCAGTGTTTTGAGAAAGTTTGATTTTAATGAGAAATCCATTCAGCTTCTCCGGCAACTTTTCCTTTCTCCTAAGTTCTCCGTCCTGGTCAATGGTTCTCCATCAGGTTTTTTTGTTAGCTCTAAAGGGTTGAGACAAGGGGATCCTATCTCTCCTTTCTTGTTTGTTATCAAGTTGGAAGTCCTGGGCAGAAATATCCAGAAAGAGGTTCTTCAAGGGAATTTCAAAGGTCTTTGTCCTTCCTCACTTGGACCTTCCTATTCTCACCAACAATTTGTCGATGATACTATCATTATGGGCGAAGCCTCAGTCAAGGAAGCTCGCATGGTGAGGAGTAATCTGTTGAATTATGAAGAGGCTTCAGGTTAGAAGATCATTCTGCCTAAGAGTTTGATTTTCTTCTTCAACACTCTGGAACCTAGGCAACAAAAAATAGCTCGCATTCTGCAATGCAAAGTTGAGTCCATTCCTTCCATATATCTTGGGTTACCTCTTTTTGAGAAAAGAATCCCTAACTCCTTCTGGCAGAGTATGGTTGACAAATTTCATTCCAAAACTGGCGGACTGGAAGGGAGCAACCCTGTTTAAAATTCCTGCCAAAATCAGAGAAAGAATTGAACAAATCTAAAAAAGGTTTCTCTAGTCTGGAACTAAGGAGAAAAAGAGGATCCCGTTAGTTGCGTGGGATTCCGTATGCAAGCCTAAAAGCTTTGGGGGTCTTGGTCTAAGAGAACTCAAGGATTTCAACTCTGCTCTCCTGGCAGCCAATGCCTGGCCCCTGATGTCAGAAAAGAAAGAATGGATGGAAATTATGAACAACAAATACCTGTGTGGTTACAATAACTTTAGGGAAGCTCTGGATAGTCCTTTTTTTCTTGAAGGATCTGAAATGTGGAAAAATATTTCTTAGTCTAGGGAAATTATCAGAAAAGGCTCTTTATGGAAGATTGGGGATGGCAGCAAGGTGGACTTTTGGAAGGATCGGTGATTTGGGGAATCCCCTCTCAGTAACCAGGATTGGGCGAGCCCTTTTGAAGACATGTGCACCTCCACATGCAGCTCGAAGGTCAGGGATTACATTACTGAAGGTGGATGGAAAAACTTCTCGACTAATAGGCGCATGATTGAATTCCAAAATAGGTTGAATATTTTCCATATTCCCCTTGGAAGAAAAGAAGACCAACTCATATGGCAAGCCACCTCCTTAGGGAATTACTCAGTGGCTTCAAGATTCAAAGAACTTACATGTACTATGAAGGATCCTCCCTTTTGGGCTAGATTGTGGGATGACAAACTTATTCCTAAAATCAATATCTTCTTTTGGCTGCTGGCTCAAGACAGGGTGCTTACGTATGATAACTTGTGTAAAAGGGGCTTCTCGCTAGTCAACAGATGCCCCTTATGTCTCAAGAACTTTGAAGACTCCTTCCATTTGGTCCTCTCCTGCCCTTTTTCTCTTGAGCTCTGGAACAAGATTCTTTCCTTTTGGAATCTCAACTAGACCTTCCCTAACTCCACCAAGGAGTTGCTCTCTCAATGGATTTGCCTTGTCTCTAACCCTTCCCTTAGATTCCTCTGGTCCCTGAGTTTCCCTCACATCACTTGGGGCCTCTGGAAGGAGAGGAATAATAGAGTCTTCAAAGAGAGCTAATTAACTCCTAATAATTTGTTTTATAACGTAGTCAGGAGCATCAAGGAGAATTACAAAGCCAGGATTGAAGAACAGCTCTCTCATGATAAAAGAATTGAGGTTTCACAGATGGAGAGTAACATATCTAAGAACTGGGACATCACTGAAGATATTTCTATACCCTTTAAAAAAATGAAACACTCTAGAGGTAAAGTGGTGTGGAAATTGCCTCTGGAAGGGTGGATCAAAATCAACTTTGATGGGGTGGCCAAAGGTAATCCTAGAGTTGCTGGTAGTGGGGGAGTGATAAGAGATAATCTTGGTAGGTTCATAGCGGCAGTGGCACTCCCTCTGGATATACAAACTAACAACTATGTTGAAGCTACGGCTGCCTATCACTCTATTGCTCTGGCGCATGCTAAGGGTAATAGAAAAGTCTGGCTGGAGGTGACTCTAACAACATCATCAACTGTCTTAAGAGCGCCATTAAACCAAGTTGGTCTATTGCTACCCTTATTGAAGATGCTATCATGTTGTTGGAAACCTTTGAAGCCACCCACATATCTCACATTTACTGTGAGGGGAACAAGGTGGCGGATGTTTTCGCCAACATAGGGGTTAAAAACTAGTCTAAGCTCGTATGGGAGGAAATTAATTTAATCCTGAGCATTGTTAAAGAGTTGATTTATAATGATTGTTCACATGGTATGAAACTCGAGATTTATTAAAGAGATCATCATGATCTCATAGGGTTCGCAGGCCTCTTCAATCCAGATTTTTCGTCTCACAGGGATTATGGGTTGGAAAAACAAGTTTGTTTTGCTTTTTCTCATTCTCACCTTTGCTTCTATCTGCATATAGTGTGGTTTCTTCAAGAGTCTGAATTATAGCATGGAGGGAGATAGGAATAGGGTTGAACATTCGTCGTGCAAGGGGATTAGGCAGAAGCAGAAATTCTAAAGTATCTTGGAGGTGGGAGGGTTCACTTCGTTTATGGAAAATCTCCATGGAGCTGACCCTAATGTGACTGCTCTGTTCATCAAAGGTTACAAGAACAAGAAGGTTATGGCGTATGGGTGGGAATTAGCTATAACTGAAGACCTTATTGCCATGGTGATGGGCCTTTCTACCAAAGGGAAGAATTTCTTCTGCGAGAGGAAACAAAGTGAGGAAGCCCTAAATAACTTCTTCAAAGGCAACAAAAGGGACAAGCTAGTTAAGTTTCAGACTAGAGGTTATAATCATCTATCCATTAAGCCCATCTGGGTAGAGGTGGCTGAGGTTATTATGAGATATGTAACTCTATATAGGAGGTGGCTATCTACAGTTAACACTTCAACTTGTTGAATCACTTCCGCTGTGGTATGTTGGTTTCTTTCCCCTACTACCTGCTTTTGTCTCTGGAGTTTGGTTTAAAAGAAAATAGAAAAAACCCCTAAACTCTCAGTTCTGCATAAGAGCCTCATTTTACTTATCATGGAACGCATAAAGAGTAACACTCCCAAAAAAAGGGATGAAACAAAAACATAGTGCTAAGAGAAAGGGTTGTGTGGTGTCGAGTGAAGAGGAGACCAATTCTGAGGATGAGGAGTGGAATTCGGTTGATGAAGAGGAGGATAGTGAGGCAGAGTCCTCTAGAAAGAGGAGAAAAACTCAGAAGAGGGAAGTTGACATCTCTTAGTCTGAAGGGTTTAATATGGGTGATGACTCTGACACTTATGTCAAGGAGATTAAAGTCAAGAAGGCTATGCCTCTTAAGAGGAAAACCCCCACTCCTGCGAAGAAAGGCAAAAAACCCATAGAGAAAGATATTGGTGATGAGGGAATTGTTCAGGATGCTAGTTGTGCTTCTCAGAAACAAGGGACCAAGCCAAAGTAGGGGATTAGGGATAAGTCATCTAAGAAGGTTTATGTTAGGGCGGAGGAAACTCAGGGCAAGACTATGCATATCCCCAACCCTAGTGTAGGCCTCAAATTTCCTAAAATCAATGATCCTTCAAGCAATCTGCCCAAGGATTTTGACGACTTGTTGGCCCAGACGAGAAACAGAAATCAAGTCAAGGAGGTTTTTGAATTGGTTAAGAATACAGTTAACTCACAACATAAAATGACAAAGTGATTCTTCCTAGAAATTAACAGAATCAATATCAAGCTCTAGCTAATGCAGGAAAGCTTGGGAAGAGGTAACAACACTACTGTTGAGCAGGACACCTTAATCTTCAAAAACTGGGAGGCTATTCCTAAAATGGAGGAAATGGACCATGAACTGAATAGGATGAGAGAAGAATTTAACACTAAGGTCCGGTAAATTGAGGAGAAGATCATAGAGGTGAACAACAACTTAGAAAAAATCATAAACATCAGCAAACTTACCATTTAGAATAGCCTTAACGAGATGAGAGTGATGACTGAGAAGCTAAAGGAGCTTAAAAAAGAGTAGTTCAAGGATTTCAATACTGAAGACATCATGAATGTTGAAGCACTGGGTATTCAGGATAAGGGTGATGGCACGAAAAATACTGGTAAACAGGTGGCTACTGTGGACACTAGTGGACCTTCGACCCGTACTAGGGGGAGAAACAAAAAGCAGTTTGAAGTTGAAAAGAAAGAGCTCATGGACTTTGCCAAAATGCACAAGGAATTTTATCAACGGGAATTAGAAGCTGCTGAGACTCTCAAGAAGATAAACTAGCTTAGTTCTGTCTGTTCTCTTTTTGGATACTCTTTCTATGATTTAGTTGTTGTGGTAGCTTATTGTTGGCTGTCGGTTGGCATTCTACTTTTTGTTTGCTTACTGTTGTAAAGGGTTTCGGTGTCCCCTTTCAAAACCTGTTTGACCATATTAATCAAAAACAATAAAATAAATAAAGTACAAGATCCAAGGCCCATGGCCTTCCTACACCAAGAGAACTTCTTTATGCTCACTAGCTTCGTGAGGGAATTAGCAACATTATCTTGAGGGTAAAAGTTCAAAGCTATGTCACAATTCAAGCCAAATTATCAACATAAATGAATTTAAGCATTTCTAACTAAAAGTCAATTTTAGTGAAACATATGTTCTAGTTGGATTCATTCTAGATAAGTTAGATCTAGGCCACAACTTTTCCCACTAGAAATGTCCACTAAATACATATGCAGCATCACTTTGGGGCTAATTTACTAAAAAAAATAAAATTATTTTAAAACTTGATGTTCTAACAACTCCTACTCATGTAAATAATTTTTTTAACCTAAAAATACCATTTTATAGATCTATAAGTGTAACTTGTAATAATATATTTTCTTAAATATTTCAATTAGTGTTTATATTTTTTTATATTTTAATGAAAAGTAGGTCTTCAACACCAAAATATAATGTTGATTGTCCTCTCAAAAAATACTAAAGTTATTAAAAAAAATTGAAAAAAAATTAATAGAGAAATTCCATATTGACGTGATATTTATTTTTCCTATTTTTGATGAATAGGTGTCTATATCATTAATAAGAAAACAATATTACACATATTCACAAAAAAGTGGGTGGAAGAAGTCACACCTCGAAGTCCAAATGGGGAAAAATCCTAGAAGAAAGAAAACAACAATAATCTACTACGCAGCAAGAGCTATAGAATTGGGAGGTGGAGGAGGGTCCCATTCATCCAGTTTGCCCCATACATCAACAAGGTCTGGAGTGTCTTCAGGAGGATCCCAACCATCATTACCATTATTCACATCTTCATTACAAACATCATTCTTATTTTCATCCTTAGTATGAGTGTTGCAAGAAGAGGATATAGCAAGAGCCAATCAAGGGAATTTTCCATAGCTTGGACAACATGCAAAACCACAACCAAGAGCTAGGGGAGATGTAGAGTGGTGGAGAGGAAGCTGAGGCCACCCTTGTTGAGCTTGATCTCTCCTTCTACAGGTTTGAGAATCCTTGGAATGAGCATCTTGTTCTCAACAAGTACAATGACTACAACTCCTACAACTCCCACAAGGCAGAGACTAGCCTCAAAAAGAGGCAAGAGTCAGGGGGACTTTGGCCACAATGCAAGGGGCATTGCCCCAATGATCAAGAAGCACCTGTAAATGTGCAACCTAAAGGGAAACCTTGTTGTATTGCATCTATATCTACATGAGAACACTAGAACAAATCATAGATTTAGAATAAAGCAAAAAACTAGAATCAATTGCATTGCCATAAAATAAAGTAGAATTTATGTCTTTCCAAATGCTAAAAAAAATTCCACCTTGAAAGCATGCCAAATTTGGGTAAATCTAGAAGGAATTCAGGGCCAATCCCTTAATAAAACCATATGCCATGAGAAAGGTTCAGTTTGGAAAGAATTTAAAAAATCATGAATCAAAGTCTAGGCTACCTGAGCCCTAGGATAAAACCAGAAGAGATGCTTAAGCATTTCTCGATGGACACAAAAAGAACATCTAGGATCCTTAATACTAAGATGAATCAACTTGGAACCAATAGAAAGGCCTTGAAATAAAAGACACCAAGCAAAATGAACAAGCTTGGGTGCAACAATGGCTAGCCAAACAATTGAAGAGGACTGAAGTAACCATCTCTAGTTCAAAGCTAGAACCATAGACAAGTGTGGCGAAAGCCACGAATAACCTTTGCAAGGTTTATAATTGTGAAATGGTGTGTCTAAGTACCATTTCCAATCTTTATACCATGGTTTAAAACTACGGACCCCAATTATATGAATAATATATGGTACCACGGCCTCAATAATCACTTGCAAAGCTTCATGATCCTAATTGCATAAATGAAATTTATCTGTAGCTTCTGGTGAGGGTAGGAGATTCTAAGTTGTTCTAGAGAACAACTCAAGGAGAGTCTTAATTCCTTTTTTGAAAAACCTCAAAGCAAAGAATATATATTATTGGTGAATATTGCCCCACCGCATTAATTTTCTTGGCAAATCAATGCCTATTTTGGGGAAAAAATATTTCCATGGAAAATTTGTGTACATTTGCCAATAATTTTATTTTTTACTAGCAAATTATAGTTAAATTTGAAAAAATAAAATAATTTATAAAGAAAATATTCAATTAAATTCAAAGAAATAAAATTATGTGAATGGCAAAAATATGATGATGAAAAAGCATAATTATTAATTCATTTGGTGAATTATCAACTTGAATTTAGGAACAAATAGATTATAATTCAACTAACAATGATCAATGGTGAATGTTCTATTGTGGGAGATAAGTGTACCAATGCACTTTGGGGGAAATAAATCCCACAATTAACCATCAATTGTTTGATTTGTTTAGATCAAGGGTTGTGGCTGGTGAAAACATATTACATAATGTGGATGGAAAAAATATGTTGATGAAAAAGCATGAGTATTAGTTCATTTGGAGAATTATTAACTTGAATTTAGGAACAAATAAACATTGTTTGATTAACAACAATCAACGGTTGATATTTATGGAGATAAATTGTATTGACACACTTTTGGGGAAATAAGTCTTGAAATTAACGATCAATTGTCTAATTTGTTTAGATCGAGAGTTGTGGTACCTAGATTATGGATATGCACATTGATTTAAGGAGGCTTATGGTATTGGCAGCAAGGGGCAAAGCTTCTAGTAGGTAGTCTAGCAGATGGTCAATATTGGTAACCATAAGATAGGTGGTGGGAGTGCATGGATTTTTCATCAATGGCACTTGCTATGGGTTCTAAGGAGCATTAGTATCTTATTAATGTATTCCCCAAAATCAACTTATAAGTTTACGCCTAGACCATGAGGAAGACCTAACATTTCATGCACACAAACCATTTGCACAACCTTTAGATTATATCTATGAGATTATTTATTATTATTGGTGGTAGCTTAATTTAGAGTGTTAATTAGAGGTCATGTAGATGGTCACAAGTCACTATCATTAAAAGACCAAATTTATTGAAGTCATTATCATCATTATTAATTCCAACATGCATAACTTAATGTTCACTCATGGGACACTAGGAAGATCTTAAGAAATCTATTTGTGTTAATTCTCATAAACCCATTCACTTTCTTTTTTAAAGACTAGTGTCTGATTTTTGACACTTGTAAGTGCACGTAGTGTATTATTTTTAAGGCACATTGTGAACAAAACATGTGTAATTACTAATGGCACCAAAGTTTAAGTCTAGGTGACCTAGAGACCAACTAAGGAAGGGTTCAATCATAGATAGTAGGTTGTCTACTATTTTCTCATGCTCTACGATGGCTTCCTTAGGCTTCATTAAGGTAGTCCTATTGATCACATTGAGTGAGATCTTTACGTACTTTGATTTTGATATAGAGACATTGACACCTTTAATCATAATGAGGTGAGCTTCTAACACTTAGCCAAGAATGAAGCACAAGAGACATCTATGTGTATCGCTACTTTTGCCAATAGATCAACAAGTTATGACATGGGATCTCAACCTAAAAATGTTGCTTTTTATATCACTAGTGTTGGTTCCTCGAAATCAACAAGATCAATGGAATCTTCTAGGCATGATGGGAGCATGTAGATTGAAGGCTACCATTTGGAAGGAGTTTGTAGAGAATCTATATTTTCCTATTCCCTCATTTGAGAAGAGGTTATGGCTACTAAATCTTTTTCTACCAAACCATTACAAGGGATTTTCATATTCTTAGTTGCAAATGGAAGGAACTCAAGTGGCCAAGCAAGGAATGGGGGGGATTTGTAGTTTCATAATGTGATTTCCTCTTTCATTCAACAATGAGGTAGAGGATAAGATAATAGTGGAAATGGAAAATGAATTAAAGGGGCTAAGGGCTTATTGTACTAATATGGGCAAAGTACTTTTAGGCTTATTGTTTATCCAAAATAAGGTCCACCTTCAAGAGGCCAATGACTTCACTATGCCCATTCTATTTAGAAATGGTGTGCAACGTGCCAAGAAAATAATTGAAGTCTTCAGAGGTGTCTACTTTGCCTCCTTGGATCCTACTTGGGATAGGAACATGAAGGGAACTAATGTAGTCAAAGTGGGCATGGTTGGTGAAATTGAATGTATCAAGGTCTATGTGCATGGAAATGGGGGGCCAAAAGGGTATCAAAAGTGGCCACATTTTTTACTAAAATTAGCAAAAATTAATCTTGGACAAGGAATTCAAGATACCCACACTCAAAATTTCAAGATGTGACAAGAACAAGATTAGTAGTGCTTAGAATCTAGTTTCTAAACTATTTTTTTTTAATATTCTTAAATTGATAAAGAAATCTTACAATGAAAATTTTTAAATAAGTATGAAAATCTAGTTTTTACCCACAAAAGATTATGTGAGTGTTTCAACTCAACAAACCATAAAGTTGCAAAACATAATACTAGATGTATGTAGAGAAACCCTTTTGGGGAAAAACTCCACCATTAAAGAGAGGCTCAAGAATGTATTAATCTTTGAGAATAGAATGCATATGCAACACTCTAAATTCCTTCAATTTGACAACACTCCAAAAAAACCTATGTACCTATGAAATAACATAATATAAAATTATTATCTCGTGTCTCCAATTTATAGAGAAATGGGAGAGGAATACCACAAATAGTCTCCCAAAACAATGTACCATAAAATCATGGTAAAATAAAAAAACTCCCACATCCAAATTGAAGGCTCTTCTGAGAATAGTAAATGTAACTCCCAATGAAACATGAATAGAAAAATAACCTTCGTACTAATAATAGACAACATCTTTGACTTGTAAATCCTCCATAAAGGTTGATATCCCAAGGTAGGTGTCCAAAATCATCACCCAACTCATATGGGATCTACCATCAACATGCAAGATGCTCTACTACTCATTTCTCACACACAAGTTGAGAAATATACTAAAAATAGCTTTGAAACTACCACTACCAACTCCATATCCTTCATGAATTCCATTACAACTAATATTCCAAGTCAACAAAGAAAAGAATAATACAATATCTCTCAACAACATGGGTGTCCAAGTACCCATTCCAATATTGTTGGAGATGCATTAAAGAATAACATAGGATTGTAATTAAATATCACATTATCCTAACATTCTCCCACATGATATTATATATTACAATGAAATCCAAAGGAACAATAAAATATATAAAGTACAAGATCCAAGGCTCATGGCCTTCTTACACCAAGAGAACTTTATGCTCACTAGCTTCATGAGGGAATCGGCAACATTATCTTGAGAGTAAAAGTTCAAAGCTTTGTCACACTTCAGGCCAAATTATCAGCATAAATTAATTTAAACTTTTCTAACTAAAAGTCAATTTGAGTGAAACATATGGTCTAGTTGGATTCATTCTAACTAAATTAGATTTCGGCTACATCTTTTCTAACTAGAAGTGTCCACTAAATACATATGCAGCATCACTTTGGGGCTAAGTTACTAAAAAATAAAATTATTTGAAAACTTGATGTTCTAACAACTCCTACTAATGTAAATAATATTTTTTAACCTAAAAATACCATTTTATAGATCTATAAGTGTAACTTGAAAAAATATAATTTCTTAAATATTTCAATTAGTGTTTATATTTTTTATGAAAAGTAGGTCATCAACACCAAAATATAATGTTGATTATCCTCTCAAAAAATACTAAAGTTTATTAAAAAAATTTGAAAAAAATAGTAGAGAGATTCCATATTGAAGTGATATATTTCTTTTTCCTTTTTTTGATGAATAGGTGCCTATATCATTAATAAGAAAATAATATTACACATATTCACAAAGAAAGTGGGTGGAAAAAGTCAGACCCTAAATTCCAAACGGGGAAAAAGCCCATAAGCAAAAAAACAACAATAAGCTACTACGTAGCAAGAGCTATAGCATCGGGAGGTTGAGGAGGGTCCCCATCATTTGGTTTTCCCCATACATCAACAAGGTCTGGAGTGTCTTCAAAAGGATCCCAACCATCATTACCATCATTCACATCTTCATTACCAACATCATTATTATTTTCATCCTTAGTCTGAGTGTTGCAAGCAGAGGATATAGCAAGAGCCAATCAAGGGAATTTTCCATAGCTTGGGCAATAAGAAGAACCGTGACCAAGAGCTAGAGGAAACGTAGAGTGGTGGTGAGGAAGTTGAGGCCACCCTTGTTGAGCTTGATCTCTCTATCTAGAAGGTTGAGAATCCTGCGAATGAACATCTTGTTCTCAACAAGTAGAATGACTACGACTCCTGCAACTCCCACAAGGTGGAGACCAGCCTCAACTAAAGGCAAGAGTCAAGGGGAATCTGGCCACAATACAAGGGACATTTCCCCAATGATCAAGAAGCACCTACAAATGTGCAACTTGAAGGGAAACCTTGTTGTATTGCACCCATATCTACATGAGAACACTGGAACAAATCATAGCTTTAAAATAAAGTAAAAAACTAGAATCAACTATATTGCCAAAAATAAAGTAGAATTTATGTCTTTCCAAATGCTAAGAAGAATTTCCTTCTTGAAAGCATGCCAAATTTGGGTAAATCTAGAAGGAATTCGAGGCCAATCCCTTAATAAAACCATATGCCATGAGAAAGGTTCAGACTAGAAAGACTTTAAAAAATCATGAATCCAAGTCTAGGCTACCTAAACCCTAGGATAGAACCAAAAGAGATGCTTAAGTGTTTCTCGATGGCCACAAAAAGGACATCTAGGATACTTAATACTAAGATGAATCAACCTGGAACCAACAGAAATGCCTTGAAATAAAAGACACCAAGCAAAATGAGCAAGCTTGGGTGCAACAATGGCTGACCAAATAATTGAAGAAGATTGAAATAACCATCTCTGGTTTAAAGCTAGAACCATAGGCAAGTGTGGTGAAAGCCACGAATAACCTATGCAAGGTTTATAATTGCGAAGTGGTGTGTCTGGGTACTATTTCCAATCTTTCCACCATGGAAAATTACAGACACCAATTATATGAATAATATCTAGTGGCACGGCTTCAATAATCACTTGGAAAGTTTCATGATCGTAATTTCATAAATAGAATTTATCTTTAACTTCTGGCCAAGATAGGAGATTTTTAGTTGTTCTAGAGAACAAGTTAGGGGTTAGAAATGAGTGTGAACAACTATGGAATGGAAAATTGATTTAAACTGTTATAACTATTAATTCAGTGCAGAACCAAATGGAGATTATAGGAAATCAAATCAACAATGCAAAGAAGTAACGGAATAGAAAAACTAAACACATAATACAGTGTTTACGTGGAGAAACCCTTTTGGGAAAAAAATCCACACAAGAAGAGATGCACCAATCTGTATTAACTTCAATAGAGTTTACAATAAATCACTAACAACCTCCTCTTCAGTCTTCAATCTAGCAACACTTGTTTGTCCAGTCTCAACTCTCTACAACTACACATCCATAACACAAAGCCCCCTTAAAAGTGTTTCATTCTAAGGCAAAAACCCCTAACATAACTTCTATCGTCAAATCTACAACCTAATGATGAACGATCTAGATTGACTACGAAATTACAATATTTTACAAGGTAATTTTCTAAAAAATCCTCTTCGGGGGTACCGCCCCCGAACCCCCACCAAGGGGGCTAGGAAGTTGTAGTCGCCCCCTAGACCCCCCAACGACAATAGGGGGCAAGCCCCCCACACCCCCCATCAGGTACTAAGATCCAAAATGCGGCTAAAACAAGACCATTGCTTGGTGAATACATCTTCCCTTATGGAAATTTACAAACAACATTAGGAGTAATTAATTACATAGGATTTACAAGGTTGATGGCACCTTAATCCTAACATTCTCCCACTTGACATTATACATTGTAAATTCATCCATAGGAAAACATAAAATAATTAAACACTAAGAACAAGGCCCATGGCCTCCTTGCACCAAGTAAACTTCTCTGTGCTCACTAATTTAGTAAGTGAATCTACAACACCTGAGTATCAATCTTCTTCAACTCAATTTGTCCATTAGAAATCAATTTATGAACAAAATAGTATTGAACATCCACATGATTCATCTATGCATGAGGCATAAGATTCTTGGCCAAACATATCGTACTCTAGCTATCACAACCAATTTGAATAGTCGTGCAATCAAAACCAATACCTGCACATAGTCTCTATAACCAAACTGCCTCCTTAGAGACATGGGTAGCTGCCATGTACTTTGCTTTAGTGGTCAACAATGCAACTGTATGTTGCATCTTACTCATCCAACTCACTACTCCTCCAAACAAAGTAAAAACATAACCCACTTGTGGACCTTCGACTATCTAAGTCACCTACCCAATATGCATCAACATAATCATGTATGTCCATTGTCTTTTCCACATTGTTAGTACCAGAATAAACCAAAAAGTAATCAGAAGTACTAGCCAAATATCTAAACACCCTCTTTGCATAATTCCACTGTTGTCTACTAGGGTTAGACATAAACCTGCTCAAAACTCCCATTGCTTGGGAAATATCTCGTCTAGTGAAAATCATTGCATACATCAAACTTCCTACAACACTAGCATATGGCACCTTAGACATATCCTCTAAATCATCTTCATTCTTAGGACACATATCTAATGAAAGCTTAGTACCAACCAGCAAAGGAATTCTAACTAGATTACAATCTTGCATACTTAATCTGTTCAGAATAATATCAACATACTTACTCTGTGATAATCAAAGCTTTCTATTTTCCTAATCTCTTTTAATCTCCATCCCAAGAATATACCTGGTTGCTCCCAAATCCTTCATCTCAAATGCACTTGAAAGTTGTGCTTTCATCTCATTGATCATACCCTTAGTGTTACTAAAAAATAACATATCATCCACATACAAGGAAATAATCAGTATATGATCATCAATAATTTGAATGTAAATACAGTGATCGTCTTCACTTCTAACAAAACCCAATTTCAAAACAAAAGAGTCAAACTTCTAATACCACATTCGAAGAGATTGTTTTAGACCATAAAGAGACCGTTTTAATTTGCATACCTAGTGTTCTTTCCCTTTTACCTCAAACCCTATAGGTTGTTGCATGTAAATTTCTTCTTCCAATTCTCCATGCAAAAAAGTTGTTTTAACATCCATTTGTTCAATCTCAAAGTCATTAGTAGCAACAATAGATAATAGAAATCTAATCGAGGATAATTTAGCAACATGAGAGAATATTTCACCAAAATCAACTCCCTTTCTTTGGGAGTAGCCCTTGGCCACCAATCTAACCTTGTACTTCTCTAATGAACCATTTTCTCCAAACTTCTTCTTGAAGACCAACTTACATCTGATGGAAAAATCTCTATCCCCAAATATAGAGGTAGTCAATAATGAATAGGTTGTTGTAGATACCATGGATGTGGGTGTTTCATGTGATCCAGACACAATGTCAAGTGATGATTGTGTGTGCAGGAGGGTAGAGGAAGGTGCTCTTGCATTGAATGACAACAATTCAAATGAAAACAGTAGGTGACTGCACCTACCTTCGATTGGATCAGTCATCAGTGGATGATGAAGATGAGAAAATCCATGATGATCTCCAATCTGGTGAAGAAGATTATGACCTTGTTGCTTGTTGTAGTATTTAGACTGCCTAGAAGGGATGAGCATAAGGCACAATGTCCTTTATGAAGAACATGCAAGTCTGTTAGGTAGCATAATCCATGATTATCATTGGTGCGTGGATAATCCTCTTTCTAAAAATGACTTAGAGTTCAGTGAATTTGAGTTGTCAACTTTAGAAGTGGAGAATCATATGCAATATGACCTTGCTACCTGTGGATACCAAGTGGACAGAGAGGAATGTATACAAAATAATATTGAGGGTGAACAAGAGACTGGTCTCTTGTTTAGTGTGTTACCCTTATTTGTCCCTGATAATGATATAGAGGCCACTAGCACTTGTTTACATGAGGATGATGTGAATTATGCTTCAGCTGGACATCATGAAGGCACTGCTACAACTACAAGTGATTCTAAGGTAATTGTTTCCCATTATGAAGACTATGTCACAAATGATTTTCTAGAGCTTTGTTTGGGGCAGTTATCTCTTATTGATGTGGATCATGTTGACAGCACAATTTTGAGCTCATTGGCTAGGCCTGTTAACATTGGGGCTAGATTTTCTAGTGTGGGTCAAGTTTTTGATTTGCAGGGTGAAGAGGAGAAAATCATTAGTGATTTTCTTAGCAACAGTTTTTACACAGCAATGTGTGTCAAGGAATTTGAAACAGGGAGACAACTTGAAGACTGCGAGTCTTCACATGAAGTGCCTCAAATTTATGATTTACATGCTAATGATGCAAATTTAAATCTGAATCATGCCTTTGATTCAGTCAGGGAGGGATACATTAGCATCTGTAGTGCAGCTGGGCCACAAAAATTAGAACAGTTATGTGGCATAGCCCAGCATGAAACCACACCTGGCCTTAATACATTTCATCTTGATATTTTTCTTCATGTTGATATTTATGTAGACCTAGAAATGCATCCTGCTAACATGAAATTTGAAGGTGAGTACTCCTATATGAGTCAGCATGATGATGGGTCATATTATCTATGGTTGCCTTGCCCTGGTGAAATCTTTTTACATCTTCAGCATGATGATATGAATGTCTGTATTTTGTATGTGCATGCATGTAAAATGCTTTTATTGCTGATGTTGGGTGATCAGTGTGGCAAAGGATTGAGGGATATCAACTCCTTCAATAGGCTTGTCTTTGATAGAGGCAAGTAACTTCACTAGTTTTTTCTGCAAGGGTGACTTGCAGTGTTCCAATATTTTGATACAGTCATCTTTTGATTGTATGTTGTTTTGTAAATATGTTTTGTGTTGTGTCCCTTCGTGTGTTTTGTGTTTTGCTATGCTCAGAGATATTCTGTTGTTCTCATTGTGCCATACAAGTTTGCCACACGTCCCCAACCAGAGCCATTGTTGGAGCCCAAAATTACCAGTTCTAAAATGCCCCATTTTGCCCCAAATTTCATCTGAATCCCACTTGACCCTATAGTTTAAAACCGATCAGAGACATCTTTTATAGGTTTTCATATGTCAACCTTTTGAAAAGTACAAGGGAAAATCCCAAAAAATGACTAAGTCAAAAAATTCTAAGTGTTTCCTTGTGTTTTTACCTTTGTCAGAGTTTCAGAGTTTAGAGTTTATGTCTTATGTCTTGTCCTATCTATCAACTCTGAAATCAGGCTCTAAAATTCGTCAAGTGTGGTGGACTTCAGAGTTTCAGGCTTCCTTCTCCCGTTATGCTTTCCCTGTTGGCTCCGAAGTCGTCCAAAGCTAAATTTGTCTAAGTGTTAAGTTATTGAAAAGTTTTCTAAGTATGATGTAGTATTGCGGAGTGTCGGAGGTCAGAGTTTTGGCCTTCCATCTTCTTCAGTGTTACAGAGTAGAGGGCCCAAAGGCTGAAGTCTGACAGGTCTACTTGTTCAAAATCCTTCTAAGTATGAAGTAGACGGCGGACGGTGAAGGTTGGCTCTTCTTTCTTCCTTTTTGGATGACAAAACGGCGAAGGCCCGATGACCAACCCCCAACAAGTATTCTTTCTAAGGCATTATGTTGTTCTGTTAAGCCTTTTGGGTGGACCCACAACATGCTTGTGGAACTGCGAAAAGTGGACACGTGGCAGGTTCGACAGGTGACAGTTACCTCTTTTCTCTTCTTTCTTTTGAAAGGCAGAAAGGAGAAGGTCTGACAGTCGATCCCCAATGGTTTCAAAATTACACAAGTGTTGCGGGCATCGACAGGCAGGCGTTTCTCTTTCCTTCTTCCTTTTGGAAGGCGGGAAGCGAAAGGCCCGAAGTCTAAAGTCTGTCGAACTGTTCAATAGCATCTATATTTGTCAAAGGCCAACTTCCTTTTCTTCCTTCTTCCTTTTGGAAGGCAAAAGGAAGAAGGCATGAGCCCCGACTCCCGGTGCTCTTCATTTGTCTAAGTATTTTGAGGTCGGGTGTTCTCTCCTTTTCCTTCAGAGTGCACAATGCATAGCGAAGGCCCGACTTCCGAAGTCCAATTTTTTAGAGGTTGACTTCCTGGCCTTCCAAACTCCTTGAACTACAGAGCAGATTCTTAGCGCATAGAGCACTCCGCGAGTTTTCCAATGCTTCAAATGGTTCATCAATCGGACTCCCGGATCAAAAGTTATGGTCCCTGAAGTTGACCTATTTTGGAGGGAGATGCAAATTTTGAAATTTGGCTGGAGGCCCCAAAAAAGGCTATTTATGACCATTTTCGGGAACCCTTAGCAGTAGTAGAGATAAGGGGGAAAGTGTAGAGTCAAGAAAAGGTGGGAAAACAAAAACCCTAGCAGGTTTGGGGCTATAGAAGACAAAAGGTTCCAGAGTCTGAAGATAGAAAGTTGTAATGTGTTGCAACATGTGGAGGATTCATCCTCTGATTGTATTTAAACTTCTGTAATGTAATGTACTGTCCAAATCAATAAAAGAATATTCCTATTATCTGTGTGCAATTTCTGTTGTGTTTTTTTTGGATTTACCCCCTTCATCAAGTGGTATCAGAGCAATGGTTCCTGAGTGTGTAAACAGATCGCCAACCATGAGGCAATTTGCACCAGGACCTGAGGTTGTGGGTTCGCTGCAGAGATCAAGATGCCTCCATGAAGAAACCGTGGTGGGAGAAATGCTTTGACCAAAGAGGGTTTTAGAGCCCTACAAAGGCAAATCAATGCATTACAAGAGGAGCTACGAAAAGGGTTTGAGCCAAGAACCAGAGAAGAAAGTGAAGATGAAGCTGAAAAAGAGCTATCTGAGGAAGAACAAGCAGCTGTTGGAGATCCTGCATAAGTTAGGTTGTTGAGGGCCATTCCAAAGATTGGAAAGAGACCAAGGATTGAAGTCTCTACCTATTCTCAGAATTTGAACCTAGAAGAGTTTATTGATTGGATCAATGATATGGAAGACTATTTCGAGTATGAAGATGTGGAAGATCCAGAACATGTCAAGTTTGCAAAAACAAAGTTGAATGGTCATGCCAGTATTTGGTGGAAGGAGGTCCAATTAGAAAGAAATAGAAGAGGAAAAGGAAAGATTACTATATGGGATCGGATGGTGGACAAACTAAAGAAGCAGTTCATTCAAGTGGACTATGAGTTGGAGTTGTTAAAAAAGCTGCAAGAATTGAAGCAAGGTAACAAGTCTATTAAGGAGTATATAGAAGATTTTTATAAGATTACTATCAGGACAGGCCATGCAGAGGCCAACAAGGAGAAGGTAGCATGTTACATTAATGGGTTGAGGCCAAGTATTCAAGAGGAGTTGAGCCTGGTCAGAATGACCACCATAGAAGATGCATACCAGTTTTCCCTGAAAGTGAAAGAGAAGAAGAATAAAAGATTCAAAAACAAGCAAAGGGGAAGAGGTCAAGGCAGAAGGACTGGTGGAAGATCCTATGGAGGCTGAAATGAAGATCCAAAGAAAAGTGAAGAAGCTGGCACCAGTCGAAATCAGAGAGGAGATAATGCCTACTGCCCTCATGACCAAAATAATGGTGAGCAAAGAGGAAGAGGAAGAGGCCAACCTGGGCAAGAACCTGGAAGAGGAGGTTTCAGAGGAACCTGTTTCCAATGTGGAGAAGAAGGGCATCGAGCATATGAGTGTTCGCAACATCAAAGAAGGACAAATAAATGCATGAGTTGCACATGTAGATGACGATGTGCATTCTGAACATTCTAAAGATGTTGAAAGGGGAGAAACCCTAGTTGTCAAAAGAACCTTTTTGAATGAGGAGAAAGAACCAAATCAGATGAAGAGTTTATTCCGCACAAGGTGCAAGTGTGAAGGTTAGTGTTGTGATATTATTATTGACAGTGGAAGCACTGACAATCTTGTTTTAGAGGAGATGGTTAACAAGTTGAAGTTGACTAGAAAAAGGCATCCACATCCATATTGGATTGCATGGTTGCAGAAGGACCATAGAGCTTTGGTCAATGAGCAGTGTTTAGTCAAGTTCAAGATTGGAAACTACCATGATGAGGTGTTGTGTGACATCATATCGATGGATGCATGTCATATGTTATTGGGAAGGTCGTGGCAGTATGATAGGTGTGTTGTCCATGATGGCCATGCAAATACCTATTCTCTGACAAAAGATGAAGTTCATCATAAGTTGAAGCCCTTGAAGGAGGTAGAAGAAAAGATATGTAGTACTGCCAAAATTTGCTTGATAGATGGTAGAAAATTTTTGGAGGGTATGAAGCACGAGCGTCATTGCTTTGCGTTGATTCCTAAGATCGGCTAGGAGAAATGTGAAGATGTACCAGCAAAAGTCTCAGACCTATTGGAAGAATTTCAGGACATTGTCTCTAATAATGGACTAGAACGTTTACCACCAGTAAAGAAAATAAGTCACCAAATGGATTTGATACCGAGAGCCAGTTTGTCGAATAAAGCAGCCCATAGAATGACTCTAGCAGAGAATGAAGAGCTGAACAGACAAGTTCATGAATTGTTAAGGAAGGGACTGATAAGGGAGAGCCTAAGTCCATGTGTGGTACCTGTAGTACTAGCACTGAAGAAAAATGGAGAGTGGAGAATGTGTACAGATTCATGAGCCATCAACAAGATCACGATCAAGTAGAGATGTCCATTACCCAAAATGGATGACATAATAGATTGTTTGAGTGGAGCAAAGTACTATACAAAGATTGATCTGAAGAGTGGGTATCACCAAATCCGAATCAAAGAAGGAGATGAATGGAAGACAACCTTCAAGACAAAGAAAGGTTTGTATGATTGGTTAGTCATGCCATTTGGGCTAACCAATGCACCAAGCACATTCATGCGACTCATGAACGAGGTATTCAAAGAGTTTTTGGGAAGTTTTGTTGTTGTTTTCTTAGATGACATTTTAATTTTCAGTAAGACTTGGGATGAGCATCTGATGCATATCAAAAGAGTTTTAGGAAAGTTGAGGGAGGAGAAGTTGTTGATTAATTAAAAAAAAGTAGTTTTGCAAAGGAGTTGGTATACCTGAGATTTGTTGTCTCAGAGGAAAGTCTTAAGATGGACCTAGAAAAACTAAGGGCTATCATCGAATGGCCCACGCCAAGGAGTGCTACAGAGGTAGGATCTTTTCATGGTTTGGCAAGTTTTTATAGAAAATTTATCAGGAATTTAGTAACATTTGTGCACCCCTAACTAAGACAATGAAAGGGGATAGAAAAGAGTTTAGATGGACTACAGGAACAGCCAAGAGTTTTAATACATTGAAGCAGAAAGTCACAAAGCAACATGTTTTGGCACTTCCAGATTTCAATAAGGTATTTCAGGTAGATTGTGATGCTAGTGGTAGTGCTATAGGAGTTGTTTTGAGTTAAGAAGGTAAGCCCATTGCCTATTTTAGTGAGAAACTCAATGATGCCAAGAAAAAATATTTTGTTTATGATCAGGAGTTCTATGCAATAGTTCAAGTTTTGAAAAAATGGAAACATTATTCGTTGCCAAAAGAGTTTGTTTTATATACTGATCATCAAGCTTTACAATATCTTAATAGTCAAGGAAAGTTAAATCAGAGGCACTTAAAATGGGTTGAGTTTTTGCAGAGTTATACTTTTGTTTTGAAGCACAGGAGTGGGAAGTCTAACAAAATTGCAAATGCCTTAAGCAGAAGGCAAAATTTGTTGACAGAAATAAAGATAGAAGTTGTTGGGTTCGATGAGCTCAGATGTTTGCATCCTGAAGATCCAGATTTTGTGGAGGCTTCGAAAGCTTGTTTGGAACCTATTACTTTGGACAAAACAAAATGGTTGGATTTCATAATCCAAGATGGCATTTTGTTTAGAGGAAGCCAGTTGTGCATTCTGAGGAGTTCCATGAGAGAGAACCTAATTAAAGAGAAGAATAGTGGGGGATTAGTTTGACAATTTGGTCGAAATAAGACCATTGCTATTGTTGGTGAGCATTATTATTGACCGCAGTTGCAGTAGAATGTGAGGAAATTTGTGTAGAGTTGCAAAGTGTATCAGATGGCAAAAGGAACAAGTCAGAATACAAGGCTATATCAGCCATTACCTGTACCATAGAGGCCATGGGACAATATTAGTATAGATTTTGTTCTTGGTTTACCAAGGACATAGAGAGGACATGATTCTATTTTTGCGGTAGTGGATAGATTCTCAAAGATGACACATTTTATTTCTTGTAAGAAAACCAATGATGTCGTTCATATTGTAGAGTTATTTTTCAGAGAGGTGGTGAGACTACACAGTCTACCTAAGAGCATAGTTTTAGATCGAGATACCAAGTTTGTTGGTTATTTCTGGAGGACATTGTGGAAGAAGTTGAAGACATATTTGAAGTTCAGTTATGCACACCATCCACAGACCAATGGACAAACAGAAGTGGTGAATATGAGTTTGGATAACCTACTACGATGCTTAGTAAGAGATAAGCCCAAGGGATGGTATTTGATTTTACCACAGACAAAATTTACTTACAACAATTTTGTTAATAGGAGTACAGGTAAATCACCATTCCAGATTGTTTATGGGAGTAGTCCAAGAAATGCTTCTGAGTTAAGGAAGATGGACAAGAGAGAAAAGACAAGTGCCGAAGCCGAAGACTTTGCAAAACACCTGAAGAATTTGCATGAAAAGCTGAGAAAGCACATTAATAAGATGAATATTCAGTACAAGGCTAAGGCAGATCAAAAGAGGAGAAATAAGGAATTTCAAGTAGGAGATGAAGTCATGGTTGACTTGAGAAAAGAGAGGTTTCCAGTTGGAACATATAATAAGTTGAAAATGAAGAAATTTGGACCATGCAAAATTCTGAAGAAGCATGATATAGGAAATGCATATGAGGTAGAGCTATCGAGTGGGATCAACATTTCCCCTGTGTTCAACATTGTTGATTTAATAGAATATCATGAAGGTGGAACAGAGGATGGACCGACAGAAGAACAATGGAGTATTCCAGCATCTACTTCAAAGAAGGATAGAAGAGATCTTGGATAGCCACATGGAAAAAAGTACTCGAAATAAGCAATATGAAGAATATCTGGTGAAGTGGAAAGGAAGGCCTGCTGAAGATTCTCCCTGGTTGCTTAAGGCAGAGGTTGACCGTTTGGGGTTTTTCTTAAACACTTGAGATGTGACAGTCACTTCTCAAAATTACCCTGGGTGTCTAATGCAAGAGCTTCCAGAGGTGTAAGGGCAATCTTGCATCACCCAAAAATACTGTTGATTCAAAATTGATGACTTTATTTTTATTTCTTTTCAAAATTCATATTTTTGGTTCCATAATCGCTTAAATAATGATGTAGAACCTTCATTTTTTTCCAAACTGTTAAAAATAGCAAACTACTATTTTTGGAAAGTTTGCATTTGGGCACGTATGGAAGTGAAAATTTACAGGAAACTTCGTAAATAAAAAATAAGACCTTTGGCAAAAAAATTAGGTGAAGATCATTTGTTGGTTGAAAGATATTAAAGTTTTTGTTTTTCGAAAAACCCCTAAAAAAGTTTCAAAGTCAGGTTTGAGGCACTTAGAGGCCTTATACGGCCCCAAAAATGGGCGGAATCGACAGAGCAGATTCTTAACGCGTAGAGCACTCCGTGAGCTTTCCAATGCTTCAAACGGTTCGTCAATCGGACACCTGAATCAAAAGTTATGGCTCCCAGAAGTTGACCTATTTTTGGAGGGAGATGCAAATTTTGAAATTTGGCTAGAGGCTGCCAAAAAGGGCTATTTATGACCATTTTCTAAAACCCTTGGCAATAGTAGAGATAAGGGGGAAAGTGCACAGTCAAAAAAATGTGGGAAAACAAAAACCCTAGCAAATTTGGGGCTACAGAAGGCAAAAGGTTCCAGAGTCTAAAGATAGGAAGCTGTAATGTGTTGCAACGTGTGGAGGATTCATCCTCTTATTGTATTTGAGCTTCTGTAATATAATGTGTTGTCCAAATCAATAAAAGAATATTCTTATTTTCTGTGTGCAACTTATGTTGTGTGTTTTATGATTTACCCCCTTCATTAATCCTCAACATACTATTACAACAATTTTTGGAACATCAATTTCTCACCTTACCTCCTATCAATATTTGAATTATTTTTGTGATTATCATTGGACATCCAAACACACTACTAGTTGTATAACACAAACACAAGATATAAGATCTTATCATGACAACGTGATTCAAGTAGAGGGCATCAATGGAAATAGAAACAAATTTTTATCACCTCGAAATCAAATTTCCAAAATCAACATCAATCCCTTCCCTAGGCATCAACATGATGCATTTAATCAAGTCTGAGTGGATGATGATAATCCTCCCAATCCTAGTTATAATGATTATATTGGTTTTATCAAAAATCTAAGACTAATGTAGCATAACAAACATCAATGATAACATTAAGGATATCAAACATGACAAGTATCAAGGACAAATGTACATGCAAGCGAGCATCATTAACACACAATGTGGTGGTATGATGATTAACCCTAGAGTTCCAGTGAATATTACAATTGAAACAAGGGTGCCTCAAAAAATCAATGACTCGAAAATTGTGAAGGATACATCATTAGCTATACATTCTCATGGTAATGCTCAAAGTTCTAACAAACAACTATGAAAAAACCCCAAAACCAAGGTCGTAAAACAAAATATGTAACATAAGGGGCATAATCGTGACATGCTTCTCTAAAACTAGCAACAAAATTGCCACATGTACAGAACCTTTTTGCTCATAGAGAAACAATTCACGAGTATACATCATCCCCATCACCACACATGCATCATGACATCATAGAGAATAGTTCCATGTATAAACACAAGTAAAGGAGCAGGCAATTAAATCCCACAAGTCAACAAAAGCAAATGACGAAGCCATGTTAATTAGACTAGGCTGCCCACAACCAAGGCACGGGCACAATTATGTCCTAGTCAACAACAATTTCAAGATATATCTATCTCTATTCCAATAGCAATCTTTGTTTCCAATCTTCCATCAAAGCATATCAATCAATCAAAGATGTCAAAGTTGAAATCACACTAAAATTTAAATAAGCCTTTCATCCCTTCTCAACTATTTTATTTCTCATATCTCAATCTCAGCTCTATTAGAATTAAGTTAAATTTAAGAAGCATTTACACTCTAGATCACATTAATTGTAAGGTATGTTTACTTTCCCTACAATATGCTTGATACCAAAACCTTCATTCCCCAAGCCCACAACCAAAAAAGATCATCATAGTATCAACACATGTGGCATCTCTTTCGAATAATTCATGTCTAGGTTGTCTTCCAATATCAAAAGTACATTGGTTCACAACCTAAAGAATGATTATTTAGGACTTCTGAACCCTCAAAAGAAGTAATTGGTTACCAGCTATACCTACAAAACATCTGACCATCCCTTTTAGAACAACAATGTCTAGAGTCAATCTTCTCATACACATCATGTGTTTCTCAATGTGAGTCGCATTTGTCATGGGCCATGCTTATGTTTTCTATATCATTACAACTATATCCCACACATCAATGGGACTACAATAGACTAAAAAATAAAAGGAATGTTACTTCCTTTGTGACACTTGGCAAGGACCATTTTACTCTTCTCTAAATCAATTTCGCTGAACGCCTCCATGAGTCTCCAAACAGCAAGTGGATTTAATAACTTAGTCCCAAAAAGCCTTCTTTGCTAAATTGGCATGATGCATCTTTCTTGTAGTAATTAAGGGACAAATGTTCCTTGAAAATCATCCAACAATTTCTGTATCATGTAACTTGTTACCTAAAAATCTTCCTTTACTCAATCCATTAGAAGTGGCCATCATGTAAACATCAACATCCAAGAAAGCATCGAATCTCCTACTCTATATATCATAGAGATAAAACCATAATAAAAAGATAATTAAGTCATATTGACAAGTGCATCTTTCCTTGTGGTATCCAAACACCAAATCCTCCCAAGATACTTTGCCCATAACTTTAAGCCTCAGTCTTCAAGTATTTCTTTAGTTGACATTTCAGTTTGGTGCGGAGCATAGACTCCAATTTTGCGACATCTCATTTTTTGAGAAAATTAATTGCAGCGAGTGTTTTTCAGGCATTAAAAACAATGAAACGATTAAGTTTTTTGAATTGGCTTTGATTAACTGATAAAGAAACACTTGAACTTATTAATCCCAATTAATTTATATGAATGAACATAAAAACAAAATAAATTTTTTTAAAAAGTGTCCACAAACAAGAGTATATAAGATTGTAAAAAGGAAATCCTTTAGCGAAGTAGAATATACTGCTAAACGATATTCCAGTAGAGGAAGATTAAAAAGGTGGAGAGAATAAATTGTATTTTGATTACAAATCCAAACCCTTCCAGAATGCTACTCTAATTTGATATGGCCTGAAAAGCAGTTCCAGTCTTCAAAATACACTCATTCAACTACACAAAGCATGAGGTGTTTCATATTTTCAGGCAAAGTTATCAATCATCTGAATCTGAATCATCTAGGTTACCACCTTGTCGAATACTCCGTTTGTTAGAAGAAGCTTTGGATCTCCATCTGCCTTCTGATGATTCACCCTCAAACACAATTATTTTGGATTTACCCAATCTCTCCTCAAGTTCTTCTGTGTTGAACTCATCTGTCCCGCCTAGCTCATTGAAGCCCACCTGATGTTAAGTTAAATATTCTTTAAAATTCAATTATTCAAGAAAGAATGTCTTCACAGAGGATCTCCATGTCAGATTCTTATTTCACACGCTGAAAGCAACACCAACAAGCAATACACAATAAAATTAAATAAAGGCATATGTGCAAGCAAAGAATACCACATAATCATCGACTTTGGCATTCTTTATCAGTGCCAATGTAGGCAGAACAACTATTTTCAGCCTTTCTGCCAAGAATGGACTCTTCTCTGCATGAATTTTCACAAAGCGTGTCTCTAGATGTTGTTTTGCCAAGAGGCCCAGGTGCTTGTCCATTACCTGCAAACCAGATATGCATTGAAAATTTGATAATCATATATCTAGACAACAAAATAGTCTCCTTTCAGCCAATCAATGTTTGCAAAAGCTAGGTATATCTTTTAAGCTCCAATACAACACCAGATCACCATTAATTACATATCTCAATTGATGAATTTTACAGTTCAAAATTTTCTTCAATAAGACTCAACAAGTTTTGCAAAAAAATTCCGCAAGTTTTGCCACCAAGGTCAATAGCTTGAGAACAACTGGATTGATAGTTCCACACCCTGCTACCAAAAATATGGTTCACTGCCATAAATTTATTTTAATCCAAGCAATCTGACAGACTGAAACACTCAAAGGATTTCAATTGAAGATTATGTAGAGTTTATCTATAAAATCTGAATTTAACAATTGTTATACTTTTCTCGTTGTCAAGAAAAAAGGATGACTGCGCACATATTATCCTGTCGGATCAATTGGTTTATAAGCTTATATTATTGGAATTTCATTCATAATTATTCACATGTTGCCCACCCTATTCATCAGCTTACTAATTGGGAAACTCTTATATAGACTCCACAAGTAGCTCGAGCATTTAGCCATTTGAAAAATAGTTTTTGCAATGCTCTTGTGCTTGCTCTACAAGTTTTAACTGCTGTTTAAGCTTGAGGCCAACAATTTCCAATATGCCATAGATGCAGTACTTTAATAAGATGGGCATATAAAAGATTGGAATTCATGGCATTGTAGCAGGCCACGCCCAGTTATAGCAACTAGAATAAAGAATTTTATATCCTTCTCGAAGCACTCAAGTTATGGAGACATTGTCTTCTCTTGGTAAAGAGATCAGCCTGCATACTGATCACCAGCCTCTTTAGTTCTTGAAACAAGTTTAAGATTCAGGAACATCAACACTTGAAGTGGGCATCAACATTTAGCAGATTCCATTGGGGATCACCAGCAAAGAGGCAAACCTTCTTAGCCTCCATTCAGTACTTAACATGTTGGATACTAGATGTGCAACCTGTGATGAATGGAACAAAATTTCATCCACTAATTTACATCTTAGTCCAATTATTTCTTCTTTGCAAAAGATCACAATGACCAATGAAACCCCTTTCCTTGATTACAGTTTGAGGGATGGGTTGGTGTATTATGTCACTCAAATTTGTGCTCCTATCAACCCCTCAAAAAATTCTGCTAAAGGAGGCCCGTTCATTCTTTTTTTTTTTTAATTAAGAGAAAAACTTTTAAATTAACAAAAGATATAGATTACAAAAACCCACAGTAGTAATGAGGGGAGATGACATAGCAAGAAGATACAAAACACCCTTTATAACTAGATGGCCATGAGGATAGCAAAGACTTGCAAAGATAAGCAGAGTTACTAAAGATAAGAAACTGAGTCACATTCTGGAACTGCAGAAATAGAAGAGAAAGTGTTAACTCAAAATGCAAAGCACTAAGTTGGGGGGCATAATTCCCTTGGTTATTTGCTCTTGGAGTAGTGCAGATCTCCTTGCCAGTGCTCACTCCTGGAGGAGTACGAATGTCAGCATTCAAATCCATCTGCTGTACCCATCTCCTTGATTGCCAAATTCAGATTGCCGCTGATTAGGTGGACCAGTTGCACCATTAAGTGAGAAAGATGTGTGAATTGCTCCCTTTTGAATTTGTTGACCTGCTGGATATGGTGTTGAATCACCAAGTGCTCCTTTCAGATTTTTGGAGCATAAAAACTTGTAATGACCTCAGTGAGGTTGTGAACAAACTGATCACAGTGCCTCAGTGTCGACAAACTTTCCTCTTGTGTATACAAATAAGTGATGATGGCACACGATTCTCTTTGATAACTCATAGATTTTGCATCAAGAGAAAGGCATTTTCCTGCCTGAGATCACACTTTTAACTCTGTGCTTCTACAATATTCAAAATCCCATTAAGAGTGTCATTTATATTAGCAAGCACTAAATGAATAGTGGCTTCTGGGAGAGTATCAACTTCGTTTTCAGGATGGCCATGGCTGGTTGGAGCCTTTGGAGAAGGAGAGATGTTTGGATTCTCACGGATTAATGTTAGGACCACACCTTCAGGGTACAGGCTTTGAGTAGGAGTAGCACCAACAGTGGTGGGGACATACCTAGCAACACTTAGATAATTGCCAGTTCTGGAAACAAGGTCAGCGAGATTCTGCACTTTAAGAGGCTGTGTAATTAGAGAGCTAAGTCTATCAGAGATCAGAGTGAAAGCAGAGTGAGCAATAGTTTGAGACCTAAACTTACCAGATGGGGAATCACTATTAGTGTTCAGAATCTTTGCCAGCAATATTACAAACAGAAACTTCATCACTCTTGTAATCTCCATCTGAAATAACTTTGACTCGTTCTTCATACTGGGGAGAATGGAAATTTCATCTTTCTAGTGTATGTTTGCAAAGGTTTATGAGGGACTGAAAGACTTGAACAAACACAGAAGGGGAGGTTGTTATTTATAACTTTTTACATAACTTAAGACTTTTCCTGTTCTCCACCAGGGCTTGCATAAACGATGTCCGAAAGAGATAGTTGAAGGTGAAACTTCTCTTTAAAAATTTGCATTTATGGCAGACTGCAAGATCCATACTTTTATCAGACATGAAGAATGTCAAAGGCATTCCTAGGATGGAGATTGTTATATGACACCATCATTTTGTGCAAAACTTGGAAGAAAGGAGAGCAGAATCAATGCATGTAGAGAAAATAAAGGCATCATCATTCCCCTGATCAACCCTATGCCAGAACTTGTAATGTCCCCTTTTGGGATTCCCCTAAATCTTGTCCTAGAATCAACATTTTAATGTAGTTAGGGTTATAACTCACCAATTATATGCTTGAAGCCATATAAAACTTGGTTTAGGTCCTGCAATCATGTTAGACAATATTGGAAATATAATTCATATGATCAAATATATATAATAAATGTTTTATCTATTTAAACCATGTAAAAATACATAACTATATAACTACACCATATCCATAATGCATAGTGGAAGTTTAATCATAGTAGGACTTGGATGAGAAACATAATAAGTCCGCCTGAAGCTATCCTTGCTAAGCCCAACAGCGGATATACCATCCCTCTTGGCCCCAAGTGGCAGACACACGGGCATCCAACATGGGGTGGCATACTTAGTGGATAAACCTGTACTTGCTTTCCCTATCCATGCTATCTTATCCATCCCTTTTATGATTGAAACTCCTTGAATCCATCCCAACAACCAATCCATGTAAAGATTGAGGAAAAGCTACAATAGGAGGCCCATAGATTCTCCTTTCTAAGCCCAAGGGCAGACACTCACCCCCTTGGCTCCAAGTGGCCAACTTGGAGTGGCGTACTTAGAAAGAAATCTAGTATCTGCTCACCCTATTGGTATTTCCCCCACTCTTCCTCATGACTGCTTGATGAGAATTACTAAATATATCCAGATTCATAGAAATTATAGAACAATAAATATATCATTATACACAATAATCATGATAGAGCATACCACAATATTTATTAAAACATAAGACTGCTATATTCTCAGAAACAAATGTATTAACTGCTAATTCTGCCCTTGTCTGTTGAGTGCAGATAAGCTGATTTGATTGATTCAATAATAGAACAATAAAATGATAGAATAATAGAAGGGATAAAATATAATCGAATGATAGAATAATAGAAGAGTAAAAGGATAGAATGAAATGACGATATAATAATAGAATGATGGAATAATAGAATGACAGAATAGAATGATATAATGATTGAAGAATAGAGTGAAAGGATGATATAATAATAAACGAATAATAGAATGATAGAATAGAATGATATAATGATAGAAGATTAGAATGATATAATGATAGAAGAATAGAATGAAGGATGAATAATAGAATGTTGGAATAATAGATTAATAGAATTGAGAGGATGATATAGTTATAGCATATAATAAGATGGCTGCAATAAATAATTTTCTGCTGTTATCAATTATAGTATATATATATATATATATATATATATATATAACTGCTGTTGTACTTCTGCAGATTTATCTCTGCTACCATATTATATTCTTTCTTATTGGTTGCCTGGCTTCCCTCTCTTTATACCCAGAAAATATCATTCCATGTCCTCACATAAATTTCTGCATATATTCTCTTATATCTGCTCTAATATTCCCATGATATTCATTACCTTTCTTTCTTTTATTATACTCAGAGATATTCATTCCATTGCTTGCTTCAAAACATACCTCTTCTCACCTCTTGTGTTCATCAAGGTAGGTGACCTTTTGTATTGGTTATCTTTTAAATATAAATGACTCTTCAATAAGTTACATCAGATCGCAGCATTTCATTAATACTTCTTGATCGCTGCCCTTTTCTAAACAATATTAATCACTATCTCTGAAAACTTCACACAAAATAATTTATTTCCTTAACAAATCGCAGCACATGTAATATGAATCGCTGCCTTTTAATAACCAATAGTCATCGAGCCTCCTTAACAAGTAGTTTGTCTTTATTTATAAATGAAGTCGTATCACTTTTCAACGTTATTCGTATATCCTCCTTTATCAATCGTTTACTTTCGACTTTGTCTTTCTCATAAAATCATAGCGCATCTTCATACTCAAAATCGCATCATTAAAACTTTGTCTTATTCACAAGTCATAGCATTTTTTGTCTTATTCTCATATCTTGTCTTATGCATAACATCGTTGGTATTTTCTTTTGTTAACTGCTCCATTAAATATGATATTTGTCTTCATTTGGAATACCTTTTGTGTAGTCGGCCATGTAATTTAAATCTTTAATTCAAATTAAATTCCATCTTTTAAAGCCCAATGGTTTTATAAGCAAGTCGACCAGCATTCAAAACGGAACACTTCATGGGACATGACAGAACTCCATTAATACAAAGCTTAGAAGGTTGTTGAAACATTGATGTGGACAGAGGAAATGATGTCAAAGAAAGGTAGGATGATTAGATGGTGTTGTGGGAAGATCATCCCAATGTTCCCAGTTCCATCACAGCCTTAAGAGCACTTATTCCATGCAATTTGGGGGTAATTGTTACGCTGCAGGAAGCAAATAAGACATCACAAATGCATTGTCTGCAAACAAAACCGTTAAATGCATACACTTGTAGATGTCTAGACATGTCACAGAGAAAACTACAATCTTTGTTAGGTTTTCCTTTCCCAATGGTTGTGAATCAATATGAGCACAATGGGTTCATGAAGGTGTCTCGAGTGATAGCAATACAAACATTTTATTTGCCTTGTTCAAATGAGAGTCATGAGTTACAAACACAAGACCATCCCATCTTCCTTAGGGTTTCGTGGCACTCCACATATTCCCATCAGGTTGATGATTGGACAATGTTTGGTGTTTATGCCTTCTTGTGAAAGGAAATGAAGACCAGACAAAATACAAGCCTGAGTAGCAAGTGTCGGTCGCATGGTGTAGATCATGTGATCAAGTGCTCTTTGGACTCCTACCTGATCACAGTAAAGGACAAGCTTTTCCAAGTCAGCTGCAACTCAATGGAAGGTGTGGCTTTGTTGTCAATATGTGGCCAATGATTTGTTCATGACAAAGCAAACCCAAAGTAAAAAGAGCATGCATTGAAAGTCATGTGTTCTGTTAACATCATATTTTTCATGCCTTTGTTTCACAATTACTCAGCGAGCTACTTGCTGAGTTTTTAAATTATGATTTTAATCATATTAAAGTTCCATTCGGGCTCTTTCCATATTTAATTTAGTTTTTATATCTTTAGAACCATTCGTAACCTTCCTCAGTCAAACAGCAGACAATAAAAGTACTTGCTACTTAATTTAGCAGAAATATGACTCTATTATTATGACCGATTTCAGTTAAAATTTTTGGTTTCACAATTTTTCAAACTCAACAAGGGTTAACTTGCATAATTCTAGGAAAAAAGAATCATAGATTACCAACTATTTTGGGAGATAAGTGATGACTGAGTAGAGGACTACTGGAGACATGATTGGAAACAAAAGCCACCCTTAATTTGAAATCCTTATCGGTCCATTCAAAGCCCAGGTTTTATCAATACAGGATGGATTGGGGTAGCACAATTCTTTCACTGTGAGCAATGTACCTCGGTTTGTTTTGGAAACTCTGGTGTACAAAAGACCAGTGGCCAGCAAATATTCCAGAGGTTCCAACTTCCTAAGCAATGAGCTGCTTGGCAGGAGACTTCAGCCACAAAGAGGACTGGAATGGCATAGACAAGGGTGGAAGGGAAATGTGAATGAACTATAAACAAAGTTTACTGGTTTGTTGTACAAAATGATGTGGATGAGAACATGGACTGGTTGAATATTTGGCATCCTTTCCAATGGCCCAGGGGTGCAGCTTTCAATTGGACAGGGTTTAGAAACAATACTCTAACTTTTGACGACCTAACAGGGCAAAGAATTGCATTTAGCAAAAGACGTTGACGACAAAGAGGACTGGAATTGCATAGACAAGGGTGGAAGGGAAAGAGGGAATAAACTGAAAACAAAGTCTACTGGTTTGTTGTACAAATTGATGAGAATGAGAACATGGACTAGTTGAATGTTTGGCATCCTTTCCAATGACCCAGGGGTGCAACTTTCAATTGGATAGCCTTTAGAAAAAAAAGTTCTAACTTTTTGACAACCCAAGAGGAGAAAGAGTTACGGGCACACACAGGTTCCAAGGGGCTAGAAGAAGAAAAAATTATAAATCACCTTTATGGGGACTAGCCAGTTTCTAAAAGCTTATGGAACCTCTGGGGCCACAGATTTTACCAGCCACCTCCAACTTCAGCTCTTTCAGGGACCCAAATAGAAATTGGAAAGGAGTCTCTTTTAAATCCTGGATTGCCCTACAGAACTTATCCCCAGGAGTTACTGCATGTAACATTTGGATTGGAAGAAGTGGAACCGCCTTTAGGAACAGCCTTGAACCTTCAGATTTGGTGTATGGTAAGATTAAATATAACTTAGTCAAAATCTTTGTGGAAACCATTAACACACTTCAAGTTAGAAAGAAAAAGAGGAATAGATTGCTCAGCAGGAATAAGAGATCTTCAGGAAGTGGGGAATTCAACCCATAGTTCCCCTGAAAAAGGGATTGATCGAGGTACTTTAAAAGGGAAAGTAAGGTGGCAAATCCCTCCCTCAGGATTCATCAAGCTAAACTGACAGAGCAGCTAGAGATAATTCAAGGGTAGCAAGGGCAAGAGGGGTAGCAAGAGATGACTCAGGAAAATAGCTACTGGCCTTTGGAGTAGAGTAAATACTTATGTGCCTGCTCTAACAATCAAGTTGAACCCTATGCAGCCAAGGCTTGTATAAAGGGGGCATCAAGAATGGGATGGAAGAAAAAAAATTAGTCAGGTAACTCTCCAGTAATCATAAGTGTCCTGTCTCAACTAACCAAACCAATTAACTGGGAATGAACAGGATATAGGGAATGATTCCATAGCACTACCTTATGTCATGTCCCCTTTTTCGGATTAAAATAATTAATAATAGTATTTAAGTTGGGCCCGATAATTTCCAGTTTTAAGGGCAACTTAATAATATTATTATAATCAAAATAAAAGGTGTTTTTAAACACTAGTACTAAAAAGTACTAAAATAAAACTATTTTTAAATACTTAAAACAAAATTAAAATTAAAAAGTATTTTTAAATACTTGGAGGGAAATTTAGGACCCAGGGGCCCAATTCGAAAAGGTATATCAAAGAAGCGCCTATCTTCATTTGATCATCACAATTTTATTTAGCATTCTTCATTTTTTGAGTTTGAGTTCAATCTTGCATTCGAGGACGAAAACCCTTGGCTACAATTCTACAATTCAGAAGGACGAAAACCCTCTTGAGTCTCTTTCCGGGAGGTGAGGACAAAAACCCTCAAATTTTCCAGCATTAGCCATTAGCAAATCCACCTAGGTTTTGCATGTTGTACTAAACTGGAGTATTGTGCATCATTTTCAGGGTTTGGAGCTAATCAAGATCAATATTTTTCCAACCACCATAGGAGGGAAACCATCATCAATCAGCACCAAGTAGATTCCAACGGTTACGCCCAGATTTGGTGGCTGATCACCATTATTTATTGCAGGATTTCAGGTCTGATTTGGTACGCCTAGAGATTCATCAGGTTTGAGGGCAGATACATCATCATCAAGGGTAGCATACTGCAACAAGGAACCAATTGCCATATCTGAAAGGGGGAAAATTGGCATATTTTATGTTACTACTGATTTTTCCAGCGCGCTAGTTCATTCTAGGCTTCACATTCAGCAGGTGGACGCCAAAAAGGGGAGGAGATTACCAGTTTCAAACCAGATATGAGCTCATTGAGGAGGACTGGCAGAAGTTTGGGTGATTATTCAGATTGCAGCTGCAAGACAACAGCTAATCTCCCATCTGCAGGCCTGTAGGAGGAAGGTATCAACTGCTGTAAAGGAGTATTCAACCCTGCCGCGTGCTTACTGGAGATCTATGGTTCATTGATACAGGTCACAGCAGCTCATTTATGTCATCAGGGCTCCATCATACAGCGGGATTGCATATCTTAAGATTGGAGAAGAGGTTGGTCGCTAGCATTCAAGGCAAGGAAGGGTCAATCCATCATTTGGCAGTCCACAGCCCTCCCATTTTCTGTATTGAACAGCAGACAATGAGTTGATACTTATACAATTCCCAGATCTGCATTGTAATTGTCTCAAACTATTGATTAATACATTCAATTGGAATCTTTGTGGACTTGTTATCTGAGTGAGGAGACTTATTGCAACTGTTAATTATTGTATTCCAATTTACAGCTGCAACCTAAACAGTTTGAAACCCTCTTTGAGCAGTCCTTGAATGGTATTGTAAGGGATTTGAGTGTGTTGTTTCAGCAGTATTGTTTTCAGCTTCAAGTCTTTATACAGAATTTTCAAAAATCTTAACTAGGGACATTACACCTTATGAAGGAAGCTCATCTCATCTGTGTCTTTAGAGAAACTAACTCAGTTGCTGATAGGCTTATGAAGCAACTGATAGGCAACAAAACGTTTTCCTTCATGATTTACCAGTTATAGAAATGGAAGACTGTTACAGAGGGTAACTGAGAATCTTTTTATTAAAGAATTCGTTATTTACAAAGGTGAGCAGAAGCTCAATATATAGAATACAAAGTCTAAGAATAGACGACAGGCTGTAAAAAGATTACAGCGAAGAAACGCAAAAAGCAAGAGAAGAAATAGCAACCATTATATAAAACGAACGCTAGTTTTAATACCCTCCCATAATGGTCGATCTGTCAACTAGACCAAGATGCTCCCGAAATTTGACAAACTTATCTGGGGACAGAGATTCGGTAAGAATATCTGCAGTCTAGTCTTTTGTACGAACATACTGCAAGACAACAGATCCGTCTTCAACTAGCTGGCGAATGAAGTGACAATGAAGATCAACATGTTTTGTCCGTTCATGAAAGACTGGATTTTTTGCAAGTTTCAATACCCCTTGATTGTCACAATACAAGGGTGAAGGCCCGGTAGGAGACAGTTGCATGTCTGAAAGCATTCGGCGAAGCCAAACCGCTTCACAGGCTGCTTTAACAGCTCCCCGATATTCAGCTTCTGTCGAGGAGAGAGCCACTGCCTGCTACTTCTTGCTAGTCTATGTGATGGCACCTGTTCCCAAACTGAAAACATACCCAGAGGTAGACTTTCTGTCATCAATCGGTCCTGCCCAATCGGAATCTGTAAAACCAATCAGCTGAGGGTCTGTACATCGGCCATATAGAATGCCAAAGTTAGAAGTACCTTGCACATATCTTAACACACACTTCGCGGCAACCCAATGTTCAGCTTTAGGAGCTATCATGAAACGAGAGATGTAGCTGACTGCAAAGCTAAGATCAGGCCTAGTGGCAGTAAGATAGATGAGACTGCCCACTAATTGCCTGAATGCGGATTCATTCTCTACAGGAGAATCAGAAGTAGCTGAGAGTTTCAACCCTTTTTCCATGGGAGTAGAAGCAGGTTTGCAGTCTGCCATCCGGAATTTATCCAACAAACCGCGTGCATACTTTGACTGAGAGATGAAGATGCGGTCAGGATGCTGCCAAACCTCAATACCTAGGAAATAATGTAGGAGTCCCAAATCGGTCATGTCAAAAGTCTAACTGAGATCGTGTTTGATCCCCTGAATCAACTGCTCAGAGTTGTCGGTGATAATTAGATCATCGACATAGATGACAATGTAAAGACTATCATCAGCATATTGTTGGACATACAGATTGGAGTCTGAGGGGCTCCTCTGAAAACCACCATCCACGAGGTAATTATCAATCTTGATGTACCATGCCCTTAGAGCCTGCTTGAGGCCATAAAGAGCTTTTACCAATTTACACACCTGGTGTTCTTTGCCTGCAACCTTGAACCCAGGAGGTTGCGTCATGTAGACTTCTTCCTATAAATCGCCGCTGAGGAAGGCGCTCTTAACATCCATCTGATGAACTTTCCACCCAAATTGGGCTGCCAAAGCAAGAACAAGCCTAATGGTACTCATTTTGGCTGTAGGAGCAAAAGTCTCCTCATAGTCAACACCTTTTTGTGAGTATCCTTTGGCGACCAACCTGGCCTTATATTTGTCGAGGGTCCCATCAGCCTTGTATTTGACTTTGTAGACCCATTTGCACCCAATGGGCTTCATCCTAAGAGGAAGATCAGAAAGAATCCAAGTATTGTTCTTCAAAACACTGTGGTGCTCAGCATCCATAGCCTTTTCCCATTCAGGTACACCTTTGGCCTCAGAGTATGTTTGAGGTTCTGAAATGCTGTGAAGATTTGCCATGAGAGCAAAATTGACAGTAGTTTGTTGTTTGCTCTTCTTTCGAGCAGATCTACCCTCGATGAGTTCATTATCATGAAGAGCACCAATTGTTTTGGCCCACCATTTAGGCCGAAGAGCAGATGGACCAATATCTGAAGAAGAGACATCAGCATCACCATGAGTGGCAGGGACAAGATCAGGAGGATCCAGAGTATCCTTAGGAGAGGCAGGTAGTGGAACACCATGCTGCAGTGTGGGCAAAACTGCCGAAGTTCTCTCATCAGGTGGAGCGAAAGGAATGTGCACACCAAAGTCTGAAGTCGTCAAGGGCTGATCCTCAAGATGGGGAGATGAAGAAGATCGCAAAAAGGGCCCAGTAGTCTCATCAACGACTACATCACGACTGAATATGAGACGATCAGTATCTACATCAATCAGTCTGTAAGCCTTATGATTTTCACTGTACCCCGTGAACATGAGTTTCTAGCTCTTGGCATCCAGTTTAGTGCACTTGGCATCTGGAATCCAAACATGAGCAGTGGAGCCAAAAATTTTCATATGGGTGGCGTGAGCCTGACGTCCAGACCAAGCTTCCTCAAGAGTCATTTTTCGGAAGGCATAGGTGGGAGATCTGTTCAAAAGATAGACAGCAGTGTAGACTGCTTCAGCCCAAAACTTCTTAGGAACACTTTGATGTTCGAGCATAGAACGTGCCATCTCTGTAATAGTGCGATTACGACGCTCAACAATACCATTTTGCTAGGGTGTGTAAGGTGTAGTATGCTAACGTTTGATGCCATGTGTAGCACAGAAATGGGTGAAGTTAGAGCACAGAAATGGGTCAAGTTAGAGGAACAAAATTCCCCCCTATTATTAGACCGAAGAGAGACAATTGGACACCTTGACTCTTTTTCCACCAGGGCCTTGAACTGCTGAAATGTGCTGAGCACATCGGATTTCCTTTTTAGGAAATATACCCACATCTTTCTGCTGAAGTCATCAACAAAAAGTAGAAAATATCTGCACCCAGTGACTGAAGAAGTGTTCATTGGCCCACATACATCGGTGTGAACCAACTGCAAAACCTTGCATGCTCTCCATTTATCACCGTCAGGAAATGGAGTCCTATGTTGTTTGCCAGCTTGACATGCATCACAGATGCCAGGAAGTTTGAGTCTGAATTTCTGGAAGACCACCAACCAAATTCTCCCTAGCTAACTGAGAGAGATAGTGCATGTTGAGATGCCCATACCGTTGATGCCAGAGTTTACTGATGGAAGTGTTCCTGGCAACCATAGCTCGCTCTGGAGAATCACCAGAATTCATGAGTCTATATAGACCATGATCCTCAAGAGCCTGAGCAACAGTGATGCGGGTCTCACGATCTACTATCCGGCATGAGTGCATACTAAATACAACATCCAGATGAGGTGAGTGTCGCATGATTTGACTGACAGAGAGAAGGTTCAGCTCCATGCCAAGTACAAAGTAAACATCGAGAAAAATCAGATTTCTCCTTCCAAATTGTATCTGAACAGTGTCTTTTCCAGCAACAGCTTATTCTTCGCCTCCTCCAAAAATGACAGAATCTTTGAACGGCGTGTACTCCGTGAACCAGTCTCGCCGATGTGTAAAGTGACGAGAGTTCCCTGAGTCAATGTACCAGGCAGAGGTTTTGACATGATCTGCAGGGCGCTTGGCCATAAAAGCGTAGCCCGCAGATTTCATTGGTTCAGGATGCATGACAGAAGACGCCATCGGGAGATATTTTGAGACACAAAAAACAAGATATCAAAGAATAGACAATAGCCAGACGGCAAAAATCTCAAACCATGGAAACTAACTCGACAACCCGAACACGAATTTCGAGATGAAATAAAAAAATTTCTTCATACCTGCTGATGACAGAGGGACCCAGAGCACAAAACCCACGGTTGAGTGAGGAAGTAGATGAGTCTAGGCACTGTAAGCGCAAAGCAAATAGGTTATAATAATGGCGGATTATTTAAACGTTGCCTTCACAAAATCGCGATTTCCAGGTAACCCTTCCTGCATCTTCAGGAAAGGAGAAGTCTGTTGAAATGCAGAGTATGATGACAGGCAGCACGACCTAGGCTTCTACACACGCGATCACAAAGAATGACGAACAAAGCAGAATCTCCGCCAGGGATAAATTTCGTTTGGTAGAAGAAGATACGCCAGTCGTGATCCACAAAATGGTGACCATGCTCTGACGTCTCTTTATTCCCGTCGAAACCAGTGACGAAAAAGATTCCCGATTGTGATTGAGAGAGATGGCTCGAACAGACGGCGTGGAAATCACCAGGAGGAAAGGCTCCTCGAAGTCGCACCATTTCCGCAAATACTAGAACGATCCATTAGAAACAACCGATGATCATGAAACGGCAACAAAGTCTGAAGAATCACAAAAAATGTGATTTGCGAAAGAAAGACGCCGAAAAAAGAATCGCAACCTTCAGCTATAGACGCCAACTAGAAAAAGGAAAAAACTCACGATTAGGAATCGCGTCTTCTAAAGAAAACCCACAATCCAGTGAACAAAAGATCAAGAAGCAGAAACCCGCAATGTTCAGCTCCACTAACGCCGAAGCAGGAGGAATCACAACCAGAACAAAATGCAGAAATGGCGACCGAAATCTCGACCAGAACAAAATCGCTGACGACCCAGAGAGCTCACCCGGGGCTCTGATACCATGTTACAGAAGGTAACTGAGAATCTTTTTATTAAAGAATTCGTTATTTACAAAGGTGAGCAAAAGCTCAATATATAGAATACAAAGTCTAAGAATAGATGACAGGCTGTAAAAAGATTACAGCGAAGAAACGCAAAAAGCAAGAGAAGAAATAGCGACCATTATATAAAACGAACGCTAGTTTTAATAAATACAATTTAAAATCAGTGTCGATTTACAACCTCCAGGGATAATTAGACAGAGATGGGCAAATTACATCACGTCTTTCAATCTAAACCAACATGTTTCAATACAGCCCTGCTTTGCTTGTTCAAACAGCTCTTTATATATAGCCATTGACTTGGAGAGAGTATTTGGCCTGACTTCACTAAATTTAATCACTCATTATTGTGTCTTCAAAAAATTCAATATCAAACTAGAGATGGTCATTAGTCTCTTCAGTTTATTTGAATGGTATTAATATATTTTAACTTGGTAAGGCCTTTCTACATTTTCTTTCATGATCTCTGCAAAAGCTTCTGTTACTTGCTAGGCAGGAGAATTTCACTCTAGTAATTGAAATTTATACTAGCAGTTTGAGGCTGTTTTTTCCTGCTAATTTCAGATTCACAAGGAGTAGAGCTAAAAATGGGAGTGAGTACAGTCTCAAGGGCAAATTGAAAAGTTTAACACCAAAGAAGGCTGATAAACCCCAGTGTTTGAGATCCAAGGATGCATTCTGCTACTACAACCTAAAGGTAGAATCTGATGAATCAAAGACTACGGCAACATCCTGAAATTCAGGAATAGCAGAGAGGGTAGGCCTTGTAAAGCAGGGTTTGAGACACTCAAGCAATACATTGATGTAAAGTTTAAACTGATTGATAAAAAACAAGAGGAAGTGTTTCACAAATGAAATGATAGAGATGGAAGTTCAAAGATTCTTGTATGTCTAGATGACCGTTATTCTTGTCCAGTCTCTACATGATTCAAGCACGACTTCTATAAGGCCTACGCATACACTTAGAAGATTTCTCAGTGGCCATGATTGGAAATTTGAATTTTTATCTCGTAAAGCTCAAACTGGAATAACTAAGAACTTCAAAAAAATAGTCCGAATACAAATATTAAGTAGCATGATCCCTTTAAAGGGTATGAATGGTATTTAAACTTTAATGGTTGCCAATCTGGCAATATGGACAGTCAATATGAATGATACCACAATCACCTTGAAATACAACTTGAAGGAAGCAGTCCTTGAGCTTCCATTAAGGTTTATGAAAAGTTTTGTCAATTGTTTGTTGCTGTGACTCTGTTTCTACAATAAGATTTAGTGTTCGTGGCAACTATAAGTATAATTTTGTTGATCTTGATGCAATAAAGAGTGACATAACCATGTGCCAAAACGACCTAGAGATATACAACTGCAAATACTTGAGAAACTTCTCCACTGTCATCTATAATTATAAATATTCACGCAACCTATGCAAGTAGGTCTATGAGGAAAGCTACAACTAAGAAACAAAAGAACAGTTAAAAGACAATCTAAAAATATTGGCTAGATTTCCTTTTGTACCCATCCATGATCAGAACTTAAATTTAATAAAGAAAAAAGAGAGAGGGAAAGAGTTGAAGTTAGAAACCTTGCAAGGCCAGTTCTCTCTGTAGAAGTGGCAGACAACACGCTCACTTGCCTTGGCAACAGCAAAGAATTCTTTCTCTGAGGGTATTTCCTGGTATTCCCCGTGACCTAGAGAAAGCCAATGCTGTCTCTTTGCAGCCATCTTCTTCATCTCCTGTAGCCTTCTTTCCCTCAGCTGCTCCAGATCATCTTCATCCAACCGATCTAGATCTAAACAAGATATCTGCTCATCCAGCTTCTCCTCTACCGCTTTTGCTATGGTCAGCACTTGGTTCTCGAGAATCTATCATTATTTTTCAATTATAGCATGATCAATACAAAGCAACACAATAATATACAAGTTCAATTATAAATATACCTCTGGTAATAAAGTTGGTGAGATTAAGGTCTCTAGACCAAATGTTAAATGGTATCCCCTCGAAAGGAATGGGTAAAACTGAACTTTGATGGGGGCATCTTCAGAGATCATATAAGCTAATATTCTGTTTTGATTTTGATGAAGGTTCCCAGAATATGGCAGAAGCTATTGCATTCCAAAATAAAGTAAGAATAGCATTGGACAACAATTGTTGTAACATAGACATTAACTGAGACTCACTTCTTGCTATCAAAGGCATCCACAATAGGTGCCGTCAGTTTTGGCAACTCAACATTATTTTTCAAGATATAGTAGCCCATACTGATAAGGAGGAGGATTATCAGATTCTCATCATAAGGGACCTTCTAGCCAATTTAGGGGTGGGAGTTTTTAGTAGGGAACAAATTAAGTAAAGAGAAATTACCCTCCTTTGAGTGGATTTTGTCATGTTGTTAAAGTATAACTAATAAGGCAATCAGTGATTGTAGGAAGGATTTCTCCTTAGTGCAAACTGCTTCTTCATTATCTGTGCAGCAGGGCTTTGGAAATCATAAAGAATTGGGGAAACCTCCAAGTCATTAGGCTATTAGGACTCTATTCAATGCAATGTTTTATATTTGGCTCTCATCACCTAGAGTTTTCATTTCTATATTCAGCTGGAGGCTGCATGAATGTGGAAAGAAATTCCTGAAGCAGTGTGGTTTTTCTCTCAACTCAGGCATCCAAATCTAACAGTAAGCCTTTGTAGTTTGTCTCTCTTACCTACTTGATGCTATCTGTGGCTATATCTTAGTTGAGGCAAAAGGCAGAATGTCTGTTTTTTCTTGACAAAATTGATCTGGTGTGTAGGACAGAAAATTTGGGACTTGCACCAGGATTTGTATATTGGGTATGCTGCACCCAAAGTTGACTGTTGTATTTTATGATTTATCCAATTTCAACATTTAACGTTTACCAAGTCTCCTGGAGAATTAACCCAGGATTATCCTATGACAACCCTCGTGATTATCCTCTTAAGCTCATCCCATTTGAGAACATAGGATTAACTATTAATACAACTATATTTTGGAAAACTTATTAATTTTATTACACTTCATACAAAAACTTTGGTCAATATATTTTGGAAACCTTGTTTATTGGCAAATCCACTTTTAGAAGATTTTCTTGTTTTTCTCTAAAACAATGGTTAGAAGGAAATCCCGGTATCTCTACCAATGATTAAAGATTCTTCAGTTTGGTCCATTGTCGTATGTTACTATGGAGAGATGCCCTCTTATTCAGATGTTTGTCTTTGCTCTTTGCTTAGCTGTTATGTCAAATATTGTTGGGTGAATTGTGACAGTCTTTAGAATTTAGCAATATGCTGATATATGAACCCAGTTTGAAATAAAATGAAAACACAACGATATCACTTGTGGTTGTTCTTTGAGTCTTTGGGCACAGTTAACAGCTTTTTTTCTTAAATTGCACCTATTTGGTCCCTATGTTTTAGAATCATGACATGGTAATGCATCCCTTCCTATCTATTAGGTTCCACATGCAGTTACATCCTGAAAACCTTTATTGGCCTCAAATATCTAGAACAATCACAATCATTTACAGCCAATTTTAGGGTAGTGACATGATAATTACTAATGTGTCCTTTCCTATCTGTTAGGTTCCACATGCAGTCACATCCAGGAAACCTTTCTTGGCCCCAAATATCCAGAGCAATCACAATCATTTACAACCATTTTAAGGATCGTGACATGGTAATGAGTCCATTCCTATCTCTTAGGTTCCACATGCAGTTGCATCCAGGAAACCTTTCTTGGCCCCAAATATCTAAAACAATCACTCATTTCTCACATACAACCATTTACAGAAGAGTTCTCAAATTCACTATAGTGATCACAAACAAGAATTCTACCTTGCTCTTGTATGCCCCTCTCCTATGCTACTATATCGCATTTTCATAAACATTCTTTTAGCTCGCTAGTATTTGATAAAAGGAGTTGCCTTTGTATACTTCAGATCACCACTATCTTTCTCCACAATACAACACAGAGTCCCAAAATCCTTCAAAATTAGTGAGAAGCCTTTGCACACGCCTTTTGTAGCACACTTTAGGGGCCCTATATTGGATGGGTAAAGTCTTTATATTGTATCATTTTTAATTTTATATTTTGAGGGTTTAGGCATCATTGGTTGTCGCTTTCATGTTAGATATCCACTAAAGTTTTACATTTCTGTATTCCCTACGTATTGTTCATGCAGGAAATGAGAAGTTGTGGGTAGCGCATTATCTAACCTTATCCTTCATATTTCTAAGAAATGGACAAGTAGAATTATTAGATCTTGTGGCGGGATTAGAGCTATTGCTATCTTGTTTTATTGCATCATTTACTTTACATATGTCATTGTAATTAGCATAGATTAACGTATACATTGATGTTTGGTTGGACCCTTTTAAACCCTGGATCTGTCATTTACTTCTGTGTCTTCAGCTAAATCCTAGATCTCTTTGCTGTGTACTGGTGCACCCCACAGAGCGCTCTTTAATCAACATACACCTTGTGGAAACCCTTGATTGTCTACTTGCTTTTTCTTAACCCCATCCCGCGGCGTGTCAAAAGTCATTCGGGTTTTTGTAACTACAATTAACATAATAGATCATAGGACCACAAAGCTATAGCTATAGTTTCATGCAAGTTTGAAGTGCACACAAGGTGAATCAGGGATAACCAGATCAGATTTATGGCGCTACAATTTCCTTCTCAAGGGTAGAACTTCAAAAGTTAATTTTGATTAGAAATCCTCTACATTCACAAACCTTGCCTCTTCAAAGAGGGCAGGCATAGAATATTTACATTATCATGTATTGCTGGCATTTATGTTCTTTGACAGGGCTGTAGTTAAAATGGTCGCCATGTTGGACTCTGGATATTTGCATGAACTCAACATTGTTCTCTTGTTCCGAATGAAATGGAATGAGTAATATCTATCTAAAATTTTGTGGGAAGGGCATCCACTGAACTAACCCAGTCATTAATTACAAATCAAACAGAAATAAAAATAATAATAATCGCGATCATACCTTCTGCACCGGCTCCCCGTTCATGTTGTTTGCTTCAATTAACAACTGATTTATGTCTTCTTCAAAACCACCCTCCTTGCAAATATGAGAATGTAGAGCTTTTCTACTTATTGACAGACGATTTCACTGTATCTGAAATAGAGAGGGGCGATATATATTAATATAGACAAATTATATATAAATTCAAATTTCAGGCGAGACAAAAGTAATTATAAGGGATCGTTATTTACTAATACTCTTTATCATAGTATTGAGGCTCTGCGAGTCCCCAGCTGAGCAGCCGGCAGCGATTTTGGCCCGGTCGGCTCGGGAGAGAAAAAATTTCCCTTTTCTACTGTAAGTAAGCGATAATCTCCTTTCAACTGCACAAAAATCTGCACCTCAACAACCGTAGCTAAAATGCTGCCATATAAATTAAACCCTAGCGGCAATGTCGTATAAATTTTTTTACTGGTACGTTAGACGTTTTTTTCACTTCTCCGTTTGAATTTGGCTTTACTGTGGCGCAAGGGTAATTTGGTTTCGTACAGATACAGTGATCTTTTAATATGGCTACAAACATTTTTTTTAAATGGTTATAGATATTGATTTTGTTGTATTCGTACGGCTTTTGTTTTTTACACTATGTGAACATAATTTGTAATTTTTTATTTTTTTTTAAATTTGTAAATGTTTTTTTTTTTTTTAATATGTTTCGTTTCATTATTTCAAAAGTTGTATTTAGATTAATTCAATTAAATGTGTATAAATAAGTATAAATTAGTAAAGATATCTTAAATACAATTTTTTAGTATTTATTTAGTTATTAATCTATTGATTGTAAATCAACCAATCAAAAGATAAGATTATTTTTCTTGTGGGGCAAATTTGATTTAAATTTGTACTTTTCCTATGTCAACATGATAAATTTTATCTATATTGTCATTGGCTCAAAAAAAATGACCTCTTCTTGCGGATGGAGAGTGCAACAAAAAGCTATAAATGTGGAGAAAATTTTGATTTGAGGGGAGGATGTGGCAACCTAAATAGATGGGATAATTTTGTTTCCTTAGCTAAACCTAAAAATTAGTTTTTGTCAAAGTGACAAAGTTATAATATTAATAATACTATTAAAAATATAGGGTTCTACACATTTTATTTTATTAAATTAGATTATTTTGGGGGTTTCAATTTTATTTACTGAAGAATTAAAAATCTAGTATTTCAATTTTATTTACTTAAAAGTTAAAAATCTACACTATCAATGTTATTATTACTCAAGAGTTAAAAATCTAGTATTTCAATTTTATTTACTTAAAGTTAAAAATTATTACATTTTTTATTTTATTCTTCAAACATACAATAGTTTAATGCATTTTAAATTATCATAGTATTAATATTATAACATTTTAATATCTTAAGCAGACATTTTAAATCTCTATACACTCAATTAGGGCAGGGCTCTCCACATAGGCGATTATATATGTGCACACATCTTCTAACTGCCAAAAATTTGGTAGTCCAAATTTCTTTGGTTTTCCAAAATAAATAAAAAAATTAGGTAATGAAGAACAAGTGGTGGCTCTAAGGCCACCTAAATTTATTTTATTAATTGAGATATTTAATTGAGAATAATTAATCAATTTCTTTTATTTGAAATATTTATCTAGGTAATTTAAAGAAGTAAAGGAGTTACTTAATGGGTAGACGAAGAGTCACATCGAAATCATGATATATATATATGATTGGTCATGTATGATCTTGGCAATCTTTCTTTTATGTTTTTTAGATTCTTGGTAGGATAGATCGGGAAGAGTTGATCTTTGGGAAATTATTCATTTATTTTCTTTTTCTTCGGTTAAAGAGGAGCTTGTGAAGAAAGAATATCATAGATTTCTCATATCAGTATCAAGGGAAAAAAAAAAAGAAGAGGAATGTTCATAGAAAATTTAGAGCTCTCTACTACGTTTACATTCCTGGTGGGAAGGAATTTTCCATCTATGTACTCTCAACTGCAGGTGAGTTTCGTTTATCCACTTTCGAATAAGCTTTGATGAATGTTTGAAACACATCCTTTCAACCACCTCAAGTTTGAATGGCACCTTATGGCATAGATTAGGGTGTATTCTGTTATCCATTGCTATCGAGGAGGTCAACCATGCATATGTAGTTGTGTTACAATAAGGAATAATCCTGTGATTGAAATATATCGAAGTTTGTCTCTCTGTAACCTAGTGCTTATCATGCAACCATTGCATCCCATGATACAATGTTACTCTGAGACATGCATTCTTATTATTATAACCATTCTTTATGCTTCGAGGGATGGCCTAACACTGATCCAAGTTTCTTCTGGCCTGGGTGGTATGAATGTTGATTTTGGTTTGCACCCGCCAATATTTTATTGCAAAATATTTTTAGTTTGAAATAGATTGCCTTACGAAGAAAAGAATGATTTAGAGAATGATCTATGATTAATCTAAAGATTACGCTTTGTTAGATGTCGAAGACTTGTTATGTTTTGGCAATAATTTCCTTTGGTATAGGCAACCTTTCTTTATGCCTTTACAAAGAATTTTGACCGGCCATCCAAGTAAATGTCTGAATAATAGCCAACTTGTGACTTGTTCTGGTAACGTCCAAGATTTCATTGGTAACTGTTTGAGACATTAAAAATATGGAAAATTTGCCAAAAGTTGTCTTGTAGACGGTTCTTGTTTATCAGTTTTATAGTGGCAATTTTGAACCTGTGCTCAGCTACCACTATCGATCAAATTTGCTCTACAACGCTTATTTGTTGACTACCTCAGACGGATGTGCGCCGACCATTGAGTGACCTCTTTAAGACACAGCGAATAGTCCTTTTTCTTTGATCATTTTCATAAAATTGAAATCCTGCTTGTCAATCTCCATTATTCTTTCTTTATTTGGTAGTGGAAGAATATTAAATTCATTGGAAAACTTTTCTAGATTACCAATTAGTTTGACAAAGGTCCGTTGAGGTTATTTTCTTATAGGAGGATGTTGTCAACTGCATGTATGGAGATAACTTCATAAACCAGTGACATACTTTTGGACGCAGCAAATGTTTTGTTTCTACTTGTTCTAATTTGTCTAAAAAATTACGAAAATGTGAGAATGCTAACTTCAATATTCGATGATATGATTTCTGTTTAACAAATTATTAAAGTGCATGTATATGCATATGTTCTATAAGGGTATGCTTAGAATTTATCAAGAGTAAATAAAAGTTGTAAGAGATTTTATAGTGTTGTATTTATTTTCGAACTCATATCTTGAGCACAAGGAAATGATCGTTCTTTCTCTTCTTAGTTCGCTTGTTGGAATAAACATGGATTTTGCTGAGGTACAGATATGTGAAAGCTCCAAGCTGTCATACCATAATGATTGTAGTATCTTCTAAGATGATTTCAGTAAGTTGTAACTTCCACCTACTGCATGTATAGTAAGAGCCCATTTTTCATTTTAGCATTTGAATCTATTTACTCCACTTTATTCATTGTTATTTCGAAGCTACTAGCTCGTCGCCTCTAAGAATAGTATCGATAAGTTTTGTGAGGTTTCATCATTCTTAAACAAACTAAAATATTAAACTTGTCTTATGTGCTACAATATTACATTGCACTCTATCAAGGGAATGTTGTTACACCGTTGCCATTAGCCTTTTCTTTAATGTTTTGGCTGATAGGCCATTCTATATGTGCACACATCTTGTAACTGTCAAAAAATTGGTAGTCCTTCAATTTTTTGGTTTTTCAAAATATAGGTAATGAAGAACAAGTGGCGGCAGTTTCATTCTCTTTAGCTCCTCAATTCAACTTCTTCTTGCCTTCTCCACCTTTTATCTCCCAATCTTTCCCAAGATTTGAGTTATTTTCATTAGCTTTTTTTTATTGTCATTTTCTTAAGAGTTGCTAGAATTGTGTGTGATAAACATTTTTGTCAACTTCCTCGCTTTATCAGAAATTCCCTCCATGACATCTTTGCAGAGACTTCTATCCATTTGGAATTTGTTAGCTTGTCCAATGTGCAGTGTTTCAAGCCTGATCTTGATCATGTCTCCAAGCTTTTATCAGAGTGCTTGGCCAGAAACTCTTCGTCACACAGAAATATCTGACATTAAATCAGATTTTGATGAGAAAAGCGCAAAGATTTAGGTGAGTTAAGACTGCTCTGAATAATTAGTCGATAGGCTTTGTAGTGTGAGATTCAGTCCCAGACCTGCCAGTAATATTGTTTCGGGCCACTTTTTTTTTACATTCGCTGGTTTGTTTTCTGTCACCGGTCTCCCAGGCAAAAAGAAACCTTATTGTTCATAAATAAAGATTTCAATCAGATCAAATTTTAGAGCTGGGCAGATGAATAACAAATTTGTTGGGTCAGTGGAATTTTGGATGGCACCTCCAATTCCACCTCCCAAATTACCACCGTATATTTTCTCTTTAAATACAAGGCAACGCAGGCATCCTAATGGACTAAGGCAGCAACAAAATGGTCTTTCCAATATATACTTCTAGGTAAATACTTATGGTGATTTGTTTTCGTGGTAGATGTTTACACCAACTATTAGTAATGCTGTCAGTAAAGACTCACACTTGGTATTGCACTGTGCGTAGAGAGGGATAGTTTTGTCTCATTCCCCCAACCATTATTGACATGGCCCAAGTTCTTATCTCCTGGAAGACTTTGGAAGGGAATGAGTATCAGCGGGGAAGGAATTGATAAATATGGAATGATATTAGCATCCAATACTGAGGCAATTCAATCTATACTATCCCTCGTTGTTGCCTGTGGCCCCCTCCCTCGCTTCTACTTCGCCGCCTGCCACATCCCCTAGACTTCTTCAAAAGGCTCTGCCGCTCCATTTAATTGAGCTTTTTGCTGTAATTTATTTGTTTTAGCTCAATTTTTTGAGGTTTTTCTTAGGTTGTATACTGTACAGAATTGAATGGGAAATGTGATGTTATTTGTTTTACCTAGGGTTTCAATTTGTTTTATTTGTGATGTTATTTGTTATTTGTAATACTGGCAATTTTGAGTAGATGTTAACTAGATAAGGGATTTAAAGTTTCCTTCCACTGTTTAAATGTTTAATTGGGGCTACAAAAGTTTGTTATTGCTACTTCTCTTTCAGGTAATGACTATTTAAATATTGGGATAAATAGGAGCAGTTGAGGCCAAAGTACCACCCTACATCATTGTTGCATTGCTTTCCTCTGATATCAAGTTAAATATTGGATTTACATGAGTGCGATTGGAACTAATATTAGGCCCAAAAGAAATTCCTCATTGCTTCTTTGCTTTTGGCTAATGTCTAATTGAGTATTGCAGTAATGGAGGCAATTAAGGTTAATTTGAGAGATTGGGATGAAGTCTAAAGCACACATTAATTTTAAAAATAGAGTAAAATGGAGAAAATAAGAACAATTGGGGCTGTAATAATACTGGCAATTTGTTGTTGTTGCTTTACCTTGTTTTCAACAAAAGTTTGAATAAATAGGGACAATTAGGGCTAACATACTGCACAATATTATTTGCGTCTTTGCTTTCTGCTTATATCTATTTCAATCATGTAAAGAGGCATTTGGGGAGAGATTGAGATGTGAAGAAGTGCTAAGTAAAAAAAATTTAATTAAATATTGAGTTAGCTTGAGGCAATTGGGGCTAATTTGATATACTTAGAAGTTCTGAGGATTTGTTTTTCTTTTATTAAATAGGGATAATTTTTGCTAATTTTAAATACTGGGAGGAATATTTGAAGATGTGTTTTGATGTTGGAGATTACTTAATTAAACATTGAAATTGACGAAAATAAAGGCAAGTGGCCTAATTTGAGATACTTCTGAGAAGAAGTTGTGAAGATATGCTTTGATTTTGAGGATTACTTATTAAACACCTCTTGAAGAAAAAAATGCTAGCAGGGTGGGACATCATTTTAATGAAAAACACAACAATTACCAAAATTCTTCACGAAAGGCTATAGAGTTTGGTGGAAAAAATGCAGCAATCTATTCATTTTCATTGTGTTTTATAACCAGTTTTGATGGAAAAAAATGGGTTTCTATGAATAAATTTAAGAAATTAACAGCATCTGTGTGACAGGGCTTCTTTGCAAAGTGGCTTTGAATCCAAATGTGAATTTATTTGTCTATTTCATTGAATTGAATGTATAATACCTTATGTAGCGGGGCAATGATTGGGCAGCAGTAGTAGCATATAGATGAGGATCAATCCCATTGCCCTTCAAAAACTCCAAAGATGCAAGGGGAAGTGCTAGTGCTACTGGTAATGATTCGTCCACCATGTTTCCACAATTTACATAGTGTTGAAAATTGTGATCTATGATGTACTTATTTTTAGTCTTCAGTTTCTTGATTTAATTATGGTATATACCTATTTATGGATTTAAAGTCCAATAAAGTACAACCTAGCACAGTTTAAAGTATTATCAAGTGTCATAATTTAATAGAGGCAAGGTTTAAAAATATGCTATGCACTCCCCTGAAGATACATGATATTTTAGAGACTAGATAGAGAGCTTTCTTGGATACATCTTTGTCTTAAGATTTATTATAATTTCTGTGGACGTGTAGACTAGGCTATTTTGTCAATTTTGATAAATATTAATACACATATGTAACACTTAAAAATTCTAATAATATGTCTCTAAGGCTTTGTTTTCCTTTCCTCTAAAATTAATGGTTTAATTCATTCTCACAAGAGTTAAGACTCCACAAAAGAACTTACCCTTAACATTCTCAATCTTTCTTCAAATGTACTATTGTGTATTGCCAATAAAATTGGTAGTTGTTCAATTGTGGATTTGAGAAATAACAATTTATTTGGAATTTTGTCTATGATGTGGAATTAGGGGAATGACTTGGAAATGCTTGACTTAAATCATTTACAAGGTCCTTGCCTAATGATACTTATCTGTTTTTAAGATTAACTTATCTAAATTAATCACACAAAGTCTTAGAAGGTCCTCTTCCTTTTGTGTTAGGGACATATTCTAGGATTAGAACTATTGACCTAAGCTTCAACTTGCTAAATGGGCCTCTTTTGACAAACCTTTTTACTTCGACTACCTTGGTGCATGCATGAACACTAAATTTTAAACATGATAAAATACAAATACACACATAAAGTGAGTGCCAAAGTAATAAATTGAATGACAAAATTAAAATTCACACACACACACACACACACACACACACACACACACACACACACACACACACACTTCACATGAAGTGAATGCCAAAGTTAACTTTCAAACATGCACACAATGAATGTTCAATTTATTTACACACACAATGAAAGACAAAATGCATTCAAACACACAAAGACTCACAAAGAACATCATTGAAGTTCGTTTGTAGACACATTCCACACAAATGCCTATAAATATTTGTGCCTATTGGCCATTTGATAGCACCTTTGGTGCTTTTACTAGTAATATTTAAGGAGACATTTCAAATCTCTATACACTCAACTAGGGTGAGGGCTCTCCACATAAATACAAATATGCAGGCTTTGTAAAGTTTAGTTTTATAGTTAAGGAAATATTTTAGTCCTGTTTTATTTTTACCAAATTAGATTATTTTTGAGATTTCAATTTTATTTACCCAAGACATTTCAACACTCTTGAAAAATCAATTTTTCAATTATTGGAATGCAATTTGTCTATACAACCAATAGCTAATCAACAGAAAAAATTACAACTAAACAAATACTATAATAACAATACTACAAGGCAGGTACTGGCCACTACGTGGCACTTGTTTAAAAATGTCAAGAGATCTATAGTTTCTAGTTATTTTATTTATTTAAAAGTTATTTTATTTTATTTAATATATATATGGACATTGTGAACGGGGTTGTGCTTAAAAGGCAAAGGCCATATGGTTCTCACGATGGAGATCCAAGTTCGAATCCCCAATTAACATGTGGTTTCTATGTGGCTTCTAAGTTGGTTAAGTGGATATGTTGATGGGGAGGAGGTCCCCGTACAGATCAAATATATATGGACACATAAAAATTTTATTTTTATTTAAGAATTATTTTATTTATTTACATTGTTTAATTTGTTTTTATTTTACATTGTTTAATTTGTTTTTATTTGAAAAGTTATTTTTGGTAATACACTTGCTTTACTTTTGTATGTGAGTTTTAATTTTACACCATGTTTTGTTTTGTTTTTTGTTTTGCTTAAATGGAGATCATCCACAAGATCATTTTTGCTACGCATGAGCCTTAGGTTGAACCTCTTTGGCCAAGATCCAAGGACTAAGGGGTATCCAATCCACCAAATTTGCCCAAGACATGATCTTGTTCTCATTCCTTATGGTGTCAAGGGCCTTGCACTCACGAACCTAGTGGGCTCATTAAGAACCTTTCAACTTCACTAGCAAACCAAGGGCCCTTTGACTTTTGTTTTTACTTTGAAAAGTGTAGTAAATATTATATACTTATATATTACTTTTTAAAGTTTCATTAATATATATTTTAAATTTTTGTTGTCTTTATATTTAAAAAATAAATATCAACTCTAAATAGTTTTTTCTTTTAGAGTCGTGATATCAATACTTCTCCCATGTTGCCACTCTAGGTTACACCTCTCAACGTAATCAATTTAAATTAAATGTGTGATAGTTGTACGTGTTAATGTAATTTTCAATTAAATATTAATTTAGAAAAGTAAATACGAAAGTTGGGTATTTAGTTTTATGATCAAAGAATGAATATATTCAATATGGTGATGAATTTTGAAACTATTTTTGACTTGGAAATGCTTACTTCTTTATTTGTGTAATACTTTGGATATGTCCTGAGCATGTGCTTTGTTCGAGGTCAAATTTGTGCCTATGGATCTTTTTTACATTCATAGATTCATCATTATATTGTGCAAATTCAATCTTTGTGGTTTTGTACTCCTACACTCTACTTCACCAAGTTTTCCCTTCTCTACTCTAATATCTAGACTAGTGGTATTTAGAAATACCTTTGGAGGATTTATGCTATATTGCTAGGAGACATATTCTCCTAAGTCAACTCTTGGAAACTTGAGTAAATGATACACAAACAACAAGCAAGTGTCCTAGAATGAGTATTTAGCCTTAGATTTGTCTTAAAACAACAAAATGAAGTGTTCTTCTAATGCTTCTACTCCTTGTAACCCTGAACTACAATGACCAGATGTAACATCCCAACTGGAATATTAGATATCCTTAAACATAATTAAAGCAAAACATCTCACTAATTTTTTTTATCATTATCTGTAATCAAAAGATATTACATTTGCAATTTCAAGTACAATACATATATTCAGATAATGGTCGCTTCACATGTGACTAACAAAAGTTCCACATATAACAAATGGTTGTATTTCTTATGACTTACAATTTTACCAATATCTCTTACAAAATAAGTAATGTATTCTTGTTCACAAGTCTTCGACAATCAACTGCAGTAGAGAGAGAGCATCACCCTGGTACTTTTCCTCCAACCACAAACTGACAGTCCCCCACACACCTTCCTTCTGGAAGTGGTCCTTTCCTTCACGAGGGTAATAGATAATGAGAATCAACTGATTCTTTATGCCAAGGGTAAGTGCACAAAGATGGGGGACCAAAAGGGGTCTTAAGATGCCACTTTTTCCTGAAATCAGGAAACATTGATGTTGGATGAGAAATTGAAGATAGCTACACTCAAAATTTGAAGATGGAACAAAAACAAGAGTTGTAGTTCTCTGAATCTAATTTCTAAACTACTAATTTTTCCAAAAAAGGTTGAGATTAAGGAGTTCAAAAAGGGGGAGCACACAAATTGGTCCTATTTTTCTCAAAAAAATAAAACATAGCATCTAGTGTGCTCCCCCTAAAATGTTAACTTTTTTTTAGTATTTCAAAAATCACTTTGGTGAGAAATTAGCTAACACCATGTAGTTTATCCTTGATTTTCCTGATAATTTTTTCATGAATAATTGATTTTTTAGTAATTTTTAAAGTGGACACATCCTGAAAATTAGAAAATTGAGCATGTTCCCCCCTAAAAATTTTAAAAACTAATTGAAAATCAAAAAAAAAAATTGAATATGTGTAGAATGGAGTCTAGTTTCTAAAAATGTAACTTATTTCAAATTTCGATGAACAGTTTAAAAAAAAGGTCAAAAATACTAGACACTGTTTTTTGACAAAAAATGGATACACTAACAAAAGAAATTAAAGATGAAACCCTTAACGTACTCAAAATGTGAAAAAAATTATATGGTTAGATAGCTAACAGAGAGATGAAGATTATGGTGGTATTTTTTTTGAGTTTTCATCAAAATAAGTGCAAACCTGATGGGGAGCACACTCCAGATTATGTGGTTTTTGCTACAATCTGGAAAAACGTGTCTTTGGACGTCCTAAACACAGTCCAAGACTTTGGGTTGGAAGCCCAAGACAAATCCAAGCCTTAGGCTTGGAAATAACCAAGGCAACACATAACGCGATCGCATTATGTGAATGCACATAACCCGATCGTATTATGGTGAACTTAAAAAACTCTCTCTCTGAGAAGTAGAGAGAGATAGAAAGAGAGTCATGGTTTTCTTTTTTCCATTTCCTTCATAGATAAGGGAAAGGGAGAGATAGGGAAATAGAGGAATGATAGGGGAGAAGGAGGTAAGAAATATGGAGATAGCGAGAGATAGATAGGTAGAGAGAGAAGAGATAGATAGGGAGAGGTAGAGGAGAAAGAGGGGAGAGATAGGGTGATAAAGAGTGAGTGAGATGTCCAAAGAGATAGGGAGATAAGGGAGATAGAGGTTTGGAGTTGCTCGGGTTTAGGATTTAGGGGTTAGTGGTTATGATTAAGGGGAATTATTTAGGGTTTAGGGGTTTAGAGAGAGAGAGACTGCTTTTGACATGCAACCCTAAACCCCTAAACTTGAGAAACCCTAATCCTCTAAACACTAAATAATTCCCCTAAACCCTAAACCCAAGAAACCCTAAATCTCTATCTCTCTATCTTTATCATCCCTCTACCTCTCAATCTCTCTCCCTAAACTTGAGCAACCCTAAACACCTCTCTCTCTCTCTCTCTCTCTCTCTCTCTCTCTCTCTCTCTCTCTCTCTCTCTCTCTCTCTCTCTCTCTCTCTCTCCAGATAGAGAGTGAGGGACATGTCCATAGACATAGGGAGAGAGACTAAGAGGTAGAGGGATGATAGAAAGTGAGCGAGATGTCCAGAGAGATAGGGAGAGATTGAGAGGTAGAGGGATGATAGAGATAGGGAGATAAGGGAGAGATAGGGAGGTAGGGGAGAGATATGGAGATAGAGGTTTAGGGTTTCTTGGGTTTAAAGTTTAAGTGTTTGGGGTTTGGTGTTTGGGGGTTTAGCGTTGCTCAAGTTTAGGGCTTAGTGTTTAGAGCTTAGGGACATTATTTAGGTGTTAAGTTTTAGAGGTACAGGGTTTAGGGAGAGAGGACCGATAGAGGGATATAGAGGACACTGAGGGGAGAGATAGGGAGATAGAGAGTGATGGACATGGCCAAAGACATAGGTAGAGAGATTAAGAGGTAGTGGGATGATAGAGATAGCGAGATCAGGGAGAGATAGGCAGATAAAGGTTTAGGGTTGCTTAGGGGAGAGAGAGAGAGAGAGAGAGAGAGAGAGAGAGAGAGAGAGAGAGAGAGAGAGAGAGATGTGCTTAGGGTTTAGGGGCATTATTGAGAGATTAAGAGGTAGAGGGATGATAAAGATAGAGAGATAGGGTTTCTTGGGTTTAGGGTTTAGGAGTTAGGGTTTAGGGGAATTATTTAGGGTTTAGAGGCTTAGGGTTGCTTGGGTTTAGGGTTGCATGTCAAAAGTAGTCTCTCTCTCTAAACCCCTAAACCCTAAATAATGCCCCTAAATCATAACCCCTAACCCCTAAACCCGAGTAACCCCAAACCTCTATCTCCACATCTCTCCCTTATCTCCCTATCTCTCTAGACATCTCACTCACTCTCTATTACCCTATCTCTCCCCTCTTTCTCCTCTATCTCTCCCTATCTATCCCCTCTCTCTTTCTACCTATCTATCTCTTGCTATCTCCATATCTCTTACCTCCTCCCCTATCATTCCTCTATTTCCCTATCTCTCCCTCTCCCTTATCGATGAAGGAAATGGAAAAAAGAAAACTCTCTCTCTCTCTCTCTCTCTCTCTCTCTCTCTCTCTCTCTCTATATATATATATATATATATATATATATATATATATATATATATATATCACTTTCTCCCTATCTCTCTATCTCTCTCCGACTCATAGAGAGAGAGAGACCCTAAACATGTCTCTCTCTCACCTATCTACCTCCTAGTTTTCTTTTTCCTTTAGAATTTCCCTTTAGATCCCCACCAATTTCCCCTATTTTACTATTTTACACCTCTCCTCTCATCGTTCTTCCCATCTAATCAACTTTCATTTTATCTTGTTTCCATTTCATCCTCCCAATTTATATCCTCATCCCTATTTTCATGTCCTAGTTTTCTTGTTTCCATTTTATTTGTGGATAAGGGAGAGGGAGAGGGAGGAAGAGGGAGAGAGGGGGGAGATGGAGGGGAGAGATAGGGGATATATATAGAGAGAGAGAGAGTCCTAGTTTTCTTGTTTCCATTTCCTTCACCGATAAGGGAGAGAGAGAGAGAGAGAGGTTCAGCGTTCCTCGGGTTTAGGCTTTAGGGGTTAGGGGTTAGTGTTTAGGGGCATGAGAGAGAGAGAGAGAGAGCTTTTGACATGCAACCCTAAACCTCTAAACCCTAAATAATGCCCCTAAACCATAACCCCTAACCCCTAAACCCTAAACCCAAGCAACCCTAAACCTCTATATCTCTATCTCTATCATTCCTTTAACTCTTAATCTCTCTTCCTATGTCTCTGGCCATGTCCCTCACTCTCTATCTCCCTATCTCCCTATCTCTATCATCCCTCGACCTCTCAATCTCTCTCCCTATGTCTCTAGCCATGTCCCTCACTCTTTATCTACCTATCTCTCCCCTTGGCCTCCTCTATATCTCCATAGCAGTCCTCTCTCTCTAAGCCCTAAACCATAAACCTCTAAACCTTAACCCCTAACCTCTAAACCATAAACCCTACACCCTAACTCCTAACCCCTAAACCTTGAACCCTAAACTTGAGCAACCCTAAACTCATAAACCCTAAATAATTCCCCTAAATCCTAAACCTCTATCCCCCTATCTCTCCCTAATCTCCCTATCTCTATCATCCCTCTACCTCTCAATCTCTCTCCCTATGTCTCTGGCCATGTCCCTCACTCTCTATCTCTATGTCTCTCCCCTTGGTCTCCTCTATATCTCCCTATCAATCCTCTCTCTCTATCCCCTAAACCTTAACACCTAACCCCTAAACCATAAACCCTAAATAATGCCACTAAACCCTAACACCTAACCCTAACCCCTAAACCCTTAAACCCTAAACCCAATAAACCCTAAATCTCTATCTCCATATCTCTCCCCTATCTTCCTATCTCTATTGTTCCTCTACCTCTCAATCTCTCTCCCTATGTCTCTGGACATGTCCCTCACTCTCTATTTCCTTATCTCTCCCCTCTGTCTCCTCTATCTCTCCCAATCTCTATTGGTCCTACCTATCTCTTTCTAAACCCTAAACCATAACCTCTAACCCCTAAACCTGAGAAACCCTAAACCTAAGCAACCTTAAAGCCTAAATAATTCCCCTAAATCCTAAACTTGAGCAACCCTAATCTCTCTCTCTCTCTCTCTCTCTCTCTCTGAAATGACACAGGTGATTATAACTCCAATGAGAGAGAGAGAGAGAGTAAGAGGGATAGAGAGAGAGAGCAAGAGTTTTGATTTTGCAAAATGCGCTCACGTTATAGGCTCGGTAATACTGAGCCATAACGCAAGTGCGTTATAACGTGCTTGCGTTATGACTTGTATGGGACCAAAAAGTCATGTGGCAACTTTTTGGTCCCTCATCTTTGTGCATATACCCCCATTTGAGAACTAGTGATGTGTCCTAGCTAATGACAATCAGGTTTACAACTCTAGTCTAGCTCTAGCTATGTAAGACTCATACTGATTATTCAGCTATCTGGTACACCGTGAACTAACAATGCAAGCTGTGACTTTTGCATTACTTTGGCCATAGTTTCTATCACGTCTCAAACTTTCTAGACTTCCTAAACTTAGCTATATTTAGAATTGTTAGATGTTTATTTCTGATTATGTTATAAATGGATAATTGTCTATGAATAAAAGTGAATGTTCCCTTTCCTTTTATTGAATTCAATTAGGAAATGATGAAAATAGATATTATGTGATGCTTCGGCTATGGATTTTTTTGGTTACTAACCTATTAATCAGAAAGTTGAGATTGAATTAATGCAAGTATGTGTCAAACAGAGGTGACCTAACCGCCTGGCAAGAAATGGGATGGAGAGAATCTCGATGCTTGAACACACAAGCATGTAGCTCATATTGCATTACATTTTAACATCTCTTGGAATGATCTCTATTGAGTTTTCATAGAATGGTAGTATGGTTGATAGAATTAATTGATTACTTATGTTAGATGTGCAATTAAATGATTTGCTTATTATGTTCTTATTGTCTTTTCTTTGAAATAGGCAAAATTAGAATTGTGTATTCTCTTTTACTTAAAAGTTTAATACATAAATATAATAGTTTTTCTTTTTAATTTTATTTACTTATAGAATATCCAAGTGCTAAATTAAAAATTAAATAAAATTAAAATATATTTTATCATTAATATATATATTCATATCGATGTAAAATGAGTTGTTCTTTTCTTTCTAAAGAGGATAACAAGCTTTAAAAGATAGAATGAAAACAAAAAAGATAGAAAGAAAACAAAAAAATAAAAAAAGACAAAAAGATGAAAAGATAGAAACAAGTAAAAATAAAAACAAAAAAAATCTCTTAAAAGGAGGGTACACATGCATTGAAGGGAGGAAGAAGATTTATGAGGAGAAAATTTGGAGAGAAGGAGTAGCGATGCGAGACCAGAGGATCGATTAACAAATCGGAGTTACATGTATTCCTCTAAGGGTGTGAATCTTGTGAATCAAAGGACATGCATGAACTATTGTTGACCTATATCTTTGGTCTATATCTTCAAATTTCCTTTACTTGTCTCAAACGGCTTATGCATTTCAAACGACCTGAGGAACTAATTCATCAACCTTTAAATGTTTTATCTTGTACAATGCTCATATTCGGTCAAGCAATTTAATTTATACATGTTCAATGACCTTGTGCTTACAAATCATGGAGTAAATGATTCTTAATCAACCTGTGCTAAACCTATTCTCTTCAGTCTACAGATTAGTTTCATTTTGTACTATGTCTAAATCAGCGATTCTTTATCTTTCTATCAGCCTTTAAACTATATTATCAGCCTCTACCTTCAGGAGAAATCATTCCTATATATACCAATGAATCAACTTTTTTTGCCTTATGAGCAACCCTTTTTGTACATTGGTGGCCTGCCTATTGTAGGAGTATCAATTATTATTCTTGTTTTGAGTTTTATATGTTATAATCACAGTGATAGTAAGGATATCGGTGCCAACTTTCTTCTATTCCATCTGCACCAAATTTTCCTTTGTATATGCACCATAACTATCCTTCGCTTTGCCTTATATAATCTTGGATATGAGGGAACTTTGTAACATCTGTATCAGTCTAAATCTTATGTTTAGCTTCAACTTTAAAACCAACATTCAAGTTTATTCCCCATTCAGCCTTTCTAACAACAATCCAAGGTTAACTACATTCGACCTTCTTTGGATTATAGTTTGATCGTTTATTCATTTCATGGTTTTGTGCTATCGTGTTTCCCTTATGACTAAATCGGCCCCTTATGGCGTCCACACATGCACTATTCTAGACTCTTTTTTTGGTTCGCACAGCTTGTAAGAGGATGGGTGGTTGTTATACGCATGCCTAATTGCATTTACTTAAACGTTTCTAAAGTTTTTTCCTAACAAATTCATTTTGTGTCGCAATCTGAGATAGTACCTCTCAAATTCTTCTGTCAAACCGTCATCGTACCTCTCTCGGTTGCCTTATGCCGGAATGTATTTTAATATCTGATGCAGTCTCTTACCTTTGTTTTATGTGTCACTAGCTCTAAAGCTCCCATAGGCATGACAGGGAGGATGCTAGCATAGGAACAAATTGAAATTAATTAATATAGAATTATAGTTGAAAGAGATCCAACGCCATTATTGTTCAGTGAAAGTGATAGATACGCATATAAGTTCATAGACTTCTTAATATTTACAATCAATTCCTAGCTTTTAATTAGTTTGAGCTTCTAATCGGTCAAACTTTAAGCAGAAGTAATACTTGAAAAAGTCAATGTGGTTAATAATAGTTTTTGAGGGTGTGTAAACAAAGTGCAAATAATCACCAAGTAGAGTCATTAGCATATTCATAGAAGGAAATAAGTGTGCCTAGAAATTGTCTCATAAGAATAGAAGTGGTCATCTTTAATTATGAATGTAACAAACTTAATATAACTCTAATTATAGGTTCTTATATGAATGGTTGAGTTCGCTTGAATGCATGTACTAGGTAAACTTTCACTTTCTTTCTTACGTTTTCCATTATAAAATATAGAGAAGTTAATATTGCTATGATAGGACCACATTCTGCACTATTGCGATGCTTGTAGATAATTTATATATATGTAGATGTATTTTACTCAACTTTACTCTAGAAAATGCCTAGTTTTCTTTGCAAACATGTGTGCTTAGTTGTACCTTAAAATGAGTTAGATTTTGCCTTAATCATAATGTATAAGAAGCTCATGTATGTTTTGCTTTCTTTTCCTCACTGTATTCGCCATTGACCACCTTTATATGTAAATGTAGGAGATTCCACCAAGGTCCAACATAACTTTGAATGTTAAAATCTTGCTAGAATAAATTCTTTGATATGGATCCTTTTGAAAATGAAACTAGTACAGTTTTCAGTCCGATGCTTTTATTGTATCATTATTTGACAATAGAGTCAGTTGTTTTGCTTTATGCTTACCTTCCGAGATAGGATGCTGAATGTGGGCTTATAGAGAAGGTAATATTCTTTTTCAAGATTTACCAATTTTTGTTTATGCTTTGGCCAAAGCTATATCGTACCATTGAAATAGATGGATAATAAATGCCTAGTGATTAATATTGTTCTTTGCCACATCCTGTTTGCAAGAAATATGTTCATTCTAGATTAGAGTGCATATAGGCATTAGGCATGCATCGAGAGTTTCCCTCCTACCCATTTGTTTTGAGTTGCTAAGCGCCTCGTGCAGGATCAAGTATTCTTTGAGTAAGAAAGAATTCTGGGGAAGTGTAGTGCTTCGTGGTTAGGTGGAAAAGCACCTTTACCATGCTCTTGACCTTCCTCTTGTGGAAGACCAGTGGGTTATGGTCTCTGAAGATGGATTTGTATATTTGATTCTCATTATGTAATTCAGAAAGTGGATATATCATTGTATTGAGCATTTGTATGGCTTGCTTAGCCAAATGATGTAATTGTACTTCTCTTTGATGTGCTTTTGAGTGCACTTGATAATTTGTAAAAGATTATATGTAAATATGGTTAGCTATGTTATTAGAAAGATTCATTTTCCTTTTATAGCTTGAGATTTGCTTTGTCATTGATATTTTTAGTAAGTGGTTTATTCAGACTTTACAGTTTCATATAAATATATACTCATATGTTCAATCACTCTTTTCTTGACTTGGAGAAAACATTCTTATTTATCAATTTATGTCATTTATATATAATAATTCTTTCTGACTTGCTTATACCATATTGGTCTTGGGTAAGTGCAAGAAGATGGGGGGCCAAAAAGGGGTCTTAACTGGCCACTTTTTTTTTCTGAAATCAGGAAATACTGGCATTGGATGAGAAATTGAGCATAGTTACACTCAAAATTTGGAGATGCAACCAAAACAATGTTCGTAGTGCTCTGAGTCTACTTTCTAAACTACTATTTTTTTTTGAAAATGACATAGATTAAGGGGTTCAAAAGAGGGAGCCACAGAAATTGGTGTTGTTTCTGTCAAAAAAACATAACATAGCATGTTTTGTGGCTCCCTCAAAAGGTCAACTTTTTTTTGGTATTTTTAAAATCGCTTCAATGAGAAATTAGCTAATAGCATGTAGTTTATGCCTGATTTTTCTGATAATTTTTTGATGAATATTTGATTTTTTACTAATTTTCAAAGTGGACACATCCTAAAAAATAGAATTTTGGCCGTGCTACCCCTATAAATTTTGAAAACTAATTGAAAATCATTTTTTTATTTTTTTAATATTTGTAGAATGGAGTCTAGTTTCTAAATATGTAATTTTTTTGAAATTTCAATGAACAGTTAATTTACAATGAAAAAAAGACCAAACAGTGGTTTTTGCCCAAAAACGGACACACAAACAAAAGAAATTAAAGATGAAAGGTTTAACATTGTTAAAATGTGAAAAAAATCACATCGTTAAATAGCTAAGAGAAAGCCTAACATTACCCAGGTGTTCGATTTGTTCGACGTTGAAACACGTGCAAATCTGAGGGTTAGCACGAACGAAATTATGTGAAATCTTGAAGAATCTGGAAAAACACGTCTGTGACTATTCAAAAGGCACTCCAAGCCTTTTGGTTGGAAATCCAAAGCAAATCCCAAGCCCAATGCTTGGGATTCCCAAAGCAAGACATAATGCGAGCGCGTTATAATGTGCTCGCGTTATGTTTTGCTTTGCATTTTTCCTTTTCCGCAAGTCTGTTGTTTGTCATGTTTGACATAACGCGAGTGCGTTATAACGCGCTCGGGTTATGTTCCCCCTAAATTTTTTTATATTCAAGGCTATTAATCATGTATGCCTATATGTATGTATGTATCTATCTATGTATGCCAATATGTACGTATGTATCTATGTATGCGAATATGTATGTATGTATGTATCTATGTATGCCTATATGTATGTATGTATAGTGTCGAGGGCAGAGGAGGGTAGAGATGGGAGTGAGCCAGATAGGGGAGGAGAGAGGTGGATAAGGATTGAGTGATTAAGGTTTAAGGTTGAGGGTTGAGCGTTTAGGGATAGGATTTAGAGTTTAGGTATAAGGGATTAGAGTTTAGGACCTTGAGGGATTAGGGTTTAGGGTTGAGGCTTTAGGGATAGCGTTTAGGGTTAAGGGTCGAGGGATTAGGTTTAAGGTAGAGTGTTGAGGGTAGAGGGATTAGGGATTAGGGTTTAGGGTTTAGGCTTGAGGCTTTAGGGATAGCGTTTAGGGTTAAGGGTCGAGGGATTAGGTTTAAGGTAGAGTGTCGAGGGTAGAGGGATTAGGGATAGGGTTTAGGGTTGAAGGTTTAATGATTTAGGGTTGAAGCTTTAGGGATGAGGGTTAAGGGATTAGGGTTTAAGATATAGTGTCGAGTGTCGAGTGTGTAGGGATAGGTTTTAGGGTTCAAGTTTTAAGGGTTAAGGGTCGAGGGATCAGAGTTAAGGGTTGAGGGATTAGGTTTTGATGTTGAGGGTTGAGTACATTAAGGTTCGAGGGTTAAGGGTTTCAGGATAGGGTTGAGGGTCGAGGGATTAGGGTTGGAGGGTTTAGGGATAAGGGATTAGGGATTAAGGTATAGTATCGAGCCCATTGAGGGTCTAGGAATAGGGATAGCATTTAGGGTTTAGGGATGAGGGATTAGAGTTGAGGAATGATGGATGACAAATTAGGGTTGAGGGATTAGGGTTTAGGGATAAGGTTTAGGGTTAGGGTTGAGGGATTAGGGTTTAAGGTATAGTGTTGAGGGTTTAGGGATAGGGTTTAGGGTTGAGGGATTAGAGTGAAGGGTTGAGGGATTAGGATTTGATGTTGAGGGTTGAGGGTTTAGGGTTTAGGGATAGGGTTGAGGGTCAAAGGATCAGAGTTAAGGGTTGAGGGATTAGGGTTTGACGTTGAGGGTTGAGGTTCGAGGGTCAAGGGTTTAGGGATAGGGTTGAGGGTCGAGGGATTAGGGTTAAATTAGAATGTGGAGGGTGTATGGATTAGGGATAGGGTTGGAGGGTTTAGGGATAAGGGATTAGGGTTTAAGGTATAGTATCAAGTTTGTTGAGGGTTTAGGAATAGGGATAGCATTTAGGGTTTAGGGATGAGGGATTAGAGTTGAGGGATTATGGATTAGGGTTGAGGGTTGAGGGATTAGGGTTTAGGGTTGAGGGTTGAGGGATTAGGGTTTAAGGTATAGTGTTGAGGGTTGAGGGTTAACAGATAGGGTTTAGGGTTGACAGATTAGGGTTTAGGGTTGACGGATTAGCATTTAATGTCGAGGTTAGGGTTAGAGTGTCAAGGGTAGAGGGATTAGGGATAGGGTTTAGGGTTGAAGGTTTAAGGATTGAGGGTTGAGGCTTTAGGGATGAGGGTTTAAGGCTTAAGATATAGTGTCAAGTGTTGAGGTGTAGGGATAGGGTTTAAGTTTTAAGGGTTAAGGGTTGAGGGATAGGGATTAGGGTTTAAGGTATAGTGTTGAGGGTTGATGGTTTAGGGATAGGGTTTAGGTTTGATGGATTATGGTTTAGGGTTGATGAATTAGGGTTTAATGTTGAGAGTTCAGGGTTGAGGGTTGAGGGTTGAGGTTGAGGGATAGGGTTAATAGTCAAGGGATTAGGGTTAAATAAGAGTGTCAAGGGTAGAGGGATTAGAGTTTAAGGTATAGTATCGAGTCCGTTGAGGGTCTAGGAATAGGGATAGCATTTAGGGTTTAGGGATGAGGGATTAGAGTGAAGGGTTGAGGGATTAGGATTTGACGTTGAGGGTTGAGGGTTAGGGTTTAGGGTTTAGGGATAGGGTTGAGGGTCGAGGGATCAGAGTTAAGGGTTGAGGGATTAGAGTTTGACGTTAAGGGTTGAGGGTTGAGGTTCGAGGATCAAGGGCTTAGGGATAGGGTTAAGGGTTGAGGGATTAGGGTTAAAGTAGAGTGTGGAGGATATAAGGATTAGGGATAGGGTTGGAGGGTTTAGGGATAAGGGATTAGGGTTTAAGGTATAGTATCGAGTCTGTTGAGGGTTTAGGAATAGGGATAGCATTTAGGGTTTAGGGATGAGGGATTAGAGTTAAGGGATGACAGATTAGGGTTGAGGGTTGAGGGATTAGGGTTTAGGGATAAGGTTTAGGGTTGAGGGTTGAGGGATTAGGGTTTAAGGTATAGTGTTGAGGGTTTAGGGATCGGGTTTAGGGTTGAGGGATTAGAGTGAAGGGTTGAGGGATTAGGATTTGACATTGAGGGTTGAGGGTTTAGGGTTTAGGGTTTAGGGATAGGGTTGAGGGTCGAGGGATTAGAGTTAAGGGTTAAGGGATTAGGGTTTGACATTGAGGGTTGAGGTTTGAGGGTCGAGGGTTTAGGGATAGGGTTGAGGGTCGAGGGATTAGAGTTAAGGGTTGAGGGATTAGGGTTTGACATTGAGGGTTGAGGTTTGAGGGTCAAGGGTTTAGGGATTAGGGTTAAAGTAGAGTGTGGAGGGTATAAGGATTAGGGATAGGGTTGGAGGGTTTAGGGGTAAGGGATTAGAGTTTAAGGTATAGTATCGAGTCTGTTGAGGGTTTAGGAATAGGGATAGCATTTAGGGTTTAGGGATGAGGGATTAGAGTTGAGGGATGATGGATTAGGGTTGAGAGTTGAGGGATTAGGGTTTAGAGATAAGGTTTAGGGTTGAGGGTTGAGGGATTAAGGTTTAAGGTATAGTGTTGAGGGTTGAGGGTTTAGGGATAGGGTTTAGGGTTGACGGATTAGCATTTAATGTCGAGGTTAGGGTTAGAGTGTCGAGGGTAGAGGGATTAGGGATAGGGTTTAGGGTTGAAGGTTTAAGGATTGAGGGTTGAGGCTTTAGGGATGAGGATTTAAGGCTTAAGATATGGTGTCAAGTGTTGAGGGTGTAGGGATGGGGTTTAAGTTTTAAGGGTTAAGGGTTGAGGGATAGGGATTAGGGTTTAAGGTATAGTGTTGAGGGTTGATGGTTTAGGGATAGGGTTTAGGTTTGAGGGATTAGGGTTTAGGGTTGATGAATTAGGGTTTAATGTTGAGAGTTGAGGGTTGAGGCTTGAGGCTTGAGGCTTGAGGTTGAGGGATAGGGTTAATGGTCAAGGGATTAGGGTTAAATAAGAGTGTTGAGGGTAGAGGGATTAGGGTTTAAGGTATAGTATCGAGTTTGATCAGAGTGGTTTAGGAATAGGGATAGCATTTAGGGTTTAGGGATGAGGGATTAGAGTTGAGGGATGATGGATTAGGGTTGAGGGTTGAGGGATTAGGGTTTAGGGATAAGGTTTAGGGTTGAGGGATTAGGGTTTAAGGTATAGTGTTGAGGGTTTCTTTCGTCAAATGTAGATTTATGGGTTTGATTTAATTGATTGCCTCTCTAGTTTTGGGGTGTGGATGTTTTGGAATCAATCAAGAAGTCTTCAGGAGACTTTGTGGAAGTGGATTGGAAATCGCTTGACAGAACCCCTGCTACTTATGCTTGGATAAGGATTTGTCACAAACTAGAACTTTTGCTTCCAAAGAAGATCTATCTTTCTTCCTCGATGGGCATTTTCTATCAAGAACTTGATTATGAGGGCTTGCCCCTTCATTGTTATGCCTATCATATGGCGAAGCATCTGGCAAGCTCTTGAAGGAAACAGGAAAAGTTCTCCCTCAAAAACCTTGTGGTCATTCAAGTCTGAAGGGGAAGGTTTGGAAAGAGATGTGATCAATGCAAAGGATGTGATCAATCTATAGCAGGACAAAACGCGAGCGCATTATAATGCGCTCGCATTTTGTCTTGCTATTGAAACGGTAAAAAAGTGTTGACCCCCGTGATCCAGGCCCACATGCTCTATTTTCTTACTAATTTTGCGCGTGCTCCGACAAAAAAGAAGTGCTTTCATACTGTTGGGAAGTTCACATGCACATTTGACACATTGTACCACCTTTGCATGATCTTTCCACGACCTTTTCTGCTTTGCCAACTTGAGAAGGAGGAAATAACATAGTTTTCACACCAAGTTTGATATATATCTATTCAAGTTTTAATTTTTATAGTGTTGCAATGTTAATTGTGATTCAATTTTAGGAATTTAACATTATAGATTGGTTAATAGTATTGTTGTTAGTAATTATATTTGAGTGTTATTCAATTTAACATTGAAAAGGAAGCAAGTGGTGAAAAACTCAAATTGTTGAGGAGTTTGATGCAAGAAGAAAAAAACACTACATAATTGGGTACTCTCTCCATTCGAATCTTCATTTTTTAGGTATGTCAAGTCTTTACATGCATGTTCTTTACATTTTCCTTATTTCGGATTGAATTACTTTATCATGTTTTATCATACATGTTTAAAATAGACACATTCCCAATCAAGAAACCAGCCTACAATCTCACATGATGCCATGTATATTTTCTACACTTGGGCTCTTTAATAATTATGTGTAATAAACAGACCTTAACATACCATGATGTCAAACTATACAAGAATAAATCCTTACAATATAATAAAAAAACAATCCCACTATTATCTTGTATGAATATTTCTTAGGAACGAATATTGATCTCTTTATCATGCTATAGACAAATTCTCTGTCATGCCGAGGAAACGATCAAGAATTAAACCAACACAAGAAGAGATAGATGCTAAGAATGCAAAGAAAGAAGTGGCTATGCGGGAACTTCGTGAGAAAAGGAAATTGGACACGATAAATGAAGACATACCAATTGAAGAGGAACCACAACCATCACAAAGAGATATGGTATTGGCGACACAAAGAGAACGAATGCAAAAACTTTGTGGTACGAGAGATTTGAATACCATAGTTGGAGACACGTCCTCTACCGCAAGTCAACATGTAGGGACACCATCTATCACATCTCAAGTTTTGAGTACATCATCACTCACATGTGATAAAGGAGGTACGCCATCGTTCCCACCTCAACTTCAAAGTATGTCATCTATTCCATCTTCGATCAAAGGTATGCCATCTAATCCATCTCATTTAAATATTGATGAAATTCATAATGTTGAGATGAATTTACCTAACTTAACACCACCTAGAATTTTTCTTAGAAAGCCAAAGTATTTGATTGATATTGATGAGAATATTTTGCAGCCAATGGAAGGTAAGATTCCAAAATGCACTTGTAGAAGATATGCTAATAAGATTTGGAGATTGTTCTTTGAAAAGTTAAATGAGACTGCAAGATGTCAACTATTTGTTGAAATGATGCGAAGTATAAAGTATAGGTCTATCATGAAGATTCTTGGGTTGAGAACATCAGAGGCTTCAAGTAAAAAATCTATTGTCAAGAATCTAATGAGTGCGTATGAGAGTGTGGGTAACACCTCACGCACAAAAGATAGTAATGTAACACAGCGTGTGATTACATCGACTATAGTAAGTAGTCAAATGAGGAAAGCTCGTCTCATTAGAAAGACGAGTCAACAATTGAGAATTAATAGGAAAACTTTATCAAGAGCTATTGGAAGACGCCAAAGAATTGAGGACACTAATGCCAATGAATAATGGGCGTTCTCGGGGAGACTACCACGAAAAGATAAACCAATTGTTGAAGCATTGAGATCACTAATTGAAGACTTTTGGAAGAATTACATAAGGGTATCTCCGAATCAAAGGGATGTGGTAAGAAGGAGAATCGGTAGTCAGAATCGCGAGCCACACCCAAAGCATTTTTTGGATGAGACTCAAACACAGTTTTATGGTAAATTTCTAAAGAAGTATCCTCAAATTAAAATTTGTCAAAGATATTTTGAAATGCTAAAACCTTTCTATGTTAAGATAAATCACACACGCACTACTTGTTGTTGTAGATTACATATTGAATTTTCTAACCATTTTGACGCTTATAGGTCTATATGTTTAGATATGCATACTAACAATGATTTGCAGGGTTGTGCCGTATGTGCCCCACCAACATCTTCAAGAGACTTCATATCAAGAATTTTATGTGAAAGAGAGGAAGGTCAAATATTCTACAAGAAATTATGCTTGGATGACACATGTCATCGTTGCGTTGGCTTGCAACATTTGCCAATATGTGAACATATGGAAATAACACATGCGGTTGGAAACGAACTAGTAGAGTTTGGCAAGTATAAAATAGTGGCATACAATACAAAAGATGGTAAAGAAGCAAAGAGGTGTGAATTGGTTATTGAAAAGATTCCAGTGTATCAGTTTATGCCTATATTTCGTGACAGCATAGTGTATGAGTATGCAAGACATGCCCATAGAGCTCGATGGTTGGACTTGCAATTCAAGTTATGCAAGGACACATTTCTGGCTGGTAGCATTGTTTCAGTCGTCAACTTTGCAAAGAACTATAGTCTATAGCCACAGCGTGAGGTGCAATCACAATATTACAACTCCACACAGGTTTCTATATTTGTGCACATCGCATTCATTCATGCGAATGATAGTACAGAGGATGACAGGAAGATCATAAGGGAGTATAATTTATATATTAGTGATGCTCGCACGCATTCTATGGAGTTCGTGCAAGGTTGCATTCAGGTGTTCTACAATGATTTGGCTAGAAGGGGCATATCATTCAGTCAACATATCATATGGTCAGATAACTGTGCGTCACAATTCAAGAACTCGCAGAATTTCTATTGGCTGAGTAGGAGGCATAATTTTACAAGTATTCAGCATATGTGGAACTTTTGTGAGGCTGGGCATGGAAAGGGGGAGCATGATGGTGCAAGAGCATGTATCAAAAGATCCATCGCATGAGAAGAGTTAAAGTATAAAGACAATGCAAAGTTGACAGATGCAAAATCGATTGTCGAGTGGTGTAATGCTTCCATGGGTCTAGGTAATGAAGGTAAGTCTTCAGTTCGTAGATTTTTTTGGTTGATAGATGATACTAACATTGCACCATATGAGGACTGTTGTACACTGACAGGATCAAATGAGATGCACTCTTTCAGAAGCTCAATTGCAGGTTCATGGAATATCCATACATGAAAGATGTCATGCTTTTGTTCTTCCTGTATAATTCAAGTCTGGGATGAGTGCGAGTCAAAGGAGTGGGTTGACGAATGGCAGTTATCTTAGCCCACTTGACACGTATCGACCCCCGACGGCACTGGAACTAACACAGATGGAATTATCAGCTGACTTTGACCACATATCATATTTAGTTCAACCAAGTAATATAGGGCACGTATATGCATCTAATTTCATCTAGTTCAACCAGGTAATGTCATCTTACTTTGTAGTGTTTTTGTAATGTTGACTAATTTCATCTAATTTGATACACATATCAATGTAGGGCACGTATATGCAGTTATTGCAGATGAAGATAATGAAAAGGGAACAGATTATTACTTATGTCATTGTGTTGAGGCCAAAAAGAAATTAGAGGCGCCTGTTACAGATGGAGAAAACATCGAATACCCTAAAGGCTCAGTGGTTATTACTAGAACATGGCTTAGAAGGTACCCACATAAGAGTGTTAATATTTGGCTGTTTCAGGACTTTGACACGCATCGAAAGATTCTTCATTACTCAAACCTTGTCGTGGCATCCAATGTTCATTTGATAAAGTATCAGGGTAGACCTTTGAACAAAATCTTGTGGAAGGTGCGTGCGTCTGACCATGAAGCAACATTTGACACAATAAAAAGTAGAGCAGACCTGGATGGTTCATTGGATTAATTTGTATTCACATTGATTTTGTAAAGTCATGTTACATTGAGTTGTAAGTATGCACATTAATTTGTAAGGTTTGTCTTTTTTTTATTTCCTCCTACATTTTTACACATATACACATTTTTACATCATCATGTTATGCATTTTTGGTGTCCTACTCCTGATGCGACTAAACTCATAACTCACCCTACTCCCTCTAAACACCATTTGATGATCTCTCCAACACTCCGGATCCAAGGTGCCCAATCATGATGATGACCTATATACCATTCTCCCAAGGCACTCATAATGAATGAAAATAAGACCAAGGGTGCCCAATCTTAATAGACTTATTTCTTTCAATTTTGATGATCCAAACTCTTGCAAAATGACATCCACTTTCATGCCTTTAGATCTTCCTTCACATACAGGGCGCCAAATCAAGTTGAAAAATCTACATAAGGGCGCCAAAATGGATGAAAGGAGACATGAAATGCGCCTTAGGACTCCATGCTAAGGTTTGAGCTGTTAAAGTCTCTTGATATTAGGCGCTCATGATGATGAAACTTAGAGCTTTTTCCTTTCCTAGGTGCTCATCTAAGATGTTTGAATGATAAGGAGCGCCTCGACCTCTATAATGTACATTGGGTGCCAAAATCAAGGTGATTTTAAGTCACTTTGAGCCATTTGGGGTTAGTTTGAGTCTTTGAGTCATGTTGCAAAAAAGTGTCAATGTTGTCAAGTTGCACAAAGCAACTTTTGCATTTTTGGTGTTCTACTCCTGATGCGACCAAACTAACAGTTCCAACTCTAGGTGGGTACATTTAGGCTAGGCATGGTCCTGTTTTTCACCCAAACATGTCGAAACAGTCCGAACTACATTTTACCGACGATATCCCTGAACAGTCCAAAGTGTAAAAAGGTAGCAATCTTTGACAAGATGTTACTCGAAAAACGTGTCACTTAAAAATATTCTGTCTAAGGCAATACGATCATGTAGAGTGCCTCTACAATAACCTCTCTCAGTTTTTTATATCTCTAAGGAATTTGCCCGTGATGAAAGGTTTTCTGTTGCCCCAAAAATCGTCAGAAGGAGGTAGTGTAAAGTTGCAAAGGGGTGTAACTTTCGTCCTGCTCCTGATGCCACCAAACTGACTGTTCCAACGCATCCGGATGGGTACATTTAGGCTAGGCATGGTCCTATTTTTCACCCAAACATGTCGAAACAGTCCGAGCTACATTGTACCGACGATATCCCTGAAGAGTCCAAAGTGCAAAAAGGTAGCAATCTTTGACGAGATGTTACTCAAAAATTGTGTCACTTAAAAATATTTCATCTAAGGCAACGTGATCACGTAGAGTGCCTCTACAATAACCTCTCTCAGTTTTTTATATCTCTGAGGCATTTGCCCGTGGTGAAAGGTTTTCTGCTGCCCCAAAAATCGTCAGAAGGAGGCAGTGTAAAGTTGCAAAGGGGTGTAACTTTTGTCCTACTCCTGATGCGACCAAACTGACTGTTCTAATGCATCTAGATGGGTACATTTAGGCTAGGCATGGTCCTGTTTTTCACCCAAACATGTCGAAACAGTCCGAGCTACATTGTACCGACGATATCCCTGAAGAGTCCAAAGTGCAAAAAGGCAACAATCTTTGACGAAATGTTACTCAAAAACCGTGTCACTTAGAAACATTCTGTCTGAGGCAATGCGATCACTTAGAGTGCCTCTACAATAACCTCTCTCAGTTTTTTATATCTCTGAGACATTTGCCCATGGTGAAAGGTTTTCTGCTGCCCCAAAAATTGTCAGAAGGAGGCAGTGTATTAAGTTAGGATGAAAGCCTATTCACTCTAGGCGCCAATCTTAAGTTGCACAATCATGAATGGGCACCTAGAGCAATAAGGTGATACATCATGGTTCCAGGACCTTGAAATGGCACCCAAGCATGTAGGAGGAATTTTCAAGGAGCCAGAATGTTTTTGAAACTCTAAGGAACTAGTCCAAAGACTCTATGGCGCCATCTTGATACCATTGAGTCAACTTTGGAACTCAAACATATTGAAACAAGGTTAGGAAGCTAGGCGCCATCTCTTGCCAGTTCAACCTCTCAGATGCGCCAACATTGGAAAGACTCTTAATGAGCACCTAAGTTTGAATTGATCTTGTGATTGAAAGTTTGGTGATGTATTGGTGCGAGATGATCTTCAATTGAAGCAATCTAAGTTCCAGGAAGGGTTTAGAAGTTATCAACCTCTTCACTAAGTTAGGCGCACTTTACAAGCTTTCTTACCCAAGAGTTGCACCTCATGAAGACAAGGCGCATCTTAACCTCCGGGACTTTTCCAAAGAAGCGCTTCAATTTATTAGCACCTTTGGACCTTGTTTTGCACTCTGAAAGAGAAGGCGCACTTTGGAGGCATTTCTAACCCAGATTCACGCCTAGGTATAGTCATCTCTCTGGATCATTGCAATGTGTTTTAAAATGAAGGAGGACATTTCATAAGTTGGGGAATTGATCACTGAAGACCTTGGAGTGTTTGAATTACTCTAAGCAAGAAGGCGCATTTCCATGGAGTAGCATACTCTAGATAGCACCTAATGCCATCAAGATGCAATTCCACCCTCAATTTGGTGCCTATCATCAAGAAGGGGCATTGGGCATTCCTTGAACAGTTCTGAGCGTGTGAAGTTCGTGAAATCACCAAGGAATGTTGGGCGCCATGTGTATCCTCAACAAGCTTGGGTTTGCGCCTAGACAAGTTGGCGCTTATTCATGTTTTAACTTCCCTCTTGAAGCGCCTAACTTGGGAAAAAGTTATCTTGTTGTTAGTCAAGTGTTTGATGTGTTTTAGAGACTCTAAAAGACTTCCTCTAGCTAGGCGCTCTTCTTGGCAACTACAACCTTTTACTGGCGCCTAGATCCTGAAGAAAAACACTTAGACTTCAATTTTCATGCACTTAGACTTCAAGGCGCCAAAACTAGTAGGAACATATTTGGGGAGAAACCACGCTGATAAAAGTTGGGTAAATTTAACCTCCGAGTCTGATTAGGCTCCATATAACAACAATATTTATATCATGTCCCTTTGCTTTATGAAACAAGCAATATGTGTCAAGTCATAGGGATAACACTTTGGTCCTTAGAAATTTCTCTGTGACTTTTGATAAGATTATCTACTATTATGTGGATGCTTGATAGTATTATCCTGATCCATTGGACTAGTGTGGCTATGAGGTTGGAAAGTGTTGCAACCTCCATCCTTTAAACTTCTCCACCTTGTTATGGGTTGTTTTGAGTATTTTCACTTGCTTTCTCTTCGAGAATATTTTCTAATGATACATGATGTGTCATAGATCATTCAACTTGATAAACAACATGGAGGGATTCTCGTGCCTCCTATACTTCTTGCAGGTTTCTTTATAGATAGATCACATCATTGTCCATCTAGGTGGTCATTTCCCTAAATATTATGATAAGATAATTCTATTAATGAACTTTGGATTGAATGAGAATCAACATGCTTTGTCTTGACTAGAATAGTTGGGATGGACAAAAATCTATTGATTCTAGGTTGGGTTGTTAAAGGTCAAGAAGTTTTGGTGTCTAATGCCCTCTAAGTCTAAATATTCAACATCGTAGTGGTTCAATAAGTTACAACAAACAGTCAGGTAGACAATAGACTATAAGGAACAAGGACTACACATGAATCCAACACCAGTCAATAAGGACATCACAAGTAACTCAACATTACTTCCAGAGGTGTTCACAAAAACAAAGGGGAGAACACAACTAGAGAATGCTAGACTATAGTAGGGATGAGTGTCTGATGCAGAGCACACAGTGGAAGCATAGAATTATCAACTTTTGAACCTTCAAACTCACTATTGGCGAGATAACATACCATCGGCGAGCTTAAAATTTCATCGGCCGATAGGCCAATGCCACCATGACTCCGTTTGATTTCACTTCTGGCAAACATCCCATCATTGACTCTTATCGGTTAGACAGACCACTATCAGTGACTTTATATCCTTTCACATCGATGTCTTTGTCACTCCGATATGAGACTTTAAGTCCCTCGCCTATCAGTAGGACTTAATACCATCGGCACACTCAAAAACTCTTCTGCCGACACACCGATACGACCAACTCTTGACGTCGATACAAGGTTCTTTTGCAGGCAAAGGGTGCTTATGGGGCTCAATTTGATGTATTTATTGAAAGCTCAAGGTGAATTGATGCTTATTGAAAATGCCACTTAGTCCTTCATTTGCATTATAGGCACCATTTCCTATTGACTTATATACTCCTCATGCTAGGGTGCCATAATGAAGTGGTTTAGACAATAGGTGTGCTTCACTTACTAGAGGCTTGTTCTCCTTCCACCTTAGGCGCGCTTTTATGGTGGAACAGGTGTCAATGGGCGCCTTGTCTTAAATGAATGCTCTCTCTAAGTTGGGCGCCCTTTTGAGGCTTTATGAGTTGCAAATTGCGCCTTAACCCTTCATGCTTGTTGCTCAATGTTTGAATGTTTAAGAAAGTCTCCTTTAGGCGCTCATCTTAATGACTTTTTCTCAAGGTGCAATCATCCTAATGACTTGGATATTCATCCTAGTGTTTCAGGATATCAGGCTACCAGACTTAGTCATTTTCAGGATCTGAAACATAAAGAATAACATGATGATTCATTTTTTTGTATTGCATATAGTTGACATTCTATGCTACTCATAAAGAATATTAATATTTTCTGTTCAACATGATGATTCTTTTTTTTTTAAAATACAACTTTTATCTTTTAGTTCCAAAATGAGGTTTAGGTGATGCTTGAATAACAATAGCTAGTTTATTGGATCAACAAACATCCTATGTAATACAATTGGACTTTAAATATTTGAAGTAGCCATCTACAAATATCCATTCAAAAATAGATTTATAATGCAAGTATGGATGCCATCAATAAAAAAGATTTGTATTAACCAAATATCCATATAGGCATACATCAATATCTGTCAATATAAGTATAACATATATACAAAATAGCCATATAGGCTTACAAGAATGCCATATAGGCATACAATGTCAACTATATACAATACAAAATATATGTCCACAAATGCCATTTAGGCATACAACAAAGGAACACAATAAAAAGTCATTCCCCTCTAGCTGGTGAAGAGAATAGATCACGGGCAGCCTTTGATCTTCTAGGGGATGGAGACGTGCATGTGAGTGGTCTACTACGAACCTGAAGGCTGCTCCTCCTATTTAGTTCTTCCTGCATCTTTACTTGTTACAATAAAAAGTATAGACATTAATATATAGAAATTACATGTTATAAAAAATGAAACATTTAACAAAATAATCACTTACCGCTAACATATAATCTGTCTCCTCACTTGCCTCAGTAGCAGGAATAGGCCGTGGTGATGTCATGTCCTATAGAAACCATCCAGATAGAAATTAAACTTCAAATCAATAATCTTTTGATTTTTCAAAAATAGACAACTATAACAATGAATGTAAATTAAAATTTACTAATCTGCCTCATACCCCTGTCAATGCCATGGAGCTATGAATCACAGAGGCCACACCCTGCTCCATTGCCCTATGAACATGGGGAGGTGTCTCCGCAGCCTGCATCATCTGGAAATAAAACAACATTATTCAATTACGAAAACTATAATAGTGATGCAAATCATGGCTCCTAACATACACACACGTTCATCTAAACATGGAAGTACACACAATAAAGCACACAAGTCACATACAAAAATCTAGTAAGTACAATTCATTCATTAAACTATTTATTTTATTACCTCCGTAAAGCTTTGAAGTCCACCACCGCTGGCAGGTGTTGCCGTGAAATCTACAGTATTAACCTATTCAACATCCAAAATCAGATATTAGAATACCATTCATATAACGATGCTATTCACATGTAATATTTATAATTGTTTACTAGTTATATACCTCGATAGTAGATGATCTAGTGTAAAATGCAGGTGGAGAACCACTGAAAATTGCATCGACGCTATGACCCTAAAATTTCATTAAAATCATCAATTTAAATTAGTTAATCTTGCATTTCAAAAATAAAATTTAATAAATTAAATTCAATAAACTTGCTAATATTTACCTGAGTATCAAGGCCGAAAGTCTCACTCAAGAGGGTATCTGTCATCACCATCTGCTCAGCTGCAGATGTAGCCTGTGCACCTGCGTCCTGACTATCCATGGGGTCATAACCACAGGTTGACCTGCAAGTCTGACAAGTATGGGTGGGACCCTGCTCCTCGCACTATCTCCCAACCCATTCTGTGTTGCAGGACCGGCATGCTCTATGATGCTCTGGGTCAAGGCACTAATGGACTGAAGTGTATCAACCTCAACACTCTCCATCACAATGGAAGGGATAGAAATATGCTCGTGGGCTGGTCTACTGATTACTCATCTCACTACCCGCTGTGGGTCAAGACGTGCCCCTAGTCTATCTTGTGCTGACCCACCACCTCTACCCTGGAAGTCCCGCATATCAAAATAGTTTGACACTTTATTGAGGACAAACTCACAGTAGAGTTTCCTCAAAAAGTATTGCGGGACCTCATTATTATTGCATGGAGGATGGTCAAAAACCATCCACCACCTCTGCCCAAAATTGTCCCTTAGCGCTTGGTTGTTGCACCTTGTATTTGACACCAAGTGTCACTCGAAGTGGGACACCACAAATATGTGGGTGCAAACAATTAAATAAGTACTTCAAACATTAGAATATTACAAGATGTATGACAACTATCCCAACAAATTTCTCAAATGATTTTTTATTTCCTATCATTGCAATTACCTTTTTTATTGCTTTAGTAATTAGCAGTGAGTCTCACTCTCCATGAAGTTTCCACCATCCATTTCCTTCTCTAGCCATATTTGTTTCAAGTGTCATTAATTATGCCTTATTATTTGTATCTAATCCTAGGTGGACTAAAAATATTAATATAAATTATCCATCATCATGTTGAAATATCCTCCTCCCTTCTATGGATTTACTTTTACAACTCTATAAATAATAACCTTAACCATGTCTCTAAGAGGTTTCCCCATACATCTATAGGCTTTTTAAGTGTTTTCTTGCCAAACTTGTTATCATGTATTTTAATCAACTTCCATCCTTTTAAAACTTACTCATCTTGCCTAGATGGCTTATTTAATTTGAGAGTTTACAAGTATTGGTTGATTCTTGAAACAATTATCTTCCCATATATTTTCTACATGAAGGCTAATTTCCTTTCTAGGTACATAATCCAAATTCTAATGCTTATATTATCCTCTAAATGGATATTAAAATTCCATTTTGAAGCCTTTTTTTATCATATCAATATCTAATCAATCATTGATTTTACGCTAGCTCATCTAATTCTATTTTACTAAGAATCTTCCTAATGCCTCATTTTCCAAAGTTGAAATAGATAGTCCTCTTCTAAGTTACCTTTTCCTAAAGGGCATCTTAATAGTCATGTGATCCATGAAATCTTGTGTAAGTAGAGCATCACATGTTGAGTGCCTTATTTAAAATCACTAAGCATAAAAAAATTTTGTTTTTGGAAGTCAATGCTTGAGCTACTCGTTCTTGATTTAAAATTGCTTTTCATCCCTTTAGTTTTTCAAAAGAAATTTTATTCTCTTTAAATTATTTGAAAATTATGTTTTTAATTCAACGGATAATATGTTAGTTGGTGAATTTAATGTATTATAAGTAGCAAGGAGGAGAGGTCACTCGAGAGGCATTCAAAGCCTGTGCTTTGAACGGTTTGGGTTTTGGCAGGGCTTTGGATGGCACTCTAGTTGTTGATGCCCCCTTGGATGATGGCTCTCAAGGTCCAAGGACATTCTCACCCTCTCCTAGTAGCCCTATGTTGGCAGTCGTAGGTGTTGTTCAAGTTGCTGAAGCCGAAGTGCTTGGTTTGGTGGAAGGCCAAAGACCTAAGGCAATAGGCTCTACTACCTATAGCTTGGGAGAAGCGCTTAGTGTTTAGGCTTCAAAGGTGGGTTCCCAGAACCCTCTTGCTAAGGTGGTTCTTGATCAATCTAGGGTCTTGTTTGGGGCCACTATGGCTCCTACTCAGGTCGTGGAAGGGGGGTCGAATCATCTACTCTATATTCCTAATTTTTACAATGATAGGTCTACTACCAAGCTCAAGGATTCACTTGTCAAGAGATTTTGTGGTAATCATCCCAATATCGATGTGGTCAAAACATGGGCTCTTCATAGATTGAAGCTTAGGGGATAGGCTGAAATTATGGCCCTGTTGAATGGGTTCTTGATTTCATTCATGAACCTTGAAGACTACATAATGATCCTTTTGGATGGCCCTTGGTTTATTGGTAAGAACAATTTATACCTCAAAAAGTAGTCATCGGGATTCAATTCTAAGAAAGATTGCATCAACATGTTTCTAGTCTAGGTTAGGTTGCCTGAGTTGCCTCCAGAATATTGGGATGAGGATATCTTTATGGGCATAGCCAACTCTTTTGGGCAATTCATTGTGGTGGAGGTGGTCACCAAATTCAAGAGACAATTGTTGTTTGCAAGATTTTGTGCCTTTATAGATGCTAACAATGTGCCCCCTTCTCCAATTTCCTTATCCTCTAAATTGGGTACTTGAGTGTAGCAGATAGTATTCGAGAATGTTTGCCATTGCCGCTTAAAAGTGGGTCATGCAGAAGTAGAATGCCCGAGCAATAAGAGAAAATATTCTTTCTAAAGGAAAAAAGAACAAGCTTCATCATCCCTTCCTCTCAATGGGAAGGCAGTTGACCCCTTGTTGTGTGTGGCTGATTGCACGACTCCTTTTGAGGATGTGCCAAAGGAGGGAAGTAGGGGGAAGGTCTCTATGGATCATAGAAATGTGGTAGGTACTTCAATTGTGTTGGAAAGAGATAAAAGGGAATTGGCGTTGGGAGCTTCATGTCACCCTTTGGTTCCTTCTAGCTCATCAAAAAGGGAGATTTACTCGAAAGGGTTTCAGCATGAAGGAAAAGATGGTTGAGGTTACTCAAAACTCTCTAGAGCAATTTGGATTCAAAATGCCATGGTTCCTTAGGCTAGTTGGTTATCTTAGTTTGTGTTCTACATTTTTGTTGGTTGTTTGTTGATGTTGTGCAGCTATAGCGCTACTTGTTTCATGTTGTTGCTCTTTGTTGTCCCACTTAGCTTCCTTATTTCTTCTTTCTCTTTGTACAAGGGTTCAGGTCCTTTCAAAAAACCCTTTTTTTACCAATATCAAAAACAAAATAACAAAATAAGATTGACAATTATTAAATAGTTAAATAAAGTATGTTTTTATTTTAAACACAGTTAATACAAAAAGGACAACTTTATAGGATACGTATATGCCATTTCCTCTTATTGTATGTTTCAAATCCACACTATATGGTTTTTCATACAAGAAACTAAAAATTTAGTAGAAATAGTAAATAAGGGTTCTTATGAGAACCAAAAAGTCACCACGCTTGGTAGTGAATCATGTCCTCCTTAAAAGTTGAAATGAACAAACAAATAAGGACAAAATTATTAGGAATTTCAAAAAGTTTGTTGGAGTTACATTAATTCTGATATCCCTACTTGTTAGAGTCATAACTCCAAACTCGTTACTTGAAAATCAAAGTTTATATATGCATTGGAATGCCTAGTTTATGAAGTAATCAATCCAAATTGAACTATAATATAAGCAAAGACCTCCTATCACATCAGCAAATTCTCTCCAAAAAAAACTTTAAAATGCAAAATATAAAAACATTAAAAATACCAAAAATAAATAAATTTAACAATATAAATTGATCGCTGTCTCTTCCAATTAAAAAACTTTTTTAAAATTACAATTTTATCTTTATCAAAATAATGAGGCCTTTCCAAATGTTTATACATTACCTTCATTATAAATATGGGACCTGCTCACCCAATATAATAGACCTTTAAATTAGCAAACTCCTCATTTTAAGTCAAATTCGTCGTCCCTATGAAGCCACCTAAATTTCAAGCTCTCTTTAATTAAGGGGGTGCACCTCAAAAATTTCATTCATCCTTAAGAACCATAGGAAAGAAGCTTTAAATTGAATAGTCTTCTAAATTCTTAATTGTAATACCTCCAAAGCACAATCCTTTCTTTCATAAAGCCCCCATACCATCTTTCCTCCTGCTAAATTAGTGGCCTGTTAATTTTAAGCTCAAGACTTTTTTTTATTGTAATATATTTTCTAAGCTACCGACACACTCTACTTAAATATCATCCACTTCAATAGTCAAACAATTAATAGAAATTTTACACTTCATTCACAATAAAAAGTGTTAAATATTTGTCCTATTTTTATTGGCCAAAATTGACCTTTGACTGTTGAAGTGGATGATATTTAATAACAGCCCGACCGATATGTTTTATAATAAAGATATAAGCATATATTGAAACTACTTGTAAACATCATTTGACTAATTGAATCCTCCCTGGGAAGGTAAGTCATTTTTCTTTCCATGCTGACATTTTTCCTAAATTTGGTCAACCACTCCCTACCAACACTTCATTCCCTCCATGTTCATTCCTAGGTATACTTAAAACTTTCAAACTCCTTACTTCTTTAAATTGTTTCTTGTTGTAATTCTATTGGTACATTGAAGGAAGATCTCGTTGACTTCTTCTAGTTTTCTGACCCACATACATTTTCATAAAATACATTTTTTTCTCAAAAATTTCTGCATCCTAAGTAGTTGGAGCCCCAACCCTTGGAGCTGTCACTGTAATGAATAGATATAGAGTTCCAAGATTTAAAAATAAATAAAATCGAAAGACTGTCCAACGGAATAAAGCTTGGCCGATATCTGGTACAGTGCTACTTGTAATTGCTCTATAACCCACGGAGATCTCAAATAAAATTGTTTTAGTCATAAATGTTACAGTAGTATACGACAATCCAAAAGAGGGACCCACACCATGTTCAAGCCAGAATTAGTCTGGAGTCCAACTGACTTGAACTGTTAATTGCAATTGTGTCTCATGATAACACGCTCACATGCACCCCTCCTCAGCATACCAACTTAAAAACATAAATGTTAAAAGCTTTGAAATAGTTTGTACAAATACCTGTTGGAAGATCTATCTTTCTACCAGTTGAATATACCTATAAAAGATCTACAAATGTATTTTATCATTTCATCTCATCAAATTGACAACTAATTGTTTACCAATATAAAGTGGATTTTCCAAAGATTGATTTTTTGTGCCATATGGTAGATTAATCTCTTTACCTCTTATATAAAATAGTTATAAAAAAAAACCCAAGCACCATTACACTGTTTGAAAGATACAACTTGATCCCTTTAAACATACTATTTAAGGATACTTTGAAACCCATAGTGTTCTCGTAGAGGCATGACAAAATCATAAATGTAGATGTCATCTATGAAAATCCAACGTAAGAGAAATTAACCTGGAACAGATCTCAAATCTATCAAATTAGTGGGCCCGTATATCATGCAGACCATGGACACTCTCCCGCATGATGTGAATTTAAAGCATAGATATTAAACACTCATAATCTTGAAGACTTACCTCTACACGTACCCTATACCTGTCAAAGATCCACGTTTTTAATGCTTGTATGCTTTCATCTCTAGATTAAGCTAGTAAAAAAATTACTTCACAAGTGGATGGTCCAAGAATAGTTTACTTGCCACATACTAAATCAATGGCTTTTGATGAAAAGCGCCATTATACGGTTTGAAAGATATCCCAACACCTGTTTTAAAAAAACTATTTAAAGATGCTGGGAAAACCACAGGACTCCCCCCCAAAAAGAAGGCCATAGCCATAATTTTACAATAGTATTTATGAAAATACAACATTAGAGAATTGCAAAATTTCCTGGGCAACCTAATTTGCTTAGTCTAAGAACAACCAAGAAAACTAATTTATAACTTTATCTTTATTGGGGGTATTCCTGACCCGAACAGGCCATAAACCAAATCAAATCATATTAGTGGACCCACTAACTGACCTATTAACTCAAATCACAAGTAACCATCACAAATAAGATGTGCCGAGAATTGCATAGGTTGATAGTTTTCCTTAGCAATTCTGGTTCCTTTCTCTTCAAATTACTTCATTTGCCCATGAGTTTTAACATAAACATGCATCAGTATCGAGAAAATAATGTCAAATAGGATGAAAGCATAATTACCAGAAGACACGGGGATATGCATACTAGTATGGGCATAATTAAAATTAGGACAGGTAGTAAATGAATAAGGTTACAGTTATATTATATATAAATGTAGTCACCAAAAATTGTGGGTACAGGGATGAGGACATGGTCCTCGTTTGTTTACTGGAGTTTCCCAGTGACTATGGATGAAAAAATAGAAAACAGAAAGTTCTAAAAAATAATATCAAGGCCCAGAAGATAAGCACCATGGCCAATTCTTAGTTACTCTACTCCAAAACTAAAATAGTTGTTATATATCAGCATGCTTAGCCTGCCAATGAACAATCTCAAATTCAAGGATACAGAAAATAAAATATGAAGATAGCAAATTATTACAAATTGACAAAAGAAAATTATGTAACAAAAATTGACAAGAATTAGATATGCAGAATGAGGTGATGGCTATCCCTGTACTGTAGAACTGCTACAATGGCCAATATTTCTTGGAAATTTTCAGATTACTTGAGCAAGCATCTGTGGCACAGCTAGTTGATATTTCTGAAATAACATATAATATAAAATATGTATCACATGAATACCATTCTATTGAAAAAAATAAAGAGTTTTAATTGTAAACAAAGAAACACTGCATCTAACGTATCTCATTGATATGAAGCGGCTATCCTTTATTCCAAACATTGAAATGCAAACAAATCCGGGCAAAATTTTGGAAGGCCCAAGTTTGTTGCATTCAATATAAATATTGTTGGTCTACTAAAAGCTGTGAAGGCAATACTTGCACTGCCTGATATTGGTTCAAAGCTTCCACCAAAAGAAACTTTGCAATAGAGGGAAAAACAATCTATTCCATCATTGTAGCATAAAAGAATAGATATCCTCAAAATAATTAATTAAAAAATTGAATTGAATCTTGTAAAATGATATTTAATTTTACTTCCAACTCCATAAGAGGAAGAATAAACATGCAGCCCCTAGTCAGCTCTATCCAAGAATTTCTCAATCAAAACGGAGAAGGCAGCAAAGCCTGCACACCCAAGGCAAGCAGCCTGTGGACCACCTACAAGCAAAAATAACTGAGTTAAGCACCAGAAAGAGGCAGACTATAAACCCTTATAATCATAAATATAAAACATTTATCTTTTCCTGCAAAGTTAATGACTTTATACCAAAGGTCAAAAAACCACACCATAGATACATCTTAACTGAAATTCAAAATTGAGCGAATCAAAAAGATGGTGGAATCTTTGCTTTAATGAGGTGAAACCTTTGCTAGAATCTAATGTCAAATGGCTTAAGGCTGAAAGCCCCATTTGAAATCTTGATGCGGCAGGAAATTCTTCACCAGTAGCTGTAAGTAGGTCTTCAAGACAGCAGAGATCACCTGATAGGTATAGTCCACTAGATTTCCATTGTGTATTTGCTCACTCTTGTACTGCTAGTGAACCAAGTTTTGTGGAAGAGGCTTTCACTTCCAAGAAGACAAAGTCTTGGAAAAATACCATGAATGAGGAGATGATGGCATTGAAGTAGTGTGAGACTTGGAATTTGGTTGATTTGCCTAAGGATAGGAAACCCATTACCTGCAAGTGGGTGTTCAAAAACAACTTCAAAGTAGATGGATCACTTGAGCGGTACAAGGCGCAGTTGGTGGCAAAAGGATATTCGTAAGTTGAGATAATTCACTTTGGTGAGATCTTTTCCCATGTTGCTAAGTTGAGTTCCATTAGAATGTTGTTATCTATTGCTGCGACACTTGATTTAGAGTTGAGCAGATGGATGTCAAGACAACATTCTTGCATGCTGACTTAAGAGTGGGAAATTTACATGGAACACCCTGAGGGGTACAAGGTGACAGGTAAAGGGAATCTGGTTTGCTAGCTGAAAAGGTCACTGTATGGATTAAGGTAGTCCCCACGAAAGTGGAACCAAAAGTTTGACACACATGCTAGAATTGGGTTTTGGAAAAAGTGATGCAGATCATTGTGTATACTTCAAGAAGGTAAACGATCACATACTGATTATTGTTTTATATGTTGATGATATGCTTATCATTGGAGCCAATAAAGCATTAATTCAAAAACTTAAAACTCAGTTGTCTAGTAAGTTTGACATGAAAGATTAAGTTGTCGTCAGATACATACTTGGTATGGGGATATGCAGGGATCGGACCAATAGGAAACTATGGCTAAACCAAAGGAAATATCTTGAAACAGTCATATGGAGGTTTGGAATGTAAGACAGTAAACCCGTGAGTTCACTCTTACTAGTTAGCACAAAGTTGAGTATGGAACAATGTCATAAATATTTAGACGATTTGGAGGACACGAGGAAGGTTCCTTATGCAAATGCAGTGGGAAGTCTCGTGTATGCAATGATTTGCACAAGACTAGAGATTGTGCAAGCAGTGGGAGTTCTAAGTAAGTTCATGGAAGCCAAGCAAAGAACATTGGACACATGTGAAGAGAGTGTTCAAGTACTTGAAGTGAATTCTAAATTATTGCTTAACTTATTGTGGTACTAATGATGTGGGCAGAGTGTTGAGTGTACAAGGATTTGTAGATTCGGATTGGGCTGGAGATCTTGACAACCGGAGGTCTACAAGTGGATAAGTGTTTATTCTGTTTGGTGAAGCAATGAGTTGGATGAGCAAGAGGCAAAAGACAGTTTCCCTTGTCAACTACTAAAGAAGAATATATGGCTGCAACATACACTTGCAAGGAACCAGTATTGTTGAAGAGATTGAGCAGTAGTATTGGTTTTAAGAGTCAAACAGTGGTGAAGTGTGATTCACAGGGTGCAATTTGTTTAGCCAAACATCTAATTTACCATGCTAGAACCAAGCATATTGATGTTTAGTATCATTTTGTGAGGGAGATGGTTGAGAGCAAGAAAGTCCAGATGAAGAAAATTGATACTCAAGTAAATGATGTACATTCTTTGACAAAACCTGTAAGTACTGCGAAGTTCATGTGGTGTAGGGATGAGATGGGTTTATCCCATTCCTGAGCACGAAGTTAATTTCTTGAGTTGGTTTACCGCACCTTCTCCTACAATAAATGTCAAGTGAGAGAATGTTGGGACTTGGGTGATACTCACCTACAAAGAGTCCCTTGATGAAGAGTTTGTCTACATACTTAGTTGTGGCGAAATGTGGTGAGTTTTCAAGTATTGAGGTACAACATAGTGATTTACATATAATAATGATTTTGTAGGTGTTGCAATACATCATATATGTTGGTTCACATGTGGTGGTATTGTGACAACAACTACAAGTCATCTGGATGAAGAACTCACAACCACATATGGATTAAGTGTTTGCTAGAGCATGAATAGTGATGCAAGAGCATGAATAGTGATGCAAGAGCACTTGCAACAAAGCTAGAGTTCATGCAACACAATATGAGAGCATAATATTTTGGAAGATGGCACAAGTTACCTCTAAGTGTGTCTTCTTGTTATACACTCTATTATTCACACTTCCACATTTCAAATGATATCTTATACTCCATAGAACAACCACGGTCTTCATGAAGGGATGCAACCCTTGTTAATCAAACAACTCTCCATTACTAATCGCACCTCTTTCCTTTACCTCATATAAGACAAATTTTGTCTTTTAGTGGGAATTTTGTCCTCATGTGAGGAGCGCTCTCCTTAATAAAATCGGCCTTCACAAATGTATCTTCACTACCTTCTCAATATATTAAATTGTTGCTCCTCGTCTTCTCTTTTTTATCTCTACTCTTCATAAAAATCACTGCTCTATCATTACTCATTCTTTTCAAACCTGATCGCTCACTTATATAGAGTGCATCACTCTTCTAGTCGGCCTCATCTAATCCATATTTGCCGTCCTTCAAAACTGATCGCACTATATTAGTCGGCCCTATTTATCAAGTTTAAATCTTTAATTTAAACTTTATTATAATCGCTCATGGAGGAGTTTGCCTTGGTTGGCCTTGATAGAGATCGGCCTCTTTATCATTGTGTTATCCTTCACCAACATGCTTCAATGGAGACACCACTATAAAGAATAGTCGACCTTATCAACTTGTCTTACATCTGCCTTTGCTTCTTATGACGGCCATGTAGTATAATTTGGTGATGAGGATCTTCTCCAACCTTTGAAATCAATGACGTCAAGTAACAATCTCTTCATTCTTCCTTTGACAGCAATGACAATATTTCCAACACCATCCTTTTGTGCCATAACCAGCTCTCATCTTCTTGTCCCATGTAGCATTTCTCTCTTTTAATCTCACTTGGATGTATAGGTTGTTTGCTGTCCAATTTGCATCAGCAATAAGTTTCCCTGTACTTGCCTTTCTGATTTCACAACCTTCTTCATGAAATGTGAGAGTGTGCCCTTGATCACACATTTGACTCACACTTAGAAGATTATGTTTCAACCCTTCAACATATAATACATTTTCAGTTTCTGTTTTTCCATTATCGAGACTAAGAGTACCCTTTCTTTTAATCCTCGTTGTAGCATTGTCCCCAAATTTTATTGTCCCTCCATTTACTTCTTTAAGGGTGAGGAATTTTCTCTTATCTCCAGTCATGTGGCTTGAGCAACCACTGTAAATATACCATTGATTTCCCTCATTTTGTACATGAAAGGTTGTTTGCACAAGCATGGACTTCTCTTTTTTCTTTTCTTGCTCCTGCTTCTTTTTCCATACTTTTGTAGTTTCCTCCTTTTGTTTGGCCATGGTATCCTCCTTGTTCGATCTAGGTGGTTCCAGAAAATCACTTCTACAAAACCATGTTGTATGACCATAGCTGTTGCACTTACAACACACAATGTTGAAATCCATTAATGGAGCGAATGAGTTGAAATTTCTATTCAAGAACCCATAAGGTCTTCCGTTCTTGTTCCATGCAAAGTTTTTTCTTGTATGTGCCCCATAATCCATTGTTTTATGACCAAAATTATTTCTTGCATGTGCTCTACAATCCGTTGCTTTATGACCAGACTGATTACAAAAAAAGCAATAACCAAAGAAAGAGCTTTGGAACCTAGTCATGTGGGGTTGTCTTGGAGGGAATGATCTTCTAAAAGTGTCTTTGTTGCCTTTGTGAGGAACATTGATCTTCTCTGGGATATTACTTTCTTCTTGTAGCTATCAACATTGATGGAGCTCTTAAGTGCATCTACATAGCCTTTGGGCTTTTCTTCATTTGTTTTCTTTGGTAATTTTGTAGCCTTAGAACTTGAACCTTCTTCAATAGTCTTCTAATTTTCTTCAAAACCAAGACCAGTTTTATTGAAGGCTGGTCTTTGACAATTGATGATATCGTCTAAAATTTCAGTACTCTTCCTCAGTTTTATGCTCTTGTTCAATTGAGTAGTCATTTTCTCTAGTTCCTTTCTCAAGGACACAATTTTGGAATCTAGTTTTTCACAATCTTCTTCCTTCATCTTTAGCTGAAGTCTCACCTCCTCTTCTATCCTCTTTGCCTCTTCTATTTGAATCTTTAAGTTGACGATGATCTTTTCTGCTTCTTCAAGACCTTGCGACATACTTGCTTTTGCATCATGGTCTTCTTCATATTTCTGTATCTGCAACTTTTGCTTCAAATTCCTTTTCCTAAGCTTCTTGATTTTGTTTAGGGCAAAAATGAGTTCTTCTTCAAGATCCACTTCTCCCTCATCTTTGTCATATTCTTCCTCTGAACCTTTCTCTTCTATTCTTTTGTTTTCATTTTCAAGGGTGACACTCTTTGCTTCTATCGCCATGCAAAGCATTTCTTCTCTATCACTGTCAAATATACTTTCGTCCCTTTCCTCCGATGAGCTATCATCTTCTTTGGAATAAAGACTTTTCTTGTACTTACGGAAGTTCTTTTCATGCTGATCTTGTTTGTGACTCTTCTTATAATATTGACTTTCACTTTTGAACTATGGACACTTAGAAGCAAAATGACCTATTTTACCACAATTAAAACATTTAAAGGGTAACTTACCTTTGTACTTGCCCAATCCTTTCTTGAGCTTTCTCACAAAATGGGCTTCCTTAGCATTGGATTCATCGTTGGTGCTATCACTCAATTCTAGCTCTTTAATCTTCATCTTAAAGGCTTTAAATGTTGCTTCTCGCTTTGATGACTTCTCCCTTTCAGTCCTCATTTCGTAAGCTGTGAGGATCCCATGTAGTTCATCCATTGTTAACTTCTCCAGGTCTTTCATTTCTTCAATGTCTGAAACTTTTGCATCAAATCTCAAGGGAAGAGATCTTAGCACCTTTTGCACAATTGTTGATTCTTCAACTGTTTCACCAAGACCCTTTATGGTATTTACAATCTCATCCATGCAAAGTAGATAGGCGGCAATGTTCTCTTCATCCTTCATCTTTAGAATTTCGAATTGTCTCCGACGGGTTTGAAGCTTCGCCTTCTTAACTTTATCATCGCCTTCATAGATATTCTTAAGTTTGTCCCAAATATCTTTTGCCGTATCGCAATGCATCACTTTGCCAAACTCTGATTCAGATAGACGACACAAAATAGCATTCATAGCTTTCACATTATTCACTTCTTTCCTGCTTGATCCGTTGGTGGAGTTGGAGCTATATAACCATTTACCACCGATTGCCAAATATCAAACCCTAGGGCCCTTAAAGAAGTGTGCATCCTTATGCTCCATAATGCATAATTTGTTCCGTCGAACAATGGCGCTCTATTTGATGAAAAACCTTCTTGGCTCGCCATGTGTGCTTTCGAGATCTACCTTCTATTGGTTAGCCTATTCGTGAAGGAACTCGCTCTTATACCAATTGATGAGCACACGCTTATACTGAGATGGGGGTGAATCAGTATAAGATAATCTTTTACTTTTTCAAAACATAATCAACCACAACAACCATAAACATACACGATCTAACAATTAAGAGCACAAGAACACAAGATTTATGTGGAAACCCTTTCGGGAGAAAATCATGGAAAAATATTGTTTATTCTCTTTATAAACTTCTTTGTAGGCACCAACCTACTTCTCTTTACAAATCTTCTTTGTAAGCACCAACCCACTGGAGGCACCAATCCCCGTAACTGAGCACCAACTCAGCAAGAGACACCAATCTCTTTGATATGAGAGGCACCAACCTCAGAATAGAGCTTCTTCAAGGGTAATAATAAATCTGCTTTCAATATTCTTCAAATCTGCTATAAAACTGCATCACACATACTTATGAATCTGCCTTCACATCTATACTAAAAACTGCATAAAACCCTCTTATAGATTTCACAAGAATTTGCACATGTTCACCATATATTTCTGCATATATCCTTCATAAAGATCTGCTCAAGTTCTTCATACAAATCTGCTCATGTTCTTCAAATAAAACTGCACAAACTTCCTTCAATATAGATCTGAAATACTTTTCATATTTTCTGCCCTTAGGTCTTCTTTAAATCTGCTCGATACGAATGATGCTGTGAACTGAATATTATCTTAATTTATTGATCTTTAATATTTCTAATGTCCTTTTCTAGTAGTTATTATTGTATGCAGGTAAAGAAATCAAGAATATTCCAAAAAGGGACATTACATTGGGATGGGATAGTGGAAAACCTCCTTGGGTTTTCTCTCTTCTTGCCTTATATCGGCTCTGGCCATTTGGAAATCTCTTTGTTGTAATGTGTAATTGTTCCTCTTTTAATATTTATCCTTTTTGCCAAAAAAAACAAGAAATAAACTCGAGTTATAGTCTAATCAAAGTAATAATCTCATAATGTTCAAAACCTAAAATTACCTTTTGCAGATAATGCTCCTCCAGTAACACATCCAGCTACCACAGTGTTAGTAGTATCATGTTTAGCCCTTGCCTGTAAAAAAAAATTAAATTGAATATTTTTTTTGCCTAGTATAAAAGTTTATTGCTTCAATGTGATTTCAACCAATGCACAATGAAATCTTAAATTGATGCTTAAATAAAGAAAAAGATAGTATTTTCTTTTCTTATATTTTAGCTCACCTTCTCAACAACACATTCTACTCCTGAGAAAATAACTCCCATGATTGCAAATGCCTTGGCTGAGCTCAAACTCCTACTTCCCATCTGCTTTGCTGTGTAAACAAATTGTTGCCTAGCCGTCATTTGTTCTTGCATAAGTGGATTGTCCATAGCACCTAAGAACAAGCCCATAAAAACTCCAAGTCCACCTCCTTCAAAGATGCAAAAACATTTATGTTAGGTCCAATTCATGTTTAATAGTCTATATCAAGATTTACATACTATGAAAACTATCAGCCACAACTGTAAGCATTTCAAACTTAAAATTTAAAAGTGTATTAAAAAGCAAAAAAAAGAGTATTGCTGCAATTCTAAGAAATTAGAAAATTGTATTATGCCATTAATATAGACTTAAATGTGTATCACGTTTGATCCATACAATACTACATATATGCTAAAATACATAATAGTAGAATGCAGGCACTTGAAAGGCTATACTCAAAGAAGCATAGAATACAGAAATATATATGTATATATGCAGTGCAGAATACAATATATGTGTGTGTGTGTCTGTGTGTGTGTGTGTGTGTGTGTGCATTTTTGTATATAATGTAATAATAATTGAATATAAACAATATCCTTGCAAAATATTTAAATGCATTTGTGTATAGAAATGCGAGTCACTATGATAGTGCATATTTGTACATGCATGTTCAATTATTCGTAGAATTGAATAAGTATGGTAGGTAGTGTATAAACCAAAAATGGGTACACACGAATGTTCATGTTGTTCGGGTGAGTTGGCTCTCACTGTTGCAGACATGGTGGAAGTTGGTCCAGTGGAGGGAAGAGTAGATTGTTGAGTTGATTGTTTCCCTCTCTAGGGAGTAGAAGGCAGATGATTGACGTAAAGACGCTGTCTAAATAAACTATGGGGTTCTTGGGATCTGTTCAAAGGTGATGCTTGCGAATGGACAACAAATGTTTTCTTGGCAGATATTTTCTAAGATAGCTTTCTACTCGTGGATGAGAGCAAGAGGGATAGTTGGAGCCTCTCCTAAGATCTCCCTTACTAAATCAAGACGTAGCCTGGGATGTGCAATTGAATTAAAAATGATCCCACTAGAGTGTTCCAGCGAGTTGATGTTTTAAATGATTGATTGATTGTGGGATTTGATCGTTCAGATGTCGGTTGAGAGTTTGACCAATTATTTAGATTTGTTCAAATTTGTTGATAGTTTAAAATTTAAATGTTTATTTGTTGATGACTTTTTTTGCGTTTTTTATTGTTTTGTATGTTTTTGTTCTTTTGTTGTTTTACATGCAATAAAAAATTTATCTAATTAAATAATTGTTAACAACTTTGTTTTTTGGGTTCTTTTTATTTTAATGAATGTATAACTTTAAATTAATTAATTGATTTAATGATTTGAATAATTCGATAAATAACTATAATCAATTAGATTTCTCTAATTTATAACTAAATAAATAAGTATTACTAATTAATTGATGCAATTAATCTAATCTTGCTGAAAAAGTAAAACTTCTTTTGAATTCGTTTCCTAAAAAAAGATAATAATAAGCAACAAAAGCACTAATTTCCCTTTCAATAATAAAACAAACAATCTTTTCTCATATAAGGTTAAAGGCATACAAACAATCGAAATTAAATTGTTCTTTGAAAATGACAGAATGCTTGAATTAATGCTTTTAAGTTTTGTTTATTAATTAGGGAAGATGCTATTGCTTTTTGTTCTATGGAAATTAAATCCACTAAGGAAAACCTAGTGCTTCCTTACAACTTACTTTTGATCTCTCAAAAGGTTCCCAAGAAAGCACTATGAGGAAATCCTCTTAGGAAAACTATGTTTTTGTATATTTCTTCTTATTGTTTATTCTTGAATTCTTTAAAGAAGTTTCTGAAAAATAATTGAATAAAGAGTTTTGAAGCAATTGCAAGAAACACAAGCAATGAATTAAATCTAATTCTCCTACTCAATTCCTAAAGTATAAATTGTATCTGAATTACCACAAAAAAAACTTTAACAAATAATTCTGTTCAACTACAAATTAAATCTAATCTATAAAGCAAATAAATATCCAAACCTAGAGCTAGAAATGCTATAGATGCAGAGTAGAATTGGTAGAATTGAACTTTGTTAGCAGTGTCCTCAATTCCTAATCCAGTAGCTTCCTTCCAATTCCTATCATCTCACGTCGATGGTAAATCTCCAACGTAAGGTAAGGATTTCCAGATTGGAAAAAAGAATGTATAGGATAAAATGGTGGCTAGCAATTGTAATGTCCCATTCTAGGTTCTTGGAGTAAATTCTCTGAATCTCACAAACTTAAATTGAAACCCTAGGACTGAATTCTCATTTCTTTTGCACTCTTATAATATAGCTTGGAAATCATGGAACATGAATTAACAAATTACAAATTGACAATGGAACAAATAGATGATGGCAGTCCTTTCAATTTTTATTACAATCATCGAATGCAAGTTACAATGATAATAATGAATGAGGAGTCAATACAGAACTCGCTGTTACAAATCAGACTTTCAATTCTTTCAGTTACATCAATAATCCGTGGCTCTATGACAGCCAATAGCATGTATCTACTGCTGTTACAGAAATAAGAGAGATGATACATGCAACAAACCAATCAATGTTGAACCTTTGCCACTGTTACAATTCTCTAGAAATCCCTGATCACTGTAGCAAAACGGCCCTTGAGGATGATGACAATGCAGTGTTAAGACCTCCAATTGCTGATCGGACTCCTTCTAGAGCTGAGCGCTCAAGCCTATATGCTGGTCGCTGCTTCTGAATGCAGATCAGCCTGTTGTAGAATGGCGATCTCCCTCTTAAGATGTCCGCTCCAAAGACAAAAGACTTCACCACAAGCGGCGGTGACTAGGGTGAGGAGACTCCGCTCTGCCTTAGTGTGAATTCACTGCTACCAGAGTGCTGTCGCTGTATACAGAATGGTGTCGGTTGAGCAAATCTGAGTATATCCTTGACTGATATGCAGATCAGCAACCTCCAAAAATCGGTGATCAAACAATATGTCTCTATTTGAAATCGGTGCCCAAGGTTGAGATGCTCCAAGGTCTCAAGTCTTCAACAAATTGCAATTAGATCTTCAATGAAACTCAATGACAACAATCCTCAAATCACCCTCAAGGGTTTCCGACCAAAACTCGAAGATGAATCTATGAATCTCAAACAAATCTCCGATGTGTTGATGATGTTTTTGCGACGACAACAACAATAGAATAAAACACCAAGTGTTCTATCCTCTCTTAAACAAAGCCTCTCGAATGCTGAACTATGTGATCAAACAAGAGCGCTCCAAGGTTCCTTATACGTGATTTGCAACGGATAGACTCAGTGATGTGATGTGATCTTGTTGGTAATCACAAAGGGACTTACGCTAAATTCCTCCTCCTTCATGAACATGGAAGAAATTCCTTACTCCTTGGATGTGACTGAATGGAACTTCTTCAATCAAACTTAAAAGAAAATGCAAAAGAGAGAGGGTTAAGAGATATCTAGTCTAAGGTCAATGAAATAATGAATCATGTCAAGATAGACAAATTCCTCGTGAAACCAAACTCCGCTTCACCATGAGAACCAACAATTACACAGAGTCAGTGCAATCTTCTAAGGTCATTCAAGGATTTTCAAATTGTAAACCTTCATCCAAACACCCACAGTTGGCACAGCTTGAACAAGTACTCACAATCAAACTAAAGCAAACATGGTTCAGGCTAACTTTGCAAAATGACTTATCATCGACAAATCATGAAAAGTATGAACCAAGAAGGAATTCATCAAATATCTTTGCATAAACTCATTACATCAATGAACTTCTAATCTACTATCTAAGCTACTTGGAAACATTTCTCAATCATCTGCAAGAATTTGAAACCATGCGAACATTCCATAATCACACAAAATCACCATGAAAAATCAACAATGAGCTTGTATCGATCCAGGAAGTATTTTTACAACAATTTCACAATATCTCTTCAATGACTTCAAAGAGCTTCCTCTACTCTACTTGCTATCCTACTCTCCTACAACAACTCTAATCTAATGTATATATTCTAATAATCCCCCTTGCAAATGAGGCGAATGAGCCTTTTTATAGTCCTCAAAATATAATGAAGGGCCAAGATTGATTGAGCAACCAATGGCCAAGATTTTGCCACATCGGCAATTAGTTACAACAACCAACTATTTTTAGTAAAAAGATAAAGTTGACACAACCCGTGTACATAAAAACCCAAAGGCAATGAAGGCACGTTTCCCAAGGTGATAAGCATGACATGTTGGAATCTCTGGGAATCTTCTAGATAGGGTGCCACCTTTCTCTTGGACTTTGTTGCATATACGTTGAACATGGATGTGATGAAGTGGCGAAAAATGATTGATCGATGATGTATGAATGCCACTTGAGCATTTTGAGCAAATTTCTAGATTTTCAATATTTTTCCAATTTCTTGATGCTATTCCCAAATTTTATCTTCCTTCTTGAACGAGTCTTCAAACTTGAATTTTCACTTCTAGAGCTTTCAACGTGGAACTTGGGAATATTGTCCTTGTTCTTCACTCCTTGTTGTTGTCTTTGCATTTCTTACATTTCTGGATGTATTTTGTGGATTTCCTTGATACTTATGCTCATTCAACTAACTTTCTTGTGATACTCGTTCATGATTCTAAGTCTAGACGTTGAAGTAGAGGAGATGACTTGGGCGTTAACTCTTGGAGTAGACCTTATGATGTTCGCTCTTGATGAAGTGGAAGGCTCTTGATCGTGGAAGTGATCTTCTGGATACTCAGATGATGGAGCTTGCATGATGGATAATGAAGTTCTTCTCTTTGGAGGCAGGATGATGGAGAACTTGATGATGTCTCGATGAAGTGTAGTGTTCTTTCTCCGTTCTGGTGACGACACCTTTTTTGATGCAAGGTGGATGAGCTTGATGATACCTTGATCCTCTAGATGCTCCAATGCATAGCTCGCCTCCGAATTCTCCAATATCTGCAAAATGAAAATTGACAAGTCATAGTACTTGAAAATGTTTAAGTACATTAATGCATGTTGACATGGTGCTCAATATAAAGGGTAAATAATGATGAATTTCATTATCCTTGCCAATGTGGGATAAATCATGATCTTAAAATAATATTTCACTAAAACAATCTCTAAAAATATTCGACATTAGCTAATAAAGCTTGCTGCAAGGAAGAACATAATAAAATAAAACCTTAGTTCTTCTTCCTTTCACTAAATTCAGCTTTCTCAATGAAGAAATTTCTGCTCCTAGTCACTGATTTCTGCTCTGCTTTTAATTTTCTGCTCTGCTCTGCTTTTTTTTGGGTTTTGAAATTGTGTGTAAAATGAAAGTTTTAACCTCCATTTATAGTGCTCACATACCTCTTTCCCTGTTGCAGGTCGGCCTCTATATGATTTTCCTTTGTTTAAATGCATTTTTCCTTCCCTAAGGCCGACTAGATTCTATGGAGCTGTTGGAGACTTTATCAAATGCAAAATGTATTTCAGGATTTCCTTTCACCTCTGGATTTTGCGCCATTTGAGCTCAATTTCCAGCCATACTCGGAATGTGTGAATTTTCCTTAGCATTTTTCGTTACCTCCAAACTTGTCCTTACTTCTTAGTATGGATTTTTTGGCAATTCCAAATGGTTTTTCAATGAATTTTCATGAATTTGAAGCAAAACTTGTTGTGGCGCATTTTCCACTCAGCTCTGGAATTTGCGATTTTTTTGGAGGAATTTCTTCATGATGTTGAAGGATTTTGTTGAAGGCATGGTGAATTAGAAGTGGCACACTTTCCTTGTGAGCATGGAATTTGCGCAATTTCCAAGCTATCAAGGAATTTGCGAACTTTTCCTTAAGTGTTTTCTTCACTTTCAAACTTCTTCACTTCCTTGGCGTGGGTTTCTAAGGGTTTTCAACTGATTTTAAGTGGATTTTTCATGAACTTAAATTGAAGTTTCATCTTGAACCAAAATTGTAAAGACTAGATTTGGACGCATTTTCCACATGTGGATGGAATTCCCGACTTTTTGAGCGCAATTTCCATATGAGCTTGGATTTTGCGAATTTTTCCTGCTATCCTTCAATTTTGCGATTTTTCATAGCATTTCTTTGTGTTTCATGATTTTCTAAGGCTTTTCAAATGGACTTCAAGGGTGATTTCAATGTTTGCTAAGTCGAATTTCGCACTTTAGGCCTCCTCAAGGAATTTCGCACTTTCACTATCTCTTGGGAATTCGTATATTCTGGCTTCTTAAGGATCGCGCCTTTTGTGATAACTTAGAATTTCGGATTTTCCACACCCTTGGAATTTTCGACCTTTCAATACTTAGTCAGTTTTCAATACTTGGAGTCAAGTATATTTCAAAATATATTTAAGTATATATTTAGATATTACTTTAAATATTTTGAAATATACTTTCAGGATGTTTGAGATAGGTCTCGGATCCATGAGATTTAACATGCAGATTCTAGATTTCTGAGGATCCACCAGATTTCAGACTTCGTCAGTTTTTCAGGATTTCAGGGCATCAAACTTCAGGACATCAGACTTAGTCAATTTCAGGATTTCAGGAACATGCATCAAAATGAGGGCATATGGATTCCTTCAATTGAATATCAATCCCTTAGGCAATTTCTTCACTCACTTCCTAGATTCGAGCAAGAACTTGGCAAGACTTAGACAAATCAACACTTCCAGACATACAAACTCAAAGAAAACCTAAACCTTAAAGCAAACCTACAACAGAAAGCAAAAAAAAGAGGGTTCCCCATTTGCAATGGGGCGATGTGTGATTACATCACAACACAATGAAGTACCAATGCGAACCCCGTATGAATCCACCTCTAAGTGTGATTGGGTTTTTGTCCAACACACAACTCCGCAAGGGTTTTCGTCCAACACACAACTCCGCAAGGGTTTTCGTCCTTGGAAGATCATGCAAATAAATGCCAAGCATATATGCGAAAATTGCCAAAGTGTTCATGATGTCAAAATGAGGCTCCAAAGCCTTATTTTATACTTGGATCTCCACCAATTCAAATTAAAGATTTGAATTTCAATTTCGCTCCTTGCAATTTGAAAACACCTTCATTATTTATTTCTCCAAGAAGGTGCCAATTTCAAATATCAATATTTTATTAATTTACTAAAATTTCCAAGGTTGACTGTCTGTATGGTTGAAGGCACAAGAATACCAAATCACCAACTTCAAAAGTCCGCTCAATCCTGCGTTTGTCTGCATTCACCTTCTGTTGATTCTGAGCCTGTTGTATATTATCCTTAAGTGCCTTAAGGATGTCCTAACTGTCCTGCATCAAATCCTTCGCTCTACAAGCTCTGCAATTCTTGAAGGCCAAGTCCAAGAATGATGGAGCATCATAACTATACAAAGCCCTGAAAGGTGACATGCCAATTGACATGTGATAGGTGGTATTGTAGCAATACTCACCCAAGTGCAACCACTTGATCCAAGCACGTTGTTGCCCTGCAACATAGTTGCGAAGATATCCCTCAAGCCATTTGTTCACAATCTCAGTCTGTCCATCTATCTGAGGGTGATAGCTCGTGCTTGTTTCCAACTTTGTTCCTGTCACTTGGAACAATTCCTACCAAAATATGCTGAGGAACTTGCTGTCCCGATCACTGACAATGGTCTGCGGCAGTCCATGCAACCTGAACACTTCTATGAAGAACAACTCTGCAACCTAAAGTGTTGAATACTCTGACGGTATTGCAAAGAAATGGGTATACTTAGTCAACTTGTCAATAACAACATATATGCAATCCTTTACTTGAACCCTGGGTAGACCTGTAGTGAAGTCCATCGAGATACTTTCTCATCTGTGTTCTAGAATAGGCAATAGTTGAAGCAATCCTACGTGGGAAGTATGTTCCAACTTGTTCTGCTAACAAACCATACATTCTCTGACATGCCGCAAGACATCATCCTTGAGCCCCTTCCATGAGAATCTCTCTCACCTGCTTGTAGGTTTTGAAGAAACCTGGATGCCCTGGAAGTGGATCATCATAAGTAGCCCTCAAAATTCTCTCCTTCAACTTCGACTCAGGAACTAAGTAGATCCTATCCTTGTAGCAGATCACATCATCAATCACCTTGTACCTGTCATCTTGAATCTTGCCATCCATGATCTCACAAGCAAATGTGTTCTTGGACTACTCAACCAAAAGATGAGACTTCCAATCTGCTGAAATTTCTAACATCGAGCAAAGAGTAGGCCTCCTGGATAGAGCATCGGCAACAACATTATTCTTTCCCTTCACATACTCAATATCAAAATCATATGCCTGAATCTTGCTCGCCCACTTCTGTTGCCTCTCATTCAAATCTATCTACGACAAAAAATGCCTCAGACTATTGTGATCAGTCCTGACCACAAATCGATTACCCACCAAATATTGCCTGAACTTCACCAATGCATGCATAATGGCGAGCATCTCCTTATCATAGGTGGAATAGAGCCTTTCTACATCCCTCAACTTCTTGCTTTCAAAAGCAATAGGATGTCTATTCTGCATCAATACCGCACCAATGCCTTCTCCTGATGCGTCACATTCCAATACAAAAGGCTGTGTGAAATCTGGCAATGCCAACACTGGACATGAACTCATCACCCTCTTTTGAATTTGTCAAAAGCAATCTGAGCCACATTTGACCAATTGAATGCTCCCTTCTTAGTGAGATCTGTGAGGGGTGATGCCAACTGTGAAAAACCTTTTACAAACCTCCTGTAGTAGCAACATAGCCCATGAAATCCTCTCAAGTTTGAAATGTTTCGCGGTGGTGGCCAATCCAGAATTGCCTGTATCTTCTCCTAATGAATTCTCACTCCATCAGCTCCAATCACATGCCCCAGATAGAGAATCTCTGTCATACCAAACTCACACTTGGATGCCTTAGCAAACAATGACTGAGCCTCCATGATGACCAGTACTTCATCAATGTGTTGCAAATGTTCCTCCCAAGTCTTACTGTATAGCAAAATGTCATCAAAGAACACCAACACAAACTTACGCAACTGCCCCCGAAAGATGTGATTCATGCATGACTGAAATGTAGCAGGTGCGTTAGTTAGACCAAATGGCATAACCAAAAACTCAAAGTGTCCATAGTGGCATCGGAATGTTGTCTCGTGTATATCTTCCTCACTAACACGAATCTGATGATACCTTGAACGAAGATCAATCTTAGAGAAATACACGGCCCATGTAACTCATCAAGCAACTCATTGATCCTAGGAATGGGATATCTATTCTTGATTGTCTTCTTATTCAGAGCTCTGTAATCAATGCACATCCTCATTGTGCCATCCTTCTTCTTCACCAACACAACTGAAGATGCAAAAGGACTAGAGCTAAGACGAATGTGCCCCATCTCAAGCAACTCCTTGATCGTCTTTTCAATCTCCTCATTGAAATGTCGCGGATGACAATAAGGTGTAGTGATGACGGGCTTGGAGCCCTACTCCAACTCAATGACATGCTCAAACCCGCGATCTGGTGGTCTACCAGGAGGAATCTCTCCATACTATGTTTGTCAAACACTGATTGTATGTCCACATGATACTTTTGATCTCCTGAAGAAGATTTGGATGATACAAAGCATTGAGCTGCCCAAGCAACATCATTATGTTTGAACAATGTTTCCATTCTCCTTGCTGTCAGAACTCTAGGGCCTCCATCTGAAAGTGCTGTCAACACAACCTTCTTCCCATCATGAATGAACTCAAGTTCCATCTTCTGAAAATCCTGTATGTATCTGCCAAGTGACTGCAACCACTGCATTCCCAACCCAACATCAATCTCTCCCAATCCTAACACATAGAAATCATCAGTCAATGTGTAGTCTCCGATTCGAATGCCAAGCTAGGGTACCATCTTAGTGCAATTCATGGTGAATCCATCTGCAACTGTCACACTGAATCCCTGAAAATCCTCAGCTTTTAGTCCTCTTTTCACAACTAAGCCCTCATCTATGAGGTTATGAGTGTCTCCACTGTCAACCAAACAAGTGACCCTATGTCCATTGATGACTCCTTTCAATCGAAAAGCATGATATCTTGGAACTCCTGAAATTGATGCAATGGTTAATGTCCTTTGTTATTTTCAATGTTCAGTTCAAGCTCCAACTGCGGCTGTTGTTCTACATGATCATCAGCACCATCCGAGTTATTGTCTTCTGCAAACTCACTCTCATCATCAGAAATGACCTCTATGAGATGAACTTTGCCCTTTCCTAGGCATCGATGTCCTGGTTCCCATGGCTTCTTGCAAGAAAAACAAAGCTTCTTCCTCCTCATCTAGTTCTTTAATCCTGATCCATCTTAGGAGGTTGATACTTTTGTTGATTGAACCCTCTTTGATTTGAACTAGAGCCCCTGAAAGTTTTCTTTTGTGGATGAAATGATGAAGGTGTAGTATCAAGATCAAGTGCAAGTTCAATAGCATCATCAAGTGTGCTAGGCTTGTGAGCCTTCACCAATCCCTTCAACTTATTGTTCAATCCTTCCACAAACGTTTGGAACCATTATTGCAATCCTCTGGAACTCGTTGATGTAGGAATCCACCTTACCCATTTGTCTCAACTGTGCCAAATCTCTGTAGTAGACCTCCACATCCTTCCTATCAAATCTAGTGATAAGTTTTTGTGTGAACTCATCATAAGAAGTGATCATTGCATGTCTTTGTGAAACAAGACCATGATGCCACCAATCATACACTATCCCTTCAAGGTGCTTAGTAGCCAACTGTATAGCCTTTTGTTCATCCATGGGTTTGAGTGTGAGGAATGTATCAAGTTTGTGAACCCGTGCTCTTGCACTCATCTTTCCACTTCCATCAAAATTAGGTATAGGTATCTTGTTCAATGCATCTTGGTATTCCTTGTTTTGTTTTGTTGGCCCTTTAGGTCTTTGTCCTCCTTTTGATCTTTTCATGTCCTTCCTTTCACTCATGAATTGATTGATGTTTATCCTTCTTTTGACCATGTCAGGTAGGGCATCATACTCTTCACATATGGTAGTCAATTCATTCTCTTCTTCTTCCTCACTAGGCAAAAACTTAGGCCGGAAGGGCCTATCCGTTGTAGAAACATGTGTTCTCCCTCCACGTGGCGTACCTACCACGCTCCCATCTCCTGCAGGTGTACCATTCACTTTCATATTACTCAAAGTTTGAGTCATTAACGGCATCATGAGATTCTGTGAAGCCATCAATTGTTCCAAATTCCTGTTTGTTCTTTGTTATTCCACCAAATACGGATCTTCATTATTCCTCGGTGGGCTTTCAGCTCTTCTGTTTCTATCCATCTCTGCAAAAGGGTAGATCTCTTCTTGCTATCCACTCCCCCTGTATGCATGACCGTATGGAGTCAGTGTATGCATAACAATTAACTTCTAACTAGGTCAATCTTTTCGCTCATAACACCCGGATAAGAATGAGTCAAATCACAACCCAATGTAGGTGGATCTAACTACAAATCTTATGCACAACTGTTTTTGACATTTTTTCCTGTTTTGGCTCAGATGAGAATGATCGTTTCCTATTTCAACAATGTTCATATGGATATTTGGCTTAATGGTTAGTCATTTAAGGCTTCAATTATTGTCTTAACCAAGGTTATTTTTTGGCCAATGCTTTTGGCTAATCTTCTTTTTTTCTTTCTTTTTAAACCTCGGAGCCCTAAGACCCATAGCACAGTGTTCTAATTTCAGCAGGGCGAGCCACTAGTCCTCCTAGGCAGCATCAGCTGCCCTACGCACGCCATGAGCGAATCAGATTTCAAACCTACAACCATCATCCATGTTTTTCAATGGCTTGACCATCTGGTCTATACCTCGGGGCTTCTTGACTAATCTTGAGATTCATTGAAAATATTGTTATTTTTCAGGTGAGGACCTTGGGATTTGAATCCTCTTTCACCTCCCAAAAGCAAAAAAACAGCCCCACTATAGAAGTAGAAGGAAATGTGAGTCCTGTCAAAAAAAACTATTGTGCTAGATTTACAAAGTTGTTTATGTTCCAACTCAAGTTTTTCACTCAACTCACCCATTCTGCAGATTGAATTTTTTCCCTATTGATTTCTTTCTCAGATACCAGATTAAATTTTATGTTAGCCTAATATTGTAGCACTTAGGCTTCAAGAGCAGAATTTTCTTTCCCCATTTCTTCAAATTTCAAATTGTTCTAGTTAGTTATGCAATGTTTCTTGGATGGTTTTCTGTTATGTCAAACCAGTGTTCCATAAGGTTCCCCCAAAAAAAAATTGTTAAGTCTCTGGAGACAGGGACATTTCCAAGACATCAGGTCAGCAGGGTCTAATGTCCCCTTTTGTAAATGCCCTAGTTTTTGCCCTAAAATCCCAATTCCAAGCAAAGCAAGAAATGAAATAGAGTTAGCAATATTATTTACCAATTTAAATTGTTGAACAAGATAGATCCTAGTTGAGACCCTGCAATCAAGTTAGATAATCATTGAAAGCATAATCCATAAAATAGATCTTTCCTACTAGGGTTAGGAACATTATCTTAATCATATGATATACTTAATTCATTAATGGAGTCCAATCTAAAAAGGTTTAGGATAAGGGGGCATGATAGAGTACCTGAAGCGATCCTCTACCCTAGGCCCAAAAGCGGATATACCATCCTTGTTACATCCCCAACCTTGACTATATTTTATTTTTACTTTTTATGAGATTAACTAGATCAGTAATCACAGATTAATGATTTGATGTTTGTGGAAAATGTCAGGATAAATCATTGGTTATATGGATTATGATTAATGTTGTTAATTTAGACATGAGATTACATGTAATTGAGATTATTATAGTATAATGCATAATGATTTGATGATGATACACTGATCATGGTTTTGAATGATTGTGAGTGTAACCAGGAAAAGAGAATTCTAATTCCGAGAAGGGAAGGAGAGTATCACCCGAGAGAAGAAAATAGATGTTATGGAAAAAGAGATAGTTTGCCATCTAAAGTTTTAACATTATTATTTTCAAGAACCATTGCGAGATGGGGTATGTTTTGGTCAATCTCTCTTGTTGAGTCGTTTTTTATTCGACTAATCGTCGTTATGACAAGTTAAGGTTTCTCGACGTCCTCTATGTCGACCTGACTAAATAAATGTTCTCGGAACATTTTTGCTAGTCATAATTAACCTCTGTCTTTGTCGGGCTCTCCTATAAGTTTACTTATTACGTCTGAGTATATCAAATATTCTCTCGACATTTTGCTAAGATTGCAAAATGGTAGTTTAGTTTCGACCTCCCTCGTTAGCATTTTGGTGTTTGTCGGGCTCTCCTATAAGTTTACTTATTACGTCTGAGTATATCAAATATTCTCTCGACATTTTGCTAAGATTGCAAAATGGTAGTTTAGTTTCGACCTCCCTCGTTAGCATTTTGGTGCTTACTCTATGTTTGCCAAGTTGTTAGTAATGTTCTTTTGGTAACGGTGAAGATTACCATATTATAGATTATAATATGTTTTATGATGCATATATGTGTATATTACATGGTTATCATTATTTGTTTTCACCACCTTTTTCTATGATGGTTAGCTAGTCACTGCATGCTCCTAGTTGATGCAGCCATATTCCTCGAATTAAGGAGGAGTGGGTGAAGTGTTTTGGGAGCCAAAACTGACCCTAGTATGTAGCTTAGTGGGCGCGCTGCATGCTCTTGAGCAAAGAACTTCTAGGAGGGTGGTGGAGCCGTTTCGGGGAGAGTGGGAAAGAGAGTAAAACTCTCGATACCTCCTCAAAATACAAGGATCTTTTGTCTTGCATTCAGGAAAAGTATTGAAGGAGAAGAAGGAAAACTGAGCTTGGGGATTAAGCAGTGTGAAGTCGTGAGCAGTGGAAGCTCATTAGAGGCTGCAACTTCACAACCAATATATACCAACACCTTACAACTACAGGTAATTCTGCAACTGTATTATACGTAGGTAATACAATATTATTTTTTTAAGTTGTTCATACAGCCTTTAAGCCAAATTCTACAGAACTTTTTATTATGAATGTTAATGCCCATAAAGGTCATGAGGCCGAGGGCTATAACATTTGTTATGACTGTTATTGCCCATCAAGGCTGTGAAGCCGAGGGCTGTACATGTTAATATGACTGTTAATACCCATCGAAGTCGTAAGGCCAAGGGATATAATCTTTATTATGATTGTTTATGCCCGTCAAGGCCATGATGGCCAAGGGCTATCAACTTATTGTGACTATTGGAGCGAGTTGTGACCTAATCACACATCGCCCCATTGCAAATGGTGACCCACTTTTTTTCGTAGCTTTGAGCTTGTAGAATCCTTAGGAAGTGTTGTCAGACCTAGTCTCTTCTATGAAATGAAGAATGAGCCTCTCTGAAGTGGCGTGAAATGAACCAAGTGAGTTTAACAAGGTGCAATTGAGAATACTTAAGCATGTCCCTGAGATACTGAAAAATGACTAAGTCTAAGGTCCTAACGGCTGATATCCTGAAATCCTAAAAACTGACTAAGTCTGAAATCTGGTCGATCCTCAAAAATCTAGAATCTGCATGTTAAATCTCATGGATTCAAGACCTATCTCAAACATCTTGGAAGTATATTTCAAAATATTTAAAGTAGCATACTTAAATATATTTTGAAATATACTTGATTTCGGGCACTGAAAAATGGCTAAGTATAGGAAATTTCTTCACCCACAGTGGAATCCGCCCTTGCTCAAGAAATTTCTTCACCCACAGTGGAACCCGCCCAACTTGGAGAAAGTTTCCTCTGCACTCAAGGAATGCGCCCTGCCTTAGGAAGAGTTGCTCCGTCCTTGAGGAAATTTCCTTACCCTCGGCAAATGCACTCACCTTAGGAAAAATTTCTTCAACATCATGCATATGCGCCCATCAAGAAAATTTCCTTAACATATGTTGAGTGCGCTCACCATAAAGGAATTTCTTCAACATGTCTCATGTGCGCCCTTGTTGAGGAAATTTCTTCAATATTAGTCAAATATGCTCAAACCAAGGCAAGTTGCTAGGTCAGCCAGAAGGGGTAAAAGGAAAGTTTTAAAACATGAGAACAAAGCCTTCTTCATTGCAAGTAAGATCTAGCCTAGGACCTTTGCAAGGTATCTAAAAGTGAAATGTTAGGAGATCTATGATGAAACATTGTTAATGATTATCATCTTGGCAATTGAAAGTTGTTTCTCTTTTGCAGGAACTGGAGGCAAGAAGTGCTTGTCCGAGGAAGATCCGATGTCAAGAGCAATCAAGGGAAGAGCATCACTTCAACAAGGCATGGAGGAATCCAACACCAAGGTCATCATCGAAGGAGGTCCACTACTTGACACCACTTCACCTTGTGCGTCCAAGAAGCATCACAAGAGAGAGCATCTGTCATGAAGTCTACTCCAAGAATTCACACCCAAGGTCGACTTCCTGCACCATTCAAACACAGAATCCTGCACAAGAACAAGCACAAGAGCGTCATGAGATGAGAAAATGAGCATGCATATCAAAAGGTCATGAATTACATCATGAAAACATGAAGAAATTCCAAATTTCCCAAAATTGCAAGTTCGAAAGATGCCAAGTTCCATAGGTGAAAATCCAGCAATTTGGGAAAAGTTTTCCAAGCAGTGTGAACACATCGGAGGTCAAACCAGTTTGCAAGTTGCTAAGGTGGCACATGCACGTCACTAGTCCAATTATACTCTGCCACATCTTCCGTCCATGTTCAATACATGTACATCAAGAAAAGGCCAAGGAAGGCGCCCATGTGGAAGATGCTCCAGAGATTCCATTTCAAGCTTACCACATCGGAAATTGTGCCTTCATTGCCTCTTTTTGGGCAATTATGCATTGTTGTCTTCATCTGGGCCGTTGATTTGCAAATCAATCTTGGTCGTTCATGTAATTTCAGGGACTATATAAGGCCCATTTCTCTCATTTGTAAGGGTTAAGACCTTTTAGATTAGAAGTTGTTAGCTCGCAAGAGTAGGAGTAGAATAGGAGTAAGATTAGAGGAGACTTCAAAATCATTGAAGAGACACATGAAATTGTTGTAATCATACACTTCAAAATTAATACAAGCTCATTGTTGGTTTGCATGGTGATCTTGTGGTTTTGGAATGTTAGCATGATTTCTAATTTCTTGGATGTGATGGAGAAATGTTTCCAAGTAGTTTAATAATAGATTAGAAGTTCATTGATGTAATGAGTATATGCAAAGATATTTGATGAATTCCTCTTGGTTCATACTTTTTGTGAATTGTCGAAGGCAATTCACTTTGCAAAGTTAGCCTGAACCTCCATTTGCTTTAGTTCGATTTTGAATACTTGTTCAAGTTGCGCCAGCTGTGGGTGTTTGGGCGTGCGTTCGCAATATGAAAATCATTGGGTTACCTTAGAAGATTGCACCTGCTTCGTGTAGTTTTTGGTTCTCATGGCGAAGCGGAGTCAAGTTTCGTGAGGAGTTTGTCTATCTTGGCATGTTTCATTATTTCTTTGTCCTTAGAGTAGCCTTCTCAACCCTTGCCTTTTTTCCTTTCTTTCATAGCCGGTTTGAAGAAGTTCCATTCCATAAAGGAGAATAATATATTCAAGTGAAGTAAGGAGCCAATTCAGCGTAAGTCCCTTTGTGATTACCAGCACTATCACATCAACTACTGGGTCTATCCATTGCAAGTCAAGACCTGACATATCATGAACCTTGGAGTTGTCTCAATTGATCACATTGTTTAGCATTCAAGAGACTTTGTTCAAGAGAGGATAGAATACCTCGATATTTTATTCTGAGTTTGCATGTGCATAAAAAACACATCAACAGAGCCCAACGAAGCCATGAGGCTAAGGGCATTGGAACTATGTTTAAACCTGTATGCACCTTATGGCCTAAGTATATGATGTTTCTGTTTTGAACTGTGGAGGCCGATATGGTCGTTAGCATACTCCACGACTGGAGCAGTGATTATGGATACTATCACAGCCATAGTATTGGTCGTATGTTTACAAATTGTATTCAAACTGTAGAGTCTTTAATCTTATATGAGACTGATTTGAAACCCTATCTATGGCCATGCTTTCGAAGATCATGAAAGATGGGAAAAACATTGTTGTTAGGTATTTGGCCGAGAGCCACTCCATGTATGTTGTGTGCTATTTTGTTATCGACATAATGTTGTAGACTAGAACCTTAGGGTTCTTGGCATATCATTATATTATAAAGACTATTTCTTTTAAGCCTTCTATACATGCTTTCGGTTGTCGTATGATAGAAAGAGAGCAAGTAGGCTCTTCTTGATCATTAGAGATGATTGAGTTGATATGATGATACTATCATACTATGAATATATATGTTTATTATGAACTTTGATTATGGGATAAGATGCATGGAAGTAATCTTGCATTATCTTGGAAAGAAACCATTAGAGCAGCATAGCTTAATGATTGTGTTATCTTTTTGAACACTATTTACATAGATGGAAGGTAATATTATTACCCATCAAGTCTCTAGTAGACTGTGAATATTATATTTGACAAAAGTTGATATATTTATTGTTATCTTGAGATAACTAATGATTTTATATTGACGTTGGAATTGTAGATGATGGCTCTCTAAGTACACCCGACATTTATGATAAACTATGAAACTTGTTTTACATTGATATTGTCGATAAAAATGAACTATGTTTCAGTCGACAAGGATCAGATGGAGATCCATTAACGTAAACAATTATTCAAATTCATCTCGTAGAGATGCTATCCACAACTGGTTTTAGGGAAAAGAAACCAAGAGCTTATGTATTTTGGATAGGAATTGAGTGATGTGGAGTCACAGAATTCCATGTTGCAGATGCAACGAGTAAACCAATTAAATTTACTCCAGGAATGGAGTTGAAAGTCCAAGAGGATGGACTAAATTTGTGACCCGGAAAGGGTCAACCCAAAAAGGAAGACACTATTGGATGAGATAACTTCTAATTCGAGTTAGAGGTGTGTGAACATTCAACTACGTTCATTGCGTAACATTTATTTATATTAAAACTTTGGCCAAAATAATGCATCCATCTCTACATGCATTAGTTGGTTCACTGTGCTCCAGATGGCATAACCATCCAGTAGTGTCATACATAGTTAGAGTGGATCTGTAGTTGTATGATCATGATGAGTTATGAAGGACACAACACCAGAACTCAGATCGCAAACATTATGGTTCCTTATATCTACTTCCTTCGTGAAGGGTAGGGCAACTTCCAAGTAGGAAGTTGTGTGGGGGACCGCCAGTCTGTGGTTGGAGGAAAAGCACTTGGGTGATGCTCTCCTTCCCAAGCAGATGACAAGCCGAGACTTATGAAGACAGATATCAATATTCTAGATGCAGTATATTCTATTATATGACTTGACAGTCAAGAATTTTATGTAAAATTATCATTATTGCCATGAGCAAAACATTGTGATTGTAAAGTGAAGGAATTCACTATTATGTTATCTCTGAATATGATGCAAATTTCAATTTTGAAATTATTCAGAAAATATATGCATTTATTTATTGATCATGAGTTGATTAAATGTAAACAAAAAAATGATTGTGATCATAACCATTTACTTAATGGTAAATTGAGTTGTTAATCAAGGTAATATGAGGTGGTATGTTACAATCCCTCTTGGCCTCGTGTGGCCTTCTGCCATCCATGTGAGGGGTGTACCTAGTGAGGAATCGTATAGTCGTTCCCCCTCATCTTACCACCCTTATTCTCCTCCCTATAATTGGGACTCCTCAACCCAATAGCCAACCATGGTAGAAGTTTGAGGGGAAACTACAATAGGGTCTCCGAAGTATCCTTCCCTTCTAAGCCCAAGGGCAGGGCACACCTTGCACCCCCTTGGCCTCATGGGACTATCAGTCTTCCACCATGAGGTGGTGTGCTTAGAAGAGGACCATCTAACCCTTCCTTGTATTCCTCATTATTCCTCCTCATGGTTGCTATGCAACAATAAATATATCATTATACACAACAATCATGATAGAGCATACATATCCTTCATATGCGAGTAATTATGCATGCCACAAGAGTTATTAAAACATAAGACTACTATATGCTATATTCTAAGATGCAAATATATTAGCCAATGCTGACTTCTGCCCTTGTCTGTTGAGTGCAGATAAGCTGATTTGATTGATCCCATAATAGAATGATAGAATGATAGAATAATCAAATGATAGAATGATAGAAGAGTAAAGGATAGAATGAAATGATGATATAATAATAGTATGGTGGAATAGTAGAATGATAGAATGAAGAATAATCGAATGCTAGAAAGATAGAATAATCGAATAATAGGATCATAAAATTATAGAATGATAGAAGAGTGGAGTGATAGAAATAAAGAATGATATACTAATAGAACGATGGAATAATAGGATGATATAACGATAGAAGAATAGAATAAAAGAATGATATAATAATTGGATAATAGATTAATAGAATGAGAGGATGACAGGATTATAGCATGATAGAATGGCTGCAATAAATGATTCTTTGCTGTTATCAATTGCTGCTGTAGATCTTTTATATCTTTCTTTATTTCTGCTTATATTTTTTCTTGCTGGCTGATCTGCTCTTTTAAACTCAGAAATATATTCATTGAATTGCTTCCTTTCTTATCACACACTTTACCACCTCTGATAACATCCCAAAGGGATACGTTTTGAAATTGGAGATGTGTCTTCAACAATAGGAATGACTCTTAGTTAAATCGAACCTTCTCATAATAAATCACAACACCCATTAAGTAATTCGCACCTCTTAATTAATCACTGCCTTTACCAAATAAATCCTTGCCTTTCTCATAATTAATATTGATCACTGTCTATTGCTATTTGATAATAAATTGCTGCCTTAAACAGCATTCATCAATCGCTGATTTTACAAATCGTATCTTATGTATTTGATGACAAAATACTACTCACATACGTTCCTTCGATCGCTCCATGTGAGAATATATACGGGGGTCTTTGATATTTCTGCACTTGGTCAAGTCGGCCAAGATAGATATGAGGAAATTTAAATCTTGGCACTCATGTATGAGGTCGGCCTTGTATTAATTTGTAATTTCATTCTTCAGAAGACGACACCAATCTCAAGGAGGTCGGCCAGCATTAGGATGAAACTCTTTTTAATGAATTCTTTGCATAGTACGCGACATTACACAGGGAACCGTCCCTCCATTGTGTCAGCACTACCGCTACCAAGTTGGAGATGTCCCCAGGACGTCTCACTCAAAGAGGGTATGTTTCGAGGGCATTCTTCTTGAGGCGGACATCAAGGGGACGCTAAGACATACCTAGGACCCTCAAGAAACTCAACCACATCCCTTGAACATCCAAGAAACTTGCAGCTGTCCCCCACATCTGGCATTTAAAAAATACTTTTTTATTAAAAAACAGGGATTTCTTTTAAATCTGGGCCACTAACCTTAATCCCAATAGTCTAATTCGCCCCACCCACACCCTAAACACTCAAAAAAAAGCTATAAAATTTGTATATCCCTCATCACTTAGACATCAAATTCTTCAGCTTCATTGTTAGTTCTCTAAAGAGTGAAGATTTGGCTAGAAATACTGAAATAGTGAGGACTTGGTGTTGGAGAAAACATAGTGATAAAACTATGAAAATGACATGCGCCATGAAGATCCGTGCGGTGTCAAAGGCCTTAATTTGGGCTTGGTGGCAGGGGCTCTACTCCTCGACCCTACCATGTACTACGACAAAGAATGCACTAGGGGCACTACCCCTAGACCCCGTGAGGGGCGCTGCCCCTCAACCCTGCTGGGGGCTGTTGATGTGGTTTTTGTGACAGCAGCAACATTCGAATAAAACACTGGGTATTCTATCCTCTCTTGAGAAAAAGCCTCTCGAGTGCTAAACTATGTGATCACACATGAGTGCTCCAAGGTTCCTTTTGAGTCAGGTCTTGACTGTCACGGGATTAGACTCAATGAAATTATGTGATTTGCTGGTAATCACGAGGTGGACTTACGTGAAATCACTCCTTCATGGACATGGAATTCACACCTTACTCTTGGGATTTGTGAATGAATGGAAACTTCCTCAATTCAACTTGAAAGAAAAGCAAAAGGGAAAGGGTTAAGGAATCTATTCTAAGAACAATGAAATGATGAATGATGCTTCGATAGACAAACTCTTTTAAACCAAGCTTCGCTTCGCCATGAGAACAACAACTACACGAAGCTAGTGCAATCTTCAAAGGGAAATGAATGACTTTCAAGCTACAAACATGCATCCAAATACCCACAGCTAGTGCAACTTGGATGAACATTCACAATTGAACTAGAGCGCATGAAGGTTCAGGCTAACTTTGCATTGTGAATTGCAAGCCACAAATCACAAAAAGTATGAACATAAAGGGATTCATCAAATATCTCAACACAAATCCATCATATCAATGAACTGCAACTAACATCTATCTAAGTTCGTCTTGAATCATCTTCGAAAGAATCATGAAACCATGCTAACATCCCAAAAGGAACACAAATTCATCAAACTTCAATGAGAATGTATTAGATTTGGTAGTATCTTTACAACAATTTCAAAATGTCTTCTCCAACTCATCAAAAGCTTCTACTTTACTCCTACTCTAATCTCCTATCTCTAAGTCTCTCTTATCTCTGTGTCTCCTTTTTACAAATGAGGCTAATGGGCCTTTATATAGGCTTACAAAAGGGGCCAAGATTTGATTTCCTAGAAATCAATGCCCAAAATTAGGTCAAATAGAAACCCTAATGAGAAAGTAAATAAGACTGGCACCCCTCTGGCTAATGAGAAGTTGACACATGTCCTGGGGTGCCACCTCATTTTGTCTTTTTGTAGCCACTTGGCATGCTTTGATTGGCTGATGGTGATTAGATGCCACATCATCCTGCCCTTTTGTCTCAAGTGCACTTTGGACTTGGAATTCTATCTTTGTGTTGCATTTCCTTTGGATACCTTATGCTAAATTGGAAATGCATATTCTCCCGTGGGTGATCTTGATGCTAGCCTCTTTGTATCACTATGATATCTTGAATAATGAAGTCCTTCATCTTCCCCTTGGCATTCATGTGTAGTCCTCTTGATGTTGGAAGCAGTCTCCTTCTCCAACATTAGAACTCCTCTTTGCATTCACCTTGATCGCCTTAGATCATCCTTGAATATCTTCCTCGTGGAACTTATCCTTGTCCTCAAATCCTGCAAAATAAAGAAAACCTCGAGTAGTCATGATGAACAAGATCCTCAAATGCAATGCAATTTCTGATATACTTGTGAAGAAAGATAGAAAACATTAGCATTTGCAAGCAATTCCTCCAGAAATCTGGTTTTTACAACAAATCTGCCCTCTTTTCAGTGAAAAGCTTTGCTTTTTGTGAAGAGTTCTGCCTTAATTTGATAGGCCCTTGGTCTGATTTGATGGGATCCTGATCCTTTTGAGAAGAAAACTGATTTTCTTTTGGTCAACCTAACTTGCGTCTCCAGAAATCAGACTTTAGTTTGGTCAAAAATGAGGACTTTACGCAAAAATCAGAGCTTTTCCTTGGTCAAACTGACCTATTCCTACAGAAATAAGACCTTAATTTGGTCAAAAATGACCTGTTTACTCAAAAATCAGACCTGTTTGCTCAAAAATCAGACCTTAATTTGGTCAAAAACGACCTGTTCCTACACAAAAATCAGAGTTGTCCTTGGTCAAAAATGACCTGTTTACACAGAAATCAGACCTTCACCAGGTCAAAATTGAGCTGCTTACATAGAAATCAGACCTTTTTGCTCAGAAATCAGACTTCTGTGATGATTCGTGGGTCTGGTTTTTGTGAAGAAAGGTCTGGTTTTGATGAAGAAAAGAACTGAAAATCTCAAAAACCCTGGTTTTTAATGCTAACCCTGCCCTTTTTCTATGAAAATCTCTGTTTTGAGGTGAAAAACGAGTCTGAAAAATCTCTGAAATTTCTGGTTTTAATGAAAAAAAAGTCTGGAAATCTCTGTTTTTTTATGGAAAAGGTCGGGTTTTTCATGCTAACCTTGCTCTTTTGACATGAAAATCCGAGTTTGATGAAGAAATTTATATTTCTTATGGAAGAAATCTGCCTTTTCACTTGAAGAAGAAATCTGAAAACCTCATGAAACTCTGGTTTTAATGGAGAAATCTGCCTTTTGTTGAGTATTTCTGCTTTTGAATGCAGGGAAATCAACCTTGGAGGTGAAGAAATCTGGTCTGATATGAAGAAATCAGTGCCTTGGGTGAAGAAATCCCTGCCTTTGATGGAGATATTTGTCCTTGCTTGGCTGGAGCAACCTGCTTTTTGATGAAGATACCTGTTCTTTGATGAAGAAACCTGTTCTTTGATGGAGAAAACTGCTCTTTGATGTTGAAGAAGTCTGCCCTTTGTTGAAATGATAGACTCAAAGCCTATAAATACGGTTAGACTCGCCCTAAAGCAGCCCCACAAGCACCTCTTATATGGCCGACTTAGGCATGAAAGGGGGCTGACTTAAGGATGAATAAAAAAGTCTGATTTTTTTATTTGAGTTGCTCAAGCTCCTCACTTGGAAAACCTAGCACAAAGGTAGCTCAACTTGGAGTGAGCGTGGATTTCCTCATGATATGAATTTGCTTTTGGCTAGGAATTCTTCTTTCATCTAGGCATACACTTTATGGAGTCAAACTTTAAGATATTTTGCCTTGGATTTTAGTGAGCTGGTCATCTCTTTAGGCGTGGATTTTATGAGGTGATGGATTTTAAGATGTTTAAGATATTTTCTCATGTCTTTTGTCTTCTTCCTTGGGCGCACTTTAGGAGAGTCCATGGATTTGGATTTTAAGATTTCCAAATCCATGGATTTCATATTTGAGATGCCTACTTATATGCTTGGGGATGGTCGCACTTTCCACGTATCCATGGATTTCATTTTTAGGATTCCTAAATCCATGGATTTCACTTTTGAGATGTCTACTCCCTTGCTTGGAGCTCCTTTACCCTTAGGCGCACTTTTACTAATCCATGGATTTCATTTGAGTCATTTTGAATTCCATGGATTTCATTTCATCTCCCCTTCTTGCCTGCTTGGAGTTAGGCGTGGATTTCCTTAAGTGAATTTTTTCTTTTAAACTGGATGATGGGCCTTGGCAGTCTCCTAAAGGAGGTTGTCTCACTAAGTAGGACGTTCTCTCTCCTTGAGGAGCTTGAGGAGCTTATCTCACTAAAACAGGAATTTCTCTCTCCTGAAGGAGCTTATCTCTCTAAGCAGGACATTCTCTCTCCTAGAGGAGCGCTTGACGAGCTTATTTTTTTGAAAACATGTTTCTCTATCTCCTTGATGTGCTTCTCTCTCTAAGCAACTCATTGAGGTGCTTAAGGAGCTTATTTTTTGAAAACATGTTTCTCTCTCTCCTTGACGTGCTTATTTCTCTAAGCAGCTCATTGAGGTGCGTAAGGAGCTTATTTTTCAAAAACATGTCTCTCTCTCCTTGACATGCTTATTTCTCTAAGCAGCTCATTGAGGTGCTTATCTACCAAAGCAGGTCATTCTCTCTCCTAGAGGTGCTTGACGTGTTTATATGACTTCCTCTCCTATTGACGAGCTTAATGAGTTTAAGACATGGATTCCTATCTCCTTGAAGTGCTTGTCTCTCTAAGCTAGATGTTGAGGTGCTTATCTCATCAAAGCAAGTCATTCTCTCTCCTAGAGGTGCTTGATGTGCTTATCCCATTTTGACATGTTTGTCTCTCTCCTTGACGAGCTTATCTCTGTAAGCAGCTCATTGAGGTGCTTATCTCTCTAAGCAGGGCATTCTCTCTCCTAGAGGAGCTTGAAAAGCTTATCTCTCTAAGTCAAATTTTGCCAAGGAAATGCTTAAGTTAAGGTGGGCTTAGGATCCTGGATTGGATCCAAGATTGAACAGAGACCGGTAGACTTTGGAGGGGGACTTTATTTACCCTTGAAACTGTGGATAAAGGGTCCCAAATTATGGATTAATAGCCCATTCACCCTCGATTCCTATGCTTAGAGTGAAGGACTTCAGACCTTTTCCTACGAAATGATGGGCTTCTTAGCAAGAATTTGGCAAAATTTGGGCAAATCGATACTATCAAACCTACCGACTCAGCAAAACGACGACAAATAGCAAAAAAGAGGGGGGTCCCCATTTTCAATGGGGCGATGTGTGAAAACATCGCAACAGGGCTCCACTGCCAACCACCGTCCTCCCGTCCCCCCATTCCAAGGCTCCATGGAACATAGTGTCAAACTTTATTCCAATTCCACAGCTTTTTGCTTTCATTAATCAATCATTCCAATGATTAAGCCATGTACTTTTGTCAACATGGTAGACAAGTACAACAAAAATTAATATCAAAACTCCTATCCACAAATGCATCACTATATATATATATATATATATAAAGGTGTGTGTATATATAAAAATATATTATTACATTTCTAGAAAATTAAGCAACTGCACTCATATCTTTTTAATTGCATAGTATACGTGCGTGAAATATGAAACATACAAATACATACAAAGCCTCCGCTAGTAGATTATGAAAGAATAAATTCCTCACCCAAAATTCCACTGACCACACTGCGAACTGCACAGTTGTTCCAGATATCTTGGCCCCGAATGTCTTCAAATGTAGGGAGTTTCACTGGCTCTATTTGTTTTTCAAGAGGCTTTTCATTGGAGGAAGCAGAGTTTGTTGGGTCAACTTGCGAAGCCATCTGAATAAAGATATACATCTGTTAGTATATAACAAAAATACTAAAACCTGGTGATTCTAAAAAACTCTTAATAAAAACAGACTGCAGGCTACAAATACCATCTGGAAAAACACAAAAAAGAACCTGTTTAAAGGTTTCATAGATAGCCAATAAGAGAAACAAAAACTTGAAACATGTCTGTAGGCAACAGGGATCAAGTTGATAAGAACTTTAACATAATCTATAGCATGATACACGAATCAATTTTGTATTTCATCTTTTATGAAATAGATTTGATCTTTAAACCAGTCCCTTATTTACAAAATTTTGTATGTTACTATTATCAATGCAAATTACTACCCTTGATGTTATGTTCCTGTCACATAAACTCCAGATACAACACAAAAGCAAAAACTCTAAGTTGAAATTTAAAACAGAACAAAAGCTTTTGTGGTAATACACCAAATAAAGAAATAAAGTTCACCCTTAGCGAGTTGTTCGGTAATTTTTGTGTACTGAAATCAATCTACTTGCACCAAGAAGCAGCCATTCAATTGTGACAGAATACTGTCCTTTCTCAAATTTCATGCAAACATCACACTCATCCAAAGTTCATCTAAGGTTTCCAGCCATTGCACCTCTGTGGTTACATCGAACCTGGCCAAGGCTGCAACATTTAAAATCAGAACATAATTTAAAGCTATCCAATTTTAATTTCAATCCTCCAACAATCCTTTGCAGTCCATCATTTTATCATTGGCTATTGGTGCTTGAAATTTCTGTAACAGTTCAATTTTCAAATCTACAGATGAAGTTAACAGTTAACTTCGAGCTTGTCAGGGCATGAGTGCCGGTGTTGCTTCTATACTCTCACAGTTGGATATTGATTTCTCCCCAAGCTGCCAGGGAGTAGATTCCTTTTCTTGTTTAGTTTTCACTGGAAGGTTACGAGTGTCCTCTGTGAACTAAGTCTGGATTAGGCTATCTTGGGGAATAATCAAAGTTTCAAACTTTTGACACTGTGAATACTGGATTCATAGCTATTCTTTGGCACTCAGCTAATATTCTTGATTTGAAATGAAAGCTTGGATTTTAAGAAATTCAAATACCCTAAATGTTGATTGGAAATATATGAGCTTTACTTCCCAAAATGGATTGCATTCTCTACTATCCATCAGTGATGATTTTTAATATTTTGTTTGTAAATAATCCTTGACTGTTAGCTGCATGCATTTATTGATACACCAATGTGTCTCTCAGTCAGTCTCAAAGACCTCTATAATGTCCGGAAAATGTATTGTGTTCCAATAAGGTTGCATCTTTTCTTGGCTTGATTGTTTTTTTAGCTTACCACTGTGACCTTGGCCCTTTCAGGAATTGCCTTCCATGTACAGGATGGCATAGATTTTTTATTAAAAATGTTGCCTAGGATGGGAGATGGAGCTATCCTGGTTTGGTCGAGTTTCCTACCAATTAATGACAAGCTGAAACTGGAAGAACACCACGTAGCAGAGCAAGGATATTGTATATAAATATCAATCTTGTTGCATATTTGTTATTCATATTCATGAGCATGGGCATCTGTTTTTCTATATTCACCTATAGATGATAGATCCAACTTGTAAAGAGATCGATCAAGTTGTGAATTTATTTACCATTGAGCAGATAATTTGACTTATTTACAATTTACCAGATATTTGTGGACCATTTTTAATAGACCCTACTCTTTTTAAGACCAACTTTGGTTCTGTGGCCTGTCATATATTTTTTGTTTGGAGAAGAAATGAAATTCAAATCTTGCTCTTTCCTTCTCTCATTATGCATCAGAGATATATAAATGGAACCATGTGACATGTCACTTTGTAGATAGCGAGAATGGTATATCCACAGGAATTCAATATGCCCTCGACAGCGTGTTATTGCAGGAAACAAGATGATTTTAAAACAGTACTCTGTATCTACAAACCTTATGAGTTGGAACAAAATTTCAAATTAGGGCCAATAGGTTTTTCAGTACACCCACATGTAAAACCTGCAATATTTCCCAGGCCCTTGCAATATTTTTTGAAACGAAAAAATTTGTGATGTTGTATTGATCTGAGCTCTCAATCAAGCTGTCTAAATCTATGTGGATGGATGTCTGAGAACAAAGTAAAGAGTGGCAATTACCTAAGTTGGCAATATGTGTATGTTCACTGTTCAGGGTTGGTTACGCGGTTTGCTGATTTTTTTACCTCGGGTTCAGTACAGCTTTGTACAGCCATATAAAATATTAAAATTTAATATATAAAAGTAACCATAATTTGCACAAATTATACAAAATTAAATACAAAACAAGGCTGATAATTCATGTGAAATGCTAAAGATAAATCAAAACAGTTTATATAAGTTCAAAATACAACAATACTCTGTGGTTGAACATACAGCTGCCCATGGAAAGTCGATACAAATCATTATATTACACTTGCAACCCCAAGCAATGACTATCAATGGAACTTTGTGATTAACGAACAAAAGGTACGAAGTATTGTTCTAATTTGCTTTTTGTGTTGTTATTGTTGATAGTATAGTTAGGTAGTTACCTCTAGAGTTAGTTTAGGTTTTTAATTTTTTACTTTTTCCTTTTTTGTTTCTTCATTTTAAAAATTAAAAAAAATTGGGACCAGGTACAGTAAGCATATGATATTTGTACCACATAAATGCTAGCGCTATAAGTATGCATTTGCGACATCTGCCATATTGAATGTTCAATAGTGTTTTGTCATATGAGGAGATTACCAAATGAAATTAGATTAAGAACACACCTAAGTTGTTGGTTCATATATATATATACTTTCCGGGTGGGGGGTTAAATTGTCCCACCCAACCCCAGCTATAGTTGGGTGGGTGGGAGATATAGGGTGGGAGGTTAAGTTGTGCCTGATGAAAGGCCAGATCGATAGCATTTTGCCCTCTTGCCCGGGGCTGGGATACCTCGTTCCTCTCCAAGAGAGCTGGTTTTCGGATAGGGCCTCGCCAGCTATATAGAGTAGGCTATTCCATTCCACTCCACCTTTCTCACTTAATATAGTGGGAGTCATCTGAAGTCTAGAATGTTGAATCTGCGCAGCTACGGGCAACCGAACCACAAGTACGGCACTCCAGAGAAAGACCGGAATGCAACTATAGAGGAGAGGGGGGTTTCTTTAGGCTCTTTGATCTGCTTAGATTCAAACATTCATGGGAAGGAAGAGGCATGAACCACTACTCCGGATTGCTCTATTCCCCATATATGCCACTATCAATCAAAATGCTATCGAATTGGCCTTTCATCGGGCACAACTTAACCGCCCACCCTATATCTCCCACCCACCCAACTATAGCCGGGGTTGGGTGGGACAATTTAACCCCCCACCCGGAAAGTATATATATATATATATATATGAACCAACAACTTAGGTGTGTTCTTAATCTAATTTCATCTGGTAATCTCCTCATATGACAAAACACTATTAAACATTTAACATGGCAGATGTCGTAAATGCATACTTATAGCGCTAGCATTTATGTGGTACAAATAGCATATGCTTAGTGTAACCGGTCCCAATTTTTTAAATTTTTAAAATGAAGAAACAAAAAAGGAAAAAGTAAAAAATTAAAAACGTAAACTAACTCTAGAGGTAACTACCTAACTACACTGTCAACAATAACAACACAAAAAGCAAAAGAGAACAATACTTCGTACCTTTTGTTCGTCAATCACAAAGTTCCATTGATAGTCATTGTTCTCTTTTGCTTTTTGTGTTGTTATTGTTGATAGTGTAGTTAGGTAGTTACCTCTAGAGTTAGTTTAGGTTTTTAATTTTTTACTTTTTCCTTTTTTGTTTCTTCATTTTAAAAATTAAAAAAAATTGGGACCGGGTATAGTAAGCATATGCTATTTGTACCACATAAATGCTAGTGATATAAGTATGCATTTACGACATCTGCCATGTTAAATGTTTAATAGTGTTTTGTCATATGAGGAGATTACTAGATGAAATTAGATTAAGAACACACCTAAGTTGTTGGTTCATATATATATATATATATATATATATTCTAGAAACAGTAATACTCAGAAATTCAATGTTCATAATTGCCAATAAACAAAATATTTAAATACCTCATAACTTGCAATAAATGAATTGAAATTCAATGATTCATAATTCAGTGATTTGTCAAAGACTCAAATGTCAATACAAAATGAAAATTACAATCAATATTCAATAATCTTCATATGGCTCTTCACTGTCTTCAACAAGAGTATGATAGTCAACATTTGGTTTAATTTCATTTGAACCACAATTAGCTGCATTGCCACTCCCGCTACCCACATCATATGTAGAAGTTGCCTCATAATTGGAGACACAAGCAAGTTGTGCAACAGTAGCATCTAAGTCAGCACAGTTAGGAGTTAGATACCAATTCCTTGTCAGCCCCTCACTGTAATCAGGTCTCTTATGTGACAAGAGACATAAGTTGGAGTGCACAAAGACAAAATCCTCAACTTTTTTTGCACCAATCGGTTGTGTTTTACTGAGTGGATAAAGGAGTATGTACTCCAATTCCACTCAGCTGAAGAAGAGCTTGCAACCTGTTGAATTTACATACAACATTTACAATTAAAAAACATAAATTATATTATATAGTAGCGAACGAAAAATGAAAAAGTTAAAAATTTAAAAATAAAAAGATGCATACTTGAGATAGAACTTTTATTGCAATAGGTTGCAAGTAAATAGAGCCTTGGCCATGTAGGTACCACCATTCATGGGCAACTTTCTTGTACTTGTCTCGAAAAGCCCAAACATCATGATTTTTTGAAGATATGAAGTTGCCAAACTCACTCAAGACAACACTTTGTATATCTATATTTGGGAATATTCGTTTGAATGCAGTCTTGTACCCAATAGCAACCTCTTTATCTCTATATGGTGCCACCCTCCTCGGCAAGGAAAGTATCTCTTTGCTATAATACTTTGGGGACAAAGCAAATGCTAGGAGATGCAAGGGCATGGTCATCTTGTTCCAACGGTCAACAATGATCTTTTGCACTCTTTTGAAAAATGCTTATGTTGGGTCATGCTCCTTGGCTTCTATTATGGTCCTTATTTTTTCAACCATAGAGTCCATACCACCATAAATTTCACCCAAACATGGTCGATTTGTATCTGCATACCTAATCATACTCATGATGGGATCAGTGAAACTCAAAATATATTCCACACAAGCCCACCACTCATCATCTAGAATCATTGCTTTGACTTTTTGGGCTCTTTTTGTCTGTGATTGCCTCCATACACTCCAAAGAGTGTTGATGACCATGGCACCCAATGGCTCTCGCACTTTTACAAGTCGTCTCAAGACAATTATGTGTGATGTGAATTGAGTCTCGGCAACATATTATGATGTAAAAAATAAAACTAATTGATTATTTAGAAAGTAACAACTTAGCAAAAAGAAATTTAAAAATATATATTAAAAATTAAAAAATATTAAAATAAAAATAAAATTACTCTCAACAAGTTGGAGAAGGTCCTAAAGATGGCTTGTGACATATGATGATTTCTCACAAACATTTGAATCTCCTTGGCCTCCATGTAGATTTCCTTGACCCACTCAATCCGCGTGCCAATCTTTTGCAATATCAACTTGAGAAAGTGGATGGCACAAGGTGTCCAAAAAATATGCCCATATGTACCTCCACTATTGAACCAACTGCCCTACAATTTTTAGTGTCGTCCATTATGACTTGGACAACATTTTCAAGGCCCACCACCTCAATAGCTTGTATGAGGATACTGGAAATGAAAGTTGCATCCTTTACTTGCCCTTCACAATCAACTACCTTCAAAAACATCGCCCCTTTAGGGGACACTGCAAAGACATTAATTAGTGGTTTGTTTTTAACAACCTTCCATCCATCAAAAATTATGGACACTCCTAATGCGGGCCATGTATCCTTGATTACTCACAATGATGCCTCTATGGAAGCTTTTTCCTTGTCTAATAAGGTGGTGCGCACCTTTCCATACCTAGGGCTAATGTAATCAGCTGGTGCATTGGTAATTGTTGTCACCATATCCTACCAATATGGTGATCTAACAAGGTCGAAAGGAAGCCCACTGCTATAAATGCAATGAGCAATGCTCTCATCTGCAACCTCTCTTGCCTCATTCTTAAAGGCTTTTTCCAATGGCCCTCTTTTACGGGAAAGAAAGGGGGTATTCTCTTCTCATGAAAATGACAGTAGCATGAAAGGATGTGGGCCAACCGGTTGTGTTAAGCCACTAGGTCTTTATGATCCTTTATTGGAAAGAGGATGTACTATTTCCTTTTCTCTATTACTTACCATGTCAATGTCCTCTTGTTCTTTGATATATCTCATTATTTGTTTCTTTGGCAACCCTTTTTTATTCGGCCCTGGACAAACTTTTATTCCTAAGCCGATAATAGCACACAAGGGAGCTTTCACTCGACTATACAAGCTCATATATTCAGTCCCACATTGTCTACAACGCCAACACCAGGAAGTTGTTCAATCATGGTTGTATATCGCCAAAAAGGTGATGCTACATTAATTTTAAACGAGCTCTCGGCAAGTGGTGCAACTGAACTAGAACTACCAACCATTCTGTACGAAATACAACAAAACAAAAAACATTACAAACTTAAAATCCTCCAACTTATAAACAAAAAAGAATTGGCATTATAATCCCTATATTATGTATAAAAGGTTTTTAAAACTATTTAGAACTTTTTTTTTTAAATTGAAAAAAAACTAAAAAATCTTGTAAAAATTCTTCAAAACTTAAAAAAAATTACAAGATTCACTTACCTTTGATAGATAAATCTTCCCTGTACAACTCTCTCTCCTATTGGTGTAGTTCTTTCACTTCCATAGCCTTCACCTTCGAAGAAAAATGCAGCAACTTTCAAAAATCAACAATGGCAGCTTGGAAGCAAAAATGTTGTTTTACTCACTTGTGTTGGTGAAATGAAGCAAAAGATGTTATAAGCCCACAAAATTAGGTGTTGTAGGTGTTTTTTATTTTTAAAAAATGTTTTAAAAAATCTTTTTTTTTTAAATTTTTGTGCCTAAGGGCCACGGGTACCCTGGGTTCCCAGGTTCGGCTAGGGTCCGCCCCGGAGCAACCCCAGGCTGTCCCAGACCCGTAACAAACCCATACAGGCATGTGGAGCAATACTGCAGAACCCCGTAACTTAGGAAGACACCAATGCATTGCTATTGGGTGATCCTTCTACTGCAAACTCATAGGATTGTTTTGCGTTAGTTGAGTTATTTCTATATAATTGAAATGCAATAAACATACTTAAACGCTAACGGCTGCCAAAACCAGCAGCATATTATGAACACTTCAAGTTTCAACAATTGCGATGCTTAAATGATTCTGGATGTATATTGGTATTTTTGGCCTTTGAATTACTCTGTTGTTCATAGTATCATTTGCAGTTCCTTAAATTTGTTGAAAAGAATAGCCAATTACATTTCATGTTTTCTGTGTCCAGTTATTTTTCTTGTCATAGCTACAATGGGGTTTTGCATAACATCGACTAAGCGTGTTTGAAGACATGGAGTAGAAGAATGCATCAGGGACCACAATACAAAACCTTGACATTAAGTTGGATGAATATATCTTGGGCATTAAACACCTCACTAAGATAAAATAAAATAATAAAAATTTAAAATTAAAAAAAAAAAAAAACCTTTTCTGTCACAATTTGTTCATTTGATCATAGAAGCCTAATCCTCCAACAACACTCATAGAGAAAAAACAAATCGGACATCATTCTCTCCATTAAAATACAGTCCTAATAATTTCTCGACAAATTTTCATATTTTCAGACACAAGGGGGTTGGAGAGTTACAAACTTTACAAGGATGAGGGTTTTTTAAATTTAACATACCTCCTAGGGCTTCTTTTGTTTTGGCCTTTGTTTGGAGCTTTGATTCAACTCTTCCGTCAACTGATCGCTGTCGAGAGAATGTTCCAGCAAAATATATTTAAATTGTTGAATCCAGCCAGAAAACAAGCTACTGCTTCAGAAATTATGGATTTGATATAAGTGGATTAGGGTTTTGGGTTTTGCAGTCCACTTTCCATTGGCTTTAATTCCTGTTCACTTTTACAACCAGCTTTGTTTTTGGAGGGTATGCGTTTGTTTTAAGCGTAAATATATTTTTATTTTTCATTTTTCATCTCATAAAACCTGGTAAAAAAGAGAAAATTTTATAGTTTTGTCCGGACTCTATTAAGTGGTTAAAAGAACATATATTTGGTTTTTTCATATATATATATATATATATTTCATCTCATAAAACCTGGTAAAAAAGAGAATTTTTTATAGTTTTGTCTAGACTCTATTAAGTGGTTAAAAAGAATATATATTTGGTTTTTTTCCAAAATATATGTATAAAATAAAGCCACGTGCGTCGTTGTGGGCGGACGGGTGGGAGCCACCTCACATCCAGGTGAGGTGGCTGACTCAGCAGGGGAAGCGGGTAGGACGCCTGATTAGCAGGCATCGTCAGCAGGATACCCCCGTTCCATTAGGGCAGAGGGAGGCGAATTGGGCAGTCATCACAATCATCACTGCGCACAATAATGGCGGCTAGTGGAGATCAGCATTTAGAGCCCACACGCTGGAACGGTCTCAGTTCTTGGGGTGTAGGATGAAGGCAAGGACAGCCCAATTATGAATCAGTAGGAATTGTAGATGGCCTCATATCTCGGGGCATTCGAGCAGTTAAGTACTGAGCTGGCGAGAGAGGGGAGACGCTCAGAACTTGTCTTCCGCCATCATCAAGAGAAGAGGCATTTTCTCGGGCTATTTGAAGGCATTTTGGCTAGCATTTTGCAGACTATTTGGCATTCTGGTTTATGGCCAACGTTCCCCCACAGTTCATCATTTCCATCTTCCTGTCGAACAGCTTGCTTGTGACAGACTGGAATCCCCCATTTGTCTAACCAAAAGGGTTAGGCAGATGGCGTTCTTTGGCAAAATTACCGATCAGAGATTGAGAAGGGTCCTACAGCAGAACGACGCCTTCGTCATCGGAGCCACTAAGCTCATCTTGGGGAGAGCTCTTGTCAATGGTGGAGAGCACTACTGTGTAGATTCAGACATACCATCTAGGGTGGTAGCTTCTCTCCTTGACATGATGACGGCAAAGGATGAGGTGAGGATGCTGGTGCAGAGGATGTTCAAGTCGAACCTGATGGAAGGGTTGGATGAGGTGTTGGAGGCAACGGAAGAGGTGTCGAGCTCCCGAGGCCGAAGGATCTGAAAAAGGTAAACCAGCTCGGCGAAGTAGTCAATTTCTTTCCTTCATCTTGGACATTTGAGGTGATGAGTTGATGGCCCATAGGGCCAAGGTCCACAAAGGAAGGGACTTCCTCAAAAAGATGTTCAACATGATTCCAGTCGAGGGCTTCGTGTGGGTGGGCGAATTTCGAGACTACCTGTTCGAGGAAGGGGAGATATGATTAGTCTGGTAGCTCTGGTTCAGTCGGTATTTGATCAGCTTGGTGTTTACTGTTGTATATGTTTAATAGTTTTTATGTTTTATTGTATTAAGGCAATATGGGGGTTTTAGGCAGTTATATGTATATGTCTACTATAGCGGCAGTTTAGTTTGACAAACCCAGAGTGGTCTTTTTGTAATATTTTGTAAGCAAATAGCAAGGGGACAAGTGAGCTAAACAGTGTAATATTTTTTTTGACTATCAATATAAACTATCTCTTACCTAACAAAATAAAATAAATATAGCCACCTTGTCCATATAGCATGCTAGATGTACATTTTACTAAAGTAATTATGAAAATGCATTATAAAATAATTATTAAAAAACTATTAAATCTAAGATAGGATGGTTTTAAATTATAATTAGTAATAAAGTGCATCTATTAATAGATATATGCTTTTTTTTTACTATTATTTAAATTTAAATGTATTTTTTATTAAATTTAGTTAATTTTTTATTTTAAGAGATAATTATATATAGAATTTATTGTTTAAATATATTTATAAAATATATAAGTTTTTTATATTCATAAATATTATATTTAAATTTATTTTAAAAATGTGTTTTGAAGTTATTTAATATATAAAATTATTGTAGAAGAGGAAAGTGTCTACTTTATTTTTTCACTTCCATGTTTTGTATATTGACTCTAAATCTTGAATTTGACACCTTAAAATATAAAATTTTCCACTTCAAATTAACACCCATTCATTTCTTAACAAATTTACCATCCTCAACTAAATCATGCATATGATCTAGTACCTTAGAGTGGATTGTGGGTGCAATCTAGTCGCTCAAATTTCAAATTCAAATTTCTCAATTTTAAAGATTAAAAGGTTTAAATTGTGTTTTTAAGATTGTGTAATTAAGAATATTATCTTGTGGCACTTTTATTAAAAAATATCGATAAGTAGCACTTTACATTCATAGATTTGATCACACATCACTAAATTGATTGGCATCAATCTTAGTTTGCATCAGACATAGTTACTCAACATCCAATATTCTTTGTTTCTCTATTTCAATATTAAATCAATCTTAAGGCATGATTGTTATTGAGCAAGTTTTTGTAGCAATCTACCCCAATTTTTTTCCAAAAAAATTAAACAATGATAATCAATATTAGCACAACTAAATAACCTCCACACTTCAGATCACCAAGATCCCAATTGGGCGAGGTGAGAGCATATTGTGTTTCGGCTTACAAATTATAACATTGTGCAATAAATAAAGCATTCATCTGCTTAAGCAGACATCCACAATGTAGTGGGGATTCACCACCTTTCAGTGGGTATGAGTGCAAGAATGAAAACTACAAATCATCCACTTATTCAGTGGGTATTCACCACTTATCCAGTGGGTAGAAAGAAAGAAAGAAAGGTTCGATTAATCCACATTGGCGGTAAACCATCCAGGGGTTATTATGTGAGATACAAGGAAAGAAATGGTTACAATGTTATCAATTGTATACAACAATCAGAAGAAGAATATTTTGAACATGATAACACTTTCCAAGTGACTATGCATCACACATAATCCCTGCATCACAAGAAATGTTATGTTGATATCTCAAGTGCCAAATGATGATAAGCAAGGCAAGTCACTGTTGTTCATCAGAAACTCTATTTTTTTAGATCATCATGGTGTTGTACGACTACTCAAAACTCAGTCATCAAACCAGAAGTGAACAAGGATGAGTCAACTTTTTATCCATAAACCATTATGAAGAAAATTCCATACTAAAACCAATGCATCGAGGAGAAATTAGAGTGATATGGATCTGCAACATAATGTCAAAACCCACAAACAGAGTCGTACAGCCCTGATGGTACGATATTCTCATAACTCCTTAGAAACTACCCCAAACATCAATAAATTAGGCTCAAACGAAACGCCTATTCATAGCAATCAACTCTAAATTAGCACAAACAACCAAAGTGGCATGCATTGTTTATGAGCACAAATCACCCAACTTGACTGGTACGGCCATGGAAGGTACAAAATCAATAAAGCAATCACAAACCTTCATCAAAGTCCATGAAATCAGTCTAGCATGAAGCGCCTAAGCATAACAATGAAACCCCATACAACTATGCATCCAAAACATCCCTTATAATTTTCAAAGCAAAATCACCCCCAAAACCATATGTATGACCCAGCGTGTACGGCCAAATAGAAGACTAACTCAAAATCACAAGAAATTAATCCAAACCACTCCAAAATAAACTACAACTGATCACAACGATATAAAATTGAATCACAATCAAAAAAATTCATCAAAATCTTTTAACTCCAATCAGCTCCATGTGATTTACTGAATGAAAACCACCATTACCAGCTAGGGTGGATATCCCACCACCAAAACTAATCCTCCTCAAGTGGATTTCTGTCCATAAGAAGGTACAATGATCTTCCGATTCAATCCCAACAGCATAACAATATCATAAACCAAGTATAACCCTCACAATGAGCTCCCACTTCTCTTTTATAGGCACTTGGGGAGTTACACAAGAAATTAATTATTTCTTGGAAATAATACTTTTTTCCTCAAACTTATAATAAATCCATTTTAACTCCACTTAAGTGCTCACATTAAAGTGCCAAGATAAAAGATTATAGTTCCCCCTTTCCAAAGAGCTATAACACTTAAGTATTTAATAATTATTTTCACCCCTTAGGAACTTAAGTGAGAATAATAATTAAATAGCTCATTAAATCACTTGACTTTGTGGGAAATCCCAAACTTAGGCGAACTGCAAAATAAATCATACCATTGCCTTCTATGATGTTTGGGATGGAGAACGATGTCATCTGGGTGACTTACTATAATTAGATGGCTCCTCCAAGAATCTTGTAGAGCAATCGGAGAGCCCGATCCAACTTCTGAAAACATCACTGTAACCCTGGACATCAACTGAGCTCAATGCCATAGAAAATAGTCCATTAACATAAGGGAAACCCATATAATTGTTTTGCAGACTAAACCACAACTACTCCAAGACATTTGGAGCCTCCTAAACATGTCGAATAGCCTCCGAGAGACTAGGAGAAAGCATAATAGGCACAAAAATCTATGCACCAAAAAAAAGAACATTACAGTTTTATATTTCCCTTTGTACGTGTTAGGCTCCTAAAGATGCTTTTCAACAACACACTTTTCTAAATGCAGGTAAATTCAAAGTGAACAATTTGAGTTGGCACTAAACTCAAGATTCTACAACAAATGAAATCCCAAGGTCCACAAGTGTTATTATCTTTCCCTAGACCCTAGGATTCTTAGATTTCAAGTGTCTCACATCTCTAATCCCATATCCAATATTAGTTTCCAATTTTTAGCCTTTAGCATCACAATAGACGAAATCAACATCAATCAACTTTCTAAGTAACACTCTAAGCTCTCTTATTTCCATTTATTATTGCCATTTTTTTAGTATCTCAAAACTTAGCTCTATTAATTCAGGGTTGAATTGTCATCCTATTTTGATATTTGAATAATCATAGGGTTATTTTATTTCCCTACATTTTGGTGAACCTATAGCTTCCACACCTATGCTTTTAGGTAGATTTTTTAATTTTTATTAGTTTTTAGATCTAATTGCCCTAAATTTCCCATCATTTTCAAATTCAATAGCTCCTTGTGCATTTATTTGTCTTACCTTGATATAGGCCCCAATTTGAAACTCAATGGACAACTCTCTAGATGAGGATCTAATGAAGTTATGTGTGTTGGAGTCCAGGACAATACTGAGAGGGGGGGGGGGTGAATCAGTGTTCTGTAATTTTTAACATTTCAAAACTTGATTCAAAAAAAGGTTGTGCAAAGGAGTTTACTGAAGAACTTAATCATTGTGATATGCAAAACTTAAATAAAGATGAACAAATATATGCAACATAATCAACCACAAGAAGAAGACATGACACAGCTTTTAATGAGTGGAAAACCCTCTAGGGGAAGAAAAACCACCCTGAATTGCTTCACTAGCTTAATCAAGAACCTCACTAGTTACAAACAGGTCTCACTGACCATTCACAAGCCTCACTGGCTACAAAGAGGTCTCACTGACCATTCAAGCCTCACTGGCACATACAAACATCATCATCAAAACATAATGCTTAGTGTGCAAGAATTGATTGCTAGTCAATCTGATTTGCACCATTACACAACCTATCTTCTCTGAATTTGCATATCTCTTTGCAATCTTATTCAACAATCAATTGCATATTATCTTTGACATGGTTCAATCTATAAGTTTGTTGTATATTGTCTTCATCACTACATATTGGTTCACTCTTCTCAATTTTGCAATGCACCTGCAATACCATTATATAAGAAATAGAATGTCCTTTCATATTCTTCTCAATCCTCATATTGAACTCTGCATCTATATCTTCATCAATAAGAAATTTGCAAAAAATAAGATTAAATCCCTTTGTTTTGCATAACCATTCATTTACTTTATTTCTCTGATCCATCTTTCTCTTCTGATAAAATAAGAAACCTTTCATTTTCTCAATAAAAACAATGAATGATATTCATCATATATCACTAAATAAAATCATCAATGGATTGCTTCAATCTGCCTTTGTCAACAAAAATGAAGTGCCTTCACAAATCAATTCATCTGCAAAACAACATAACCTTTCATATTCCTTTCTCAACCTTTTCAATCTGAGCATTTATGTCTTCATTATTATCCCTGCACCAAAAATATATCTCCACAAAAAAATCTTAAATCAATTCCAACAAAAACTCTTCATATTCCTCTGTGCACTTCAAAGAGCCCTCCAAAATTTTCAATCTGCAAAAAATGAAATCATCTGCTTACAATTTTTACCAATTTGATCTCTTAGTGGGACACCACAAATATGTTCTAATGAAGACATTTTTGGTCAAAAACCATCCACCACCTTGGGTCCCATCAACCTTGTATTTGACTTTGTAGACCCATTTGCACCCAATGGGCTTCGTCCTAAGAGGGAGATCAGAAAGAATCCAAGTATTGTTCTTCAAAACGCTGTGGTGCTCAACATCCATAGCCTTTTCCCATTCAGGTACACCTTTGGCCTCAGAGTATGTTTGAGGTTCTGAAATGCTGTGAAGATTTGCCATGAGAGCAAAATTGACAGTAGTTTGTTGTTTGCTCTTCTTTCGAGCAGATCTACCCTCGATGAGTTCATTATCACGAAGAGCACCAATTGTTTTGGCCCACCATTGTTTTGGACCAATATCTGAAGAAGAGACATCAACATCACCATGAGTGGCAGGGACAAGATCAGGAGGATCCAGAGTATCCTGAGGAGAGGCAGGTAGTGGAACACCATGCTGCAATGTGGGCAAAACTGCCGAAGTTCTCTCATCAGGTGGAGCGAAAGGAATGTGCACACCAAAGTCTGAAGTCGTCAAGGGCTAATCCTCAAGATGGGGAGATGAAGAAGATCGCAAAAAGGGCCCAGTAGTCTCATCAACGACTACATCACGACTGAATATGAGACGATCAGTATCTACATCAATCAGTCTGTAAGCCTTATGATTTTCACTGTACCCCGTGAACATGAGTTTCTAGCTCTTGGTGTCCAGTTTAGTGCACTTGGCATCTGGAATCCAAACATGAGCAGTGGAGCCAAAAATTTTCAGATGGGTGGCGTGAGCCTGACGTCCAGACCAAGCTTCAGCAAGAGTCATTTTTCGGACGGCATAGGTGGGAGATCTGTTCAAAAGATAGACAGCAGTGTAGACTGCTTCAGCCCAGAACTTCTTAGGAACACTTCGATGTTCGAGCATAGAACGTGCCATCTCTGTAATAGTGCGATTACGACGCTCAACAATACCATTTTGCTAGGGTGTGTAAGGTGTAGTATGCTAACGTTTGATGCCATGTGTAGCACAGAAATGGGTGAAGTTAGAGCACAGAAATGGGTCGAGTTAGAGGAACAAAATCCCCCCCTATTATTAGACCGAAAAGAGACAATTGGACACCTTGACTCTTTTTCCACCAAGGCCTTGAACTGCTGAAATGTGCTGAGCACATCGGATTTCCTTTTTAGGAAATATACCCACATCTTTCTGCTGAAGTCATCAACAAAAAGTAGAAAATATCTGCACCCAGTGACTGAAGAAGTGTTCATTGGCCCACATACATCGGTGTGAACCAACTGCAAAACCTTGGATGCTCTCCATTTATCACCATCAGGAAATGGAGTCCTATGTTGTTTGCCAGCTTGACATGCATCACAGATGCCAGGAAGTTGAGTCTGAATTTCTGGAAGACCACCAACCAAATTCTCCCTAGCTAATTGAGAGAGATAGTGCATGTTGAGATGCCCATACCGTTGATGCCAGAGTTTACTGATGGAAGTGTTCCTGGCAACCATAGCTCGCTCTGGAGAATCACCAGAATTCATGAGTCTATATAGACCATGATCCTCAAGAGCCTGAGCAACAGTGATGCGGGTCTCACGATCTACTATCTGGCATGAGTGCATACTAAATACAACATCCAGATGAGGTGAGTGTCGCATGATTTGACTGACAGAGAGAAGGTTCAGCTCCATGCCAAGTACAAAGTAAACATCGAGAAAAATCAGATTTCTCCTTCCAGATTGTATCTGAACAGTGCCTTTTCCAGCAATAGCTTATTCTTCGCCTCCTCCAAAAATGACAGAATCTTTGAACGACGTGTACTCCGTGAACCAGTCTCGCCGATGTGTAAAGTGACGAGAGTTCCCTGAGTCAATGTACCAGGCAGAGGTTTTGACATGATCTGCAGGGCGCTTGGCCATAAAAGCGTACCCCGCAGATTTCATTGGTTCAGGATGCATGACAAAGGACGCCATCGGGGGATATTTTGAGAGACAAAAAACAAGATATCAAAGAATAGACAATAGCCAGACGGCAAAAATCTCAAACCATGGAAATTGACTCGACAATCCGAACACGAATTTCGAGATGAAATAAAAAAATTTCTTCATACCTGCTGATGACAGGGACCCAGAGCACAAAACCCACGGTTGAGTGAGGAAGTAGATGAGTCTAGGCGCTGTAAGCGCAAAGCAAATAGATTATAATAATGGCGGATTATTTAAACGTTGCCTTCACAAAATCGCGATTTCCAGGTAACCCTTCCTGCATCTTCAAGAAAGGAGAAGTCTGTTGAAATGCAGAGTATGATGACAGGCAGCACGACCTAGGCTTCTACACACGCGATCACAAAGAATGATGAACAAAGCAGAATCTCCGCCAGGGATAAATTTCGTTTGGTAGAAGAAGATACGCCAGTCGTGATCCACAAAATGGTGACCATGCTCTGACGTCTCTTTATTCCCGTCGAAACCAGTGACGAAAAAGATTCCCGATTGTGATTGAGAGAGATGGCTCGAACAGATGGCGTGGAAATCACCAGGAGGAAAGGCTCCTCGAAGTCGCACCATTTCCACAAATACTAGAACGATCCATTAGAAACAGCCGATGATCATGAAATGGCAACAAAGTCTGAAGAATCACAAAAAATGTGATTTGCGAAAGAAAGACGCCGAAAAAAGAATCGCAACCTTCACCTATAGACGCCAACCAGAAAAAGGAAAAAACTCACGATTAGGAATCGCGTCTTCTAAAGAAAACCCACGATCCAGTGAACAAAAGATCAAGAAGCAGAAACCCGCGAATGTTCAGCTCCAATAACGCCGAAGCAGGAGGAATCACAACCAGAACAAAATGCAGAAACGGCGACCATGGAGAACTCTCGACCAGAACAAAATCGCTGACGACCCAGAGAGCTCACCCGGGGCTCTGATACCATGTTACAGAAGGTAACTGAGAATCTTTTTATTAAAGAATTCGTTATTTACAAAGGTGAGCAAAAGCTCAATATATAGAATACAAAGTCTAAGAATAGACGACAGGCTGTAAAAAGATTACAGCGAAGAAACGCAAAAAGCAAGAGAAGAAATAGCGACCATTATATAAAACGAACGCTAGTTTTAATAAAGACAATTTAAAATCAGTGTCGATTTACAACCTCCAGGGATAATTAGACAGAGATGGGCAAATTACATCACGTCTTTCAATCTAAACCAACATGTTTCAATACAGCCCTGCTTTGCTTGTTCAAACAGCTCTTTATATATAGCCATTGACTTGGAGAGAGTATCTGGCCTGACTTCACTAAATTTAATCACTCATTATTGTGTCTTCAAAAAATTCAATATCAAACTAGAGATGGTCATTAGTCTCTTCAGTTTATTTGAATGGTATTAATATATTTTAACTTGGTAAGGCCTTTCTACATTTTCTTTCATGATCTCTGCAAAAGCTTCTGTTACTTGCTAGGCAGGAGAATTTCACTCTAGTAATTGAAATTTATACTAGCAGTTTGAGGCTGTTTTTTCCTGCTAATTTCAGATTCACAAGGACTAGAGCTAAAAATGGGAGTGAGTACAGTCCCAAGGGCAAATTGAAAAGTTCAACAGCAAAGAAGGCTGATAAACCCCAGTGTTTGAGATCCAAGGATGCATTCTGCTACTACAACCTAAAGGTAGAATCTGATGAATCAAAGACTACGGCAACATCCTGAAATTCAGGAATAGCAGAGAGGGTAGGCCTTGTAAAGCAGGGTTTGAGACACTCAAGCAATACATTGATGTAAAGTTTAAACTGATTGATAAAAAACAAGAGGAAGTGTTTCACAAATGAAATGATAGAGATGGAAGTTCAAAGATTCTTGTATGTCTAGATGACCGTTATTCTTGTCCAGTCTCTACATGATTCAGGCACGACTTCTATAAGGCCTACGCATACACTTAGAAGATTTCTCAGTGGCCATGATTGGAAATTTGAATTTTTATCTCGTAAAGCTCAAACTGGAATAACTAAGAACTTCAAAAAAATAGTCCGAATACAAATATTAAGTAGCATGATCCCTTTAAAGGGTATGAATGGTATTTAAACTTTAATGGTTGCCAATCTGGCAATATGGACAGTCAATATGAATGATACCACAATCACCTTGAAATACAACTTGAAGGAAGCAGTCCTTGAGCTTCCATTAAGGTTTATGAAAAGTTTTGTCAATTGTTTGTTGCTGTGACTCTGTTTCTACAATAAGATTTAGTGTTCGTGGCAACTATAAGTATAATTTTGTTGATCTTGATGCAATAAAGAGTGACATAACTGTTGATGATTGTTTTTGGACAAGTCAACAATTAGAGTGAAATACAAAGTATCTGACTCCCTCTTGAGCAAAGCCTCTCGAATGCTGAACGAAGTGATCAAACAAGATGACTCCAAGGTTCCTTTCTGATAATTTTATAAGAGATAGCTCAGTGACTAAGTATGATTTTGCTGGTAAACACAAAGGGACTTACGCAGATTCTTCTCCTTTCATTCAGCTTATTCCTCCTTTCAGTGTGGATGATATGTATACAAGGTTTCTATGATAAAGAAAATGAAAAAAGGGTTAAGGGTTCAGAAAGCTAATCTAAGGTCAATGTAGCAATGATGATGTATTGAATAGACAAACGCCTAATTAAACCTAACTTCACTTCGCCAAGGATGCCTACAACTACATGAAGTTGGTGCTATCTCCTAAGGTTACGTGAATGGTTTTCAGATCATGAAGGCTCACATAAGCACCCATTGAATGGCGCAGCTCAAACAAGCATCCACAATCGAACTTCAGCAAATAAGCTCAGACTTTACACAACACTTCATCAGCGATGAATGTTAAAAGCATGAGCTAGGAGTTGATCAAATATTCAGCACAACATACATTACAACAAAGAACTTCTAATCTATTTTACTTGAAACATCTCTCCATTCCATTGAAGTACAAGAAACCATGTTATTTTGCAAGACAACACTTAAACACCAAGCGAACTCCAATGTTCTTTGTATTAATCTTGAAAATATTTACAACAATATCAAGTCCTCTCGGAGAATTGTGAGAGTCTCTCCTATTCTACTCTAATTTCTCCTACCACTTAGCTACTGATCTACTGAATTACAAATGAGGCAACAAGGCCTTTATATAGTGCCCCAGAATACATTGAATGGCTAAGATTAATTCAATAGCCAAGGGTCTAGATCGTGCCACCTCACAGGTAGTTACAACAAACTGTTATTTTTAGCACAAAAGAGCGAGGCAATGAAGGCACATTTTCCAATGTGATAAGGTAAGGCGAAAGCATTTAAAATATTCTTCCACATAGGAATCCCTTTGGCTTCTTTCATTAAATGATACATTTAAGGCATTAAATAATGCGACTAATCAAAATTGAATGATGTGTACTCGCCACATGGGTGCCAACTCAGCATACTTTGAAGATTGTATCATCTTTGTGTTGATGTATTCAATATGATTGTTTGAACTTGTATGTTTAGGAATACAGCTTGTAGATCTTTGCCTTATTCATTCTTCTTGCAACTGGATGTATGATACTTGTAGCTCATTTGATTGACTTTGTAATCCTTTCTTCTTCTTGTAGGTAAGTTGATGTGATGATCTTCTTCGATGATGCTCCTTCTTGAAGAATGAATAGATGATGAAGCTAATGATGTTTCCTTGGACTTGAAAGTAGAAGACTCTCTCTTGGACTTGAAGGTTGAATGAAACTTGAAGTTGAATAGATGAAATGTCTCTGACATGATGCTATTGCGGATGAAGTAATCCTTCATGATAACCTTTGAAGTGGCTCCTCTGGAGTGTAGTAGATGACCTCTCAAGGAGACTTGAAGGCATTGGAAGAACTTGAAACTTGATGAATCTTGACTTGAAGCTTGGATAAATGAATGCTTCAAATCATGTTGCCCTTGATGAAGTACACTTGAACTTGATATGATCCAACATGATGTATTGATGTAGGAGACTTGAGGTGTGATCTTTTAGAGTGGTGTTCCCTTTGCAACTTGAAGGTGACTCAAGTACTTGCTTTTGATGATTCCTTGACTTCATCAACACTCCTTCTCTCAATGATGCAACTTGATGATCTTCAAAGGCGGCTAGCATGATGCTCCTTACTCCTTGCTTGAAGGTGATTCCTTGGATAACTCCTTAGCATCATTGATAATCCTACAAGTCAAGGTAAACGATATATCAATGACCTCATAAGATGAAACAGCTTTAAACATGTAATAATCCTTTTCAAGCTTAGGCGCAAATATAGGTAAAAATAGGAACAAAGTGCGCCTAACACAAATTAGTCCCACATTCATAACTTTAAATGATTTCAAGCAATTGCAAGGGTTTAAAGAAGTCAATCCACTTAAAAGATTCATTCAAAAGATATCTCTCAACACAATTTCTTCCTTAGGCGCCAAAATCAAAAGGTTTTGATACAATCTTTCCCAAGGCGCCAAAATCAAACTACTTTGAAAGTAAAGGGCGCCATCTAACTCATCTATCTAAACTTCATCCACACCGGGGTGCAATTTTGAGTGTTCAAACTCCTTATAAGCTTAGGCGCCTAATCTTATTGGGCTTAATTTATCATATTGAATCAACTTTGGAAGTCAAAATAACTCCCTCCTTAAAGGCGCCCAAAACACATGACCTCAAGGCGCTATAAACCTCATTTCACATCAAGGCGCCTAAATTCACTTGCACCTAAGACTTTCTCTGGAGGTTGCTTAGACACCATAGGGCGCCTAGACTCAAAATGCTCAAAATTTCAACATATTCACCTCTACGCGTTCAAACTTGTAAGTGACTTGGCCATCATTTTCCTAAGGCGCTCATTTTGAGTTTATTCACCCACTCCATTGCTTAAGGCGCCATAGTGAAGAGGAGCAACAAGGACTGGGCGCCTAACATCAATTGAAGGCGCAAATTGATGATCATTTGGACGTGGAAAGGGCGCCTAAGTTCCTAGATTACTCCTTCGTCGAATTCTTGGATCATTGAAGGTCTTTGATGTCAATTTGAATCAAGGCGCCCTATCTTGGAGCGTTTGGAAGTTGATCTTCCTCTAGGCGCACTTTGAAGCTCAACCTAAGGCGCTCATGTGGGTGTCTGCAAGTGAGAAAATGCGCCTAACCTCACTGAACAAATTCACGCCTAGATTTGGCAGTCTCAGGGCATAAGGTATATTGAAAAATATATTTAAGTACTTTAAATATTTTTCAATATACCTTTCAGGATGTTTGAGATAGGTCTCAGATCCACTGGATTTAACATGTAGATTATAGAATTTGGAGGATCCACCAAATTTCAGACTTAGTCAATTTTTCAGTGTTTCAGGATATCAGGCTATCAGACTATCAGACTTAGTCATTTTCAGGATCTTCTCAAACATCATGATAGGAGTTAGTTTAAACACATCATGCTCTTTCATGCTAAGGCGCAACTTTGGGTTAATTTGAACATCTCTTCATGCTAAGGCGCCAAAATGAGGTAATTCAATGCATGAAGGCGCCTAGACTTGAATTTGCTCATTGTTGACATTTGTAAGGCTCTTCATCACTTGATTACATCCTTGTGGGACTACTTGAACTTTAGGCGCTATCTATCATTGATCTGAACTCCAACCTACATCAAGGCGCCTAAACTCATGACCTTCAACCTAAGGCGCAATTCTTATGATCCTCTGAACATGCAATGGGCGCCTAGACCTAGATGCCTCTTCTTTGTCAACTTTGCAGTGTTTCAAGCTTCCTGACATCCATTTCAATCAAGGCGCTTTGATTTGAAGCCTTCCTTGCCCAAGGCGCAATATTGAGGTTGTCTAGATGATGGAAGGCGCCCTAAATTCTAGGCGGAGTTTTGAGGTGATCCTGGAGCAATTTCGCGCCCAGAATTGACAGTGCCCAAGGTAAGGTATATTGAAAAATATATTAACTTATACTTTAAATATTTTTCAATATACCTTTCAGGATGTTTGAGATAGGTCTCAGATCCACCAGATTTCACATGCAGATTCTAGATTTTTGAGGATCCACCAGATTTCAGACTTAGCCAATTTTCAAGATCTTCAGGATCAGGTTACCAGACTTAGTCATTTTCAGGGTCTCAAACATCAGGATCAGGTCATCAAGGGGCTCTAAGATTCAAACACCACTAACTTCATCATGCAAAGGACATCATCCTGGACTTAGCAAAGCACTGGAATTCAAAAAAAGGGGGTCCCCATTTGCAATGGGGCGATGTGTGATTTGGTCACAACAATAACCATGTGCCAAAACGACCTAGAGATATACAACTGCAAATACTTGAGAAACTTCTCCACTGTCATCTATAATTATAAATATTCACGCAACCTATGCAAGTAGGTCTATGAGGAAAGCTACAACTAAGAACAAAAGAACAGTTGGAAGACAATCTAAAAATATTGGCTAGATTTCCTTTTGTACCCATCCATGATCAGAACTTAAATTTAATAAAGAAAAAAGAGAGAGGGAAAGAGTTGAAGTTAGAAACCTTGCAAGGCCAGTTCTCTCTGTAGAAGTGGCAGACAACACGCTCACTTGCCTTGGCAACAGCAAAGAATTCTTTCTCTGAGGGTATTTCCTGGTATTCCCCGTGACCTAGAGAAAGCCAATGCTGTCTCTTTGCAGCCATCTTCTTCATCTCCTGTAGCCTTCTTTCCCTCAGCTGCTCCAGATCATCTTCATCCAACCGATCTAGATCTAAACAAGATATCTGCTCATCCAGCTTCTCCTCTACCGCTTTTGCTATGGTCAGCACTTGGTTCTCGAGAATCTATCATTATTTTTCAATTATAGCATGATCAATACAAAGCAACACAATAATATACAAGTTCAATTATAAATATACCTCTGGTAATAAAGTTGGTGAGATTAAGGTCTCTAGACCAAATGTTAAATGGTATCCCCTCGAAAGGAATGGGTAAAACTGAACTTTGATGGGGGCATCTTCAGAGATCATATAAGCTAATATTCTGTTTTGATTTTGATGAAGGTTCCCAGAATATGGCAGAAGCTAGGGCATTCCAAAATAAAGTAAGAATGGCATTGGACAACAATTGTTGTAACATAGACATTAACTGAGACTCACTTCTTGCTATCAAAGGCATCCACAATAGGTGCCGTCAGTTTTGGCAACTCAACATTATTTTTCAAGATATAGTAGCCCATACTGATAAGGAGGAGGATTATCAGATTCTCATCATAAGGGACCTTCTAGCCAATTTAGGGGTGGGAGTTTTTAGTAGGGAACAAATTAAGTAAAGAGAAATTACCCTCCTTTGAGTGGATTTTGTCATGTTGTTAAAGTATAACTAATAAGGCAATCAGTGATTGTAGGAAGGATTTCTCCTTAGTGCAAACTGCTTCTTCATTATCTGTGCAGCAGGGCTTTGGAAATCATAAAGAATTGGGGAAACCTCCAAGTCATTAGGCTATTAGGACTCTATTCAATGCAATGTTTTATACTTGGCTCTCATCACCTAGAGTTTTCATTTCTATATTCAGCTGGAGGCTGCATGAATGTGGGAAGAAATTCCTGAAGCAGTGTGGTTTTTCTCTCAACTCAGGCATCCAAATCTAACAGTAAGCCTTTGTAGTTTGTCTCTCTTACCTACTTGATGCTATCTGTGGCTATATCTTAGTTGAGGCAAAAGGCAGAATGTCTGTTTTTTCTTGACAAAATTGATCAAGGTGCATTTACCCTTCCTCTAGGCGCTAACATTCTTTGTTTCAACTCAAGGCGCTCCAACTAGGGAATCCCTTCTACCTCCAAGGCGCAGGAAACTCCAAAGGTTGTCATCTTCTGTAAGCAAACTCCACTTTGAGCGCCAAGTCTTTTCATCATTTTATCTTCACCTCAAGGCGCTTGAACTTCTCAGGGCGTGCATCTCTTGTCTAGGCGCTTATCTTGCTTTTAGGCGCTCAAGTCACTCATTGAGGTGCTCCAAAGATGTTCAATTTACTCATTGACTGACTTCTACCCTAGGCGCTAGGAACACAACCTTTCACCTCATCAAGGCGCATAAAATGGACTTCAAGGCGCTCATCATCAACTGCATTATCTTTTCTCCTTCATATTTGTGAGGGCGCTCATTCATACTGACTTCATCTTTGCCACTTCTTGAGGAAGGCGCACTTCTGAGGTTTAGTCATCAAGGCGCCAAAAATCACTTCCTTTTGCTAGGCACTCAAACTCCTCTTCTAGTGTAGCTAAGGCGCTCCACCAAGGCTCAGGGCGCTCATCTATGCATTAGGCGCCAACTTTCAACTCTCCTTGGCATCAGAGGCGCTAACCACAAGCCAAGGCGCAAATCTACCTTCAAGGCGCCAATCATGTTAAGGTTCAATCTTCTTTTGATCTCCTAGGCGCACTTTTAGGCTAGGGCGTAAGGCCTAAGGCGCTTCAAAAGACCTATACTTCTTCTCAGGGCGCTCATACCATTCTTGCCTCACCAAGGCGCATATACACTGATCCACAACATCTGAAGGCGCATTTCCACTCATTAACTTCATCTTGAGGGCGCTAAGGCTTTAAACATCCATCTTCCTCTTCATGTTACTCCAGGGCGCTCTATCCACATGTTAGGCGCTAAAACATGATAGTTTACCCTAGGCGCCAATACAACCTTGTTCTGAATCCTAGGGCGCTCCACCTTCAATCTCCAGATGTTTCAATCATCATTTCAGGCGCATTTTGTCTTGAACGCGCAACTTCTTGACTAAGGGTTAGAGGCGCATTTTGCTTCTGATCTTGGAGGGGCTTTGCCAAGGCGTCAATCATCTCCCAATACCATCCAAGGCGCATATTCAACCCCTTCTTGAAGACCTAGGCGCCAATTCCTATTTGAAGGCATACATCCATAGGAGCTCACAACTTTCACAGTGTTAAGACACATTGTCACTTTCCCAGACAATACCTATCCAATTCCTCCTCCAATTTCTAAGGCGCTCAGATCTCACCTAAGGCGCAAAAAGGAGGTCTCCAATCACTCTGGGTACCAGAAGGCGCTATTCCTCCTAGGGCGCATTCTGACTAACAAATCCAAGGCACTCAAGTCACTATCTCCTCATCAAGGCGTCAGAACTAGTTTAAGGCGCTTGGAGCATCACTTTGCCTCAACAAACATGACTTGATTCTTCCAGGAACTCCTTGTACAATGAGATGATCTCTTGAGGTGGCTTTAATCACCGGATCACTTACCTCGAACGCAAACAACACTTCAAGGCACCCATTGGAGGACCCACTCAAAGGCGCTAATTCAACCTGCAACACTAGGCGTCAGATTACACTAAGTGCGGGTCATCCTCCTATACTACAATTGCCTCTGAAACACTGATGGACGTGATGCCAAGTTTGAACAAGGAGAGATAAAGCATTCAAAACCATCCAAACGATCATCGCCTTCCTAACGTCTTCACTACCTCGGAGTATCTCGGCCAAAATGACACATGAAAACTCCCTGTGCAAAACATCTGAGCTCAAAAAAAAGGGGGGTCCCAAGTCCGATGGGGTGATGTGTGATTTGGTCACAACACTGCACCCAAAGTTGACTGTTGTATTTTATGATTTATCCAATTTCAACATTTAACGTTTACCAAGTCTCCTGGAGAATTAACCCAGGATTATCCTATGACAACCCTCGTGATTATCCTCTTAAGCTCATCCCATTTGAGAACATAGGATTAACTATTAATACAACTATATTTTGGAAAACTTATTAATTTTATTACACTTCATACAAAAACTTTGGTCAATATATTTTGGAAACCTTGTTTATTGGCAAATCCACTTTTAGAAGATTTTCTTGTTTTTCTCTAAAACAATGGTTAGAAGGAAATCCCGGTATCTCTACCAATGATTAAAGATTCTTCAGTTTGGTCCATTGTCGTATGTTACTATGGAGAGATGCCCTCTTATTCAGATGTTTGTCTTTGCTCTTTGCTTAGCTGTTATGTCAAATATTGTTGGGTGAATTGTGACAGTCTTTAGAATTTAGCAATATGCTGATATATGAACCCAGTTTGAAATAAAATGAAAACACAACGATATCACTTGTGGTTGTTCTTTGAGTCTTTGGGCACAGTTAACAGCTTTTTTTCTTAAATTGCACCTATTTGGTCCCTATGTTTTAGAATCATGACATGGTAATGCATCCCTTCCTATCTATTAGGTTCCACATGCAGTTACATCCTGAAAACCTTTATTGGCCTCAAATATCTAGAACAATCACAATCATTTACAGCCAATTTTAGGGTAGTGACATGATAATTACTAATGTGTCCTTTCCTATCTGTTAGGTTCCACATGCAGTCACATCCAGGAAACCTTTCTTGGCCCCAAATATCCAGAGCAATCACAATCATTTACAACCATTTAAGGATCGTGACATGGTAATGAGTCCATTCCTATCTCTTAGGTTCCACATGCAGTTGCATCCAGGAAACCTTTCTTGGCCCCAAATATCTAAAACAATCACTCATTTCTCACATACAACCATTTACAGAAGAGTTCTCAAATTCACTATAGTGATCACAAACAAGAATTCTACCTTGCTCTTGTATGCCCCTCTCCTATGCTACTATATCACATTTTCATAAACATTCTTTTAGCTCGCTAGTATTTGATAAAAGGAGTTGCTTTTGTATACTTCAGATCACCACTATCTTTCTCCACAATACAACACAGAGTTCCAGAATCCTTCAAAATTAGTGAGAAGCCTTTGCACACGCCTTTTGTAGCACACTTTAGGGGCCCTATATTGGATGGGTAAAGTCTTTATATTGTATCATTTTTAATTTTATATTTTGAGGGTTTAGGCATCATTGGTTGTCGCTTTCATGTTAGATATCCACTAAAGTTTTACATTTCTGTATTCCCTACGTATCCTTCATATTTCTAAGAAATGGACAAGTAGAAGTATTAGATCTTGTGGCGGGATTAGAGCTATTGCTATCTTGTTTTATTGCATCATTTACTTTACATATGTCATTGTAATTAGCATAGATTAACGTATACATTGATGTTTGGTTGGACCCTTTTAAACCCTGGATCTGTCATTTACTTCTGTGGCTTCAGCTAAATCCTAGATCTCTTTGCTGTGTACTGGTGCACCCAACAGAGCGCTCTTTAATCAACATACACCTTGTGGAAACCCTTGATTGTCTACTTGCTTTTTCTTAACCCCATCCCGCGGCGTGTCAAAAGTCATTCGGGTTTTTGTAACTACAATTAACATAATAGATCATAGGACCACAAAGCTATAGCTATAGTTTCATGCAAGTTTGAAGTGCACACAAGGTGAATCAGGGATAACCAGATCAGATTTATGGCGCTACAATTTCCTTCTCAAGGGTAGACCTTCAAAAGTTAATTTTGATTAGAAATCCTCTACATTCACAAGCCTTGCCTCTTCAAAGAGGGCAGGCATAGAATATTTACATTATCATGTATTGCTGGCATTTATGTTCTTTGACAGGGCTGTAGTTAAAATGGTCGCCATGTTGGACTCTGGATATTTGCATGAACTCAACATTGTTCTCTTGTTCCGAATGAAATGGAATGAGTAATATCTATCTAAAATTTTGTGGGAAGGGCATCCACTAAACTAACCCAGTCATTAATTACAAATCAAACAGAAATAAAAATAATAATAATCGCGATCATACCTTCTGCACCGGCTCCCCGTTCATGTTGTTTGCTTCAATTAACAACTGATTTATGTCTTCTTCAAAACCACCCTCCTTGCAAATATGAGAATGTAGAGCTTTTCTACTTATTGACAGACGATTTCACTGTATCTGAAATAGAGAGGGGCGATATATATTAATATAGACAAATTATATATAAATTCAAATTTCAGGCGAGACAAAAGTAATTATAAGGAATCGTTATTTACTAATACTCTTTATCATAGTATTGAGGCTCTGCGAGTCCCCAGCTGAGCAGCCGGCAGCGATTTTGGCCCGGTCGGCTCGGGAGAGAAAAAATTTCCCTTTTCTACTGTAAGTAAGCGATAATCTCCTTTCAACTGCACAAAAATCTGCACCTCAACAACCGTAGCTAAAATGCTGCCATATAAATTAAACCCTAGCGGCAATGTCGTATAAATTTTTTTACTGGTACGTTAGACGTTTTTTTCACTTTTCCGTTTGAATTTGGCTTTAGTGTGGCGCAAGGGTGATTTGGTTTCGTACAGATACAGTGA